>CM061262.1:59861635-61157469 GCA_030848825.1 Tadarida brasiliensis
ATGGATATTAAAAAAAAAGTTTTTGAGACACTGTCTTTTGTCCCCATATACTTGGTGATCAGCACTTTTTTTTATATATATATATAATCCCTTAGCATTCTTAATCAAACCTTCACAAGCTTAAATTATTATTGAGCAATTTATTTAGGATTATGGCTTAATTCATGATTCTGAAATGAACATACTATCAACTTTTAGGAGTAAAATCACAAGTAACAGCATAATTGTCTAGACAAAATAGGGCTTGAGCAATTTAAAATACTCAGGATTTGAAGGAATTAATAGATAAGAGGATAGATTCATTATGTGGTCAAGAGGTCATTTCATAAAAGTATTTTAAATTAAAAAATTAAAAACCTTTCGGTTTTAAGACGGAGGATAAAATGGATTGGCTAGAATTAAAGAAAATGGTGAGAAAGACTGAAAATTATGCACCTGATTGAAGGACTAATTAACATTATCTTGAAGGTACTTGAAGTTTTTATCTTTGAATTTTTTTGTCTGAAAGGTTCTTTCATTGTTTTCTGAGGAAAATATGTGTAACAACCTAAATATTCTCTGTCTCAGAGAAACATTTCAGGTGGTATAAAGTACAGTTTTGTGCCTTACTCCTATCCCTGGGCAGCATAGCAACCCAAAGTGCTAGGAGTATTGGAGGCCAAAGGCTCACAGCAGCACCAATCTGAGAATTACCTGGGACCCACTAGAGCCACCTTATGCAGAAATACCTGAGGGCTATGCCTTCCCTCTAGAAGTATAGTGATTTAGGAGTCATATAAATCCTATTCCATTGTTTCAGGTTGATACTACAGATTTCTCCATAGCATTTTGATTGTGGCTAGGCTTGAGCTAAATCCACATCTTTGTGAAAATGCTCTCCCTCACTTCTTTATAGATTTCACCCTGAGAATACTCCCTCAATAAAGCAGGTACAAAATAATTTCAATATCAATCTATGTTTCTGTTATACCAACCTATGTTGTAGTCTATCTCAAAGTTTCGTCTGTACAAGAATCACCAGCAGGGCTTGTGAAAACACAGATTTCTGATGCAGTAGGTCTGGACTGGAGCTTTAGAATCTGCATTTCCAATAGTTCCCCGGGACCTGCTGCTACTCTATGGGTACCATGTTGACATTGCTCTATGATAGGCAACCCAAGATAGTAAGGAAATACTAATTGTGTGCTGTTAACTTTTATTTCTTCAGTAAACTGAAAACAGTAATAATTTATTAATGGAATTTAGCATTATAATGTATACCCTGTCTTCTAATTCACTAATCCGGTCCTCAGCTTCCTCTACTCTGCTGTTTAGTCCTTCCAATGTGTTCTTCATTTCTGCTACGTCATTCTTCATTTCTTCTTGGTGCTTCTTCATTTCCACTTGGTTGGTTTTCAATGTTTCTATGTCTTTGCTCATGGTGTTGATATCTTTACTCATTGTGTTGATGTCCTTACTCATGCTGTTGAGCTTCCTCAAGATCATGGCTCTGAATTCTAGCTCTGTTAACTTGCTTAACTCCATTTCATTTATCTCATCTTCGGTAGAGGTCTCTTGTTCTTTCATTTGGGATCTGTTTCTTTGTTTCACCATTTTGGCTATCTCAGTGGGTTTCAGAGCCTGCCAAATTTTTCCTGTGGATGTTGGTGTTCTGCTGTTTGTGGCTCCCTCTACTGGGTTTGGATGAGCGTAGGAGGACCCATGTTAAACACCACCGTCAAGTCTTACTTTCCTGGGTAGATTTGCAAGCCCAGAAAAGGTTAAGTTATCCTCTAGCTTTTTGCCTAGAGGCTATTAGTCGTGGTTACTTGAAGAGCCTTGGGTTTAGAGTTGAATGAAAACCTCCCTCAGGTGTTCAGAGTGAGAGGATTTCCCGAGGGTGGGGCAGATGCTGGTAGTTAATGAGCCTAAATTTGCATTTCAATGGTTCACCTGGGTGTGGCTGGATCTCTGAGGGAGGGGCTGCTGCCTCTCCCCAGAGCCCTGGGAAGGAGTAAGATGGCCATCGTCCTGCGTGGCCTCAACTCAGCAAAAGCTCTGAGTGCCCTCCAAATCCCGAGTATCCCCATACAGTTCCAGTCCAGTCTGCCCTCCCTCTGCTGGAACCCCAGGTGAGTGGCTGTGGCTATTTTAGCACTCTGTCCGGCCCTCTGCGCTGTGGAGCCGGCTTGGGCTTTAACCCCGAGGGCGGTGCTCACAGCTAAGACTGCTGCTGTCCATGGGCTCCCAGCCCCCCTCTCATGCCTCCGCAATCCTACCAGGATCGATTCAGTGTCCCTGGTTGTATGGTCCTCTCAAGCTGCTTTTCTGTTGCTTTTTCCCGATGATTTGTCTTTATTTTAGTTGTAATTCCAGTTTGGTCCTGGGAGATGGTCTGTGTAGCTTCCATTCACTCTGCCACCATTTTGGAATCTCCCCATTACTTCTGCATGTTGGACTATAACTGATTGATCATCAGCTCGAGAGAAGTGCTCCAGCTCCCTCTGACAGCTTGGGTGAAAAGTGCATTATAATGTATAAAAGAATGTTATAGATTAAAAAGTTAAAGCTACTTATAAAAGTTAGAAAAAAGAAATGTAGTACATCCATTAAACAATTTTATATAATAAATGTTTAATGATTTTATGTTCTGTGTTAGGCAGTTGCAGCCCATTAGTACAAAAGATATGGAACAGAAATTACCCCACCCCAGATGGCTGCTAGGGGAAGCAGCAGCATGTGAAGGCCAGATTTCAACTAGAACAGAGAGATACGGAGATTGATGGTGGAAGGGATTTGTTGATGATTGACCGTGAGATCTAGTGACATGATTTCAAGACATAGGAAGGCATGAGAGAGAGAGAGAGAGAGAGAGAGAGAGAGAGAGAGAGAGAGAGAGAGAGATGCACAATCTTATAGGGATTAAGGTCCAAGATATGTAAGAGTTGACCTGGGCTTCTGTTGGAGACTGACATGAGCAGAGCAAGGTCCTTGATGAGATTCATGCCTGTTGGTCTCAATTTATGTAGTGATGGAGAGACTGTGAAGAAGAGGAAGGAAGCAGAAGGACACTGGTAAGAATACAGAATTCTAGAGCATCTACATTAGGAAGGATCTAGAGATAATCACCATCTGGAGATTATTTAAACATAATTAAGGTAGGAAAACAACTTCATTTTGTTCTGATGGTAAGCTGATTTTCCCATACTATTTGCTCATTAGTCTCTTTCCTACTGACTTTTAATGACAATTATATCCTTTCCAAGTACTGAAAATATGTATCTTTATTTAAAAATATGTTTTTATTGATTTTAAATAGAGAGGAAGGGAGAGGGAAAGAGAAATAGAAACATTAATGAGAGAGAAACATCAACCGGCTGCCTCCTGCACAACCCCCCAGTGGGGATTAAGCCTGAAACCTGGGTGTGTCCCAACCAGGAATCGAACCAGTGATCTGCTGGTGCATGGGATGATGCTCAACCAACTGAGCCACACCGGCAGGGTTGAAAATGCGTATCTTTTTCTGGGATATTTATACTTTGCATTAGTGTATAAGAATATTTCTGCATCAATACCACACTATTGAATTACTATACTCACAAAATGTATCTTGATATCTGGTAGGTTCAATCCACTGTGTTTGGTCTACTTTTCATAATATTTGTAACTATTTAGGAACTTTTAATTTTTCCTTGTGTGTTGATTAAGTAATTATTTTTACTCACATGGATCTTTACTTTTCTTGCAAGCCAGAGTCATCTTTGTAGCAATGAAGAGAGAAAAGAAAGAATTAGCCTCTAAGTTTGTATAAAGAATTGGGAGCATAAAATTAGATAGGGTCATTATATGTTAAGATCTTGGCAGCAGTCAAAATAAACTCATTTACATCAAACATAGCAGTCTGTAGGGACCTTAAATTTGGGACATATACTGAGTTGGAATGTATCAGATGATCTGTTCAATATACACATTGTTGGCAGTTCTTGTCTATTCAGCAGGATGCAAAAAATAAAATATAATAATGAAAGACAAAGAGAATCAATATCTAAATTATTATAGAGATAATTTTTAAATATTCTGAAGGACATAAAATTATCATTGAAAAACTGGAGATATATTTCATGTTTGAAGATGACATAATTCAATAATGCAAAGATATCAAATATTCCCCAAATTAAGCTTTGAAATGTAGAAAACAGCAGAATATTAGGAATTTAACAATGTGCTTCAAAAATAAATATGGAACTTATTGTGAATTAATCTGAACACATGCTCAGAGCAAGATTATAAGATGCCAGACTCAGAGGACCTCACTAAGGTTCCATGCTCTACAGGCACAATCTATGAAGTATCAATATCCCCGTGAAAGAGGCTCTTGAAGAATTACCACTTACCAATGATACATCTTGGACCTGAAGAAGTAAATTCAATTGTTGAAGAACTATTAGTGGGGACTCTGGAAACCAAAGAGAACTCCTACAATTGACCATTCTTCTGATGATGACTTCTTGAACTTGAAAGAATATAAAAATGTTTGATATAAGATCTCGTCCATCCAGAGGCATTCACAAAGGAAATAAATTATGTTCACTGAGAAGCAGTTGAAAGATTTGAATATCTTATTCAATTACTACCCCTTCCCCAGTAAGTGGAAATAAATGGCCTCAAATGCATATTTATACAAGCCACTGACCAAGAAATGCCATCAACCACCAGAAACTGGAAAGGGAAAAGAACAGAATCTCCCTTACTGCATTCACAAGGAACAAGACATTTCCTACACCTTGGCATTGGCTCAGTGATACCAATTTTGGACTTTTGGCTTCCATAACTGTAAGGAAATAAATTTATGTTGTTTTAAGCCACCAACTTTGTGATGGTTTGTTGAATAGCCAGAGGAAATTAATACAAGGCCCACATAGATGATCCAGCATAATTTCATATTTTTCCACATAAGTAACATTAAACTTTTTCCTATATAGGGTAATATTCACAAGTTCCAGGGTTTAGAATATGAGTATCTTTTGGAAGACTATTATCTAAGCTACCACACTGGTCAATAAATTATATTAGAAATGGTCCTAAGATATTTGTTTTTGTACTGTCTTTGTCTGCTCATAATGTCAAGGTTTAAGTAGCCTCTTGAATTTTTGAAATTTGCTAATAACTACCATGTCTAATAAGAGGTACCAAAACTTACTAGTAATCAGAAAAAAATGCAAAATGAACATTGAAATTTCACTTTGGCCATATCCAAATGAAAAAATTAGAAAATTGAATAATATCAAAACAGTAAGAATTTGGGAAAATGAAAACACTCATGCACTATTGATGGAGTGATACATTATTTCAGTTGCTTTAAAAGCAATTGGCAATGTTTTTAGAAATTAAATATGTAAATAAGTTTGACACCTCACTTTAATATTTTTAGATAATACTGTAGAGAAACTCATGTTCAGGGACTCAGGCTCTAAGGTATTGATTACAGTATAGTTGTTTCTTTTGTAGCAAAGACTTTGAGGCAACATTTGTTCACATTGGAGAAATGGATAACAAATATAATTTATATACCTTCTAAAAAATCTGTGTAAACATAAAAAACACACTTTGAATATATATATTTCATTAATAGAATATTAAAATAAAAATTAAGGACCAGTTGAGATTTACATCATATGGCCATATAATAGAAGGTAGCAGAAAAGGAGAAGGTATGGAAAGTGAATTCATAGATAGTATAGGGTGCTGTATCAGTCATGGTCCTCCAGAGAAATAGAACCAATAGTATCTGTCTATTGAGAATTATTATAAGGAGTTGGCTCACATGATGATGGAAACTAAGAAGTCTAAGAGATGCAGTTGGCAAGCTGGAGATCCAGGAAAGACACTGGTTCAAGTTTGAGTTTAAATTCAAAGAAGGAAAAGATCAATGTCCCAGCTTTAAAGTCAGTCAGGCAGATAGAAAATGATTCTTCCTTACTCAGCCTTTTTGTTCTACCAAGATTATCAACTGATTGGATGAGGCCCACACACACTGCAGAGAGAAATCTGTTTTAGTAAGTCTACTGATCTAAATGTTAATCTCATCCAGTAACACTCTTATTAATATATCAATAAATAATATTTAACTAAATAGCAGAGCACCCTGTGGCCCAAACAAATTGACACATAAAATTAACCATCACAGGTACCATATTAGAGGAAAAGGAAAGGGAACTCTCATGCACTGTTTTTGGGACTACAAATTGGTGCCACTACTATGGAAAACCGTATAGTGATTCCTCAAAAATTAAAAGTACAACTGCGATTTTTTTCCCGCAATTCCACTTTTGAGTGTCTAGGCTGAGAGGTCTGAGTTTGATTGCCTGTCAAGGCACATGCCCAGGTTGCAGGCTGGATCCCCACTGTGGGTGTGCAGGAGGCAGCTGATTAATATTTCTCTCTCACATCGATGTTTCTATCTCTCTCCCCCTTCCTCTCTAAAAAAAAATCAATAAAAACATATTCTAAAAAAGAAGATATCGTGTATATATACAACTGAATATTAATTACTCAGCCATAAAAAAGAAGAAATATTGCCATTTTCCACAATACAGATAGATCTAGAAAGTATTATGCTAAATGAAATAAGTCAGAAAGTGGATATATACCTTACGATTTCACTTATAATGAAGCCTAAAAAACAAAACAAATGAATAAAATAGAACAGATTCATAGATATAGAGACAAACTGATGGTTGCCAAGGAGGAGGGGGTGGGAGGATGGGTGAAAACAGGTGAAGAAGAATGAGAGCTGCAAACTTCCAGTTGTAAAGCAAGTCAGTCATGAGAATGTACTATACAGCAAAGGGAATATAATCAATAATATTGTAATAACCTTGTAAGTTGACAGATGTTTAGTAGCTTTATAATGGTGATCACTTTGTAAGGTATATAAATGTTGAATAACTACTTTGTATACCTGAAACTAATATAATATTGTATGTCAACTGTACAATGGCCGAGCAGGGATTCAGAGAGGAGAGTGAAGCAAGTGGTATGTTCCAACTTGTCACTTAGTACTGGGAGGCAAATCCAGACCCATCTTGGTTTTCTACTAGTAAATTTTGTGAGACTTGAATACCACTCTTTCCCTTCTACTAACAATTTGGGTAGGTAAAGACCAATGGAACTTATCTAAGAACTACAAACTGATGAAAGATGAAAGGTATTTTATAGGTTGCCTATGCTTGATTTCCATTTTTTTTAATCATGATAGGAAATTCCACAATATATTGCCCCCAAAAGAACTAATCACTCCTCTCTACCCCAATGTTCTACTCTTTTTTCCTGCTTTTCAATCTATGTATAATAATATATGGGAAACATATTATCTATTTTTATAACAAACCTATCATTGTACTTTCTTCAGTTCCCCCAACATCAGCTGCTATATTTGAGGGAAGAGAGGCAGTACTATCTATAAATGGTATTAAACTGTATAATTTTTCTTCTTATAATACATCTTTACTTAGAAGATCATCCTACGATAAAAAGGCCAGCATAACTTTGTTCTCTTTAGCTCCTTCCTAGGAAAGAAGTTATATTGTGTGAGATTTTGCCAGTCCTTGTGTGGTGTTTTCCTGGCTTTGTAATTTGCATTAATGGATATTCAAGAAACCAATTTATACAGCTCTCTGCTGTAAGTTTGAACAAAGTCTGGAGACACATGAGGACACATTTTCAGTAGGCTTTTGAAAATGTGCTGACACATTTTAGGAGTGCATCTGTTTTTGCTTGCAAAAACTCACATTTTTGTGTGTAACATGAGAAATTAAATGCACAAACAGGTGGTTTTAAATGGTTTTAAGTACTGAAGCAGAATTTAAATGGAGACACTTACCACCTTACTGAAGCCTATTGAAAATTCTTCCAAATCTAACATTTAAACCAGTGGCAAATGTCTTGGTATTCCTGTTATTTGTGACTTTATTCTTCCATTTCAAACAGCACTAGATAAGGTATCTTCTAGATACCTATATGACATTATTAATGATGTATTGTGTCAAATTGAATAAGTTGTAAATCTTCTTTACACTTTAGTTAAGTCATACATTAACTAAAAATAACACATTAATCTTTGAGAGTGTGTGTATATATATATATATAAATGTTCTGTTTCAAAACCCAACATCTTTTAAAGAAATGTAGAAAACTATAAGTAGTGTACAAAATGATATATCAAAAGGAAAATTAGATCTTTAGTTATATCTAGTGAATATTAAATGTGCACATACATAAACATATCAACCATTTGTTTTTAAGGCTCTTCAGTGGATCAAATATTCTGATAATCAATAGAAATAAAAAAAAAGATAATAATAGTTCTTGCTTCAAGTCATGTGTGGCCTATTATAAAGAAAGATTTCAAATAGATATTTTAAGAATTTCAGGTAAAGTAATAGAAATGTGTACAGAACAATGACAGTCAAAAATAAGTATATTATTTTAGGGAAAAGAGGGCAGTGTATAATGTATAAGGAACAATCAAGATAGGCATTAGAAAATTAAGTTTGAACTGAATTCTGAAAGTTATATATGTATAAGTTTATATAGATACAGGTCAAATAAATAGAAATGAGATCCAGAGACATGGAAGTAGGGAACAGATTGACTAATCTCAGAGGGAAGGTGGGGTGGGGATGGGAAGAGAAAAACCTAAGAACTTATATGCATATAGGCATAACCAATGGACACAGATAACAATGTGGTGAAGGCTGGGGGTGGGGTGGGAGTAGGGAGGGGGATGTCAGTGGGGGAAAAATGGGGAGAGACATCTGTAATACTTTTAAACAATAAAGATATATAAAATATATTATAAAATAAAATAAATAAATAAATAAAAAGGAATGGTACTGATAGAGAGGAAAATTGTAAACAAAGGTAACATTAGGAATGAAGAGGAAGGCCTATATATGAGATTGGTTAAGATATAGAAATAACATTACCCAATGTGATATAAGGATGAGTCAATTATATCTCCAAGTTTCTAACTTAGATTATTATATGAATAGTAATGCCAGACTGAAGGAATATAAAAGGTTCAATAACTTTATATTGCGGAGGTTGTGATTTCTGCTTTAAACTAAGACTAGGTGGAACTCTCAGTGGGTCCTTAGAGTGAATATGCCCAGAAGGCAAAGAGATCTACAAGCTTGGAGCTTAGAGACCTAATGCCATATCAGGGCTTCTCAAACAGAAGTATGTGTCAGAATCACTCAGCTTTCTTTTCTTTTTTTTCCCCATTTACAGAGACCATAACCCCTATCCAAATGTGTGGACTTAGATTTGTGGAAGGGAGAAACCAGATTATAATTTGAAAATATTTTACTATGTTTTGATGTGCACTTTAGATTTAGATCCTTTCACATAGATGGTGGTTGAAATCACCTGAGTAGAGGACACTGCCAAGAGGAAGACCAAGGACCACATCTGGGAGATATCAGATTAAGATATGGGCAAATAAAGGAAAGTAGTGAAGAAGAGGAAAGAAGATTTAAGTGAGAAGATAATTGTACTAAAGACTCATATTTGCTGATTTCAAGAAATTATCAACACATTCAAATGTCACAGAAGTCAAATCAAAGAATTAAAAAGATAATTTTGAATTGGGCAATTAGAAGTTCACCAGGGATTTTGACAGTTTGGGTATCATGAAATAATTGTTCGGGGGGGAGGTCAAATATTCCTTAGAAGTACTTGTCTTGGGCAGAATGAAGAATGTGGAGGTTGTGGGGAGGAAGGTGGTGGGACAAGGGGACTTGGACAAAGGGAGAATTGTTTAACATAAAGAGTCTTCATCATGTTTGTAGCCTTAGCTAAAACTCTGCTTCCCATCAGTAAAGATAGAGAAGTTGAACATAAAGAAAGAAGAAATCCAAATGATACATTAAGAGTTACTAAAATAAATGTAAGGGAAATGATTGAAAAGCTCTAGCCAGTCTGTGCAAATATTCACTAAGACTATTTGTATTTGACTCTGTAGTAGGTAGTATGTCCCCCATACCTGCTAGATGTCATTCTTGCCTTCTGAGGAATTATAGTGTGAGGTAGCTAACACAGATTCTGACCAAAAATAAAATAAAAGATTTATATAATCTGATGCCTAAGTTAAGTGTTAAATGTATGCCTTGACATGATTATAGATGTGGTTTGTTGAGAAATGACTCAGGTCACTATCATTTAGACATAGATGCAAACCATCGTGAATATAAATGCATACTTCTTTTTGAAATATCTTCATTTTTTTTCAAGCAAAATACTAGTGGATATTTTTACATAGTATTTTTTTGAGAAAGAGTTCTATTTCTCATGGCACCTGCCATTTGGCAGACTTAATTAACATAATATCATTTGGTTGCATTCATATATTCATGGCACTGCAGACTGAACAGACAATGAAAAGTATTTGAATTGCTTTTCTTTGAAAATCTCTTATCAGTGTGAATGTCAGCATGAATGAATCTTTACATACAATATTAGCAGTTAGCCCAACTTGATGTAAAATAAATCAAGTGGCACATACCCTAGCCTGATATAAAATCAGTCATATTTGGTCTGAATCACTTTTTAAATGTTAATTTACAATAAAAGGTGGAAAATCATAAATACTCCGTGCTATTTCCAAGAGGACTTAGTCACAGAAGAAATATAAGAATGTATCTAATTTCAAGATTTTCTGGTTATTTTACATTTCATGTACATATGTCTTGCCTCCCCAACTAACTTTTAAAATCTGTGATGGCAGAGAATGTTTTGAAAGTAGATATCTGACAAAGGGCTCTTCAAGCACTCTTCGTCATCTTTGTATCTGTTTACTAATTATATTGGTGGGTGTGTAGTTAGACCTCCGTGATGCATTGAGAGAGAGAATGAACAATTGGCATAATCGATTTATAAATACATTGATAATACTGGTTTTAATTAAACAGTGTATTTTTCTGATATACAGTGCTTTTTTACCATTAAAGTTCCCTAGAGCAAAGAAAACAATTATGGCAACCTGATTAAGTGTTTTGTATTTGTAAATTAAATAAATAAAAATATTTATATGACATTTAAACCTTCTCAACCAAACAGAGTGACAACTCAGAACCAGAAAGGTATATAGGCATTGTGGAAACTACTGATATTTTTGCTTTCAGCTCTTAGTTGGATTCTTTGTAAAAGTTTTTAGGTTGTAGGGAAACATGGGAATTGTCTTCTCTTTAGTAATGTGTCTGGGAAACATCACAGCTGTTCATTAACATATGAATTTAGTAGAGTTTCAAAATTCCCCAATCATTGTTATCCCTGAGTCTATGCTTTGTTGTGAAGGGAAGCGAGTTGTTATTTTATTTATCTGAAGATTGTACTGTGATAAGCAGTGTCAGGAATAATCATACCAACTGCTCTCTACTACAATAGCATCCAATTATGCTTTACGTGTGTGTCTTTCATCAAGAAAAGAAGTGAAAGAGTTTTTAAATTACTTATCATGATTTGATGAGTTGAACATTTTAATGAAAATTGCTTAAACCCTGAGAGATATTAATAAGGTAAATTTCCGACCTTACATATGTCACAGCACCTAGATTCCAGGAAAATTCATAAAAGGTACGAAAAATTTACATTCGCTCTCAAAGTCTAAAGAGTTTACATTAATTTAGGCAATATAAGAACCAAGACATAAATAAACATAAGTATCAGACAGCTAACGTTTGTCTATGGGGATTTGCATATCTTGGAGGTTAAGAAATGAGCTCTCGTCTAAAAACATGCACAACTCCCTGAGAGACACCTCACTTGCCTTATCCTTCCTTTTCATAGTCGCCCCTGATTTCTTTTTTTCTTCCCATCCCAACCACAGAGAGGTTTCATATCTTTTCAGGATGGCTATGGGAATACATTCTGGGAAGAATGACAACACTAACCAGAACTATTACCTAAAAATAGGTTTATTGATCGATATAGAGCTGAACAAAATAAAACATTTCTAAGTTCCTTCCATTTCCTTATGTGGGGAAGTTGCAATATACAAGGCATGTGTAGCCTCTTAGAAAAGCAAGTTTAACAGAGACTCATGAAAAGTAAGACAGAACAAAGTAAAGTATCTATTTTAATACAAGATTTTATTTCAAAGAGATGTCACTAGAGGGCAAAGGAAAAGGCAAATGATGAAAGGGGTTTATTTCCCATTAAATACATGTATACATTCAGTGTGTACTTCCTCTGGCAATCTGAAATATATGGCTCCCTTTTAGTTTTAGTTTATAATTCATTAACCTCATTGTAACATTAGAAAGCTTGTGAATAGTTGGTCTGAACACAGCCCCATCCTTCAAAGCCTACTACAGGTCATTATTTCTTCCAGAATAGAGAGCATATTCATTAGTCTGAATTCATTAGCCTGAAATTTAACATTTTCTCACTTTCATCTAATAGAAATCTCATACCTCATCTGCACCTAGATATGATCACTCCCCACAATTGGTGTATTGAGCCAAATGATACATTTTTTAAGAATTTTGCAATGTGGTTATTGAACATTTTTAGCTTCACATAGGCCACCGTGAAGGTTGTAGCACAGAAATTGACGAAAGCCACAGATCACGTTTTTTATTTTTTTAACTTTTTCTTCAAATAGTCATTTGTCAAATATTTAATAGCATACCTCTGCTCAATTCTTCAAGCACCCTGCACTCTGATCGCCTGCCCATGGCATTCTGTTTTGTCCCTGGACACCTCTCTTCTATCTTTGCCTGTGGAATCCCATCAACAGTGTCTATCCTTCTAAGATCCTACTTAAATGTCCTATTTAAATCCTATGTTAAATGTTCTCTTCTCCTGACACCCTGTTTCTGTGTTTGGGGCTGATCTACATCTGCCTCACATGGAGCACAAGGCCTTGCTGTCCTCTCACCTGTCGTAATACCTAAGTCCTAACATTTGGATCACCAAGACTTACCAGTTCTCTGTGATTGCTCAAAATTCAGCAATGGAATCTATCAATGGCACTTTTTGTACTCTGTTGTTCCCGTTTGCTAGTACCTAAGTGAGTAGGCTAAAAAACAAAATGTAGAAATTATAATGAGAACAGATCTTAGCTCAGTACGCAACTACATGTAGCCTTCCAGATTCCTCCTGTAAAGTTCACTGTGTTGATGTGGTGGGAGAAGTTTACTCAGGTAAGTAAGTTTGAGTTTGAATGCTGCCAGGAAGGTGCTTCTGCTCCTCAGCACTGTTTTATTTATAGCTGCCTCCAGTTGGCCTCTATCAATCAAATGAGTCCTTAGTGGCCGCAGGTATCTGATTAGAGACAAGCTCAGACTGTTTTCTTTTAAAGTTTAAATGTTGCATGTTCATTATCATGTAAATTTAATTAACAAACATACAAATGTATTTCTCATTTTGTATATTTACGTCTATAAATTTAATCAATATAAAATGAATTTTCTTAGTTTTCTCATGTATTAAATTTTTCAACAAATAGATATAAACCATGTACTCTATACCTGGAGCTGGGGACATAGTAGGGGCATAGCAAAGTTTTTATGCTGATATGGATTCCATTATGTTGGGTGAAAGAGACCATTGTTAAATGAAAAAATATATAGACACAATAAGTGCTATAAAGAATGATAAATCAGTATAAGAGAATAAAGGGCACTCAGTAATTAGACACAGAGTACGTTTCTACTGGAAGTAGTCTTCAAAATAATCTATTCTAAAATGCCCTGTGTAACAAGCAGTTCCGGTCTGTTAACACCTCTTTGCAAAAGCCTCCTACAAAGGCATGAGTGAGCAATGCTCTGCTAGCCTACGTAGCTGCCAGATGCCAATGTTGCCAAAATTTGACTATGTATTCTAACATTTAATCTTTCTGACATTCCGATATAGGTGTTATTACCCCTATTTTTCAAATATGAAATGTGCATTTAAAAAAATATTTTCTAGGTTACCTGTAAATTAAAGTACTGAACCACCAATCAAAACTGATTTAACTCTGTGTGCTATTATGTTCTTTAACTAATCAATTTTATTTAAAAAATAAAATTAAAAGACAGGGTCAGTTAAAAAAACAAAACACTACAATTGTGGATATCAACTAAAAGTGTGAGTTATGTGTTGGGACAGTACCTTGACATATCTGCTGATGTGGACTTTCCTCCATCTGCACTTCTCTGAAACTATGACCTTCCCCTATTCTAGCAGGTAAACCATACGCCTTCTGTCGTCTCAAGAAAATGTTCTTACAACTAAATACAATGAAATAAATTAAGTCTTTGACTTTTGATGTTTAAAATTTAAGATATGGATATAGTATGAATGTAGATTAAAGTCTTCCTGGCTAAGTAATCCCAGTAAGTTTTGAAGGTTTACCTAATAGCAGAGGGGACTTGTATCCCCCTTTTAGCTAAAACCTGGCAATGCAGTATAAACTGAGCTCCCCCATATCATGAAATGGCAATGACCAGAGAGCCTCAGAGTTTTATCTGCAAACTTGAGGCCTTGTGTGCTGGAGTGTGGTACTATTACAAAGATGGTAAAGAGCCTCAGGCAGCCTGAAAGAGTTCCGGGCAATCTTCAGTGTCGTTGAGAAGTGGTTGAAAGACAGCTGGACCTGGAAACCCTTCTATCAGGAGCAAGGAACAGACACATCAGCAGCACTGAAGACTAAATGGGAACAAGCATGTTTTCACGAATGCCAGGATACAGAGATGATACAGTTCAGGAAAAGACATCTTACCCCACGCCTTGAGGTAGCAAAGGCTAGCTGGATGAAAGCAGGCGAGAGTGTGAGGAATAGGGGTATCCAGAGTCAATCCACACAGCCAGTTTTCACCTGATGGAATGAAGACTTGAAATAGCACAGGTACCTTTTTAAAAAATAATGTCACATATTTTTGCATATTTAGTTCGGTGGACAAAGTTTGTAGGCACTATAGAGGAAATATAATCTTAGAAGTCAAACATCCTAAAGTATTTAAGAGGTAGAAATCACCCTCTATATTAAAAAGATAAGGAACACCCTGGTCAGTCTGGCTCAGTGGTTAGAGCATGGAGCCGAGGAAATTCGGGTCTGGGTTCCATTCCCGGTCAAGGGCACATACCTGAGTTGCAGGTTCGGCCTGATTGGAGGCAACCAATCGATGTGTCTCTCTCATATAGATAGATGTGTCTTTCTCTCTCTCTCTCCCTCCCCCCCTTCCACTCTATCTAAAAAAATCAATGGAAAAATATCCTCAGGTGAGGATTAACAACAACAAAAAGACAAGGTGCATATAACAACATTTTATGGTATAAAATAATTGGTATATGTGATAGAAAAAAGAAAAGAAAAAGCCTGGCTGGTGTGGCTCAGTGGAAGGAGTGTCGTCCCATGGACTGTGAGGTCCCAGTTGGACTCCTGGTCAGGGCACATGCCCTGGTTGCAGACTCAATTCTCAGTAGGGGGCGTGCAGGAGGCAGCCAATCCATGTATCACTCTCACATCGATGTTTCTATCTCTCCCTTCCTCTCTCTCTAAAAATAAATCAATTAAAAAATGCTTAAAAAATAAAATAAAATAAAAGCAATATCCCCAGTTTCTGGATTGTAGAGTATAAAAGTGGGAATGCCAAGATTATGTTTGTCTACAAACTTCAGGAAGGTGGACGGTGGTGTTCAGTATTCAAATCAAATGCTGGACTTGAATTAGTTTTGATTTATTTAGAATTTAACACAGAGGGGATTGAGAATTGGAGAAGGCAAAGAGATGTTAAGATAAAAATAGGTTGCTCACTAGACCCTGCATAGAAATATTATCAGTGGCCAGCACAGTGTCCATTTGGAGATACATTAAATTATGCATTTATTATAGAATGTTCCTAGGTACACTGAAGTTTATTTATTCTTCTCCTCTGTAGATTTTTAAGTTAAGAGAAAATGGGAACATATTTTTGTGTATACATTGCTTAAAAAATGAAAAACAACTTCATCATCCAAGGCTTCAAAAAATCTTAATCACTTTCAGTGGCATTTATGTATTTGCTGTTTGACTAATTGATTAAGAATCTTTGTTGTCTTAAATAATAGAAGATGACATAAAGTAATGCTCTGTGCATTCGTAAATATGATGTGCTTCTCTTTACTTTTACCTGGCTATAAACGATTTCTTTTAATGAATGGCATTAGACAGAATTTGGTCCTAGGAAACAAAATTATTATTTAAATAACTTAGCCATTTTTTTTCTGAAGTTTAATGCTCTAGATCTAGAAGAATATGATTATGGTAAACACACGTTTTGGAAATCTCTTTTATGTGTTAAAAAATTGAAACAATTCTGTCATATGTGGCCTTTTTTACATGAAGAGAAAGAATGTCTCTCTGTCTTTTAGTCTTCAATTTTCAGTGTCATTTTTTAGAGCGGCGATCCCTTGCAAAATGTAAGTCTCAAGCTACACTGCAGAATCTATTTTTATAGAAGGAAATATCCTTCTGTATGATCCTCAAATGAAAAGCTGTCATCCATCTTCTGAATAGGCTTTATCCCTCCTTCAATGGCTAGTTTTTGAAACTGCTGATGACTAGAAGCAATTCTTTATAACTCCCTAAATAAAGACATCAGTCTATCAGCAAAAAACAGTACATGAGCTGGAAAGGGCGGCTGTCTCCAAGAGGGGGTGGGAAAGAAGAACATTTACCCGCTTAGTTAAAAGCTGCGAAATGTCATTATTCAGTGTGTATCAATGTGAGGTGTCCTTACAATTTAAAATGCTGCTTCAAGCAAAAGTGTTTTTCTTTTTTTTTCTTTTTCTTTTTAATTTATGCTACATAAATCTAAGTATATAAATTCTTCTGTGAAAAAGAGTCTTACCCTACCATCAAAGGTAATTAAAATCGGAAAGGAAACTTCAAAGCCAAAATGAGAACTGAATCCTAAAATGATCAGTTTATTTTAGGATTAAAGAAAAGCATTATTCAGAGCGTCTCAGAGAAAAGCAAAGGTGAAGCAAAAAAGTCTATAGTGTCTCATCTACATACTCCACCCTCCCTCACACTGACCTTGCCTCTTTATTGTGCTCTTTAAGTGAAATAGGATATATTATAATTAGAATCAGTGAAAAGGTACAGTGTGATAAGCTATTCTAAAGCAAATGGATAGAGTGAGAATGTATCCTTCACATTGCCTGGGTATTTTCTTTGTAGACTTACCCACCCCACAAGCCCTTGGAAAGGTTTTATGATTTATTTTTTTCTACCTGATGTTTTGACAAATCATTAAAATGTCCCTCGGTGTGTGATGTTTTAAAACTCTGTTTTTGCCGAGCATTTGTTTGGCTTCTATAATATGTAAAATCATGTTCTTTAGTCCTAGAAAATGTTCTGGAATTATTTCATTGAAGATTTCCTCTCTTTCATTGCTCTTTTCTCTCAGTTGGTTCTGTTAGGTGGGTTTCCTAATTATTGTTTGGTTTATTTACTCCATTTAATCTCTCTCTCTGTATTTCTCTCCTTATGTCTGCCACACACACACACACACACACACACACACACACACACACACTAGCTGTCTTTTATTTTAACCCTGATTTTGAAATATCAATATGATATTTGATAGTTTGGGTCCTTTTTCAATTTTACTTTCAGTGTGTGTGTATGTGTGTGTGTGTAATTTCAATCTGGAAAATCCAGGTCCTTCCATTGAATTATTTACTTTTATCATTCTCTGATAGTGTGTTTATTTCTGGAGCTCATATTAATTTGATATCAGAATTTCTGATAGTATAAATTCATTGACTTCTTTTATTTCTTTTGACATTCTCTTTTTGTTCTTTCTTTCTGGATTTTTTTTTCTCCTTTTAACATTCTATTGAATTTTAAAACTCTGCTCTTGTATTTTTAACTCCCAGGAGAGCTTTACACTCTTCTTGATTATTTACCTATTTTTTGTAATAACTTATTTTTATTTTATGATAGGTATATTATCATTTTGGGAATTATGTGTGTATAAATTCTGCTTTCTCTGTTGTTTTTGTTTCCTACAGTTGTTTTTTATTTTATGTTGTTTGTTAGATTTGGTTATATTATTTTCTATCATACTAGAGAATCCAATTTCTATTTCATTAATATTTTAAAATGAAATACCAAAATGTAATTTTTAAGCTCTGTAAATGTACACATGTGTCAGAGAGCTTTAGAATGGTAACTATCATTGTAGTATGATTGGTTGGCTGTGGTCTTGCCTTTCTAGAGGGATGATTATCAAATATGAGTATCAGGTATAATTTTTCCTGGTCCACTTGTTTCTTCCAGACAACAAGTATTTCATTTTTCTACCCAGTGTTATAAAGCTGTTGATTAGTATTTTGTATTCAGAGCAGGGAAAGTGAACCAGAGGATAAGGTGTGTCTCATCCCTCAATTTACATTTAGCCATTATTTGTCCAGGTAGTAGTATATGTGTGTGTATTTATATATAAATATATTTTACTTTATATAATTAAAAATTTTATAATACATTTTGATTATACAGGGTTGGGCAAAGGTAGATTTACAGTTGTGAGTAGGTGAAACACAGAGTTTATTGTTGTACTATTATTTATTAATTATTGTATTATGTTCCATACAAATAACTGTAATTTTATTTTCCCACCACCCTGTATGTTATTCATTTTTTATTTTAATATCTAAGCACTATAGAATGAATATAAACTTGCATTTATTTGTTACTATTGCTTTGAACTAATCTGAGAGTATTTGCCCTCTAATGAGGTTTACTTTAAATTTTAACAATTTATAATTATTATCATGCTAAAATATTTGAGATTAACTTTGCCTTATTGCTTTATGCTTTCAATTTAGGCTTTATTGCTGTTTCTGTTATTTTTCTCCAAGTTTTTTGTTCTGTGAATCAAGTATAATTGTTAAGTACATTTCTTTCTTCATGATCTGAAAGTTTTACATATAACTGGTATTGCATTTGAATTTAACTTAAACTTTAAAAATGAAATGCAACATAAATATTTATATCTAACTTTCTCTAATTATGAACACTGAAATTACACTTGTCTTTAAATATCTTTCAGGATAGAATTAAACATTTGCCATCTTTTAACTTGCTAAATTTTAAAACTCCCAAGTATGAGTGAGCACAGGCACAGGGTATTTTTTATTATTATTATTTTAGCTATGTGATAGGTATCTTTCTTATTGTAGTTTTATGTCTATTGAGGATATCCAATTCACAATACTAATAGTTGTTATTGTAGACTTTTATTTTCTGAGAGGAGATGTAACATACATTTTTGGTTCTTTCCACCTAACAGAACTGTGAATACTTCTCTGCAAAGTTAATGCTTTTATCTAACTAATTCACTTTGGGATATATGTGTAATTTGAGAAGAGTTTGCTTAACTTTGTTAAATGATTCATTTAGAAAATGGAGAAAGACAAGTGTATTCTGTCTTCTAGCTGCTCTGGTTCCATTTTTACTCATTTATCATGTATTTTTCAAAATATGATTACTATGTTTTTTTGTTATCATTATTATTATTTTTCTGTTATATGATTCAGTGAATTCAAGTGGTTGCAAACATATTGTGGATTGTAAAATTAGATTCGAAATTTTGAAGTATTATGCAAGAATTTATATGTGGTTAGAAGACAAAAGTATTTCATCTTAGGACCAATAGTTACACTTTCTTCTTTTCAGGTAACTGAGACTTCATTCAGATACCTTATTTTATCAACTAGATAAATGATATTTATTTATTAACTGATTACTTGATCAATTAGTGGGCTGATTTTTCCCTTCATGTCTCTATGTGTTTGAGCTTTTGAAGATAGAACCACTAATATTATTTTCTCAGTCAGCAACCTTCAACTGGGCTGATCATAAAAGTCACCAAGAGTATTTTGACAAATACCTATCCCTAAATTGGAGTTCCTGATTTGGTGGATATGTGATTGGTGTTAATCAGTGATTCTCTGGGTGGGATGGATGAGAGTATGGCTTTGACAATACAGCTATATGCCATCTGGTTTTATAGTAGAGATAAGAGACAAGAGAAACCAGAAGGAAAATCTAACATGCTTATTTTTAAGGTGAGTTATATGATAGAAAGATGCAAATTAACTGAGTGACACATGAAATAACAGCAATTTTCTCAATAGCCTTGGGGTGATCAATAGTGTAGCCACTGATCCTAAATTGAGCCCTCATATCAACAATAAATTTGAAACTTGTGTACTAATTTATATATGTCCTATAATTCTCCCTCAATGTACTCTTTTCTCCTCCACTGCACTGGTACAAACAATATCATGTTCCTACAATTAAGGCCTACTAAATTTAAATTATAAATTACAAAGTAGGATTTTAGTGAACATTTTCATTAACTTCCTAAATCTCCAGCTTAAAATAAAAGATGAGGCAAATGTAGTTTTACAGTTGAGTACGCAAAACAGAGTATTCCAAAAATGGAACTGCCTTTATTCTTGTATTATTATTTATTAATTATTGTATTATTTCCCATATGAACAACTGAAAACCTATTTTTGTCCCCCCATGTATGTATTGATTATGAGAAAAAAATTAAAAATTGGAAGTGCCTTATGACCCAGTAATTCCACATCTGGTTATGTATCTGAAGAATATATGCATCCCTTTGTTCATTGCAATAGCCAAGCTACGGAAGCAAACCAAGAGCCCATCAATAGATTTGTGGATTAAAAAGTGGTGGTATACATATAATGGAATGTTACTCAGCCATTACAAAAAAAAAATGAGATCATGCCTTTGGTTGGATGGACCTAGAGGGTATTATGTAGGAATAAACTCAAAATGGAGTAAAGTCCTAAATAGGATACTCAAATCCATAAAAGTCCTAGAAGAAAGCATAGAGAGTAACGCCTCTGATGTTTCTCTTAGGAGTACTTTTTCTGATATAGCTCCTTGGGTAAAGGAAACAAAGAAAATGTAAACAAATGAGACTACATTAAACTGAAAATGTTTTGCACAGCAAAGGAAACTATCAACAAATGAGAAGACAACCTACTGAATGGAAGAATAAAATATTTGCCAGTGATACATATGATAAGGAGTTAATATCCAAAGTTTATAAAGAACTCATGCTACTCAACACCAAAAAAACAAACAATCCAATTTAAAAATGGGCAAGGGACCTGAATAGAAACCATTCCAAATAGGACACACAGATGGCCAATAGACGTATAAAAAGATGCTCAATGTCACTAATCATCAGAGAAATGCAAATTTAAACCACAATGAGATGTCATCTCACACCTGTTAGAATGGCTATTGTCAGTAAATACACAAAAAAGTGTTGACATGAATGTGAAGAAAAGGGAAACCTCATGCACTATTGGTGGGAGTGCAGATTAGTGCAACCACTATTGAAAATAATATGGAGGTTTCTCAAAAAATTAAAAACGGAACTGCCTTATGATCCAGGGATTCTACTTCTGAGTATTTATCCAAAATAACCTAAAATATTAATTTGAAAGAGTATATGCACTTTATGTTCATTGGAGCATTGTTTACAATAGCCAAGCTATGGGAGCAAACCAAGTGCCCATCAGTAGACAAGTGGATAAAAGGTACTTGTACATAAATACAATGGAATATTACTCGGCCATAAAAAAAGAATGAAGTCTTACCATTTGCAACAGCATTGATGGACATAGAGGGTATTATGCTCAGTGAAGTAAGTGAATCAGAGAAAGACAAATACCATGTGATTTCAGTTACATGTGGAATCTAAAGAAAAAAATAAACAAACAAAGTTGAAACATACAGACACAGAAGGCAGACTGATGTTTGCCAGAGAGAAGTGGGGTTTAGGGGACTGGGTGAAAGAAGTTAAGGGATTAAGAAGTACAAATTGGTAGTTACAAAATAGTCATGGGGATATAAAGAGGACGTAGTCAATAACATTGTAATAACTATGTATGGTGCCAGGTAGGTACTGGAAAAATAAGGGGAACACATTGCAAAGTGTATGATTATCTAACCTTTATACTGTACACTTGAAACTAATACAAAATAATATTGAATGTAAACTGTAATTGAAAACTAAATTTTTTAAAAAGAAATAAATGGAAAACAATTTATAAAACTGGGTTATTTATGGGCATAGAAATAAAATTTGCATCAATATAAAATTGGGGGGTATTTGTATTCTACAAATAGCTTGACATTTTATATTTACACATATTAAATTATTGTGACATATGAGCAACTATTCTGATAAAGTTAAAAATATAAGACAGAAAAAACATTAAGAGTTTGAAATATATTAATTATATTTTATCATATTATTATATAGTATATGTAGTACATATTACATTAATTACATATCATTAGATTTTTATGTAACTATATATAGTGGTATAAAACCATATAATATATACATGTTATATACATTTATAGCTATTATAGGTTATTCTAATATAGTTTGCATGGAAATATTAAAAATATCTAAATTTATGTGCAATAATTATCATTATAAGTAATAAATGATTCTGTAAGAAAGAAATTTGAAATCCTTGCCAAAATCTTTTCCTAGATTGTACTTGGTAAATCCATGGTTGAAGTGACAGAGACTTAAATACTTTGCAATGATTGATTTTTCAGTTAATTATGAAGCATAATTACATATATTTAAGTTATTCTAGCAAGAGCAAATAGCAGGAAAATGTAAATATAGGTGTCATCTATTCCTATTTTTCAAAACAAAAACTGTATTTTGTTTTCTATTTAATTCAGAAAGGTAAAAACATTTTTTTTTCCCAGTGTTGCTAAAACCCATCTCTGTGCAGGTCAGGAAAAAGATAAGTTTTTTGGGGGTAAGAAAGAGATACTTTCATTAGATTCCATGCATGAGTGAAATCTTATGGTACATGTCTTTCTCTGACTAGCTTATTTCACTGAGCATGATGCTCTCCAGGTCCATCCATGCTGTTACAAAGGGTAATATTTCATTCTTTTTTATGGCCAAATAGTATTCCATTGTGTAAATGTACCACAGCTTTTTATCCATTCACCTACTGAGGGGTACATGGGCTGCTTCCTAATCTTGGCTATTGTAAATAGAACTGCAATGAACATAGTAGTGCATATATTCTTTCTAATTAGTGCTTTGGGTTTCTTCAGATATATTCTTAGAAGAGGGATCACTGGGCCATAAGGCAGTTCCATTTTAAATGTTTTGAGGATACTCTGTATTGCTTTCCACAGTGGCTGCACCCATCTGCATTCCCACCAACAGTGCACAAGGGTTCCCTTTTCTTTACATCCTCACCAACATTTGTTGTTTGTTGATTTATTGATGACAGCCATTCTGGCAGATGTTAGGTGATATCTCATTGTGGTTTTAATCTGCATTTCTCTGATGATTAGTGACACTAAGCGTCTTTTCGTATGTCTATGGCCATCAGTATATACTCTTTGGAGAATTGTCTGTTCAGGTCCTCTGCCTATTTTTTAATTAGATTTCTTTTTTTATGGTGTTGAGTTTTGTAAGTTCTTTATAAATTTTGGATATTATCCCCTTATTAGGTGTATCATCAGTAAATTCAGAGGGTTGTCTTCTCATTTTGCTAATGGTTTCCTTTGCTGTGCAAAACTATTTATTTTTTATTTTTTTATTTCTTTTTATTAATTTATTTTTGTTACAGATGTTTCTCCTTTTTCCCCCATTGACACCCTCTTCCCCATCCCCTCACCCCGTCCCCAGCTTTGTTGTCCATGTCCATCAGTTATGCATACATGCATATAAGTTCTGTGGTTTATCTCTTCCCTCCCCCCTACCCCCTCTTCTGAGGGTTGTCAGTCTGTACCCTACTTTCACATCTCTGGGTCTACCCTGTTCCCCAGACTGTTATGTTTATTATATTCCACAAATGAGTGAGATCATGTGATATTTGTCTTTCTCTGCTTGGCTTGTTTCACTTAGGATAATACTCTCGAGGTCCTTCCATGTCGTCTCAAAGGATAAGGGATCTTTCTTTCTCACAGCTGCATAGTACTCCATTGTGTATATGTGCCACAGCTTTTTTATCCATTCATCCACTGATGGACACTTGGGCTGTTTCCAGATCTTAGCTATTATAAATAGTGCTACTATGAACATGGGAGTACATGTATTCTTTCTGATTGGTGTTTCAGGTTTCTTAGGGTATATTCCTAGAAATGGGATCACTGGGTCAAATGGCAATTCAATTTTTAATTTTTTGAGGTAACACCATAGTGTTTTCCACAGTGGCTGCACCAGTCTGCATTCCCACCAGCAGTATACTAGAGTCCCCTTTTCTCCACACCCTCGCCAGCACTTGTTGTTTGATGATTTGTTGATGGCGGGCATTCTGACAGGTGTGAGGTGATACCTCATTGTTGTTTTAATTTGTGCAAAACTTTTTAGTTCACTGTAGTTTCATTTGTTTATTTTCTCCTTTTGTTTCCATTGCCCAAGGCAATATACAGAAATGTCCAAGATTAATTTTTTTATCCTCACCCAAGAATATATTTATTATTATTATTTTAAAATTTATTTTTATTGTTGACAGTATTAAAGATGTCCCCCATTAACCCTCTTTGTCTTCCTCCACCCAGCCCCCTCTATACCCCAGGACTTCACTGCACTATTATCTCTGTCCATGGCTATGCATATGTACATATAGATCCAGAGACATAGATGTATGGAACAGACTGAGAGATCTCAGAGGGAAGGGGGTTGTGAGGGATGGGAAGAGATTAACCAAGGATATGTTTATTGATTTTAGAGAGAAAGGAAAAGAGAGAGAGAGAGAGCAAGAGATCAATTGGAAACATCAATTGGTTGCCTCCCATATGTGCCCCAACCGTGGATGGTATATGCCCTGACCTGGATTTGAACCTATATTCTTCTTGGTGCAGGGGACGATGCTCCAACCAACAGAGCTACTAGGCCATGGTGAAATATCCATGATTTTACTGCCTGTGTTTTCTTCTAGGATTTTATGGTTTTATATTTAATATTTAAGTATTCAATCCATTTTAAGTTTATTCTTGTGTATGATGAAAGAAGTTTAGTTTCATGATTTTTACATATATTTGTTCAACTTTTCCAAAACCATTTGTTTATTTATTTATTTATTTTTTATCCTCACCCGAGGACATTTTTTCTTTTTTTTTTTTTTTTTTTGGTTCAGATAGAGTGGGAGGGAGAGAGAGGAAGAGAGAGAGAGAGAAACATCGACGTGAAAAGGACACATTGAGTGACTGCCACCTGCACGACCAACCAGGGCCGGGGACAAACTGCCACCAAGGTACATGCCCTTAGCGGGAACCGAACCCAGGTCTCTCCGGACCGCAGGCCGACGCTCTAACCACTGAGCCAAACTGGCCAGGGCTCCAAAACCATTTAAATTCAACAAAAAGGAAAAGAAAAAGGAGATACTCACTTTGAGTTTCTTAAGCAGAGTAAAGTCAAAATCAGACTCCTAGTTTTCTGACATAGTACTCTGTTATGATATTATCTTCCTAGAAATAATGAAAACAAAGGAGCAAAACATAAATATAGAATCATGATGAATTAATAAATTACATATAAAATCTTCTAACATATAGTATAAATAAAATGGCATTTTTATTATGTTATATAGTAATCACTTGAAATTTTACAGAGATTGAAAAATATCACACACAAAAAGCACTGATACAATTAAACTTCAAATTTTATATATGAAAACTAATTTAATAAAAGAGGAAATTAATAGGTTGGGAATATATGTTATTAAGAATTACGTAAGATTATTTTTCATACATATAAAAATAGCCATTTCTCATTATATAAATGAGCAAATAATATTAACAATATAATATAATTATAAATGGTAAATGATACCTAATTATAGAGATATTGTTGCCAGTAATCAGAATGTAAAAATTAAAACAGTTTTGAGGTACTACTTAAAACCTACTAAATTGTTCCAAATACTAATTAACAAAATATTTCATGCCAATAAACTACTAAAAACAAACAAAACAAAATATTTTAATAAAGTAGGTACATAACCTAATTAAATTTGTTTGCTGTAATTAGAAAGGGTACATTCTAATCAAATTTAAATGGACAGATAACAGATGTTAACTTTATTTCTTACCTGAATATTATAATTTCTTTATACAATAAATTTATGTCATGAAAGACATTGACTAATGATGTAGCATTAAGTACAATAAATATCAAATAAAATGGGAATAGGAAAATAAATCATAATATATATAATCTATACGCACATACTTAAATAAAAATAAATCACTTAACAGCAAACTTTAATATTTAGCATTTACCCAGTAGTGGAAAAGGTTATGAAAAATATCTGTTCTGAAAGCAACACATTTTAAAGGCAAGAGTAGTTTTAGGCATTGGGCTTTGAAAAGATAGGAGAATGCTTTTTTAATGAATGTGAAGTAATATTTCAAAGGAAAACTATTCTCTAATAGAAAGTTACTATTCATAGAAACTAATTATAGTAGAGGATTTCACTAATTTTAAAGGTGTCTGACCAAGGTGAAAAATTAACAATGATTCATACTGCAGCTGGGTTATCACCTGGTGATGTGCCAGTACTTCATCATGGATGCCTCAGGTAGACTGTCCATGAGCTCACTGACCCGCACCACAGATGCATTCACTGCCAGATTGTTGGATATATGCTCGTAAAGGTGAAATCATTAAATGGTATATTTAAAATTCCTAAATTCCAATGAAAATATTTTCCTTTTTCACTAAAACATTCATAATTGTATATAGTGACAAGTAATTACTCTAAGTGATTGACAGATAGACTTTAATTAGCTAATGCTGCGTTTCTAATTTCATGATTTAAAGGAAATATAAATGAATCAGTCATTAATAAGAATAATTTTTTATTATATTGGCTTCCTTCAGCTTAAAAATTGTGTTCTTTTCATTTTCTTCATCAGTAGAAATATAAAGATCTTGACAATGTTAAATTTGCTTGCATTTACATAAATACTTTCTATGAAAATCTAATTGAACACATGTCTTAATAGCTCAAAAGAGGTTTTCATGTATTCATTTGGTAATGTTTTGACAAAACATACTGATAACTTAAGTCTTGTGAGAAAAAAAAGAAATATTTCAAAATCATTATTGTCCATTTTTAAACTGAAGAAATCTGAGTTTTTATATTCATATTATATCTTGGTCAAGAAAATAGTTACATGTTTTAAAAGGACTCAAAACAGGCAATAGGTTCTGCTAAGTAGCTGGTTAGTATTCAATAAATGGGATTTCTGAAAGAAGTAGTTAACATGAATCAAAAGACAACAGTGACATTCTCTCTGTTGATATTGAAAGTTTGACAAGCTTCTTAAATTCCATTTAACATCATTTCTTAAATGTTTGATAAACTATGTATAGTCTTTAATTACTATTTATTTTGGGGTCAAGATATTTTCCCTTAACGATATTTCCTACCTAACCAACACTTTTGAGAGAATAGATGATAGATTTTTATTTGAAGAAGAAAAAAAGAGACCTAAAATTTGTGGTATCTCTAAAAGAATATTGTCAAATTTTTATTTGCCACAGGTTTCTATATGATGTGTGTGTCTGTGTGGAGTGTATGTTGTCTAACAAAGGAGAAAAAAATGTCAGTCAGTATACTTGGAAGTGTCTGTTATTTTTAGCCAGATTAATATATGTATGTACACTTTATTTTCTACAGAAAATGGTATACTGGGATAGTCAAAAGAAGATTCATTTATAGGATCTTCATTTTTAATAACAAGACTACTTGCTATAGCAGTTCAATACCACAGGTTGATTAACTTGTTATGCACATATAATGCTTATTAATTTACATTTAAGAATATTTTCTAAATTAGCTCTCAAGATAGAAGGTCCTTTTGCTGATGTCTTCCTTCATAGCTCTTTGCAATCTCTAAAAATCATCCTGTTTCATATTCTGCTTGTGAGATTATTTCAAATGTACCTCATGGGAAATATTCTCTTTGAAATTGGCAACACTTAATGAAAAATATATACATATTCATCATGAAAAGGAAGATACTGAAAAAAATATTACTGGTATATAATCACTCTGAGCAGAAGAATTATTTTGAACATGAAAGAAATCATTAACTATAAATAATCCAGAGATCAAAGTCTGAAGGGGAAAAAAAAAAGTGGGCTAGAGGGCAGACTCTTCACCCTGTGTGGGCTGAATGAAGGGCTATCTGAAACAGAAGCTCAGAGAGGAAAATAAAGTTAGTGTAGTTGTGCCAAAACCGAGATTTCTCTCAGGATAAGACTGTGATGTTTTAAGGGAATTTATGTCAGCTATTATAAGGAGGGCTGGAAAGGAGCATGGTTTTTGGTTAACTGCTTTCTGCTTCAACAACCATATTAATGATAAGGAGCTTTTCTCTAATTCTGCAAAAACTTTTAATAGAATAAATACATGGTTTTTACAATTTACTTTTCTTTAATAAAACTCTTCACTCCAATTAAATAATGAAGATCTAATTTAGATGCATTTCTGGTCATGCAAATTATATATGCAGATTTAGGATAGTCAAAACTGATGTTTGGCTCAATTGTGTCATTTTAGGATTTACATTTAAAATTATCCCCACTGTTAATTGTGTGTGTGTAAAACTAAACTCATTTTATGAAATTTAGCATTACATGTACATTTTTTTCTACATGTTATTCCTTTGGATATACATATATTATGGGAGGTATATTTTGTGGCAGTTTTATCACAAAGCACACGTTATTGTTTAAACATTTCTCTATTTTGAGAAATTCCATAGTGTCAGTTAGGGATATATTTATTTTCTACACACAAATTTAAAACTTTTTGTAGTTGGCAATATTATAATACATTTTTTGTATTGTTCAGTATTTAGAACTTAGAAAAATGCAATTAGAAAAATGAAGTGATGAACAAATGCTAAGATTTTTCAAGGTGGTAATGGGAATTGGATAAATTGAAATATGTTCAACTACTTTCTATTATGTTTCATGACAAATTGAAATAGTAGGAAGAGTCTATAAATTACAAACATGAAATATATTAGCATAGGTAATTAGGTTTAGAAGAATCAAGAGAGATTCTTGAAATTATTATATTTAGATAAATAAATAGATAGCCATACAGAACTTCCAAAAAAAAAACACTAGATACATTCATAAAGTATCATAATGCAAATGATTTGATGCCATGGACAAATGTCCAGATCGACTCCTTTGGCCATAGTTGTATTTAGTTCTGAACCATTTCCGCTACCCATTGGCCCTTGTGATGAAGTGGAAAGAACATTATCTTTGAAGTAAGAAAAAGGGATTTGATTTTTAACTTTGCTATTTGTTAGCAGTCTGACATTGATATTGACAGTTCAGTGTCTGAGCCTCAGATTGCCCACAACAACAAAAATGGAATAATAATACATATTCACAAGGTGATTTTGAGAATTAAATTAAGTCATACATGAATTACAGTGATGGACTCTTATTAAGTACTTGATCAAGTAATATTTTCTTCCTTTCACTTTCAAAACTCAGAAAAAATTTTGAGTTCCTAGATATAGAGATATATTGACCTGGGAATAATCTAGTTGAAAGTCTGCAGGTTTTCCAGATTAATTGGATTTTGGTGTTTCTTTGCTACATATACAAAAGTGGGGCTTGAAATTATACCTTTCTCTATTTCCACTGGTTATAAATTGACCCAAAGCATTGTGTAATGTGGAAATTATTGCTATTATATTCCATCTCTAGCTGATAAGATCAGTGAATATAACATTAAGGAAAATGACTCCTGGCTTAGATACAGTCTTCACTTTCTCCAGTATATAATTTTTGTGGCTTTTATGATGCTGTCCCTTTAAAACATTGACCACAAGCAAAATGTTGTAACTGTAATAAAAATTGATGTTTAAGATTTATTTATTATACTTAGTCTATTATGATGATCACTGAAAACATTTCTAATGCGAGATAAAACTTAAAATTGGGTGACCATTTTACAACTTCACTCCTCTAATCTAGACAAGTTCACATAAAACCCTAAAATAACAAATCAATGCAGAAGCAGGAATGGACCTAATTAAAACAGGTGTAATTTCTGTTCCCATCTTGTATGTCCAGCATCAAGATTTTCCCCATGGCTGTACCTGAAGCAGTAAGAAAAACTGGTCTTTATAGAATGTATATTTTAAGAAAGAAATATACAGTATAAACTGTATGTCTTTTAACACCCTTCAGACTGCCTATTGTTTTTGTTGTATCTAGGGCATGTGCAAAAGTAGGTTTACATTGGTGAGTACACAAAACACAGTTTATTATTTATTAATTATTGCATTATTTTCCATACAAATAACTGTAAACCTACTTTTGCCAACCCCCATATTTGAGGGTTGATAAAAAATATAATTGTTCTAAAATGTGGGAGATTTTAATTTTCTTTTTAAAAGAAAATAGTTTTATCAGAAAAAGACAAATGTCATGGCTGGATTTTTTGGTTTATCAATCAAGCTGAGTGTCTTCTCACTTTCATAACATCAATGTAATATTTTACTTATTCAGTATACTTTAAAGTAAAATTTACAATATATGCATTATAGTAGTAAAGCTATAACTTAGTAATAAATTTGTAACCATCTTCTTTGAATACTTTCCTCATATTTATTGATTGTTCTGTTGTTGATCTGTGACACAGACATTGCTTTATATTTTATTAAACGCAAGCTTACATTTGAAAATCACTCTGCCTTCTTTCAGCAAATATTATTTCATTCAGATTCTAAATTTATCAAGATGTTATTGGCATACCATATTTTACAATCAGCATAAACATTTAACTGAGTCTTCAGCCATTAACATATTTCACTTTATTATTTTTAAATAGCATACACTAGATACTTAGATAAAAAGGAGATATTTATTTGTGATTAAATGTATCATTGAAATAAAACAAAAATTTTGTATAATTTTATATTTGAATTGTGTCTTTTTGATGGAATATTTATGTATTTGGTAAAGTGAAGTCAAGTAGTGATATTTTATTAAGTAACATATAATTCCATTTGAGATATTGTGGCATTTCTCTCAAGAATAACTTTAGGGGGCACTGTGCTGCCAGTAGAGAGTTCTTAGACAAGTCAGATCATCTTGTTTTCTTTCTTTGTATGTAAAGACATCCTAGCAAGTTTTTCAAAGGAATCATGTCAGAAGTATAAAATTTTTGTAAATTTGTGTTTTTCCCTAGGACACGGTGTGGAAGGACAATTTTGAAAGCTATTGAAGGGAGTATATTTTCAGAAACAAAAGTTGGATTTAGTAGTATTTGCAGCTGAAGGTTGTTCTCTCCAGTTTGCTTTGGAGTTAGGAAACAAACAATATACACAGGAAAATGCAGAGAAGCATCTCACCTGACAGCAAAAGTGGTGTGGTAAGAATTTTTACAATAATATAATTGATTGTATAGTAACTGAAAATATAATCATGTTTGTTGTCTGTAAAAAAAAGAGCAGTGAGCCAGAACCAAAAATCGAGGTATAAGCAATCCTTTATAAATTATAGTTACCCAGAAGGTCAGCAGCAAAGGGGGAAATGACAATGACAACAAAAATGATGTCAGTATATATTGGTGTTTCCAATGGCTTAGCCCTGTAAAACCCTCCCCCACTCCCGATCTCACTCCATCAATCATCTCTGACATCTGTACTACATTCTGATTCCTAAGTAGATCTCTTGTCATGTAGAGCATCAAAGCAAAGGCTTCCGGAGAAATAATACAACCTGTTAATAGAAACCCTTCCCCTTTGCTAGCGTCTTTCAAATTGTCTGATTATAATAATTAATTCATCTGCTTCTACGGAACTACCTGAACACTTTCTGTAGCTTACCTCCTATTCAAAACCAGCAGCTAAAATAGTTATATAAACATGTGGAAGTTACGAAATTTTATTTTAGATATTTTTTGGACCAATAGAATGATTTTCCTCATATTAGAAATATGTCATTAATAGCTCTTGATTTTACCTTTTCTGCTCATATTTGAAAGTAATGCTTATGACACATGTGTGGATTTCATAGTAAGGAGGCAAGGTTGATTGATTCAGAAAAAAATATTTTTTTGCATCTGTCTTAATTCCCCAGAAAATATATGACTATATATAAAGGTCACATATAAAAAAAATAGTTTTGAAGAAATCACATGTACAGGCACTGGCAAAAGTAGGTTTATATGTATAAGTATGCGAAACTGTTTATTCTTGTATTATTATTTATTTATTGTTTTTTCATACGAAAAATTGTAAACCTACGTTTGCCCACTCCTGTATTGAAAGAGAGGGATATGTTGACTTTGGAAAACAGATGACTACTCATGCTACTGGTAAAACGAGTTTAATGTATGTAATTGATCTCTTCACAGGGAGTCCTTATTTGACTTTTAGTATATTTCAATTGTTAAATTATTGTATTACTACTCTCTTATAAAGCCTGTAACTCATACAATGGTGGGATAATACAGAATATGTGTAGGCAAATAAACATTTAACAAATATTTTTCTATCATATATATGACACAAATATGCAGATATATATTTTATATATTTATATATATATAAGCAAATATTTCAGCAGTGTTAAGGATAAAAATGAAAAGTTATAAAAATGTGGTATTTTTTATTTGCTGGAGAATGTAAAATGTGAATATACTAAAGATTTAAGGCAGTCCCTAATTATTTCTTTTATTAAGTACTAAAAATTTTATATGAATGACTAACTTTATTTAAATTTTATTAATTAGTTTATGCATGCATTTGTAGAAACATTGGTGCTCCTAGTGAATTAACTTATTCTTTAGATTCTATATCAATGTAATTCTTGGTAAAGTTATTTGCTATCATGATATTTAAGAATATGTGAAGCTCTCAAGGCACATTGTTTTGGAATGTCAGTGGTGTTCAGGGTTTCAGAATACTTTTTCTCTCCAGTATTTTCAAACACTCCAATTCTCTTAGGACTTAAAGCAATGGGAGAATTAAGAAAAGTAGAAGAAAGAATATTAGATAATCCCAGATTTTATATCTTTATCAGGTTCATTGGAAGAATTTTAGGAGATTAGCAACAGGCTAAGTGGATTTCTTACTTCCTCCTGTGAAATTTAATAATGTTTTTTTTTTTATCTCCTGTTTATGGCTTTGAAGAAGTTCAACAGCATATATAAAGGAATTTCTTGAAACTCTTTGCCATTTTATTCTCATATAAGTATGCAATTCATGGAAAATCTCAGAACATGTTTTTCTTTTTCTTCTTTTTTAAATTTCTTACTTAAAATGAATTTAGTGTTTAGGTACATATATTGTCTGTTGCCATATGGATTTTGTGATGCACAGTAGACATTTTTACACTCATAATTTTAAATCTGCTCTGCACTCTCTAAAGTTAATTTCAGATGATACCTGACACCTTTAGATGCTAATACTACCAAAGAGTTTCTACATCACAAAGTATATGTGTATTCTCTAGGATAGAGCTTTATTTCACAATAAACAATATATTATATGGGTTTGAGAGCCCAGATTTTAAATGTAAGCCTTTTTTTTCTCAATATTAGGGATTATATTAAAAAAAAAACAACTAGACTATAACATGTTCTGTAAAGCGTGACTATTTTTTTTATTTTAAACTACGACACATAATTTTACATTTATTTTTACCTGTTCTTTGTTTATTTATATCTATTTATTTTCACTTATTTTTTCCCAAAGACTAGATTTTTTTTTTACATTCATACATTGATTTAATGGAAAGAAGAGAATTGTCATATGTTAATATACACACATATATGAATATATACATCAGTAAAATAAAATATATAGAAGAGCTCAATTTAATAATTTGCACCCCTGAGTGAGGAAAATATTCAAAATCAACAATATTTTAATGAAGAGCATACAAACATCACAAAACTTACTTAAAGAGAAAATCTGAAAACATTTTTCTCATCTATATTTACTAAAATCACTCCCAAAAATATACTTAAATTTGTTGCAATCCAGAAACATTTTAAGAATGAAGGAGAATGGTTATTTGTAGATATGGAAGGGTATTTTTATGTACAAAAAATGTCTTCCTTGCTCAGAAAATCTGTAGAAAAGTCCTTTTTGGATTAAATTTTCTCAGTTTTTTATTTATTTTTTGAGTTGTTTATACAAGAGTAATAAAATGACAACAAAAGTCTCCTCAGGGAAAATGTATTTGCCTTTTTTTCTGCCACCCTAATTTTTAGTCATTTTTTTTAATCCTCACCAGAGGATATGTTTTTTATTAATTTTAAAGAGAAAGAAAGGGAGAGGGAGAGAGAGAGAAACATCGACGTGAGAGAGAAACATCATCAGTTGCCCTCTGCACACACTCATTCTGGGGATTGAAACTGAAGCCTGGGTATGTGCCCTGACCAGGAATCAAACCCGTGACCTTTTGGTATATGGCAAGACACTCCAACCAACTGAGCCCCATGGGCCAGGGCTTTAGTCCTCATTGATGTCATCTAAGATCTTCTATTCAGACTGTGAGCTGGAACCAAAAGCATCAGAGTCCCCCGGGACCAGAAAATTAGGCTTTACTGCAGACCTTCTGATTTAGAGTCTGCATTTTAACAAGATCTCTAAGTGACCCCTATGCCTCATTTTTTTTAGAATTGCTAGTATAAGGTAATGAAGTCTTGAAGTAAAATTTAAAACCAATAACCAGAAAAACCAAGGGTAGAATTAAGAAACCTAGTAGAATATTGTTAACCCTCACAATTTGTTCTCCCTTGGGTCATCGGGCTATATATATGTGTTCAATTCCATTATTCCAGTAAATACGGTATCTTTTCTCCTGTGTACTCTCATATATCTACAGAATCCCCATTGCCCCTGTTATAATAAAAATATACAAATATCAGATTCTCATTAAGAAGTCATTGAACACTGAAGGACGTTTAAGAAAGGGAAATGCCACCCCTTTGACTCTAAGACACACAAAAAGGCAATGGCTGCTTAGTTGATGGCTTCTTCAGAGCACTAATGGAGTCACCTTCTTCAGCAATGCCTGTCTGACGGGGCCACCCATAGCGTGAAAGTTGAGTATCTCATTTGAATGTTTCCAATTTCTTAATTGAGCTATAATCATATGAATGCTGAGCTTCATAGGAAAAAATACTGTGACTTTTTTTTATGGTTTATGCTCACTCATTGGGAAATTAGAATTCATCACAAAAACTCACTAGGAATTGTTTTTAGAGGTTGAGTTATTTTACTTTTATGAAAGAAAAAGCTAATGATTAGAAAATGTGAACATCTAAAAAAATGTTTCCACCATAATATATAGGAAGAAATATATGAATAAATACATAAATATTGTGCCCAGAATTTATATTTTATATGTTATCTTTTTTTACCTTGATAGCTATGAATAACTCATTCTGGCATGCTGTATGTAATATTGAGTGTATTCACTCATATTATCAATATTGTCAGTATAAGATGGTAATTATGCTGAAACAACAAATACAGGAACACGTTTCTGATTGTTTTATTACATACTTTAGCTCCATATTTCAAAATATTTAAATATTTAGACTACTTTGAAAATATTTAAATTTTTTGAATATTTCCAAAATACTCAAACTTTATGATTAATGCCCTTTACCTTTAACATAAAATATCTATTCTGGTGGTCAAAAGATACAGATTTCCAGCTATAAGATAAATAAGTATTATGAATATAATGCACAACATTTTGACTGTAGTTAACACTGCTGTATGAATTACAGGAAAGTTATTAAAAGAGTAGATCCTAAGAGTTCTCATCACAAGGAGAATTTTTTTTCTTTTTCACTTATAGTATTTGCATGTGATAATGGAAGTTAATTAAACCCACTGGGATAATCATTTCACAATATATGTAAATCAAGCCATCAAGCTATATGCCATATATAATAATGTATATTAATTATTTATCAATAAACTGAGAAAAAATGAAAATACTTAAAAAATATCTATTCTATATCAGGTATTAGCAAACATTGTTTTAAAGGTCCGATGGCAAATAATTTAAGCTTTGCAAGCCTTATAGCATCTCTGTCTCAACTACCCATATCTGCCTTTCTAGCACAAGAGGAGTCACAGACAATATGAAAATAAATGGACATGAATGTGTTTCAATAACACTTTATTTGTGGATACCAGCAGTAAGCTGGATTTGGCTTATGGTGCTTAGTTAGCTAACTCTTTTCTAAATACTTTATTGAGAAATAAAAATTTTAAAATAAAGTAAATAAGCTTATTTTAAAATCTAAATTAATACCTTTCTAGGTAAAACAAGCTTAAAAATAAAATAAATATATATTTGTCCGACTTTCAGTAAAAACACTCATTTTACCCAGAATCTCAGACTAGCATCTTAAATTTGATAGTACCCAAGCTTAGTTTGGATTATACAGTTTAGACTTACACATCTCTTGAGGTAAAATAATGTAAATTTATAACCTTTCATTCAATGGACAATTTAATTTTATTTAGTGCCAATGAAAGGGTATTTTACTGGGAGATTGTTGGGCTTGGCATGTACTCTTGTAGCAACAAGCACCAAAGAGGACTATATAAGAAAGAGGCTTCCTATAAAACTCTGGACTATCATTTTGGATAATTTTTCTCTTTTCTCTGAGCAATTGATAAAATATTGAGTATTTTTTCCTCTTTCACACTCATTTCTCTTACATGCACATTAAGTATTTGTTGATTATAATCTAGCTCATATAGTTTATAAAGTTTCTTTTGTGAATATTGGTATATTTAACAGACTCCAAATTCTCTGAGATTTAACAAAAAGAAAAAATGAATGAACATTTTATTAAGTCTTATTTTATTTCAGAAATAGTCTTCAATCCCTTTTGGGGACAAGAAATATGTGCCAATGTAAATTGTATTTTTGAATAATAATAATACATTACTTATTTAATTTAACTTAAAATTTTCATTCTGCTATTATAATCAGTAGGTAATATTTTCAAAAACAGAAAAGGGTTCCTGATATGAGTGAATTATTTTATACTATATTCCATGCAGACTTATGTGAATTAATATTAAATCTGAAATTTAACAGAAATGTACACCATAATCTACCATTTATATGGTGATTCCTATGAGAATCAGTATTGTATACAACCAGAGACTCTAACATGGTAATGAATAGAAGTGTGCTCAGCCTCCAGACCTATTGCAGATCTTGAAATACGCAACCAAAAATTACTATTAAGACACAATGTCTTTCACAAACACAAACAGATAGGAGAGGGAAAATACTGCCAGAGTTGGCTATATTTAATTAATCCACTTAAATCTCCTACATTTAAAAAGAATTTCTATGTATTTAGAAAGCCTTTAACAACATTTCTGGCTTCCTTGGGGCTTCTAAAGAGCAATGTGGTAGTAATAAAAAGCTCTTTACCACAGGGATCCCTACAATTAAGAAAAGCAGAGATGGTAAAAGTTTGCTAGTTTTGAAATATTAGCTTGCCTCCTACTTAAATCTAAACAAAAGCACACTATGGCTCTAGGTCATCCCAATACAGACAAAACCTGAACTCTGATTTGCCCCATACGAGGAACGATAATGGAGTGGAAGCAGCAGCTACTTAATATATGAGTTAAAATTATCCGTGACTGAAGTGAGCACATCAATCAAAAGTTTTGGCATGTAGTGAGCCAGACAAACCAGTGTGGTGAGCTTGAGGGCAGGAAAAGCCTCTGTTCTGTATTCAACTGTTTTCAAATTACCATGACATCCCTTTGCAGACACCACCGGACTTCCAGCAGGTGGATTTTTGAGGCATTGTGCTTGGAACACAAAGATGGATCAACTAAGAGCATTTGAGATAGTTTCCTGTTTTGTGTTCTGAAAACTAGGGTTGCATAAAACCTTCCAGATTCTTTGCATTTTTTAGGTGTTGAGGAAGGGTAAACATGGATCCCCGAGAACAGAAAATTCAACAATTAGAAATGGAACAGAAACATTTGTAGATGCTGATTTATGTTTTAAAAATTGCACATCCATTGGAAACATCTTGACATAAATGCAATTTGTCAGTTTAAGTCCAACTGTGTCTGGTTGTCTTTACCAATTTCAATTGATTTGTAGATACCTTGAAAACTGAAAGAGAGCCTTTTAAAATAATTATGTCTAAATAGGAATTTTGTACAAGCATGTCTAGGAGGAAAGCGCAGTGCATGGTTATTCCAGATTACATCCCCTCTCTCACATGAGTTGAGTTATTAAACTCAGAGTAAATTCTGCCCACAGCTCTATATAACTATTTCCCACTTAATCTCTGAGAAGCAGCTACACAAAACTAAGAGCAAAATTTACTTCAACAAGAATATAGATGTGCACAAATATAATTAGATACTCCTAGTTGCTTTCTAGTTTTTGTATTTTTTTTTTCCCACTGTGGCATAATGTAAGCTAGTAAAATACTCTATTTTATACAAATACCATACACATTGTTAATTTTTATTAATTACTCCTTTACAATAACTCAGCTCTGATTTAGTATTAAAATATTTGGGAAATATTATAACTACAGAGTAATAAACTCTCTCATGTCTGACTAACATATAAAGCAAACAAGCTAAGAATCTGGTAGACATAAGATATATGCTAAAAATGTTTTAGTTGCAGGGTCAAAAATAACTGAATCAGTAAATGAAGTGCCATTAAATGCTAGAAAGCTGGCAGGTAAATAATTATTTATTTCAATAGTTGTAAATATATCCTGGATAGAAGAAACAAAATAAAGAAAAATATATTTTTCTGATCATTTTTACCCACAGATTTGACCAGTTGAGATGACTTTGAAGTTAACTAAATTACATATCAATATATCAATGTTTCAGGCCTCAAATGATAGTTTTCGTCTGTAGTATGCCTCTTTTCTTCCTGTCCTTCAATTATTTCATATTTTAATAATTGAAATATGGCTGGTCCTAAGAGGGCAGGATATATATATATATATATATATATATATATATATGTATATATAATGCATATATATATATATATAAAATATATTTTAATAAGTGAGAGATAAGAAAAGTTTTTAAAGAGATATTTAAAGTGTTTAGCTGTATTCACTAAGTTACTATTCGACCACACCACTTTATATATAGAATGATAGAATAATCTTAAAATTATAAATATCTCTTGCAGCAGAGAACAAAGTACTCAAAGTATTTAGCACAGTAGTTTCTACATTTTCAACAATGTTATTCTTCTAACAATATAAATTTTATTATTTGATTTTAGCATATATAAAAACAATTAAAATACAATTACATTAAACCTGTGGCAGAGCTAACTGGAACACATTTGAAAGAATCTAACATTTCTTGTAATACTGAATATCTTCAAAACTTACAGCATTGCTGTAAACACAGAAGAATATATCCAAGAGAAATGTGGCACATACAACAGGAAATGGTACCCAAAAAATAGCCCCACTGTCTATTATAGCAAAACACTGAGAACACGGTAAGTTTTCAGTAGCCAGAACATACCTTCATAAATTATGATATATTTACAAAATAGAATATTATATAACAGTGAAAATGATCTATAAGCAATAACATGAATGAAGTGTGGGAACATATTATTGACTGAAAATAAAAGTGAGTTCAAAGAGTCAATATTTAGTAAATTAAACTGAACAATATATCACTCAGTTTGAAAACTAAGAAAACACACAAGAACATTAAACAAAAATATCAGAATGTTCGGAGTCAAAACAGGTGAGGAACACACAGCCAGTTGTAAGTTATTGCAGTTAAATACAATTTAAAAAATGACATGGCAAAGGACAATTGATAATAGTGTTTAAGAACCAAAAATTATGATCAATCAATTTTGTGTGCTTTAAATCGGTGAGAAAAATAGCAACTACTGCATGTATTAGTATGCTTGGGTTGCCATAACAAATACCCACAAACGAAGTGGCTTAAACAAGTGGCTTAAACAAAGTTCTGGAGGCTAGAAGTCCATGATAAAGGGGCCAGCAAATCTGTTTTGTGTGAGGACTTTCTTCGAGGCTTATAGAAGCCTGCCTTCTTCCTGTGTTCTCACTTGGCCTCTTTGTGTGTTCAGAGAAGCTCTCTGGTTTCTCTTTCTCTTCTTATAAGGACGATACTATTGGATTAGGATCCCACCCAATAACCCCAATCACCTCCCTAAAGGCTCGATCTATAAATACAGTCACTTTGGGTTTTAGGGCTTTAACAGATGAATTTGGACGAATCATAACTCAATCCATAAGATGGCATAACAGTGAGAATATCACAAAGATTTATTTTTACATGTAAAAGACTTTAGGAAACATAAAATGTGATAAATTAAAATATTTATATTGAATGCTTATATATAAATATAAACATATTATATTCATAATAAAATTTAATTATTTTTACATTTTAGAAATACTTTCTAAAATGAAAAAATAGTCAATTTTATCCCAATATCTAAGTATAGTGCCAAGTGTGCAGGAGGAATGAAGATATGGGAATATTAAAAAATGATGTGATTTTTTTGAAACTAAAGGTATAAAATTATATGTCTAAATAAAAGTTACTTTCAAGTATGTTACTATATTTAAATGATTCATGACCTCAAATAGGGATAAATAATCCTCTTTTAATGGTAGATTTGATTTTAAAAAATAGAGAAAATTAAATTAAAGCCAAGCCTTTTTAAAATAATATAACTATGTTAAGAACATCACTGAAGTAAAAATATATGAGAATTATACTACAGTTCTACTTTGGCTTAATTATTGAATTTATTTTTTCTATGTAACTAATTTCAGGAGATAATTAAATGATAATATAAATTCTCTTTATTTGATTAAAACAAAGCTTCAAATTTTGTACATACAACTGATGTATGGAAATAGTCACCTGACAGGATCTTACCTCTATGTCAAAGAGTAATATAAAGCCAGTGTTTTTATTCATTTGAAGTGACTTATTTTCAATATGAAGAAAATTCCAAACAATGTATAAAATTACATTTCTTCAAATTATACATATTTAAAATTTTGATGTCTTATAATTCTATACATTTATCAGATGAAAGTATGACACTTAAATATTGCATAATTAAGACACTATAAGGTTATTCTTTTACAATGTATTTAGCATCAATAAATGCTATTTAGAAAATTTGCATAGGATAATTTTATCTTTATTCTGGGTTTCCTCTTTAAGCTCTTAGATGGACCTTAGCCAAGATGGATATTTATATATTTTTACAGAGAAGTGAGCACATATATTCATTTATATAATTTACAGCTCATCAGTCTAGCTATTTTTTTGCAGCTTTCTTTTTAATTATTCCTTTGAAAGCTTAAATGATCATAGAAGAATACTTGGCCATTCATGGAACCTCTTGATTTTGAGTCATGGCCTAGGACTTCACTCTGTGTTCTTCTGCTAGATTTCTTGTAACATACTTATACAAATATGGGGTGGTGAAAACAGAGGTTATCCATTTAGAGAGTTGTGTCTTAAAATAATTTATATTTGCTTGGTGCATCTGTTCCATGGAAGGCTCAGTGAAGTCAATGAGGATTCTGAACATATGAAGTTTTGGATCCGTGCTGGTTTATGCTGAGCTGCTCTAGATCAGTATCCATAGAAGCCTGCTGAAGGACTGGTAGGAGCAGCAAGAAAACCTCATTAGTGATGTAGCTCTAGTCCAGAGCACAGCAAGACCTGGCTGCATGCTCTCACATGCCAATATTGCACATATGAGACTTCCAAAAATGGGGAGGGGGTTATGCAGGGTATGACAATGACTGAATGAATAATCAAGACAAAAAGAACCCATAAGGTCAGCAATATGTTTGCAAGGTGGAAACCAAGTTGAGACTAGCTTTGAAATTTAATTAATAAAATTAATCAGGTTACTTTCCCGAACATTGTCTTGACTACATTTTGCAAACTGCAATACAATGAAGCTCTATGAATACTCGTATTGCATATAATTGCATTCCAACTGTCTAAGGTCAAACCTGAGCTTTTCAGAAGCATAGGTAGCTGCTTTATGTACATGCTTGTATGAAGAAATTTTTATGAGTTTTTTCTTCACTGTCCTGTGACTTATTCATCTGATTAAATAGCACTGACCTTTGCTGAGAGTGACTTCCTCTTGCAGAAAAACATGTGGAGAACTGTGACAGAGTTGTGTGGATTGGGGACTATGTAACAGGTTTAACTAGTTTAAATTAAATTTGTCTTTAGTGTCCACAAGCTTATTTTTTATGAGATTTCACATCTAGAATTTATTGTTCCTTATTTGTCTTAGATAACTGTTAAATAATCCATACTAAAGGAGAACCTTTTTTGGTGTATTTCAGCTGTGGACTCAAGATTCAAAGAAAGAGACATGTAGTATTTCAAACATTATGTCAGAACATAAGAAAGGTAGCCACCCCTCAGATTACCCCATGCAGGCTGATACTATTCAACTCCTTTGTAAGAATAATAAAAGCCCTCTAAGCCAACCTCTCATCAAACTAAGGGATCCCATCAGCAACCATCTGGACAGTTGCCCAACCACAAATCTTATTGACTCATGAAGCAAGTAGTTTCACTAACGGAAGGCTCTAGCCGAGCTTTTTTAATACATTAAACTGAAATCTATTTCTTGTTTTTCACCTTTCTGTCCTGCCATTTTTAAATCATAGGATATGCCTATCCTTCCTTTCTGTGTAGAATAGATTGACTTATTTGAAGCAAGAAAGCATGATAGAACATGGGAAAAATTTTGTCAGGAATTATTTTCTTAACCAAATGGAATTGTGACAATAATCTCAAAAGTAACTCTCAAATAATTATGTAAGCTATTCTGTGTATTAGATATATTAATCCATTTAATCCTGACAAAAACACTAGGTGTTATTAATTAGATATTATTATTAGGTATTATTATTAATTAGGTATTATTAGGTTTGTAAATTAGGTATTATTATTATTATCTCCATTTTACAGGTGAGGAAATCTGGGAACCAAGTAGTTAAATAATCTGCCTAAGGTACAGAGATACTAAGGAAAGAAATAAGATTTATTAAAAAGTCTTACAAATTCAAAAAAAATTTGAAACAAATCAATAGTCTCAAATGAAAAACCAAAGACAATAATATTTGATCATTCTGCCATAACTGACAATATTTTTTTTTTGACGGGGATAGCCACAGATCCTACTACTGAGTAGAGCAGGCATAAGTTAAATAAAAAGCCATCATGGTGAAAAATGAAACATTTTATCAAAGAAAGGAAAAAAGAGAAGAAATAATTTAAATAAAATGTTTTGGATAATTTTGATGTTTTTGATCAACTGCAATCAAGAAAGCTTTATAATGAAAATATACATAAACAAGAATGCAACAAACAACAACATGGTGTTCTGATTAGGCTAATGTTCAGGTTTAAACATGATTGATTTTTCAATACAAGTCTTACCCATACAGTTTAGTCCCTTAACTATAAGACTCACACTTATGTTAATTTCACATACATTTCCTCCATGTTTGCCTAGTCTCATAAATGTTTGAATAGATAATACAAGCAAAAGGATAAGTGGCTTTATAACCTAAATATATTAGTCTTGAAAATACTTTGGAAAAGTAATAAAGCAAGATAAAGACTGTTTTATGTGCAAGGTTATTTTTTGAGTTATCACTTGAAAACACTATCAATATATTAATAAAAGCATACTGTTTCTCCATGTAAGAGTCTTTTGGAAATTGACAATTTGTAACCTTCCATCAAGTACTGATTTTTCACATAGTGAGAATAAATTACACTAATTCATTCAGAATCTTCTTGACTCTCAGAAATAACCCAGAACAAACATTGTCATTCATAATGGCATTCAGAATAAATGGGTTATAGACCCCCCAAAATTAGATTTCTAGCTTAAGCTTTGACATTGTAAATAACACTAACTTATAAAACCACGGTTGTAAAATATAACTAGATTATGAAAATATATGACATATATTCACTATTGACAATTTTATTTCCTTATTATTTCAAGCAATGCTTATTGAGCCTCACCAAACACATCACAGATATCACTTATTGAGAGCATGAATTCCATGTACTCGCCGTACTGCTTTCTGAAGTGACATTGTTAATTATGTTATGTGTATTTTAAATATCACTGTATTAACTTATGAAGCCATTTGTCCTTTTGCTTTTACTATCTACTCAACATTTATGAGACTAGGCAAACATGAAGAAAATGTACATACAATTAACATATGCTACTGTGTTATAGTTAGGGAACAAAACCAGTTAAGTAAGAATTATATTAGAAATTAATCATACTTAAGTAGAACATAGCCCTTGCTCTGAAGGATATTAGAATCAATTAGATAAAAGATTTGTATAAATATAAAAATAAAAATACTGTATGTGTATGGAGATACTATAGTCGTATGAGAGAGAGAGACACAGAAATGGAAATTGTAATACAGTCTATGTGCTAGCTGAAGTATGAGCAGGATATTATAATAATTCTGTGATAGTAGACAAAAACTTCACCAAGGAAGTGACTTTAAACATGATCTTAAAAATTAAATGAATATATTAAGTGGAGAAGTTAGGAAGAGGGCATTTTATTGAGCAGGAATGACCTGTACATAGTCCTTGAGTGACAAAAGTACATAAAGAACTTTCAAAGGCAGTGCTACAGACACCCAGAGAGTATGGGTGGAGTTGCTGGGGTGAGCTTGGAGTGCTCTGTTACTTATGGCATCAAAGCTGTTGGCTTTAACATGTACCATTATTTTACTTACTACTGAGAAAGAAAAAAAACTGTTAATTATAACATAATACAGTATTTCTTATCAGCTGGTGTATATAACTATATGCTTATGTATCTCCATCCATATAGATAGATTTCTATTTCATGATGATAGATAGATAGATAGATAGATAGATAGATAGATAGATAGATAATTTTACTTAATCAATGAACTCTTAAATTCAATCATTGATTTTTATCATGTATAAATTATATCATACATAGAAAGATACCATAAGTGAAATAAATTTTATAAGCTATTCTAAAATCATTTTATGCTCAAGTTTATTTATCCAGAAACATTCTTCTGAATAACTTTGATTCATAGCCATCAAAATGCATGTTTTCTACAAAATAGTATCCTCTTTGCTATCAAATTAATTTCTAAGTGTTCCATTATCATCTGGAAGATTTTCTTGTAGGAACTTGACTCCCATTATGCACACTGAATGTGCCTATGAAGGAAAAGGCAGCCGTGCCACAACTGTTGTGATCGACACCCTGGTTCAGAATGTTACAATATGACAAAGTAGAATTATAATGGTGAAGGGTTTTAGAAAAACTTCTTATTTTCACGATAGCATTTTGCCACACGATTATTATTACATAACAACTTATAGAATAAGTTAGTTTCATTAAATACATAAGTCAATATATATTTTCTTACTTGGAGAAGCTTTGCATGATTTTATAGTCATAGGTACAAGTGTTTGGATTTTGTGGTCTTTAACACTATCTGTGTTCTGAATTTCTATTTACCACTGCCAAGGCAGGCATGCTAAGTTTTTCATAATCTGATTTACCTTTTATTTTGTGTCAATACAGTTATTGATAAATGTTATAATTGAAAGTATAAAAGAATAATCTCTACAACACCCAATTATTTAGAACAGTATAAATCTATAAAAGTGAAGAAAATTTCTAAAATTCAGGGTCAGCAACTTTGGTGTCTACTTGGTACATTTTACAAAGATAGCCTAACCCAGTAGCCACATTTTATCTAAGCAAATTCTCTCACTTTTAAATGGGAAAAACTCTATAAAATGTCATTTTCCTTAAGATTTTCTTTGATTCTGAAGCTCCACAAATAAATTGCATATACTCTGCTCTTAACCTGAGGCCATATAGCCAGTAATATGAATAACAGCGTCACTGGGAAGGACATAACTAACAGATGCGCGAATATGCTTCATGAAACTCCCTTGGTTTTTTAAAGCCTTGATTTATAAATATATGCATATTTAACTATATCAAATCATTTATTCATTAAGGTTTAGATTGATGGAATGATTAGATAGCTAGATAGATAGATAGATGGAGCTAGACCTGATAACGAACAAGTGAAAGCCCTTCAGGGTGTGTTCTGTCAGGTAACACTATGTCATACAACATTGAAATCATTAGCATAGAGGTTTAAAAAGGATATCAAATGTGTAAGGGGGTGCTATTCAGTCTAAGCTAAGAGCACAGTGTTTAAAATATAAAAATAACACAACAAAAGCAACAAGAGTAGCACTGTGAAAAATATTTCAAAACACAACTCATAAGGATAAAATATTGCAAAATATATTACATACTGTTAGTTTGGTATTTTTGCATAGTAAAACAGTAGGATTAGGAGTCTTGCTATTTAATACTTGATCTTAATATTATAATATACTTTTAAAAATATCTTTCTTCAGGAACGCAAACTTGAATATAGGGAGATAGAATACTTTTAAAATACATCTTCTAAAAAATTTCACTTACAGTAAATATTGATAATGTTATCTATTTGAGTGTTAATTAATTTTAATTTTTCTTTCAAGTATTTTTGTAATTATTCACATTTTGAATATACTCTGTATAGCTTGTTTCCTTTTCTAAGTGCCAAATTTATAAAAACTCAAGAAAATGTCACAAATTCTACTAAGTGACACCAATTTCAGGAGAAAAGACAAATCTATGCCTTGAATAAATATGTTATGTTTTATCATTGCTTTTTAGTTGCAGTTGATTTCTTCTTAATAATTTACTCACTGTGAGAGCAAATCCAATATTTTAAAAGTTTATATGTTTAAATAAGATTTTTGTGTTTCACTATATGGGTAACATAATTTAAAAGATTTATAATTATAGGTCTCTGAAAGTATATTTAAAAACAATTTACACACCATAAAAAGGACTGGCATTTTTTCAGGAGAAAACAAAGTTGAATATTTAATTTATCATTTAAAATGTCAGGAAATTATGTAATATTTATTTTAAATCTCAGATACTATATATTAATTTTATATTTAAAACAGTGCATCTGGTTAAGAATCAAGGTGGTTTTGCTAACTGATCTATAAATTAAATATAAATTACTTTTGGTTTTGTTAAATTTAGTAACATGTGATATAATGTTTAACTAATATAATTATTAATATTCCAGAAAAGAGTGTTTTAATGAACTGGGAATTAGAAACAGTAAAATGAAATATGAAATAAGCAAATGATCACTAATTTTTAATCTTTGTAATAAAAGTCCAAAGACCTGACTAAACAACACTGCACATGCAGTTTCCAACTGCTTTATAAAAGCCAAAGAGAGGTCACAAATTGAGAAAGATTATAGCTGAACTGGAAAAATATAAAAAAATTGGGCTATAACACCAGATGCCAGTTTCATTAAAGTAAAAGCTCCTGATATTGAGAAATCTGCTGATAAAAATACTCAAATCCACCAAATAATTGGGTCAAAAAACAGATTGCGTAGTATATGCTGACGGTGGGTGAGTGAGATCGGAAAGGTACTGGGTATGTGGAGAGACAGTGTAATTCAAAATATGAAAGGAAGTGAAAAATCAAACGGAACAGACTAAGCCTCCACTCTCCTTTCTTTCAAAGAGAAGTCTGGCACGACAGAGTTTATTTCAGTTTTGGCCAAGGAAATTGTCCCTTTAAGCTATGGGAATGAATTGTCTCTTTTTAACCGCCTTTCTCCCTGCAGTACATAATCACTGTCTGTCACACTTTGATGTCATAATCATCCGCTGAAGCTCCACCGTTAAAGAGTAAATCTGCTTAACTCACAAGAAAAGGAGGAAAATTGCACAGAGGCACTTGCTTTCCTTGCCTCAATGGCAGCCCATTTGAATTACAGAAGTGCAGTGTTATGTCACTTTAGTATTACGGGTGCCATTTCAAAAGCCAAAAGCCTATTTTTAAAAGTATATCTTAATCAGTTCAAATAGAAACAGCAACTATTTGCCATTAAATGAGCACAGTGCTTGTGTATGTGTGTCTGTGTATATGTGTGTGCAGGCATGCATGCGTGAGCAGCATGAAAAAGGCATTAAACAGCTGAGGAATGTTAGTGTGTCTTCAAGCTGCCACTTTCCAAAGGCAAAGAACTCTTAAGCTTTGCATCTACTCTTTCCTACTTGAATGAATAGTTTGCATTAAGTATCCTAAAGGATATTTCACAACGTGTCCTCTTCATACTGGATGAAACAAGAATTTAAGTAATCTTTGAAATAAATTGAAAAATATTACCAATGATTATTTTTATAATGAACCAATGCAATTTTTTTTTCTTAATTTTTTAAAAACAAAAACCTGGAGATGTATTTATTTATTCTTGATTTTGGCTCACCTGGCTATTTAATACTATGTTTTTACAAATGATACATGGTATAGTTCTGATCAGAACAACTGAAATATCAATGAAGACAACTTATTTTCCCCACTTTTTTCTGTGATCTACTATTCTGCAGCTGGATGCCATGTTAAAAGTTCACAATTTGGGGAAATGAAATCGGGTTTCCACACAACTGTTTCATATAGCCTAATCTTAATCTGCAAGCATTTTTCTGGTTGAATTCTAGATTTCTTTGAGTTACTGCATATTCTCCAATAAGAATGAAAATCAAAGCTTAAAGAAAGACAAAAATCCCATTTTATTAGTTTCATATCAATAATACTTTGTTGCATCATAATGGACATTATATATGGTGACAAAATCCCACAGGAAATTGTATAGTTCTACTTTTTGTATAAAATACTAAAATTTTGTCCTGTTAGAAAAGGGGCATTTGAAACTTTGTTTAAATGATTCCCTGTTTCTGCTCATGTCTTTACCCATCCATTAGTAATAAAGGACTCCTCAGAAGAAATTTCCTTTCAAAGATTATTTTAAAACCACAATGACTGTTTTATAATGAGAGGTTCCCTAAAAAAGTAAAGGAATTGCATTGGATGCTCAATGTTTATTTGATATGAAGTAAATAATCTTAATTTTCAGTTCTTTTAAAAATACGTTTTTATTGATTTTAGAGAGAGAGGACAGGAGAGAGGCAGAGAGAGAGAGAGAGAAACATGGATATGAGAGAGAAACATTGATGAGTTGCCTCCCATACGCACCAAGACCTGGGACTGAACCCAAAACATGTTAGTGCATGGGATGATGCTCAGCCAACTGAGCCACAGCAGCCAGGGCTAATTTTTAACTCTTTAACAAGATGTTAAAGACATTTCAGTGTAACCAATGTCTTTAATGGATTTTAATAATGTGTTTTCCTTTATTGTGGTATGTATAGCTGTCATTTCTTTGCATACGATATAGGAAGATCTTTTGATCGTCTATCCACAAATTTTCTCAGTTACATGATTTAAAAGTATTTCACTGTCCATGATAAGGTAAAAGAGTGATTGTATTTCACTATCCTTATTATTTGTGTGTTATTTAACAACTATCTATGCAAACTATTAAAATATAAAATACTCACTAACCATTTCTCTGTTTTTATACCATCAAACTCACCCAGTTCTTGAAATCATGGTGCTGGGGTTTCTAATTACAACTTTTCAGTTACAAATGTAGGTTATTTGTCCAGAAACAAGAAAGCTACATCAGTTATGCGTACATGCAACAATTCTGGGGATGGGGTGGGGGGGTGGGGAGGAGGGTATCAGTGGGGGAAAAAGGAGAAACATCTGTAACAAAAACAAATTAATAAAAAAAATCTACAAAAAAATAAAATAAAATTTGAGATATATGGGTTTAATATTTTCTCTACTTCAAATAATTTTAAATATTATGTAATAAAATATTTTTAATAAAGAAAAGGACTAATCATGAAAAAAAAAGAAAGCTACAGTATGAAAAGGAGATACTACTTATAAAATGAGAACAAATTTCTTTCATAACTTGATCAATGGAACTAGTATCAGCCTTCTTTGGACACAATTTGTCAGATTTTGCTTTCTTTTTTTGTTTATGATATCATGATACATTCTGAAAGTTTGCTGATGGATAAATCATTTAAAAGAAAAGCTTTATTTTTAAATTTATCTTTATTGTTGAAAGTATTACAGATGTCTCTCCCCCCACCCCCACCCCCCATAAAAGAGAAGATTTAAAAGGATCCAGCTCCATTTTAAGACTGCCTACTCTGTCTTCCCACCAAAAGCAATGCTATTCACCAACAGGAGAAAGGCTTAACACAACAGTGTGAATCACAGTTCACCCAGGGCTTGTGCAGCTGTAGAGGCAGAGAATCTCAAATCAGGACCTGTGGGGTTTGCTTCCTTCCTTCTATCTCCACTTCTTGAGGGTTATACATTCTGAGTTGCAAAACAGCGTGCACTGTATCTAAAAGTCATGAGTTCCCCATCCTGCACCACATCCTTCACCTCTCGCCTCACCCTAGCTCATAAAGACAGGCCCTTATAGATTTAGTAAATGTGAACATTTGTAAGTGAAGTCAAATTTGGAAATTATCTTACCAAAAGCATAATCAACTCAAATAAGTATTCTGCAAGTGGTTAGCAATTTAAAAGCCATAATGTTCTTGATATGGAGTATTAGTACCAGTTTTCCAATGGACTGAGGCTTGGGATGGAAAAGTCATTGTAAATGGATGATAAATATATATATATCGGTAGTCGATAAGTTTGAAGACTCTATCATTACTTTCCATATATCCCTACATATGGATTTGGAAGGCTAGCAAAAGAGAGATGACTCCATGAGCCAGTACTGATAGAGAATAATTTTGTAGAATTTGTTTGCAGTTTGTATGCAGGGAAATAATGGTCTTAAATGTAATATTAAGCATCTTGGCATTGAGATTCATGATGAGAAAAGTGGCATGAGTGTTTCTGGACTTCAGAGAGAGACACATCTGCAGGCAGTTTGGATAATGGCTTGGAGAAATTGATAAGGAGAATGCAGGGAAGCTAGTAAGAAACTAACGGCAGAAATTCAGCTTTGTAATTATGAAGACATGAGTTAGGAATTCTGCAGTAAAAATGGAGAGAAATCAGCAGAATTGGGACCATTCGGTGTGATGCACTGAATAAATTTAGGGACCAGTTACAAGTAAGAGGGTTGTTTTTTGTTTTGTTTTGTTTTTGGTGTATTTTTTCACCAAATCCAGTAATTTTGAAAACAGAAAAGAAAAATTTGTGCTATGAGTGGTGAGTTTAATCTCTCTAGCTTGGGTGTCTTGGAGGAAAGTGATGGTGACTGAGACACAGGTGCAGGAGGAAGAATTATGTGAGTGAAGACAAACAGAATAGTTTTGGAATCATTGTTGCACTCAGTAACATAGAATTAGCAATAAGAAAAGATTTATATCATTTCATTCACATTATTTTATGTTTGCATCTTTCTTCATTGTAACACTAATTCCTGCCTACTCTATATCCTGTAGAGGCACCCTGTCCTCCTCTCTTGTTACAACAAATTACTCCCAGGCTGACCCCAATCACACAAAGGAATTTCAACCTCTATATGCTTATTTAGGGACTTCAAAATACCTGTGTTTTGTTTTGTTTTGTTTTCTGTCTGGTACAACTCTTTTCAACCTCAAGACCCTGATCAAAAATGTTCTCTTCTTTGAAGTGATCCATTCCCTCTCTCCTTCATCTCCAGATTCATAGCCTTTGATTCACACTGCTGAAAAGCACTCTCTCCTTTTATTGATAAGGAGATGTTTTTCGATCTCTCTCTCCATTCTTGCTCATGGGATGTATAAATTGTTAGGACTTTAATAACAGAAGCTGTATCTTATTCACATTTGTGTATCTGACAAACAGTATCTATGATGGACCTCAATGATTGTCTATTGGATTGAATTGAAGAGATGAAATGCATTGCCCATTAGCCAAGAACATTGCAGAAGAATTTAATAACCACATTGAGCAACCTAAAAGTATATTCCTTAACTTATCATGAAAGCCAGATGTCATCAGAAGTTTCCCTGACCATTGAGATGTAACTGTTTGTCTCAAGGATACCTACTTCTCCCTCATATCTTTCCCATTGGAAATCCAGAGAATTCTCCAAGATTTCTCTAACTGTATTGAAGGCCTTAGGATGGCTTTAGGTTCTCACGTCACCATCTCCTGTATGTTACCCATGTTTCAAATTGCTTGGGACCTAGGTATAAAGCTGAGCTTTAGCTGAGTTTCACACATACACATACATATACACATACACATGCACATACACATACACACACAAACTGTCCATCATTAAATATGTGGGCTTTATCAAAGGGGTGTGAGGTTCAGATGAGGTGCTAATTTTGTAGCCATAGATTTAATATTTGAGTTTACATATATATTTTTTTAATCCAAAGAATTTTTAATGATCACTTCTCAAAACATTGTCCCTTACTTTGTGCAACCTTACTGGCTTCCTGATGGTTTCCTCCTCTTTCTGCTTCGCTACCTCCCTTCAAAGTCTTCTACTTCAGTTATTCAAAATGATCCAGCTGTAACCAGCACCACATTAACTTCTCTACCTTTGCTGCTCAAATCCTCTTGGGAAGTTAAGGTTATACATAGCAGGGTTTTGTCCCCCTTTTCTTTTTTCTCCTTAACAGCTCTATATCAAAGTTATATTTTCTTTAGTAAAAGTGAAAGTGAAATGACTTTGTTACAAAATTAGCCTAGAAATTTGTTTCCATTTTACAAGAATTTAAGAACAGTACAGTTTTTTCCTGTATCTTATAATAATACAGCTTACAGTTTATATTTCTGCATTCTCTGAGAATTCTTCAATTTCATTATGTGTTTTATTCCTTATTATTTATTTGGCCTTCTTCTACAGGGTACTCATAATACATTTTTATTTTTGTCTTTACATTCAAAATCCCTGGGTATGGGAAGAAAAATGATTCACTATTTTTATTATTCTTAAATATCTCAGTTAACATATACTCTTACACTTGCCATAACACATTCATTAACAAATATACTTTCAACTAAGTTTAAATAACTTTTTGCCTTGATCTTGCCTTTATGCTACCTTACATTTATCCTCAATATAAAATTAGGACAAGCAACTACTACCCTTTTCACTTCTTAACATTATCTATCCTATTCTTAACCTTACTTCCATGGTTTATTTTTGTTTTGAAAATTTTGATGTTTTCTTTTTAAGGTTATGGTTTTATGATTCAGTTCTTATACAAGGTTAAATGTTCTGGATTTCATGTACCAAGCTAAATTGTCAAGAAAACTTTTCCACTGACAAATCATTAAGGTACTTTAAAACCAGAAATCATTGTATGTCCCCTGTGTTTCAGTCTTCGTTTTCTTATCATTAGTTCAATATCATCTATTTCCCTCTTAGACATGTGGTTCACAGCCACAATGCTTGTCATAGCACATTCCAGCTATTCCAAATCCTGTTTCTTCCTTCACATCTCTAAAGGACCATCCAAAACAAACAGTCCTTTCTTCTTCTTCTTTTTAAAACATGTTTTCTCTTGTCCCTGTGGGCAGATACTCTCTCTCTCACATGGTGGGTCTGAAATGTTTTGAGAACAGATGCTATAAGAGAAATAATCTTGAGGACACAAAGCTGCGGGAGGCACAGAATTTATTACTAGAATGTATCTCTGGACCTGGCTGTTCCTCCACTACTTTTATCCTTGACCCTGGATGGCATTTGGGCAATGTCTGTGTTTAAGTGAACTGAGAGCCTTTATGTTCAGTACAATGCTTCACTGTCTTAAAGTGCTTACAGGTGTTTTTATTAGTTACTTAAGATCCTTCTGTTAATAACTAAGATACTGATGTTAATAATAAGGAAAAAATATTGAATGCAGCAGTGGCTACCAATCAAAGGAATACCCAATTAAAAATATGTACAAGGTGATCACCTGTGTTAATCAAACTGAAATGATTTGAGAAGAGTCCAGCTTGGGAGAACCAGGTATTTTTCAAAGGGGAGGCTTTAAATGAAGATATCCTAAGTGATTCTTAAATTCAGAGACATAGGAGAAGTTTAATATCTTGTGGGAAGTGAAGAGAAGATTGATGGTAAACATTGCTGAGGCAGTCACTAATGTTGCTCACTGAGAATTCTGTTTCTTCTTCCTTGCAAGCCCATGATGGAATTATACTTCCTAACCCTCTTGTAGTTAGCTTTGGCCATATGTCTTGTTTTGTCCAGTGAAATTTAAGTGGACACAACTGACTTCCAGATAATAACTTTCACACCCATGTGCAAGTTGCCACATTCTCCTTTTCTTTCTGGCATTGTGATGAGCAACATTTGAGACACTCCCTGCTACCTCAGCCTGGGCCCCTAAAGACTTCATTGATAGGAAAGCCCTAATGCCACATAAAGTCATGCAGGGAAATAAACCATCTAAGAGACCAGGATATGGTGGCTGGTTGTTATTGTACCATATCCTAGTCCAGCCTGGATGACACATTTGGTTTTTCAACATCACGGCATAGGACCTTGAATGCAAAAAATTCCACTATTTACTTTATTAAAACAAAACAAACAAATAAGCAAAAACTCCTTTCCTTAAACCTTGATGATTTTACATTGTAAAAAAATTAAAAGGCAGAAGGTAGACGTTTATTATAACTTTATCTTCACCAGTGGACATCATTATAAAAAGTCTCCATTCAGAGCAGAACATTTTTTACTTTTTATAGATTATAAAAGTAGAGGAGGAAAAATACTTCTCTGTCTTTTGAAGACTCATACATAGCTGAATAAGAACATTCAAAAAAGCTTATGACAAATATTCATAAGGAATAGTCTTACACAAAACATAAAATCTGAAAAAAATAATAAGTTCTCAGTGATTTGAAAAATTACCTCTGAAAGTACTTTATTAGCCACTATGATAAATATTAGTGGAGAACTCAAGTGAAAAATTTCTTCCTGAATAACTTTATATAAATGTCTATTTAAAATTTTGAAATTAAAGTCTAAAAATTATGTAGAATTAAACATTTCGATATTAATATTTTTCCTAATTTTAAGATGTTGGTATTTAAATTTTAAAAAGAAAATTATCGAATCATGTCAACAATAAAAATAAAGTTATAAAATAAAATAAAGATAACTATTTTAGAATAAAAATCAGCTTATAAAGCAAATAATCTTCTTATATTTACATTTAGCAAATTTTTTTCAAACGTATATTTGTTTTTTAAAAAGAACATTTAATTTTTAGTGCATTAATAGACAGGTATTGACCAATTTTGATATAAAACATTGAACTAAGTGTAATGAGGTGTATAAAATTATATAACATGGGCTACAACTTCAATGTATTCACTATAGGAAAAAATACAAATGTATCAGAGAAATAGACATTAATATAAATAAAGATAAAATACTACAAGAATTCAGAGAAAAACTTAAAACATTAATAGCACATATTGTCTTTGCTCAAAGTGGTAGGTATCTGGACATGCTTAGGAAAACTGCAGAAATTCTCAGAGCTCAAATCTAAGCTATTTCAATACATCTTTTCAAAATTAATGGAACAAAGTAATGCTAATAAATATTTAAATTAGTAAACAACCAAAATATTATAAACACCTAGTCATTAATTCATTTTTTAACATAATTTCTAAAATCACAGGGTCTTTTCTTTTCAATAAATGGTTTGTTTTTTTTTTAATTGGCCCTCCCAGGTAGATGTCATGTAACTACCATTCTCTTTTTTTATTGATTCCCTAGACCACTCAGATTAAATTCTGTATAATTAGTGGGCAAATATGTACATTCACAACTGACTGATTTTTTTTCTCACTGTAGTTAATTTGCAAAATTATAGCGATTCATTGCAAAGTATACACAACCAAACAATATATATGATTCGAAAGAAAGCTACTCTTATAATCAATTATCATCTGGCATCTAAGTTCACTTCAATGTGGGGATTGCTGTTGAATATTCATTTATATAGATAAAAATAATGTGTTTTAAACATGTAATAACTTGAAATATAGTTATTTTTGGCATTCTAAATGACTTCCTATACTGCCTAAAAATGCACAATTATATAAAAACATAGAAACAAAATCAAATCAAATAATTTTACAGAAAATATGCATTAGTTTACCAAGCCATGTCTGACGGATCTTCATTTTTTTCCTTTCGTTCTTACAGTCATTTTTGCATAGTTTTTAAGGTATTTAAATTATTAAAATTTAAGGTATTTCTATTTTCTCTATCAATCCCTTCCATAAATATATTCAAGAGAACTACTCTTACAGGTGGAATACAGTTCAAGGTTGAAAAATATTTGACTGCTACAAAAAGGTCTTTTTTCTTAATAAAGCAAAAATAAAATGTTATTCCTAGGATTTTATCACATGTCTGTGTATCTCAAGGTCTTACGCATAACCTGATGATGGAGAAACATGTCCTTTGTCTGGCTCCACAGCCATGCTGGAGCTAACTTGATGCTCTGCAGGAAAGGTATGTTATTAATAGAAGTACTGAAATACATCTGCCAGACACTCAGAAAAATATTATGTTTTCTGAAGAACTGGAAGAAACTCTTGCTCTTAATCTAAACTTTCATTTGCTAGAGTTTGGACAGTATTCCAGCAAAAAAGAAATCACTATCTGTAAGAATATTGTTATAAAGAACTTTACTCAGTCTTATTTCAATAGTTTTTTTCTTGGTAATATGAAGGATAAATTAAGTTGATCACAAAAGACTTTCACGACTCCGAATATCTGCTTCACCTTGGAACGCCACACAAAATGAACCTCTTAAGCCTTTTGAAAATGACCTTTTTTTCCTCTGCAATGATTTATCTTCCCCCTCGAAAATCCGTTTTACAAAAGGGGGTATGATTAAAGGAAGCCAACCAGCACAAACACTTGCCGAAGATCCTGCTTATCTGGAACTTACTTGACAATGTATGTTTTTGGGTTGGGAATGCTGCAGGTTCAAGGGATAATTCTGCCTTTCAGGCACTTCAATTTATTTCATGCCTGAGCACTGTCATTGTACGCAGACAAGATGAAACGCATCGTTGTGTAAAGAAATTGAAATGGAATCCTACTTGACCCAGCAGGATGGGGCATTATGTTTGACTCACTAGTGATTCCTGGGATAATATCTAATTCCAGGAGGAAAATTTCTTGATATGGCCACCTGCTGCGAACGGCTTTGTCCAGGGATCACAAGTTGTTCTGGGTGACTAGGCTCAGGACATGTCTAAAAGAATACAACTCGTCTCCTGCTGGCATTTAGATCTCTTCATTTTCTCCATGCTTTCTATTCAGAGGAACAACTGAATGGAACAGGGAGGGTTGGGAGAGTATGAAGCACTGCACACCCTGGTAGCAACAGGAGTCAAGGCCCACTTGACCCAAGATTCTTATTTATTTAATTTTTTAGAGAGCTATCATTATTCCTTCACAGGACACTTTTTAATTTTTATACTTCTCGGGCCAGCCCCTTGCATGTCTTTCTCTATTCAGTGTGTGTGAAGTATTTACTTTGAAAAGGCTGCACACCAATAGATTAAATAAAATAGGAACACTCTGTGTCTCACAAGAGGGAATCGTGCAGACAGCTTTATTACTTCTATCAGAGAACAAAGATTTTTCCCAGCATGCAGAGGATTATTAGGCCAGAAGCAAATAAACGGAATGTGTGATGTCAAAGCTTCAAATGCGATCAAGAAAAATTGTCTAATTGATTTTGCAGCAATTATGGCTTTTGCAATACTATTCCTCATGGTTTGCTTCTGAAGTTTTATCTTTTAGAATTTTAAAAATTGACTTGGACACAAATATAAGAAATAATCCATTATTCTAATATCCTTCTCCCCCCCCACCAAATCTAGAGAACATAAATTTAAAATATTGCCACAATGAAACATTCATAGGTTAACATGATAATTATCAACAATTGACGATACACTCTCTGTTTTGTTTGTTTGTTTGTTTGTTTGTTTGTTTTAAAGAATGACGATTCCATGACATTTCATTATCCAAACTTCAACATTCCTTACCTTGGTCAATTAAAAGAGAATTCAGTTAATAACAGAAATATTGTTAGTGTGTTGTTCTATTTTTCTTCTTATTTTCTTAACTCTCCCTGGATATCTGCTTAAGTTTTCTAACTTATTGTGAAACTTATTTTCTGTTTCCATTTCATTTTATTTTTGCAAGATAGCTTTGAGAATAAAAATAAACAATGACTGTTTGATCTGCAAAATAAAAGAAATGAGCTTTCAAGCCTCAATTCTTAATCTAATGAAAATGAATACTCCTGAAATGTCCATGCATGTTAGTCTATGTATTAACTATGTGCATATATATTCACAGTACATGCAGATACTTGCAACAGATTAGCATATGGCTAACTATGTATGTTTGAGGCACACAAGCACTATGTAGGACTTACCTATATATATTGTGGTCTCTTTGTGTAGAATATATTTATGTATTGTTGCAAATGATAACAGTGTTCCAAGTTTTGTTTGATTGTGAATAATTTCCAAGGCTATGAACTATTCATAAATTATTCACATTTTACATTTTAAACCAGTAAAAATCCAAAGGTATTTGGGTAGTATGTGGGAGCAATTTCTGTACCCCGTTTTGAGGTATACCTGAACGTGCCATTTGAGTTATACAAGACTCTATTTCTATAAATTCAACTTAAAACATCTGAAGTTTTTGGTCTTGTGTGACTTCATTCTTTAACAACAGCTTAAAGTTAAGAAATGTATGATATAAACAAAATTTAGCAGTTGACCAAAGATTTTAGAATTTTAAAAAGACTGTACTATTAATATTTTGAAAGACACAGTAGCAAAAGTGTAAATGTACTTATTCCTTTCACCAGACAAATTATATTTGTGCAGCTTTGTGATATATGATATATTGTATAAAAACGTGATGTAAAATTTCCAAGTGGTTTCCTCCTTTTCCTTTTCTGTTACTTTTCCTTCCTGATCAATTTACTCTGACGGCCATTATTCAGGGCTGGGCATGATCGCACTGGGCACAGGGAATGCTTAACCACTGGGGCTGCATGTGAGAGGTTCAGCCTAAGCGGGCATCATGAGGAAGACATCCACACAGAGGGGTGGCCTGGAGCAAGGTATTGAAATCCAACAAAGAGCGTTTTCCTGCTGAAGGCAGCCAGGCTTTTGTGTCAGAGCCCAGGAAAGGTAAAGAAGGCAGCTGAGTGGGTGGTGGCCAACTATGACTGTCAGTGCTTACATGGGATAAAAAGGACATCCCAGAGGGCAGAAGATGCAGTGGAGCATGGAGTGGAAGAAGTTAGGAGGAGTAAGGAGGATTTCTGAGTAAGAGAGGTCAGGGACAGGGTTTCAGAGTCAGTACATATGAGAAGTCTGTTTGTAGGGGCAATCGATCAGCTCAAGGGAGGGAGTGGGGAGGAGAACATCCATGCGGTGTGGTCCTCCAGGTGTGTTTGAGCCAAAGCTGAGTACAGGAGATGTTGGTATAGAGACAATGGCAATGGAAGATTAGTTTTATAAAGGAAGATTTGTTTAAATAAGTAACTATATGTATAGTAAGGTTAATTATGGGAGATGGAGGATACATGTGAAAAAGGAGGAAATAGAATACTTTTTGTGTGTGTGTGCGCGCTAATGGAATCGGAGTTATTAGAGTGAAGTCTAAGTTTTTAAGATACGAGGTTGGAGCAAAAGTAGATTTAGAGTTGTGAGTACATGAAACACAGAGTTAATAAAACTATTGTAATAATCATAACCTGCATGTTTTCCATAAAAACAACCGTAAACCTACTTTTGCCAACCCCCTGTATATAGCTACTTACAAATGTAAATATATATGGAAATGAGATAGACATGTCTCTATGCACATATATTTGTACATGTGTGCTTTCATGTGTACATGCACATGCAAACCACACACACACACATATTCCCTAACTCTGTTGACTCCGGAGGCCTAGAAATAGTGCAGTGACACTCCTATAAAAGTAGGCACAACTAGTGCTACTGAAAAGAACCAGAGCACAGAGCACCTTAGAGAAATTCTTCATTTCAGGGCCAGGCAAGGAAAATAAAAGATGATCTAGAATGTTTGTTTTTTATAGAAATGAACTTCTCAGAGAATGATGGGGACATCTCAAAAGGCAAAATCCTGTTTAAAATGGCTTATGTTTGACAACTCTGGGATGATTTGATTATTAAGATGACTAATAGCAGTGATAGATGATTAAATCATTGAACAAAATAAGAATCCATAAGTTAATGAATAAATTGAAATATCGATCAAAAAGAGGATAAATTCATAGACCCAACTTACCTCTCCAAAAAATTATTAATTACAAAATAAACAAATTATTTTTAAAATAATTGGAAAACACCATATTATCCAAGTGATCAAAATTGATACCACCAAAGATGAGTACTTCCAGGAGGATAGAACAAAGACCTCTGAAAATGTGCTCTTACAGAAAAACAGTGGGGACTCAGGAGGAACTGTCAAAATTAACTAAAGGGTTTCAGCAATTTGAGGAATGTTTACTCAAGAAAAATGGCTAAATCTCAATGATAACAGTGAACACTGTGGAAGTTTAACTCACCTTATTTCCATTGCTTCTTCATAGATCACCAGGAGCATAGAAAATGATCAGCCTCACAACCAAGATCACAGTGAATATTAGGAGCCTAACAGTCACTGGAGATGGAAGAATGGATTTGCAGATCCCCAAAAAGCTTCATCCACATAAAGTATTGTTATTTGACCTGTATGGCAGCTTCCTAGAAAAGCCTCATTCAAAGATTTACCTCTATTTGACCAGATTCAGAGCTCACTCAGTGGGAAAGCTCTATCCTCTTTTATTTATCTAAAAAACACAAGTGAAAATTATTTAACACACAGTTACTTAAAGTGGTGATATCATCTGAAGTCAAGAATCTGGTCAACAAATATAAAAGGAAAACCTGGGAAAAGCTAAATTCTTGGGGACTTTGAAAAATCTAAAAAAATATTATTCCGAATTTAGAAGTCCATGCACCTGTGCAAGGCTGTGCTTATGACCAGGAAAGACCTGAGGACACCTAATCTCTCATGTCTGGCTGACCCTGAGGCTCTGAACAGACAGTAAGTGATGGCTAATATAAATTTGTAAACTTCAGGAACATTAAAAACTTCCCCCAACAGAGACAAGGAGTCCCTCAGTAAAGAATGGAAGAGTTAGTATTCTAGGAATTTAAAGAAGTCTGTGTTCAATCATTCTCTGACTACTAAGCTAAACGAGCAGAAATGAAAGTGGCTGCACCTGACAAAAAATACTGACTTTACAAAATTAGTCCAGGAATATCACTAAGCAATCAGCAACAACAGTAACAAATAGCAACAATAATAAACCCCAGGGAGGAGAAGGGATCTGACTCCCAGAGTTATCACATTTTATGATTTGAAATGTCCAGGTTGCAAAAAAATCACAATACATACAAAAAAAAAACAAAAACAAAAAAAAAAAAAAACAAAACAGGAAAGTATGGCCCATACACAGGAAAAGCAACACATACAATTTGTCCTTGCGGATATGTAGATGTTGGACTTACTAGACAAAGGATTTGAATAAGCTATTATATATACATATATATTCAAAAAAACTAAAATAAACCATGTCTATAGGACTAAAATAAAGTAGAAAACAATTTCTCACCAAGCAAAGAATATAAATAAGAGATTGAAGTTAGAGAAAAAATCCAAATAGAAATTCTGGAGTTCAAAGGCATATCTGAAATAAAAATTTTACTAGAGGGGTTCAACAGCAGATTTGTGGTAGCAGAAAAAAAGAATAAGCAAACATAAACATATGTCAAATGAGATGATCTAATCTTAAGAACAAAAAGAAAAATGACTGAAGCACAGCAGACAGAGACCTGCGGGATACCAACAAACACATCAACATATGCATCGTGTGAATCCAACAGTAGAAGAAAGAGTGAAAGTTACAGGAATAACATGAAGAAATGAGAGCCAAATACTCCCAAATTTAATTAAAAAAACATTAATCTACACATCCCAGAAGTGCAATGAAATCAAAGTAGTATATTCTCAAAAAGATCCACATCTAGGTACAACATAATCAAATATTTAAAAGACCAAGACAAAGAGAAAATCTTTAAAGCAGAAAGAGAAATGTGACTCATCACATACAGAGGGTCCTTTAAAGATTAATAGCTAAATGTTCATCAGAAACTCGAGAGTCCATCCAGCAGGCAATAAAATGACATATTGGAAGTGCTGAATGAGGGAAAAAATTAAGACATTTTTATATGTTTCCAAAAAGAAAATAGTGTATTGCTAACTAGCATTTTCCCTATAAGAATTATTAAGAAAGTTCTCAGGCTGAAATGAAAGGACACTAGACAGAAACTTGAATCTACGCAAAGGAGTAAAGGGCACCAGTAACAGTAACTATGCAGGTAAATGTACTAAATCACATACAAATATTTTTGTTTGTAGTTCTTTTCTTCTCCTGTCAGATTTAAAAGACGTGCATAAAGTAATAATTATAAATGCATGTTAATGCACTTATAAATAATAAAAACAATTTAGATGGAAATAATAGCAAAAATATTTGAGGAGGAAATGGACCTCTATTAGAAGAGAGTTTTTGTAGAGTATTAAAATTAAACTGGTATTAATATGAACTAGATTGCTTAAATTAAATGTGAATTGTAGCCTGTCCAGTGTAGCTCAGTGGTTGAGCGTCGACCCATGCACCAAGAGGTCACTGGTTTGATTCCCTGTCAGGGCACATGCCCAGGTTGTGGGCCTGATCCCCAGTGGGGAGCATGCAGGAGGCGGCCAACTGATATTCTCTCTCATCGATGTTTCTATCTCTCTCTCCCTCTTCCTTCCTCTCTCTCTAAAATCAATTAAAAAATTAAATTAAATTAAAAAAATAAAAGTGAATATTTTTTAAAAGTTAATTTTATCCCATAGGCCAACCATTAATAAAATAACTCAAAAATATAGCTAAAGGAACAAAAAGTAAAAGGATGGAAAAAGGTATTACAAGTAAATAGTAATTTAAGAGAGTTAGAGTGGCTGTACTAATATCAGACAAAAGAGAATTTATGACAAAAAATTGCTACTGGGAACAAAACATTTTATAATGACAAAAGTGTTAATCTATCAGAAAATTATAACAATTATAAACATATATATCCCCAAAAACCAGACCCCAAAATACATGAAGCAAAAACTGACATAATTGAAGGGAGAAAGTGATAAAAAAATATATATATATAGCTTGAGACCTTAATATCATAATTTATGGAACAACTGGGCAGAAGATCAACAAGGAGATAAAGGCCTTGAATAACTATAAACAAACTAAAACTAACCAGAGTTCATAGAACACTATACCCAAGATCAGCACAATACAGAACCTTCCTAGTGTACCTGGAACTTTCTCCGGGATATATCATGTTAGACCATCAGAAAAACTTCAATACACTTAAGAGGTCTGGTGTCATACAAATTATGTTCTTCAGAAAAACTGGAAATAAATTATATAGGAAAAGGAAATATAGACAATTCATAAATGTATGGAAATTGAACAACACATCCCTGAGTAACAACAAATGATTCAGATAAGAAATAATGAGTGAAAACAAAAAATACTCCTAGATGAATGAAAGAAAAAATGCAGCCTACCAAAACTTATAGAACTAAAACAGTGTTTACAGAGAAATGTGTGGCCCTAAAGGCCTGCATTAAAAATGATGAAAGATCTCAAATCAGTAACCTAACCCAACACAACAAGAAACTCAATAACTCAACCCTACCTATTGAAGTTTTAAGGCAGTTCACTAGAAGTGTCTAAAAAATGCAAGCTCCAACAAATAGTGTAGTTTTATTATGTTTTTTCTACCCTCTTAGGTATTAAAATATAAAACCAAAGATAAAAAGATGTACAAGTATACCTTCTATACCAAACTAGCTGATTTAGTGTACTGATCTCTTCATTCTACTGAGACTCATTATTATACTTTCCTTAGTGGTGATGAGCTAAGGCAACTTCCACTGATCACCCTCAGTCACCACTCTCCTCAGCTGACTGAGTTAGCCATTACTATTTAATTTCTTTCTCCTTTCTGACTTTTTCCATCTCTGCTGCTTGTCTTCAAATACTTAGGCTGTAGACTCTGCTACCTTGCTACAAACATCTCTAATACATTTTGTATGTGTGTGTGTGTGAACTCCTCTGCTAGAACCCTGTCAGTTATATTTAGCATAGCTCCTGGAGTTGTCCTAGGAAATCACAGCAGAGTAATCATGAAGTCTAGCCTCCCTTACCTTCTATCAATCAACTTCTAAGATATAGTGGAATGCCATTGACTCTCAGTTTGTGCTAATCCTGACTGTATGTAATCCTAGAAAGACAGAGGATAGCCTACCATTTATTCTGGAATAGTAGGAATTCACATAGTTACTACTTCTTTGTAAAATCCTTCATATGTTTCTTCTCCCCACTCTTCATTTCTATAATGTCATTCATGTAAATTAAATACTTAAATATATCCCATGATGTAGATTCCTCTCTAGCAGTACATCTTGATTACATAAATAGGCTTAAATGGCAAGTTGTGAAATACAACTAGATATTTGATTTAAAAAAATAGGATATTTCATCATCCATCCATTCATTCATTCATTCATTCATTCATTCATTCATTCAAAAATATCCATTGTAATTGAAGAATACTTGCTTTATTCCAGGCATTCTTGCTGGATGACTATGAACAAGACAGCTATGGTCCCTGACTGTATAAAGTTTACATTCTGGTGGGAGATAGAAAGGAATATCCTTTCTATCCTTGCAAAGAAGAAAATTAATATTCCTTTTAAATAAAACACTCAGGTTGTCTTAAGAAAAATGGGATTTAGGAGTAGACAAAAACTGAGGCAGGAAGATAAGGAGACTTTCCCTTTAACTTGGCCCTGAATTGAGTAAAGCTATCTCTGAGCCTAGGTCTCCACTGCTTAAGGAAGTATCCAGGTCCAGGTGTCTAAATTGTCTGAGATTCATTAGCAGTTCTATTTTCAGTAGGAAAGTATTCTTCTTCTTTGTAGGGCTTCAGTGTTCCCCAGAAAGAACACAGAGAAAACCCAGACATTGGAGAAGGGATAGAGACCACCAGCACACTGAGCTCACAGTAGACTGATGGTTCACTGCAGCTTCAAGAGCTTTCTAGAAGAAAGCAAAACCATCTACAATGGGGTGATATTTTTTAATTAACTTACTCTTAAGGGTGGTTTTTTTGTTTGTTTGTTTCTTTTCCCTGAATTTTCCTTCTTTGCCTGTACTTATTCAACCAACCAGGCCATTCTCAGTTCATTGCCATAGGGAGTGATATATGTCACTGTGGAGACTAGAAGCTAAGGAGTCTTTTTCTGGCTTTGGTTTCTAAAAGTGCAAAGATCTTAAAGCAGAGGTCTCAAATTAGCAGTCTTCAGGACAAATCTCTCCTGGAGAAATGTTTTATTGGTTACTGTGATGTTGGCCCACACATTGTTTTAAAATAGAAGCAGTAGCCAACATTTGGGATTGGATTTATATTTATATCTATTTTACTGACCTCTTTAAAAGATTCAGAAGAGCTTGTAACTGGGGAGTATTCCCGCAAGGCCAACTGTGGAAGGATCTGGTTATCAGCTGTCTGCTTTTGCTAGACATATGCTCTTCCTTCAGCCTCAGTCCCTGCTCATGCATTTATATCCCCAGCACTGAGGCATGATATCAGTTCTCTCTATCATCTTACATCTACAAGACTCACGTATGTTACCTGCCTGGAGCCTGAAGCTACCTAAGAGACCCTTGCCTTCATGAAAATGATAAGATTCTGGTTACAGTCAGAATTTGGAGTAGAAATGATGTGCCATAAAAGTAGAGTATTGGAGGGCCCTGCAAGCCTGATAGAAGATGATGGTAAATTCCAAGGACGAGAGGAGAAATGACCTACAGTTAGTGGGTCAATTTAGAGAGAGCCTCCATGCCTTGCATCCCAAGCACAGAACAAGGAGACAGCAAAAATCCCCACTAGGTTTCTAAGTCTGAGAGCCGAGGCGATTTATGGCACAGAGAGATGGCAACACCTGAGAGTAGAAATTACTTTGTGATGTGCTTGGACACATGTTGACTTCAGTCATTTCTGAAAGTGTCCTTTGTGCCAGTATGACCTGGAAGGGGCAGAGAGATTCCTGTGTGCCAGTGCATGGCACAGAATTAACTGTGAATGCTGCTGGATCTGAAGTTATCTTTCCAAGAGGAGGGAGAGAGATGCTCCAGCAGATGCCTGCATGGATGAATCATGTGAAAAACAGGTTCTAGCACACCCATATCCACTCCACATCCATAAATACACTGGTGTTTAAAGAGTTCTTAAAACTCTGGCCAGTTTGGCTGAGCGGTTAGAGTTTTGGCGCAGACCAGAGAGTCACATGTTCGATTCAGGCCAATTGCACTTTGTGGTTCTTCCTGGCTTTGGTTGGGGTCATGCAGGAGGCAACCAGTCGATGTGTCCCTCTCATGTAAATGTCTCTCTCTCTCTCTCTCTCTCTCTCTCTCTCTCTCTCTCTCTCTCCCTCCCCCACTTTCCCTCCCTCCCACTCAATCTGAAGATAAAATATCCTCAAGTGAGGATTAAAAAAAAACCGAATTCTTAGAAAATTCAACTAACCCATTGAATTTATATATATTCAATATATAAATGAAGTTATATATCATGTACACCTGGATTTGTGGACTGGGATATGTACCCTCCAAAATTCAGTTATAAAGGCAGTACTTTGAAACAATTATTGGAAAATAACAACTAGATATCTAGAGTAATAGGCTTTCCCAGAACAGATGTGGTACCAAGATCCACTGGACCTGGGTAGCCTCTGTGGTCAAACTGGATAAAGGTGGTCATAATATCTTAGTAAGGAAAGAGATGTAATCTACTCACCTCACTCATATTACAGCAAAAGGTGTTCTTCTTGTAGAGTGTGTATTTCATTTTCTCCAAAAATGATTTGCTGTCCTGATATTACCTCTATGGAGAATTCCTACAGACTCTGTGAAAGATATCTGAAATGTGTCCTTTACGTCTCACCTGACCCTGACTTTGATTCTGGAGCCCAAAGTGGGAACAACCCAATAAGCAGGTGCTGCCCCAGTGTTTATTTCTGCCTGGGTGTGCTGCCTCGTATGCTTGCACCTGATTATTTTGGTGTTTCCTTATGAGTAGATCATGTTTTTCACTTTTACTTTTGAGAGCTCACATCAAGTGGATTCACATATCACTAAATAAGTATCAGTATGCCTATTGCTTTTTCTGACTCTTTTTTCAGTAATCAAGTGTACTTTAAAAAAGTGAAACAGATGATGAAAGAGGAGTCAATGTTCATAACAAAAGTCCACATATTGAGGGTCTATCTACACTATCGTCTCACAATTTATACCTAGACACGTTGAAACAGCAGACCCAGCAGTGCATTAAATGAAAGTCTCAGAGGCTAACTCATCATGGATTTTAGAAAATTTTACAAATAACACTGAAAGACTGATATACTCTTTATAACTTTTATCCTTTCCTTTCATGAGATTACCTCCTTTTCCTGTTGGGCCTTTTCCTGAGAACTGTCTTTCTATCCCCTGAGGACTACTTCTTATGGTAGCCCATGCCCTGCCTCCTACTTCTCATTGCTTGGTTTCACTTTAAAGTGCCCTCACTCCATATCGTTTATCAACTCTTCCCACCAGTTCAGTGTCATGTTGTGGTCCCACAGCAGACCTAAAACAAGACAGCACTGGCAGGACCCAGGAGAGAATAGTCAAAATGGAAACAGTGTCCTGTGTGAATAATACAGAAGGCATTTAATGGCAGCTCTGTGATGTACATATTCAGCTGCGGTTAGGAAAAGCAATAATTTAAAATATGAAAGCACATGTATATATATGCTACAGTTTCAGTAAGTATTAAACTAATGGAGGTTTGAACTTGAAATGAATTCAAAGATCAACAACCCAATATGAGGAAATTGAATGACAGAGAGATGATCAGCTCATTCATGTTACCCATCAGGCTAGGGGCAAAGATGGACATAGTCTTGTTTTTCTCAGTCTCAGACAAGTTCCCATGCCCCCTTCTAAGACATTGCCTGGATGATTGTGTGATTATTCCATAATTGTCGTAAGTGTTTAAATGTGAGCTGTTTTAAAATTGTCATTTTTCAGCCACATGCAAAAAAAATGAAGCTACACCACCAACTTACACCATACACACGAATAAACTCAAAATGGATAAAAGACTTAAATGTGACTCGTGATTCCATAAAAATCCTAGAAGAAAATGCAGGCATCAAAATTTCAGACATCATACACAACAGAATTTTCATTGATACATCACCTAAGGCAACAGAAACAAAGGATAAAATGAACACATGGGACTACATCAAACTAAAAAGCTTCTGCACAGCAAAAGAAACAACGATCAAAGTGGAAAGGGAAACCACTATATGGGAGAGCATAATTGCCAATGATACATCAGATAAGGGGTTAATTTCCAAAATATATAGAGCACTCACACAACTCAACAAAAGGAAGACAAAGAACCCAATTAAAGAAGGAGCAGAGGACCTAAAGAGACACCTCTCCAAACAGGACATACAAATAGCCAAGAGACATATGAAAAAATGCTTAACATCACTAATCATCAGAGAGATGCAAATTAAAACAACAATGAGGTATCACTTCACACCTGTCACAATGGCCACCATCAACAAATCATCAAACAACAAGTGCTGGCGAGGGTGCAGAGAAAAAGGGACCCTAGCATACTGCTGGTGGGAATGCAGAGTGGTGCAGCCACTATGGAAAACACTATGGTGTTACCTCAAAAAATTAAAAATTGAACTACCATTTGACCCAGTGATCCCACTTCTAGGAATATACCCTAAGAAGCCTGAAATACCAATCAGAAAGAAAATATGTACCCCTATGTTCATAGCAGCACTATTTACAATAGCTAAGATCTGGAAACAGCTCAAGTGTCCATCAGTAGATGAGTGGATAAAAAAGCAGTGGTACACATACACAATGGAGTACTATGCAACTGCAAGAAAGAAAGATCTCTTATCCTTTGAGACAACATGGAGGGACCTGGAAAGTATTATCCTAAGTGAAACAAGCCAAGCAGAGAAAGACAAATATCACGTGATCTCTCACTTATTTGTGGAATATAATGAACTAAACAAACTGATGAACAAAGTAGGCCCAGAGTCATGGAAGTAGGGCACAGACTGACAGTCCTCAGAAGGGGTGGGGGGGGGAGGGAGGGGATAAACCACAGAACTTATATGCATGTATGCATAACCGATGGACATAGACAACAAAGCTGAGGACAGGGTGGGAGGGGATGGGGAGGAGGGAGTCAATGGGGGAAAAAGGAGAAACGTCTGTAACAAAAATAAATTAATAAAAAGAAAAAATAAATAAATAAAATATAAAAATAAATAAATAAATAATTAAAATGGTCATTTTTCTCTTTTAGCTGACAAAGTCCTAATATTTGATATCAAGATTTTGTTTTATTTAGACCTGAAAGTTTTCACCGATGTACTCCCAGAGTATTTCTGTCCTAGTAAAATCTAGTTTGAAATTCAGTCTCTAAGTCATCTGTAAAATAATTCTTCATATTTTTATATTTTTACTTTATTTTCAGGAAGATGGCAGGTTTATCTCACAATCTTCCATTATGTTTTTATTTTTTCTTTGCTACAATGCTTCATATTTGTAAGAGCTAAATCTTGATCTCAGAAAATGTCTTTTTTGCAGTAATTATACTTGATTAATTGTATGGGTGATATTTATATTCATTTCTCTTTCAGTGGTAATAGTTTTTATTACACTCTTTTTTTCAAGTTATCTTTATCATGTAAAATATCTTTTTCCTCTAAATTTATTGTTCTCTCTCTCTTCTTTTATTCCTTTCTATCTTCCTTCACTGTGGTCTTCATCTTCCAGGTTTGAGTTATCTGTCAGATAACTTGTTATCCTTGACTGTTTGCTCATAGTTAAGAATGAAGGACCGAAAAGCTGTTTGGAAATCCTTTTTTTTTTTCAATTTAAATCATTTTGTATTTAAGCACTGATTTTTCAAAATATGGTATGAAGGTGAACTAAATTTACAACTTAATTTGTTCATGTAAATCACCCTCAAAATACACTGCACCTAAGATATATATAAGATTTTACATGCATTTTGAAAGAAATCACACAGAAGCAGCTGATTTTTCAATAAACTTGGCCAGTTTCACGTCTCTTTTGGTCAGCTGACCACAGTCATGAGAGGTGAGAGTTATCTGGACCTTGTTGTAGCACACCACATGTAAACTTCATTTTTGTCTAATCTGACTGGACCATTTCACTTGGGAATACTAATGTAAATATCTTTTCTTTCAATGGTTAGATTTTGAGAAGAGAAATTTCTATCCCCATACCTTAAATAATAAACCAATCTGTTAACATTTTGGACATGACTGAGAGGAGTGCTGGGCTCTCAGAATTCAGCATGCACATTTTCACTTGACCACCTTCTTTTGAGTAAGATATGCTGCCTTACACTGAGCCTAGTGTCCTTCAATCCATGTGTCCCCTATTAGTCTCTCCAGTCATCTGCGTTCACTGCAGAGGAGACCAGATGTCTGAAGACTTCTTATACAGGCTTGTAACCAAGTCTCCTGTTTTCAGTCCCATATTCAGTCTCTCTTCAGTGATATTCTTTGCCACCTACCTGTACCCTTTGGGTGGCTGTGCATTGCATATTGCTTTTCTCGCTGACAGCTTTCTCACTTCTGATAAGTCAGTTAATCTGTTCCAGTTATAAAAATTACATTTTAATTTTCTCCATTCTTTGTTTTTATGGATTTGTTTTGACTTATTTCCCATTCACGGGGGTTCTCTGAGCACTTTATGTATTTAATCTTCCAATTTTAAATTAATGTCTAACCTCTTTTTTTAGGTGCTTATATTGTTATTAGTGCTTATAAAATCAATAGGAAAGAATTTTACTTTGGCCTTTCTGTCATTTAAAATAAGTGCCTAGTGGAACAAATATATGAGAGTAATCCAACTCAGACAAACACAAGTCAAACAATTCCAAAGATTTAATTTCCTTATTTGAGTGGCTTTACAGGACATTCTTCCTTCTTTATCTTGTTTGACCAACCCTCATTCAAGAAAAATAGGATTGATTTCCCAATCGAAGGACCCAGATTTATTTAGTTAAGGGTAGTTTAGCAAATTCCCTTCCCTATTAGAAGACATTAGACACACACATCTTTTAAAATTGACTACATTTTTCACTGTCATAAATTACTAGCATTTCAAAGACAAAGATGGCAGACAAAGCATATATTATGTTCCATATTAAAAGAAGACCTTTCTGAACTAGGCTCTCAACAGTACCACAGTGAGGAATTTCATGAAGCCAGAGGAATGCAATATAAGCTTGAGGGGCAAGGATTTGAGGTCAGTATTGCCTAAGGAAGAGACAGGGGCATTCTTATACGAGCTATAATGCCACCTGAGATGAACAATTATCTGAAGCAGGTCTACTGGCCTGAAAATTTATGTCAGCAGTTTATTCATAACTGGAGAAACACTTTCTACAGCTACAAGAGCACACCTCTGCCCTGGCCTGTTTGGCTCAGCGATGAGAGTATCAGCCTGCTGTTCAGAGAGACCCAGGTTCGGTTCCCACTAAGGACATGTAACTTGGTTGCAGTTTGTCCCCGGCCCCAGTTGGGGTCGTGCGGGAGGCAGCCACTCAACGTGTCCCTTTCATGTTGATGTTTCTCTCTCTCTCTCTCTTCCTCTCACTCTAACTGAACAAAAATGGAAAAAAAGTCCTCGGGTGAGGATAAAAAGAAAAAACTAACAAAGAAAGAGCACACCTCCTAGTAAGAAATAAATGGAGATAGTACTGGGTTGGATAGTGCTGCGTCCAAAATTTATATCCTTCCAGAAACTCAGAATTTGACCTTATTTGGAAATAAGTTCATTCTTTGTCTTAGTTGTTTTATTTGAATGAAAAAATCATGGAGGTAACATAGGTCAAATTTATTACAAGATATTTATTTAAGAGATTTACAAAACAATATATAGAATCATTCTTGTCTTCTTTTTTCTACCTTAAATATTATTTCTAAATCTCTTCCAGTTTTAATACAAGGAAGCTTTTTCAGTGGTTGGAGCATCAGCCCAAAGGGTCTGTGGGTTCAATTCTCAGTCAAGGGCACATACCTGGGTTGCAGGTTCAGTTCGACCCCTAGCCCTGGTAGGGTCATGCCAGAGGCATGATGTGTCCCTCTCACATCCGCACATTGATGTTTCTCTCTCTCTCTCTCTCCCTCCCTCCCTCCTTTTCGCTCTATCTAAAAATTAGTGGGAAAGTATCCTCTGGTGAGGTTAAGAAAAAGAACTGGTGGTCATAAACACTGAGAATAGTGTTCTGATGATAAAGTGATAAAATAAATATATTTCAAAGATTTTAAATAAATACTTTCCCACCGAAACCACTGCGACTTCTCAGTACTGGGTGAAAGGTGAAGGGCTTAAGCAAGAAAACAAAACATAAAAACAAAAACAAAATAAACTCATAGACACAGACAACAGAGTGGTGATTACCAGAGGAGAAAGGGGGGTGGGGGGAGGTAGAAGTATAAGGGGGCTAAATGGTAATGGAAGGAGACTTGAATTGTATACAATACAATATACAGATGATGTAGTATAGAATTGTATACCTGAACTTATATAATTTTATTAACCAATGTTGTCCCAATAAATACAGTAAAAATAAAACAGAATAAAAATTGGTTGCTTGAGAGATGATCTCTATTTTAAGAACAAACTAAAAAACTTTACACTGCCCAGCTGGTGTGGCTCAGTGGTTGAACGTTAACCCATGCACCAAGAGGTCATCGGTTCGATTCCCAGTCAGGGCACATGCCCAGATTGTGGGCCCGATCCCCAGCGCAGGGCATGCAGGAGGAAGCCAGTTGATGTTCTCTCTCATCGATGTTTCTATCTCCTTCTACCTTCCCCTTCCTCTCTCTGTCTCTAAAATCAATAAAGGAAAAAATTTACATATATTGCGGCCCACCCAAGCTGTTTCCAAAAGCTTTACCATAGGATTGGCCTGTCTCAGATCCTGCTTCAGAGTTTCCTAAAATCTCTCAAACAAGCAGCATCTGGTCTCAACGAGCTCCACACCTCTCATTAAGTGGCCCCAAGCCTGGCACTAGAAGCAACCAGCCTTGGTTCACAACTTGGCTTTTCCTTGGCACCTCCAAGCCCAGCACAAGAAGCAGCCATCTGCAGATCACTTTGTAGCTTATTCTGGTGGCCCCGGATAGAACACAAGCAGTGGCTGGCCTTGCCCCAGAGCCCTGATGAACTAAGTCTTGCTCTGTGTGGTGACCCCTACATAGCTGATCCTCCAAGGTAGTTAGAGGCCAGTGGTCAGTGGGCACAGCTAGTCCTTGCAGCTGATCAGCCTGAGTAAATCCCTACCATTGACATGCCAACAGCAATCAAGACTCAATTATAACAGAAGAGTGTACAGTCCACACTAGGGGTGCACCTCGAGGGCCCAGCTGGAGTGAGCAGGGAGGCTGTGCCACTGGATCCTACAGGACACCTACAACAACAGGCTACCCTAAGAAACCTAGGAAACATAGCAACTCTACCTAATACATAGAAACAATCACAGGGAAGCAGCCAAAATGAGGAGACAAAGAAACATGTCCCAAATGAAAGAATAGAACAAAACTCCAGGAAAAGAATTAAACAAAATGGAGATAAACAATCAATCAGATGCAGAGTTCAAAACACAGGTTATAAGGTTGCTCAAAGAACTTGGTGAGACATTCAAGGAACTTAAGGAGACCACCAAGGAACTTAGTGAGAACATCAACAACATAAAAAAGGACCAGTCAGAAATGAAGGATGCACTAACTGAAATAAAGAATAATTTACAGGGAATCAATAGTAGAGTAGGTAAAGCCAAGAAGCAAACCATCGATTTGGAATAGAAGGAAGCAAAAAACACCCAATCAGAACAGCAAAAAGAAAAAAGAATCCAAAAAAATGAGGGTAGTGTAAGGAGCCTCTGGGACAACTTCAGGCTGCCAACATTCACATCATAAGGGTGCCAGAAGGAGGAGAGAGAGAACAAGAAATTGAAAACCTATTTGAAACAATAATGACAGAAAACTTCCCTAATTTGGTGAAGAAAACAGACATACAAGTCCAGGAAGCACAGAGAGTCCCAAACAAGATGAACCCAAAGAGGTCCACACCAAGACACATCATCAACAAAATGTCAAAATTTAAATACAAAGAGAGAATCTTAAAAGCAGCAAGAGAAAAGTAGTTTGTTACCTACAAAGGAGCTTCCATAAGCCTGTCAGCTGATTTCTCAAAGGAAACTTCTCAGGCCAGAAAAGAATGGCAAGAGATATTCAAGGTGATGAAAAGCAATGACCTACAACCAAGATTACTCTATCCCACAAAGCTGTCATTTAGAATCAATGGACATATCAAGAGCTTTCCAGACAAGAAAAAGCTAAAGGAGTTTATCACCACCAAACCAGTATTATATGAAATGTTGAAGGGTCTTCTTGAAGCAGAAGAACAGAAATATGAGCAATAAAATGGCAATTAAAATATATCTATCAACAATTGAATCTACAAACAAAATGAGCAAGCAGAACAGAAACAGACCCATAGATACAGAGAACTTTTTGTTGCTTGCCAGATGGGCAGGGGCTGAGGTGATCGGTGAAGAAGATGAAGGAATTAAGAAGTACAAATTGGTTGTGAGACTGATGAACCTCAAAGGGAAGGGGGGAGGGAGGGCGGGATGAGATAAACCAAAGAACTTCTATGCATATATGCATAACCGATGGATACCAGCAATAGTATGGGGAAGACAAGAGGGGGGTGGGATTGGGGAGGAGGGGGTCAATGGGGAAAAATGGGGGGACATCTAATACATTCAACAATAGAGATGAGTTTAAAAAATAAAATAAAATACAAGTCTTCTTGGGGAAAAAAAAGGTGATAGTACAGTCTCAACATCTTTAACTTACAAAATCTGCAAAAAAGTCCCTGTTTACCATATGAAGCGACATTTTTACAGATGCTATGATTATGACATGGGTATCTTTTAAGATCATTGTTTTACTGAACACAATGATTTGTGCATACAATTTTAACTTAATTATGCGAATCACAGAAGACATTTTATTTACTTGTTTATTTATTTATTTATTTATTTATTTATTTATTTATTTATTTTTGTTAATCCTCACTCGAGGATATTTTTCCATTAATTTTTTAGATAGAGTGGAAGGGAGGGAGGAGGGGAGAGAGAGAGAAAAAAATATCAATGTGAGAGACGCACATCAATTGGTTGCCTCCTGGAATAACCTTATCAGGGCAGGGCAGGGATCGAACCTGCAACCCAGGTACATGCCCTTGACCAAGAATTGAACCCACAGACCCTTTGGGTCGCCACTCTGAACCCTGAGCCAAACTGGCCAGGGCACAGAACACATTTTAAAACATAGCACTCATATTGTGAGCAAGCAAAAATTATTTCTTCTTTATTGCTCTTGACCAAGTCCTTTCCAATTAGAAACTGGAGATTATGGAGACAATAAAATATTTGTGGTGTGCTCCTGTCTGTCGGGCACCCAGTAGGTGCTCAGTATCATTTGATTTGACATAACATCTCTTTCTCTCATGGAAAACATCCAAGTAAGCTTGAAAAACCTGTTGTTTAGTGCAAAGGATGCAGTGGCTATCAAGGATCTGTGGGTCTTAGTTTGTGAGGAGATGCTTTATTCTGCTATCCTAATCATTATCCATTGAATCAACAGCATATCTGGCAGGTTGACATCAATGTTTCTCAATCATAAAGAGTATTTTGTTGCTATGAAATCTGAGATTACTGAGGTTGAGACATCAAACTAACCTCAGAAATCTAAGTGTTAAAGAAACTATTTTTTTTAGCCTTATTTCCTTTTGCTTTAATATGAGATTATATAAACTTAAATTCACTACAGAGCTGTCAGAGACTCCCATTACAGAACCACATTTTACATTTCAAAAGAAGGGTTTAAAAGAACAATCTGGACATGTGCATTTGTGTATAGATATGGCTTCACTATTAAAATGTGCCATGAAGAATTCTTTCTAACTCCACAAAGAATACTATGCTATCGCTCTGATTCGTCAAATGAGACAAAAAATGTACAGTTTAGAAGCCAAGGAGTCAAAATGAATATTAGCTACAGATCTTAGAAGGTTAGAGGCAGAATATTCTACCTAAGAGGAACAGTCTATCAGTTAGAATATTTTGTAGATAACCTTTTACAGAAATGTTAATTTGGCAGTTGAAGTGATTTACAAAAGGTGAAAAAACGAATGAAATTGGTTAAGAAAAATAGTATGAAATAGAATTTAAATTAATAACTGGTTTAATGATATAGAATATCTATAATTACATAAAATAAAATAAAAAGATAATACATTTATTCAAACCAGTTTAGATATGAGGCTAGCCTTAGACAGCTAATTTAAATGATGTGGTACCACTCATAACAAACCAAATCCACAAATATAATTGATTTTCTATAATATGTAACAGTGTATAAAGAAATAGAGAAGTTGTCTATAACATACAAGGCAATTTAAAATCTAATTTGATTATATTTTCAAAAATAAAAGTTCAAGTTTATGGCATAAAATACGTAAGCATTTGGAAAGGTAAGAGTTGATAAGGAAATTGAGAAGACAACACACTTTGGGATGGGTAATGAAATGGTATCCGTGATACATTTTTCAAAGTTTCTGATTTTAAAAATTAATTTTTATTATATTATAAAAATTTTCACATGTCATGAAATTATTTGAATCTAGTTGAATCTATAGATCATATTTAATTCTTTTTCTTTTCAAAATTGTTTCAGTGGTAAGTAATATAATCAATCTTTTTTAGAACTAAACTAGTTTTTTGGGGCCAACTAATTCAATTGCTTTCAGACTCTATAAACAACTGAAAGAAAGGAAAGGTAAAGGTGGATTTGTTTGCTATTGTGTAAAATAAATCACACAATGTCAGTGCTTTATAACAATAAGCATTTATTTGCTACCATCACATTTAATTTGGCCGCAGAGAAGTTGTAGGTCATCTTATCCAGGAGGGGCTTGGCTGGGATGGCACTACCCAGTACTTCTCTTCCTCCTAGAACCACTGATCTGGACTGGACACATTCACTGCACACTGATTACAGAGGCAGAAGTAGGATATTTCAACTAACAAATACATTTTAATCTTCTGCTTGCATTGTATCTCCTAAAATAGTATTGACCAAAGCAAGTCAATTGCTCAGTCATACGATAATTCTATTTAACTTTTTAAAAATACGTTTTTATTCATTTTAGAGAGGAAGGGAGAGAGAGAGAGAAAGAAACATGGAAGCGAGAGAGAAACATCAATTGGTTACCTCCCATGGCACCCCGACCAGCAATCAAACCTGAAACCTGGGTATGTTCCCTCACCTGTTGGTGACCTCAACCAACAGAGCCACACCTGCCAGGACTCTGTGTGTAACATTCTGAGGAATTGCCAACATGTTTTCCAAAGCAGTTGTGATTATTTGTAATCTCACCTATGTATGATGTTTTCCACACCTTGTCAACACTTGTGGTTGTCTTTTTTTTATTTTAGCCATTTTTGAGAGAATTCAGCAATCAAGGCATTTGGTCTTAGCATTTGTGTGTGTGCATGTGTGTAAAATTTTCTAAAATTACTAATTCAAACTCTTCAGTGTTATATAACTATTCAGATGGTTTGTTTTTTCTTGAATCCGTTTCAGTAGTTTGTGTCTTTCCAGGCTATTGTCCATTCTGTCTATGTTTTATAATATGTTGGCATGCAATTTTTCTCTATAGTCCATTATAACCCTGATATTTCTTATTAATCACTGTGTTTAGTAATTTGAGTCTTCATTCTTTTTCTTGATCAGTCTACCTAAAGGTTTAGTTATTTTTTTTTTAATCTTTTCAAAGAACCAAGTTTTAGTTTTGTTGATTTTCTCTATTGGTTTTCTGTTTCCCATGTCATTTACTTCCATTCTAATTTTTACTATTTCTTCTTTTCTGATTGCCTTGAATTTAATGTTTCCTTTTTTTTTCTAATGTCTTAAAGTGGGGGCTTATGCTATTGATTTGAGCTTTTTCTTAGTTTATAAATTTAAAGTTCTCTCTTACACTGCTTTTGCTGGATCCCATAAATTTTGGTATGTTATGTTTTTATTTTCATTCATTTGTTTCAAAGTATTTTATAATTTCCTTTGTAATATTTTTGACCCAATAGGTATTTAGAGGTGTGTTGTTTATATTGAAACATTTGTGAATTTCTCGATATTCCTTGTTTTTGATTCACAATTTTATCATAGCTGGAAAATACATGTTTTTAATCATGTTAGGTATACTGAGGCCTTTTTATGGCCTAAAATATGGTCTATCTTAAAGAATGTATCTTGTGAACTGGAAACAATGTGTACTATCATGTACTGCTTAATGACAGGGATATGTTCTGAGAAATGGGTCATTAGGTGGTTTCATTGTGTGTGAACATCATGGAGTGCACTTACACAAACCTAGATGGTATAGCCTGCTACACACCTAGGCTACGTGGTATAGTCTATTGTCCCTAGGCTACAAACCTGCACAGCATGTCACTGTACTAAATACTGTAGGCAATTGTAACACAATGGTAAGTATCTGTGTATGTTAACATACCTAAACATAGAAAGGCACAGTAAAATATGGTAAAAAAAATTAAATCGGTACACCTGTATAGGACACTTACCGTGAATAGAGCTTGCTGGACTAGAAGTGGCTCTGAGCGCGTGGTGAGTGAAGGTGAAGGCCTGGGACATTGCTGCATGCCACTGCAGACTTCATAAACACTGTCTACATTCAGTTCATGTAAAACGATTTTCTTTCTTCAGTAACAAATTAACCTTAGTATACTGTAATATTTTTTACTTTTTAAACTTTATAAAATCTTTTTAACTCTTTGATAATGAGACCTAGCTGGAAACACAAACACATTGTACAGTGGTACAAAAATAATTTCTTTCTATTTACACTTACTCTATGAGCATTTTATTCTTATTTTTTATTTTTTAAAGTGGTTTTGTTAAAAACTAAACTGAAAACACATAATAGGTTGCCTATTCATTTTGTTGATAGTTTCCCTTTCTTTACAAGAGCTTTTTAGTTTGATATAATCCTATTTGTTTATTTTTGCTTTTGTTGCCTTTGCCTGAGAAGACTGGTTCAAAAAATATTGCTAAGACCAATGTCAAAGATCTTACTACTTTCGTTTTTCTTCTAGGCGTTTTATGGTTTCAGGTCTTACAAACAATTCTTTACCATTTTTTCATTTATTTCTGTATGTAGTGTAAGACAGTGGTCCAGCTTTATTCTTTTGGCATGAGGTGGTCCTATTTCCCCCAACACTATTTATTTACGAGACTGTCTTTTCTTCACTGTATATTCTTGCCTCCTTTTCATAGATTAATTGACCATATATGCGTGGATTTATTTCTTGGCCTCCCTTTTCTATTCCATTAATCTACGTGTCTGTTTTCATGCCAGAACTATACATTTTTTCTTTTTTGTTAAGAAAGCTTTGGAGCACAGTTTGAAATAAGGAAACATATCTCCAGCCTTTGTCTCCTTTCTCAAAATTGCTTTCGCTACTTCAGGTGTTTCAGGATTCCATACAAATTTATGATTCTTTGTTCTAGTTCTGTGGAAAATGCCACTGATATTTGATAAGGATTGCATTGGATGTGTAGATTGCTTTGCATAATATGATCATTTTAACAATATTAATTTTTCCAATCCATAAGCACAGTGTATATCTTTCCATTTATTTGTGTCATTTTCAATTTCTTTCATCAGTATCTTATAGTTTTCAAAGTACAGGTCTTTCAACTCCTTGATTAAATTTATTCCTAAGTATTTTATTCATTTTTATGTAATTGTAAATGAAATAGTTTTCTTAATTTCTCTTGCTGATAGCATGTTATTAGCTCAAAGAAATGCACATTGAGTTTTGTATGTTAATTTTGTATCCTGGGATGTTATTCAATTCATTTATTAATTCTAATAGTATTTTTTAAATCCTCACTGGAGGAGATATATATATATATCATTCTTTCTTTATTTATTTATTTTATTGTTGACAGTATTACAGATGTCCCCCAATTACCCTCCCTTTACCCTCCTCCTCCCAGCCCCTGCCCCAACACAGGCCTACACCACACTATTGTCTGTGTCCACTGGTTATGTATATACGTATATAAGTTCTTTGGTTAATCTCTTCCCATCTCCCACCACGATCCCTCAGAGATAAGTCATTATGTTCCATGCCTCCATGCCTCTGGACCTAATTTGCTCAGTTTTTGTGTTCATTAGATCCCACTCCGAGGATATGCTTTCATTCATTTATTTATATTTTAAAAGGGAGAGAGGGAACATTGATGGGAGAGAAAAACATTGATCAGGTGTCTCCCATTGGTATGAACCCAGAACCTAGGTATGTGCCCTGACTGGGAATTGAACCCACAAACTTTTGGTGTGCTCCAACCAACTGAGCCACCCAGCCAGGGCAATTCTAATAGAGACATTAGGGTTTTCTACACATTGTATTTTGTCATCTGGAAATAGTGACAGTTTTACTTCTTCCTTTCCAATATAGATACCTTTTATTTCTTTTACTTGCTACTTGTTGTGGTTAGGACATCCAGACTATATTTAATATAGTGCTGAGAGTGGGCATCCTTTTCTTTAAAGGTCATTTATGACCTTTGTTATGTTAAGGTACATTCCCTCTATACCAGCTTTGTTAAGAGTTTTTCTCATAAATGGATGTTCAATTTTGACAAGTACTTTTTCTGCATCTATTGAGATGATCATATTATTTTTATTCTTTGTTTTGTTATGTGGTATATCACGTTGATTGATTTACAAATGTTGAATCAACTTTGCATCCCTGGAATAAATCCCACTTGATCATAACATATGGTCGTCGTATTCTATTGCTGAATTCAGTTTGTTAATATTTTGTTGAGGAATTTTGCATCCATATTCATGTGGGATATTGGCCTGTAGTTTTTATTTTTGTTTGTTTTATCATGTGGTGTCTGTCTGGATTTGGGTCAGGTAATGCTGGCCTTGTAAAATGAATTTGGAAGCATTTCTTTCCTTTAAATATTTGGAATAATTTGAGAAGGATGTTTAAATGTTTGGTAGAATGCAACTGTGAAACTGTCTGGTCCTGGACTTCTGGTTTTTAAATTAATGATTGAATTTCATTATTTGTAATAGGTTAATTTAGATTTTATATTTCTTTATGTTTCAGTTTTGGGAGGTTGTGTGTTTCTAAGAATTTATCCATTTCGACTAGGTTTTCCAACTTGTTGGCATACAATTGTTCATAGTAATCTCATGATTCTTTGTATTTATGTGGTGTTTGTTATAAGTTCCCCTTTCATTTTTTTTAAATTTATTTATTTATTCTCTTTATTTTATTTTAATTTTTTCCATCACCTTTTATCCCCCCATACTCTTTTCCAACCCCATGCCCCCTACAATCACCATAATATTTGGGTTCTCTCTCTTTTTGTCTTGATGAGTCTAGTTAAAATTTATCAATTTTATTTATCTTTTCTAAATGAAGCTATAGTTTAATTTACTTATTTTGTCTTGATTTTATTTTCTGCCTGTCTTCATTATTTTCTTCCTTCTACTGTCTTTGGGCTGTGTGTGTGTGTGTGTGTGTGTGTGTGTGTGTGTGCGTGCGCGCGTGCGCGCGCGCGCGCTCATGCACGTGTGTGAGTTTTCCTAATACTTTTTGGTGTAAAGTTATATAGTTGTATTTTGGGAGGGGAGGATTTTTTTCTTTCTTGAGGTAGGCCTGGATCATTATAAACTCCCCTCTTAGAACTGCTTTTGTTGTGTCTTACTGATTTTGGAAAGTTGTGTTTCCACTTCCATTTGTCTCAAAGTTTTTTTTTTTTTATATATTCTCATTGATTTATTTATTGATCCATTAGTTATTTAGTGGCATGTTGTTTAGTTTTCACATATTTGTAGGGTTTGTTTTTTCCCAGTTTCTTCTTGTATTTGATTTCTAGTTTCATACTCTTATGGTTAGAAAATACGTTTGATATGATTTTTATCTTTGATTTTACTAAGACTGTTTTTTTTTGTGGCCTAATGTGATGTATCCTGGAGAATGCTCCATGTGAACTTGAAATGAAAATGTGTTCTGCAGTTTTGGGGTGAAATCTTCTGTATATAACAATTATGTACATATGGTCTAATGTATTGTTTAAGGCCAATGTTTCTTTGCTAATTTTCTGACTGGATGATCTTTCCATTAATGTAAGTGGTATATTAAAGCACCATACTATCATTGCATTAATGTCAAGTTCTTCCTTTATATCTGTTAGTATATGCTTTATATATTTAGGTGCTCTTGTTTTGGGTGTATAAATATTTACAAATGGTATATCATCTTCTTGTATTGACCTCTTTATCATTATGTAATACCTTCTTTGTCTTTTGTTACAATCTAAGTTTTAAAGTTTATTTTGTCTAATATGTGTATTACTACCCTAGCTTTCTTTTCATTTTCATTTGCATTAAATACTTTTTCCATCCTTTTACATTTAGTCTGTGTGTGTTATTAGATATGAAGTGAGTTTCTTGTAGGCAGTATGTAGATAGGTCTTGTTTTTAATCCATTCAGCCACCCTGTGTCTTTTGATTGGAGCGTTTGGTCTATTTACATCTACAGTAATTTTTGATATTTATGTACATATTTCCATTTTTTTAGTTATTTTTGTAGTTCCCTTCTTCTTCTTCTTCTTCTTCCTCCTCCTCCTCCTCCTCCTCCTCCTGCTCCTCCTCTTCTTTTTCTTCTTCTTCTTCTTCTTCTTCTTCTTCTTCTTCTTCTTCTTCTTCTTCTTCTTCTTCTTCTTCTTCCTCCTCCTCCTCTTCTTCTTCTTCCTCCTCTTCTTCTTCCTCTTTTTCTTCTCCTGATTTCTTCCACTGTGTTTCTTAGTGTTATATTTGGTTTCCTTTCTTTTTATTTTTCATGTATCTATTGTAGTTTTTTTGTGTGTGTGGATACCATGAGATTCCATATGTATTGACATATATATTGATAAATATATTTAAGCTGATAGTCACTTAAGTTCAAATGCATTCTAAAAGCACTACATTTTTACATCTCCCCTCCATGTTTTATGTTTTTGATGTAACATTTTACATCTTTAATTTTGTGTAACGTCTAAGCACTTATTATAGTTGTAAGTGATTTTACTACTTGTATCTTTTAACCTCCGTAGTAGCTTTTGATGGGGCTGATCAACTGCCTTTACTATATATTTGCCTTTACTGATGAGATTTGTTTCTTTCATATGATCTCTTATTTTTAATCTCCTATTTTCTCTTCAGCTTAAAGAAAACCCTTTAACATTTAATGCAAAGCCAATATAGTAGTGGTTAACTCTTTCAGCTTTTGCTTATCTGGGAAACTCCTTTTTCTCTCTCCTTTAATTCTGAATAATAGCATTGCCAGGTAGAACAGAATATTCTTGCTTATAAATTACTATAATTATTTTTTACATTTCAGTACTTTAAATATAGCCTGCCACTTTTGGCCTACAAACTTTCTGCTGAAAAAAAAATCAGCTTATTTTCTTATGGGAGTGGGTCTCTCTTGTATGTGATTAGTTGTTTTTCTCTTGCTGCCTTTAAAGTTCTCTCTTTAACTTTTGCATTTCAACCATAACATTTCTTGGTGTGGTTCTGTTTGGATTTATTTTGTTTGGAACTCTGTGCATCTGGGACTTAGATTTCTGTTCCTTCCCCAGGTAAGGAAAAATGTTATCCATTATTTTATCAATATATTTTCTGCCTCTTTCTCACTGTCTTCTCCTTGTGAGACCCATATAATGTAAATGTTACGAGGCTTGACTGTGTCCCAGAGATCCCTTAAACTACTGTTACTTTTTTAAAATATGTTTTTATTGATTTTTTGGAGAGAGAGGAAGGGAGAAAGATAGAAACATCGATGTGAGAGAGAAACATCAATTGGCTGCCTTCTGCATGCCCCCCACTAGGGATAGAGCCCACAACCCGGGCATGTGCCCTGACTGAGAATCAACCTGGGACCTCTCAGTCCATGGGACGATGCTCAATCCACTGAGCCACACTGGCTGGGCACTACTCTTATTTTTTAAATTATTATTTTTTATCTTTTCTGTTCTTATTGTGTGTTTTCCACTATTTACCATTCCAGATTGATCACTCATTCTTTTATATCATTGAATTTGTTGTAGATTTCTTCTAGTGTATTTTTTTTATAATTAGTTATTTCTTATATTTTCTATTTGTTGAATCTCTCATTGTTTTTCTCCTTTCTTCTCCTGAATGTGGTGAGCAACTTTATGACCATTACTTTGATCTTTTAATCAAGATAATTACTAACCCCCATTATATTAGTGCCCCCACCCCAGGGTTTTATTTTGTACTTTTGTTTGGAACATATTCCTATGTTTACTCACTTTGTTTGACTTTTTGTGTTTTGCTTTTATTGTAAAAAAGATGAAAGTTCTACCTCTTCTGGTATGAAGGTGTGCTCTTATGTAGGCATGGTCCCTGTATTTGCTGTGTGTACCCAGCAGCACTGACAGACCAGCTGGACCTGGAGCAGGATTGAGTGGGGGTAGAGTTCCTGAGGCATGCCATGCCAGTACAGCCTTGGTGGGATTTCATGAGTTGGGGCAGGCAGAGTCTGGGGGAAATCCCAGGGCACATCATTCTGTGCCCACATTGGCAAGGTGGCTGAAGCTGGGTGGGTGTAGGCAAGGTGAGTTCAAGCGTGTGGAACCACCTTGGTAGGATGACTGGAGCTGGAGCAGGCACAGGTAGAAGGCCCAGGGCACTTCATACTGGTGCCACATTTTGGGGACAGTTTGGTACTGGGGCCTTGGACACATTCATGTGGCCTTGGAAAGTAGCTCAAGTGCCTGGACAGGGCTCCTGCCTGTGCTGTCAAGGTGGAAGGGAATGTAAAAACTGGCACTCACCAGCACCTCTGATCACAGAGGAAGTTCTAGCAGTTCCTCGTTTGGCAGATGCTCTAGGGTTACTAAATATATTTTCTTCACAAATAGTCTAGGTGCCCTTTAAAATGACATTCCAAATAAGACTGCTATAAAAAAAAAAGTTTAAGGCTGAACCTTAAAATAGATGGAAATATACATCACTGAAAAATAGCTTTTTATTAGTTTGAATGACAGTAAACTATGGTAAAATTAACTGAAATGTATAAGTATGTTAGAGTTTACAGGGCATTTTAAAAATAATTTTATACCCTTAATTCAATTGTACAACTAACTCATAAGATAATTATCCCTCGTCTCTTTATATTATAATTGAGAAGGCTTATTATTTTTTAAATGGTATGGGGAACACGAGGTTTTGGGAATCAGCGGGAAATTAGGAATGAAATAAACTAAAACTCTTATAGTTATGATTAGAGTATCTCCATTGTGTAGATATGGAGTTAATTACTTTGAGTCAAAGGATTTGACTGAAAAAACAATGTGCCTATCAATTTTTATTTCACTGTGTCTTCTCAAAATTGGCTTATTTTATATATATTTTTTCTATTTCTGTATTTTAATTCATGGACATCATAATAAATAACATCTAGAAACAAATATAATCTCTTAATTTCCACAAACAATATAAAGAGCATAGATATCAGCATAAATAAAGTCAATTTAATGTTTCTAAGGATGAAGAATTCAACCACCAAATTAAGTTATTTTTCTGTCAGGCAAATGGGAAAGTATGAAACACTTTTTTCCCATCATCAAAACAATAGAGCTCCATTCCTATAAGTTTCAAACGTTAACATTCTTCAGTGGGAGAGATGCCAAATTGAAAGGGGGATTAAATTTAAATAGAATTGTTTCTCTTTCCAATCTAGATTGTATATTGCTCCTATAAGTGGTTTAAATGTTGTCCCTTCTTTCAGGCAAATATGAAATTGCAAAGACCCTATGAAGCTGTTGTCATCTCCCTTATGGGAAGTGAACATCTGGAACTACTGGACAATAGGGAAACAAACCTTTACTTCTGTTCTTGATGCATCTCCTCCAATTAAGTCTACCGCAGGAGAAGAAAGAACATTGTTGTTTGTCAAGGCAAACAGCAGGCTGGAAGAATGTCACATTTAACTTAGAGATAGAGAACGGGGAAAGAATAGGCCTAGAAATGGGAAAAAAGGACAAGATTACTATATATTCAGAATCAAATTGTATAAGTAACATCCTGCCATGTTCCCCAGTGTGGAAGTTGCATGTCATTTCTGGACTAAGGGAAATAATTGGATTATCATACTATAGCATTGTGCATACACACTCTTATGTTTTCTCTCATTGATTATTCAACTCCATTTTAAGAAATCCAATCTGCTTTGAAAATCTTTAAAATAATCCCTTCATCATTGCACTGTTGTTATCCATCTTGAATTTCACCCTGAATGCAAAAACAAAAGTTATCTTTTAGTAGTTAAGCTAAACATTATTTTGACAGCTATTTTCATTTTATGTCTACAGTTTACTGATTGCTTTCTTTTGAAATCTGTGATAATACCACATACTTCACTACACTGGTTACCTTTTAGCACATTCATTTGTTTTCATGCTTGGAAATATATACACAATAAGATAGTAAAACTATGAGAGGCAACTGAATGAGTACAGAAGAAATTCGAAGTTGCCTAATAATATCTGTTGTAAAACTACAAACATTTTGAAAAATAATCAGAAACCTTTCTTTGTTCAACCTCGTGAATACTATTTCTCTGTTTACATTAAAATGAACTGTGGCATATTGTTCACATTTGAAATAGATTAAATCTATTTTTGAAAAATTCTAATGATTAAAAAGAAATACGTTTTTTCAAGGATTTCTGAACTTTGGCTTCAAGAGTTCCAGTCTATTCTTATTTTCTTTCCACGGGTATTTGATTATCTTCACTCACTTCAATTTTGAAACAAAAAAGATAAAAATGCTAGATACTGGGGAAATACTCTTTATATACAAAGAACCCATTTAATCACTGAGAAAAGATAACATCTGTGTACAAAGAACTCTAGATAATAGTGAAAGCTTACAGAGGAAAGCTAGCTCCTACTACAATCAGAAAAATGACTATGATGCAAAAGACAACCCAGGCTGCTTATCAGTGCAACTGTAGTTTTTATTGAGATAATAGAGCAATGAAGAAGCAGTGTTTACATCTCTAGCAGTTCCTTTCCCAATCTGCACTAATACCCACATTAATGAAATAAGCTACCAGAAAATAAAATTAAATGGCAAGTTTGAATTTTAAAGTATAGTCTGAAATTGCACGTAACTAGCTTCAGTCATGTAGCTATCAGCAGAGGTGTGATTTATATATTTATCCTGTCATTTTGAAAACTTCTGTCTTAATGTGATTGGTCTGGTTTGCTGCTGAGTATTATTCTGGAAGAAAAAAATATACAAAAATTGCATAACAAACCTGGAAAGCATTATATTGTTGTACAGTACAGAAGCATATCAGTAACCAAGTTTGACAAAGTTTTCATCTATTAGACTCATATAACCTGTGTGTTCATAGAGCAATGAAAGTGTACAAGGGCTGCTTTTAACAACTTAAAATATGCCTTGCATGAAACATGTTTTAGTCTTTAAGGAGGAAAATAATGCTCCTTTATGAATTATGCTTAAGAATAAATAAAAAATATTTTTGAAAATTTATAGTAACTAACATTTGTTGGTAGCTTACCATATGCCAGACAGCATTATTACTCTTTTTGTTGATTAAACCATACAACACTCTTATAGTTGATACCCTCATTTCGCAGAGGAAATGGGACACAAAACAGTGAAATAATTTTCCCAACATTACATAGTTTGTAATTGGAATTTCTGGAATTCCTTTCGAGTAGTCCTCTCTTATCCACTGTTTCTCTTTCCACAGTTTGAGTTATCCTCAGTCAACTATGGTTGGAAAATATTAAATGGAAAATTCCAGTAAAAAATTTATAAGTTTTAAATCACATGTTGTTCTGAGTATTGGGATGAAATCTTGAGCTGTCCCACATCTGCCCAAAACAGGAACCATCCCCTTGACCAGCTAATCCACCCTATACACGCGCCCTACCCATTAGCCTCCTAGCGGCTGTCTCAGTTATCAGATCCATTATTGGGAAGAGAGAGACCTCCATTCACATTAATTTAATTACAGTATATTGTTATAATTATCTTATTTTATTATTAGTTGCTGTTGTTAATCTCTTATTGTGCCTAATTTGTAAATTAAACTTCACTATAAGTATGTTTGTACAGGAAGAAATACAGTCTATATAGGGTTTAGTGCTATTTGCAGTTTCAGGCATCCACTGGGGTTGTGGAATGTATCCCCCACAGGTAAGGGGGCCCTACTGTAGTTTGATTTTAGTATCCTTGCTTTTGCCAGAACACTCTAGTTTTTGTTTTAATGTTTTAATAGGATGAAGCTTGGCAATGGCTTATAGAAATAATTAGGGTAGCATACTAAATATCTGTGAAGAATATAAAATGTATATACATGTAATTTGTGAAATCTGATCATGGATTTAGAAAGCATTTTTAAAAACAACTGTATCACCGTGGACAGTGTGGCTCAATGGTTAGAGTGTCATCCTGCTGACCAAAGTGTCTGTGGTTCCATTCTCGGTCAAGGGCACATACCTGGGCTGCAGATGCGATCCCTGGCCCTGGTTGGGGTGCATGGGGGAGGTAACTAATCAATGTGTGTCTCTCTCTCACATAGATGTTTCTCTCTGTCTGTCTGTCTCTCTCTCTCTCTCTCTGTGTCCCTCCCTCCCTTCCACTCTCTCTAAAATTCAATATCCTTGGGTGAGGATTAGGAAAAAAAAAAGGCAACTGGGTCAAGTCATCACTATTTTTTTAAATTTGTCTTTATTGTTGAAAGTATTACAGATCTCCTTCCTTATAAGTGGCTTATAGTGGTCAAACTTTGGGGGAAGAAGTTTGGGGCATCCTTCATTGCTTGAAGTAGAATTTGTAGTGAAAATCAAGTGAAGCTAGGTTATATTTAAGAGCAACCAAAGTCAATATTGCTGAATTCTTTTTCTTTACATTTTACGTACTATTCTATAATATTTGTTTTTAGACTGAAATACAAATACAAAATAATAATTTATAATTATTTTAATTTGACTTGATTTATAAAAAAATAAAAATTAAAAGATGTTGCAAAGACATTTTGTTTAATTTCAGGTACATCTGCCTGTGGTGTTGCTAACCTGTCCTCCCAACCTGCATGCTTGGTCATAATAGTCAGCATTGCAAAGATACCATCTGAGGTGGAAATATTCTCTACGTAAATCCCATTGCAAGTTTTGTCTTTGTCAATGACACCAAACATCCCTTTCTTTCTAATGTCGATAAAACCACATATTTTCTTAATTTCTGTTCACCTTGAGTTTTTAATGAACATGCTATTGACTGAGAGCAGGACTTCATTTTTTAAAAAATATAGCAACTTAAAATACACTATTCAGCTCTGGAACAGAAGACCACTGCTGCTGATTTAACAGTTAAAATATGTTTATACATGCCCCACCCCCCATAGAAAGAAAACATGTTTATATCAAGAGAAATTACGTGTAAGTTTGAGTGTAAATTGTTTCCTATTGGAAAACAAAGTCACAATTCTACCTAGAAACACTATATTGATAGTTAAAAGAAAGAAAATAACATCTCTTATTTTAAGGGTGACTTTTCGATGGACTCAAAGATGTCAACAGACACCTTTTTTAAAGTTTTATCTTGATACATATTTTCTCCCTTAAATTTCACTGGAGTTAATGTTTTTAAATGAGTCTAATGAAGAAGTTAAGTAGAGACACACGACTGACCTGCTATTTAAACACAGTATAATCACCCTGCCTGGTTTGGCTCAGCGGTTAGAGTGTCGGCCCACAGACCAGAGAGTCTTGGGTTCGGTTCCCACTAAGGGCATGTATCTTGGTTGCAGTTTGTCCCCGGCCCCAGTTGGGGTCGCATGGGTGGCAGCCACTCCATGTGTTTCTCTCACATCAATGCTTCTCTCTCTCTCTCTTCCTCCCTCTCTCCCTCCTGCTCTATCTGAACATAAATACAAAAAAAAAAAAATGTCCTTAGGTGAGGATAAAAAAATAAATAAATAAATAAATAAATAAATAAATAAATAAATAAATAAATAAAATAAATAAATAAATAAACACAGTATAATCTAAATCAATGATGCGTAGATAGAGACTCTATCTGACTTAACATCTTTAAGTGAGGGCCTTGAGCCCAGAGACTATAGCTATGATTTAAGCAAACACTTTAAGATACCAAACTGGAAAATAATGCCCCAAAAGCAAGATTCTAAAATGTATTCAAACTGAAAGTTTTGGCACTCTAAAAATGCATTTTGCATATGTTATTGCTGTCTGCTAAATCTTCTGAATTTTTGCTACCCAATAATTCTGTCTAGACTTGAAGTTCATTTGGCTGGCTTTCATAGAATAAAATATAAAACAAAAAGTTGTGTGTGTGTTTTTTTCTCTTTATTTACCCTATCAATTAATCAAGAGATAATTTTCAGATATTTAACAGAAACTTACAGGGCCATAAAATATGGATATTTATAGACCTGAATCTCCTGAACATACTGGAACATTTCCTGAATGTTTTGGTAAAAAAAAAAAAAAGCAATACAAAATGGTAAGGGCCAAATACATTAAAGTTCCATGTACTTATATAATATTTGTTAAAGCACAACAAACATTCCCAGTCAGTTATTCTAATAGCGATGGATAGTTTTCCCATAACAACATTTTATTTATGCATTATGATTAGGACCAGATTGAATTTCCACAACTATGGAACTATAAATATGAAACCTGGCCATGTAAACTTCACTTTTTTGCTTTATTAATGTGTTTCCACTCTTCAATTTAAAGGTCTGCATCACAGTTCTTTGTCTTTCTGCTGAGATTTTCAACAAACACAGTGGTCATTGCCAATGGAATGAACTCATGCAATGCAAATACTGTAAATTACAATGACCTCCATCTTTCAATTGCCTAATAAATACTGTTCAAATGGTGAACATTTTTTTTACACCTATGGGATCTTTGGTATAACCCTGATTTGTAAAACTTCAGGCCCTGCACTTTATTACTAATTTATTCTCAACGTACAACAAAAGTACATTTGCATTTGCACATAATCTACCTCCCTCACCCCCACATTTTTCTTGTCTTGTTTTAAGTTCCATAGTAAAATGTATTTGAACTTTGGATCTTTGATATAGTCAACATCCTCTTGTTTTACTATCTAAAGCTGTGGCTGGATGCATTATTGATAAGAATACTGGGAACTTCTGCTGAAGCTTGTGAAATAGTTATTTGGTGTCTGAGTCATGAAAAAAGATTCTTATAGAAACTTCATTATGCCTTTTTTTTTTTTTAATACATGGCATGTGTTCGATAACTTCTGCCACCTTCTTAATGTTGATCGTCACTTTATTTTCTTTCTCCTTGAAATTGCTAGGTATCATGTAATGCAGAGAATATACCCATCTGTAGTGTAAATTATGCATGTTTTTATTTTAGCTCACTTGCTCTCAAATCCAAGTTCTTTCTCTGAACAGCAAAAAGTTAATTTTACATTTATGCATCTTTCCATGTGCTTTATGATTCATTAGATAAAGTTTGAAAAGTGGTATTTACTTTTTACTTGTCTTTTTTAATTGAAAAAAAAAAAAGATGAAGTATTTTCTGCATTTATTTTCCAGAGGAAACCCAAATTGTTGCGTCATGACTTTGAACCAAATGTGCAATTAAACTTCTTAAAGGAGCCAATATTAACATATATTCAAAATGAAGCAATAGTTTAATGAATGCAGCCTTTATCTAATTTCATTTGCTTTTATTACAATGATTCACTTTAAGTTCGTGAGGTTTCTTCCATCAATGTCTGTGGGATTTGGCGCAGAAGTATATCCCACCGCTCTGCCTGACAGGAGGCACTCTCAGTGGTCAGCTGATTGCTTTACTGAAGGAATTTATTCTTGCTAGAAAAAAACTATATTCTTCAAATAGTAGAAGCTAAGAGACATATCAAATGAATGAGTCTAAAGAACATCTGACTTCCCATGACATTATAGACCCTCTTAAAAAACTGAAACCTCACACATTTTCTGCATTATTGAATATACATGTTTCTTTTTGATTATTACTATAACGAAATGATCTTGAAAGATAAACATTTTAGTACATTTGGAGTTCAAATCATTTTATTGACTAATATACACTAATTTGTATATTTAAAATGTGCTGATAGGATATTACACTAAATATACCATTTAAGAAAATAGTTTTGTGGTTTTCCCTCTTACTCATGTGATTCTCTGATTATGGTCAACCAAGACAACTATGTACACAATGACTGCTCAGTAGCTTTTATTATAATCTGCCCATAAATGGAACAGATGCTTAAATCATCTGCCCATAAATGGAAAGCAGACATTAAAAAGTACCTTTCTTGTTTTCAATGGCAGTTTATTTATATTCACTGACAACTGGCATTCTAAGATTTATTGTTATTTTTCTTGATATAATAAGATATTATTAATTTTTCCAAACTAACTGTAGTAAAGTCTTCATTCATTCATTCAGTAAATATTTATTGAACACCTACTATGTCTCTTTTCAAGTCTTAGGGTTCATGAGTGATCAAAGAAAGGAAAAGCCCTGGATGGTTTTGCTCAGTGGTTAGAGCTTTGGCCCACGGACCGAACGATTGCAGGTTCAATTCCTTGTCAGGGCACATACTTGGGTTGCAGGTTCGATCTCTGGTCCTGATCAGAGTCCTGCAGGAGAAAACCAATCGATGTGTCTCTCTCACATCTCTCTCTCTCTCTCTCTTTCCCCCCACCCCTTCCATTCTATTTAAAAATCAATAGAAAAATATCCTTGGGTGAGGATTAACCAAAAAAAAAAAAAAAAAGTAAAGAAAAAGCCCTGTTCTTGTAATCTTTTCATTCCAATGGAGAAATGCACAATAAACATAATAAGCAAGTAAATTATATGTACATTAGAAGTTGATAAGTACTATAAAGTAGAGCAGAATTGGGAGGAGCATGTGTATGCGGTGGAAGTGTTATTTTAAATACAGTGGTCTGGATACCCTTAGTAAGAAGGTGGTTGGAAGGGCTTAAGAGAGTTAGACATGTGGACAGATATATGGGGAAGGAGTGTTCCAGGCAGAGGGAACAGCTTGTGTGGGATACACTAAGTAAAATCATGCCAAGCCTGGTGACAGAAAGCAAGACCAGTGCAGCTGGAAAAGTGTGAGATGGGTGAATAGCTAAAGATAAGGTTAGAGAGAGGAGCTTGGGGTGCAGGGCCTATAATGTAAGAATTTGGGCTATTATAAGCAACTTTGCTTTTACTCTGGCTTTAGAAAGTGGGTATAGTCTGATGTCTGTTAAAAGGATCACTCTGGATTCTGTGTTGAGAGTATTTTGTGGGGATGAAGGGTAGTGGTGGGGGAATCAGCTGAGGGAATCATTACAATAATTCTTGCCAAAGACATTTATGAGTTGGACCAGAGTAGTAGAAAACATTTTTCAGATTTCTAATGTATATTTGTCATCACTGGAAGTTTTGAAAGCAGACTTTAAGACACCATGAGTCAGAGTTATTGATTATTCTAATATCTATATTTTTATATGTTTTAATATTTCTTGTAGTATCAGCATAGTTTATTTAATTACCCCAGTAGATTAAAATTCTAAATATTTGTATCAATTTTAGAGTACCATTTTAAATATAAATTACCACCTTCTGATGCACAATAAATAGGCATGATATTCTCCATTCATAAACTGTACCATCAAACTCTGCCTAGCCACCATAAAAATACCTTTCTCACATATTTATAAAGCATCTCTTAGACAGAGTCAGTATCATCATCCTTGAGGAAAAAAAAACACAGAAAAAAGCAAAAGTAATTTTTTAAACTTCTGAGTTCTTCAAAAGTTTCCTCATGCACCCAGTCACTTTGATTCAAAATTCTTATTTCATCTATTTTTTTTTCTCAGTCACTTGTCTTACAATATGCTACCAAATTCTTTCATTTTATCTACCTTGAAGTCTACCATATTCTAAAATTGTATATCTTTTTGCCAGCTTGGTAATTCAGGTGATTTTGATTTGCTACCTATATTATTTCATTATTTTCTAAATGCTTATTTCTACCTCTACACTCTAATCCACTTTCAATCACACTGGTCATATTATCCTTCTACAACATGCTTTGATTACTTTCCCCTATTACTAAATACTTCTTAAATGCTAGTTTTTGTCTATGAAATAAACTCATGATCTAACTTCACCTCTTTTTCTTATTTATCTCTCTTAATACACTTTACGTCTCACTTTACAATCAGATATTCAGAAATTAAAGTGCTCACCATTTCCTAAAACAGCTTGCACTTTAATTTTTTCTCTCCCACCTGAAATCAGTCCAGAGCCTTTTATTGAGAACTTGGACTGTGACAGTTTCTGTGTTGGAAAATAAAACAGATTGGTATTTTTCATATTCTGCTTGGTGAAGAGTTCTCAAAACCTAATGGGAGAAAAGCCACATACATATTCTTTCATTAAATATTAGAAAATAAAAATAAGTTCAAAATAGCAAAGAGGTTATCTGCCTACCACCTACTCCCCCTCTCATCTATGGAATTGTTCTCCGAATGTCAAGATTCAGGACAAATGGTACCACTTCAGTGAAGTATTGTGCAGTTTACCAGATCACTCATAAGTGCCCTCTTCTGCTCAGAACATTACTCGTTGACTTCACCTTCCCCCAGCCCTTATCACATTACAGTGGTTTGTTTACATCCCCACTATACTGTAAACTCCTTCAACAGAATAGTTTACCAACAAGAGTGTAAACGTCAAATAGCTGCACTACACATCTGCTTATAGTGGGTATTGAACAAACAAATGATTTTGCACTAATTATTCCAGAGATATTCTCACTTTTGATTTCAAATTTGGAAGATCACGGTAAACCAGAGAACATAAGAAACTTACTGAATGTAATATTGGCTTTGACCTTGACTTTGGCAGAGTTTGGTGCTCTCCAGTAAAAAACACCTGTAGTGGATTTTATCACACAAATTATGACCATCAATATCCCTAAAGATATACAGATCTTCAAGAATTATACGTATACCTGCACTTACTTTTCTTGTCATATACTGCATTTGATTTGAAAAGAGGGCAGAGGTTGAGATTACGTTGGGATATAGATCAAAGATCCCAATTATCCAGCTTAAACAAGTAATTGTTTTGTGTGTTTTTTCACACAACACAGTCTGGAAGTAAGCCATTTAGGACAATTCCATGTTGCAAAAAGGGATCAGCAAGTTCTTTTCTTCCTCCCACTCTCAAGCTGCTGCCTCACATCAGAATCCAAACTGCAAAAAGAAAGGTGGAGGTCATTAGACTCATGCCAGCTGAGTTTATCCCTTTACTTACATAAAAAATAACTTTCATGACCCCTTCCACCACAATTCAATTTCTGATTACATCTCATTGGTTAGAGTTTTGTCATATGGCAATGCATAAAGGCAAAGAAGCCAGGGAAACTGAATACTTTTGTACCCCTACCTAAATTAGGATTATATTAATAAGGCTAGACAACAGAAAGGACATTGATTAAGAAACTGTAGAGACATAAGTCATACTTACATCTTTGCTATAGTATGAAAAAGAAATTGTAATCTCATTGTACTAAAGATATTAATGATAAAGTAACTTAAAATGAATTATATTATATGCTGTGTCATTTATTGAGCAGGGCTGATTATCTCTGATATGTGGGCCATACAATATTTTATCAACTGTCAGTAACTCATACTTTGTATAATAAATAGCTCATACTCTATTCATGGCATCAGAATAGTTGCTATTGGTAATGCTGGGAATTACAAAACTAGTCCTTGTGCTGGGGTGGCATTATCAAACAATGACAACTATCATACACTAGAGATCATGGTCCTTAAACTCTGCCATGGCTTGTGTTCATAAAACACTAAATGCTATGTGTTTTTATTTTACATACTGATAGAATTTTTTATTGGTAAGACATAACTAGAAGGTTCAAAATAATAAATTTTATGACAAACATTTGTGATCTCCGTTTGGTAGCCCAAGACAGGCAAGCATAATGCATTGCATTTACCCTCTGAACAAATTTGAGAACAAATGGATTGGGGCAAATCTGTTCATCTATATGTTATCAGTCTCTAAAGTCTGTTGACATTGGCATTTGACTTATATTATTATAATTTATTGCCCTGGTTGATTGTCTGTGTGCAGTGATGAGAGAGGCAACTACAGATGCAAAAGCAACAAAATCTTTCCAGATCTTCCAGAAAGAGGAGTGCAAGAGGGTGAGAGAGAGAGAAAGAGAGCGAGAGAGAGAGAGAGAGAGAGAGAGAGAGAGAGAGAGAGAGAGAGAGAGAAGAGGCTGTACAGCTTTGTAAAGTTTCTAACGTATTGTCCTCAAACTAGGTAGGAAGGCAAAAGTTACCCAAAGCTTGAAGGACTGAACAACAATGCAGAATGTTATATAGGAAATAACTCCAAACTCAGAAATCAGCTTAACTAGTGGATCTAGTTTTAATCTTGGTATCTACTAATTTTATGATCTTAAGCAAGTCACTCAAATTCTCTGAGTCAAAATGCATTATAATATAATAGAGACAATTACCATAATAACAAAGGTCCATACCTTGTTCCATTTGCTTTTAAAATATTGCATAATTCCATAAGTGATATCATTGGGCAGGGCTTGGCAAATTACTGAGTGAAAGAATGCTATTCAAATGTATTACCAAAGAATATTTAAGGAACACTGTGAGCTGGCATGGTTGCAGAAGCTAAGGTAAAAGTGAAACTCTGTATATAATTTTGAAAAATGGATGAGATCAGAGATGAGATTTCATGCTGTGGAAATGGCATAGGCAGAGGTACATAGGAAGGGGTAAACATGGTGTGTAGTTCTGTGAGGATAACTCAATTTTAGAGGTGTTATTGTGTATTTGTTGTATATAATTAAGATAAGTTTAGAAAACCTTGAAAATTACATAAGGAGTAGACTTTACTTGTAAGTAATGAAAAAGCCTTAAATATTCTAGAGGCTAATCACATGATCAGATGATCATAGTTTAATTTCCTCTACAGTGTACTGAGGATGTGCTTTATTTCCTCCAGTAATTTTCTCCAAACTGGCTACACTATATTAGGGGTAATTGTGGTGATTAGAGAAGTTATTTTAGAAGAAGTGAATTACAACAAACAAATAAAAACTGTGCTATTCCTTTTTTGAAAATGTATTTTTATTGATTATTTTTTTAAGAAGAGAAAGGGAGAGAGAAACATCAATATGTTGCCTCCCATATGCACTCTGACTGGGGATCAAACCTGAAGTATGTGCCCTGACCGGAATCAAACCAGTGACCTTGACCTTTTGGTTCATGGGGCGATGATCAACCAACTGAACCACACTGGCCAGGCAAAAACCATGCAATTCTTGATAAGATAAAATAAGTACAAATGGCTAATTTCAGTTATTAGAACAGAAAAATTTTACAGAATATAGGAATAGATTATCAAACAGAATCAAATTTTCCTTTCTCAGACCCGTGCAGATGAAGAACTGAAGAAAGAAGAGTATTAGAGTATTTCCCCCAGCCTTGTCCTCCCTCTCTCCTGTGGGTTGAGTGGAGGGAGGTTAGAGGAAGGAATGCATTCTCTTCACAGAGTAATGGACAAAAAGATTAGTTCTTGATTTCTGGTGGGACCCAGCCAGGTCTGCAACAGTACAGTGGAAAAGGTTTCACACACAACCTCGTTTTTGTTGACCTTGACAATTTTGAGGAGTTCTGGTCAGTTATTGTGTACACTATCACTCCATTTGATGTTCTGATGTTTTTCATAGGAAAGGTTAGGGGTTTTCAAGGAGGACAATTACAGAAGTAAATGACATTCACATCACGTCATAGTAAGAGCACATATAATCAATATGACTTATATTGGTTACCCTAAATCACTTGGTTGAAGTAGTGTTTGTAGGTCTTTCCAATGTAAAGTCACATTTCCTAACCCTTTCCATATATATATATATATATATATATATATATATATATATATATACTTTATATATTGCAGTATCTTTTCGTTTATGTTAGTTCTGACTTGTCATGAAAGCATTAAAGAAGGTTGGGGATAATTACTAATTAAATATATATTAGAATATGCATTTATTTTAAATTGAGCTACTCTGATATAGAGCCACAATTTGGAATTTTCAAGGTACTTTCTGGTTTTTATAGTAGGATAAAGCAAGACAAAACAAGGCATTACACATCAACATAAATTCACCAAATCGAGAATAATATGCTTCAATCCATTGCATGAAGTGACATGGCTGCCTGAACAAAGTATCTGAAATACATACAAGACAATTCAAAGAAATCACAAAGAATTATAAAATATCTAAGAAGTCTCTCTGGGCAATAGACTTTGGAAACTGGAGATACCCATTCAGCAGTCAATTATATTTTCTGTCATTCTCCCATAGGGAATTGGGTACATTGTGGATTGGTGACCGACACCAAAAACTTTGGGTAATAGATATTTATTTACCTATTCATTGGGTGCTTTGTGTTTTCAGTTCTTTTTACTAGACACAGAGAAGGGTCTGCCAATTTAAATATTATCTTTTTTGAAATAGTGACCCATAATGTTAGGTAGGAAATTAGATATGAGTGGCTGTGGTGGGGACCTGCCCTGGGGTCCTGACAGGGGTTGGACCAACATTGCTTTCAGACCACCACTCTGTGGGCCAGCAGCCAGCAGTTCCTGAAGCAGACCACCAGTGGGCAGGTTCTGAAGGAGCCAATTCTTGCCACAAGCACAGAAGAAAAAGACATGCTCTCAATGTGAACTTACTAGGACCCTGGACTAATTATAATAAAAACCTTGTATTGCGGTTTTGACACTCCCTTCCCCGCCGTGGGTTTTTCTGTATACATTATGAGTAAGGTCATTCACAGAAGAAAAAGTGTTATTTAACCCTTTTCTGTCTATCATCCCTGGGTGCAAATGAAAGTCTCCACCCAGAAAACCCCTCATTTAAACCATATAACCCAGGGAGTTCAAGCTGTTGTCTCTCTTAAGTGGCCCTCTCCTGGTTTGGAGTGTATTTTCAATAAATCCCACTATTCTTTACTATAATTTTCATTGGCCTTAAAATCTTTTCTGTGGCAATGAGGAGGACCAAGGTCCCAGATGGTAACCCCAAGTGGTAACAATTCTTCAGGACTACTGATTTTGGGGATTCTGTATAGTAGGAGCACCAATTATTAGATTTGTAGTTCATCTTAATATAGCCATCAATTTTCCTTTCACATGTTAAGCCCACATCTCAGTTATTGAACCTCTTTTCACCCAGTCCATAACCCTCATTCACTGTTCTTTACTGTTTTACACCTTTATTGAGGCATAATTGACAATTAAAATTATAATATATTCAAAGTATACATTGTGATGATTTCATGTATGTACACATTGTGAAAGGATTCCTCACATCTAGTTAATGAACACATTCAGACACATCCATCACCTCACATATTTATCTCTTTTTTTGTGTGTGAAAACATTTAAGTTTTACTCTTTTAATAAATGTCAATACTGTTATCAACTATAGCCACGATGTCATACATTAGATCTTTGGACCTTGTTTACCTCACAGCTGAAAGTTCATATGCTTTACCAATCTCTCCGTGTCTCTCTCACTCATTCAGCCCCCGGAAATCACTTTTGTACTCTTTGTTGCTGTGATTGTTTATTTTTAATTTAGATTTTACATATACATGATACCATCCATATTTGTCTATTTGTCATTCTTCATCTGGCTTATTTCACTAGGTCATACTCTCAAGTTCCATCCATGTTGTCACAAATGGCAGAAGCAGGATTTCTTTCCTTCTTTCTCGTGACTTAGTAATATTCCACAATAGATAGATAGATAGATAGATAGATAGATAGATAGATAGATAGATAGATATTCACCTCTTCTTTACCCACTCATTCATTGGCAGACACTTAGGTTGTTTCCATATCTTGGCTACTGTGAATAATGCTACAATAAATATAGCAGTAGAGATATGTCTTTGATGTACTTATTTACTGTTCTGTACATTTAACTCCCTGGTAGATAAATGTCTCAATTCACCTATTCAGTTACTGGTTCTCTGGCACAGCAGCTGACAAAAAAAAAAAAAAAAAGAAATAAAATAACCCTGGAATTTTAAAATTCCACAATAAGCCACATGGGAACAGTAAACTTTTATTTTATTTCTGACTATTCTTTTTCTTCTACTACTGCAAAATTTGGGCCCCCCCAAAAGTAACTCCCTTGAAAAAGATAATTCTTCTTAGTGATGACTCTCTTAAAACTATTTGTGTTCTGGAAAGTAAATAAAGCAAGATTTAATTACCAATTAATATTTATTGAGTACATTGTCAGCTCAATCACTTTCTTTTAGATCCTGACTTTCTTGTGCAAACACAGACACACAGGACTGGAAGATGTGCATGTATGATGAACGCAGTTCCCTATCTATTTATTTATTTATTTTACTAACTTCACTAAGATTTTGCTTAGCTCTCTCTCAGGCAAGTTTCTCCTGTTAATAAGACTCAATTAATTTTTCTTTAGATTTCATGGCCTTCTTGACCTATAATAAATAGACCTTGAGCTTTATGAAACAGAGTGAATAATTAAGAGCTCCATAGCTTCCAATAAATCAGGATCAATTTGAAATTTTGCAATCTATTATTATTCTATATAATAGTATTTTTTTGTTTTGTTTTTTATAATCATGGCATCTGTACAATGACTACAGTACTGGAAATATATTCTTTGCTGTTTTTATAACTATTATACAATATAAAAGTAATGTAATTGAAATATATTTGAATATAACTTTAAACTTTTAAAAGACAAATAATTGTACGTGAACGTGTTTTTCTATCACTTTTAAATATAAAATTCCAACTTCACAAATGATGTTCTAAAATCTACAAGTCTGAAAATGAAGTATGATATTTTATGTTAATTGAATTTATTTAGTGAATACATTTTGCACTGTTTTAAAATAACTATTAGTCATTGATGTGAGATTGAGAGCCACATTTTTGCGGTAAATATTTTTTTCTTTTTAGATCTGTTAGTAAAATCTGGAAAAATTTAAGTTATTTATTTAGAAAGCACATATTTTTTAGAAAGTACATATTTATTTTGCACAGTTATTTGGGGTGTTTTGGTCAAAGGTGCTATGAATTCTTACTTATCATTCAGTGTTATGACTTCTTTAATACTAAGATAATTATGAGATCACATGACTGTTAAAATGGAAACTATGTCAGATAAACATCCTAATTACTGCATATGGCAAATTAGAAAAATGGAAGCTAAGGAGGGTAAGTTATTTTCTTAAAAACTCAGAGACATAGCATGACCAGTGTGGCTCAGTGGTTGAGCATCGACCCATGCACCAAGAGGTCACTAGATCGATTCCTGGTCAGGGCACATGCCCAGGTCGTAGGCCCGATCCCCAGTTGGGGGCATGCAGGAGGAGGCCAATCGATGTTCTCTCTCATCGATGTTTCTATCTCTCTCTCCTTCTCCCTTCCTCTCTCTAAAATCAATACAGAAAAAAAAGTTTAAAAAACTCAGAAGCATGTATGACAGATTCCATTAAACATGCTTTCTAAAGCACACACAGACATATACACACTACAGACATACAAATGACACGTGGAGACAAACGTGTTGAAAAGATACTTTGTGGAATATCAAAAGCAAGTTCTCACAGATGCTAAGAGGAAAAGAGCCCATCTGAACTGTAACTGAAAGGTTACAAAGGATGTACAAATAAGAAATTAAACAGGATGGTTAAGACATAATCAAACCGGACAGGGATAGATATATCCTACAAAGACAAAGATTCTCTTGGAAGAGTGAGCCTTGAATGAATCTTGATTGCATAAATTCACATCCAACAAAATATCAATATCAATCAGAAGGAGGATAGGTTCTACATGAGAAATAAAATAAGTAGAGTTCAGCGTCAAATATAATCATTGTCCATCCAAGAACAGTGCAGGAAAGTGGGTGCTATAGGCCAAAGATTTTTTTCTGCCCTATTGTAACAATGTAGCTTCATTTAATTCCATCAACTATTCAAATCTTACAAGTAATTCCCCGGGTTTTGTGATTCCATATTTACCAACCCATCTTCTGAATAAAGTATGTTCCCCATTGAAGTATCTATGGAACAGAATACGTAGCCCAAAGACTTAAGTAATGTATACACTAACCTGGCCTGTTATATTTCCAATTGTAGATGAATATCAAACTGGTTGGAATTGGACAATCCATGTAAATAGGATTAAATTAAATCCAAAGGTAAAATGTGTTGTCCACAGGACTCAGATATAAAATATCTCAACAATTAAAGTTTATGTCACAAAATAGCACACATTTGAATGTTAAACCTCGGAATCACAGGCTTCATTAATATGAATTTCCACCTGTATGCTGACCAATCGTGTTCGGGGTCTGCAGGAAACAGGACAGATTCTGGATCACCTCTCAAAGCAATCATCTGAGAACTCTGAAGTGAAACTGAACTAGTTACGGTTTCCCCAGTATCACCACATTAATGGTGGGAATTGTCCATATCTCTGAAATACCTGTAACTTGCTTTAACTGGAATTATTTGGTAAAGCAGTAACCGTGATTCCCATTTGATGTATGAGAAAACGGAGGTGCAGTGAAGTTATATAACTTTTTTTTCAAAGTGACACAATAAAGTTTTTCTAACTTCTGAGGAAAAATAATTACTAGTCTGAAATGACATTCTCCGGTAAGAAACTGGAGTGCTAATAATCATGCTACTGAGTGCTGGTCTCTACATAGATTTAGAAGCTGGAATAACAGATGCGATTAGGTTTTTGTACAATCTGTGAGTGGATATACTACTTCTGTTGAACAAGAGATTTTCAATGTACCTGAAGACAGAGCTAGAATTTTCCTAAAGAAGTAGTTACCTGTCATTTCACCACAAAAGGAAGTGGTTGCACATTTTCTCTGAAATTTGATAAAAAGCCAAGTCTGTGTTCATTTGGAATGGAGTTACTTTTAGCACAGAATTCCCAACAAGATAGAATTATACATTAGAACGTGGATAATTTGTGGTATCAGTGAGCATATATACGTTGACTGCTTTGCAACTACAAATAATTCTCATACTATAGTGTGTGCTCAATATCCTCAGTACGCCTTTCATAATTCCAGTTAGAGAACATTGAAACTTGGAGAAACCAAATGAACTTATACCAGATAAACAGCACTCTATGGACAATGATCTATTAGCAAGACATGGCTCTGTCTAGTGTGATACTCTTTATTCAGACATATTCTTCTTTCCTCTGAAAATTGCAAGAGGAAAAGTTGCTTATTTCTCTTTGTAAGGTTGCATTAATATTGCACACCATGTACTTTAAGGGATGTATCTCTTTAAATTAGAAAGAGAGAAGCCCCGGCCAGTTTGGTTCAGTGGTTAGAATCGGCCCGTGGACCAATGAGTTGCGGGTTCGATTCTGGTCAAGGGCAGGTACCTCAGTTGCGGTTCATCCCCAGCCCTGGTTGGGGTCATACAGGAGGCAGCCAGTCCATGCGTCTCTCTCACATCGATGCTTCTCTCTCTCCCTTTCTCTCCCTCCCTCCCCATCTGAAAATTAAATAGAAAAAAAATGTCCTCGGGTGAAGATTGAAGAAAAAAGAGAGAGAGAGAGGGAAAAGAATAGGGCCATTATATCATAGTTCCTACAGAAACCATAATTTTATCGTTTATGTCATCATCATAAGTTAAAAGTTTAAAATAGATGTTCTATGTTTTATTTAAAATGAGAGCATTCTCCAAATAACAAGTGTGAAATAAAATGCTAAGGTATGAGACGAGCACGTCAGGCAGTGAGCTCTCCGTGCCAAAACGTTACAGAAGTAAAAACTACAAGTTAGGTTTTAAAAGTTAAACACAAGTTATGTTTCCTTGGTGTTCAAGGTTAAACAAACCAGACATGGATGTGATCCTCCTATGTTAAATGCAGATTTGTGCTCCTGACATGAAAAAAGAATCATCTCACTCCAGTAAACAACAGGCAGACGACCACATTCTGGAGAGGATTTCCCTGCTGCACTCAGGGCTGCGGAGAGACCAGGAAACCCGAAAGGTAGGTCAGGGCAAGGGAAAATGTCTCAGTTGAGAAAACGATCGCCTGTTGACTGTAGACAGGGACGTTTTTCTTCAGTTTCCCACTTCTTAAGGGTCTCCACCTAAGAGACTGTGTAAGTCTTACTGTGAACAAATGAGACAGTCATCTTTGGATCAAGTCCACCGAGGCTTCAAGTAATATCAGAGACTGACCCAGTGATGCCCCAGATATTGCACTTCTAAAAACAAGTCTGGAGATGAAGTTCCTGTTCTTTGGTTGTTTAAAAAACAGGGACTTTCTGTGTTCAAAACAGGAACTAAAATCATAGAACACATTACTACGGAAATGTGTAAAATCCATCTCACAAATACAAATTAAGCAAATCTTGCTGATAGGAGGTCTTTCTATTAATAATTTCCTAATTAGAACCCCAGTGGTGTTAGTATTTTATGGTCCAATGATAATAATTAATTAAACTACTGATATCTCTTTCTTTTTAAAATAGAGAGGATGTTATATCATTAAGTTAATGGTTATTTATTAAGTGCCTACTGTGTGCCATTTACCTACAACTGAGCTGAGAACTGACACTTCCAAAATGAGCTTTATTTGATATATTCTACTTGATAGAATGAGAGAGCTGGGAGGTATCAACAGGGCCTTGTCACTAGGCTTCACCTAAATCACTCCTGATTGATGGATATCTCTGCGGTCCTTGAAGACCTCCTAGGTAGAAGTGCTAAAAACTCATTAACAAATTCTATCAACAGGACATAGTCCCTAATAACCAATGTCATCATGGAGCTACAATCTGTTTTCTCTAATTTTATGGCCATTCAAATTATAAATAGCTAGTCTATTAATATAATATATACTTATAATTTGAAGCACCTAAACTTAACAATTTTCCTGTTTCTTTTTCCTTTCTTCTTTCCAAGAAAAATGTATCCCTTTTCATATCTAACATTAACCCATCATTTTGCAAGTATGGCTCTCACCTCACAAATCTTGCTCCACAGTTTTTTATTTCTTTTTCTATTATATTAGCTGCCCCTTTCTCCTAAGCTTGATTCCTAGGTCACCCTTTCTATGTGTTCATTTCTCTTATTTCCAGCCTAGCCAGGCAAATTTGCCTTCTCTTCCATTCTCTCCTCAACTCTGTGAGCTAACAATTTTTCTCACCATTACACAGACATTGCCCTTGCCAAGAATACTAATAGCCTAACTGCAAAATCTAATTGTCGCTTATCATTCTCACCATACTTGAATGTACAAGATATTTGACACTATGGACCCCTGCTTGCAGTACTGAACTGTCTTTAATTTAAAGCAGTTTAATATACTCTTTTTAAAATTTTAGCGTGTCTTAGATTTTATGTCTATAGTCTCTCCTGGTTTAAGTGTTTTCATTCACTCCTTACACTATTGTTTGTGGTTTCTCCTTGCCCACTCACTCCTTAGATATTGGCATTGCTCAGAGTCCTGAGCTCTTTTACTTCTCTTTCTGTATATCCTTAGTGGACAAGCATATGCACACTCACAGATTGCAGTGCTACTTAGTTACAGAAAACTCCAAATTCATATCCCACCCAGGGCCTCTTCTATTGTTCAAGCTCCTCCTGGTGCTGTTAACCAGCTGCATATGTCAACTTCAGCCCGGATTCTAACGGGCAGAACCACCATCCCTCTTGTTCATCTGCAAAGACACGAGTTACTGTTGTTTTCTCTCTTTCCTTTTACTTTCCACATCTAATTACTAGTTCTGGCCCCATGACTTACACCTCATTTCCATTGCATAGTCCTCAAACTGCTTTCACCTTTTACTAGTTTCATCTTCCCTAGTCTTGCTCCTTTTTATGTCATTGTCAAAACGGTTTTCAGAGTAACACTTTTCTGACACAAATACTACCGCATCGCTTCTACATATGAATTACAATCTGTTCTCCAATGCTTATCCCGGGAGAGTTCAAATTTCATACTTTAGCACTTTCAATCATCAATAATCTTATGCCTGCCCAATTTTTGAATCCTATATCCTGCCACTCACTGCCAATAGTTCTCTACACCCTTCTATCCCCCAGCTACACACACACACATACTCCTTAGGCCTCAGCTAGGTCAAATTACTTTAGAGTTCCCTGTACAAATGCCTCTGATGCCTGTGCCACACCCATGCCCGCCTCTGATTTCAGCACTGCTGCGGCAGACAGTTGTGTGCCATCTCTGTCTCGTTGCATGACCTCAAATTCTCCAGACGTGCAGCATTCTCTTTCAGGGCCTTCTCCCATGCCTCCATTGAGCCCTGCATAATCATAGCCACAGTCTGGGAATGTTTTCCCCTGTGAGCATTCTTCAACCAACAGTGGGCAGAAATGGTGGATAAATGTTCCCTTTTCCTGACTTGTAGGGAGCAATTTAGAGGCTCTGACTGAATTGAGTCCATGTTGTCTACAGCTGAACTCAGGGTGAAAATGATATTGGTTTGTACTCTTTTTCCTTCCTCGCTGTGCCCTTCTTTCAGTACTGTTTACTAGGTTCACATACCACCACACCACCCCACCACATAAACTGCATGCATTCAGTACATTACCTCAGGTTTTACTTCTGAGGAGCCCAAACTAAGCCTCTACCACACACATCAGTTCTTATACATATCATCACCATCTTCCAAAATCCTATCTACACGTGATACATACAAAAAGTCCCATGTGGTTTGTTAGCATATATTATTTGGCAGATGTTTTCAAACTTTTAAAAATATTATCACTTTTTTCTCATCATTCATCATGGTCATATCTCCCACAATAGATCATGAGTAACTTGAGAGTTCAGACCAGGCATAGTCACCTATGTTTCCCAATGCCTAGTAAATTAACTAGTACATAGGAATACTGAATTATTTCTATTAAATAAATTACATTTGTATTTTAATATGATGATACTGATGTAATCAAGAAATATTTAAATTGAATTTTAAGGAGAAATAGTGATAAAATATATCTAAAACTGTTTTAAAAACTTTCTTGGATAGCATGTATAATATGAAAGAAGCAATATTTATAAAGATCCCAAGAACTCAGAGGTTGACTCAGAGGCTAACCGAGACCAAGCGGGCAGAAGAGAGTGAGCACATTGAAGTTCCTAGACACTAAAGATCCAGGTGGATCTAATTGCCCTTTATGTAAACTGGAAAGACTGTTCATAAGCCATAGAATCCAGACTTGTCAGTGAGCACCCACAGGTGGAATGGGAAACTACAAACATAAAGGACAAAGCACAGAATCAGTTATGTACCCACAGGAATGAAGACCAAGTTTGTTGAGTTTATTGAACATGGGAAAGCAGCCATGTTATGAGGAATCAAAACACATACAAAAAACAAAATTAAGAAAAGCCAAAATCTGAGAAAATAATTAAAATATTAAATCATTGCTATTTAAAGATATTTGATTTTTAACACAATTGTGTGAATATACGTCAGATTATGACATTTCAAGGATATACCTGGTTCCAAATGAATAGCATAAATGATACCAAGAAGAGTACATTTTTTAAAAGTTCCAAACCTACAAAGAAATATACAAATGTTAAATATTAAAATAGAACATACCCTGGCCAGGTACTTAGTTGGTTAGAGCATCATCCTGATATGCCAAGGTTGCAGGTTCGATCGCCCATCGGGCACATACAAGAATCAACCAATAAATGCATAAATAAGTGGAACAACAAATTGATGCTTCTCCCTGTCTCTCTTTCGTTCACTCTCTCTCTCTCTCAAATTAATTAAAGAAAAATTAAAGTAAAACCAAAGAAAAATGATTACACTATAGAACTGCATTGCATATTGTTCACTCAATATGTTATTTAATAACTTGCCCTGGGACAAGCTGTAGTGGGACAGTCTTAGTTGACTAGACAAGACACACATAAGATAAATTTTAACAGATATAAAAATAAAGTGCCACTTTGATTGTTTAAAGGTTAATTGCAAATCCTTATCAAAATATTAGTAAACCGTATTCAGCTATATAAAAGTAAAACATTAAACACCATGACCAAGTACAAATTATCTAAGGAATACAACAAAGTTAATTTAGCATCTAAACATACAAGTTAGCATAATATATCACATGCATTAGTTTCCTATTGCTATGTAAGGTAACATTTTCACTGGGCATCTTTGAAGGCCATTATTCAGCCCTCTGGTCCCAAAGGGAGCCTTCGCGCATGCAAAATACATTCACACCTGAGGTCCCCAATACAGTATCATTTCAAGTCTAAAATCTCACCTAAGACTTACTGGTTTCAATGTCTCAAATGCCACCATCTAAGTCATCTAAAGTAGATATGGGTGAGGCTCTGGTCATAATTCATCTGGGGCAAAATTCCTATCCATCTGTGCACCTGTAAAACTAGAAAACAAGTTAACTACTCACAAATACCATGCTGGGTCAGTTACAGGAAACAGTTACAGATATCCTCAATCAAAAAGGAAGAAAAATAAAAGGACAAAAGGAGTCACCTGTCTCAAAAAATTCTAAATCCAACCAGGCAAACTCCATTTGATTTCAAGCGCTGTGGTCAGTCCTCTGTGTGGCTCTTTAAAAAGAACAAGAAGAAACCAGGCCACACCTTCAGCACTCTGCTTGGAAATCTCTGCTACATATTCAAGTTCATTGCTTAAAAATTCTACTTTCCACATAGCTTATGAGACACAACTCAGCTAAGCTTTCTGCCATCATATAACAAGGATTCCTTTTCATCAAGTTTCCAAAAACATACTCCTCATTTCCTTTTGAGCCTTCGCTAGAAGCACCTTTAACATTCATATTTCTGCCAACAGTCTGTTTATTACTATTTAAGTATTCTAGAAGAGAACACGGATTTTTTTTCTACCATGTTTCACTTTTTCCTGAGTTCTCACTAGTGGTGTCTTAACATCCGGCAATCTAGGATTTTTCTTACATGTTCATCATAATATTTCTAGGATCGGCCCAACATTATATTAATATAATATTCTAAAGCTACTACAGAATTCCAAAGTCACTTCAACATTTTTAGATATTTATTAAAGCAGCATCCCATTTTTAGGTACCGAGATTTGTGTTAGTTTCCTATTGCTGCGTATGATAATATATTCATAGGTTCCAGGGATTAGCAGTGGTAATCCAGATATATTTGTGGGTCATTGTTCAGTCTATTATATCAAATTAATAGAATGAAGAAAAAATTCCCATGGCCAGTTCAATAAATTTTTAAAAACTTGACAATCCAACACCCATCCATATTAAAAACAGTAAAAAAAAAAAAAAAAGACTTAGCAGGGAACTAATAAAACACATCTGTGAAAAACTCACATCTAATGTCATCCTTAATGGTGAAAGCTTGCATGCTTTCTCCCTATGATTGGAAACAAGGCAAGGATATCTGCTCTCACTGCTGCCATTCGACAATTTTCTGGAAGTTCTAGTGAGTGCAATAAAGCAAAAACTTTAAAAAAAAAACTTAGCATCATATAGAATTTAGAAAGGAAGAAGTAAAACTATAATAACGGATGATATAATTCTGTATATAGAAAAGCCCAAGGAACACACATACACACACACACACACACACACACATACTCACAGACACAGTTAAAACAAAGAGAAATAAATTTAGTAAGGTTGCAAAATGCAAGATAAATATATAAAACTAAATTGCATTTCAATATACTAAAAATAAACAATCCAAAAATAATTTTATGGAAAAATTATATTGACAATAGCATTAGAAATAAAATTTAGAAATAATGTTAACAAAAGAAATATAAGAACTTACACAAAGAGAATTACAAAATGTTGCTGTAAGAATTAAAAGGAGATCTAAGTAAATGGAGAGCAATATATAATGTTGTGTGCTGTCTCTCACAGAAACCCTTCCCACCTCACCCTGGCTCCAACATCCCCCTCAATGTGCAGACCCACTACGCCCATCTCATCACAGTGATGTTCTGCTCTCCTTGCTGGGGTATAATAACCCACATTGCTCTGCCATCCTCTTCTGGGTGAAAACACTTACCTTGATCAGCCCAACCTAATTGGTTGTAGACTAAATCATTCAGGAAGGAAGAAAGAAAGGCAAGAAAGAAGAGAAGGAGGCAGAGAGGAAGAGAGGGAGGACAATTTATTCTAGGAGGGAGTGGGTAGAGGTTGAAGAGGGCATTGAGGAGGTAAATGGTGCAGGAAATAAAATAAAATAATAAAATATTAAATTTAATATTTTTCCTCCAAAATTATCACTCTACATCTTTATTTATATACAGTCTATGGGCCACAAGGTATAATAATCCTATATCCTATGTGGGTTCAAGATGGAATGTTATATTGAATACCAAGCACCAAAGTTAATGAGCTCGAGGACAACAAGGTGGATGGAGGCATTGGAATTATTTAACCAGAAATATATATTAAATGAATATATAACTGTCTTCAAATATTTAAAATAATATGTGGATAGAATGATTTTAGATTTTTTTTTTTTTTTTGTATGTTGTAGGAAAAAAAGGGAAGTTTCAGTGGTACTGCCTTAGAACTGAAAATGGAGAACACTGAGATTTTTCTTCCTGGAGCCCTTAGTCAGAGACCAGATAATCACCTTTCATGTTGTTCAAATAGTCCTTGTTTTCAGGTGGCAGGTTAAAGTAAGTCTCCTCTAATATTAATTCTATAGCTCATATGTTAAGAATATATCAATTGAGCCATTCTAGACAAACCTTGGACCACTTGAAAGTTGTAGAGGGAACAAAACTTCCTTAGAAGATGTCAGATGTTGGTTCTACAAATGACAGATGCTTCAGTGACATCCAGGAGTTGCTCCTGAAATCATTTCCTCTACAGTCAACAAAGTCATGGAATTGATACTTAGTGATATTAAGCTATAGGTCAATTTACATGGCCTACATGTATGTCCAATCCATGTGGGAATGAATAATGTCCTTTAGTTGCTGATATAATATTAAATCAGTCCCTTCATCCTGGCAATGGAAGCAGAGACATGCAGAAATGTTGCTACACTTATTCTTTTTCTTAACAAATGAAAACACACATGCAGTTAGAAAAATTCCAAATGCTATAAAAATACTTTTATAATGTTGCAGCTTTAAAAACATATTTAAAATATATGAAAGTTTCAAGCACCTGCATTTTCATTCATTAACTTACAGGATTAATTAATAATGAAAGCACATAACATGATGCAGAATGAATGAATCCAATTTAGTAAGCCAGTCATAATTGAGAAGTCTGCCTGTGTCATATTCATTAACATGTCCAGCCTTTATATTAAAAAAATCTTATTCTTGGAGCTGAGCCTTACTTTTACTTTATAATATAGTTTGGATAAATATAAAATAACAGTCAAGTACACTTATATAAATCAGACAGACCTCATAAGTTTTCACCATATGCACTGAGAAAGAAACAGGTTTAGCAATTTATTCTGGCAAAGGATTAGCACTTGAACTCCTCTAGAGGAAACAAGTAATATTAAAGACACTATGTGACAAGCCACACTAAAATTTGAGAAATTAAATGAAATATTTTTTCTTAAGGTTCATAATTTAAATGAGTCGGCAACCTGATTAGGCAGCATTAAAAATGAGCTTTTAGCTGTTAATAAGCTTCCCCTTGGTTACACAGCCTGTTGTTTTCCCCAGGCAAAAAGAGAGGGAGCTGTGTGAGCCACAGTTTGCAATGTATGAATAAGAGGACAAATGGGAAGAGGGCGTGGATGTTGACGAAGAAGGTTTGATTAGTAATTGGCAGCATGAACACTTCCGAATTATTTTGCAAATTTAAAGAAAGGTTACACATGCTGTTGGTGAGCAGAATTATAAAAACAAAAATAGAACTATCTGAAGAAGCAGACATTTTGTTTTTATGCATGTGATTTGGGTAATTTTACATCTCTTTATCTTCAATAAAAACTCAGGCTAGGATCTTGATACAAGGCAAATGGAATTTACTTGTATGGTGCTTGGCCACCAAGCAAATGTCACCATGTTTCCCCAGGCCATATCAGCAGTAAGTGACAATAAGTAACAGAATGCTGATAATAAGTGCAAAGCTTCGCCAGACTGTGAGAGCACATGAGGTCATATTGACATTAATCTCCCAAATCTCTACCCTGTGTGCCTCCACCTGTTTGGCCAGCAAGGGAATTCCAGGCTCTTCCAAGTGTTCTAATTCCCCAAATATTTGCAACACCCCAAAATATTGCATAGTGGTTTGGAATGTCTCAACAATAAATAACAATAACTAACTAATACAAGAAGAAAAAATATTCTTTACTGATAAGACCAGAGATGGTGTAGTTTCATCCCAGGCTCAGTAGCATCATCAAAGACTCAGTTTCTTTCCATTTCTCACCCTGCCCTTATCAGAGGGCTGCTGCCATAAGATAGCACTACAGGCCAGGTGGCTTTTAAAAATAAAAATGTATCCTCTCACTGGAAGGAAGTTAAAAGTTCAAATCAAGGTGTTGACAGGGCCATGCTCCATCTAGGGGGAATCCTTCCTTGTCTCTCTCCACTTGACTGCCAGAAGCCCTTGATGTTCCTTGGCTCGCAGTTTCATCACTTCAGTCTCTGCCTCTGTCATCACATGGCATCTTCCCTCTGTGTCTGTGTGTCTGCATTTCCCTCTTCTTAATGACAGCACTCGTTGGATTAGGTCTTGCTATCATCAAATCCGACCTCATCTTAATGTGATTACATTTCAGATATCTTGCTTGTGAACCAGTTTATGTTCACAGGTGAACTTGGCTAGTCAAGGATTTGTTTGGGTGGTAGGCACTGTTCAACCCAGTACATTCGGTCTTCCTCCAGCTCCATCATATTGGCAAAAGGGCTTCTTCTGCTGATGTCACCTTCTCAACATAACTAGATACAAAGTCATACAAATAACTGTCTTTGCTTTCTCATTTTCAGAATAAAGAACCATACCCCAACAGTTACACCAAGCAGACATTTCTTCATGTCTCATTCATGAGAAATGGTTGCCCTTTCTTCACCATTAATTAGCTGGGAGAGAAACACTTTCCATGATGGATATACAGTAGGCACATTTCCATTCCCAGATTATGAAGGGATTAGTCTTCACTGAAGTACATGACTACCCATTTCTGAACAGAATTATTGTTTAAAAATGAATAGACATGTGCAAAGTGACTGTAAGCTGGCAGTAAAAAGAGTCTGCCATATTTGGGCTTCTTTATACATGTGAGAGACTCAGTGCTGGTGATTCTTGTAATAAAATAAGCTGCATATTTGAAGTTTAGATACTACAATACTAATTCTTTATTTGTCCCAAGAAATTTCCAATTTATATAAAATCCTTACTTTGTCTCAGTTGTTTCAAGCAGTGGACCCCAGAGGGTAGATGCATCTCCTCCCACCATTGTCACTGATGAAAAACAGAGACACAGAACACTACTAGCTTTTGCCTTTATTCTGTAAATATTTCACAGTCTGAGACTTACTAGTTCCGGTTAATAATTCCCATAGCCCTCAGTATAGCTTCACACATTTATGGAAAGGATGGTATTACACACTAAATGCCCTCCCCCCCCCCAATTTACATGTTGAAGTCCTAACCCCGGTACCTCATAATGAAGCTATTTTTAAAGATAGGGCCTTTAAAGAGGTAATATGAGATCACGTAGGCGCTCTAATCCCATGACTGACACCTTGTGAGAGGTTACTATGGGAGAGACACATGAGGTACTAGGAGAAGGCAGCAATGACCACCACGGAGAGGAGCCTCTGTAAAAACCAAACACATGACCCTTTAATCTTGGACTTCCAGTCTCCAGAATTGTAAACCATTAAATCTCTGTTGTTTAAGCTCCCCAGGCTGTGGTATTTTGTTACAGCAGCTCTAGAAGACAAGCACAGTTTCAGGACTGAGTGGCAAGATTCATGCCTTTCAGGTGTAGGTGAGGGATCACTCACAGGAAGGTCACCCACATCTGACAGTTTTCAGGATTTTGGTGAATCTTACCTTTTAGCACACACACAAACACAACCATTCTTTCCAAAATGAGCCTTGACACCAGAAAGGGTGGTTCAGAACATGTTCTCAGGATGTCTTACAAGTTCTCAATATCTCAATGTCACTTATGTAAATGAATTCCCTCCCATTTTGTATATGGCTCCTCATTGCCGGATTGTCAGACCCCTTTCTCTCATGAATTTAATGATGGCTATGCTCAGGGATCAATCTTTGTGCTGGCAGTAGGCATCCTGATGGCAGGGGATGGAGTTGTTAAGTTCACAAGCTCTGGAATCAGATTTCCTGGGTTTGAATCTCTGCTCTTCTATATATTGCTTTGGGTGGATTACTTAAGAGTTCTTTGTCTCCATTAGGGCATGTATAACATGAGCATATTCAAGGGGCCTACCTCATGACCTTGTTAGGATTAAATGAGGTAGTATGTGTAAACACATAGAATGTGTTTTGTAAATGGAAGTTAAAAATAATAGTTGCATGCCCTCGCTGCGTTGAAGCTGCTGTGCACTGTGGAGTGGAAGCAATGGATGGAAGGGGAGAATGACTTATCTGTACCCCCTGTACCTGATCTCAAAGCAGCACTGCCCATGCCCTGAACTTCCATGATTTTATCTCATTATTTTCTTCCATATACACACACACACTCTCCTCCCATCCCCCCAATCTCTATTTCTCTATCTTTCTTTAGCTCTAAATCAATCCCAAGCACCTTGGAGCCAAAGGAGGCAGATTATAAATGCCTGTTTATTTAGATTTTTCAATTGATTCAACAAAGAATAAACTGGACACCCACAAAGAACGATGAGCAATGCACTGTCCTGGATCTACAGTGGGACAACAGACAAGTCCCTTGTCATCGTGGTGCTTACAGTCAAATCTAGCAGGAGATAGGGACGATTACAGTATTTTCAAATGTGATGACACTCAATGAACTACAAAGTACAGTGGGTGTACAGGGGGAGGATTAACCCCCCCTACTCTGACCTGAGAGTTGGCTGTCAATTAGCTCATCTACTAGAAGAAGGGAGAGTATTATAGACAGTGGCAAAATATGAGTGAAGATCTTGAGGTAATACGGGAGAAGATACATTTGAGAAATATGACCAGTATGACCGAAGGATGACCAGTGAGTGCTGGATTAAGTACAATAAAGCTGCAGAACTCAGCAAGGTCTTGATTGAGCAGGACTCTATAAGTGATGAAATGTATTTTCATCTTTATCTAAAGAAAAATTAAAGGCACTGTACAATGGAGCAACATAATCATGTATGACTTTTTAAAAGATCCTCTTGGCTACAATATAGGTAATGAATTATGGAACTGATGGGAGGAAGGCAACATTAGCAAGAAAGCCAGTTATGAGACTGTAAGAAGAGATGAGGTGTCAGATACTTAGGACAGGTGCAGGGAGTGAATGGGAGGATTTGGGGTAAGTCAACATATTTTGGTGGTTGAATAACTTCTAGATTTATGGCTTGAGCATATTTGGATGGTGGTGCTATATACCAAGGAAAACAGGATAAACAAAAGAATTGAATAGTATTAAATATGATGAGTTCAGCCTGGCCGGTGTAGCTCACTGGTTGAGCATCGACCCATACACCAGGAGGTCACTGGTTCGATTCCTGGTTAGGGCACATGACCAGGTTGTGGGCCTGATCCCCGATGGGGGACATGCAGAAAGCAGCCAGCCAATGTTCTCTCTCATCGATGTTTCTCTCGCTCTCTCTCTCTTTTTCTCCTTTCCTGTCTCTCTAAAATCAATAAAGAAAAAATATATATTTTTTAAAAAGATGATGAGTACAGTTGGGTTAATGTAGTTATCAAGGTACTTGGCAAATGGCCAGATGAAACAATGCTGAAAACAGTTAGACATATAGGTCTGGAGCTCAGAAGAGTGTTTTGACCTAGAAGTCAGATTCTGGGAATGTTTGGCATGGTAGAGACACCCACCACATATGAAAAGCAGTCTAGATGTAGAAGTTAGTGTTGTGAAGATTAAATTGAATCACAAAATGTGCTTGGCTTACTGTTTGATGTACAATTAAATACCATTCAATAATGAGTTGTTTTTATTTATATTTATATTCACATAAACTTAGGAATTTAATACTAATAGTATTCCCATTTTGAAGATTAGAAAGTGAAGCATAGAGAGGTTAACGTATTTGTCACAGTAATACAATTAGTATGATTTAAAGGTAGAATTTAGTGTTATATTCATGTCTCCTCAATGCAGAACCCATACACCAAGCCCCTTTCCTTATTTTTTGCTATCAAATAACTCAGATCCATTTGTGATCAATGAAGTATTTTTTTAATATCAAGTTTTCCTTGAAAAGAGCCAGATGACTACACATTCAGGCCATTCAGAAAATGGCATACTCTATGATGTTGCCTTTGGGAAATTATACTAAATAGGTAAAGAGGTTTTTTGTTGTTGTTGTTTTGATTTTTAAGTATGTTTCCCATTAACCAGGTTGCCAGTATGTAGAAATCCATGTATTTTAAGCAGAATGTGACTACTTTCTTTATCCTAAAAGTCAGCGATAATGTCAGATTTCATTGGTTTAAAAAGTATCTTATACTTGAAATTGAAGAATCAGCTCTTGAAACAAAGAGAGAAATGAGTTACATCTTCGAATATTCATTTTGAGGCTCACCAAGGGAGCTCAGGAAGGGCTCCTGTGTCTTATGCATTTTCATTCGCACTGAGTGGAGCGAATTGTCATTTGTAAGGTGCTTGTTTGAGTAATCTGGAGCTGAATTATGAGAGCAACTTCATCCTTTAAGTGTTGTTGCTCTTTCTGGCTCTTTACTTCCCTTTCCAGTCTCTACCAAGGTACCTGAGCAGCTGTAATGAAGTGAATTAAATTACTTGTGTGAGACTACCAAGGGATCTGACATGCACACACAATATTCTTTTAACATTCCACGGAACCAATCGTCTTAAAGGATTTACTCTGTCTTTCATACGCTCTTATTCAGATTTATTTATTTATTTATTTATTTATTTATTTATTTATTTATTTATTTATCTTAATGTACCTTCGTAGTTAGCTCAATGCGTTTTTAAATGTCAACCTGAATCTTCCAGTTGCCCAAATTATATGTTGATTAATTAATATATGTACTTCATCATTTCACACTTACAAAAATACAATAATGAGACTGATCAGACAAATCTTAACAGTACCCTATGTTTATATATATGTACACAAAATATACATAGTGTGTTTGCTGTGACTAATTATTAAACTCTGACTAATGGGCATAGCAAGAAAAATAATGCATTAGGTTTCAATATAGTACTCTTCTATGGTAAGGAATATCACATTAGTTCACAAGAAATTTTCTTAAGGTATTAAACCATATAAATTGTATTACAATTTTTTTAAAGAGCGTTAAGAATTATAGAAGAGGGATAAACTTAGGAGAAGTGTTAGTATTTTATGGGATCAAAGATATGCCATCATCATCCTTAATTCTTGAATTGATTTGAAACCTTTGATATATTGAGAGTAGTCAGTCAAGGAAATCGGCCCTTTACCTTTACAGTGACAAAGGCTACATCTTATGGCATGACTTGGTCTGTGAAGCAAATGGGCTTGCCCACAATGTAGTCCTGAAGGAATATTCCTATCCAGGTTTGGGCTTGGCTGGAACATCAGTGGCCTTCCTTAAGAACACTGCTTCTATAAATCTTACTACACTAAGCAGTAGGAAACGTGTGTTTTCATCACACAAGTATATCCCAAAGACAAAAACAAGAAAGAGGGTCTGAATTCAGCAAACACAATTTCTTTTTTAAAAACTGGCCATTCTCTGAAGAGGAAAGTAACAGGAAGCAAAGTAGAGACATTAGAATTATTCAGGTGGTTGTTTTTCCACCTGAAAACAGGGAAAAGCAAATTAACGTGTCCCTTCACACAAGTCTGGGTAAGGATTTACAGAGCAGATTGTCACAATCTGTGTCTGTTAGCAAATAGGCATTTGTCCTCAGTTAAAATGAAGAATGTTCTGAATATGTACTTCTTCAACTTAGAGTCCTGCTGAAAAAAATGACTCATCTGCTAGGAAAACCTGAAGAGTCATTGTTAAATTTCACACTCCGGTAAGAATTACAAGTTCCTTTGCTCAACATGCCTTTCCTTGTTCATCAACAGGTGTCCATTCTGCTGTTACCAGTGGAATTAGATCTCCATAGTTGCCTCCAGCTGTCTCCATTCAGACCCTGGGAAATCCTTTCATGAAACAAAAAATATCATCCAAATTTGCTGCTGAGCGCCTACTTCACTTCTTTGACTACAGGTGTTTGCCTTTTCTAGGATCTAGGAAGCAGAAGCCAGGTACACTGTTACTAGTAAAATTGAGATCATATTGCACGTTTTACACACATTTCAGGAAACTAAAGGCTAGAAAGATGAATGTTTTTGGAAGCATGGGTCAGCTTCCAAATACATTCCGCCCAGAGTAAATATCATAACAAAAATATTCAAACACAAATGACAGAATCAGTTATTTTATTTGTCATTTTTAGAACATTCCTGTTGTAGTCATCTTGAAGCTTTATGTTCTTTAATATATATGTCTTTTAGTCTCAGAATAACCACTTCCTTGTTGAAAAAATATAATTAGCTGAAGTGGTAAATGTTTAATGTGTGCCCGTGTAAACAGGGATTCAGTATTAGTAAAGTGATTTATCTGTAATTCTAATAAGGCTATACCTAAATAGTAATCCCAAAGAAATTTTGTCCAAGAACAAAAAAAAACTATTCATGCCACATTTTTATTTGATGCTATTTAAATCACCTCCCAACCAGAAAGAGAACCATATAAATGTGGTGTGTGTGTGTGTGTGTGTGTGTGTGTAGGCTTATATGTTTTAATACTGTACTTTATCTATTAACTCTTAACTGAAGGACAAATTCTTTATATCTTTCTATCCTCTTTGCTTTGTGTACAATGCTACCTGTCTCTCCCATCCCCTAGTGCCCCAGAACACACTTATCTCACTGGAAAGAAGAAAATAAAGGTCTTTATCTAAAAAATGTTATTGAGCCTTAATAAGTGGCCACTGATACCTTGCACTAGGAAGTTACATAGCTAGATGGTAGCAAATAAGAGGTACGTGACTTTAAAATGTACTCTGATTCATTTTAGTTTCCTCTAAATTTTCAGTAAATGTCAAGACTGCCATGCCAGTGTGTGTTGTGGTATTGTGACAGGAAACAAAGAAAAAGCCATAAAAAGGAAATAGGCCATGTTCCTGTATCAACGCTCTCCTCCCCTGAGGCCCTGATGATGTGGCAAAGTATGGCCAAGATGAGGTTGGAATTCTTTGGTTCTTCACACATGTGAGTAGAATTTCATGGTGGTTGGAGAGGAACATACAATTTAGAGGAGAGCCCTTCAAGTGAAAAATGCAAAATCCAGTGTAAGACAACTCCCCTTTCACATATAAACTAGAGAAAAACAGGACTGTAAAGAGTCAAGAAAGCCAGCACTTAGCTATAGAAACATTATGATACAACTATAACATACCTGACATATTCATCCAATCAATAGCTATTTAGCATGCACTGGGGTTTGAGGTAGTTTGGCAAGTGAAATAGACAAAGTCTGTTGATACAAAGGGAAAAGGTTCAATCTATTAATCATTGTGCAAAATTTGTCTGAAATAGAAGCAGAACCCTGTCATCGGAAGTCAATAACATCCTGGCTCCACTGATGTGAAATAAAGGGTATAAAAGAGTAAAGGTGTTAGCACTTCTACAGAAGAGTCTTCCTGGGAAATTTAAACTAGGAGAAAAGTGTTCCCATGACGAGGGTCTCCATAGATCCCTGTTTGCACACAATAATCCTGATTTTCACATGTTTTCCAATGTCGGCAGCAGCAGCAGCACCACTGCCACTCTCAGCAGGGCCTTGGTTGGAATGACAATGATATGGTCAACTTAAAGGCAAACCTATAACCTGTGATGAGGCCCAAAATTGCCTCAATGCCTTAGGCAATCTTCGGGGTCCAAGGCTGCAGGTTTGGCCACTGCTTCAGATAAAAATGAGACCTTCTTTGGCCCAAGAGACAGCCTCCCTTCAATAAAGTCAATAGTCTGTTTTCCATCATGTACATCTGTCAGAAGTCTAAGATTGATTCCTGAATTTGTCCCCATGGAGTGGGAAAGTTGTCTTGCCCTAGACACATTTTAGCCTTAAAAGGCATATATCCAGGTTCCAGAGTTCAATTTGGCAGCAGTGACTAGGTAACTAGAAAAAGTGCATCTCAAATTTAGATTTGTCTTTCACAGTCAGGCTCTGGAAAACCAGAATATTTTCAGTTGAAAACCACATGGCCCAAGTTAAGGTGGGAACAGTCGAGTTATTTATTCTTTCACTTATTGAGTGTTCATGCAACAAATATTTATTATGTAATATTACCACACACTGGGTTATGCTAGTCTTCAAATATAGCATTGTCAGCACAAACAGTTTTTGACCTTGACATAATTCTGATTTCTCCCTCAGAAATTAAAGGATTATGTTGGAAGAAAGAGTAGAGAAGTGCAATTCTAGGAATTACATAGCTTGGAATAAAAGAGAAAATAATTTTATTTTATAAACATGTTTTTGATGTGTAGATTATACAAATTCTGTATTTATCTACATAGAGACAAACTAAGAAAAGAAGTTGTGATAGAAACTACACAAGTGTTTCTAGTGAATCTATAAATAAAGTAAGAGATATTACCATCTTGTTTGAGTACCAGGATGTTGAAATGCACAAATATAAAGGAAAGGATCACTAAATGTGTGTTCTTTGTTTGCATCCTGTAAGTACTATTTCAATTTTCCATTGATGAAACAGAATCAACCTTCTTACCAGAGAGCGTTTTATTAGAAAATGCTTTGAATATGCACTTGGTGAATGGTTGTTACCCACAGACAATAAACAAAACCTGGCATTCACAGAAGCATGTGAGGTTCTGGAAACCCTTTTCAGAGCATATCTTCCTAATAGTGCCTGTTATCCACAGGATGTCTAACTTCACATGCATCAGCATATTCACTTTACACGTCTCCTTTGTAAACACACAAACTCCACTCTGCAAACTTTCACCCACATATTAATTTGTGCATCAAACACATCAAAGAACAAAAGATCTGTGGGGAAATTATGCACCACTACATAACCCCTTTTATGAGTTCATAGAGCCTGAAGAGGCTCCTTAGAGTCTTTTATCCAAAGTTTTCTCCTGAAGTGTTATACCTCCCACCTCCTCTTCATCGTTTATTGTCACCTGTTTTGTGATTCAACTCCTTATTTGTTCTTTTCTAAATTCTGACAAAGCAAAGGCAAAAAGAAATCTATTAGAAACTGTAGAAAGACTGTGATGGAATAATATAAATAATTAATATAAAGGAAAGAATGAAAAAATATTGCATTATTACTGATTTGTATAGCTAATCTGTCAACGTTTAATACATCTCTGGAAATGTAGTCAATCTGTCTATACATGAAGTAAGGACCAAATTTGGCTAGGAAACAAAGTAATGTGAAAATATAACCTTAAGGCAATTAGACCTGATGGTAAGGGCTAATGAGAAAATTGATCTGTTTGCAATGTAGGGAAAGTGGAAATAATTTCTTGCATATTATGCAAATCAAGCCTTCATAATTAGACTTGACACAAATACAGGTATAATATCATTGCATGGGACATTAGGTTGTACTGCAAAGTAATTTAAGTTGGGAATATAAGTTCTGTTAAGAAATAAGATCATCAATCTAATAAAAGAAAGAAAAATTTTTGGAAAAAAAAGAAAATTATTAACACTTTTTGTAATTTAGATATTTAGGGTAACCTGTGAGAACAAACTGGAGAAATAATACTGAAATCCAATTGTATTGCTCCAATTGAATAAAATGTGAATAGTAAAGATTAAAAATTAAGTACCACATTTTCTTTTTACCCCAAATTAGTTGTGTTATTGCACATTCACTGAGTACTAATTTGCTATAGACATTGAAACAAAAAGAGACTAGTGACTTCCAAACAATTTTAGAATTTAAATTATGTATATGTTTATTATTCTGAAGTTTAATTTACCATTAAAAAAACACATGAACAAGTCAAAGGAATACTATGTTTGGGAAAATAATAAGAACTTCAAGAAGAGTATTAAAGCTGGACCAAAGAGAAAATGTTAATATATTTTATTTTGTATTTATTTTCAAGGAATAGAAATAATGTGTGGTTTGGTTTGATCTACATCATATTTGGAATGCTCAAAAAAAAGTTTACTTACTGTTCTCTTAGATGCTTTCACTGAGCATGTCTTTGTTACAATGAAGATGATGTTAAACTTTGTCAGTAGAGGGCGCTGGAGGGGCATTGCAGGACGAAGAAGTGGAGGTTTATCTTCCTGGTACCAAAGTTCTGCTTTTGCTCCTCTGCTCCTGCTGTACGGAAATTTAGCCTGCCGTGGTGGGGGTCATTCCATGACCCTGCAACCATGGGCCTCCTTACTTGGGCACTGCACACTGCACAATCCAGGACTCTTCCCCATATCACCTGGACCCCAACTGCATCCACACATGCTAGCCTCAGCTTGATTGAGTCTCAGAGGGTTGTTTCCCTGGATTACTCATTGCAGTACTTGAACTCCAAGTCTCCTGCAGGACTCGTTATATGTCTGCCCACCAAGCCTGTCTTGTCTGAGCTCTGGAATGTTGTTTCTTGTTTGCCCAGTGTCTAGGGACTAGACATAGGCACAGTCATGCAGCAAAATTCTCAGCCACCTACTGAGCTGCAACTATCTTTTTCAATGAGGTAGGAGCCCCAGCCTTGAGGATAGTGCCTCCCTTCCAAATTTTTCTTTCTGAGGTACTCTTTCTCTGTCCTAGGGTATACTTCAGAGTTCTCTTTACGTTTTTATAATAACCAAGTATTCAGGGGTCCCCAAACCATCGCCAGTTTTCATGGTGCACAAACAATTTACTATAATCAATATGTAGTTGTACTCACAGTTATAATTTGTTACAGATAAAGGATGCATAGAAAAATTAGCAAAGGGAAAAGGTGAATGGAACCAGGCATGAGGTTACAAGAGTCTTCATGAAGTTGAGTCACACAGACTCATTTACTTCCTTCAGCATCAAATCGCGACAACAAAGTGAAGTGTTTTCTGTGAGGGAGCCATTCTTATCAGGGAATGGGGAGAACTCTTCAGAAATCAAAGTTCCCAGATTCTAGTGAAAGATCAATCCTGCAAGCAGACCTTTCTAAGGATCATAATTTCAGACATGCTAACTTTTTCTGTATACCTAGCATAGTTTAATAATTTTTATGTTAAATTCCAATGTTAAAATTACTATCTGATTTATGTCTCTTAATTGGACTTAGACTGACATGGTATATACATTTCTTCTTGGGACGTATTAGACATTTTCAATGTTGCACTAATTTCTAATTTCTTTAGAAAATTACTGCTGCAGTTTGCTTTATGACATCAAACAACAATTCAATTTAGACAATTTAGCAAAAAAAAAAAAAAAAAAATCAGACAGCTGGTGACTAGGTTTATGTCTATACCCAAAAGTCATTTTAGACTAGAGCAAGTAAAAAAAAAAGGAACAAGTGTGAAATCTGTAAAATATGTTCTTGTTTTTATGTGAAAAACTTCTCTTTCAACTATTTTGCTATATTTTGAATATTCAAATTATTTTAAAATATTCATTAAGGAAAAAGGTTGGCTACTTTAAAATTCTATGAGCTAAAACATGGGAAATGGGAAAATGCTAAAGCTGAAGATAGCAGAAGCGAAATATATTTTACACATGTCCTAAGAAGCAGGTGGGGGACTGAAAACGCAAAGCGATCATGCAGGAAACTCGTTCTGGGTGCGTTCCGATGAGGCGAACCTGCCATCAGACTGGAGCTGGACCCAGACTCCCACGCCTGCCTTTGCGTTTTACTTATTTGGCTCCAGCAAAGGCTAAAAAAGCAAAACTGAGTTGCAAAGGGCCATTTTCTTTTTTCGTCTGTGGATTTCAAATTTCTTGAATTCTTGGAAAGCGAAACAGAAGAATCCCTGACTGAAGGCTTTCTGGTAAGTACCTCTGAAAGGTGAGGATTCCTACATAACAGGATGAAGAGCAGTAGTATAAGCCTCTCTGGTGCTGCAGAGTAGATAAAAAGTAGAGACCTTCAGTCGTCAGAATTCCCTGAGAAAGTAGGTTCTGTTTGGACTTTGCTGGCAGAGAATCAAATAATTTCAGAGGGTAAATATACTATGCTTAAAAGCCAGTCAACCTAACTCTATAATTTTACAGATAGAAAACTGAGCATAGGAGAGTGAATTATATGCTAGAGAAGCAGCTAGTTAGAGGCACTTACTGATTAGTAGCAGGTGGTAGGAACAGTTAGTAGCTATAGTACACACACATGTAATGTTCTTGTCACAGAGCACTGATCACACCAGAGAGAACAGACAGCTTACAGACATGACTCCCAACAGAGTGGTCGGCAGCCAGAGAACGTATGTATGTTAAAATAATTGACTACTTGAAGCATCAGGAAAGGGTTATTGTTTGGGGTTTAGACTTAACAATCTTTCTTTAGCTGCTATATACTTTATAAAACTTTTTAAAGATTATTAGAATTATTACTCCTCTGATGGTTTGCAGAGTAAATCTTCTTTAAGAAACCAGCACAATGGGTTTGAAAGTTTTTCCCTGGACTGTTTATATTCATCACAGGAGATCTAATATACATCTAAATGCTCTCACCAGCACATCAGACTAACATTCAGCAAGTGTTAGTACTCATACCTTATCTCATGATATTTTATATTATCCAATAGTCTATATCATAACCGCTGTTGCTACCTTATAGTAATTTATTAATGGTTTAACGGTTTAGCTCAGCTGCAGAATTACAGATGGGATATAGGTGGTCTTGAGGTATTATAGTTTTCTATTCTGGTTTGTTCTATACCCTCGTTTAGCATTTAGTGACACATATCATACAAGGAATACTCTTTTCTCCAACATCCTTACTTATCTTGACCATTTCTATGAATGGGGAATGGGGATATTATTCAAGTTTTTGGCTAATTCTGAATGTAAGAATATATATCCTTAAAATTAGGCATATATATTTTTGTGTACCCTTCTCATATTTGATCTAGCTTTTCCCAGTGAGATGGGGGAGAAACATACAAGCAAACAAACCAAAGCAACCAAGACAATTCTTCAAGTGTATAAACCGGGTATAGTGATCATAATGGGGCTTCTCATCTCTGGACTAAACTTCCTTATTTCACTAAACCTTCATTTAATGGTATTATTTGTATGTTCTAAACTCCTTCTGGACTTCCTCCTTAGAGGACTCGTATTTTCAATGCTCCCGCTAAAATGAGAACTTAACAATGGAGCTCAATGCATTTCACTAGTGCAGAATATGATAGCATGCTTTTTGTTTGACTACAATACTACTATTAATGTTTAATCAATGAATCTCCCGATGTATGTTTACACAGACAGCTATAGAACCACGCCCTTCTTTTACTGAACTTGTGCGGTTAATTTTGTGAACACGCATTCAAGTCTTAACTTTTATTTCTGTGGAACGCACTACTTAAATTTTGGTGCTTTTAATACTTTAATTTCATCATGCATTTGCTCTTTTTACCTTTTTTTTTTTGCACTTGTAGATTGAAAAAGAAAGCTAGCTACTTATGTGTACTTTGAAAAACACTCAATGAAGCTTAATGACCTGTGACATTAGGTATCAGAATATACCTCACACCTTGCTTATATCAAATCCATTTATGTGATACATACTCCCAGACATTCGGAGAAGAGCTTTGTAAATAAAATCTCCTATTACAGTAAAAACTAATTTACTGAAATGCTTAATTGGCATCTTAGTATGTTTGCTTAACCAACTAGACACCCTTCACTAAATTCACCATGTATTCCTCTTAATTTTACATGAATATATCATGGACAGCTTTGAAAACATCATGGAGAAATTAAAATTAGATATATTGTCTGTAAGTGCTACTTTACGCACAATCCTTGGAAAATGGAAATGAAGCTAGTTTAGAATTATTTTTATAGGTATCCAGTATTTTTCTTTGTCACTGATCCTTTCAAAGGCATATATAAGAGAAATGAAATGACCTGAGACTATATCTCATTGGTTATCCTCATATAATACATGCTGGGGGAGTCACTGAGAGGAACATGGAAAAGATGGGATATATCTGATTTTCACAGTTGGGATCCACTACTGAACATGAAACTAATGGTTCTAAAAGTTGAGAATTATTCAATCAAGACTGAAATTTGGACACTGCACTAGGAAATACTGAAATCAGGAGATGTTACTTTGCTGCCAATACCCCTGCAGGTCTATGGAAATAGCTCATCCAGTGACAGAGAAACACATGGATTTTGTAAAACAGCACAAAGCACTGGAAATATAGTTAATTAAGAGTGTCCGGTGAAGGGAGGCCAAAAGATCCTATTGTTAAGGTAGAGAACCTAAGTCCTTTTGGTGGACCCATGAGTCAGACCCTGACATTTGGGCCTCAGAGTCTCTGCTCTCACATAAATATGCCACTCACCCATAACTAGTAATGAAACAGAAAGTGGTGATGATCTGTTTGGAAAAGATCTCTGTGAGGAATTCAGAGATTAGGGGTAAAACAGGGGCATTCAGAAATGACCTATATCATTCACACATTAAGCACTCATTATCAATCATTATCATTAAATCATTTTCAATTAATCATTATCAGGAGAATAAAGGAACTCAATTAACTTCTGAGAAACTATTTTTAATGCCAGCAATAAAAAATAACTTTTTATCTGTGCTTAACATTTGTTTGATATATTTTGTTTTGTTGTATACATTATAGGCATAATAAAAATGGGATTATCGGCCGGTGTGGCTCAGTGGTTGAGCGTCGACCCACGCACCAAGAGGTCGCTGGTTCGATTCCCAGTCAGGACACATACCCAGGTTGTGGGCCTGATCCCCTGTGGGGGCATGCCAGAGGCGGCCAGTCAATGTTCTCTCTCATCAATGTTTCTGTCTCTCTCTCCCTCTCACTTTCTCTCTCTGTAAAATCAATAAAAGGAAAAAACTTTTAAAAATTGGATTATGCTTATGAAGGCTTTATGACCCCTGGGAGTCTGTTTTCTGACAACATTATTGGATAATACAAGAACCTCTAGTTGGGAGTACTAGGTCTTGACCATCTGGGGTCTGTCAATCATTTGGTAGATTCTGGTTGCCCTCACTTTGCATTTAACTATTAAATAACTGTTTATATTATTATCCAGATTGTTGCTTTAGTTGTCTTCAAGTAATCCAATTTTTGTGCTGCAAAGCATCAAGTTCATCAATCAGAATACACTTAGACATACCATAAGTGCTAAGAGAAGACAACCAGCATGATACTAACTTAAACTAACATTAATTGGGTAATGATACAAATTTGATTACTAAAATGAAGCAAAGACTATGCTAAATCCATGTAAGTTTTGTCTCGTTTTAACCTCTGAACGTCCCTATGAACCAAGTAGTATTATTACCCATTTTTCCAGAAGATACAGTAATGGAGGTAGGTAGTGTTTGACAAGCCTGAAGACACTCACTCCAAGCTTCCAATTTTTAATCAGTTTGCTAATCTTTCATCCTATAAGTTAGAAAACATTGGAGAATTAGTATGGAACAGGTTTCTTAATACAAGTCAAGTAAATATCTCATGCACTTTCTTAAAATTTATCCCAGTTTTGTTTCTTGCATTCTTCTAGGATTTTACAGTAATTTATATTAGACTCGATAATCTTAGTTTTAGAAAAAAAGCTGTCTGTCAGAGCTTTCTACGATGATGGAAACATTATGGTTTATGGTTTTCAAAATGATACCCAGTAAACATTGTGGCTATTGTGCCTTTGAAACAGGGATAGCATGACTGAAGAACTAAATTTTAAATATTATTTCATTGTTGTTAATTTAAATTTAAGTAGATACAGGTGGTTATTGGTTACCATATTGGACAGTGTAGTTCTAAAACATAAATTGTCACCTGGCCGGTGTGGCTCAAAGTTGAGCGTTGACCCATGCACCAAGAGGTCGCCAGTTCAATTCTCAGTCAGGGCACAAGCCCTGGCATGCAGGAGGCAGCCAATCGATGTTCTCTCTCATCGATGTTTCTATCTCTCTTTCCCTCTCACTTCCTCTCTTTCTAAAAAAAAATCAATAAAGAAAAAAAAACCAACATAAATTGTCCACTTTTCAATATAGAGTACTTTGATCATCTAAAATTGGAACTTAAGGTCTTATTGTTCTAATAGCAAAATCATTCCTTAAAATGAAATGTTATTCAGAACCTCAATATATATAGGGTATCCCCCCAAAATACATACACAACTTTGAATAATTATAAAGCCAGTAGTTGTTAAAATATGTTTCATTTTCAAATTGTAATGGAATCTATAGACACCCTGTATATATTTTTTGGGGACACCCTTTATAAATCAAAAAGGATTGAAGCTTCCCTACTGAAATGACAAGGGAGGAGAATGCCTGGATTTTACAGTGATAGCTCAACTGCTGTCCTCTCCTCTCTCTACTTACACTCCATTCCAAGGGACCTCTAAGGAACTAATGGGTCACACTAGAGCATCACTGAAGGTAACTGATCAAAACATTATAGCACCTCTTCAATCTTTTATGATTTTTTAAAGAATTGTAAAATAGGTTTTATCATGAATGCATTTTTTAAAAAGCACTTAACAGAAGCTTACTAGTGTGTTATAAACAATGATGCTAACATTAACAAAACACATATCTTACTTACATGTAACATAATTTAATTGAAATATTTTTAATCTAACATTGAAATATATTGTTTTAAATGCTATAGATGATACAAGTGTGGAGTGTCGGGGTGGGGGGTGAGCTTACGAAGAACCAGCATGAATGAGAAGAATAAGGGATGTAGGTGGGGGTAGTACAATCTAAAAATACAAATTCCTTCAGTAGAAAATACAAATTTTCTCAGTAGTAATTATTTGAAGACATGACTCTATTTACGGTCTCCAGGGGCCAGGTAAAATTTTATCTTGTCTCATTTGTTGAATTCTGTTCTTTATAATCATTTTTATTTTCCAATTGAAAGATAAATGTCTTGGAAAAATGAAAAACTAAATAGCATTTGAATACTTTTAATGTCTCTGTTATTTAGATTCTTCAAGACACATTTTTCGAAATTGAAAAGACCAACTATTTCCCCCCTGCTTTTCAACATATCTGGCAAAACAGAAAACAGATGTGTTCCATTCGGATCATCATGAAAATTTTGTGTAGAATTGTATGCTCCTGAATATCATGAGCTAGAAGAGCCATAAAAGCAAGAATACTTTATTTCTGTGAGAATGTACAGTTTTTAATGACTTTTACATTTTTATCTAATTTATTCTATGAGGTTGTAATGAACAAATATCTTTTTTATCAAGTAATGATTTCACATGTTGTTTGAAAACATGAAAAAACAAGTGATCTGTGATCACTGCAGAAATGTTTTGTTTTATTTTATTTTATTAAATGAGGGGGTGGAGGGTAGTAAAAAATAAATGAGGTCAGAATTTTTGATGTTTCAGAAATTTGTGTTACCAATTACAAAAGGTAGGTAATCTCAAGCAAGAATACACTTGTAGGAAAAGAAAAAACAGAAAACAGTTTTAACAAGCAATACCTGATTCCTAAATAACTGATTCTTTAAATTCTTAAACATTTGATCTTGAAGAAAGAGTAATATATCATAAGAAAGAAGGTTTGAATAGAAAAATAAATTAATAGCAACTGAACAATATAGTACAGACTATATTTTCAATAATAAGAAAATCTCAAGTCAATAATAGCTGGTAAAAAGCATAAGAACTCAGAGTAATCCAACTGACAATCTTTTTGCAATAATGCTCAGAATTACATTCTGCAAAACATTAAAACTAAATACCATAGGCAAAAAAACATTTGTAAATAAAGAGGAATGATGAGAATTGTATACTCAGAGGAAAGAGAGTATATAAAAGTTATAATTATTAAGTGGGTAAATGATGTACTTTAAAAACAATGTCTGCTGATTCATATATAATAACCATACTTACGATATTCTTTTCTCAAATATTGTTGTATTAATGCTGACAATTGTCTATATATTTTCCTGCAAGTTGACATAAATGTATGTGTTACAGACTGTAGGGAACTCAAAGAGTATTACTGCTTGATGTTCATTGATGTCTAGCTGATTTATTTTTGAACATTCTGCTATGTCTATCCTGATGGCATGTGCTATAATGATCAATGTGAATGAGATGTATTTCCTGACCGAACCAATAAAAAAAAGCATGAAAGTGAAACATTGCAGAAGGGTAAAGTCATTTTTACTTCTACTCAGAAAAAAAAGCATACTTTACTGGCTTTGACCTTTTAGAGTTTTCTTGTGGTTAGCCATCACCTCATCCAATTCTATAAAAATAACACACAAAACAGTCAATTTCAAAGTGGCATAAAACAAACTAAGATATTGGGTAGAGGATGAAAGCACTCAGTAATACCCAACATATAACAGAAAGTACAAATTTGCAAATAATCTACTACAATGTATTCTTGGTTAAAGCTTTCATTATATTAAAATTTTCAATATATTTTAAGGTGCTTTTTAATAATTTCCATCATAATATTTCTGAGGTTCTATTATTGTCATGCATTCATTTTGTATTTTCATTCAGTACTAAATATCCAGCCAGAAAAAAAGGCGATTAAATACAGCATGGGGTTCAGTTTAATTAAGATTATAAAATTGTGGAATTCAAAGGATACATGTTTATTTCATTCATAATTATTTATTTATTTATTTAACTGTATTATTATATATGTATAATATCAACCTTGTTTTTAAAGAGGAGACTGAGTTGACTAAATTATTTTCTCAAGGTCAAATACTAATGCATGATTTAGTAAGGTCTTTCTGATTTCTGAATCCTACCTATCCTGTATATAATATTTATTTATATCTAGATATGTACACACACAGAAAAACACATATATTCCTCCCAAATATTTTAATCAATAACTCTTAACATAAAACCCTTGTGGTCATCTATTCAACCCTCCTTGGTTTGAGTTCAGGAACCTGAAAGACAAAGAGATTGTATCCGAGATCTAAGGTCAATGAGTATGCTGGTCTGAGAGCCAGACTCTAGCACAACTCCTGAACTTTCTCGAGGGAACTTTCCATTATATCATGCTATTGATGTATCTTTACCATAATTTTTTACCTAGTCAACCTAACCTGTGTTTGCATGCTTTTTTAAAATATTTTTTTAATTTTTTAATTGCAGTTGATATATAAGATAATATTAGTTTCAGGTATACAACCCAGTGGTTAGACATTTATTTAACATATGAAGTGACCATCCTGATAAATATAGTATGTATCTAACCCTTTACATAGTTATTACAATATTATTGACTGTATTCCTTATGCTGTACTTGACATCCCTATGACTATTCTGTAACTACCAATCTGCACTTCTTAATCACTTCATCTTTTTCACCCATTCCCCTCAATTCCCCTTCCATCTGGCAACTATCAAAATGTTTTCCATATCTATGACTCTGTTTCTGTTCTGCTTGATTATTTATTTTGTTTATGAAATTCAACATGTAAGTGAAAGCTAATGGCATTTGTCTTCCTTCGTATGACTTATTTCACTCAGCACAATACCCTCTAGGTTCATACATGTTATTACAGATGACAAGATTTCATTCTTTTATATGGCTGAGCATATTCCATTGGATATAGGCACCATTTCTGTATCCATTTATCTATTGATGGACACTTAGATTGCTTCATATCTTGGCTAGTGTAAATAATACTGCAATGAACATATGAATACGTATGTCTTTTTTATTTAGTGTTTTGGGTTTCTTTGGATAAATACCAAGAAGTGGAATTGCTGGGTCCTTTTCTGTCTTTTGTTATAGCTTTTGTTTTAAAGTCAATTTTATCTGGTACAGTGGAATCTCAGTTTTTGAACTTAATTCATTCTAGAAGGCTGTTCGAGAAGTGATTTGTTTAAAACCAGAATCATTTTTCCCATTAGAAATAATGTAAATTGAATTAATTCCAGACCCCAAAAATGATTTCCTGTTTGAATATTTCTTATGTACAAGTGCATGGCTAATGTACTGTTTAATCTATAAACAAACACTTCTTTCCTTACATTTATCAAACCACCCTACTACCCTTAACCTAATCACTTTCAGTACTCATTCCAGGGGTGTCTTTCAGGAGCTCAGTATTCAGCATCTTCACTTTTTCACATATCACTGCCTTGGAAATGCTGTCATCAGCTAACTGCTTTTCATTTATCCAAATCAACAAGTTTTTCTACCTTTTCGGTTGCCAGTGATCATTGTTTCTTTCACACCATTAGCAACATTAGCACTCTTGAAGGCCTCTATATGTTTTTAAATTGCACTAATCATTCATTTCACCAGCAACAAAAGCAAAAAAACAGAAAAATATTCACAGTACAATTTTCTAATATGTTAACAACATGAGGTTTAGTGGTATACTAACTCATACTGGCATATTATCTTCTTTGTTTGTGGCCTGAGAGACACTTTTTGTCATGCTGATATATCAGTGTAAAAGGGTTGTCAGGTCGAGAACCAAAATTTGTTCAACAACCAAGACGTTCTTTCCATGAACAACTTGGTTGAGAACCAAATTTTTCAAGATGGGAGATGTTTGACTGTATAAGTATTGCTACCCCAGCTTTTTTTTGTTTGTTGGTTTCCATTTTCATAAAATATTTTTCCATTTCTTTACTTTCAGTGTCTATGTGTCTTTTAATCTGAAGTGAGTCTCTTATACACAGCATATGTAAGGTTCTTTTATTATCCATTCAGCCCCTTCGTATTTCTTTTAATAAGAGAAGTTAAGATTATCCTTGATAAATTTTGCATTGATTGCCATTTTATTATTCATATTTTTTCTTTTTCTTTTTCTTAAAGAAGACCTTTTGACATTTTTTGTAATGTTGGTTTGGCAGTGATGAACTCCTTTAGCTTTTTCTTGTCTGGAAAGCACTTTATCTGTTCTTCAATTCTAAATGATAGCTTTGCTGGGTAGGGTAATCTTGGTTGTAGTTCCTTGCTTTTCATCATTTTGAAAATTTCAAGCCAATCTCTTCTGGCCTACAAAGTTTCTGTTGAGAAATCAGCTGACAATCTTATGGGAGATCCCTTGTAGGTAACTATTATTCTCTTGCTGCTTTTAAGTTTCTCCCTTTTTCTTTAATCTTTGGCAGTTTAATAGTGATATGTCTCAGTGTGGGCCTTTTTGGGTTCATTTTGTTTGGGAATCTTTGTACTTCTTGGACTTGTATGGTCTATTTTATTCACCAGGTTAGGGAAGTATTCTGTCATTATTATTTTCCATAGGTTTTCAGTTTCTCACTCTCTCTCTTCTCCTTCCAGCATCCCAATGATGAGAATGTTGGTAATCTTGAAGTTGTCCCAGAAGCTCTTTATACTATCCTCATATTTTGGGATTCAGTTGTTGTTGTTTTATCTTTTCTGTTCTAAATGGGTGTTTTCTGCTTCCTTATCTTCCAAAATGCTGTGATTTGATCCTCTGCTTCATCTACTCTCTGTCAATTCCCTGTAACATATTCTTAATTTCAGTTCATGTATTCTTCATTTCTGATTGGTTCTTTTTTTATGTTTTCTAGTTCTGTTTTTCTGTTTCCTATTTTTTTGTTGAAGTTCCCACTAAGTTCATCTACACATTTTCTAAGTTTATTGAGCATCTTTATGACCAGTGTTTTGAACTCAGCCTCTGGTAGATGGCTTGTCTCCATTCTGTTTAGTTCTTTTTCCTGAGTTTTGTTCTGTTCTTTCATTTGTGACATGTTTCTTTGTTTTCTCATTTTGGCAGGCTTCCTGTGTTTGTTTCTATGTATTAGGTAGAGTTGCCATGTTTCTCCATCTTAGTAGGGTATCCTTATGTAGTCCTATAGGGCTCAGTGGTATCCATGGTCATCTGAGCTGGATGCTTCAGATATGCCCCAGTGTGGACTGTGTGCACTCTCCTGTTGTACTTGAGCTTTGATTGCTGTTGGTACATCAATTGGAGTGATTTTCCTCAGGCTCATGGCATGGGAGGACTGACAGTTACCACAGCAGAGGATCAGCTATGAAGAGTCAACCCCATAGAGCAGGACTTGTTTCAGCAGGGCTCTGGTGGCTGCTGAGTTCACCCCTTGAATATGTCAATCTTGGAGGTTGATGGGTGGTGCTTTGGCACCATCTGAAGCTTTCCACTGGGTTCGTTGGCTCTGGGGCTTCTCAGAAGGTACAGGCCAAGGTCAATTGCTGCCTATGCCCTACCTGGAGCCACATGGCATAAGCTACAAAGTGATCTGCAGATGGCTGCTACTTGTGCTGGGCTTGGAGGTTCCCAGGAGAGTCCAAGTTTCAAACCAAGGCTGACTGCCTAATGCTGGACCTGAGGCCAGTTAACAAGAGGTATGAGTCACCAAGGTCAAGTGCTGCTTGTTAGGAATGCCGCTTGTTTGGGGTTTGTGGACTTTCAAGAGATTTTAGGAAAGTCTGCAGCACGAGCCAAGACTTTTGTGTGGAAAAGCCACTGGAAAGTGCTTGGGTGGGCCCACCATTTGGGTGGGGTGGGGTCTCAGGGAATCGCCAAGGTGGGGTCGACAGTGTTAGCCAAGTTGATGGAGATTCAGATATGGTGCCCACCTTCCAGCACTGTTGGGGGAGGGCTCAGCAAAGGAAAAATGGCCTCTGCCAGCACTTCTGTCTGGGAGAAGGCTACCCATCCAGCCCCATTTTGAAGCCAGGCAATTTAGTTTTTCCCTTTATGTCCCTGGCGCCTTTCAAGCTGCTGCACCAAGTGCTGGAGCTCAGAACAAGTGAGTCCAAGGAATTCTATGCACAGGCCCTTTAAGACGAATTTCTGGGACTCCAGAAGAACTCAGTTTCATTTAGCCACAATCCCTGCTGATTTTCACAGCCAGAAGTTATGGAGACTTCTCTTCCTGGCACTGGAACCCTGGCCTGGGGATTCTGGTGTGGGACTGGGACCCCTGGCTCCTCCGGGGCAACCTTGAAGCTGAAATACCCCTTCTAATATTGAACTGCCACCCTTGGATGTGGAGCCATCCCCTTCATGCCTTTGCCCCTCCTACCAATCTCAATGTGGTTTCTTCTTTATATCCATAGTTTTAAGACTTCAATTCAGCTAGATTTCAGGTGGTTCTGAATGACAATTGTTCTGTAGTTTAGATGTAATTTTGTTGTGGTTGTGGGAAGAGGTGAATACCACTGTTTTTACATGTTTTTACTGAGATGTGAAAATATGAAACTGTGTCCCTGGGCTAGCACTAATAATCACACCAACATTAGTTCTAGGGTGAAGTCAAAATTATAATGACTACCAGTCCTGGAAAGCATCCATTCAATGAACGCTACACAGGTGTACTTACTACCCAAGTGGATTACTGCCTAATGAAGCTTCACTTGGGCAAATGCAACGGTTAGAATCCTGAATTACCGTCTTGTGTTGCATCGCGAAAGGAAGTAAAATACTGCATTTCCTGGCTTCTGCCTTGCATAGGTGGAACTCTTAAAGCCAGCAAAACATGGTCAGGTTGTTTGAAATTTCCTGGGAAACCAGACATGTGGGGAGTCAGAAAGCTCTCAGGGAAGGACTTTTGTGCAGACAGGCATTTGAAATCTAAACTCTTGGAATAATAGATGAAGAATATATAATTAGGAGGATTCCTAAAAAATAAAATTTAAATGTACACTTCAATAAAAGAGTTGTTTGCTATTTTACTTCTTGGGTTGGAATGTTTTTGATAGTTCATGGTATATTGAAAAAAATAATAGAATCTTGGAGAAAAACCTAGATTTCAATATTACTGAAATATGTTGTTAGCAATGTAGTGCGGGGTAGAATTTTGTTATTTTTACAAAAAGCCATTCAGGGATACAGAAATAATAATTACTTCACAGGGTTATATAAAGATTAAATAAGAAAGTGCAAGTAAAATACCTGACACAAAAATATTAGTCCGCCCTGGCCGGTTTGGCTCAGCGGTTAGAGCGTCGGCCTGCGGTCCAGAGAGACCCGGGTTCGGTTCCCGCTAAGGGCATGTACCTCGGTTGCAGTTTGTCCCCGGCCCTGGTTGGTCGTGTGGGTGGCAGCCACTCAATGTGTCCCTTTCACGTCGATGTTTCTCTCTCTCTTTCTTCCTCTCTCTCCCTCCCACTCTATCTGAACAAAAAATGAAAAATGTCCTTGGGTGAGGATAAAAAAAAAAAAATTAGTCCAATTTCTTCATCCTTTTGGACAATTTTTGCAATATAATGGAAACACTTTGAAACCCATACCATTAATAAACATATATATCTATATATTTATAGATAGAGATAGATATAGATATATAGATTGATATAGATAGATATAGATATAGGTATAGATATCGATATAATTTTATTCATGACCTCCCAAAGTGGACTTGACCACTACACCCTTTATAACATACCATACTGAAGAAAATACCTATGTTGTAATTCCGGTTTCCATTGCCTGTTCTGTTGTTATTTTAACATATCTATTAATCTGCTTGGCTAGATCTTATATCTCTGTAAGGCAAGGAGAAACTGTGAGACTAAGACAGATGACTGCCTACCAAAACATACATTTTTCCTTTTCTAGTCATTAATAGAATCATAATTTAGTTCATTGAAATAATGAACCCTGCTGGACGCCTATACAGTACAGAACCTTTTAAAGTTTCTATGCCATGTAACTAGGTTCTGAAAAGTGATGTGTGAAACTGCTGAAAAAGTGTGTAAAAAGGACAGGGTACTTTAATTTTCTTTCTTCTTCTGCCTTCCTGCTCCTTACACCAAGGATAGAATCACTAAAGCTCTGGCAGCCTTCTTGGTTTACGAGGTGACCTTGAGAATGAAGATCACGCAAGGCAGAGAGGAAAACAGAAGGAACCAGGAAATGCGGTGCTTTTCTGCAGCCACAAGATCAACACAGTAGTGTCTTCCTCTGGATTTATATATCAGGGAATAACCATTTGTGTCTTTTAAACACTATGAATCCAATCTCCAGACTCAATACTTAACTGACCCATACTCCTTCTCATTTAAATTAGTATTCCCAGTACTTATCACAATGCCTGACACATAGTATTTAATTAAGGTTAGATTAATTTATTTATCTATGGATTTAAGCCAAATATAAATTATTTCTGATTTGTTTATTTGAATAGTTATAATAATTGAAAAGTTCTTATCTAAAGAGACAGTAAGTAGACTAGTCATCTGAAGATGAAGAAAATATGGGATATTTATTTACCTTTTCTAAATATAATGGTATTCAAATGAAAAATGAGTGAATTAAAACTGACTTGTCTATATCAGGTTATTTTCTTATATTTTTTTTGGAGAGCATATGAAGTATTTGTTTTAGATAACTTTTTGATGGTGTGCAATAGACTAGAAAGAAATTTCAAAGGAAAAATGTGCTCAATCACGTATATTCAGTATTTGGGGTGGGAAATTTAGTTGCAGCATGAGTACTGTTTCAGAAAACAAGCTCTAAAGGATGTGAGCAATGCGTATAAAAGTTAATATATGAATACACACAGTCAATTTACTGTTTTTAGTCTCTCTAGAAAAAGAAAGCCTTGGTTTGTCTTTTAAAGAGTTGTTTTTACATTATTGAGAAAAAGATGTGGTATAGGGTATAGCTGGAGAATTGACGTTAGATGCAAAGGAGACACATCTGATATCAAAAGAAAAATACAGAGTTTGACTGTCAATGGAGGCAGAGGCACACGTGTGGGTGGTTGTATGATAGCAGGAAGGTGAGGGGCTTTTGATGTGATGTCTGTTTTCTATGGAGATATATGTCTAGCAGATCAAGTATGTGGTATTGTGTTCATCTTGCATATCTTTCCTGAAACGTTTGTCTACTTGATCTATCTTAGTGATAGAAGTTTGCTAAAATCTCAACATATGATGATAGATTCATAAGTTTTCTTCATAGTCTGTTAAGTGGGTTTATAGTTGTAATACAAATAAATAATACAATAAGTAATAAATAATAATACAAGAATAAACTGTTTCATGTACCCACAACTGAATATTTATTTTTGCCCACCACTGTATATTGAAACTACTTTGTAGTACTAGGGTTCTGCCTTCTTTTTAGCATCATAAATTAGGAACTTTATCATATTTTTTACATAGTCCACCTATGTTTAGATACCCAATATTCATTCCTACATTGCAGACTTCCATTATGAGATCATATGCTGGATCCAGTCTACCTGACTTTCCAGATTTACCTGGCACATTTGCCCTCTGGGTCTCAGTGTTTTTTTGTTTGTTTGTTTGTTTTTTAAATTGAAAGACCCTGTCACACACTGGCTGGTTTCACCCCAATCTCATCAGACCTCAAGCTATCTGAACCTTTCTGGGGTGTGCTGGGAAGGGTCGCATCACAGTCTTCTGATCAACATGCTTCTGTAGAGAACTCAAGAGGCCAGTACCTTGGTCTGAAGTGATATGACCCATGGGAGCCATGATGATTCCTTCTACTCTGGGATCACTTGCATATTTTCTTCTTATGTTTGGCTTCTGGAAACTTTCTTACTTTGCTGATATATACATATATATATATATATATATATATATATATATACACACACACATATATATATGTATATATATACATATATACACACACACACACACATATATGAACATGTGTTTGTATATGTGCATGTATGTACATATATAGCAATATATGTGTGTGTATATGTGTGTGTGTGTGTATATATATGTATATATGTGTGTGTGTGTATATATATATATATATATATAGTATTTTCTACAAAAACCGTTTTTCATGATAGCAAATGTGGATGATTTGGTTTTAAAGAGACATTATTTTTCTTTTACTTTTCAGTTTTCTTATTTTAACAATAAACACTTATTAGTTCAATAATAAATACTAATGAAGTTATTTCCAAAAAAAAAAAGAAATATAAAATTTGAAATGATCAAATCATATACAAAATAGCAATGTCCAATTCCTAACGTATATTGAATTTTAAATAGTTATATTTGGCTCAAGAAAATATTGCCCCATCTTATATTTTAAGTAGGGGCTTTTTGGTGATGTAACATTAATCTGTGAACACTTCTTATTTTTCAGAGTTAAATTTTGGAATATTAATTCAGAAATAAAGGATTTTCAAAATTGATTGTATAGATAAATGTACATTTAAATATTAAGTAAATGTCTTCTTATTTTATTGTTTATATATAGTACATTGGAAGTTATCTATATTTTATGTTTCAGAAATATAACATGATTATCCCATAATTAAATAAATAATAAATATAATTTAGTATAAGTAAATGAGGTCAGAGATTATGAAGAGAAAATTAATAACATATGCAGATGATACTTCATTATAATTTATCTGGGGAATATCTTAGATTAGAGGTTTTCATTGCTCTAGAGGTCTGTAACAGCATTAAAATAAATTTTGTGATTATAAAGTAATTACATTTTTTCAGCATCATGGAAACACTTAAGTAAAAATGTAGAGATAAGACGGAATTGAAATGCTTATAACATGTATCCAAGTACATCTAAAATATCAAAAGGCAATCACTGACTTCAAATAGTCAACTGAAAAAAATTTTATAAAAATAATTGTGTGAGAATACATATTTTATAAAGTAAAAAGGTAACATATTCTAAGATAATTCAAAGGCGTGTTTCAGTAATATATTGGAGACCTCCAGAGTGGGGACTAGGCATCCGCATACTCCAAAGCAACTTGGTGATTCCCAGGTGAACAAATTTGAGATGCACTGGTTTAGAGTGTGTAGGTTATGCAGAGCTTTATACCTCGAGTTTAAGACTTAGAATTTAATATATCTATCAATGGGAAGCCATGGGAAGATTTTAAGCAGAGGATAGACGTTCACTTTAAAGTGATGTTTGTGTCTACGGATGGAAGCAGGGAGCACAGAGAGCATGAAGTTGAGTAGATCTAGGGTTACCATTAAAAGTGTTTGCAAACTCTCTCATGCAGAAGAATTCCAATAATTTATCTGGATACTCTGCCCTCAAAGAGGTGGGACTTAACTGGTTCCCACTTAAATGTGGGCTCTGAATAATGACTTTCTAGAAACAGGATATAGAAAGGGGGGGATGAGTAAATTTGCAGTGGAGAAACTTGACAAACACTACCTAAATCAGGTGACCAAGTTTAACATCAACAGTGAGAAGTCATCTTCATAGTACTCATCCCTTGATATGATAAGATGAGAATGCATTTTGCTTCTGTGATCTTCCTCAAAAAACCATAATATCTGTTAAATCATGAAAAAATGCCTTAATGCCATCAAAATGATCAAAAACAAAGGAAACATTTGGAAACTGTCACAGCTAGCGATTAAGAAGAGCAATAGAAGTTTAGAAGAGTTCATTAAAGAGTAGTGTGAGGAATGCTAGGGGGAGTGAAGGAGAATCTATCTGAGTGCTGGATGGACCTAGAACTTCCATTTAATAACAATTTAAATGTCTTCTTGATCCTTTACAATGCTCAGCAGCTTTGGGAGCTATAAACTACAAAGATAAGGCCAGTGTGTTCAATATAAAGATGATGGGACAAGGCACTTTAAAATAAAGAACTCATTTACCAAGGAATATGAATAAGAAATGCGTAAATTGACAACATAAATGCTAAATGAACATTGAGGTGAAACATGGGTGAATGCAGAAGTCAATTAATGGAGCAAGCCAGATAACAAGCAAGTATTAAAAACATCTAATGAATTTTAATGGCAAAACAGATTGGGTAAAGGGGAGAATCATGTTATCAAAATGGTAAGAAATATTCAAAATAGCACAGAAATCGATAAAACAGAAAAGGAAATAAGCTTAAAGCCAAGTAATTCTGTGTTCTAACAAGCAAATAGTTTGGTAAGTGATAACAACGTATCGACAGTGCCTTTCACTTTTAGAGCAAAAAAATCAGATTCAGCTATGTAACCAGTATAGCATGCTTAAGTCTGTGATTGGTCTAAGCTGGCTGCAGGATACCTTTCTGACTTTCTGACTTTGACTTGGAATGTGCCTAGTGCCCACCACTAGGTCCTAAGTTTCTAAAATCCTAACCTCAAGAGTTAATCATTCTTGATTTTCTCCCAGCTTCTCAAATCTTCCCCAAAAGATCTCACTTTTTATCTTTTCTGGGTACAATAAAAGAATCCTTCTCTTCTTTTTCTACCAAAATTTATCAACAGGGAGAATTCTGGTGAAGTCTCCCTGTGTTCAATGACATTTGTATATAAATGCTACAGTTGTCCTCTCTCCATTTCTCTCATCTGAACCCCTTATGTTAAGGCCACAGCGATTTCTGGTATAAGCATATGTGGGTAGAAACTTGTAGTTTAGTGCTTTATTCCAATTAAGGAAACTCTCAACATTGCCATGTGCTCTTTCAAGTTCAGTCAGTGATTTTTCAGCCTTGGTTGCATGTTAAAAAGACCTGAGGAACTTTTAAAAATTCATGAAGATACCAAGGCAGCATCCCCCTTGATTTAGATTTAATTAAGTTGTGATGGAGCTGGTATTGATTTCTTTTTTTAATGTAAAGATCAGCAAAGAGTTTATAATATACAGCTAAATCAGAGCACCACTGAGTTAGAGTTTCCAGTAGAGAAACAGAGATGTTAAGGCTTCTCTGCTCTCAATCCATCCCTATTACTTCCCCTCCTTTGAGGCTTTCTTTACCCCTGCCTCCCCACTCTTGATTAACTCCAGTAACATTTCAGCAGCATTTCTACCTAAGACTCAAGTATTTATTTTCTATTCTTGGTTTTCAGGCTAACAAATTTCTCTCTCTTCTGGGGCCATGTGGTAAATCTGGTGTCCGCTGGCTTGAGTTTAGACCTCTGAAAACCAGCACCAGACTGAGAAGCCTGGCAAGAATCTTTAATACATCAAAAATACTTTCCATATCTCTTTCTCCATTGAAGAAAGATCTCATTGCCTTAAGAATGCATATGGCAATATCGGGACGCTTTTTCTTAAACTTTCTCAAATTATTGAAAATACATAATGTAGTATATACCTAGGGTCTCATCATAAACATTCCATTTAGAATAGCACAACTCCTCAATTTTGGTCTCAAGTGCAGTTGACATATTTACCTCTGTGGAGTTTTATATATAGTTTCTTGGGATGAAGGAACGAGAGACCCCAAGTGCAGTGTGGGAGGAAGTGCAATTTGTATTATATTTATAACAAAACTTCCTAAATTAAACTAAACTTCTCTAACAGTGGCAATGTATCCAGGGATGCCCAAGCTCATAGATAAATACCCACCTGGTTATATTCAGTGCCACCTTGCTTAGGGCTGGGCCTTCCCTGCATGGCATTCACCTACCATCAGGTTTACAACTTCCCACAGCCTGTTCAGAGCTCTTTGGAAAGCAGGTTTTCCACAGGTAAAGGATGAGTCAGATGGCAGAAGGTGAAGGGAGAAACAATGACGGGATTTAGAGCTCGGGATGATTAATGGGCAATCCCTTGTAAGATACGTTAGCCTCTTTTTGCTTCTTCAATCTGTATCAATTAGTGCAGTGATCAGCTCTAGGGAAAAATTGAAAAACTTTCCTCTGGACTGTCCTCTTTCTAAAGGAGAGGGATCAAAAATTATACATGTTTATAATATAATATTTATCTTTATCATGATTCGATTTGCCATACAACACTTTTGAAATGTCTTACACTGGCAAATGGCATGAAGAAAATAATGCTTGAGGAAGACAACATCTTCATAGTATTATGATGGTGTCATTGATTGATTGTAAATGTGGGGAGGACAAGTTGTTAGAAAACTATAACTGCAGTTTAATTACAAATTGATTAAGTGAAATTACAGAGTTAGAGTTTGAGTACATGTTACAGAGAATTTGACACTGAGAGAAAGTTCACAGAGACAAATACATTACCTAGACAAACAAAAGAATTTCCAGATTTAAAATTATATCTATGTTGAGACAAGGAAGAGAGAAGTAAAAAAAATATATCTTCAATGCTTCTAGAGTTGACAGTGATAGCATGCGGTGAATTTGATCACCACAAGGCAGTCCAGGCCTCTGTTTCTGAGTAGCTTTGACAGCTCTGTCGCTCAATTAGTGCTCAGCTTCTGTGTCCACAGTACCCATAAGCCTTCTCTCTGCATCTCGCTATATTCCATCTGGTGCACTAAAAGTGGATGTCATCCAAATATCTATACTTCAAAATGATCCAAAGATATCTCACCAAGACAAGGCCGTGGGACTATGTCCCTCTCCTTTTTTACTTTTAAGCTCAATTAAGAAGCAAATATTACTCCCTCTGAGTCATTGCCTTTTATCTTCCCTTCTTAGGTTCACTGTTGTGTTTTTCTCCTTCAATCTAAGATGGTGGTACAGAATACCGATGAGAAAATGCTTATTTTAAAGCTGCTCATTTCTCTGAACATAGCAAATCTGATCTGCATGTTACAGATGTTACCCTGGTCTGACCTCAGCCTTGCGAAGGCTATAGGTAGTCCCAAAGCAAAAGCAAAAAAAACAGCAATTGTGCACTCCAGGCTCCTTTCGGATTGGCAAAGGAGGAGTAAGAGAAAAAACTATTCTACATCAAAAGCAATTGCTGGAGGCTATAGGATTTCTATATTATTCCTAAATTAGTTTTCTATAAAACAGTAGGTCCAATTTTTAAGACCATCACGTTTAATAAATAGATTTTTGAGGGGAGGAGAGGAAGAAAATGCAGATTGTGTGTATGAGCAGGTTTGGTCCCTCTTTTGCTTTTAGAAATGTGCAGATGACTAGTAGGGACCATGCCTGTATTCAAATAATAGTGGCTTGTCTGCACATAAGAAAGTCTGCAGCTCTTTTTAAAACTGAAATTATAAGCATGGTTGAAATTCATTCTTTAATGGATCTCTATTAATTTTCAGAAACTGAAACAAATTGATGTGTAAGGATAGTTTTATAACACTATCACATTAGAAACCTCCGAAATGATAGAGAGATTACTTCACTGGTTTGATAAGATTTGCAAATATCTATTACTTTTTTTCTAATTTAAAATAAATTTACAATTGAAAAGAGAATGGATAATTTTTCAAAGAAATTAGCCTTTGCCTAGCTGTTATGATTCAAACATTTTGATAGCAATGGCCATTTTGCTGTCTGGAATATTTCTGGTGTCTGTAAGGACTGACTAGTATGCTTGCGTTGACTGTGTTGTGAGCAGTCTGATGGAATAAATGCAGTAAGCAGCCTGCATTCATCCAAGGAGGAAATTCGAGAACAAAGCACAATCCAGTTATAGGTGAAAGCTGAGTAGAGGAACAGTGATGCAGTGGGAATCAACAGCAGCCCCCTACCCCCCACATGTCTGTATGTTTACTCTTTTAGGAGCTCTCCTATTAAAATGTAAGATCTCTTTCTGAAGGACAGTGGGTCATTTTTCTACATTCCTTACTGTTCTTAGCACTATTATTTTTATGTGCAGTTTGGAACACTCAGATATCAAACATAAATAATTGAATAAAATGTATGAACACATTCTTTGTTGGATATGTTCGTATCCACCCATCATCCTCAGTATACTACACACACACACACACACACACACATTTTGGGGGGCAGGCAGTCATGAATGCTATATAACACTGGTATCTGGGCATCTAGCCAATTATTTTGAAACAAAAAGTATCCTGGAGATATATATATATATAATGTTGGACTACTTCACTACTGTTCTCAGAGTCACTTACACTTTGGTACTCATATATGGAACTTTATAATAATGTAAGCTGCTTATATATTTCCAAGTGATAGCAAGTAAAAATATGATATATATGTGATGTATGTAAACTTTATTTTAATGTATTCCTTATCCATTCAACAGGTATTATATTCATACTACTTATTAGGCACTGAGAAAACAAAAAATGAATGATATACGCTCCCATGTTTAAACGTGTTTTAATTTTTGTGGGAGATACAGAAAAGTAAAAAGGCATTTGCAATTCAGACTTCATTCAGTCTTGAAGAATTTTTCAAATGTGTCTACATATAGCTTTATAATTTTTTTCTAATGTGCTTCTAATCATTTTTAATTGAGCTTTGAGATTGCAGGTGTCAATTTAAATGATGAATGTTGCCAGAGTGGGGAGTATCTATCAAAGGGGAAATTACGCTGAAAAAAATTGTACCATGTTGTTCTGGGCATTTTATGGTAACTCTGAAGTCATGTGTATCCATGATAGTATTCCATCACCGATAGCACAATAGACTCTCATACCTGGAAGGAAATTGAGAGATTAATTAAATCAAGTCACTTATTTCACAGAAGAAAAAGCTCAGATTCAGAGGTTATATATGCTGGCTAGGATTACAGATCTTACTGGTACAGCTAGAAGTGCAGTGTTGTTCTTTACATACAAAGTTAAATAGAATTTATATCTCACAGTTATTTCTAAAAGACTGAATGATTAGATATAGATATAAAGCTAATGAATTCACAGAATCAAATTAAAGGTATGGCATCATAGTTTCTTTATACAAGCTAATTCCACTTTATTGAATGCCTAAACACCAACAGGGTTCTTTTTATGAGTTTGTAAGCTAATCAACCAGAAATGATTAAATGGGTTAAAATATATTATAAAAAGATTAATTCAGGATATGTTGATGTTTTCTTTTATAAGCTTTATATTTATATTTCTGGCAACATAAACTTGCAATGAAACAGAGATTTAATTATGATTAATAGTGACTCTGACCCTGGGAAAAATTAACACATTACATTGATAATACATTAGATGAAGAAATCACCTGAAAATTAATATGAGTCCATTTTATTTATTTAGCAATATGTAGTGTGTATTAGGTGCCAGACATGATGCTAAACACTCGAAAAATGTTATTGCATTAAACCTACAATAAAATTGTATCCCGACCTTGGTTTAAAAATATATAGGAAAGGAAGGTCTGCAAATAGCACCTAAGAATACAAGTTGTGAATAGGATAGGTGAGAGGAGGGTAAATCTGTTAAAATTTAGAAAAGCGTTGACCCTCTTCCTCCCTCCACTTACAAATAGATTATATTGGTCTTGCTGAGTCCTACTGAATGCTCAAGTGTGGAGCAGCAGAGTATTCCTGTGTGGTGGTCGAGGTGCTGCTCAGTGTTGGTGTATAATTATTTATTTGGCTATTCCATTATACATTTGTTCCTTTTATGCATTAAGATGACCAAATTCACTTCTCTAAGGTCTAATTCTCTAATTGCCATCCAAACAGCTACAGAGAGAAGGAACTACTCAATAAATGCAAATAGTATTAAATTACTTATATATTTGTATAATTTGATGAAAATAAATACGTTTAATAAAATTATGCTGTCATCTTTTTTATTTATTGTGTTTTTTTCCCCAAAAAAATACTTTTTGTCTATTAATTCTCCAGGAATTTGGACAGATGTCAGTGACACAGAAATGAAAGGCCATAGATATATGTCCCTTATATACACAGCAAGATTACATTATGGAAGAGACAGGCAGGCTAACAAACAAACAATGGCATGAGTTGATTATTATTATAAGAGAGTTTTATCTAGGAGGCAGTTTGGCACAAAGGAAGAACTCCAGGGCCAGGGACCATTTTCAGTTTAACTAGTATTTGAGCTGAGCCTGGAAGAATGTAACAGTTTGTCAGGAGAACACTTGGGAGGGGTTATTCTAGGTAGAGAAAAGAGTTTGTGAGAAGGAATGAATGCCTGAGTTAGCAGATATTGTGAATATTTGAGTTTTCCCAGAGAATCACTTATGATTTAATAAGCATGGTAGGTCCTGAGTAACTCATTATATTTGGCTGTAGCAACCAAACTATGTTTCTGAACTTAAAAGCAATAATTCAGCCCCTAAACCATCATGACCACCAGCATAACAGCATAAGCTGGTACCTATAGATAACTCTCTGTTGGATTTCTTGCCAACTGCTGCAAACACCCTCATTTTAAAATTGCTGATATAGAAATAAGGACACTCTCTTAAAATAAAAATTATACTCGTCTATCAAAATTGTCTGCTAAAATTATATTGACCCAAAAAAAATCAAACTGATTTTTATGTCTTTTAAATATTTTAGGCAAGGAAGACAATAATGATATATCAGAATTCTATTTGGATTAACATCTCTCTCTCTTCCTCTCTTTCCCAACACACAAACATACTTTTACACTTTCCAGGTTATATAAATACTTTTTATGGCACATCAGGTAGTGCTTTGTTCATTTATTCAAAAAAATAGAAATGACTATGAGTAATGCTATGCAGTGAAGGGAGAAGGCACAGTGAAAAGAAATATTGGCCTTGATTTCAAGACATTTGGCCGGGATTAGTACATATGTGGTTTTGTTTTATACCCTAGTGACTCTCACACAGGACCACGTAGTAGACTGCATGAATCATGAATGTCAGCTTGTCCTTTTTTTTGGCATTATACCATGTAACATTGCATAATATCTTCATAATATAAATTTAGAACTAATTTTGCTAGTAAAAAATAAATACCGCTTTGACACTTTAGATGAAACTAAATCATTCTATGAGTAGAAAGAAATTCAAACTTACTATGATCAAATTACTTCCAAGTTCTTCAGTTAGTATCCATTTGCTACATGGTTGTTCATTTTATCATTTCTTCTTTCTAGCAGGTGCCAACGGTTTAAGAAAAGTTAATGTGAGAAAATCTTAAAATTGAGAAAACGCTCAATTTTATTTTTCTTTTTAATAATTGGGAAAGTCCTTCTATAATTTAATTTGCCTTGTTCAACCTAGCAGTACACTAGTTTCTGTAGTTTTCCAGTTTAAAACTATTTCTTAGTCATTTTGTATCTGTATTATTACGTTAGAAAATTGTTTTACAAAATTTTCAATTAAAACATTTAATTATATTAACCAACATTTCTGGTATACTATGTTTAACTAAAGTTTTCAGTGAATATTCAGAAAATAATATTTATACTCTTATTTATAGAGTAGATCAGAAAAATGATGCTTGTGTTCTCTAGAAAATAACAAGACCACAGTAAGCCTTAGTTAGGCAACATGCTGTGAAGGGTGCTACCTAAACAGTCAGGTTTCTCAGGACATCAAGGGAAAAAGTAGGCTTAACCATCAATATAGTTTTACTGAAGATATGTAAGTGACTTATTTAACACGGTCATGGAAAGTATAATGCCTTCATGCTCACATACATGTGAATAAAATACATTTTGTGATTTCAGATACAAAATTCTTCTTATTCTTCTCAAAGGAACCGATTTGGAACAGATAATTATTTCCAGATGAATAGGTCTAAATATTCTTTTGAATTCACTCTTTTATTCATTCATTCAACCACAATTTATTATGGAGATTAGCAACATATAAGAGAGACAAAGTGCCTGCTTTCAGGAAACTTACAAACTAGAGGAAAACGGACCTCAATTAATTAAGAATTTATTGTTTCATTTCTGAAAGCACATATATAGAGGGATTAAAACAAAGCAAAAGTATGTTTAGGGATTTTAGTCAAAGAGGTTACAATGAAGGTTAATCAATTTAAATAAGAAATGGATTCCAGAACTTGCCTTCATGCCTTATTTCCGTATATCTTAATTACAGGTTAATTTAATGCAAACACATGTTGCCTGCAAAAAAAGAAATTCTTTAATAAAATTCAATTTGTACTGAGAGATAAAAGCATCTATTAATCTGTCAGATTTATAGGAAATATTTACATAATGACATGACAAGATTAGGCTTCTTGTTTTGTTTTGTTTTTTCTTTTCCCCTATTTCTAACAAGTTTTAATGGCAAACATGTATTAGAAGAAAATTTTTATTCAATTTAGTTCTTTAAGAAAGTTAAACGACATCACATTCATTGGAAAAATTTAAGAAGCAGATGAATTTGTGTATATTTCTGGCTAAAGGACAGAGAATCAACTAGATCATCTTATAACACTTATGTTATTTTTACACAGCAAGTCTTCAGCAAGTGTCAAGTAGACTGTGCTATAGAAAAAATTGGCTTAAGTCAGTTTGTCATTTGAAATTTACTCTCCCATAAAAATAGTATTTTAAATGAATTTTACCCAGATTCTCCCAAAAAAGTCTAGTGAAGGCATAATGTGTGTGAATTGTAATAATAAAAATATGATTGCTAATATTATTGATCATTTATGGCATTGTGTTTGAATGCATTATTATTTTCTTTTTACTACTCCCTGAGGTCATTATTATCATTCCTATTTCACAGATGAGGAACTTGTAGTCTAGATAATTCAAATGACTTGGAAGTTAAAATCACAATTGAGAATTCATGTCTACCATACAACCCCAAATCTATGTGTAATCATTTTATTATACAATATTGTACTACACGGTTTTATCAAAAGCACCAGAAAAAAGATATATATATATATATATATTATTTCAACAACAAGAACACTAGCACAATAGGCACAGATACCTGCTGATAAACTGCTAAGAACATCATTTTCATTAGGTTATGCAAGACATGTTTAATAAACTGCCCTGAAAGAGCAGGGAACCACTGGAGGGAATGACATGTTACTTCTGGGAACAGTGAGAAAAAGAGGAAAAAGGGACAGAAATTATCCAAGGTGACAAACTAAAAAAGAGCCTGGGTGAAGTAACTCAGAAGTCTGAATATAGATTATTTGTTCAAAACAAAATAAAATCAAAGATTTAAAGTGTGCACATTTTTGGTGGGGCAGAAATTGGAAGAGGCGACTCACAGGAATGCTGAGTGAGTGAAATTAGAATGGCAACTGTCAGGGACCATGTGGAAAACATTAAAAAACATAACTTTTGAGAATTTGTGTAAATACGTAAACATATTTGAGGAATGGAGAACGAGGAAAAATAGAGGTGCAAAACAAGAATGCAGTGCAAGCATGGGGTCTTCTGTCCAGTTATCCCCAGTGTGGCTTCTGAAAGCCACTGTAATTCAGGATTCTTGAGCTGCAGGTAGAGCTAGCTAGCTCCCATTGCTCTTTCCCTGTATTTCATTACAAAGATTTTGATTGTTTCATCGGATGCACTTAAAGCTATATTGCCTGGTCTTTACCATATTAACATGAGATGGACACATGGACAGTCTAGACCTATGAGTTACATTGTATTTTATCCATAATTTGAGAATTCTTTTCCCACTTCTCTACCTAAAATGAAAGACCAATCAAAATAGATTAGGTTGCCTAGGGCTTGGAATGGGGGGATGAGAGGATGGAGAGCAATAGCCATTTGGCAAAAGGTTTCTTTTTGGAGTGATGAAAACCTTCTAAGAGTATGGTTATAATCACAAAACTCAGTAGAGAAACTAAAAACCATTGAGCTATAACTTTACTTGGGCAAACTTTATGGTACGTAAATTTTATCTCAATAAACTTCCTTTTTAAAAAAATGAAAAATGAGCAACTCCAAATGTTTCAGGTCAAATAGTAATGAATTGAAAAGTTAAAACATTCCTCTGATGGTGAATGAATTTGCCTTTTCAAAAGGCTCCTAAGCTCATGACTCTAGGGAGAACATAATTAACGTTAATGGAGAAACCTTCTAAAAAATACAACTGTAATAATTCAAAAAGCTCTTCAGTACTTCTTCTCTGCTCTCAAATGGTCTTGAAGTAATTGTCTTAAAGTGTAACTATAATCTGCTTTCATGTAATTTTCTCTTAGCATAACAGAAGAATAAAGAGCAAAGGACTCACAGGAAAATTTTCCAACATGATTACAGTTGACCTAGTATTACAGATATGGTTTTTCTGATTGACTTTTCACCAAATCCATTGTGTTCATAAATATTCCATATAGGATTTTTATAACATTTTCCTTCATTCAATACCTACTAAACTGTCAGCCTTTTGTATAAAGTACGAGACCTATTGAAGGCCACCATGGAGTTTATGAAATAGGAAAAGAAGACATTAAGAAGGTAAATATTTAAGCAAGTAGATAATTCAGATTAGAATTTGGTATCCAAATCTCATCTTTAAACATCTATACTTTGATCTCTGAGTTTTACCTATTTTATTCTAAATATTATTTTGTGATACACACATATCTGGTGATACATATTTTCATTACAAAACGTTTTTATAAGTAGAAATATTTGTATAAAGTAAAACTTGGTTGAATAATTCATTGATCAGGTTCAGGGAGTATGAGGGAATAGAAACCATGTTACCAGACTCTCAAGCCTCCTTATAGTAAATAATAATCAGTTTTATTTGTAAGTGGACACCAAATATATCAGAAGGGGAAATGGACAAAAATACATGTTTTAAAACTTTACATTCAATTTGTGCTTCAGCATTACTGTATAGCACTAAAAATTTGGAGAAAGGCAGTCTGGGCTTGAATCCAAGATATTCTACCTATTAGCTGCACAACATCATATAAACTACTCATTTCCCTCAGCCTCACTTTTTTATAAGGATAATAATTCTACCTGAAAGTTTTGTTGCAGCGATTGAATAAAATATTGTATAAAATATTTATCACATTATGGTGCATAATAAGTAGTTTCTAAATGTGTACTGTATACATAGAATTTGATTTGAAATGCAAATTTGTCTAACATGCATTTATGATATAAACAAAATTTCCTATTGATTAACATAAACTGTTTCATGAAACTTAGATTTAAACTCTGTTTTTCAGATATTCCATTGTAATATAGAGTTTCTGTCTTAGGAACGTAGTATTAAAATGGAATTTTTACATATTACTCCAAATTTTAAGGGAAGTCAGCCTTTATATTACTCCTTAAATTACTTCCCAGGATTATATTTGCTTGGTAAATTTCATACCAATTGATGAATTAAAGATAGCAAAAAATAGAGCTCTGAGAAGTACAATCTAATTCTTCAGTTCACTGAATCTGGACTCGACTTGTATCTTCTTACACAGAATATGTGGAAGTGATACTATACCAGTTCTGGGTCTAAACTATAAAAAGACTTGCATCTTACATGTTCTCTCTTTTGCAATTTAGCTGCCATTCTGTGAAGAAGCCCAACCAGCCACATGCAGAGGCCCATGGGGGAGACAACTGAGGTCCTCAACTGACCATCCCACCTAAATTACCAGACCAAGTCAGACCAATTTTTAATCCATGTGAAGGATCTTCATACTGATCCTCCATTTTTTCTGGTAAAAACTTCCTCAAGGTGCCATGTATGGAACTAGCTGAGCTTTAGCCTCCAAGCCCTGATTGAATTACAAAATCATCAGCAAATAAATGATAGTTATAAACCACTACATTTTGGGGAACTACTGTGCTGCAATAAATAACGAAAACTTCAACCAGAAAATAAGCAATATCTTCAGCATTTGAAATATATCATGGAGCCTGGCCAGTGTGACTCAGTGGATTGAGCATCGCCCCATGGACTGAGAGGTCCTGGTTCGATTTCCGATCGGGGCACATGCCCCTGTTATGGCTCGATCCCCATTAGGGGCGTGCAGGAGGCAGCCAATTGATACATCTCTCTCACATCGATGTTTCTATCTCTCTCTCCCTTCCTCTTTCTCTAAAAAAAAAAAAAGCAATAACATATTAAAAAAAATATATATATATATATATATGTATGTATCAAGGAGAATCTCTCCTCTTCACTACATTAAGAACCTACAAATACTTCTATGATAGCACTTACTAAGTTTTGTTGTAATCACTTATCTATAACTATTTTTTATTAATTAACCTGAGTCCTTCTCAAGGTGTAATAAATTATTCCCTCAGACCCTAAATAAAGTTTAGTAAATATGCAATAAATGCTATTGAATGATGAATAATAAATGAATGAATAAATAAATATCTGATTTCATAAGAATTTTCTCCTTCTTGTTATTTTAAGAGAGAACAAATAACCGTTGGCCCTGATTTCTATAACTTGAAGGTATATATGAATACATTTTTTAAAATTCAGTTTGAACATAAGGATACAGTTTTTAAAAAGGATTATGGGATAAGAGAAGCAGGACCTTAATTAATTTCTGTGATACTAATGTTAGGAGCAACTAACTAAAACTAAAGGAACAATAGCTCTTTTAGAAAAATAAAAGTTAAGCAGAGTTTTCTTTTCCTGTAACATCCTGCAAAATACTTATTTTAAGCAATGAACACCATATTTCTTGGGATTTCCATGGTCTTTAAAACAACAACAACAACAACAAAAAAAAAACAGCACCTTATAATTAGCAGCAAAAAGTCTGTGTACTGAGTTATTATAATGTACAGTCATTCCACTAGGTACATACCACCGTGTGGTGTGAGGCGGGAATAATTAGACACCAGATGGTGATATCAACTCCAATAGAGAATGCCTATGCATTATGCATGAGAAGTGACTTTATTGTTGTTTTTATCCATTTGGTTCCATTATGCTGCTCTTGGACCTCAATCAGTGTCTCAAAAAAAAACCTCATTGGATCTGGAATTTTTCTGTTCTGAACAATTTGTAACATCACTTTGTCATATTCTGATCAGTTATCTCCCTATTCAACTTGCAGAATTTCTAAGAGCATATTATTTTCTGGCAGCACCATAGAACTGAGCTTTGCCATTATCCAGAGCATCTGAGCTAACTGGATATAATTCTATGTTTCTGCCAGCAGAATGAAGTTTAAGATTAGTATCTTTGAAAATTGAGTCTGATTTTTAATGATTGTAGTGTCACATTTCTGGGCTGAGGTACTTTTAAAATGTCATTAGTAGATATGTGATTAATCATTTTACGTCTTTTGACCACTAAAAATATATTTTATTTTCATTATAGATGTAATAAGTTTGAAAGTAAAAAAGAGCTAGAATATATAGTGATTAGATAGTAGATCTCATTAATTTTATTAATTCTTCAGTGAAGAGCTCAACAAAATGGTTGTTTATCTTGATTCATGTTGGAAAATTTTAGCATTTAAGGAGGCTCCAAAATACTGTATCAGTTTTCAAGGACATGTCACCTTCTAATCATTAGCTTCATAGTGATTGATGGGTGACTCTTAGCCTTGACATAAGAAGTTAGTGCTCAATACATAAGATTCTTTTTAAATTTTTTTCTTTATTATTGATGTTAGAGAGAGAGGAAGGGAGAGATAGAAACATAGATGAAAGAGAACATCGATTGGCCACCTCCTGCATGCCCCTCACTGGGGATTTGGCCTACAACCTGGGCATGTGCCCTGACCGGGAATGGACCCAGCGACCTCTTGGTGTATGGGTCGATGTTCAACCACTGAGCCACACCGGCCGGGAAATACATACGATTTTTAATAAATGGTCCTAATAGATTATGTAGCTATAGCAGGTAAGCTTTGATCAGAGAAACATAACCATTAGAGAAGATATAATATGTAGTGTCTATTATATGGCTTTTACCTTGTTTTTTAGGAACTGGTTACACAGTTTATGTTCATTTGTTGCTTCAGCCTTCGGTGGTGGATCTGAGATCTGCAGGGTTGGCAGCTGGGAAGGTAAGGACATAAGTAGAGGAGAGTAAAAGAAAACTGGAGTCCATGGAAAGGCGCTGGGACTCAGATTGACTCCCCACTGCTTCCAGAACTTTAACTTCACTGATGTCAGCGACTTTTAGGAGTTAATGCCCTTCGACTGGAGTGAAACATGCCTGTGGCTCAGGACTCAGAGGAACTGAAGAGGGAAATCGGGCAAAGGCTGGAGACACTGCAGACCTTGCTTCTGCCCAGAGACCAAGTGAGCTAACAGACCAGGAGCAAAGTCTGTGGCCCACAGTAGTGCCAGGGACACTATTTTAAATAAACCTTTTGTAAAATTGTACAATAGATTTATATTTACAGAGAAGTTGTAAATATAGTATGAGAATTTGTGCTGGGAAGGGCAGTCTCAGGAGCACTGTCTTTGAACAAAGTCTCAGCCACATAAGAATAGGCCTGAGGCTTTAACCTTTCTTTCCAAAAGATAATGAGCCCACACTTAATACTTTAAGGGGGAATATTTTTTCCTATTTCAAGCATCATGAGTGTTCTTTTGTTCTGCTTAGGTGTGTAAGGCAATGGCCCTTGGGCTTGCCCCGACATCCAGTACCGACCAAAAGCAGTCAGGGTCCTTCTGCAGAGGCCCTAGAGGGTGCGCACAGGCCAAGTTCCCTGCACCTGCTGCCAGAGGCCCCGCTGGCCAGGAGAGACTGACTTACACGATTGGAACTCATCCCACTCTGTCTTTTCTCCATGAGAGTGAAAGTGCTGTCCCACCCAGTGCTTGAGTGTGTTGTGTTTTCCTTGGCAAGTCAGATACCAAGATGTAGTGGGAAGAAGTGTTTGGCTTTCCAGTCCTGGTTTCTGGCATTGTGATGATCTTTGCTGTCCTCTGTGGAGTTGGAGTCTTCCCCTGGCCTTGGTTACCATGCACTGCGTTCTGCTCCATTGTTCCTATGGAAACAGAACCCAGGTTCCTCTGCCGTTAACAGCTTACCTTACTATGGTACACTTTTCACAGTTTATGAACTAATACTACTATATTATTAACTAAAGTTCATTTTCAGTTTTTCTTAGTTTTGTTTTTTCTTTTCTTTTTCTTATTATAAGATCTCACCCAGGATACCATATTATATTTAGTCATCATGTCTCCTTAGGCTCTTCTTGGCTATATCAGTTCTCAGACTTGTCTGTTTTTGAATACCTTGAAGGTATTGAAAAGTACTGGTGAGGTATTTTGTAAAATGTCCCTCAGTTGGAATTTGTCTCATTTTTTTTTTTTTCATAATTAGACTGGAATAAGAAACTTCTTAAAAATCATTCCTAGTCCTGTCAAGACTTTACTCTCAATAACATTTTGGAGATCACTTTCATTTATATCTATAATTTGGAAAGTTGGTGTAACATGTTTTGCTTTCTTTCTGCAACATTATTTTGTTTCTTCCATGCCATTAGCAGGGTTTTAATAGCTGCATAATATTCCTATATGTATGTATCTCACATTTAAAAAGTAATTTGCACAACTGTAATAAAGAAGCCAAAACAATAGTATTTAAACAAGACAGATCTTTATTTACCTTTCATCTAAAAGTCTCAGAAGTAGGTGTTATCCAGGAATTTCCAAAACCTTCAGAGATCCAAGAGCCATTTACTTTGATCTTGTGACATCCATGTTCCTACCTCATGGATAAAGATGGTTGTCCCAGCTCATTCTTCCAAGTCCACATTATCGCAGGGAGAGAGGAGTGGTAGATAGGAAGTAGGAGAGAATAGATCATTAATCAATATTAACAGTATCAACATAAATATTTTTGTCTACTCTTGTCCTTTTTTTTTTTTATTTTTAGCTACTATAAATCATGTTATGCAGATAACCCTTAAACAAAATATTTCTATCCACATTTCTAATTTTCTAAAAACGTGACAAAGGTATTAAATTTTTGCTAAATTGCTTTCCTGAAATTTTGGACCACATTGACATTCCAGTAGCAGTGTATAAGGATGTCTACCATATTATTTTAATTCTCAAATTACTCTAACAGATTAAAAATATCTAGTCATTGATTTAATTTACATTTTTAAAATTACTCAAGAGTGAAAGGTTAAAGTTGGTGGTGCGTGGACAGGCTAAAAAGCAATTCCAGATGGTGAATAAAGAAAAATTGCGTTTATTTCAAGAAAAGGGGATGGGCCCAGCCAGTGCGGCTCAGTGATTGAACATTGACCCATGCACCAAGAGGTAACTCATTCGATTCCCAGTCAGGGCACATGCCCAGGTTGTGGGCCCAATCCCTAGTGGGGGGCATGAAGGAGGCAGTCAATCGATGTTCTCTCTCATCAATGTTTCTATCTCTCCTTCCTCCTCCCTTCCTCTTTCTCTAAAAATCAATAAAGAAAAAAATAATAATAAAGAAAAGGGGATGGGTAATGGGGATATCCAAAGGGAAGGACTACACATCACGGGCCATGGGGTATTGGGTCCATGATGGCAACCCCTAGGAGCTGGAGTCCCATCCTTATATGCGTCCCTTGGCAGGAAGCTTTTGTCCTCAGTGGGTTTTCGGGGCTTGGTTGGTGGGCTTGGGCAGTGGGGCTAGGTCAACAGGAATGCGGGTATTTGATTGGGTGCTTCTTTGGCAGTTTTAATTCCTTAAATGGTTTGAGTCCTGGTGTCTGCATTTCCTGTCCTATAAGTCCTTCTGGTCTTTGTTCTCCTGTGGTGGGGAAGGTTACAACATTGCCGTTAAGAATTATATTGCTTTGTAAGTCCTAACAAAGAGTTTGAAAATTGCTTTTTCATTTATGGCCATTTGATTTTTCTATTTTTAAGTGGTTTGCTTATTGTTCTTTTCAGATTTTTAAGCTTTTTTTTTAAAAGCTCTTATGTCTGTAACTTTAGGAATATGTGCAGTAATTCACTCTAATATTGGTATAACTTTCTGGAAGACAACTTAGCAATATATTTAAAAGAAAAATTATAATGCTCACATGCTATGATCCATTAATATTTCCACTTCTAGCAATTTATTTCATAATAGTCATCAGAAGTATGACTGAAAGTTTATGCACAGTATTATTAAAATTAAGGCATTGAAGATTTTTTTTGGTCAACAGTGGAGAAATGGGTGTTATCGAACATCTACATAACGGTCGATTATGCAGCCACTAAAATATTTTTAAAGATTAATTAATATAATACAAACTTGTGTACAATACCATGTCAAATTAACATGTGCATTTGTAATCTCCAAGTGAGATGTAATGTGCAGAATTTCATAAACTTACTCAAATGCAGAACTCCTTTACTCCTAGAATATTTTAAGGGTCAGTGTTAAGCAGGACATACTGTGGTAAATAATCCTCTTCACTGAGGTATTGTAATAAGGTTTGTTATTACAGCAGTGACAATTGAAGGACTCAAAGGAATCTGAGGAGCTGGGACACATAGGAAACTTAAAATATTATTAGTCTACATAGGTTAAGTAATAAGTCAAGGAAGTATTTCATAGTCATGGATATGCTACTATGCTCTCCTTTCATTTAGTCCTTCCTAACATATTAATATTTTAAGTTCCTATGGTAGGGATATCTAAGTCCTCTCCTATCTATTTCAGAATCTCCTGTCCACCTTTTAGTTCAAAGAATAAAACATAAGAAGACTAAGGTTATTCTCCTGAAGTAACATTAGTAACTTTACTCTTCTGAACTTAACTTTAGAGATTCTGCTTTCACATGCTTATCAGGAATTCAGGAAATTGGAAACATTGAAGAAAGTGACAGTTTTTAAGACAAGACACAATCCAAAATTCTTCCTGATTTTGTGATATAAAAAATGTGATGCTATTAAAGTATTGTTTTCACTTTTTAAATCATGGTATTGATATGTTGAATATTTAAAATAATTTCACTCATAATTTTTTTTTATATCTGTGAACTTTCTTTGAAAGTGCTAGAATGTCAAGTCTAAAAAAGAATTCAGAAGAATTTAGTGCGAATCTATGCTTAATGGCAAGAAGAATGTGTGAATTTACATTGTCCAAACACTGTTTTGCATGGAGAAAGTTATCGCCCAGAAATTATAAAAAACAGAGAATTTTTTAGTGACTAAATATTTGACTTTTGATATGTAATATTTATTATTTTATAATTTTAATAACAAATTACCTAAGTTAAAATGCTTTGCAAAATGTGTGTGTGTGTGTGTGTGTGTGTGTGTGTAAATTCAGATATACAGGTGTACCAAAAAAGACAACTTTCTTGATTCTAATAGACAACCAACTGCTTCTATTTAAATATTAAATTACTTTACAGAATCTATAATCTATATTCAGAAGAATAAATTATGCTATTAAAGAAAAATATGAAAATGAATTAAAATAGAATTTATAGTATTACCCACTAATAATTGCAAAGTTCACTATTAAAATAATGAACTTACTGAAATGATGAACTTACTGAAATAACATTTAAAATGACAGTACTCCATTTTATACTTTCATCTATTCAAACTGAAACATGCAACACATGATATGTTTTCTATTTAAGAAAAAAAAGAAAGCTGCTTTTCTTAGTTACAACAAAATGTGAACTTTAGATGATATAAATTGATCAAATGTTTTTTAGAGAAACATTTCATTTTTCAAATTAATGAGCTTTTACAATAGTAATGTTTAGAGAGGAAAAGGTGTCCTGAGAAAAGAAAACCACCAAAGTGTATTCATCTTTAAAAGGCCATTTGTTGTCCATTTACTTACGTATCTGTGAGCTTAACTTCAGCATGCTGGAATAATTTTCAGCTTTAAACCCAGGAGAGATCCAAAGAAAAACCAATGACCTAGTCAGTTCTTAGAGGTTTTCATATGTTTTATAAATGTTGAATGGATTTCTCAGGGGTTAAATTATGGGGAAACCATAGCACTACCTTAATTTTGAGTGGTTAAAGATTTTACTTTTGATTTATTTATTTTGATAATTACAAAGAATTTAGTCTTTATTTACATTTCCTTCAAGTTTTTCCTAAAAGTTTCTCTCTGCCCATCTTCCAGCTATAACTTTGATGGTACCCATAAACTGTGGGCAGGAAGCAGTCACTTGCAAAATTTCAGACCACCATAACCACACAAGCTTTGGTCCATGGAGCGTTAACATATTATGTGTGAATATTTCTGACAAGAGAATATTTACTAACTTTGATTGAGTCCTATTATTCTTTAAATTCCTATGATTTATGTTATTAAAATTTAAATGATATGTAAATAATTGGACTGATGATTAGACAAAACCAAGGCTTGCTGAACAAACATATGCTGCGGTATGGTAATAGAGATAGATTAAAACAGAAAGAGCACACCACAACACAGGAAATATTCATTCCAGTCAGATGATTTGAAAAGGACTTGATGGATATGTATTTCAAGTCAAAGAATTATATAAGGCGATCTAAATGAGAGATACAGAGCATGCATGAGGAGCCATGAATAAGCTGGAACTCTTTTGTTGAAACACTGAAGAAAACGGTAGTGAACTGCAGCCTTAAAGAGTCATGTGAATTTAGATTTTTGCATTTTTTAAATCTTCACCAGAGAATATGTTTTTTGTTGATTTAGAGAGAGGGGGAGAGAGAGAGGAGAGAGAGATGTGAGAAATATTGATCAGTTGTCTCCCATATATGCCCTGACAGGGGATCGAACTCACAGCCTGGGTATGTGTCCCGAGCAGGAATCGCACCCACCACCTTGTGATGTACAGGAAGACACTCCATACCGGCCAGGGCTAGATATATGTATTTTTATTTCATGATAGAGTCAAGCAAGTTTTATCTTATTCTATCATGATTGTACATCCCTTTTTATGTGTTTTTTTTTTGTCCTTTACTTGGAACTTTTATCACACATATGTGTTACATGTGTTTGCCTTCAAGATAAAATAAAATATCTCTAACCACACTATTATTTTTGAAATAATTGAAAATTTAAGAATTACTGCTCTATGTAAATTATAAAAAATCTAACCAAGGTGAGGATCCCTTAAAGTGATGATATCCCTGATATGCCAGATTATAAATATATAAATTTAAATTGAGTCATTTTTACTTGGTGATAGAAAAGAAATAGTATTTTAAAATAAGGGGGAAAATGGAGTATCTACCAATTTGACTTATAGGAAAGTATGAATTTATTAAGTTATTTATAGATATTTTCTAATATGCTATTATTTTTGAAACAATGATGTTATTGTGCTTTTTTCAAAGGGATCATTTATTTGTTCACTTATACTTGTTTGTCCACATTACATTTTCCAAAACAATGAAAAATTTGAATACTCATCAAAACCATGCTTGGGTGAAACACCTCTAAGTTGTGAAGCACTTGCTAAATAATAACAGAGGTGTTTAGTAAACATACATTAGTTAGAACTTCCAGTTTACATTGCATAATTTTTCATAGCATCAAAGAAAATAGAAAAACAACAAAACAGGAAAGCCCTACCAGATGTCTTATTATCCAGAAAGTTGATTACTATATTTATTTTGCTAGTATTCTGCTTAACAAAAAAAAAAAAGGAGGGAATTCAGCTATTAGCAAGTGGTGTAGCCACTTAAAGACATTCTAATTTTGTAGTGTGTCTGGGAGGCTTTAACTCCTTAACTGAGACTACTTAATATAGAGCTCATATCACAAATGTAAGAGAATATTTTCAGAAATTCACTATATACAACTGTTTCTTTTTATATAAGGAAACAGGTGAGTTAATATATATCTAAATAATATAAACACTGATAATCACACAAAATAGAAACTGAAGAGTTTTGGGGTTTTTTAATGAGAATTATGACATGAAAGCAGATCATTTTTGTACATCCAAAAAAATCTCAAAAAATATTTACTGTTAAGAAAGAAATAGGGCATTTCAAGAAAATCTTTGCCACCATGGGATATGAAACAAAAATCAAAGAAAATACTCGCTTTCTACATATTTTCCCCCGTGATTTTTCTTTTTGCTATAACCTTTTTAATAACATCATGTAAAATGTAAAATTTGTTGTTGCTGTTTTGCAATTATTACTTAGTAACCTTAACTTTCTAAAGTCAATTTTATTTTATTTTGTTTGCTTCAAACCTCTGGCTTTGAAGCACTGACAATTGATGTTGCTGCTGAGGTTGAAACATATTCTGAGGCCCCTTGCCTGTAGGATAAAAGCTATGTTACTTGATATTAGATCCAAACCTTCCCAAAGACCCTCTCTTGTCAGCCTCTACACACTTTTCTTACACTGTGCCTAAGGGATCGCAGGGAGGAACCAGGAACCTCCATAATTTCACATATGGGGGGCATGGCATCAAGAGAATGACGTCCAAATGTTCAATTATGGAAATAGCCTGAAGTAGAACTCAAGTATTTTGGAGACAGGTCTAGCTCTTTATCAATGCAAAATCCTGACTCATTTAAGTAAGAAAAAAAATGGTGAAAAAAAAATACCCTTATATTGCTCTCTTTAAAGTTAAATATTTAGAAGAAATCACTAAAATGAAATCTTAATTAGTTATCAGTAAATGTATTTGGATAGAGCTAGCAAATTCTGACTGACCATTTTTTTAGAAGGCAATAATATATATGAAGTGTGATTTTTTATGATTCATAATCAACACTTCCGTAGAAACGTAGCTTACCTAGTGAAAGTTCATGTATAGAAGAGTAGCCTATCTATGAATCCTGTTACTATGACAATCATTATTTTGATTTTTTCTGACTTACTCTAACTTTTAGAATTTTCATTAAACATTTCTTCTTCAGGAGTAGCTAAGTCACTTTTCCCCTAAAAATGATCTATTTTGCTAAAAATACCAATGCATTTCATAGAGTTGCTAAGAATTTGCAATGTGTTAGGAATGTGAACATCTACATTGAAACTTTTTAATATATAACTTATTGAACAGCTTAATAGCCTTTTATTGAGAGCTGATTGCATTACTTTTTCTTATTTTTAACTGCCTGGCAAAATACATTTTTTGAAAATTTGAAAAATGAAGGGATAAAATACAATTATAAATTCACCATGCCAGACAGAGAGGCAGACTATGTAGATGGATGTCATTTAGCAGTAAGTGACACTAAGTTGCAATATACTGTTCACAGAGAGATAGATGACAATTCAGATTTTTATACAGATGCTTAACTCAGTGGTGTGCATCATAATTTTGAAGATGCCATCTGATTTGCACAGATTAGTATGCCATACTGATAGAGACACGATGCAGGGGACTGGAAGTCAAACTTGGTTTCTTTTTCCTATTCTTTGCTGCCTGACATCTTTGACTCCAAGACTCATTCATTATGGCAAACATATTTCTAGCAATTTGGACCTTGGAATTTCACTTGGGTAGAAAATTGCTTAGTGTTTATAGGGCTAATTTGAATAGCTTAAGTCTTTTGGATGTTGTGATTTTTACAAAATAGGAAATAGTATTATGGTTTATCATTCAAATTGTACTTGACTATACAACCAAAGAATAACTAGCCTTTGCATACATTGTTGTAGGCTCTGCATACATTGATTTCATCCAGAAGCCTATCTCCATATGGGTCTTGGGAACACTCTACAGCAGTACAAATTCTGAAACAAAGTTGGAAAGAACATCTGCTGAGGGGTTTATGTAATTTTCCAGTCAATTTGTTCTGTCAAGAAGATAAAGCATTTCATTCCTTTGAAAAAACCAGTAGCATTGGATAGAGTGGGGGTGGAGCTTAAAATATTGTACAAATTGATGACACCATTTCTATATTTAAAACAATTCTTCTATCACACAGAGGGATGCTAATGCAGCTGTAGTCTTTTACCAAATTTCTTCTATTTCTGAGTATTTCTAATACATAAGTACATTATTATGCAAGAACATGTATTGTTTCATGACACTTGAAGACATCTTGGTAATACAGTTTAAAGATGTTAACTGGTTTTTGTAAGAATGTCACTGTAGATCATGTCGATCAGACACCAAAATCTTTTCTACTTTTGAGTAACTCCTAAGCATTCATATCAGTGTAAATGCTTTTCATTTTTCTTAACTAAAACAATATTATTAGGAAAACTATTAAATTAACAATGAAAAAGATAGGTGATTTTATTTTGATATATTTTACTCACAAGCAGTATGAGAATATTTTACAATTATCATAAATAATACTAAGGAACAGAAGTTGTGTTCACAGCATAACTTTTATCTGCTCTTTTAACAAGCATGTGATTCTTAGTGTGGAGGAGAAGGAAAGACAATAAAGTATGGTTGTCATTGGAATACATTGTTCCTCTTATTAACATGAACAATTTATGTAAGACACTAAGAGAAGAACAATTTCCACCTGTGGAAAAACTCTACTGCCACCAGTCTCCCTGTAGAAACTAACATTTAATAATAAACATCTAAAGAAGCATGGCGTGCACTACTTTGTTTGAGCCAACATAGACATAGAACTTCTGATCTATAGTTTCCCTACTCTCTTGAAAGTTTCGTATTTATTCTAAATAATTATGAGATCTACTTCTCCAATTATCTTGAAAGTTTCATGGATTCCTCTTAAATAGATGTTAAGACTACTTGGTAAGTAATGAAATCTGAAGTTGCAATGACTATTAAAACTATCAGAAATGTCTAATATTGTGACATTATAATGTCACAAAACTGTTCTAGAAAGTTAAACATTTCTGATTTTCAAACATGCCCACAAATATTTGTATAAACTTCTTTAAGTTTTCACTATTCCCTTTACTTATATAAAGCTCATGACTTTTAGTTATGCATAAAATAATTTCCTGTTTCAAAGTATATATATTTTTAGCATTGTCAAGAATAACAGAACAACTGTGTACCGAAATTGACTCAGCTTGGGAAGGACTCTGCTTTTCCCTATGTGAGCCTAGCTCTGCAATGATAGATATTATATATATGGAGAGCTGCTCTTCCTCTGACAATTAAAAATTCAGATTGGAAAATGAACTTCGTGGAAAGGGGACATGTTTATCAGTGTGTGGACTGTTCATCCAATGAGTGGCAGGAATGTATGCCCTCTTGGGTGACTGATGCAGGCTGTGGTAGAACCCCTGGTGCCCTTGCCAGTCATTGGGAAAAGATCACCAATCAAGCCTGGCCTTTACTGTGACACATTCACAATATCACATGTCAAAGGCAAGGAACAATCAGTATTTTCAGTAAATTAAGGAAGCAAAGTTACAGGGAGAAGAATAAGCTATTTTATCCCTTTATCAAAATATAAGGCATAGTCTTGTTCGTCACATTTCTGGTCCCATTCCTCTGCATAATTTGTCAAACTTACTCTCTTTAATTCAATATTTTCAAATTTCAGTTAGGTGTGTATCAGCTTCATGATTTATGTCACATTGAAGCATTACATATAGTTGTAACCCAAGTTATATTTTCATTTAAATAAATGATTAAAATTTTTTCATTATTAATGTTGAAATTTCAGAATCACTTTGCATTACAGTGAATCAAATAGTTTACTCTTTTCTAATATTAATATATCATGATTTTTTAAAAAGAAAAATTAAACAGGTAGAATTAGAAGTAAACTCACTGCTATACTTTGGGAGTCATTACTGTTAGGTTTCATAACAAGGTGTAACATCAATTTGTTTTGGGGGAGTAATATTAAAACACGTTTTCTAAAATCATTTAATCTTACAATCTCACTCTACTTAACCTATACTTATTTATAGGCACAAGTATCCCCACATAATAATGAAAGTAAGAAAGGGAAGAGTAACCCTGTCTGGGTGGCTCAGTTGGTTGGAGCGTAGACTCATAGGCCAAAAGGTTGCAGATTTGATTCCCAGTCAGGGCACATACCTAGGTTGTGGGTTTGATCCCGCTTGGGGCATGTGTGGGAGGCAACCAATGGATGTTTCTCTGTCTCTCTCCCCCGACCCCTTCCTCTGTCATTCAGGTCAATAAAAACATATCCTTGGGTGAGGATTTAAAAAAAGAAAGAAAGGGAAAAGTTGTCCAACTCAATTTAACTAGACGTTTCTTATGTTACGTACATGTGCAGAAGCACACATGTGCACACACACACATATACCCATACTTAAACATAAATGGCACAGATGTGAACCAGACACCTGTGCCCATTCTCTAGCCACACCCAATCCTAACTGCTTGTTAAGATTCATTTGTGGCACCATATCGAGTCTGACTTTGAGGCTCTCCTACTCAATTGTCCATGTACACTTAGAACTGGTACTTTGAACTAAGTGTACCTAGATTCCAGGCCTAATCCCATGTCTTTACTAATTTCTTTCTCAATTTGCTATCATAGAAAATCGCTCACCAAAACACTTTTGGTTCAGTGTTGTTTCCAGAATAAACAATTTCAGTAGTGTTTCCAGTGTGATAGCCGCACTTTATTTCTGTCAGATGCAGTAAGCCCAATCAGAACCCTGGAGAATGGAGAAGATTAAGGAGAAAAGGAACACATTTGAGGAAGCATTTATATGTAGCCCAGAGAAAAGTAACCTAAATACCTCTGCTTTAATAAAACTTCTATTAATGTTTAGCTTTACAAAGTAGTTCATTTCATGAAGCATGCACAATTAGAAATAAGTCATCATGATAGTGATCACTGCTAACATTCATTGAATTCTATGCTACTCATAATCAATAATTTAAAAAATTAATTCAATCCCACATGAACTTCATAAAGTTGGTCTTATAATTATATCCATGTTAGAGATGGAGAAACTAAAACACAGAAATGTAACATATTCAAGGTCCTACAGACAGTAATAGGTAGAATCCAGGTTCCGAAATTCTCACCTCTGTATAGTTTATAATCCATTAGCCAGACATAAACACTATTAACATTCAGGCATATCTATTTTCATTCTTTTTTTTTTTAATGAGGGTATATATACATATAGATCTCAAAATTAAGATTATACTATATATTACATGTTATATATACTTAACAAATATTATTTTCCAAATGGTTTTATTACAAACATTTTCGCAAGAAATTGTTTATTTTATGGCCCACATAGCAATTATGCTGTGTAAAGGTTTACAGCAGAGTATCCAGATTCTCTCGGTTTATGGGGCTCTCAGTGTGTTAGCATTGATCTCCCAGCACCTCTGGGGAAAACATACTTCTACTTATTAAGATGTTAGTAGCAAACGATTCAATAAGCATTTATATCTTAATAATACTATCCTTAATAAGCATTTATATCTTAATAATACTATCCTTAATACGCATTTATATCCTTAAGATGCATTTTATCCTGATGCCATTTGAAAAATAATGCACATAAGTTATAGAGAAACATGTCATTTCTACGTAACCACAATCACTTACAAACAGGAAGTCCACCTGTTGGACACTGCCCGTTCCTCAAACCTGGGATTATACTGAACACCACCATTCTCATTTCATTTTCTACATTGACTGTAGTACTTGTCTTTCTGCCTGACACTGTCAAAACCCCACCTTTGTGAAGGTGTGATGCCACTGAAAGAACTGTAGTGTGTTCTAATGTTGAAACTCTGAGCTACATGAAACTAGTCAATCATACAGTATCTGACAGTTGTCAAGTATTGTGTTTTTCTCTAAAATTTAAAATGTCCCATGGCACACCTGGGGGTTCACATAGCACCCAAGGGTGTCAATGTACAGTGTGGAGACCGTGGGCTTCTGTTGAAATAACCATCACTAAAACGTTCCTGATTTGGGTTTTGAAACTTAGACAAGGCTCGGGGGATAGTCCGTCCTTGCTCTCTGTTATCTCAACTAAAACTGCAGGGTCTACTTGAAGAGGCCTCAACTTCATGGCGAGGAAGTTGGTTCTGGCTTTAGCCAAGGGATTGGGAAGGATGATCATTGGGGATGCCAGTAATCTGCCAAATGGGCCTTTCCATGTGACTGTCTCGGCTTTCTCACAGCATGGTGGCTATCCAAAAGATAGGAGGAGAAGCTGCTTAAAGAGTAGGCCCAAAACTAGCACACATCATTTCCATTATATTCTATCCTCCTAGAAGATACAGGTGCCGTCCAGCTGCAATGGGATGCAGAATTAGACTGCGCTTCTCAGGAGGACGTGCCGAACGTTTGACCATCTTTAATCCACCACAGTCCGTATGAAATTTGACAATACTTTAGGGAGGAAAGTAAAAGCTTACTTAATTTAAAATGCAGAGGATTGTATGTAAAACTCCATTGTAACAGTATGATTCTAGTAAAACAAACACATTATGGTGTATTTGAATTTAGTGTTTATTTTTTTGTTTTGTTTTTACCCTTTTATACTTCTTTTATTCCACAGTATGATTTTTTTTTTTTTTTTTTTTTGTTCAGATAGAGTAGGAGGGAGAGAGAGAGAGAGAAACATCGACATGAAAGGGCCACATCGAGTGGCTGCCACCCGCACGACCAACCAGGGCCAGGGACAAATTGCAACCCAGGTACATGCCCTTAGCGGGAACCGAACCCGGGCCTCTCCGGACCGCAGGCCGACGCTCTAACCGCTGAGCCAAACTGGCCAGGGCCACAGTATGATTTTTTTATTATTATTAATTTACTTTTCCTACAGATGTTTCTCCTTTTTCCCCCATTGACACCCTCCTCCCCCTCCCTCCCTGCCCCGTCCCCAGTTTTGTTGTCCATGTCCATTGGTTATGAGTACATGCGTGCAAATTCTGTGGTTCATCGCTCCCCTCCCCCACCCCCTCTTCTGGCAATTGTCAGTCTGTACCCTACTTCCACGTCTCTGGGACTACCCTGTTCCTCAGACTGTTATGTTCATTATATTCCAGAAATAAGTGAGATCATATGATATTTGTCTTTCTCTGCTTGGCTTGTTTCGCTTAAGATAATAGTTTCCAGGTCCTCCCATGTCGTCTCAAAGGATAAGAGATCTTTCTTTCTTACAGCTGCATAGTACTCCATTGTGTATATGTACCACTGCTTTTTTATCCATTCATCTACTGATGGACACTTGAGCTCTTTCCAGATCTTAGCTATTGTATATAGTGCTGTTATGAACATGGGGGTACATATATTCTTTCTGATTGGTGTTTCAGGCTTCTTAGGGTATATTCCTAGAAGTGGGATCACTGGATCAAATGGTAATTCAATTTTTAGTTTTCTGAGGTAACACCATAGTGTTTTCCATAGTGGCTTCACCAGTCTGCATTCCCACCAGCAGTGTACTAGAGTCCCCTTTTCTCCACACCCTCGCCAACACTTGTTTGATGCTTTGTTGATGGCGGCTATTCTGACAGGTGTGAGGTGATATCTCATTGTTGTTTTAATTTGCATCTCTCTGATGATTAGTGATGTTGAGCATTTCTTCATATGTCTCTTGGCCATTTGTAGGTCCTGTTTGGAGAGGTGTCTATTTAGTTCCTCTGCCCATTTTTTAATTGGGTTCTTTGTCTTCCTTTTGTTGAGATGTATGAGCACTCTATAAATTTTGGAAATTAATCCCTTATCTGATATATCATTGCAATTATGCTCTCCCATACAGTGGGTTGCCTTTCCACTTTGATGGTTGTTTCTTTTGCTGTGCAGAAGCTTTTGAGTTTGATGTAGTCCCATGTGTTCATTTTTTCGTTTCTGTTGCCTTAGGTGATATATCAGTGAAAATTCTGCTGCATATGATGTCTGAAATTTTGTTGCCTACATTTTCCTCTAGGATTTTTATGGATTCATGAGTTACATTTAAGTCTTTTATCCATTTTGAGTTTATTCTTGTGTATGGTGTAAGCTGATGGTCTAGTTTCATTTTTTTTTGCATGTAGCTGTCCAATTTTCCCAACAACATTCATTAAAGAGGCTATCTTTACTCCATTGTATGCTCTTGCCACCTTTGTCGAATATTAATTGAGCATGATGTTTTGGGGCAATTTCTGCCTTCTCTGTTCTATTCCATTGATCTATGTGCCTGTTCTTGTGCCAGTACCAGGCTGTTTTGATTACAGTATCTTTGTAGTATAACCTGATGTCCGGTATTGTGATCCCGCCTACTTTGTCCTTCTTTTTCAAGATTGCTGTAGCTATTCGGGGTCTTTTTTGGTTCCATATCAACTTCTGAAGTATTTGTTCCAGTTCTGTGAAATATGCCGTTGGTATTTTGATGGGGGTTGTGTTAAATCTGTAGATTGCTTTGGGTAGTATGGACATTTTAATGATGTTAATTCTTCCAATCCATGAACAAGGTATGTGCTTCCACTTTTTTATATCTTCCTCTATTTCTTTTTTCAATGTCCTGTAGTTTTCTGCAAATAGGTTCTTTACTTCTTTGGTTAAGTTTATTCCTAGGTATCTTAATTTTTTTGCCACTATGGTAAATGGGATTGTTTTTTCAGTTTCTCTTTCTGTGAGTTCATCATTGGTGTATAAGAATGCCGTCGATTTCTTGACGTTAATTTTGTATCCTGCTACGTTGCCAAATTCAATTATTAAGTCTAGTAGATTTTTGATGGAGTCTTTAGGGTTTTCTATGTATAATATCATGTCATCTGCGAATAATGATCGTTTCACTTCCTCCTTTCCAATTTGGATCGCTTTTATTTTTTCTTCATGTCTGATTGCTGTGGCTAAGACTTCCAGTACTATGTTAAAGAAGAGTGGTGAAAGTGGGCATCCTTGTCTTGTTCCTGTTCTTAAGGGAAATGCTTTTAGTTTTTGTCCATTGAGTATGATGTTGGCTGTAGGTCTTTCATATATGGCCTTTATAATGTTGAGATATGATCCCTCTATTCCTAAATTTCTGAGCGATTTTATCAGAAATGGGTGCTGGATTTTGTCAAATGCTTTTTCAGCATCTATTGATATGATCATATGGTTTTTATCTTTCATTTTGTTTATGTGATGTATCACATTTATTGATTTGCAAATATTGAACCAGCCTTGCATCCCTGGGATGAATCCCACTTGGTCATGGTGAATAATTTTTTTGATGTATTGCTGGATCCAATTTGCTAGTATTTTGTTTAGGATTTTGGCATCTATGTTCATCAGGGATATTGGCCTGTAGTTTTCTTTCTTTATAGTGTCTTTTTCTGGTTTTGGAATTAGAATTATGCTGGCTTCATAAAAGGAGTTTGGAAGTCTTCCTTCTTCTTGAATTTTTTGGAATAGTTTGAGGAGAATGGGTGTTAGTTCTTCTTTGAATGTTCGGTAAAACTCCCCCGTGAAGCCGTAAGGGCCTGGGCTTTTGTTTACTGGGAGGGTCTTGATTACATCTTAAATTTCCTTCGTTGTTATTGGCCTGTTCAAGTTTTCTATCTCTTCCAGGTTCAGTTTTGGGAGACTATGTGTTTCTAGAAATGTGTCCATTTCACTTAGATTGTCGAATTTGTTGCCATATAAATGTTCATAGTATTTGTTAACGATCCTTTGTATTTCTGTTGTGTCAGTTGTTACTTCTCCTCTTTCATTTCTGATTTTGTGTATTTGGGTTCTCTCTCTTTGTTTCTTGGTGAGTCTAGCTAAGGGTCCATCGATCTTGTTTATCTTTTCAAAAAACCAGCTCTTTGTTTCATTGATCCTTTGAATTATTTTTTTGTTTATGTGATGTATCACATTTATTGATTTGTGAATATTGTACCATGTTGTTTATTTCTGCTCTGATCTTTACTATTTCCTTCCTTCTACTTGCTCTAGGGTTTTCTTTTCGTTTACTTTCTAGTTCTTTAAGTTGTGAGGTTAGGTAGTCAATTAGAAATTTTTCTTCTTTCTTGAGATGGGCATGTAGTGCTATGAACTTCCCTCTCAGAACTGCTTTTGCTGCATCCCATGGATTTTGTGTTGTTGTGTGTTCATTTTCATTGGTTTCCAGGAAGTTTTTAATTTCTTCCTTGATCTCCATGGTAACCCATTCATTGTTCAGTAACATCCTATGTAGCCTCCATGTGTTCAAATGTCTTTGCATGTTCTTGTTGCAATTGATTTCTACTTTCATGCCATTGTGATCTGAAAAGATGCTTGATATGATTTCAATCTTCTTGAACTTGTAGAGACTTCGTTTGTGTCCTAACATATGGTCTATCTTTGAGAATGTCCCATGTGCACTTGAGAAGAATGTGAATTCTGCAGTTTTGGGGTGTAATTCTCTGTATATATCTATTAAATCCATTTGATCTAGTGCTTCATTTAGAATTTCTGTTTCCTTGTTAATTTTTTGTCTAGATGATCTATCCAGTGATGTCAGTGGGGTGTTGAAGTCTCGTGCTATGATTGTATTGCAGTCGATTTCTCCTTTGAAGTCCTCCAGGAGATTTTTAATATATTTTGGTGCTCCTATATAGTGTGCATATATGTTTACCAAGGTTATATCTTCCTGCTGGATAGACCCTTTCAATATTATGTAGTGGCCTTCTTTGTCTCTAGTTATGGTCTTCAATTTGAAATCTAATTTATCAGATATGAGTATTGCTACCCCAGCTTTTTTTTCCTTTCTGTTTGCTTGGAAGATTTTTTCCATCCCTTTACTTTCAACCTATGTGAGTCTTTTGTTGTGAGGTGGGTCTCTTGTAGACAACATATATGTGAATCATGCTTTCTTATCCAGTCAGCTACTCTGTGTCTTTTTATCGGAACATTCAATCCATTTACATTTAAGGTGATTATTGATATGTACTTATTTATTGTCATTTTTGTTCAGTGTGGTTATATTTTTCTTTCTATTTCTTCTACTAATTACAGCAGTCCTTTTAACATGTCTTGCAGTGCTGGTTTGGTGCTAATATATTCCCTTAGCCTTTTTTTGTCTGGGAAGCTCTTTATTTGACCTTCTATTTTGAATGATAGCCTTGCTGGATAGAGTAGTCTTGGATTCAGATCCTTATTTTTCATGACCTTGATTACTTCATGCCATTCCCTTCTGGCCTGTAGTGTTTCTGTTGAGGAGTCTGCTGATAGCCTTATGGGGGTTCCTTTGTAAGTAACCTGTTGCTTATCTCTTGCTGCCTTTAGGATTCTCTCTTTGTCTTTAATTTTTAGCATTTTAATTATTATGTGTCTTGGTGTCGGCCTGTTTGGGTTCTTCTTACTTGGGGCTTTCTGTGCTTCTTGAACTTGAATGCCTTCTTCCTTCACTAGGTTAGGAAAGTTTTCTGTCACTATTTCTTCAAATATATTCTCTAACCCTTGCTCATTTTCTTCTTCTTCGGGGACTCCAATGATGTGAATGTTATTACGTTTCCAGTTGTCCCACAGTTCTCTTAAGCTATCTTCCTGTTTTTTAATTGTTTTTTCCTTTTGGTTTTCTGATTGATTGATTTTTTCTACTCTGTCTTCTAATTCACTGATCCGGTCCTCCGCTTCCTCTACTCTGCTGGTCAGTCCTTCCAATGTGTTATTTCTGCTATGTCATTCTTTATTTCCACTTGGTTGGTTTTCATGGTGTTGATGTCCTTACTCATGCTGTTTAGTTTCCTCAAGATCATGGCTCTGAACTCTACCTCTGATAATTTGCTTAACTGCATTTCATTTATCTCATCTTCAGTGGAGTTCTCTTGTTCTTTCATTTGGGATCTGTTTCTTTGTTTCACCATTTTTGCTATCTCAGTGGGTTTTGGAGCCTGCCAAATTTTCCCTGTGGGTGTTGGTGTTCTGCTATTTGTGGCTCCCTCTATTGGGTTTGGATGAGTGTGGAGGGCCCTCCTTAAACACCACTGTCAAGTCTCACTTTCCTGGGTAGATTTGCAAGCTCAGGAAAGGTTCAGTTATGCTCTAGCTTTTTGTCTGGAGGCTATTAGCCTCAGTTACTTGAAAAGCCTTAGGATCTCAGTTGAATGAGAAACTCCCTCAGGTGTTTATAGTGTAAGAGGATTTCCCGAGGGTGGGGCCAATGCTGGTTGTTAATGAGCTTCAATTTGCATTTCTTTGACTCTTTGCCTCACCTGGGAATCTCCGAGGGAGGGGCTGCCACAGCCCAGGGAAGGAGCAAACTTGGCTGTCTGCTGTTCTGTGTAACCGGGAAGGAGCTGGCTGGCCACCACCGTCCTTTGTGGTCGCAGCTCTGCACAAACTCTGAGCCCTCCAAATCCCAGGTGTCCCCACAGAGTTCCAGTCCAGTCCGCCCTTCCTCTGCCAGAGCCCCAGGTGAGTGGCTGTAGCTATTTAGCGCTCTGTCCCAGCGCTCTGTCCCAGCCCTCTGCGCTGTGGAGCAGCTTGGGCTCTCAACCCCGAGGGCGGTCACCGCTGCTGCTCACAGCTAAGGCAGCTGCTGTCCGTGGGCTCCCAGCCAGCCACCCTCACGCGCCTCTGCAGATCCTACCAGGCTCATTCAGTGTCCCTGGTTGTATGGTTCTCTCCTGCTGCTTTTCTGTTGCTTTTTCCCGACGATTTGTCTTTATTTTAGTTGTAATTCTCGTTTGGTCCTGGGAGATCGTCTATGTAGCTTCCATTCACTCCACCGCCATTTTCTCCTCCCTTGAATGTAGTGTTTAATTCTAAGTTTCCTGAAAGAATTTGTGCTAATCAATGTAATTTTTTTTTAATCCTCACCCAAAGATATTTTCAGACAGAGTGGGAGGGGGAGAGAGAGAGAGAAACAACAATGTGAGAGAGACAGGGCCAGGGACCGAATTGCAACCGAGGTGCATGCCCTTGACCATAATTGAACCTGTGACTTTTTGGTCCCCAGGCCTGTGCTCTAACTGCTGATCCAAACTGGCCAGGGCATCAGTGTACATTTTTAATACATTTTCTGATTTTGAACAATTAGATGGCACCATTATACTAGTCAACGTTCTCCAGAGAAATACCCAATAAGAGATAAGAAAATTATAAAAAATAAAGATATTATTTATAAGGAGTTGGCTGAGGCAATTATGGAGGCTGAGAAGTCCCGACATCTGCAGTAGGCAAGCTGGAGACACCGGAGAACAGACGCTGTAGTTTGGAATCTGAGTCCAAAGGCAAGGGAAGACTGATCTCTCAGCTTGAAGATAGGCAGAGAAAAACAAATTCTCCCTTACTCAGCTTTTTTGTGTATTGCAGATTTTCAACTGATTGGGTGAAGCCTACCAACAAGTGGGGAGAGCAATGTCCTTTACTCAACTCTACCAATTTAAATGTTAATCCCATTAAAAAAAAAAAGCACTCTCACAGACACACCCTATATAATATTTAACCAAATATATGGGCACCCTAAGGTCCAGTAAAGTTGACATGATTATTAGCCATCACATCCATTTTTTCTTAGTTGAAAATTACAATGAATGTCCTAATATATAAATATTTGTTTCTTATCTTCATTATTTTTAAGACCAATTCCAGAACTGAAAATTCTCTATCATAGAATCTAAAAACCTAATTTGTTGCTAATATTGTCAAATCATTTCTAACAGTGTGAGTGCCCATTCCCTCCCATCATCCCCAGTACCTTGCTGTTTCCCTTTTACTTTTTAATCCTCATTCCCCTTGTTCAATGATCTATAGGTAATAATATTTAGAATGAATAACTTGGGAGTTTTAAGGAAAAATATGATTTCTAGAACAGACATAAACAGTGAGAAGTATCTATCCTTGTATTTTGTTACACGAATCACAAACACTATCAGTTTCCAGTTGCTGAGTTGCCCTCTTTGTGGTCCCATAGGCCTGTTTCCTTTACTACCGAGGTTTTGCTGGTGTTCTCCAGTCAGCCTTTGACAAAGGTCCTGCTCCGCAGTTTTTTATCTGTCTTGGCAGTATTTTGTCTCAGAGAAGCTATTAATATATTTAAGAGTAAATTTAAGTGAAACTTTTAACATCTTAATTTAATAAAGGTCCTCTTCCTTCCTTTATGCTCTGTGAAGAGCTTTCTGTTTTGTTCTGTTTCACTTTTCAAATTGCATCTCTTCTCTAATGGAAGCTCCTTGGGAATCTTGCTCTGTGTTGGATGCGACATTATCTCCTTTGCGGCGGAGACAGACATGGGTGCATTGTCTGCTCCTTTAGTTGGGGAAAGTAATTTCTCTTCCCACTTCCAAGAAAGCTGATGCTCTATGAGGAAGTGAATCCCATTTCCAGTATCACATCATTAAACATTTTTCTGGCAGCAAAAGTTCAGGGATAATTGCTTCTATCTAGTTCAAACTGAATTTTATCCAGACTTCACTTATCCTAACTTGTATTGTTAAACTTTATGTATTTAAATTAACAATTATAATGGCCAAATCCATTAGGAATTTTAGATTTTTTTTCCTACTTTTCAAGTCTATCTAACTTCATTCTTTTTTTACTTAAAATTTGCTCTATGGTCTATGATTTTTAAAAAGCAGTTTACTTGAATTAACAATGCCCATGAATTTGTAAAAAATGACATTAGTCTTTATTTCACTAAAATATTACATAACCACAGCTACATTTTGCAGAGTCAGGAAAGAAATTAAATGCTTTAGAAAATTCAAGTGCCAAAAGATTAAATTATAAAACTGAAAGGATGATATGATCCACTGTTCTCAACTCCACCCACATGTTGAGCTTCTTTTAATGATTACCTAACATGATTACCAGCAGATTTTTCTTTTTTTTTTTTTTTTTGGCCTTGTAAAGTTTAGTGGGTCTATTATAATTGATGTTTACCTAACTGGAAGGAAAAAGATTCCTATCCTCAAGATATCACTTTTTCTTTTTTCTTTTTTCTTCTATTTTTAGACAGCAATTTTCCTACATAGAATTCTTAAAAGCTGTCAACCTAAAAATAAGCAAATAAACAAACAGGCTTATCAAATAACATACACACCAAAGGAGATGGAAACTATTAGGTTTTTCATTAGAAAATATATCATTTTTGGTATATATTAGAAAGTCTTTATCAACTCAGTCTCTAAATATTCCCAGACCCAATCAACAGAAAGAATGCAAGCTAATATTTTAATGCCAGATTCTATAAACAGAATTTATGGTCTATCCTAATATAAGTGCATTCTGCAAAAAGCCATTATTTTCTTTGCATTTTTATTTATGTGAAAAATTAGTTAATAAACTCCTTGCATAAATAAAAAGAAAAATTTAACATAACGTTTATTTTAAAAGAATTGACTAATTCTCATATATATGTAATTTCAGTTCTTGGAATTAATAAATATCATTCCTAATGATGTCTATATGTGTTTGATCATTAGAAAAGGAGTAACTTACATGTGATTTGTCCTCTTCTATTTGAATTACTAATCATATTGAGTTAATTTTCATTGCTGTTTCCAAAAGGTCACATCACTTTGAAATCAAATATCTTACTTATTCACAATCAATGCAACATGAATCTATCTGACCCTGGAAATGTGACTGAGTTCCAATTGTTTTTCTAGAATTAAAGTGTGCTATATTGAAAACTCACTTCAAAGAAATGAAACAAAAGCCTAGAAAAAACATTATTGATTTTTTTAAAAAAATTAGTTGTGAGAAGAAAAACATTGATATACAATTATTTATTGAAATTAATTAAAATACTAATTTTAAAATTTGTATTATTGTATTAAATAATTACTCTTTTATACTACAGACTTAAATTTATTGATATATTTATTATGCATGCTGATATTCATGAATAAGATTTGTCTGAAAAATGTGAGTTCTAGAAAGACACTGTGGCATCCCATAGGCTAGTATTAGGTATTACAATCTTTAAAAGAGAATTAGCATTACATGTCAAAAAATTACATAAACTGTGGAATAGATAATCTTACTTCAAATACCTCTACATCATTAACCAGCACTATGAGCGTTATCATTCATATACTTTTGCTAAAACTCAGTTTCTTCTTTAGTAAAATGGATATAATAATTACAATCTCGAAGGGTGAGTAGAAGGATAAAAATCTGTAATACATATAAATACTTAATACTATACTTAACTCATATTTTGGAATCAATTAGTGATAAAATAATAACAACTATTATGAATACTAAAGATGGAGAGTAACACACTTAATAGAGAAATATAGGTTGAGATGGCAAATAGTTGACAGAGCCTGGAGTCTCCTTTTATTCAAGTGAAGATACACAAAAAGTGAAAGAATCTCAATGAGAACAGGAATAAAAGATAAAAGTTAATCATATTGCTAAAGCCAATTAAGAACTTTATTATCAACAGTAAATAAACGGGTAAACTAGTAAAATTATGGCTGATAAAGTTATATTGTTTAATAAACTAGTAAGGTTTATAAAACAATATAAAAAATAAAAGTTGAAGATAAGATTAGACTCACTTCTATTTTCAGAGCCAGGATTAGGTTGTATAAGATTTAGCAACCAATGTGAATGAGCATCCTTTCACCATGGAAAACCTGTTGGTTTTTTTTCCAAAATAACCAGGGTGGTGTTTCTTCTTTTCCTACCTCCCAGTAACAGCCTTACTATATAAATATAAAAATTATATATTGAGTATTTAATCCCTTCTATGAAAGAGAGGAGACAAGCTATTCAACATCCAAGTTCAAGAGCAAAAGCTCTTAAGACTCTTAGTATTGTTGTTCTTACAATTTTATAAAGAGTTATATGGGCAGTAATCTCACAGATGAGGGAGCTGGGCAGTGATTGTTGCTGAGCTTAACTTCATTTCAATCATGTGTTTCTTCTTTGCTCAGTTATTGAACAACATGGATAAAGTAGTCTGATTTAACAGGGCCACTCATAACTTGAATTTCAAGGATAATGGCAACTCCAACTAAATCCCATAACAAAAATTCTTTATAGTTAATGAAGGTTATTTTGCCAGAAGAAGTAACTCAAAGTGCTGAGCAGATGAAAACAAGATTTTACTATAAGATCTGAATACTGTCCACTGTCCATTGTATTTAGCAATGTAGAGCTTACTGGTGACCTTAGAGTTATTTGATTTGGGGAAATGAAGATACAATGGACACTACAGAAGTAGAGACGAAGTAATAGAAGAAAACAGGAATGAGATTTTTGTAATAAAAGAAAAGGACTGAACTGGTTTAAAACTTAATGAGAATTTGTGGTCAAAGGGTAAGCCCCAAAGGAGGGACTTGTCCTCAGTGGGGGAAGAGAGAGTTCCTTTATTTTAGTAAGGTAGAAGATAATGGACACAGACATGGGTACATTTGCATGTTGGTAGATCTGATGGCTTTTGATTTTTATGAGAAGTATAAAGTAAGATAAAAGGAAATGCAGAGGGTTTTCAGAGAGTTGAGGAAATTGGAGATAGTTTGAAATAGTTTGATTGACGATAAATAGGTGATCTATGCACATAACTAGGGGTGAACTGTGGTTGATAAGTGAGACTTTATGGGTAACAGTGTACACTTACCTGTTGTGCGACTTTCTTCAAGTTGTGTTTGCCTTTGGTACAAGCAAAAATAAAAATTAAACAAAAAGGAGAACTGGATGAACCTAGGGTTAGACCTTTGACTGTTGAGGCCACAAATGGAGAAAGTTAATGAAGTCTGTGTGTTGGGAGAACACTGCAATAATTAAATTAGGGTTTTAAGCTGGAGGAAAAAGATAGTGAGGAAAAAAAAAAGCTGATGAACTGAAGGTACATAAAAATCAGTGGACCGGAGAGACTTATATAGTATGATAACAGTTGTATTGGAAATATCTGAAAAGTCAATTGGAAGGAGATAAGATGAGCTTATCTTATTATTGAAAAATGTACTTCAAAATTTAGAAGTATCAGTTTCATGTTATCAAATATATAAGTAGAAAGGGAATGCAGACAATAAAATATACTCTAGTCCTAACTTTATATTACCACAGTTAATAATTGTTTATTTACGTGAAGTAAAATGAAGAATATTTTATTGTAGAGAGCATAAAGATAATCAGCAGCTAGATGCAGGGGGAAGTTCGCATATCTTTTAAATCAATGGGAAGAAAAAAAGTGAAGAAATCCTAGTCCAATCTGGCAGAAAACCAGAGATGATAAAATAAAATAAGTAAGCATGAAATCAAATTGAAAATAAAATGAGATGCACTGATAATTTCAGTGAAAACAATTTTAGTTATGATAATGACACAAATTAGATAAAATAAACTAGAGAAAATTGAAAAAGAAAAAGTTAAAATGCTCACAAAGCATATCCAAGAATAGTTCATTTTTTAAAATATATTTAAATTAATGAAATGTCATTTCATGACCCATAAAATGTTTTTTTTTAAGTATGAAATATAATACCCACTGTTGGTAAATGAGGGCTTTAATATATTTTAAGTGGGAATAACAGTCAAAAGAACAATTTGCAATGAATATAAGAAGTTAGCTATGCTCAGACCTTGACCCAAATACTATTTAAAATATACAATAAATATATGTGCAAGATTTTATTTATAAGCATATCAATCAAATTTTACTTGTAAAACCAAAATGTTGCTACATCTTGTAGGAAGTTAATTTATAAACTAGAAAAATATTGTTAATAAATTCTCAAAAATTGCATAGATAAAAACAGTTAATAATTATCACTGTCATACAGGATTATGGATAATTTATTTTTCCTTCTATATATCAGTATTCTTTAATATTTTTATATTTGGGTATAGTATTTTCATAATGAGAAAGAATTGAAAGTATCCTCATGAGAGAGGGCTTAGTTAATATTTATTTTTAATCTATAGAGTAAAAGAACATTTATAATAACATAACTATTAAAATATGAAGAAAAGCGTATTCAAATACTATACAACAAATAAATTCTTCTATATGCTGTTTAAAAGATACACACTCACCCCAAAAGCAGAAGAATACACATTATTCTCAAGTGAACACAAAACATACCCCCATGTAGATTATATGTTAGGTCATGAAATAAGTCTTAACAAACTTAAAAGATCAAAATCATATGCAGTATCTTTTCTGACCACAAAGAAATATAATTAAAAATCAATAATGACAAGAAAACAGAAAAATTCATTCTTTCTCCACAGAGTTTTTTCTACTTCTGTCATATATCAGTCTTCATATGTGGGAGGGTCTGTTTCTCAGGTCTTAATTTTGTCCAATTTTCTGATTTTTAAATACTTCTTTAATTATATTTTTTGCAAATAGTGACATATTTTTTTTCTTCCCAAAGTTATGTATAAGTTCCTATTAAATGTTCAGTGTTTTTGTATGTTATTTTATGGATGCAGAGTATAAGCAGGGTGGGGCAAAAGTAGTTTACAGTGTTCATATAGAAAATGATTCAATAATTATACAAGAATAAACTGTGATTTGTGTGCTGTTAACCTACTTTTGCCATACTCTGTATGTATGTACACTTATATTCATATTCACATACAATGTTGAACTATTAGTTGTTATACTAATATTAACCTAATATTTTAAACAAGCAATTTGCTTCCAATCTAGAGCTAATGCTCTAATAATTTGAGAGGACTTTAATCTGAGGACATTTCACATACACTTATTTATTCTTTTAGATGTGTAATAAGAGAAGGTGCCGGATGGGATAATACATGATAGGGTTATTTACAGAACATATCAGGTGAATATTCTGCATTTTTCTGTTTGAATATCACCTGAAAAGATTTGAGCAATATGAAAAATGTTTTTATACCGGTTATTAAATGAATACTTGTTTATAAGATGACGTAAATGGTTTTCAAAGTTAATCAACTGGAAATTCATCCACATAATATTCAGATGAAGACCACTGTTTTCAGGCTTATACTTTTCTAATTTAGAGAGAAATCAGGGTCAAAATTTATGCTCAATATGTATTTATAAACAGAAAGTGTATCAGATCCCACCCCTTTAGTACCTAACCAGTCATTTATTAAACAACTTAAGGCCTCTATTTGATGCCAGGAAGTGTGCCAATTCCAGGGTGCACAGAGGTGAGCAAGAAAGCAAGCACGGGGCCCTGATGGAATTTACAGTTTAGAAAGAAATGTAAAAAATGAAGGTGGTTTATATTAGCAAAGGCACTGTAAGCTTCTGAATAAAAGCCAAAGCTCCAGAACCAGACATCCTGGGCTATACTCTTGGCTCTACTACATATTAACTGTGTGACCTCCGGTGATTTAATTAACCTCTCTGCATCTCTAATTTCAATCAGTAATCAAAAGAAAACAATATATTAACCAATTGAGTTGTGAGTTTCAAAGAACTTAACTCTTGTAAATAACAGAATGTGCATAACATAGAGTAGGTAGTAGGAGATAGCTATATTAATACAATTTTTTTCATCATTATCATTTTCATTACAATGATCTGATGGTGACCTTATTTAGAAATAGCGTCTAAGCAGATATAGTCAAATTAAGATGAGGTCAGACTGTGTTGGGTGAGTGGGCCCTAAATCCAATGAGTAGGATCCTGATAAAGAGAGAGAGAAATGGGAGACAGAGAGACACGGGTACAAAGCTCATCTGACAATGGAGGCAAGGATTAGAGTGATGCAACAAATAAGCCAAAGAATGCTAAGGATGGAGAGCAAACACCAAAAGTTATGAGAGTGTTGTGGAATAAAGTCTTCCCCAGAGCCTGGGGTGGGAGCATAGCCCTGCCTTCTAAGCTATGAGAGAACACATTTCTGTGATTTTAAGCCACCCAGTTTGTGGTCATTTGTTACAGCAGCCCTAGGAAACTAATAGTGGTAGAAACTATTATTATTCCAGGTAAACATAAAGACTCCAAAGCCCAATAGACTTAACGACTTTCTCAAAGTTATAAGGTTAGAAAATTATGAAACTGGGCATCTGGTATCAGGCAATTTGACTTAAGGGCATACTTTATATTTTTCATGAATTTATACATAGTCCTAATATCTGTTTCGTAATCTATATTTATTGAAGTGCTATTATATGCCAAGCACCATTCTAAGCATCATTAGAAAACCAATAGTAGAAAACAGATAAAAATATTCTACATTTTGGTCTAGTGAGGGTAGCCAAATAATTAAGAAAAAAATATGTATTATTTTAGATATTAATGTTGTTAGAGAGAAAATAAAATATTTATTAAGGGGAATAAGGAGTAGTGACTAGGCGGTGGTGGGGAACATGGAATTTAAATTGGAGTATTAGGGATGATCTCTCTCCTTACATGACATTTGAGTGAAGTATCAGAAAAGAAGAAATAAGCATGTTCATATCTGGGTACAGATTCTTAGAACAAGAGAAAAATAAGTGCAAATGTCCTAAGGCACATATATTCCTGAGTATTTGAATAATTACAAGGAGTTCATTTTAGGTGGAGTGGGATTCAAAGAATATTAAGAGTGGTAGCTAGAAAGGAAAAACTTTAACCTATAGAATTTGAAGAATTGGTGATCTCTCTCTCTAAGATAGATAGATAGATAGATGATAGATAGATCTATATATATTCCTATTGATATATATATATATGTATATATGTATATTACTATTGAAAGAGAGTAAAAGATAGATGTCGTTTACTAAGTAAAACATCCCTAGAGTGTGTTGATCTGGAAAACAAGACTATTTTATCATAAGCAAATATTTTGTCAAGGGAAATGGCAACTCAACATAGGTATGAATAATCTTTGTATAAATATTTCTGGTTAAACTTTGCATTTACACTTTGCATAAAAATTTTATTCAGAATTATCACAAGGAGAAAAGACTGTGTCTTATAATACATACTATTTCTGTTTTCAAAACGCTTTGGTTCATAAAATTATTTTATCATTTTCTTAACAGAATCAAGATAAAAATTTAACATAGTTTTATAAATATGGTTCTCTATGTATGGTAAGAATCATAAAGGTGACAAAATGAATAAATTATTGTATCACTTCTTCCTTTTAACTATTCAATCCATACTTCTTATCACAGTTCTCTTACTTAGGATTGGATAGCTCTAATTAGCCTGAATTACTGATCTTGGTTGTCTACATTTTGCCTTAATATTTAGTCCATATCTTGATACTGGTAGGTATATAAACATCTTATAATAGCCTGTATCTTTTTAATAGAAATATGATGTTTAATGTTCTTCAGCATTCAATTAATCTTTCAAATGTTGAACATGCATGTCTTTGTATCACTTGTGACAAAGGTCAGAAGTATGGTCTGAGATTATAATGTATAGCAAAGTCAACTGGTAGATGTAATTAGAGTTATAACCTTGGCAATCTTCATCTAATCGGTTACTACACAGATGTGTTTTCAATTAACATAGTACTATTAATATCTACTGTACGGAAGTAGTAAGGAGTATTTTATAGGTTTTTAACTGAGTATATAACTTTATATATTTTATTAGTTACCTAGAAGAATAAATGTTTGAGTTGGCTAGCCTTTTAGAGGAGAAGATTACAGTTCTAATTGACCTTGACAAATAGCAAGATTAGTGCAAAATAATGAAAAACCTGAGGTCAGGTAAAAAGCAGGAACATCTATAAGGAAAAACATGATACAGAATGAGTAATTGGGCATGATTGTGACACAAAGGAACTCAAAGTTCACAGAAGACATGAATTGAACAATATTTAACTTGGTAGCATTATTTTAGAGATGTGAACACATAATACTGAAATGTACTATAAAAAGCAGGGCTATTTTAATGAAAAATTATAAGGTAAAATGTCATCTACATTTTATATTGATCAAATTAAAGCTAAAGAGTATGTCAAACTTTGGACCACTTAAATCTGTAGAATTTGTAGATGACCCAAAAGATAAAAGTAAGATTAAGTGATTAGGAAATTGGAATTTCAAAGAAGTAATACGTTATTTGAAATGTGTGATTTTAAAGAAGTCTGAAAAGTGATTCAATAATTGCCTTGAAGTATACAAGGAGTAATTTAAAAATATATATATATATATTGACCAGCTGCTCTTGAGTTTCTTTGCAGGAAAGATCTTGTTAAAGTTTCAGTAGGGATGATATAAATTGATGGTGAAAATATCACAGCCTAAAAGAACAAATATAACCTGGCATGGACTAGAAAGGTTTATTTTTAATAATTCACTTTCTGAGAATTAAAGTGTAGATTCAAGCTAATAGATAACCAGCTCTGAATAGCAACTAGTCCTAACATTGTTTCCTCCCTCAGCCCAACCCTAGTCATGCATAATTTAAATTTCATCTATACAGGCATATATTTTGTTGGGACCAAGTCATTATTTTTTATTTGAGTTATTACAATAATAGTTGATATCAGCACATAGTACATTAAGAATAGTACTATTAATTTATAGAAATAACCCACTGAACAAAAAAAAATGTGATTAAATTTATCTTCAAAACAGCATCTTTATTTTGATGAATGAATTATCTATTTACTACTTTTCATGTTCACTCTACTGCTGCTTAATTTTACCTCAAAGAATGCCTATCTTCACAAGGAAACAGAATATATTATTTCACTTATATGATTAAAGTGACACCAAAAATGTGCCTAAAAATATCTACTGTATATTATTCTGCTGCTGCTTTGCCCTATGTTGAAATTCTTCACCATTAATATCATACCTTAGGGCACTTATTGAGAAGATTTTGTATTTTAAGTGGGCCAAAGGACTGTGTTACCTAAGAGGCATAATTTATTTAGCTAGCTATGAGTTTGACATACATCCTTCTCTCCCTGATTAAATGTGTACCTTCCCTGTTCCCTTTGGCACCAACAATCACAGAGTTTGATGGAAAGAAAATATCTGGTGGATAGAGAAGAATAGAGAGAGGTCTGTCTTGAGAGTGTTGGATTCTTCCCATGTTAAGGGCACATAGCCCTCAAAGCACAGGCAAACTAGCCAGAACAAGGCAACAGGGATGGAGCTCCTCAAGTAGTGCCACAAGGCATCTGAAAAGATGAATCTGAGTGGTCTTTAGCTGTCATCTATTTCAAATTTCCCCAAGGGCCAGCTATTCCTACAGATGTGTAATAGCCATGTCATGGGTTATCAATGCAATATTTTATTTTTCTAAAAGATACTGGTAGAACATCAATTTTATCTCTTAATACAGTTTGGAGTATTTTGGAAAGCTCATGTTTATGATTCTCTCCATGAATTCTAAGGAAAGAAGTGAATAGAAAATGAGGTGAAAATATATTCTCGAATATGCTACATTGTTCTGAAACTGTGTTAGTAGAAGCTTATAAATTATTGGTGTTTACTTAATAAATTGTAGCTTTATCAATGTTGAGAACTGAAAGCATTCTGGCCTTCTATTTTATTCCTAAGTAATTATAGTTCCATGGTTAAAACATTTATTAATGACAATCAAAGTTAAATTCAAGGGAAGTTCTGCCTAAATTATACAAAGCATTTTAAAATCATTTCAGGGTCTTCTAAATAATCTTTAGGAATATCAGCATATTGATCACTGAATAAGTAATAAGAACTATACACTCAGTTTCCCCTCATTGATTATTAAGCTTCCTAGTTCTAGATTTATTGATCACATTTTCAATCATACTTCAAATATTTCATAAACCAAAAAGTATGAGTGAGGAAGAAATTAAATATTTAGATGAATGGAGTTCAATGTATCTGTGTATATTTCTAATTTTTAGTTCATACGTTGCTGTCTTCAAAGAGCTTAATGTGTATAGGAAAAGTAGGTCTATGAAGCAAAAATTATTCTTGAGAATTTTAGATGTTTATGGTAGACTAGAGATATATTATGGCCTCCTTCAGTTGACTTTCTTCTACACATTCTTTTAGGTCTAGCTCACATGTTCTTTCCTTTCATTAACATAATATCTCTCAACTAGAATCACCTCTTTGACCTTTTAGTGCTAATGGACTTTCTTAGACTTCATTTATAACACTATTATCTGCTGTAGGTCATAATTATTTTGGAATTAGACTTTTTCTTAATAAAGTTGTAAGCTCCTTGGAACCAGGACTAGATTGTCTATACATAATTATATCACTTAGAGTGGCCTGGTGCGGTATACCTTATACATTGGTTGATTAATGAATATTATTTTATTATTGAATGAATACATGTATAAATAGTGGGGTCTTCCTGACATTCAAAGATGTTCTCAGTTCTTATTTGGCTAAAATATGTCATGATATATAGGTTAACTAAAATTTTTTATGTTGTCAGAAATATAAACTAATGAAGGAAAACAGTACTGGTAGTATTTGATAGACAACAACTAGTTCATAATCACTATTTACATTTCAATCATAACTTGAATGATTAGAGCTCTTATCATCAAAACATTTGCATCTTCCTCAATGATTTAAGGATAAGATAAATACTTTCAGAACAGTTCTATGTATGTCTCCCATATTTAAGTTCCTAGGAGGGACAAATGTAGGTATTTATTCATAGAAAGATAGGATCACCCATTTGGGTCAGGAACCATGTTCTTGAACTAGATTTCTTTCCCAGAAAGAAAAATATATAGGAGTTTATACATACATGTTTGTTCTTTTTAGTAAGAGAATATAGAAAGGCATCACACATGCAATGAACAAAATTTGGAAACCTTTGGAATTGGATAGGAATGCAAAGGAAACAGAATAAACATAAGGAAGGAGATAAAGCTCAAGTGAAAGAAAAACTGAGTAATGCAGATAAAGGCAACAGGATGAACACAATTGCTCTGGTCGATGTCATAGGCCTGGTGTTCTCCTCCCTCAGCTCTTCTGCATTTTCAGATCACCTGGAAATTAAGCACACAAGATGCCTCCCAGAGACTTTAAAAGTCACAAGGTGTGCTATGGAGGTGAGAAGGAAGATGGTAATATTTTGCAAAGAGGCATGATACATGCTTCATTTTCCCATATGGAATGTATTTTATCAAACTTTATGGAGGGGAAGTTACTTATGAAAGAACACTGGACAGGTGCGCTAAGCATCATAGGAGCTCTCTCATTGAGCTTACTCATCACTAGGTCTCCCCTTTAAAACATTTTTTTCTTTATTGATTTTAGGAAGGGAGAGAGAGATAGAAACATCGATGAGAGAGAACATCGATTGGCTGCCTCCTGCATGCCCCTCGCTGGGGATTTGGCCCACAACCTGGGCATGTGCCCTGACCAGGAGTTGAACCAGCGACCTCTTGGTGCGTGGGTCGACGCTCAACCATGGAGCCACACCGGCCGGCCTAAGTCTCCCCTTTGAAAGCCTGTGCAGAGTAAACAGGCCCCAATCTAATATTATTCCTAATATCCTACATAGAAAACGAAAAAGACTACTGTCACAGGTGGTAATGCCAAAATTTCAACAGTTTGCCTTTTCAAGTTAGAGATATGTCAACTAAGAGAATATTTAGATGACCAGGCTTTGAGAAAACTAAAAAATATATTCTTTGACATCCTTTTTAATTGGCTTAAATTAAAACTGATTTGTTTGTGTTTCTCATAGATATTTTTAAAGTAGGCTGTATCCAGTATCTAAACAAAAATATAAGAGTGTATTTTAAAGTAATTTTAAAAAATAATAAATTGCCATAAAATATGACTTTGTTATGCATGATTTGTGCCAATCAATAACCACAGGCCACAGGATTGGCACTCTAAGAAATACGCAAAGGCAAAAATGATGCAACATCACAAATGCATCACTAACTTGGCTCAGTGTGAATGAATAAATGAATCAATGAACAGTTCTTGTTTTAGGGAGTATTTCCCATCATTTCCTCACACAGGATACTCAGTCACCCAACCCTGAAACATGGGAGTCTTTCTGGATTACTCCATCTCCTTCAGCTTTTATACTAAACAGGCCTCTTGAGTTCTATCAGTGTGTCCTACCTGATATCTCCGTTAGTGCTTATTCTAATCCCTCATTATTTTTTAAATAAAAATTATTACAATAGTACATTGTATGGTCTTGCAATTTTTAATATTTGTCCACACCCATCCTGGGTCAACAATCAAATAGTGTTTTACATGTGTATATAGAACAAGAGAAACAAAAATATAAAAAATACAGGAATGATATACAACAAAATGCTATATGAATGATAAGAGTTGTGAGATTTATGTTATCTTCCTTTTACATTTTTTACGCATTGCAAACTTTCTAGAAATCATTGCAAAAAATTTGATAGTGAAAATCATTACTATCACAAATGAATTAGCTCCCTATCACTCAAATATCATCAACTACTTATTATGATTACACAGTGTCCCATGATTTTTATACATGTAGCAAAATTGTCCCAATGTGCAAGATACTTTTAGATCTAATTCCTTCCTATATTTTGTCTACATTCTGGGTAGGTTAATCATATAATTTAGTGTCCAAACCAAGACAGTTTTAATAGTAAAAATGAGTCCTGTTAACAGTTACACCTGAACAGTTGGCCTAAACAGATACAGTCTGGCCAAATGGATAAAAGATGCTCCTAATTGTTATGTTTTCTTCTTTTTTATGTATGTTAAAAAAGGAAGGGGGTATTTTTATTTTTAGTTTTTCTTCATCATATGTTACCATAGATTTATTATTTACAATGGGAAATAATCTCCTTCTTCTTTATTGGAATGTTTTTATTCTTACATTTTTTTTCTTCAAATTCCAAACATAATATGATACAGATATGACCTTATTTAGAATTACTGGGTTTAATTCTAAACTGCTCCTAAGTTCCACGTGGACAGGGGTTTGGGGCTATTTTATTAAAAGTTTTATCCACAATGCTTTGAGGTACCTGACATAAAATAAATACTCAGTAAGTATTTGTTGAATGAGATAATTTGATTAAAGTTAAGTGGGTTGACAAAAAGCTGCAATGAGGTTATTTATTTCAGGGGTTTATGTAATAGGGGTTATTGCTAATAGTCCTAATTTTTAATACTCTTATCGTACTTATATTTTATATATTATACTATTAAATGTCTATTGTGTATATTTAAGTAATATAATCAGGTAATTCAAAGCAAGGAAACAGATAGAAATTCCTGGTATTCAACTTTATAGTTTTACAGAAGAGGAACTTGAGGCCAGAAAGTGAGGAAGGACACAAAATCTATTAATAACAGAATGTCAGTGAAAACCCAGGTCTAATACTAACCTTAATACTACAGCTTTCTCCATTCTCCATAGGCTTTCCAACTTTCTCTACTGAAAATAGCATTTGCATCTGATTACAGTACTTACAGACTTTAGTTAATGATATTGTATCAATACTGGTTAGTTAATTGTAACACAATTGCCATACTAATGTAAAAAACACTGGATATTGGGTATATGGGAAATCTCTCTTTATAAATATTTGTAAATCTAAAACTGTTTTAAAAATCAAAGATTATGTATTAAAACATAATTTATATTCAGCATAAAATAGATGAAATTAGATCACTAACATGATCTAAAAATAATGTTTTTTGTTTTATTTTGTTTTATTTTTGAGAAAAAAATGGAAGATTAATAGAATCACTAGTAATTCAAATATATTACTTTCAGTCCAGGAACTGAGATTCCAAAACAATTCTTGCGTACCTTCCAATTGTAACATATTTTATATATTATTCATGTATTACAACTGTGGCATTGGATTACCTTGTTTTAATTAATTAATTGATATTTTCATTTACAGAAGTTGCTGATTTCAATATTATGAACCAAATAGCCATGTAATTAACACCAAATAATGACCAGTGCCTCTATAGTTTTTGTTCACACTGAATTCCACTTACATGAAGGGTACATTTTGAAAAGCAAGAAGGATAATCTTGAGTGCATATTTAGTTAATATAGTTCGATTCTTGATCTAAAATATTAAAACTAAAATATTGACAATCATCCACTAGCACTCTCTTTCCCGTTATCATCTTCAGGCCACCAAAGTAGGCAAAGAAAATATATTTATATATGTATATTTTCATTTTAAGTTACTGATTGGAGTTTCCACTGGTATTTGTGGAAACATCATTTAAAAAGTTATAATAAATAAATTGAATAAAGGCAACTTCTCACTCAGATAATTAGCTTTCCTTTGTAACTATTTTCATAGGATTTTACTGGGTAAAGTTTTGGAATGTATCTCCATATTTTGTAGCCTAGCTCAACCAAATGTTTTTATAACTTCGTGTACATGTCAAAGGTCCTCTGCGGGAATTCTGTGGGAAATATGCAGACTGACCTGCACATAAGGAACAAGGAAAACATCACAGCATGGGATGGGATGGAAGTTAAAATGAAATATTTGCAGCTCTGTGCATGGTTCTTTCAAAATCTTCCATAGGAGGTCTGCATTGTGCTGACAGAGGAGTCACATTTTTATGGTTAGGATGCTATTTAGAATTAAACACTGTCTGAGTACGATTCTCTGTGCAGATTTAGAATCCATTAAATGTTGCGTAAAAAGAACAGTGGTATTTGAGACTTTGTTACTTAAATCAATTTTCTTTTGCTGTAACATACCAAAGTAGGGGTGGGAGGGGTAAACTGTCCCTTCCAATCTTTGTTAGCTGATGTCTTTGTAATAAATGGAAGCTAAAATATGCTGTCAGAGGTCGATGTCAAATCTTCAGTGTTATGTGATTACCTGCCAACAGTATCACTGATTGTTGCCTTTAACAACAAAAAGTATGTTGATGTAAAGTTATGGGGAGTTCTATTTGCTTAAGTTCTCTGAGATTTATTAAAAAGTTCTACCCCTTAAAAAAAATCTCAGTACAGTTTTTGAAAATGTAGTTACTTTTAACCATTACAAATCTCAAGATTAGGAAGGAGAAGTCATGATTTCAATGATAATATTTCTGAAAATCTTCATGAGAGGTCAATGCTGTGGTATGTTGTTTGTGGTTGGTCTCACATTATGACTTCTGATAATTTTGTTTCTGAGATATCAATTTCACTAATGTCTTTAAAATGTATTTCAAAAGGAGAAATAAATGAAGCAAAATGAGCTGGCAAAACCTCAATCAGTATTAAAGGGAAATGTTAAAAACACAAAACTACTTTAAAAGAAATAAGATTAATAGAAATTGTTTTTTTGTGTGTGTTTTTTTTTTCTGTTAAGTATGTATTTATTGTTAAAACTGGGCTGCAAACTAATCACAGGTTTAAAATTTGTGTCAGAGTTTCGATAAGCGACATGCATTAAGCATAAACATGGCTCATTTGTCAACACAGCATAGAACCATGCAAACTCACATTATGAGTTTCATCAAAGTCCACTAAATAGTCACAGGGAAATGGTACTACCCATTGCTAGGTCTTTCAGTCTATTGATTACTTAAGATGTGCATCCTTTAAGTTTTGCATCATTCGCCTCTAAAATAGGTATGATTTCTATTATTCCAAGTCTCTTAACTAAATGATTAATATATGTAAAATTTCTAAGTGAAAGGATACTTTTAAAATTAGGGAAAAATGTTTTTTAAACGGCTGGTTGGTGGGTGAGTGATTTGATAGATAGTTCAGGCTGTTAGGAATATTTTCTGAAAATATTTGATATGGGATAGTTTACCAATAAATTGATAATAACATCACCAACGTTCTGAATATGAATGAGTTGTCGACACCAGGAGAGATGAATTAACAAGGCAAAACCAAACAAAAACCTTGGGGAAATATCAACATTTATGAAGAAAGTGTATATTCCTTGTCCTTGCTCCTGTGTGGTACTGTGACAGTTTACAGGTCATACAGGTCATAGTCCACCTCCCCATTGTTTCCCATCTGATTTTCTTGCTGCCTTTAGCACTGTTCCCCATGAAGTAATTAGGGTTACATTCTGCCTTTCCTTAAAAGTCACGTATGAGAATAATATTAACCCTACAAAGGTCCAAACTGACCATTTCCAAGGATAATTTCAAGATGCCAACAATTTAATAATTACAAACTATATAGTCTTTAGCATGATCAATAGAAATATATTTATGATGAACTTTCCAATAGGTTAATGAAATTTGAGAACTGTAGGTAAAATACCAGGAAACTTCAATTCTATTTTTCATACAAAATGCATAGCATACGCTACTATAATGATATATGGAGGTAAGTTTTTAAGGTAGAATTAAGTCTACTTTACTGAGCCAAGTTATTTAGACCCACAAAGCAAGCAGCAAGCAAAGACGTTGAATTTGGCATTGAATACAGGGCAGAAATTAACACAGAAAATTTAGCTCTAAAAATATTGAAAAAGTAAAAATAAAAAAGATTGATCACAGCACAAGCCAACAATAAGAGAACTAATTAATATTTAACACTTATTTGCCTAGCAATTTTTAAAAGAAAACTACAATAAAATATAAGCAATAAAAACATATTAAAAATAGTATTTATTTTAAAATAAAAACTAGATTATTTTTGTGATATTTGTACCAAAAGGTTAAATGTTGAAACTGAAATTGTCAACTGTCAAGATGCATTGTCATTAAATGTTTTTAAATCATACTTTTAAAAAGTGGTAGAGTGAATGAAATAAGACAGCACAGTCATGGGCTAGATGCTGGACAAAATTGGGGAAATATTTTAGCAAAGAACAAATATTCCTTTGAATATTATAACTATTCAAATTCTAAAGCAAGCTTCTTCTACTTTCTTTTTAATTTTTTTTTTATTTTCCTTTTTAATTGGGACCATTAAACACTTGGGGGAAAGGATGACACGTTATAAGAGTGAAACCCAATGAATTATTTCAATGAAATCTTCAGTGAAGAATATTTTTTTCTGAATTCTTTTTTAAAAGTAATTCTTTTGGAAAGGCAGTATATAAGAAAATTAAGATAATACACTCATGTAAATGTTTAGAATAGTCTATTGCTTTTATTAGGAAACTAGATGTCAATATTATAGATTTAAATAAATTAAAAATAAGTAAATTTTAAGAAATATTAGTATAAAGTTTCAAAAGTTGTATAAAATTCGGGATTTTCAGAAACTGCCATTGTGCTTGAGAGTGACAGTTTGTCAACATGGCTCCCACAGCTACAAGCAATGCTCCAGAAGTCTAAGTAGATTATTTTGTAGACCTGCACTGTTCAAAGTAGTACCCATTGGCCATGTGTAGCTATTTAAATTTAAATTAATTAACTAAGTTAAAAATTCAGTTTTTCAGTTGCTCTAGCCACATTTCAAATGCTCCACAGTGGTGGTCAATGCCATCATAGCAAAATGTTCTGATGAACAATTCTGTTCTAAAAAACTAGTGTTATTCATTCCAAGCTTCTAAGTATCGTGGCACAACAAACTACATATCTACTATAATATATATGGAGGAAAATACCTCTCTCATTTATTCAGAAGAGAATTATGACTGACTGAGCTAAGATACATCTGAGAAACTATATAGAAATGTAGATAGGAGGTCATGTAAACATCCTGTATTGAAACTGGAACATAAACATGCATATGTCGTTACACCTAAAACAAGGGTTTATAAGAACAATGACTATATTAAATGATGGTTCAACCAAGGAAGAAATAACATGCTGACCTTAAATCCACAGAAGGATGGAAATGTATCTAGAGGTGTGAACATGGTGGAGATTAATTGATAAGCCCTAAAAATGCCTTAAAAAATAAATAAATGCAAATCTTCAAAGTCCATTTTTATAAGTGACATATTTAGGGTAATTTATTCTAATTAATTTGAAAAGATGATGGATTCTAAAGTATTAAATATTTATTTGAGTCTTTGTGTTCCCTGAAGATAGAAGTTTACTATTCCACACAGAGCCCAGAAGCACAACCAGTACTAAATCCTTCAGTAACACTAAATGGATCAGACCCTACACAAAGCCTGTAAAGTTATAAAGGCCATAGCTTTGACTCTGCAATATATATTTACCTGGGACACTTAAAGTGGAAATTAAATTAATGCTTTGGTATGTCCTTCTCCCATCCCTCCAAAATACAGATAGAACCTTTTACAAACATTTTCAGGGTATCCAGAAACACCACGAAGCCATTCTTAGGAGTCATTCAGATTTCACAATCCAGAAGTTAATAAACCCAATTTTAAAAGACATTTCAGATACTCATAGAGTTTATATCTTTCAACGGGAAGAGGCATTTTTAGCATCAACTTAGAAAAAGCTTAGATCTGCCCTAGGAACTAATATGGCTTCTGTATGTTTGCTTTCTTCTGGGTGCAAATTCTGGATTTTGTTAACAGTGGTATTATGTGCTTAACTCAAATGTTAAATAGAAATCATATCCATAAAATATAAAATAGATGTTTTTACTGATATATGTTTAAAGTTAAAATCAATGCCATTTTTTATTATTAAGTTATTCCATGAGACTGTTTTAATGAACCCAAAACTTCATAAGTAAAGGTTTTGGATATTCAATATGGCAATCAGTAATATTTTATTTTTAAACATCTGCCATATAACGTGAAGGTACATTTTCATTCATTTCTTAGTTTCTTTCTTTCTGTCCATTATTTTATCAACTTGTCTTCTGCACAATATAGAGAAAATTTTCACTTGCATAGGTAAATAATTGCCAATATTAGCACTTTCTATTTTTAAACAATTTACCATATAATATAGATACTATTTAGTTTTACTGATTCATAATTTTGAATAAACTATAAATGATTTTTAAAAATTGAATATTTAATGCTACTTTAAAGCTACTCTCATTCTTTAGCATAAAAGGCAAAGAAAGTATTCACAATTTATAATCAGAACTAAAACAATTAATAGTAAAATGTTTTCATGAGACATCATACCTTGTATTTTGTTATTATTGTTCAACTATTACACAGAAAACATTATATACCACATTTGAAACAACTCTCTTAACAATATATGTGATAGCATATAGTCACTTTTACATTCACTCAGGTTAAATTTATATAAAAATGTTAAAAAGAGAAGACATGGCAAAGATATATATCTTTATATAAATATTTATTTAAGATTAAGAACTTGTATTTATTGAAGCCATCTTAATAAAGTGAAAACACAAACCACATAGTGAGAGGAGATATTCAGCACATATATAACTGATAAAAGATTAATATTTAAAAAAAAAAAGGAATCATTCAATCATTAACAAAAGACAAAGAATCCAATAGGGTATGGACAGAATACTTGAGCTAGCATTTCACAAAATAGGCCAATTTTACCTGGCCAAAAACTATATAAAAAGATATTCAATATTATTTCACTATCAGGAAAAAGATAAAACTAAATTGAGATATTCTTATACACCCAGAAAAATAGCTAAAATTAAAAGGTCAGTAAATTGCAAGAATTGAAGATGTAGAGTAATAGAAAGTCTCAGACATTGTTGTTTGAAATGTAAATTGATATAATCCTTTGGAAAAGTTTTTTATATTGTCTACTAAAGGAGATATACTTTCACCCACAATCTGGCAAGTTCATATCTAGGAATATATCCAAAAGAATTGTGTAATCACATGCACAAAAGTGCATGAATGCGAATGTTTAAAGCAGCAATTTTCATTTTGTTAATACCAGCAAGCAACTTATATATCCAGCAAAGTAGAATGAGCACTTAGATTATGAAATATACAAGCAGTGGATGAGTACTCAACAAACTCTACTAAAAATAATAAATGTCACACAAAATACGTAATGAAAGAAGCTAAATTTATAATGTATATACGTATGTTTCTTTTAAACTAAATTTATAAAAACTGGGAAACTTAATTATAATATTTAAGAATGCATAGTTATGTAACAATTCCATAAATAAGATCAGACAAGTGATTATCATAAAATCAAAGATATTGGTTATCTTTGAAAGAACAGATGAGAGGGATTGAGAAAGGATAGACAGTACCTTTTAGGGTGCTGACTACATTCTAATACCTCCATCTGAGTCAATACATGTGTTCACTTAATGATAATTTATAAGCCTACCTTTCTGTTTTGCATAATCTGTGTGTGTGTGTTATATTTTCATAATAAAATGGGTCATCAAATGCAACAGGATTTAGATCACTCCTTGAGGGGGCCCACTCTATGTCCATTTACCAAGAGAGTTGCAGCCCAGCGCTCTGGCAGTGGTTACCCAGAAGGTCAAACTTTTAATCATATTGTAGCTTTTGTTTGTTTATAAAACTAAATGAATAAATGAAACGTATACCCTAGGGTGTGTATCAAAGATCAAAGCTAAGGAAGACAAATTCAGTCATTGAGACAAACACAACATTAGAGAAGCTGACAATGGAAAGAAGTAGAAAGTGAGACTAAATGTGGAAAGTAACTCTACATGCATTTTTACTAACCACTGATCAACCATGCTATTTGAGAATTGACCAGCCTAGCTTAGAGACACAGAGTAAAAAATAACAAACAATAAACCAAATCCTCTATCATATGGACTCTATTAAATATTTGACCACAGATTTTCATAAGTCATATAAAATACAGTCTTGTTCTATTACTCTCAAATCATTTTAAGGTCCCCGAAGAAATACATATGTAGAGCTCAAGACCAGATCTACACATTTTCTTACTATAACACTTTGACACCAAAGCCCACTGAAATTTTTTTTTTTTGAGCTAGATTGATGAGGTACTCTTTTATCTAGGTAAAAGTTAAAGATTTTATTCCACTTTTTCCTAGCCTACATCTATTCTAAAACTTAGATGGTAACAAAAGTTTGTCCAAAGAAAAATATATACTCATGTGTAAGAACAGAATAAGAGCTTTCCCTAGGTATTTGTGAAATGTTGGTCTTTCTATTCCTAGTCATCTTCTGGGTGAGCATCTAACCAAGATTGACAAGTGGAAGAGATCAAAACATTCCAATAAATGAATTTCCAGAAATAAAGAACATGCATCTAAGATTATGGCCCTGGCTCCTGAACTATCTCATTAGCATTTCTCTTTGGGAAAAGAGTAGAAGATGAGCAGAAAGACCAAAACACAATACTGTAAATCCTAGGAGTCAGGTGGTTGGGCAGCTGTGCTTTTCCCTAATAATAATGGCTGTTGTTTATTGAACTTCTATGCAATGTGCCAGACACTAAATGCTAAATTTATATATCATTTATGTATCATAAAAATTTAATGAGAAAAGTGTTATTATACTTTATAAGTAGCAAAAGTAAGGGTCAAAGAAGCAAAGTAAATTGCATAAGGTTATGCCTGGTAATGAGGGGAGCAAAGATTTTTATCAAGAACTTATATCCTGAACAAATATTTTTTCACTAAACCACACTGACTTAGACTTTTCACATATCACAGCTCCAAATAGGAATATTTGGGTACAGTTTTGCATCACCATTTATTAAAACACAAAACAAAATAAAAGCAAAACCAGAGAAAGAAAAGGCATTTATAAGAACAAGAAAATTATTCAAGGAATAGATTTATTCTTTTATGAGACAAGATCACAGGTGATTTTTACTTTAGAAATATGAAGATCAAAAGAAAGATGGGTTAAGTTTATAGAATTATGAAGCATATTGATATGATTTACATAGTTATATATAAAATCCCAAGATGCTCTAACAACACGTTTCTATGAGTCATGAAAGACGCCATTTAAAAATAAGTCAAACGAAAGATTCTTTACAAAGCAGGCAGGAAGCTTATAGATTTCTACACCACTAAACATTGCGTAGAATAAAGGGTAAAGTTAAATTCCTGGTTGATAGACAGAAACAGGTCATTAAGAATATATTTGTGGTGTCATTGTAACTTTGTCAATATATAAAGCATTCTGGTCAAAATTACCAAGAAATAGAATCATTGAAAAGATACACCATTGGTCAGATCAATGTGGCATGTCTATGGCAAGGTATCTATTATCTATTTGCTAGTGCCTAATCTATTTGTATGTTCTCTTTTCAATCTTTACCTCACTCGTTGCATAAAAAAAAATGTATAATTTCTACTACAAAGGTAGAGACTAACCATTCAAAGTTGCCTTCTAAATTACTATGATGAATAAGTGTTTAATAATTGTAATAACTTTGTAACCCCTTTAAATCTTACAGATAATTATTATTTTAGACTATAAATACTACCTCCAAAAAGGTAAACTGTCATCTACTTTGAATCATGTAATTGTCAGTCTTCTCTTCAAAATTTTAAACCATAGCAACAGAAATTTACTTACCATTTTAAGGAATACAGGTATGAAACTAGGAAATAATTGGGTAAGAACCAATAGGCAGGAATTTGAGGATGTTTAAACATTTAATATTAACTCATTATTTAGATTGCTTGTCTTTATTTAGAGAATATATATACACACACATTATATATGTGTATGTATTCCATACATACATAAACATGTGTATTTCATATGTATGTATTATCTATATATATGCATTTCATAGTATGTATATATTCATTCCATACACACATATATAATATATACATACACACACATATTCCATAAATATATAAAAAGATGGACTGAAAGTCTATAGGCATTTTCTTTAAAATTTTTAGGGATAAAATATGAAATGTTTCCTCTAAGCATGTTTTTTTAGAGAGCTAAATCACATTATGTGCAAGACAAATCAATACGTCTGCTTCCAGGGGAAAAATAATGGCGATTTGATTTATTTTAGATCTATGTTAACATGTTCAGAGCACCACAGTATCACTTTGATTTATAAGACTTTTCACAATTGCCCTTCTAGAGTGAAAAGTGCCAAGGGAAACCTCTTTTATGTTTTATTTGTATTTTTGTTATTATTTATAAAATGCAAGTGAAATATAAAAATTTTATTCAAACAAAAGTAATCTGAACTTTCTAAATTTCAATTTACTCTGTGATATTGTAATAATTTAGGAATTTTTTTTTTCTTCTCAAGAAATCATCTAGTAATTTTGACTCTTAGTAGAACATTTTTTGAGAGGTTGAAGTTCAAGTGTTTGATCTAGAGCCTGTCATAAATCAACATGTACTTATGGTAACGTACTTCAGGGGACAATTATGGAAGTATCAGAGGAATCATATAAGTTATTTAGATACCATGTAGACAGAGCCCCATTAATATAATTCACTCTGTTAAAATACAAACAAACAATAAAACACTTCAAATTAGATACTACTTTTACATGCAGAAAACTGGTCATGTGACGGAGTTCTAGAGTAGTGATGTTGTTGACAAACACTCAGAATATGTAACTTTGTATTGAAGGGAAAGTTTTGCTGAGACCCTGAGATGATAGATAAGAGCTAGAAGAGAGATAGAGGCTTACATTTCCAAATTGAGTTCTGAGAACCATTTGTCTAATTTTTAAATCTCTAGCCTGAATCCTGGTTGCAAAATCCGAAAAGTGAGCAATTAACTGAGTGAATATTCTGATAATGATCCATAGGAGAAGTTATTGCTATTGGATTTAGCCTGGACCCCAGAGTTTCTCAGAGCAAAGAATGAGTATACGTTTCCCAATGAATATTTGTAGGATATGCAGGAAAGATTCTGTTCAGGAAACTTTCTTGGTTGTGTTAAGAAGAACTGGAAGTGGACATCTACATTCCTGGGAAGATGTGCAAGGCATAAGCAAATATGAGAATCTTAATGCAGTAGAAAGATTTTAGTCATCACAAAGGACTAGCGATTATGAATACAGCAGAATGGCTGTCACTTGAATTCAGGTCTTTGAAATGAAAATGGCTGTGAGGAAAAAAAATGGAAAGCACATTTTGTAAAAGCTTGGATCGTAAGGAGCACTCCTCTGAGACTCTCCAGTGGGACGTGATATTGAGGAAATGCCTTCTTTTCCTTGCTACTTCCCCTTTGACGTATATGTACTTATACTGTTTTGGCAACATGGATGCTCGGTGGCAGGGACAAGTGAGAGACAGAAGCCAGGAATGGTGCACAGGTAGATATACCTAGAGGAGTAGTGAAAGTGTCCCTGCATCTGGTGAGGCGCTTACAGCTGTTTGGTGAGGAGCTGAACTTTTTGGTTACTCACCAGGGATTCTAAGTGGATGTGAGTGCCCTGGAGAGCAGAAAGCAGCAGGCCTAATCAAGGCAACTTTGAGGACCCATAAAGAAAAACAGTAGAAATTACAGTATTCAATGGAATAGGAGTGGGATGAGGAAGGAAAAAGCAGTCAAATCTAAAACAATTTTAAAACTATGATGATTCCAGTGCAGATGGCTAGGTTTGGTGACCCATTCCATACACAGTGGAACCCGACATTCACATATATAGCAACTCTCAGAAACAGAAAATGGTTCCAGTGGAGAAGCAGCCCCAACAGAAGTCAGCTTAGTCATAAGCACATTTATAAACCAAAAGACTCCCCCAAGTTCTTGAAATCTTGTCAGACAGTGGGTTGCATAATTGGGTGGACACTGGGAATGGAGTTCCTTCATTTGCAGGGAGCAGTATACTCCAAGAGATTTTTTGTTATATTCATATAAAAATTTACTGCCATAGACAGGTAGAAACTAGGGAAAATTGACACACTGACATGTAAGCAACTAAAAACATGATTTTTTTTTAAAGCTTTCTGTCAGCTTCATTAAAAAAGGAGCAATCTGCTTTCCCAGGGAAACCCTACGTTAAAGTGAACCATGATTCTGTTTTGTTTTGAACTAGGTTCCATCAAATTATAAAAGGAAATTGCATGAAAATTTAAATGATACTACTATTCTTTAAACATATCGTTTTAAGGGCTGAATGATATTGAACAAATACTTCACAGTTTACACATGCTCCTAGGTGCTGGATATTAAAGTCTTCCAAATTTTAATATTGTGAATAATGCCGCAGTAAACATATTTTTACCTAAGCTTTCCCACTTTCCTCCCCCTCTCACACACACAAAAAACATAATCTCCTTATGTAAGAAGCCAGGAAATGGAACTTCCTAACTCATTTAGATATTGCAAAATTATTTTTTAAATTGTTTATACAAATTGCACTTCTACCAGCAAAGTAAGAAAATACATATTTTACCTCTCTTTTATCAACATAAAGTGTTCTTTAATGTTTTCTAAGTTAAAAGGGAAGATGCATGTTTCACTGAGGGTTAACAGACATTTCTTTACTGATCAGACAGATATGATTTTTAAGTTCACTATTTGTTAGGTATGATGACTTTATTGATATTTTTCACCATTTATATTTTGAGATTTTGTTATTGCTTATAAATTTGAATGAGTTGTTTTTAATCATCTCTTTTATATTTGCAGCAAATAATTTTCAAATAAGTTAATTTTATTCTATATTAAACACACCTGTATTTTCTATTGCAATGTCCTTAAATTTATGTTTTTTATTGTGTTTTTCCCCATTACATATATCTGAACTTAGAACATTTGCTTCCCACTACCTCCACCCAGATTTAATAAAAAATTATTTTTGTTATCTTCTGTTTTTATAATTTTTTAAAAGTCCTCACCTGAGATATTTTTTCCATTGATTTTTAGAGAGAGTGGGAGGGAGGGAGGGACAGAGACAGAGAACCATCTATGTGAGAGAGACACATTGATTGGCTGCCTCCCACACACACTCCAATCGAGGCCGGGTGATCAAACCTGCAACCTAGGTACGTGCCCTTGACCGAGAATCAAACCTGAGGCCCTTTGGTGCATGAGCCTATGCTCTAACCATTGAGCAACACGGGACAGTGCTGTTTTTATATATATTTAAATACTCAACATACTTTAAGTTTGTTTTAATATAGGATGTGAAATAATGGTTGTATTTATTTTCTTTTATAATTTGCAAAGCAGTCGTGTGGATGTGATTTATTAAATGATATATTCCTTCCCCTCTGAACTGTTACTAGATCCCTACACATTTGTTTTTAACTGTTACTATTGATTCAAACCAGTTAAGGTTATAACCCAGTGTATTTGCTGCTTATCTACTACACGGCGTGCTATTATAACAGTGAAGGATCACACATCATTAATTTAATCACTGAGCACAAAAATATGCTTTATTTGCCCCCAAGTTTTCTTATATTCATCATTCTACCTTTATTTGAAACTCATATATGTGTAATAGTATAAGAGCAAATGTTTAGTTCCATATTACCTGATGTACCAATTACTATATTATTCATGATTTTCATAATCTTTTGTAATTCCAACAACATGATATAATATACAAAAATGTGTTATATGTTATTAATTTACCTTATAGAGTAAGAAATGTTATTTATCATTTTATGCTACAGTGTTTTGATAGTGAGGTGACTTGTATATGATAAAACAAAATAAAATTGGAATTTAGAATCAGATAAATTTGGATTCAAATTCTAACCTAAAAATTTACTAGGCTTTAGGAAATTATTTAACCTCTCCAATCCTAAATTTTATTTTATAACTGAATAATAATGCTGCATTTTTAAATAAAAAATAACTGCCTAACACTAATCTTGACATATAGTAGGCTCAAAGCTACATCTTTAATGGCTTGTAGTGTGGAATTTACTTGTAATAATTTTATGCAGTACTTTAACTACTTTCCAACTACATATAACAGAAAATTAAAGACTTAGACTGGCATTTTCTTCAAAGGAAATGTTAGAAGTGTTTTCAGCTGTATTACACCATTCTGATCCTGACTGCGGAAAACCAAGGCATAGATATGGTGTTATATCTTATATAATAATAATACTACAGGTAGGATTGGGGAGAATACAGTCCCAACCAGAGAACTTTATAAAAGTAGTCAAGAAAAGAACACTTTGGCTGAACACAAACTTCAAAGGAAGTGTTGACTAGAAAGCTCAACTAAATTCAAGGTGACTTTCCATTTCATTACAATAAATAATACACCCTTAAGTTCACAGGTTTAAATGGAAACACCCTGTAGTCCCTGTTAAATTCTCTGGTAAACTTCCATTAAGATAAACATTATAAAGCGCACACTTGCACACAATATTGAAAACTCACAAAGTTATACAAGAGTGTGTGGGGGGCAATTTCCACTAAAATTGAAGATAAACCTTCATGAAAATAGATTATAGTGTGACTGAAAATTTTTTTTTATTTAAATACATTTTTTAAATCCTTGAAATGTAGAACTGATCTTATTGAAATGTGGCACTGAGTCAGACAGACTCGTATAGTTAGAAATATAATAACATGCAATATCACAGACCAGGGGAGAAGTGGGAGCAAGTTATAAGAAATAGTTTTAGGATAACTGTTCAACCTTAAAATAAATACCAAATAATTCAATACAGATTAATTAATTTCATATTAAATTTTTAAGAAAAGTCAGATAGAAACAGAAATGAATTTTTATAAAATTTCTGGATGAATGAGGACATCCAAGCTAAAAACCTATGGAGTATATCAAATTGGAATATTCTATAGTTAGGACTATATAGTAATACGTCAAATATAAATTGGAAGAGGTTTTCATAACAAAAATGTCAGAAAATATTACTAAGGTCACTGCCTTCTTTCATTTATTCAAACTTACAACAACAACTTGTTGAAGCCCAGATGTGCCAGATGCTGTGTGTATGGTGTGAGAAAAAACACACACTCCCCTGTACTCATGCATCTTAGAATAGGAGTAAGGCCAATAACTATTACACAAAGGTTATATAACTTAAATGTTGATGAGTGCTACTAAGAAGAAGTGCAAGAAATATTTTTAAAACACCTAATAGAAAGAGTTTCGTGAACAAGTTACATGTTTCAGGTTAGCCCTTGAGAATATTAACAAAGTGAAAGGAGCAAAGGAAGACATTCAAGCAGGAGGAGCAAACTGCGAGGCGTCCACAAAGCGTCATGACTTTCAAATATTTGAATGACTGAAAAGAGACCAGAATGGAAAAAATGAGGCTGACCAGAAATAAGGACCAGATCACAAGGGGCTAGGAAACTTACTAGGAGCAAGCCAAAGTTATTGAAATGTTTTAAGCAGAAAAGTAGCAAGGCCATATTTTAATTTTGCAATAACTCATTCTGACTCCTGTGAAAATTATGTTGGCAGGGACCAGAGCGACTGTGCTGCGGCAAGAGTATATTAGTGGGAGAAGCGGTGCTAAGGATGGCTCCCAAGAGTCTGTCAAAAGCAACAGAGTGAATGGGCAGCATTGCTTATTAAGATGAAGAATACTAGGAAAGGATTGGGTTTTACATTCTTTTTAAAAATATCCAGTTTGCCTAAAAATAGTGAATGTATGTCAAATGAAAATATACAAATGGTAATAATATACTATAATTTCAATTAAGAAAACAGAGCACAGATAAAAAGTTGTAAGAAATCACACTGAAGTAGAATGACATTAATCCCACATTGTGAGATTTGGGATAATTGTACTTAAACATTTTTTTTTTTAAATTTAAAGCACTTTTTACACAGAGTGTGATTATTTTAAACCTTAAAATCCTTCATATTTAGTGTTTTAAAATTTCTCCATTCATGTTTCACATTTTATCTCATTTAAACATATGTCAGAGTCTTCTTTCTGCAAAAGGTTCATAAGACAAATAAGATAATACAGCTTCTGTTGTATACATTAGGTAGGATACACTGAATCACTACCATGAACCAAATTTCATGGAGGTTAGTTAGCTTCTTTCTGAGTCATTATTCAACATCTTTTTAGCACTTACCTGCATTAATCATGTCAGAAGCAACTGAATATGTATGTCATCATATTTGAAATAATAAACTACATACTGTTAAGTAGATTTCTAGTCTGTTTTAAGAATAAAGCCTCATGAAATTATTCACTGCCTTTCCCAGTGGGCTTAGTAAAAATTTGTGAATGGTTTGTAACCAGCTCTATTTGAACTTCTCTTATACTTTCCTATTTTTCATTTTAATTTTAAAGCCAGGTTCCATGTTTTTCATTTTCAAAAAGAGCAGTTCACCAACAATTCTCATCATAAACCAAGCTTTGTTCTTTTTCCCTTAAAGAAAATCTTTAAATAACTCAACAGGGTTTGTGGTTTCTGAGTTATGGGCCCTTCACACTAATGATAAAAACCATAACATTCAGACTTATACAGTGAGGTATATTAATGGTATATTCAACTTGACATCATGACCAATATGGCCCTCAGGAGTTGGCCTATAAATATCAGTTGTCAGAGTTAAATGCTTTGTTTCTTACAGGCTATAATAGCCAGACATCTTATTCTTTGCCCTCTTATTAGTGAGGCTTCCAATGTATCCCTGAATACACACGGATTACATACATATATTTTAAAGATAAATTGCTGGATACTCTCCTAGTTGCTGCCTTCAGGGATCTTATATTCTAATTGCAAAATCAATACATCCAGAAAAAAGACTGTAATATATAATTCTATGTGTTATACAAGCTAAAAAAAAATAACATGAGAAGTTTAAGAAGTTCTTTATAGCCAAATCATCATGAGTTCATCCAAATTAAATAAAACAATGCAGTTTGTTCATAATTTTTTTTTTAATTAAAAACATGAACTTAAGATTCCAAATCCTAAATGCATTCATCAGGATTGCCTGAAAAATCTTTGAAGTAAGTTTCTATGCTAGAATTAAGTCCAGAAGTCGGTATTGGCCCAGGAAAAGCTCATTTGACTACCTTTGCTTCTTTTCCTCCCACTGTGGCTCTCCTGGGTGAATGTAGAAGACAGTGACAGACTCAGATGTGAGTGCCACCATTCCTGTCCCTACGTTAACTCACACAAGTGATCAGGAAAAGAAGCATCAGCATTGTCCCAGTTTGGTTGCCTGGAATTTCCATCTTGACATTTTCTTTTTCTTTCTTTCTTTTTTTTTCTTTTTTTTTTTTTTTTTATCCTCACCTGAGGACATTTTTCCATTTTTAGTTCAGATAGAGTGGGAGGGAGAGAGAGGAAGAGAGAGAGAGAGAGAAACATCGATGTGAAAGGGACACATCGAGTGGCTGCCACCCACACGACCAACCAGGGCCAGGGACAAACTGCAACCGAGGTACGTGCCCTTAGCGGGAACCGAACCCAGGTCTCTCTGGACCACAGGCCGACGCTCTAACTGCTGAGCCAAGCCGGCCAGGGCTCTTTTTCTTTCTTTTTATTTTTTTATCATTTAATTATTTTTTGTTGTTGTTGTTACAGATGTTTCTCCTTTTTCCCCCATTGACATCCTCCTCTCATTCTCGCCCCCGCCCCCAGCATTGTTGTCTATGTCCATTGTTTATGCTTATATGCATAAAGTCTTTGGTTTATCTCTTCCCTCCCTCCCCACTCCCTCCTCTGAAGTTTTCCAGTCTGAACCCTACTTTTATGTCTCTGGGTCTATTTTGTTCATCAACTTATTTTGTTCAGTATATTCCACAAATAAGTGAGATCATGTGATACTGGTCTTTCTCTGACTGGCTTATTTCATTTAGCATAGTACTCTCCAGGTCCCTCCATGTCCTCTTGAAGGATAAGAGATCTTTCTTTCTTACAGCTGCATAGTACTCCATTGTGTAAATGTACCACAGCTTTTTTATCCACTTATCTACTGATGGACACTTGGGCTGTTTCCAGATCTTAGCGATTGTAAATAGTGTTGCTATGAACATAGGGGTACACATGACAGTAATGCAAAATAATATTGAATGCAAAACTGCAATTGAAAAAAAAAAGTTTTAAAAATGAACAGATGTAAAACAATAAAATAAAATGCAAAATAAAATAGAAATAGCACATGAAACTACTTGAGTGTGTGATTGCATTGACTTGACCAGATCCAGTAGGGCAAATTCAAGTTCTATACCACCCAAAGACACCCTCGATTTGCAAACTAACATTAAGCCTTTCATGCATAAACTTAGATTTTGTGCTTTTTAACTTACGCTTTGACTGCCACAGAGTCAGATTCTTTCTCACCCCTTCCCTCAGAGTAGAGCTAATTGGACCAACTATAATTTCTCATCTAGTTTCTGGTCACTTCATTAGTGCATGATGTTTCTCATTATAAAGTGAAGATCCCATTCTCAGAACCTTTGTCGTGTTGCTGAGTATGACTTGATTAAACTTCTATTGTGTTTTTATCTCCCCTTTAATTATTTGGTTACAAGAATATAAATATTTAGAGACTTCCGATCAAGATGGCAGCATAGGTAAATGCGTTATCGCCTTCTCCCACAACCACATCAAAATTGCAACACAACTATCATTCAGAACCCCCTGAAATCGAGCTGGATGGAAGTCCTACAACTACGAAATTAAAGAAGCAGCCACACCTAGGCTGGTAGGAGGGGCGGAGGCAGACGGGCTGGACCCAAACCCACGTGTGGTGGATACAAATCAGGAGGGACATCTCGGTTGCGAAGGTCCTCCCTGAGGAGTGAGGGGTCCCCGTCCCACACCAGGCGCCAAGCTCAGGGTTGTAGAGCCAGGAAGAGAAGTCCCCATCACTTCTGGCTAGAAAAACCAGTGGGAACTGAGGCTGAGGCGGCTGGAGCCCCCAGGCAGCTCCTCTTAAAGGGCCCGCACACAGACTTACTCGGACTTGTTCCCTCTAAGTTCGGAGGGGTGGCAGCTTGAGGGGCGCCAGAGACATACAGGGAAGAACTGAGCTGTTTGGCCTTGGGAGGAGGGCTGGAGAGGTGGCCTTCTAATGGACAGACTTGCTGGCGGAGGCCTTTGTTCCTTTGGTGAGCCCTTCCCCCATAGGACAGGCAGATGGCCCCCATATCTGGGACTCTAGCAACCTGGCTCAAACTGTTTGCCCTGCCGTGGTGATTCCCTGAGGCTCTGCCCCACCCAATTTTCAGGCCCAACCAAGCTGTTTCCAAAGGCTTTACCATAGGATTGGCCTGTCTTGGATCCTCCTTCAGAGTTTCCTAAAATCTCTCAAACAAGCAGCATCTGGTCTCAGTGAGCCCATACCTCTTGTTAAGTGGCCCCAGGCCTGGCACTGGAAGCAGCCAACCTTGAATCACAACTTGGCTTTTCCTGGGCACCTCCAAGCCCAGCACAAGAAGCAGCCATTGGCAGATCATTTTGTAGCTTATGCTGGGTGGCCCTGGATAGAGCACAGGCAGTGGCTGACCTTGCCTGAGAGCCAGCACACCCAGTGGACAGCTTCAGACCACATCAAAACACTACCACCCAACCACCTCCACAAGTGACACACTCAATGAGTAGACTCAGTGGGTACCAGAGCCCTGATGAAGTAAGTCTTGCTCTGTGTGGTTGGCCTCTACACAGCTGATCCTCCAAGGTGGTCAGAGGCCAGTGGTCAGTGGGCACAGCCAGTCCTTGCAGCTGATCAGCCTGAGTAAATCCCTCCCATTGACGTGCCAACAGCAATCAAGACTTAATTACAACAGAAGGGTATACAGTCCACACTAGGGGTGCACCTCAAGGGCCAGCTGCCATGATCAGGGAGGCTGTGCCACTGGATCCTACAGGACACCTACAACAATAGGCCACCATACGAAGCCTAGGAGACATAGAAATTCTACCTAATACATAGAAACAATCACAGGGAAGCAGCCAAAATGAGGAGACAAAGAAACATGTCCCAAATGAAAAAAAAGAACAAACCTCCAAGAAAAGTATTAAACAAAATGGAGATAAGCAATCAATCAGATGCAGAGTTCAAAACACAGGTTATAAGATTGCTCAAGGAACTTGGTGAGACATTCAAGGAACTTAGTGAGACCTCCAAGGAACTTAGTGAGAACATCAACAACATAAAAAAGGATCAGTCAGAAATGAAGGATGCACTAACTGAAATAAAGAATAATTTATAGGGAATCAATAGTAGAGTACGTAAAGCCAAGAAGCAAATCATCGATTTGAAATATAAGGAAGCAAAAAACACACAATCAGAACAGCAAAAAGAAAAAGAATCCAAAAAATAAGGCTAGTGTAAGGAGCCTCTGGGACAACTTCAAGCATTCCAACATTCACATCATTGGGGTGCCAGAAAGAGAAGAGAGAGAACAAGAAATTGAAAACCTATTTGAAACAATAATGACAGAAAACTTCCCTAATTTGGTGAAGAAAACAGACATATAAGTCCAGGAAGCACAGAGAGTCCCAAACAAGATGAACCCAAAGAGGACCTCACCAAGACACATCATCATCAAAATGCCAAAAGTTAAATACAAAGAGAGAATCTTAAAAGGAGCAAGACAAAGGCAGTTTGTAACCTACAAAGGAACTCCCATAAGACTGTCAGCTGATTTCTCAAAAGAAACTTTGCAGGCCAGAAAGGAGTGGCAAGAGATATTCAAGGTGATGAAAAGCAACAACCTACAACCAAGATTACTCTATCCTGCAAAACTATCATTTAGAATCGATGGACATATCAAGAGTTTCCCAAACAAGAAAAAGCTAGAGTTCATTACCACCAAGCCAGTATTATATGAAATGTTGAAGGGTCTTCTTGAAGGAGAAGAAAACAAAAATATAAACAATAAAATGTCAATTAATACATATCTATCAACAATTGAATCTACAACAAAATGAGCAAGCAGAACAGAAACAGACTCCTAGATACAGAGAACTTTTTGTTGCTTGCCAGATGGGTAGGGGCTGGGCAGATGGGTGAAAAAGATGAAGGAATTAAGAAGTACATATTAGTTGTTAGTCTGATGATCCTCAAAGCGAAGGGGGAGGGAGGGTGGGATGAGATAGACCAAAGAACTTCTATACATATATGCATAACCAATGGACACCAACAATAGTGTGGGGAAGGTAAGAGAGAGGTGGGATTGGGGAGGAGGGGGTCAATAGGGTAAAAAAGGGGGGACATCTATAATACATTCAACAGTAAAGATGAGTTTTAAAAAAAGAATATAAATATTTATAATTTACTCCATTGTTATTATTTATATTTGGCCAACAGTATCACTGACAAATATAACATTTTTAAGACTACCTAAGTTTGTTTTATTTCTAAAGTTATATTGTTCTCTTGTTTCATAGAGTAAATGTTCCCCATTTATTTCCCCATTGTTAATATATTCCACTTAAATTCTCCCACTTTTATGTTTTCCAAACTTTTGTCTCCCCATTGAAAAGTTCTTTTTTTTTTTTTTCTGTCCTTTTTGCAATTATTTTCCTACATTTTTTGTCTCCACGATTCTAAATATAAAATTATATTTACTATTATTAAATTACATAAAATAACAATGGCATTATTTTTTTCTTATTGAGAATATTATTCAATCAATTCAGAATCTGGAAGCATATTTTGACCATTGTAGGGAGCTTTGACCATTTCCTTGTTCCATTTGTAAGAATGACTATATTCTTCCACCATTTCTTCACTGTAGTTTATTGACACCTGTATTTATTACTTTACACTTTTCATATATTATATACCAACAAACTAGCTATTTATGAATTTGCTGTATCACCTGTGTTCTTTCCCTCCAGGACCACTCTACTTTTCCTAATTAATGTTTGAACAAGGAACACATCTATCCCGAGGGAGCCTTTGTGTTTACTCCACTAAACCAAGAGCATCCATATTGCACTTCACGACCCTCTCTATTTATCAGAATCACTATCCCAAGTCTCATAAGAACCCAGCTACAATCTAACTTCTCTGATAATTGAATTCAATACTAGGTTGCATCTTACCAATATTCATTCTAAGCCTATATATGTATATCGCACTGAATTGTAGCTGATGTGTGAGTTATATTATTTCTATATAGACAGGATTTCCCAAAATCACCTGCTTGAGAAACTGATAAATAAGTTGCAAAACTAATTCACCACTTGGAATACAGCAGTATGATGGCACTCTAAGAGCAAATACAGCATAGTCCAAGCTCACGACTCAATATCTTCACCTTGTACTCCTACTTCAAAGCTAGCAAGTGCTGAAAGCTTTATAAACTGAAGATTTTTACCACGTGATTCGATAGAAGGGAAATGTCACTTCACTAAATCCACACTGTTGATCCTGAGGGATTGTGGGATAGGGGGCTATTCACTTACCTTCTTGTAAGATAGCAAGATGAAGACAGAATTATGATTCATTCCACACACAGGTTTCCTAAAAAAAGTGCATTGGGTTTATCTTCTAACCAAGTACATGATAGACAGAAAAATAAGTTGACTACAACGCTAATATAAACTATACAAAATGCCATCTAGAATTCTGCAAAATATAATCCTGGTGAGGTGGGAAAAGAACAACAAAAAATGATTCTTGAAACAGGAAGTATTAAATATGCATCAGAATTAGAAGTCACACTAACCCCCAACACACAACACACAGACATGTATTATATTATTATCATTGCTGGTTATGTTGCCTTGAAAGAGGACTGGGCAAATTTAACATTTTAGACATTTATCAGTGAGTGCTCTTGGGATGAACACCTGTGCAAGTGAGGGAAGGAAAGACTGGGCAGAGGAAAATAGACATTGTGGAACCCTGCCCTAATTCTTCCTTCAGGATCAGGAATTCATTCCCACGGCTGCTTAGAGTGTTGGCTAGTGACAGTATAAAGCACTTTTCCTTTCTGTTACTTGTCCTTGGCCTAAGGGATCTTTTTTATCCGTTAGCCAAACCTACCAGTAACTGTGGAGCTGGGGTGGCCGTTCAGAACTGTCTTTATGTAAACTCTATTTTAATCTGTTATTGGATGCAGACTGCCCAGAAAGAGGCATGGCCTTGGGTGAGGAAGTTTTCTTCATCTAAGGAAATCTCCAAAAGATAACTAAAAGCTAAGGTTAATCTAATGACCACCCTCACAGCTACTTGGAAAATAGTCCCTACATTTCTGTAAGAGAATCTAAGAAGTACATTGCAACATCACCCACAAATGTTTAAAACATGGTAATGAGTTACTTTTAAATAATTGCAAACATCACCATGCCCAGGTGACTTTTCACAATTTTCTTTTCCTTTTTATTGAATTTATTGGGGTGACACTGGTTAACAAAATTATACAGGTTTCAGGTACACAATTCTGCAACACATCATCTGTACACTGTATTGTGTATTCATCACCCTAAGTCAAGTCTCCTTCTATCACCATTTATCCCCCCTGTACCCTCTGCCACCTCCCTCCCACCTCCTGTCCCCAGCAATCACCACACTGTTGTCTGTGTCCATGAGTATTTTTCTCTTTTTAACTCAATCCCTCTGCCCCCCAACAGCCTGCCCAAACAGATGTCAGCCTGCTCTCTATCTATGAGTCTATCACTATGTAGCTTGTTAGTTCATTTTGTTCATTAGATTCCACACATGAGTGAAATCTTATGGTACTTGTATTTCTCTGACTGGCTTCTTATTTGGTATGTATCAAATGTCCAACCCCAAGTGAGTTTTCATATGAAATAGATTTTTCAATAAATAAAAAACTGAGAATTTTACACTTGAAATGAAGATTTGTCCAGAGAGATTTATTGGCGGGTGCTCTGAGGAACCACACCTGTAAGAGGGTGAAGGAGGTAGAATAGGATATATGGAGAATTCCAACTCTGATGCACTCATTTGAGGTATCAGGTCACCCCCGGAGGGATCTGAAGTTGAAATAGCCCTTCAGAGGTATTTGCAGTTTAAGTAAGGAGGAAGTCTTTGTACCCTGCATTAGTTAGTAATTATATGTGGACTGCCCCTTGGGAGGAGTAGCTCCATTTGGCCAAGGGTAATTCTCAGCAACTGATAATGTATATTCTGTCAGCAGCAACAGCTCCTGGCAGCTGTAGGAATGAGTTCCTGAGTCCTAAGAGGGGACCTTGGGCATTATCCACAACAATAAATTTGATAAACTGCATTATTCAAAAAGATCATCAAAAGCATACACCAGCTTTCTTTTGTGGAAAACTAGTAATATTCTAGTTTACATGAGCACTGTTGTTTTCCTTAACTTTATCACTTTTTGTAGACTGTTTCTTATTTGTTTTTATACATCATGATCATTATACATGGATGGGCAAAAGTAGGTTTATAGTTGTGATATAAATAAATAATACAACGATGAATAAATAATAATACAAGAATAAACTCTGTGTTTCATGTACTCACAACTGTAAACCTACCTTTGCCTACACTGAATATATTTATAAGAAATAAATAAGAAAAACAAACAATAGTAATCTTCAAAAAACATATTTGCAATAAAATGTATTCCTCAATAAGAAGTTTCATATAACTGAGAATATTTAGTGTATATCATGTGTCTATTCCATCTTTCAGATATGTGAAAGTAGTATTGACTAAGATAGAGAAAATGGTGGATAAAAATCTTACTTCTTATATCCCAAGACTGCTAGTATTAAAATTCTTATGAAAATCTCTCATTACAAAGTGATACAGTAAGCCATGCTTTACATTTTTGCTCTATGTCCAAAAATGAAAGTAGCATTTTCAATTAAGTTTGCAATGCATAGGACCTTATAGTTTTATGACATTAAAATTGTTCAGACATAAATGAATAATTTATATATTGTGCTTTTGTAATAGTCAGCTTGGGTTGTCATAGCAAAATACCATTTACTGGGTGGCTTAAACAACAGCAGTTTACTTTTTCAGAGTTCAGGAAGCTGGAAGCCTGAGACCAGGGTGTCAGCAGGGTCGGGTTCTCATGAAAAATGTCTTCCTTGTTTGCAGATGGTTATTTTATTGGTGTGTGCTCAAATGGCCTTTCCTCTGTGAGTGGGCATGGAGAGAGAGAGATCCCTCTCTATCCCTCTCCTTATAAAGTCATCAATCCTATTGGATTAGGACTCCAGCATTATAACTTCATTTAACCTAATTAACTCCTAAACGACCTCTCTGCAAATACAGTCATATTAGGGGTTAGGGACTCAACATATGAATTTGAGGGGCACAAAATTTAGCCACTAGCAGCTTCTTTTTGAGGTTACTTTATCCCCCTTTTTAGATGTTTACCTTCACACATTTAATTACTTCCACTACTCTAAATCTAGTATATCAGCATAGCCCACCCACTAAAAGTCTGTGATGCATAATTCTCAAGTAACATCAAAGTATTAGAAAGATTGTAGGGATTTAATTTTTGTTAATTTTTAGTGAATTTATTGGGGCAATATTGCTTAATCAATTTATTTAGGTTCCAGGTGTTCAATTCTATAACACATTATCAAAAGATGAAAAAGTATGATGTTTATAATTTATAACTTCTGGCAAAACATTGAGTATTTTGATTCTTTTATATATAATTTTATAAGGTGTATTTTCTATTTGATTTCTAGTCAAGTTTGTCTCTATATAGTATCTGGTTTTGTTGCTATGAAAATTTTCTTTGTAGCTATAATGGTGTTTTATGGTTTAGCTGTCTGGATCACTATCTGCTGCTAACATCCCAATGATACAAATTTAGACTTAAAAACATTTCAAACATAGTTTGTCTCATGGCTACTTCATAATTCAGACCTAATATTAGTCCTACTTTTATAGATATTAAAGTTGCCAAATAACTGAGCAAAAGTCATGATTTAAAATTGTAGTGTGAACGCTCTTCCTATAATTTAGGAATAAGTCTAGCACTAGTGTTTCAAGTACTAACAAATACGTAGTTACATGCATTTGAAAAATTTAAAGATTAATAAAAGTTCATCATTTTTTATTCCAAGTATCCTAAAATTAGGCCATAAAAATGGTTGTGAATTATGACTCTGAAATGGAAGAAACTACTCGAGTATGGTAAGGTAATTACCACCTGTAACTCAAGGCAGTGTTTCCTGAATGCACCATGCACGTCTTTTACTGCTCCTGAGCATAACTAAGTCATTTTTAACATAAAATTTAATAAATCACATCACTGAGAATGTACTAAAAACTCTGTAACATGGAAACAATTACACATGATTAATGGGTGAACTAAATCTTCCAACTAGAAAGAAGGTTGTACTGCTTGAAAAGACATCTGTGTAAGAGGAAAGTCTACAGCTTGTCTTGTAGCTAGGGCTCAGGGAGGCTTCTGGAAATGGTACATAGCTCCTCTGATAAGATTTGTAAGAGAGCTGTGGCGTTTCCAGGTCATTCGCTAAGAGACAAATTAAATGCAATAACCCTGTGAAGAATTTGGTAAACTAAGGATAGGGTAGAGTTGTAAAGTTATAATTAGTGGATTCCATTGTCTGACTTCTCCATGACAAGGTTGTCATGGTTACAACTGACCATGGCTTCACACCACACAGATCAGGAGACGGCCTGCTTTCACTGAGATTTTTGTATATTGTCTAACAATAAAGAAAACTGTACATAGTATGGCACTGGTAACTAAATGCAAGCATCCTTTTCTACACAATCTTTGTCACATTAACATAGTTCCAATTTAGCTGTCAGTAAAATTTCTTATCCTTCCTGTGATTATGGGCCAGCCTCTGTCTTATGCTAATTACACAGCAATGGTCACTGCATCTCAAATGTACACAAACATTTTCTTCACACCTCACTTTCTTTTGTTAGATGGCAGACTGCAGCAATGACCTACTGTCTTCTCACATAGTTTAGTAGGGAACGGAGTTGTGAGGCTGTCTGGAATTAGTAGCTATACAAAGGACTGAGGCATTAGACTAACAAACACATTTAGCTCATAGCTCTACCAGGAGCTAAATGAGGCCTTTATTTTTTTTCAAGACAAAAAGAGCTCAAACCCCACAGTTACCCCATTAAATATGGTTTTAAAAAATATCACTAGAATTTCAATAAAAAGGATATAAAACAGACAAACTCATTCATTTGGGGATGTGCTATGTGGTTGGAGTTAAGAATAACTTGAGAGCAAATTATCTACCCCCCCCCACCAGATATAAAAAAGTTTCTTTTTTATGTAAAGTGCATGCACAATTTTTGGTATATTGAATTCTCTGTCTGTGATAATTGTATATAATGGAACCATAGTCATAGTAGGTGTTGATTATTTAGCTCTGTTAAGAGTTACATATGAATACTTTGCATGCGTAAGAGGTTTAGAGAAATATCTGTGGTAAAAAGATGCACCCATCAGCATTTATTTTTAATAAAGGCAAAGTTTATAAATGGAGAATTAAAAGGTCAATATTCTTGAACTTAGATTCTTGGATTTAAGTCTTTAACATAAATTCTAACCTGGAATTCATTTCTTATACATATATAAATATAAAATAACATAATTTTTGCCACCTCAAAATTTAAAAAATGCAAGTCTCTGGAATTGTCCTGAATTTTAGAAGCATTTCCATCATCCTCACAAAGTCTTTTGTAATGTTAGCTTCAAGCCATTGCAGCTGGACAAACTTTAGAAAACTTTACCACCAAAATATTCTAAAGGCATTATTTTATTTAGTTTGTGGATCACAAGAAATAAGCTTGAACAAAGAAAGGGGGACTCATGAACACTGAAAATGATTCTGCTTAAAGATGTTAAAAAACCAGATGTCTCACAAATATCATATTATTGTTTCTGAAATATAGGGGCTAGGTAGAAAGACTGATGGCTTGGTCACAGTAGTCTTATGTTCCACAGATAAAATTGTCTAAATGACCATATGGACATCCCAACAAAAATGACAAATATTACCCCCTGAATACCTATCAGCATTTTATAACTCCTCATTGAGTAAGACAAAGAGCAGTTCTTTGTTAGTGAGATGCCCTATTGTACATTAAGTTCCTGGTGCTATAGAGTGGTGACAAATATAAGATGTGATGATATAATCATAAGGCAATATTAAATAATCAACAACTTATTTATTCAGCTAAATTCTACTTTTAAATTAACCCCTTAAATTATCATATATTTCCATTAAATAAAATACTTGGAAGCTCTTCTGATGAAAGTGTATACGTAACCATTGGATATGCCAGAGAAGAAAATCAGTCTCATTTTGCTGAAAGTCAGTAAAAATGGTACTACGGAATTTGATGATTCCCTTTATTCACACAATAGGGGCTCTAAAAATGTTGGTGGTTTCTACAATTTTATCCGCCATCAAAATTGAAAGAGTTGTGTTTTGGGTTTCTTCAGATAAATTCCCAGAAGAGATATCAATGGGTCATAAGGCAGTTTCATTTTTAATTTTTTGAGGTAACTCCACACTGCTTTCCACAGTGGCTGCACCAGTCTGCATTCCCACCAACAGTGCACAAGGATTCCCTTTTCTCCACATCCTCGCCAGCATTTGTTTGTTGATTTACTGATGGCAGCCATTCTGACAGGTGTGAGGTAATATCTCACTGTGGTTTTAATTTGCATTTCTCTGTTAAGTAGTGCAATGGAGCATCTTTTCATATGTCTATTGGCCGTCTGTATGTCCTTTTTGGAGAATTGTCTATTCAAGTCTTATGTTCATTTTTTTTAACTGTTTTTGTTTGTTTGTTTTTATCCTAACCTAACCTCTAACACTAACCCTAATCTTACCTCAACACCTAACCTCAATCTTTACCTTAACTCTAACCCTAATCCTAACACTAACTTTGGAACCATAGATGGAAGGATTTAGCAAAAAAAAAAGAGAGAGAGAGAGAGAGAGAGAGCTCATGGACATGGACAGCAATTTGGTGATTGCGGGGTGGAGAGGGGGTGGGTGGAAGTGGAATAGCATAGAGGTATTAATGGTGATGGAAAAGATAAATAAAATAAAATAAATAAATCGAAAGAGTTATTACCACTTGAGTCATTCAAAGCTTCACCCTAGAGACTGAAATAAAAAACCACACTGTGTTTTCTCTCCCTCACCCCCCCACCCTATTCAATTAATCCCCAATGTTGCAGATAATAATTCTAAATTGTTATGAATCTGTCTTCCCCTTCTCAACTGTCGAAACATTGATTAGAGTCTTACATTACTGTTCCTTCCTCTTTGGATAACCATCATTCAGAGGTGTTCCACTTCTTAAGAGGGCTTTAAAAGAATTATGTCTATTTTTATTCACCATACCAATAAAAAATGTTTACAATTCTGTGGACACACAAAATTAGTTTACATTTTCCTACCTCATAAACTGTTATTTATTTAACATTCAAATCCTAATGAAGACTTTACCCATTCTTAAGAAGCTTGGACAGTTTCTACCACCATATCCTCTCTCTCTCTCTCTCTCTCTCTCTCTCTATATATATATATATATATATATATATATATATATATATATATATACTGTTTACATTCTTTTGACAATCATTTATTGGATGCTCACATGGGGCCAGTTCCAATCCTGGTTTCTGGGCAATCCATACTCAGTACACATTTTAGTCTCATGAGAATCAAAAATGCATGTAAATTCTTAATCATGGTTCAACGTCAAAATCTCTGTACTAAAGCACCTAAAGGATGTTGTACCGTAGTGCTCTTTGTGTATTCTGTCTCTCCCACTAGGCTATAAGCATTTTAAGGGCAGGAGCTGCATCTTGGTCATTTTTCATCCCCAGCACCAAAAATAATATCTACAGATATGCTAAGTATTCAGTGTAAGCTGAATATTTGTGTTCTGTAAGTCTTTAAAGCAGTTTCATAGAAAGACTTGCAAATGGGCTTTGAGCAATGACGGCATCAGTGGAACCAGTATAAAAACTTACAAAGCTACTACACGTATTTCTTATTTTTTAACACTGAGTTTTAATAATTTAGACAAACAACAATTATAATAGCTAACATTTGTTGGGAGCACACAATATTTCAGGCACTGCTATAAATAATTTTTATATATTAACTTACTGACTTTGTTGTAATGCACACCAGTCCACTGAGGTGAGTACCATTTTATTACCATTCTGATTTTACAATTATTAAAACTGAGGCACAGAGTATTTAATAATGTATGCAAGTTCTCAAAAACAGTTAGCAGCAGAGACAGAATTCAAATCCTGGCAGTGTAGCCATGGTCTGATTCCTTTCTCACCCCCTTTGATGGTTTCTGCTTTGATGCCAGGCTTTTCTAGTGAGTACCATCAATAAGTAGTATTCTCAGTACCTAGGCCAAAATTTACATAAAGCACATTTAAGATTATGTGAGCTTTTCCTCAAAATATCCTGCCACAACTGTACCTTTCCATTTATATTAACAAACTTCAGGATTTAACAAAATTTTCAACATTGTTTCTACAACTTCTCTCTTGAAAGGCATTATTAAACAAATTTTACTATATTAAGTGAATAAATAATAGTTTAGTCAGGTGGCTGATATGTCAAATATTACAAATATTTAAAACTTAACTTGTAATAAATTTGGTTTATAAAAGTGTATATACTTGATTTGTTACCTTAGAGAAATTTTCTATATTTTAATCCATTATATTTTCAGTTGTTCTATATTGATTTTCTTTTCATCACAGTCTCATGACTTTTTTAAAGCTCAAAATAATTTTTAGGTCCACTGAGTGTAGGGATCCAAGCTTGGGAATTCTGCAGAGCTTACCCTGCAGTGGGTTTAAAGCTTTTCTTTTTTTTTTATCGCAATATAAAAACCGCAGTGGGATTATTGAATGGTTGAAAATTGGTGGCAATAAAAAAACTTAAGGATAAAAATATCATTGCAGTAATTAAGTCCTTCATTTTAAATATGCAATAATATCTAAATGAACACTTTTTAGGTTAGTCATAGTACATAACAAATAACAGCCAAATTTGGAAGTATCAAAGCAGGAAGAACATTTTGTCTGTTGAAGAGCCGTGGTTTTAATAAGCTCACATTCTGGTGCTGCAATATAATTTATTAAGCCATGAAGGCAAAATTTAAATGATATGGGTCATATGCTGAGAGTTCCTGCCAAAAATACTTTAGATGCTATGGAAATTAGGACTAATGTTTGTTTAGGAGTAATTTCTTGTTACCTATTGGTTTTTTTCTATTATCTTTCTTTCTCATTATTGAATTTAAGTCTCTATCCTAATCCTTAAAGAAGACAAATATATGTTATTTCTTAAAGTAAAAGTAATAATTATAATATCTCAGGGAAATAAACCATAAACAAACATTACAAACAATCAAGATAGCTCTCATCAAAATTGAGAAAGTGACAACTGAGAAGTGACAATGTTGTTGGTAATAAGTCCATTTGCTTCATGTTCCCATAGACACCCAACACCTTTGCACTGGCTCCTGAGGTTTAGGGGGGACCCTCTATCTCTATCTCATAGCCAGCACACACACACACACACACACACACACACACACAGAGACAGAGACAGAGACAGTGAGAGAGAGAGAGACAGAGACAGAGACAGAGACAGAGAGAAGCAACCCATTGGCAACTCTGTTTTGAAAAGTAACATGCTATGCTCAGATGCTTCTTGTCTCCCTGCCTTCCAAACACTGTGCATGTCCTCCTGTGGTGTATTACTGGGAGCCATATTTTCATGACTACTCTACAACAATGTAATATGGAATTCAATTGAGTGCTTTAAGTATAAAATATTAATGAAAGAGTAGACTTGAAAGGTGTCATTACTTTTTGGAGATCCTACAAAGTACATCATTCCCTTATTTTCTTCCTTAAACTCATCACTAACAACAAACATTTAATTTAGTCTATTCTATGAATGTCATTGTGTTAGAAATTACAAAGGATGTAAGATGTGGATCATACTGAGAGTTCATAATGCTTGAAAATTAAAGGTGAGTATATTTCTCTGATCTTGAAGGAGGATTGTGTACACTGAAATATGAGCTCTTTGATCATTCTAAAAATTTCACCATATTGCTATAGATTCTGCCCCATGTACATGACAATGATATATCAAATGGAAAACAAAACAAAATATACTGGTATCAAAAGCAGAGATAATCTTGTAGAGCGCAAAGAGAACACCAAGGTCAAGATGAAGTCATGGTAATGCAGGGTTCTGGTTCCCTGGTGGCTAGGGATTCGACTGCTGTGTGTAAAGGGACTAAATGTGTTCAGGGCAAGACAATGGTCTCAAGGCCTTGCTTACTGGTGGAATTCAAGGGTTAGGAAGGTATTCTTCCTGTTAGTAAGTGAAATCCATTTTTAATATAAAGAAATAGTGATACTTGTCATATGACTGAGGCTATGGCTGCTGGCCCACTGTGGCTCTACCTTGTCAGGAAGACATGTGTATGACCTTGATCCAGGGACAAAATCAAGCATCACATTGGCCTGAAGACTGGATGAGCCATATCACTGCAGTAAATAAGCTACAAACAGAATATAAGACTACGGGAGAGGGCAGAAATGGAAGTAATTGTGATGGCGGCTTTTTATTTTTTAGAAACATCAATGAGAGAGAACACTGATTGGTCGGCTCCTGCATGCCCCCTATTGGGGATCGGGCCCACAACCTGGGCATGTGCCCTGACCAGGAATCGAACCGACAACCTCTTGGTGCATGGGTCGGTCGACACTCAACCACACTGGCCAGACAATGGCGGCAATTTTTAAACAAGATGTGATAAGCACAAAGGGAAGGAGAGAAAGAATCTCCATCTCAGTAAAAAAAGAACAGAGCAAAGTTCTGAAGCACACGAATGATTCTACTGCTAAAAAGGCAATGATTTTTTTAATCCAACACGAAAAATAAATAAAAAAGTGGGACTACATCAAATTAAAAAACTTTGGTACAACAAAGGAAATCATCAACAACATGAAATGAATGAGAAAAATATTTGCAAATCATTTGTCTGATAAGGGACTATTATATAAAGAACTGGAATATATAAAGAACTTTCTATATCTAGAATATATAAAGAACTCATACAACTCAAGAGCTAGAACCAAACAATTCAATTTAAAAATGGGCAAAAGAGCTGAATAGACACTTTTTCAAAGGCATACAAATGGCCAACAGAAAAGATGCTCAACATGAAAAGATGCTCAACACCACTAATTACTAGGGAAATACAAATCAAAACCACAATGAGATATCACCTCACATCTGTCAGAAAGGTTATTATCAAAAAGACCAGAAATAACAAGTATTGGTGAGGATGTGTAGAAAAGGGGACTTGTGTCCGCTGTTAGTGGGATTGCGAATTGATACAGCTCATATGGAAAATAGTATGTAACTTCCTCTAAATTAAAAACAGAAATATTTTATGATCCAGCAATTCCACTTCTATATCTATCCAAAGAAAATAAAAACACTAATATGAAAAGATATATGCATCCCTATGCTCCCCGCAGCATTATTTACAATAGCTGAGGTATGGAAGCAACCTAAGTGTCCATCAATGTATGAATGGATTAAGAATATGTGGTAGATGTATAAAACTCAGCCAACAGGTGGTTATGAGAGGGGAAAGGGCTGCAGATAAGCACCAAAAAATAAAATAAAAAGAGATACAAATTTCCAGTTCAAACATAAGTAACAGAAATATAATATACAACACAGGGAATATAGTCAATAATATTGTAATAACCTTGGACCATAACAGATGACTGGAGTTAAAGAGGTGATCACTTCATTAGGTATATTAATGTTGAATAACTGCACACCTAAAACTAATATAATATTACATATTAACTACATTTTAGTTTAAAAAGAATGTTAAACTTGGTTTCATGAAAAATGCAGCACCGACGTTTGTTTTGATGGGAGTAGTGAAATCATCAAAATATTATTTTTGGCCCTGGCCGGTTTGGCTCAGCGGTTAGAGCGTCGGCCTGCGGTCCAGAGAGACCCGGGTTCGGTTCCTGCTAAGGGCATGTACCTCGGTTACAGTTTGTCCCCGGCCCTGGTTGGTCGTGCAGGTGGCAGCCACTCGATGTGTCCCTTTCATGTCGATGTTTCTCTCTCTCTCTCTTCCTCTCTCTCCCTCCCACTCTATCTGAACAAAAGATGAAAAAATGTCCTCAGGTGAGGATAAAAAAAAAAAAAAAAAAGATTATTTTTGCCACTTGAACTCCTTTTCATGAAGGACACTGAGTGGAAATCACCTGCTAATCTTAGTCAATACACAGAGCTGCAAGAGATAATCATAAATGTCATCTTAAGCCACTAAGTTTTGGAGTGATTTGTTCCACAGCAAAATGATAACTAAAGCAGTTCTTAACACTCATAACAGAGAACAGAAAACAAAGAAACCCACATCCTTGGTCAATCTTGCTGCATGTAATAAAATATCCCCTCATTCTTAAGCTTTAGGAGACTTTCCTGCTTTCAAAATTTCCTTTCCTGAGGGTCTTTAAAGCTCATAATTTCCACATTGCCATTTTCTTGAAGATTTCTTGTTTTCTTCCTCTATCAAAAACTTCATGACTTATCTTTTTTTTTCCCTCAAGCTGTATCATGAGCTCTCTACACAAGATAATATTCTATAAATGATGGTAACATTTAAATAATCACAGGAAAATGAAGTGCACACCTGGTTGCTATATTATAATGTTTAACTTTCGAGAAAAAAGCATATGTCACTATTGAATGTTATGTACATATTTATTTATATGTATTAAGATTTTGTATATTAAGTTCTGATTAGGAACATAAGTTCTATTATTTCATTTTTTGGTAGGAAAATACATTTAAACATAAAGAACTTCAGACCACTTCAATCATTAAAATGAAAGCATTTTATAGCTGTAAACAACTTTATGAAGATAAGATTTTATTATTTCATTTAAAAGTTCTAGTCTGGCCGGTGTGGCTCAGCGGTTGAGCATTGACCCATGCACCAAGAGGTCGCCAGTTTGACTCCTAGTCAGGACACATGCCCAGGTTGTGGGCCCAATCCCTAGTGGGGGGGCATGCAGGAGGCAACCAATCAATGTTCTCTCTCATTGATGTTTCTGTCTCTCTCTCCTTCTCACTTCCTCTCTCTCTAAAATCAATAAATGAAAAAAAAATTTTTTTTTAAAGTTCTAAACCTATAACACGATCATCTCAAGTTTTGGGACTTTTTTTAACACGGATTTTTATCTTTCAATGCCTTCATAACTTTTTCAGTTAATACCATTGCCTGCTTTTAAAATATTTAAAATATTGAACATCACTCAAGATTACTTGAAAATATTCTAACTAATCTAAGGGGGATACGACTTTTCTTGATAAAAGATCTTTAACTACTTGCATAACTTCAGAAAGTCCTTATTTTACTGCGTATCGTTAAACTATGTTTACGTTTTTCTATTGATAACATATTGATCAGCTTTTTTTCCCTAAGTCCCGGTAATTTTGGTAGTTTTCTTTGGAGCCTGTCACCCCCTGGTGTAGCTGCTTCTTTGTGAGTTCTGTAATGGGCCCTCTGTTTGAATTCTGTGGTGTTATTCCAAACAGTGTTGCTTTCTTTTTGAAGTGTGTGGCTTGCAATTCACACAGATCCTTTAGGATGATTTTCTTGCATAGTGGGAAGTTTTTGACATGTGGGCTTATTGGAATCCCTTGGCTTTAAACTTGGCTCAGAGCAGATGGCACTGCTAGGGAGAGCCACTACACAGCTTTGGGCGAAACAATCCTAGTGCATGCCTGATGCTTTCTCCCCTCAGGTCTGGTGTGATTGATGGAACCGTGGAACTAAAAGCTGAGAAAAATAGATCTTTCACAATTGGCTATTTGCTGGCAAAAAAAAAAAAAAAAAAAAAAAAAACAGAAAGAAAAGAAAAAGAAATGAAGAAAAAGGTCTCAAAGAACAATGGAGAAGAATGGGACCCAGTTCACTGTTTCAGTGCCAAATAACAGTCCCCTGCCATCTAGAGTGACTAGCCTCTAAAAATAAAGCTTCACAACTGCTGAGTTCAAGGGTGCTTATAATAATAAATGAAAGGAAAATGAAATAGTTGTTTCAGTTCTAAAATACCTTTTAGCATTCTTATTACACAAAATGGAAACTAAATGGCACTTAAATCCCTGCTTCGAGAAATAAAATGAAAAGAAAAATGAAACATAAAGTTTAAGTATTGTGTTTTGATATTAAATAATATCTAAGGGAGGTGTTAAAATAAGCAATTGATGGTGACTATTTACAAAATACCATTAATGGGAGGCTGACATATATATGTGTGTGTGTGTGTGTGTGTGTGTGTGTATATATATATATATATATATATATATATATATATATGATGGGAATGTGAGAAAGAATGAAAGAAAAAAGAAAGAAAGAGACTCAGGAAAATTCTTCATTATAACAATTTTTCATAAACCACAGAAATCAGCATATTTAAACAAGATAAATAAAGGCTGCATAAGTCATTATATAGAGCCAGAAAATAGGGATAACATTAAAATTGTATTAATTCATTTGTTATTCAGCCATGTTTCTACTAAGACATGAAAAATATATAAAATATAATTTATATATTATATATAATATATGTATATAATACATTATCTATATATTATATATACATAATATATTATATATATTTGTATATATTCTTTTTCCTTTAAGTAGAGAAGTGACTAAATATTTATCATAGATTGGGTCAGAATGTTATCTTGAAGTCCAACATCAACTTTATTGGACAGGTTGAAGGAGATTCATAGTTCTGCAAATATAAGGGGAGGTAACACTGTGTAGCAGACTTTCCCCCTTTCTGAAAATGCAGATTTATTGGTATCCCAAGAGACCAAGGACTGGGCTAGGATGATAACTGAGGAGAATTCACTGAAGGTTCATGGCAGTGAATAGTAGGGTAGGCTGGTGACTAGTGGACATAAGTGGCTGGTGGTGGATACTGGAAGTTCCTCTGGACCTACTAATTCTTTAAACATTGCTTTTTTTTTTTTTAGCATTTATTCCATACTAAGTGCTCTAGCATCATTAATCTTAGAAATCATCACAGCAAACATATAAAGTTGGGGCTATTATTCCTATTTTATAGATGAGAAAACTGAAGCTTAGTGATGTGAAATATCTTGCTGAAGAAATAAAGTTATTATCTAAAATTACAACTCAGGGACTTCCGGTCAAGATGGCGGCGTAGGTAAACGCAGTATGGCGTCCTCCCTCAACCACATCAAAGTTACAACTAAACTACAGAACAACCATCATTCAAAACCGCCTGAAATCAAGCTAAATGGAAGTCCTACAACTACGAAATTAAAGAAGAAGCCACATCGAGCCTGGTAGGAGGGGCGAGGCTGGTAGGAGGGGCGGAGGCGCGAGGGGCTGGTCGCAGACCCACGTGTGGCGGATAAAAATTAGGAGGGACACCTCGGCTGGGAAGGTCCTCCCTGAGAACTGAGGGGTCCCCGTCCTACACCAGGCACCCAGCTCAGGATTTCAGTGCCAGGAAGAGAAGTCCCCATAACTTCTGGCTGGAAAAAACCAGCGAGAACTGAGGCTGAGGCGGCTGGAGCCCCCAGCAGCTCCTCTTAAAGGGCCCGCGCACGGACTTACTCGGACTCGCTCCCTCCGGGCTCCAGCTGGCGGGAAGGAGCCTGAAAGGCGCCAGAGTCATATGGGGAAGAACTGAGCTGTTTGGCATTGGGGTGAGGGCTGGAGAGGCAGCTTTCTCCTGGACAGAAGTGCTATCAGAGGCTTTTGTTCCTTTGGTGAGCCCTTCCCTGGGCTGGAAGATGCTGCAATATCTGGGACTCCAGCAACCTGGCTCACACTGTTGGCCCCGCCCTGGTGATTCCCTGAGGCCCCGCCCCACCCAGCTTTCAGGTCCACCCAAGCTGTTGCCAGTTGCTTTACCATAGGATTGGCCTGTCTTGGATCCTGCTTCAGCTTTTCCTAAATTCTTTCAAACAAGCAGCATCTGGTCTCAGCTAGCCCCATACCTCTTGCTAAGTAATACATAGAAACAAACACAGGGAGGCAGCCAAAATGAGGAGACAAAGAAACAGGTCCCAAATGAAAGAACAGAACAAAACTCCAGGAAAAGAACTAAGTGAAATGGAGTTAAGCAACCTAACAGATGCAGAGTTCAAAATACTGCTTATAAGGATGCTCAGTGGACTTAGTGAGAACCTCAGTGAACTTAGTGAGGGCCTCAAGAGCATAAGAAAGGACCAGTCTGAAATGAAGGATGCACTAACTGAAATAAAGAATAGTTTACACAGATGCAATAGTAGAGTAGGTAAAGCCAAGAAGCAAACCATCGATTTGGAATATAAGGAAGCAAAAAACACCCAATCAGAACAGCAAAAAGAAAAAAAGAATCCCAAGAAATGAGGATAGTGTAAGGAGCCTCTGGGACAACTTCAAGCGTGCCAACATTCGCATCTTGGGGGTGCCAGAAGGAGAAGAGAAAGAACAAGAAATCGAAAACCTATTTGAAACAATAATGGCAGAAAACTTTCCTAACTTGGTGAAGGAAACAGACATGCAAGTCCAGGAAGCACAGAGAGTCCCAAACAAGATGAACCCCAAGAGGCCCACACCAAGACACATCATCATCAAAATGCAAAAGGTTCAAGACAAAGAGAGAATCTTAAAAGCAGCAAGAGAAAAGCAGTTAGTTACCTACAAGGGAGTTCCCATAAGACTGTCAGCTGATTTCTCAAAAGAAACTTTGCAGGCCATAAGGGAGTGGCAAGAAATATTCAGAGTGATGAAAAGCAAGAACCTACAACCAAGATTACTCTATCCTGCAAAGCTGTCATTTAGAATCGATGGCCATATAAAGAGTTTCCCAGACAAAGAAAAGCTAAAGGAGTTCATCACCACCAAACCATTCTTATATGAAATGTTGAAGGGTCTTCTTGAAGAAAAAGATAAAAAAATATGAACAAACAAAATGGCAATAAATACATAGCTATCAACAATTGAATCTACAAACAAAATGAACAAGCAGAATAAAGACATCCTCATAGATACAGAGAACTTTTTTGGGAACCAGATGGGTGGGGGCTGGGGGGATGGGTGAAAAAGGTGAAGGGATCAAGAAGTACAAATTGGTTGTTAGACTGACAAACCTCTAAGGGAAGGGGGGTTGGGGGGTGGGAAGAAATAAACCAAAGAACTTATTTGTATATATGCATAACCAATGGACACAGACAACAGTGTGGGGAAAGGCAGGAGGGGGGCAGGAATGGGGAGGAGGGGGGCAAGCGAGGGAAAATGAGGAACATTTGTAATACATTCAACAATAAAGATAAGTTATAAAAAAAATAAATAAAAATAAAGGAAAAAAATAAATAAAATTACAACTCAGGAAGTCAGCTTTTTAAAAGCCCTGATTCCTGATATATTCAAAAATGTCCATGCAGCACTAATCAATGAAGGTAGAGGTTTTTTCTTGTTCACTACAATACTCCAGTACCTAGAATGGTACTGGCAGATACAAAAAAAAAAAAAAAAAAGTTACATTGCCAATAATGGAATATGGATTTAGAAATTATTACATTAATTTAATATATAATATATTAGTTAAAATGTGATATAAAATGTTATAAAGTGTAAAGTAAAGTACATACTTTGGTAGCATGAAAAACTGCCAGTAACTTCATAATAGGTAAAACACAAGCCTACAACAAAATTTAGCCCATTAAAGTAATTCAAAGTTCTCATGAAAGTTCTTAAGAGTTCTAAGTCATCAGACTTAGGCTCAGATATCTCCTTCCCCTGGAAAGATTTCAGAATCCCCTCCAAGAAAATATGTTATCTTTCCCAGGTAACTGCATATTTTCCAAAGAGAAAAAGTCCATCTTGTTAATAAATAATTATTATTTAGTGTGGAATTATTTCACATTTAGTTTGTTTCCATAAAAGCAGTTTATTGATAACTAATTACAATCAGATAATTGCTATATTGAAGTTATTCCAGAGGACTCTGAGCAGATGTTAAGAAAATGTGAAGCTTATCTCCTAGAATAAAGTAGAGGCTAGGTTTATGTAAAATTACTCGCATTCATGAAGCATTGGAATGACAATTAAATGTGTAAAGAATTGTAGTTTAAATTAAAAAATAATTTATAAAAAAGAAAGCTCAGAGACATCCCAATGAAGACTTGGTCTTGACATAAAGGGAAGACATAGAAAGAAAAGATTGGCAACAACAAAGTCAGGCAGGAAACTCAGCTAGAAGAACAAAATTACTTTAAAAAATTGTAAATGAATGCCCTGACTGGTTTGGCTCAGCAGTTAGAACATTGGCCTGCGGACCAGAGAGTCCCTGGTTTGGTTCCCGTTAAGGGCACGTATCCCGGTTGCAGTTTGTCCCCTGCCCGGTTGGGGCCCTGTGGGTGGCAACCACCCAATGTGTCTCTCTCACATCGATGTTTCTCTCTCTCTCTTCCCCCCTCTAGCCCTCCCACTCTAGCTGAAGATAAATGCAAAAATGTCCTCCGGTGAGGATAAAAAAAATTGTAAATGAAAATATTTTATGAATGAGTTACTATAGAATTGGACTAGGATAGGTATAGAAACATCAAAATGATTTAGAATTGATAATTAATTGATGCAGTTGTCTAAATTCACATAGTACATTGATATCCAGGTAATAAAAGCCATCTGTTTTCACAGTGTGTGTATTTTCTTTATTTTGGGTTAATTATTTATTTCTTCTGAAGTAAATCAACTCTTGGTCTGTTGGGTTTTGTTTTTTGTTTTTTTTTTAATTTTTATTAATTTATTTTTGTTACAGACATTTCTCCTTTTTCCCCCATTGACACCCTCCTCCCGATACCCCCCCCCCAAGATTGTTGTCTATGTCCATTGGTTACCCATACATGCATATAAGTTCTGTGGCTTCTCTTCCCTCCTCCTCATCCCCCCCTTCTGAGGTTTGTTAGTCTGTACCCTACTTCTATGTCTCTGGGTCTATTTTGTTCTTCAGCTTGTATTCGTCATTATACTCCACAAATAAGTGAGATCATGTGATATTTGCCTTTCTCTGATTGGCTATTTCACTTAGCATAATACTCTCCAGGACCTTCCATGTCATCTCAAAGGATAAGAGATCTTTCTTTCTTCCAGCTGCATAGTGTTCCATTGTGTATATACCACAGCTTTTATATCCACTCAACTACTGATGGACACTTGGGCTGTTTCCAGATCTTAGCGATTGTAAATAGTGCTGCTATGAACATAGGGGTACATATATTCTTTCTGATTGGTGTTCCGGGCTTTTTAGGATATATTCCTAGAATTGGGATCACTGGGTCAAATGGCATATCAATTTTTAATTTTTTGAGGAAACACCGTATTGTTTTCCATAGTGGCTGCACCAGTCTTCATTCCCACCAGTAGTGTACAAGAGTCCTCTTTTCTCCACACCCTTGCCAGCACTTGCTGTTTAATGATTTGTTGATGGCAGCCATTGTGGCAGGTGTAAGGTGATACCTCATAGTCATTTTAATTTGCATCTCTCTGATGATTAGTGACGTTGAGCATTTTTTCATATGTCTCTTGGCCATTTGTATGACCTTTTTGGAGAGGTGTCTATTTAGGTCCTCTGCCCATTTTTTAATTGAATTCTTTGTCTTCCTTTTGTTTAGTTTTATGTGTATGTACTCTATATATTTTGGAAATTAGCCCCTTATCTGATGTATTGTTGGCAATTATGCTCTCCCATAGAGTGGGTTCCCTTTCCATTTTGATGGTTGTTTCTTTTGCTGTGCAGAGCTTTTTAGTTTGATGTAGTTCCATGTATTAATTTTTTCCTTTGTTTCTCTTGTCTTAGGCATTGTATCAGTGAAAATTCTGTTGCATGTGATGTCTTAAATTTTGTTGCCTACATTTTCTTCTAGGATTTTTATGGATTCACAAGTCATATTTAAGTCTTTTATTCATTTTGAGCTTATTATTGTGTATGGTATAAGTTGGTAGTCTAACTTCATTTTTTTGCATGTAACTGTCCAATTTTACCAACATAATTTATTGAAGTGGCTGTCTTTACTCCATTATATGCTCTTGCCACATTGAACATAATGTCTTGGGTCAATTTCTGGGTTCTCTGTTCTGTTCCATTGATCTATATGCCTATTCTTGTGCCAGTACCAGGCTGTTTTGATTTCAATGACTTTGTAGTATAACCTGATATCCGGTATTGTGATCCCTCCTACTTTGTTCTTCTTTTCCAAGATTGCTGTGGCTATTCAGGGTCTTTATTGGTTGCATATAAACTTTTGGAGTATTTGTTCTATTTCTGTGAAATATGTCATTGATATTTTAATGGGGATTGCATTGAATCTATAGATTACTTTGGGTAGTATGAACATTTTAATGATGTTAATTCTTCCAATCCTGAACAAGATATATGCTTCCATCTTTTTTTCTATCTTCTATTTCTTTTTTCAATGTCCTGTAGTTTTCTGAGAACAGGTTACTTTATTTCTTTGGTTAAGTTTATTCCTAGGTATCTCAGTTTTTTTGCTGCAATGGTAAATGGGATTGTTTTTTGGTTTCTCTTTCTGTGAGTTCATTGTTGGTATATAAGAATGCCATTGATTTCTTGATGTTAATTTGTATATTGCTACTTTGCCAAAGTCATTTATTAGCTCTAGTAGATTTTTGATGGAGTCTTTAGGGTTTTTTATGTATAATATTATGTCATCTGCAAATAATGACAGTTTCTCTTCCTCCTTTCCAATTTGGATCCCTTTTATTTTTTCTTCTTGTCTAATTGCTGTGGCTAAGACTTCTAGTACTATGCTAAATAAGAGTGGTGAAAGTGGGCATCCCTGTCTTGTTACTGTTCTTAAGGGAAATGCTTTTAGTTTTTGTCCATTGAGTATGATGTTGGCTGTAGGTTTTTCATATATGCCTTTATTATGTTGAGATATGATCCCTCTATTCCCACATTGCTGAGCGTTTTTATCAGAAATGGGTCCTGGATTTTGTCAAATGCTTTTTCAGTATCTATTGATATGATCATATGGTTTTTATCTTTCATTTTGTTTATGCGATGTATCACATTTATTGATTTGTGAATATAGTACCAGCCTTGCATCCCTGGGATGAATCCCACTTGGTCATGGTGAAGAATTTTTTTTGATATATTGTATGTCGGTAAAATTCCCCCTTGAAGCCATCTGGGCGCGGGCTTTTGTTTGCTGAGAGTCCCTTGATTACATCTTCAATTCTCTTAGTTGTTATTGGTCTGTTCAAGTTTTCTATCTCTTCCTAGTTCAGTTTTGGGAGACTGTGTGTTTCTAGAAATGTGTCCATTTTGCCTAGATTGTTCAATTTTCTGTCGTATAATTGTTCATAGTATTTTAAAATGATTCTTTGTAGTTTGTGGTGTCAGTTGTTACTTCTCCTCTTTCGCTTCTGACTTTGTTAATTTGGGTCCTTTCTTTCTGTTTCTTGGTGAGTCTGGCTAAGGGTACATCGATCTTGTTTGTCTTTCCAAAGAGCCATCTCTTTGTTTCATTGATCTTTTTAATTGTATTTTTCTTTTTTTTTTTTTTAGTTTCTATGTCTTTTATTTCTGCTCTGACCTTTACTATTTATTTCCTTCTACTTGCTCTGGGTTTTTCTTTCTGTTTACTTTATAGATCTTTAAGTTTTAGGGTTAGAAAGTCAATCAGAAATTTTTCTTGTTCCTTGAGACGGGCCTATATTGCTATGAACTTCCCTCTCAGGACTGCTTTCACTGCATCCCAGAGATTTTGTATTGTTGTGTGTTCATTTTCACTGGTTTCTGGGAAGTTTTTAATTTCTTCCTTGATCTCCTTGGTAACCCATTCGTTGTTTCATAACATGCAATTTAGCCTCCATGTGTTTGAATGTTTTTGTTGTAATTGATTTCTAATTTCATGCCATTGTGATCTGAGAAGATGCTTGATATGATTTGAATCTTCTTGAACTTGTAGAGATTTAGTTTTTGTCCTAACATGTGATCTATCTTTGAGAATGTCTCATGTGCACTTGAGAAGAATGTGATATCTACAGTTTTGAGGTTTAATTCCCTGTAGATCTCTATTAAATCCATTTGATCTAGTGCATCATTTAGAGTCTCTGTTTCCTTATTAATTGTTTTTGTATATATATTTTCTTTATTGATTTTATAGATAGCTGATGGGAGAGGGAGGGAAAGATAGAAACATCGATGAGAGAGAATATTGATAGGCTGCCTCCTGTATGCCCCCCACTGGGGATCGGGCCCACAACCTGGGTATGTGCCCTGACTGGGAATCAAACTGGTGACCTCTTGATGCATGGATCAATGCTCAACCAGTGAGCCACAACTGTGTGGCTCCTTGTTAATTTTTTTGTCTAGAGAATCTATCCAGTTTTGTCAGTGGGGGTGTTGAAGTCCCGTGCTATGAAGGTCTTGCTGTTGATGTCTCCTTTGAAGTCCTCTGGAAGTTTTTTAATATATTTTGGTGCTCCTATGTTAGGTGCATATATGTTTACCAAGGTTATATTCTCCTGTTGGGTATATCCTTTTAATATTATATAGTGGCCTTCTTTGTCTCTAGTTGTGGCCTTCATTTTGAAGTCTATTTTATCAGATATGAGTATTGCTACCCCAGCTTTTTTTTTCCTTTCCATTTGCTTGGAAAATTTTTTTCCATCCCTTCACTTTCAACCTACATGAGTCTTTTGTTGTGAGGTGGGTCTCATATATATATATATATATGTCAGTCATGCTTTCTTATCCATTTAACTACTCTGTTTCTTTTGATTGCACCATTTAATTCATTAACATTTAAGATTATTAATGATATGTACTTATTTATTGCCTTTTTTTTCAAAATTATGATTACATTTCTCTTCCTATTTCTACTGCTAATTACAGCAGTCCTTTGAACATTTCTTGGAGTGCTGGTTTGGTGCTAATATATTCCCTTAGCCTTTATTTTGTCTGGAAAACTCTTTATTTCACCTTCTATTTTGAATGATAGCCTTGCTGGATAGAGTAGTCTTGGATTCAGATCTGTTGGGAGCAGTGTCACTGGAACAGCGACCACCACGGTTTGACATAGTCCCTGGAGATATAAAGACCTCCATGGTTTGACATAGTCCCTGGAGAAGTGGATTCACTGTGTGGCAGGAATCATGAATAAAGTGACTGAAGATATAGAGTAATGGGAAAATAAAAATGCAGGATGGCAACTGAAGGAGACTAATCTTTGCTTTCTCTGTCTATCTGTTAGCTGTCTGTTAGGAATCATTATAGAAGTAACATGTAGATGATTAATGATGTAGAGGGTAGAAAAGATTTCAGGAAGAAAAGCAAGAAAATAATAAAGATTTAGGATAGAAATGTGGAAGCTTAGAAGGATCTTAGATAGGAGGAAAGGTTAGGAGTCTAAGAGGATGTCTGGGTGAAGGATAAAAATAGTTGGTAATTAACATATAATATACCTAAGAGTTGGGTAAACAACCAAAAGAATGTCTGTACTTATTTGCCTAAAAGGTTTAGGAGAAACAATGTAACCTGCGGATCCATATAAATAATAAAAGTTTCTGCTAGTCTGAAGCAGAAGCATTAAGAAGAAGAAAAAATATCAAGCACCTTCTGTCTCACACGTCTCTCTCTCTCGCCGACTCTGTCCACACCTTTGGGAACCCCTGGACCTGCCGAGTCTGGACCCTGGCACAGATCCTTGGTTTTCATTACCTTGAGTACTTCCTGACATTCCCTTCTGGTCTATCGTGTTTCTGTTGAGATGTCAGCTGATAGCCTTATGGGGGCTCCTTTGTAGGTAACCCATTGCTTATCTCTTGCTGCCTTTAGGCTTCTCTCTTTGTCTTTAATTTTTGGCTTTTTAATTATTATGTGTCTTGGTGTGGGCCTCTTTGGGTTCTTCTTACTTGGGGCTCTCTGTGCTTCTTGGACTTATATGCCTTTTTCCTTCATGAAGCTAGGGACGTTTTCTGTCATTATTTCTTCAAATATATTCTCTAACCCTTGCTCATTTTCTTCTTCTTCTGGCACACCTATAATGCCAATATTGTTATGTTTCATATTGTTCCTCAGTTCTTTTAGGCTGTCTTTCTGTTTTTTCGTTGTTTTGTTTGTTTGTTTGTTTTTTAGCTTTCTGATTGGGTGATTTTTTTCTACCCTGTCTTCTAATTCACTGATCCGGTCCTTGGCTTCATCTACTCTGCTGGATAGTCCTTCCAATGTGTTCTTTATTTCTGCTATGTCATTCTTCATTTCCAATTGTTTGGTTTTCAATGTTTCTATATCTTTAGTCATGCTGTTAAGTTTTTTACTCATGATGTTGAGCTTTTTCATAATTATTACTCTGAACTCTCCCTCTGATATCATGCTTAATTCTATGTCATTTATTTCTTCTCCTGCAGAATTATTTTGTTCTGTCATTTGGGAGTTGTTTCTTTGTTTCACAGTTTTGGCTGTCTCAGTGGGTTATGGAGCCTGCTAAATTTTCCCTGTGGGTGTTGGTGTTCCACTGGTTGTGGCTCCCTCTACTGGGTTTGGATGAGTGTGGGAGGACCCACGTTAAACACCACTGTCAAGTCTTACTTTCCTATGTAGATTTGCAAGCCAAGAAAAGTTTCAGTTATGCTCCAGCTTTTTGCCTAAAGGTTATTAGTCTCAGTTAGTTGATGAGCCTAGGTAGCCCTGCAGCTGAATGAAAAATCCCTCAATTGTAACAGGATTTCCAGTGGGTAGGGCACTTGCTCACTATCAGACTTTAGATATTAATGAGCCTCAATTTTCATTTCTCTGCCCTGGCCTGGTGGTGTTGAATTCCTATGGGAGGGGCTATTGCTTCTCCCTGGGGCTCTGGGAAGGAGTTTTTTGAGTAAGATGGCTACTGTCCTGTGAGGAAGTGATTCAGTACAAGATTCTTGGTGCCTTGCTGTCCAGCTCTAAGCTCTCTCCTGAGCCAGGAGCCCCAGACTCTCTCCACACTGTTCCAGTCCAGTCCGCCCTCCCTCTGCTGGAGCCCAAGGTGAGTGGTTGTAGCTGATTTGGTGCTTTTTAAAACCCCCACTTTCTCACTGGGAAGCGCACACCACTAATACAACCCTTGTTGCTGTCCGTGGACTCCCAGCCAACCCCATGCACCTCCACAATTCCTACCAAGCTCAATTTGGCGTCCTCTCTCTGTTCCTGGTTATACTGTTCTCTTCCAGCTGCTCTTCAGTTGGTTTTTACCAATATTTTGTCTTTATTTTAGTTGTAATTCCAGTTTGGTCCTGGGAGATGGTCTGTGTAACTTCCATTCACTTCACTGCCATCTGCGTTTTTTTTGTTTGTTTGTTTGTTTGTTTTTTTAAATATGAGAATTTTATGGATGATATTTTTACAGCATTATACTTAACTTTGAGATTCAGTTTTTAAATTATAGAAAACTATATAAGAGCTTGTAATATTTGGGGAAATGTTATTATGACAATAACAGTGGAATTAACCTGCTAATATAAGTAGAAAAATGGGTATGTTCTTTTTCTTAAGAGACTCTGATTGATACGAGAATGTCATGATATAGTAACAAAGCAAGAACCCAACATCTGCCAAGTTTTTAAGCTATTTAAACATTGGGTGTGTTCCATCATTTAGCTCACAATGTCTTCTAATAAAAATATTTTGTCTCAAAATAAATGTTTAATATCTAAAGTGTTCTTTGGTCTCAAAATGTTACTCAAATAATCAAGTATTACTGATTAAATTTTTGCTTAGCATAGCACAGAACTATTGATATTCCATATATTAAGAATTATATTTTTTCTGAAAACTTTTCAAGTTAGTTTTCTAGATTAAGCTCTTAAATTTTTTCCTACTTAGTGACCTTTTTATTCTATCCTATACTCATGATTCAAGATGGTTCTTTCACACTTTGGCCAATTCACTGAATCTCTGTGGTGTATGAGGAAAGTCTTTTCCTTGTCAGTTTATTTTATGTATCCTATAAATATGTCTAAACTGTGACACAATGTATTATGAATTTTCATAAGTTGCTACATTTGTATAATCACTACTACTGTCAAAGTACAGAAGATTACCATCATCTTCCATTTGTCACAATGACTCTATCTGTCCTTGCTAGATTTTCAAATAAATGGAATCACACAGATGCATTCATTTGTGTTTGGTTTCTTGCACTCACAATAATGTTAAGTTTTATCTATGTTGTTGCATGTCGTCAATAGCTCATTTTTTTCTTTGCTGAGCGTTATTCCTGTTATGAATATACCATTATTTGTTTATCCATGTAAGAATTACTTTATGTTGTTTACAGATTGGACTTCTTATGAGGAAAGCTGCTGCAAACACTCATGTTTAAACATTGTATGGACAAAAGTTTTCATTTCAACTAGGAGTGTTCTCATGGTAAGCATATGTTTAACTTTATAAAAAATTGCCAACCTCACCCTGGCCAGTTTGGCTAAGCAGTTAGAGCATCAGCCCGAGGACTGAGGGTCACAGGTTTAATTCTTGGTCAAGGGCAAGTACCTGGGTTGCAGGTTTGATCCCAGACCCCAGTCAGGGTAATTCAGGGGGCATCCAATTGATGATCAATGTGTCACTCTTGCATAGATGTTTCTCTCTCTATCTCTTCCTCCCTGCCTCCCTTCCACTCTACCCAAAAAAAAAAATATATATATATATATATATATATATATATATATATATATATATATATGTAAATGGAAAAGTATTCTTGGGAGAGGACTAGCAAACAAACAAACAGAAATTGTTTTCTAAAATGTTAATATAAATTTATAATCCTATAAGAATGTGAAAGATTCACAGTTGCTCTGCAATCTTGCTTGCATCTTGATTTTGCCAGTCATTTTATTTTAGACATTCTAAAGTGTGTGTATAGGCTTTTTATTCTTTTGTTAAATTACATCTTCCCGGATGGCTGTCGTTGAACATCTTGTCATGAGCTTTTGACCTTTCTTAGATCCCATTTTGTGTAGTTAAAATATTTTGTTCAATTTTATTGGGTTGATTGTTTTCTAATAATTAAATTTTAAATGATACTTACATATTCTGTATAGAGTCATTGATCAGATGTTTATCATAAATATTTTCTCTCAGTCAGTGGCTTGCCTTCTCATTTTCTAAACAGTGTTTCTTGAAGAGCAGAATTATCATTTAATTTTTAGGAAGGCTAAGTTACCAATTTACTCCTTTTTAATTGTAAGAAATATTTTTCCCAAGGAAATAAAAATTTTCTCTTATGTTCCCCTATATTTCCTATAATGTATTTTTGTCTTTTATATTTAGGACTATGATCCATTTGGAGTTAAAATTTGTGCATGGTGTAATATAAGAGTCAATGTTCTTTTCTTTTGCATATGTGTATCCATTTCTTTAAACATTTAAACATTAGTTGTTATAAACTTCTCGATTAAATTCCTTTGGAAACATTAGTGAAAATCATCTGTACAGGATGTGGCAAAAGTAGGTTTACAGTTGTGAGTACACAAAACAGAGTTTATACATCTATTATAATTAATTAATTATTCTATTATTTTCCATATGAACAACTGTAAACCTATTTTTGTCCCATCCTGGATTATCTAAAATGTCCAATTTTCAGCAAAAAAATTAAAAGACTTCAAAGAAACAGGAAAATATAAATATACACAGGAAGAAAGCAATCAACAGAAACTGGCACTATGGAGGCCAGATTTTGGACCTGCTAGGACAAGATGCTAAATCAGCTATTATAATTACTTTTACAGAACAAAATGAGTCAATATATTTTTAAAAGTCAAAGGAAAGCATGACACTAATATCTCACCAAATTGAAAATATTCACTGGAGGGGTTTAACATTAGATTTAAAGTTGGAGAAGAAAGGATCAGTAAACTTAAAGATAGGTCAAAAGATATTATCCTTTTTGAGGAATGCAAAGAAAAACAAATAAAGAAACATGAACATAAACTTTCAAACCAGTGGGATACCATGAAGTGTACCAACCTATGCATAATGAAAATCCCAAAAGAGAGAGGGACACAAAGCATATTTGGCCAGAAACTTCCCAAATTGATGAAACACATTGTTGTACACATTCAAGAAGCCCAGTGAACTCATAATAGGAAAATTTTAAAGATATCCAAGACATATTACAGTCAGATTTTCAAAAGCCAAAGAGAAAGAGAAAATCTTGAAAGTAGTAAGGGTATAATGATACATCATATACAAAGACTGCTCAACAATATTAACAGCACCTCTCATCAGAGAACTTTCTGACCTCTGCCTTCACATGCAAGCCAAATTTGGTCTCCTTACCATATACTCTCAGCGTTCTCCCTTCATTGAATTTATCGGTTTATGTTAAACTATAATTACATGTTTAATTCCTGCCTCTTCGCTTTAGTGACAAATTGGCACTAAATAGATCCTGACACATAGTAAATCCTAAGTGAATGAATGAATGGTTGAATTGATAAACACATTATTTATCTATATAAACTGATTTCCTCGGTTTTATTTTCAGGGGCTTTGACTTCACTACTAAGGAACTCTCAACTTCTCTGTCAGGTTTATTTATTTATTTATTTTTCTTTATTGATTTCAGAGAGAGAGGAAATGAGAGGGAAACATCAATGAGAGAGAACATAAATTGGTCGCCTCCTGCACGCCCCCCCACTGGGGATCAGACCCACAACCTGGGCATGTGTCCTGACCAGGAATCAAACTGGCAACCTCTTGGTGCATGGGTTGATGCTCAACCACTGAGCCACACCTGCAGGACTCTGTCAGGTATTTTTAAACTATAAATAGCTATTAATTAATAAAGATAAGAGTAGTTACCTTTGAAGGAAAATGAACATGTTGGTGTGTTCTTTATGTTATTCAGCAAGTTCATATTTTCTATAATGACGTGCTATGGACTAAACTGTCCTCCCAAAATTCTAATGTTGAATCCTGAACCCCCAGTGTGGCTGTAACTAGAGACAGGGCTTTGTAGAGGTAATTAAAGTTAAAAGAGGTCAGAAGAATGTGGTCCTAATCTTAAAAGCTCGGCAGCCTTATAAGAACTCCATGCACACTAACCAAGGAAAGACCAGGTAAGCTCAGAACTGTAAGCTGGCCATCTGCAGGCCAGGAAGAGTGGTCTGGCTAGAACAAAACTATGCTTACACCCTGATCTCAGACTTCCAGACTACAGAATTGTAAGAAAATAAACTTCTGTTGTTTAAGCCACCCAGTCTATAGTGTCTTCCTGTGGTAGCCTAAGCTGACTAATAAAACTCTATATTTATTTTATAACAGGACAAATAAGTTTTATATCAGACTTAATGGTGCTATATTACTAAAAGTTTACACTTATGAAATACATAGTTTTTTCAGTGATTTGATTCAATAGTAAAAAGTGATAAATTAAGAATGGAGGATAATGCAAGAGTTGTTAGAACAAGCAGTCAAAACAAAAGTAAAATGCAAATTCTCCTCTTCCTCCTCAGTTTGGCCATTTGTCATGCCAAATTTATACATGTGCTGTTTTTTTGTTTTATTTTGTTTATTTTTTTTTCAGATATAGACTTGGATAGTTAATATATTCACCTCTTTTTTCCCTCAAATATATATATATTTCTGGGGACCAGAAATAAACTGAGCCCTCCCATTACCAATGTAGAATCCCAAGCCTCCAATATATGATGACATCTATGAGTTATTTTATGGGAGTTTCTTCTGTTATAAAGATACCAATGTATCTCTAACTTAAGACTATTTTGTCTGTTTGTGTAGTTAGACATGAGGACCTTGAAACAATTCTTTTTGGAAACCTTATGCATTTTTCATAGCAATAATACTTATTGTTAAGACTAATTTATTATTTCTCAAACAGTAGCACATAAGGCTGAACAAGGCTAGCACTGACCAGCTTTCCTTCTGGACCTTATCTCTCTCATTCGTGCAGTGATGGAGGACTGCGTACATCTGAAGTCTCATTCAGTGTAAAAGCTTCACATGGATTCCGTCATGACTCCCCATTCCTCAGTCCCCTTCAATAGTTTCTCCATTCCCCACAAACTAGTACACTATGTAACACAGTCCAGTGGTCTGGCTCTAACTGTTTAAACTACCTTTGAAGCTGCATTTCCCACTTCAGACTTCTACAAAACTTGTTCCCCAACACAGAGGACTGTTGTCATTACCTGGACACATAATATGCTTGCAGACATCTGCACCTAATTCCTCAGCCTGTAATGTCCTCCCCTAATCAACCACCTATCAAGACTATCTCAACTACACCTTCTTCGTTAAAGCACTCTCACCTTCAGATGAAATGTGTTGTGCCTTTGTACTCTCAAAGCATATTGCTTGTTATTCTCCTTTCCCTTCATTCAATTGAAAGGGGATGTTTATATGTGTGTCCACCACTCGATGAAAGGTAATGTCTCTTCCATCTTTTCATTATTTTCATCCCTAGTAATGTACACATGTACACATACACACAACTTATTTAACTTATTGCTACAATAAAACTACAAGTAACTTACCTTAGTTATTAAATAACCTTCTGCTCATTGAGAAAACATTACTCATTCTGATTACATGATGACTCACAAAAATTCAAGCATGAGCTGTGTCTTGTGGGACTCATACACACTCCTGTGTCTGGGTCCTACTGCAAGTCTTTGCAATCCCTGAATCCGCCAGGCCGTGTCCCTGGTCGGTCGGGACTTGTGCCCTGCTGTCCCTCCTGCCTGTGTGCTCTCCCCTGTGCCTCCCCTCCCTCTCCTTCATTTCCAGGGGCCCCACGCTCCCCTGGCCCCTGTGCTCCTGTTTTCCGAGAGAGCACAGGCCGTTTCTGCTTGTTATTCACCTGTGTGTACTTACCAGGTGGTGAGTCTCATCAGGGCAGGAAAGGTATCCGGCTGTCCTCCAATGTGCCCTGAGGGCCTACTGGTTACTTAATACAAGTCGATGGACCACATACAGGTAAATGGTGTTAGGTAGAATTTAATGTACCCCCACCTCATCGTGGAAGAACTCCGGGTCAGAGATGCCCAGAGCTGGTTAGAGGCAGCCTGGGGACTAGAACTCCAGCCACCTAGCTCCCAGGGCACCGCAGCATCACAATCTCATGGCCTTGGCACCATTATGCTCAACTTATAATGTCAATTTTAAAAAATGCAAACTTCATTAGAATATACACATGAAAGTGTACAAATGATACGTATACAGCTGGGTACATTTTGTGAAATAAATACAGAACACATTTTAATGATTAAATATTAAAAAAAAAAATTCAAGCATAATATTCCAGCCAAAGCTTTAATCTTCAGCTAAGTACATTCTCTGGAATTTCAACAGAGACTGATTCTGAGATTATTTTGTTAGTTTATCACCCTGAAGCCCCTTATTAGCATGAGGTCTCACAAAGCTGCTAGATAAAGCAGGTCATTTAAAAATTTAGTCAGAGTTTTTCCACTGTTCTTTTAAAAAATACATTGAAAATAGGGATGGAAAAGAATCTAGGGGACTTTTGTTCTGAATCCCAGTGGCTTTGAATTAAGTGGTGTGCACAGTCTCAGAATGGTGCCGATGGGTGAGAAGGCACTCAGGAAGTCATTGATTCTTACCCTAGCTCTGCCTGTCAGATATGGTGTATTCATGGCAAGGTGCTTGAATAATTGCTCAGGTGACAATATTCACACACACCCCTTTTTTTAGCTACGTGGTGGAGATTTAGAGAGAGAGAATTTTAAAATGACAATGTGGCTCTAAATCACTCTTCTTTAAACAGCAAGACTGGGGCATTCCTATTTGGGGATTCTAATCATGATTTAGAATGTGCTGTGTAGCCTGAATTTTAGAATTGGTTTCAGAGTGAGGAGAGTTTGAAGTTCACTAAAGGTATCACAGATGATATCTAATGGCTGAAAGTTGACAATGAATGATTTAGGTACCAGGTAATACTGCAGGATGAGACTAAAAATCCATGGTGTATGACATTTCTTAAAATGTATGCCACTGTTCACTGTAATATGCACCAGTACTTTACATACAATGAAGAAAAAAGCCTACTGCCATTACAAATGCTTGTGCTATGCATTTGGATTTAACAAATGTGAAAACTATGCTTCTTAGAAGCATATATATATATTGTTCCTACTAATTATCCCATATTCACCAAAAATTCAGTGTATTCAAAACTAAGCTAAATATATATCTACCCCCAAATTTGTTCTTTTTTCTCTCTTCTTTTTTACTTTGAATTGGCACTACTATTTTCCCAGTTGTTTGACTCCTTTCTCTCTGTTGCTCCCCATATCTCATTAGTCATCTAGTTCTTTGACTATCTTCATTGCCTCTGCTACTAGATTCTTTCTACTGTTCTCATTATTTGGCTAACTTTGTTTCACTTGTCAGTCTTCACCTTTGATGTTGGCAAAAAGTTCTGAATGTGCCAAGTCCTAATGATCCTTCAAGTTCCCAGCATCTATAGAATCCATATATTTTTATTCAAAACCCTTATCGTATGTTATACTAAACCACTTCTTTGTCTGTATCCACCAATAAAACACAAGTTCTGCAAGGACAAGGAAGGTCCATCTGCTTCACAGTTGTGTTTCTAGAACCTAGCATATGCCCTGCATGCATTAATTGTTATATGAAATTTGATGTTTGAATAAATCAAAATATTAGTTTAGAAACTAAAAAACAAGTGATTTTAGTTTTTACATATTATAAAGAATAATAAATACAAATAAAACATTCTCAAATTGAAAGAAGTCCAAGGAAAAGCAGCACAATGTTGTGCAAAAGATCATTTAAAATTGAAATAAAAGCCAGAATGTACTAGGTTTCTAACACATGTTCAGTGATCATTTTGTTCATTTTGCTTTTATGCCAGACACATACTATATATCAGAGAGAAGCAGGTTTTATTTTAGCAATTTAATTGTGTTTCCTAACTCTGAAGTAACCTTTTACTCTTATGGGAGAATGGCCAGTAACCTACATTGATTACATTTCTGCTTCTATAAGACAAGAGTCTCTTAATGGAGCCTGTAATCACTGTGGGTCAGAGAATTAAGAATACATGCTCGTTTCTTTCCAAGATATTGTTTTAGAAAATGTAAAAGGTTAACTATCTTTCTTGAGGAACTTGCCTAAAAATGAAGTTGAAGTCATTATCATCTAACTACATATTTTTACTCTGTAGACATTCTTATATAATATATGAGATTTTTAGAAAGTTCATGGTCTCTGGAGTTCAAATTTTGTTAATTCTACATACTAACACAGTAATACTGAATAAGTTAATCTTTGAACATCAGTTTTCTACTGCAAAATGGAGGTCACCATATATGATTTTTTTGTAAGTATTGGAAGTAAAATCAAATGAGATTTATTTAATTTTTAAATTTTTAATTGGTGAAGTAAAGTTCTTGATGTGTTAAAATGTAAAACTAAATAAACAAGACAAAGTTAAAAAATGTCTAATGTTGTAGCAGAAAAACAATAAAAATCATTTTAGTTAGGAAAAAATTCAAATCTACTAGTTATAATTTATAATAATGTGGCTGGCTCAATTTTCAAAATCAAGTTTAATTTTTACCAACAGTCCATAGTGATTTTTTTTTTTTCAAAAACAAATTAAGACCTAAGTGGCACCTTGAATAACATATACCTCTCATGAATACCCCTTATTTAATTCAAGATGCTAAAAAAAAATCATAGACAAAAATAGAGATAGACCACAGAGGGTATGTCAAAATAAGATATTATTTACATTTAAAAATAGATATATTTTGCAAAGTTAATCAACTGGCATTACTTCATAGCCTTTTATTTGTGTAGTTGCCTTAATTTCTTCATATCTCAGTATTAACTCTCAATATTCTATTAGAAATAAAGGGTTAGAGTGCCATGAAATAGTTAAAGTTCTTCTTTTAATAAAAAAGTTTCTTCCTGATTCAACATGTCACTTTTTTCTTCTTCATTTATAACATGATAGATATTCCTGTCCTTTGGGTAAAGTATTTGATTGAACATTTAAGTTACTTTTTTAGATCTTCAATTTTCACTGATTCATCTCAATAATACCTCGGCTTTTTCACCTCTCACCACCCCTAGCTTTAATACATTCCAACGTTATTGGTAACAAAATCACAAAAAGTGATTTTTCTGTGTACTCTATTCTTGAGAACTATAAATATTCTTAGAGATTTTTTGTTGTTGAAAATCACATTTTATTCCATTTTAATCATGAGTATTTGCCACGGTTTAATTGAATACTTCAATGCCTTACACATGCCAAATATTCAACAAATATTGCTGATGGACCCATTTATGTGATATCAATTTTTAAACTGTTTTAAGATTAAGGTCATAGTATGTTTTACTAGTTCCTTCTTTTATGAGAACTCCAAGTTCCTCATCTGTAAAACAAAAAGATTGAATCATGTAAACTTGTAGTTTTCTTAAACCCTGAAAGCTGTGTTAGTCATTGATCCTAATAGCTGGGTGCCACAGCACTGGACGTAATCAAGGAGTCCATGAGTCACTGAGTAGAGGTCAGGATTCCCAGATAATCTCATCTGGACGTGTAGATCCTGGACACTGACTTCACGGTAAGGAGCATGACAAATGTCTGTGTTGAAAACTGTGGATTCTAAATCTGCTGCCTTGTGAGTATACCTTACCCTAAAAATCATACTGACCAAGCCTAAGGAAATGAGAACTTGGTGCTCCAAACCATGCTAAAATAAGCAGATTAAAAAAAAAATTCAACTGTCTGACTAAATCATCTTAAAAGCAAACGTATAATTTGGATAAATATATAATTTTTGGTTCTTTATCCTTTCTTGAAATTTGAATCATCTGATACTAAGTTTCAAATTCATTCTTTGTCGTTTGCATATAGACTTTAAAACAAGAGGGATGAAGTTAGGGGAAATATAGATATTAAACTATGATTTTGAGTATTATATGGAAATAGAAAAATAAGGAGATATTATGGTTTATAGCTATCATGGTTAATCTTGGAATAATACATTATAATCAACAAATGCCCATCTACCTTTAAAATATATACTAGAACCTATGTTGCTTTTAGGGTGAATTTTGAAAATATAAAATTAATAGTGAAAGATAATAATTTTTAATAAAGACCATGTAATATTTACATTATTGAAACACTATTTAATTGTACCTTTATCTTATATAGGTTCCTAAACACAAGCTTTTTTTCATATTGGCAACATTAAAATCTGATTGTATATTTGCATATTATTAAGAAGAACCTTCAACAAAGACTAACGATAATTCTCATTTTTGACAGTAAAATCATTCAGAGAAAAAATATATCTAAAAGGCAATGAATGAATAAATCAATGCTAATGTAAGTAAGAATACCTTGAGAGGTAATAAAGTACCAACAATAAAAAGAAGGCTAGCTAAAATACACAATTTAGGAAATGAAATCACAAAAGTGTTGTTTGGTCTCATTTAAAATAAAATCCCTGCACAGTGAGCTAATTAGAGCTAGGGAACAATTCAATTCAGTCTCTAGTGAAAGAGAGGGATAGAGTAGAGAGCTAGTGAAAAAATAATTTATTTTCTACAACCAGTACACTCAATGCCTTTTATGGAAAAGACATAATGATAGAGAGCTCAAAGGAGCGCATCTGACAGGTAAAAGGGAATAGAGGACTAATCTGGAAACCAGAGGACAGGACAAGTATGTTTTGGGTAGGAATAAAGTAATGTATGCATTTAACATTAAACTAAAAGGAACATACTAAGGTCATGGATATAACTTCTGTCACTTAATCAGAGTTTGATCCTGGACACGTTACTTAATCTATTAGAGCCTCAGTTTTCTCATCTGTATAGTGGGTATGAGAATTACATTTTCATGTAGGGCTTTCATGGGGAATAAATAAATGACAAATGATTTTGAGTGATCAGTGCAACGCTTGACACATAGTAAGTAGTAAATAAATGCTTGCAATACTATGTTTATTTTTTTTTAGTTACAGCACAATACTTTTTCTGTTGGTAAACTGAACATTTCTAATCTAAACACAGTAACAGTTGCATTTATTGAGTGTTTCTTTGCAGGCAAGAACCTACATCACCTGTACTTTCTGTAATGACTGTAAGTTGCCTCCAGTCATACTGTTTTTTGTTCTAATATGAGGCATTCCCTCTGTAGTTTTTGCACTGGCTATACCTGCTCCTCTGGGAGATTCACATAGTCACCTGTCTTACTTTCCTGTCACATTTTCTATGATACCTACCCAACATTACATATTAAGAATTGTAGTGTGCCCCACACCCAGCACTTCCAAATCCCTTATCCTGCTCTACTTTTTATTTTTTCTGAATTACTTTCTAGCACAAGAATAATTTATTTGTTATGTCCATTATTGACTTTCTATCTCTCCTTTTTACAATGCAAATTCTACCAGTAATGAGATAATAGCCTATTTGGTTCATGGTATATCCTAAGAATCTAGAAAAGACTTGACCCATAGAGAGCACTCAATACACTTTTTAAAGCTGAATTAAATATAGAAATTATCTTTAACTCATTAAAATAAACAGTATTATTAGCTTCAATGCACAGATAAGCTAAGAAGACCAAATTACTTGTTCAAATTTTTATACCTGGCAGGTGGTTGAGATAAAATTTAATCTTAACCTGTGTGAACCAACATTCTTTGCCTTTTCTACTCTACCACACTTCTATCTAGTAAGGAAGAGTAACAAAGAGCCTTTATTGCTCCCCCAAAAGTCACCCAAACAGTAGGTCCTATAATTTTTAATTAAAAAATTTTATATACTCTAACCTTTTACCTTCTGCTTCAACTGTTTATGCTGTGATAAGATTAGTAGTGAATAAGGTAAAGAAAATGTGTTGCCATTGTAATTAGCTAGTTATTAATGTTAATAATGGGAAGAAAGCAAAGGGAAGGCCAGACATTCATGATCATCTAGGCAGCTTCACCAGGAAATTGCAACTTAACAGTCCCCACAGGGAAGCAGCAGTCCATTCTCTGATGATCACTGAGGGAAGGGACTGGACAGAGGGGAGATCGGTGCATGTGCATTGAGTCTGGGTGACGTAGGGAAGATATTTGCCTCTCAGTCTAACCTGGAAACAAAGACAGTTGGCTGGGGTGGGGTGGGGAGGCAGGCAGCGGGTAGAGCCAGTGCAAGTGTGCAAAATCTTGAAGGCTTAATTGGTTATGCCCCTAGTTAAAATCCTGAGACCAAGGAATTCTCTGTCTCCTGTTCCTCTGGCTTTGCTTCTGCTTCCTTGCACTCACCTGTGTTCCCTCCACAGCCACGTGGCCCTGGAATCCACATCATCGTTGGCCATGTGGATACCACACTCATTTGACAACAGTTGGGAACATAAGCTAAGTGAGCTTGACGCTAGATGGACTGTGCAAATATGGAGTGGAAATTCTGGATACTGGCTTTAATCCCAGCTCCGCTGAAGACAAAAGGGGACTTTTTCCTTGGTGAGAAGGAGGGAGATGGGACCTTGGAAACTGAGGGGTTTAATTCCACAGAAATAAAACGTTCCATGATACCTCATCCTCCCATGGGGTCCTAAGGAAATTCGTATTCCTGTGGCACCCCAAGAAGCCTACTTCCACTAGCAACCAGTGGAGACACAGAGAGCACCCCACCAATAACAAGAGGAGAGTGATGGTGCAAGAAAAGGGAAAGATCAACTTGGGGAAAAAAGGGGGGATGTCGGTTTATGAATGCTAACTAACATACATTGTACCTGGTATATATGGTCAACTGATATTAAAAAGTATTTGTTCATAGGTAATTTTCATAATTAATAAACAGCATATATTTAATCATGAAATGTTGGCATTCCATACCACTTTATTATCTAGGTTTGCTTTCCACCAGCCCATGCACAAAAGAAACATATTTCGCAGTGAATAAGGGCTTGACTTTGTTGGAAAATAGACCAAGGTTTGAATACTACCTCTGTCATGCCTTACATCTGTAACCTCAGGATGATTTTTATGCATTTGAGGACTCAGTTTCCTCAGTTGTAAAGTGAGGTTAATTCATGTGTCTGCATCAAAGAGAAATTGTGGGAATAAAAGGGATATTTCAAAAGTAGTTGATAAACACTCAATATATATTAGTTTTCATGTTTCTTATGTTATTATACTTGATGCATCTTTATATACTCTTAACTTTTTTTCCTCTCTCATAAATAGAAGTTGAACATTATTGTTGATGTAGTAGTCCTGTTGATGTTTTCAGGTATTTTCCCCAGAGAGACACAAAGCATTTGACAGAGTTAAAGAACCTTAAAGTCAACCTTTAAAAAAGCATAAAAATAAGCCCTGGCCGGTGTGACTCATTTGGTTAAGCATCATCCCATGCACTAAAAGGTCGCCGGTTTGGGGTTGTGGGTTCAGTCCCAGTCAGGATGCCTCTCTCTCTCTCCCCCTCTTCCTTCTTCTCTCTCTAAAATATCATTATAAACATATTTTTAAAATAAAAAATAACTAGTAGACAAACACTTGGTAGGTAATTTTTTAAAAAGAGAGTGAGAGATCATTTTTATGATTCTCATGAGTCATTCTAAATGGATTACATCCAGGCCAAAATTCATTTGTATGATTCCTCTGCTGAAAAGAGAATATACCGGATGGACTATTATTATTTATATCTTTTATAAACAATACCTGATAAATGCCATTAGCATTACAAGTTCTTTGGAGAATATAAGTTTATATAGTATAAACTCAAATAAACCACTAGAGTTCTAAGTATCGAAACTATTACTAAGAACTGATCCATATTCCTCATTATTACGGTAACAGAAACACAAAAGATGAACGACATTGATACAAATTATCCTTATTCCAAATGTGGATAAAAGGAAGCTTGTCATTGAAAAACTCCATTGTTTTCTTTTAGTACTTAATTTTTTAAAATAACTTTTATATGAGGGCCACCACTAAAGTTCATATTGATCTCTATTTATTTCTTCATTTAATTTTTCACAACTAATATTTTTCTTTATTTCATATAAGTTTAGGTTCTCTATAAATACACAGGAAAGATTCTAAAATTATTCTGACATATATAATTAATTGCTATGTTAATGTAGACTCAATTTTGGATAATTGAGTTGGTCTCCATTGGTGAATTCTCATCCCCTTGTAATTAACAGTATTTCAAGAGATCGAGGTAAGAACTCAAATCTTTACAGACACCACTACAAGAAGAGAATCTCAGTTAGCACTGTGCTCACCAGTTAGCACTATTTGGAAATACCAAAGAGTGAATGGTTGTAAGCAAAATGAAAGGCAATGACCATATCTTTCAGTTATGAAGGGTTAGTTATGAGAAATGAATTATAAAAGGTTATCTATTAGAACAAAATAAATAGTAAGAACCATAAGGACTTTATCCATCTTGATTTCCTGAACTTGACATAGAGTTGGTTGCTAACAAATGTATTTTTTAAGTAAACAAATGGCAATTAAATTAATATTGAGTGCATTTTAACATGGAGAAATGGTTAAAAATCATTTAGGAAACATTCTACAAATTATCTGTGATTAAGCCAAGAATAGAATCTATGCTTTTGGATTCGTAGCTCTGTAATTACAGGCCCCATCTACTTTGTCTCATATAACACACCATGCTTAAATCACTGTGCATTTGGGAGAGACAGAGGACTGAGTTTTAATTCAGCTTTATTTCTGAATTAGCTATTTCCTCAATGTTCTTCCTTAGTCATGTCTAATCTTTTGAGTTATTTTTATTCCTCATGTATAATTTCTAATCACTGAGTCCATGGATGACAATTGATTCAGAAATTGATATAGAAATTTAACAGTTTCTATATCAGTAACAATTTCTATATCAAAAGTTAACAATTGATATACAAATTGTATTTAATTTTTTTTGTATAAAAATCAGAAAATATTTCTTGAAAACATTAAATGTGTTAAGTAAAAAGATAATGATAAATTAGGCTTTGCCTTGGTAAGGAGTTGCTTTGTAGCATTTCACTCTGAAAGAGTAGTGAGGGTGTTCCAGCCAGTACAGATAGGGCAAAGCTGATGGGCACAACTGGTCTGAAGAGGAGTTATTGAGCCAATCTGTTCACCACGATTAGTCAGTCTCATGCCATTGCTGTTTAACACGGTAGCTTATGTTCCGACAGCACCACAGCGAAGCCTATTCTCAGAATGCAGCCTTAAAATAGGATAGTGGGTTGAGGAGTAGGAGGAAGGTTTACACTGTTATTACAACGCAGTCTGAGTCTGTGCTCCAAGGACACGAGGTGCTTCTACACCTGTGGTGGAAAAACCTGTGTGTTTTTCACAGCAGATGGGAAGTGGGAGGGAAAACAGTTTCTTTCCTCGTGTGCTCCCTGTCACTAATATTGCTTGGATGTGAGTAACAAACAAACGTGTTAGGGAGTGCAATGGCATCATACTGCCCACACGAACAAGTGAGGGTGAGGGTCCTGCCCACTCTGCTTCCTGTGCTGCTGTTTTGTTCCAGGAGAAGGCGCGGTCTTCAGCAACTGCAGGGCAATGAGCTCCCGGGGACTCCTCTGTGTACCCTGAGATAAAGCTCAACTGGATAAAGTACAAACAAGGATGAGGAGTTTCTTGCTCCAGAGCTTGCTGCAGCCGTCTAAAGTAAGACGACAGTCCGTATTCAAACAGGGAAATGGGGAATGCATTTTAAAGAAGTTACTAGTACCCTTCGCATGTCTTGATATTCGTAGTACTATTGGGCTGCAGGCGCTCTGCTGCCTAGTTCACTGCACCCTATAATTAGAGCTTCTCATTATTAGAGCAATAACTCAGGATTCAAATAAACAACTCAAGGTTTTGACATTTGTGGGAAACAGTACTGAAAAAAATCATGACAAGAAAATGGCAATTCAGTACCCATAAGTGAAATATGATCAACTTAGTCACCTACTGAAAAAAGTGAATAATTGCATTTGTAAAAGCAAATTACAAAGGTGGGAAAAACAGCTAGTTAAGATATAGGTGAATCACTTTTTTGTCCATTGTTGTGGCACTCAGCTTTGGGGCTTCATCATTTCAAAAATAAGCATCTCCTGAGAAGAATGTCTTGCCAAGAGAGGGTTAGCATGTTAACGCAGACACTGCTTTGGATTCCTCTACATATCTCTACTATAAATAGGATACTTTCAAAATGCTGTTAGGAGCTATTCAAGTGAGCTAGTGATCTGATGTGGCAGACGTCACGATAATGATGGACTGACATACGGATAAGGAAAGGCTCATCATTCGAGATGGACAAATCTTGATGAATTCAAACAGTAACCTGTAGTCTTTCATTTAAACCAGCCACTTAGCTGGTAAAGGTAATGGTTTGTCATGGGGTTTATTCATTTACTGCTAATCAACAAGGATTCACATGTCTGAAATCCCTAGCATTCAGAAACCCGTAAGAGGATTCCTGCACGTGTTCCACTTTATGCTGCTGATTTGCAAAACAATGAGCCTGGTAATGATGTGAAAGATTTAACTGGCTTTCCTTGTGTCTCTTCCATCAGAACTGATTGTTATTTGTAAAGAATCTTCCGGAAGCCTGTGGTTCCCACAGGATGCTGAGCAGCCAGACACTGAGTTGAGGATGACATCCTGTGTCAGGGATCAGAAATCAGCCAGTTAATAGCTGTGCACTTAGAATTGTCTAATATGTTTTCTTGTTAAAGGCCAGTTCTTGTGCATATAAAGTCATTTTCACATTCTTGATATACTGTAGACTGGAAAATTCTTGGAAAATAGCACTAGTTGAAATGATTTCTTTCTGAAGCACAATAACTTGCTAAATATTTTATGCATCGAATCATTTTATAATTTAGATTTGTGTAATCCAGACCCAAGACATAAAACAACTCTTGCCAGTCTTTATATTAGAGATTCAGATATTGCTCTATTTTACAAATGTCTGTTGTAACAAGATTTTGCTTTAGTAAAATAAGGGTGAACCAATTTTCCTCTCATTGTTGAGAGGCTAAATGTATGCTATTCCCACTAAACACAAGTTATTTTAATTATTCCAAGAAAGAGTTGATGTAGTAGTCAACATTTTCATTTTTTTTTTTTTGGTTATATATAAGAACATTTAAACATCTCAAGTACTGTATTAAGACATGGAAAAAGTATTATAAGTATATATGTTCCTATAAGTTTTGAAAATATAAATTATTTCAGTGAGGTAAAAAAATGACAAATTTCTGAAAAAATAAAAATACTCAGAGGAAGGATTTAAAATTGGCAAAAACATAATTTAGGAAATGTTACTTAAATGGTGCTGCCCCCGCCCATACATAATGAAATATTCTCTTTCAAAATGATTTAGCCAAATGTTGTTTCAGTGATTATATAATTTAAGGAAGAAAGGAAAGAGGGAAGGAAAGAAGGTAGAGGCAGGGAGAAAAAAAAAAAAAGAGTGGAAAAGAAAAGAATAACATTAGAGATAATGACATCTTCCTTATTCGAGAATTCAAAGGAGCATCTTTTCGCCCTCAAGCCAGAGTTAGGCCTTTAAACATTTTCTTCAAAAAGTCACGGCTAAAACATTCAGATCATTAGTGGTTTATCAAAACCCAGTACCACTACCAAAAATCAAAGAAAAAGTTACATCTGCCACTTTCTTCTTCCCTCTACTCCTCATTTCTTCTCCCTCCTCCTCCTGCACAGCTTCTGGGCTCACGTTTCAGTTTCATAATCTGTCCATTGTGTATTAAGAACATTTCGTTGGCAGTTCTCTTTACCGACAGGGTGCAAGATACATTGGCCTCTGTGACACTGTCAGACCCTGCTCAGATTCCTACAATTTCTGGTAAATACCATCACTCCCCAGGCGAGCTAGAGTGCAAAACCAGAAACAACAGCAGGTGCTGCATCTGTCGGAAGGGAACAGAGTTAAGGAGTGTGGGTGACTCAGTGACAGTTCTATTGATCTGGTTTTTGGGGTTTTTTTGGTTTTTTTTTATTGGTAAGGATATGATGCGAAATAAATTCCTCAGCAGTGGGGCCTCCTGGCAATGAGGTTTACACATTGCTGTTATTTTTAGCTTGTTTTGTGAAATGTGATGCTACAATTACTAATAATGTTAGAGAATTCATTGAGTCTGTTAGCTGAGCCCTGATAGCTACCACCTGATTAAATGTGGAAGCCAGGCCTTGCAATTATTTTTTAATTTAGTTTGTAGTTACTCTAATGATTTGAGTAAAGTTTTTTTGTTTGTTTGTTTGTTTCTTTCTTTCAAATGTATTCATTCCAACAAAGTATGTTCTGTTCTCTAAAGTTGTTACTCAGCCCATTTGAGCCAAGTAAATGCCTTTTATTATGTCACGTAAATGCCTATATATATATATATATATATATATATATATATATATATATATATAGTTTTGTTTTGTTTTGTTTTTTACTTTGGGATAATCAGAGTATGACACTGTATTAACCCTCACTTAAAAAAAATACGTTTATAAGGTTACAGTTGTCTGTTTTGATCTGCAATATTCCTATCAGTTGTATAATTCAAAATAATTTTAGTAGACAAATCTTTCTTTGCAGCTCTCAGGCATTCCTTGGTTTGATATTTGTCTGCTTGCTTGCCTTAAAGGAAATACCTGAATCTACCCCCCCCAAAAAGCCCCACAGTAATTTCCCCCAAAACACCTCTCACCTTGACCAAGAAGGCAGTTTTTAGCCAATTGGCAAAGTCAATGCACCCATTTCATCAATAAGAAAAATTCCCTAATAAAGAATCACATTTCTTAAAAGTAAGCTATTTTCATAACTTTGATAAATTGCCTAACCTCTTTCACTGATTTCTGTCATTTTTTGAGCCTTGTTCTTGCCTCTTCTGTGGTCCTAACCGTTGCCTGACTGAGTGAGTGGGTGACCAACTAGAAAATCCGTATGTACACTCTACCAGGATTACTGCTTTGTGCTCCCCATAGCATTAACAAACATTTTCCTGTTTGGAGAGATAAAGACATCTGGAAACAGAAAAGTGTGCATATTCCTGGAAATACTCTATTGTATGCATGTCTCCCAAAAGGATATTTAAAAGTTGCTTTTAAATTTCATTATGATGAATGTCTATACACACTGTCTACTATTTATTGAACAACTGTTAGCTACATGGCACTGCATCACACTACCAGGGATAAACATATTTCGATTTAGTCACTTTTGAAAACTATTCAGTGCAGTTAGAAAAACATGCACAGAGAGTCTGGAGGGAGAACTCATAAGTCTGGAGCCCTTTACCTAGTTAGGGGCTGTTCTAGGTGCTCTACATACACTATCTATCCAACAGTCCTGTGAATTATCTCTTAATGGCTCCACTTTAATGATGAAGACCCTGTGGTTAAAGCACAATTCAGTAACTTCAAACCAACACTAACAGGATGAGACTGATGTTCAAACCTGTGTGTTCTATCAGGATTTTCCTATGATCAAAGTGCCTTGGAAGATTTTAGAAGAAATCATGTCTGGCCTGAAAGATCAAGAATGGTTTTAACAGCACCTTGACAGATAAATCATAGTGGGTAGGTAATCGTAGTGAAGGCAAATGAGCAGAATTGATGAAACAGGAAAGGGAAATTTATATTTGGAGACACATGCTTCTTTTTGTGTGTGTCGTTTTGATTTTTTGTTTTTCTGTTTGTTTTGGAACATATGCTTCTTAACTGGATTTCACTGATAAATTATAGATGATAGAGAGATGAAAGAATCTTACAAATGCTGTTTAAATTCAAACAAGGAAATCATTGAATGCCATAAAAAATCATAATACACTATTATGAAAAAATTCAGAAACAAACAAACCCAGAAATGTATATATTTTTCATATATAGATTATATAGTAAACCCTTTCTATAACTTGTTTTTCTTCAATAAATACACTATGAGCACTTTTTTCTCATTGATAAATTATTTACACATTTTATGAATGTATTGATTTAACCTGTAGCCTGTTTATAGCTATTGGGTTCCATTTTTTTGTTATTTTTTTAAATCTTAAAAACAATACTAGAATAAGTATCTCTACTCATATAATTTTGTATATGTCCAATGAACTCCTTAAGATAAATTTTAATTTGGATTGCCAGGCAAATACTAAATACTCAAATAAAAGGGTTTTGATATGCTTTATAAATCAATGCAAAGTTTCTACTAATTTATATTCTTACACTGCCAAATTAATTTTCCTTGACTATCACTTTCAAAACATCACTTACATAATTAAAAACAAAATGTTCCCATATTTTTCTAACCTCAGTTGCAAAAAATGCCTTCCTTAATCTAAGTCCACATGTTGAATGCTAATATGGCACACTCCTTTTTGTATCTACTCAGATGACTTTCATTCAAGTCCCAGATTTGATTTGTCATTAAGTCCAGAGAGCAGCAACATTTTCTGAACTACTCCATCATTTATTTATTTATTTATTTATTTATTTATTTATTTATTTATTTATTCACTTATTTATTTATATTTAATTTATGTATTCTTTCATTTATTCAATTATTTATTCATTTATTTATTCAATAACGTTTTTGAGGAGCTACGGTATGTTGGAGTTGAATGCACTCCTTGAGTACAACATTTAAAGTGCTCTTTGATCTTTTTTTATTGACAGATTATTTAAAACTTATCCAGGGGAAGTTTTAAAAACACAACATGTCCATGTCTTCTATAACTTTTAAGAAAATTTTTTACTTATGTACATATTTGAAGACATTACTGAATTCACATTTCAAAAATGTTCATGTGTCGGACTTTTCATTCAATATATTAATTTGACACTTGATTACCACTTCATATTGTGATTTATTTTTTACTGCATGTTAAACCATTACTTTCCAGTTTTATCTGAATAGAATAAAATAAGTGTAAACAAAATGTGAATAGAATGAAATAAATAGAGGTGTTAAGTCTCTGTCTTCTCTCTCTCTCAAACTGAAACATCTATCTGGACCCTTGGAAAGGAGTTACTCTGAATGATCTAGTAATCTTGGGGATGATATGAGTCAAAATTTGAAGAATCAAAATTGTCCACTTTTAGAAACAGAAATAGCATGTGTATTTATCTTGGGTGTTTTGCCTGAGTGGTATGCTAAGAAAGAGTGTTCTAGTTATCATATATTTTAGAAAAGTAATAATTTGCATTCTCAATAGCTGGCTCTGGGTTTTGCATCTCCAAGAACAATGTGGAAGTTTTTTCCTTGATCAACAACATTGCTAGAGAAGGAAAGAGGAATGAAAAGGCTATGCATCTGGGCCAGAATGTTAGAGAAGATGGGCCTCAAAGGTAACAGCAATGTAAAGACTTCAGTTGGTGAAAATTATTCCAGAAGTCTTCTGTTTAATGATTTCCTGGGACCACATATTTTCACACGATGTCAAACAGTCAAAAAGGTGTTTTCACAGCTTTGAGGGAGTAACCAACTACATCTCTGCCTGAATTCCCACGACACTACTTGTCCAGTTTAGAACCATGATCTCCCTGCTCCCCCACTACCAGACCTAACTTCAGCCGAAGGAGGTCTTGGCAGGTGGTGCTGCTCCTGATATGAAAGCTCTTTAAAAGCGGCATTGCTCCTCTGGAGCCGCTTCAGGGTTTAGCTTCAGTCTGGAAGTGAAACAGTCCCTTTAGTACCTCAGTAAACAAAGAACAAATACATGGCAGCCCTGCCTGCATTCACATGACAACCTGTATAGGTTCATCGTGGGTTCTCTTAGAACATCACCTGACGAGGAGTTACAATCCTTGGTTAACACTGCACAGCCAACTCCTCCCTTGTGAGGATGTGGGTAACTTCTGATAAGTGTCCAATTGTCATCTTGAAATAGGGGACATTGGGAGCAGTACCAGCTCCTATAGTAAATGATTAATGTGTATTTTCCTGATCCTGACAGATTCCAAAAGAAGAGCAGATTGCTACCCATAAAACTAAGCAGCCTCAACATGGAATTACTGGAAGAAACAGAAAATCTTTGCAGAAATGCTCTGCTTAAACCAATGTTTCTCAAAAACCAGCTATTTTAAAGGGACCAAGGTCAATATAAATGAAATAAATGGAGGCTGAGATAAAATATGTCAGAAAATTTGCCGAAAGGTTATTTTAAGGTGGCATGTTAAAAACAATAATGGGCCATTAGGCTGTCTTGTTAAAGGCATTAGAGTCACAGGCACAATGTATGAGTCACATGGACAAGATTTTCCACTTTATATATAAAAACTTCAATATTGGATTTCTGGTAAAAGTAAAATGTTACCATTTCTGTGTATACTATTGTAAATATTTAAGTTAAATTGTAGGCAAAGGAATAAGCAAAGTATTCATGGCTCTAGAAATGTGCTCAAAATATTACACACTATAAGTAATATAATACAGATTGAGTGCAATTTTTCTTTATAATTAAGTACATAATTAAAAAAAAAACTTTTGGCTGTTCATTTTATGTGCAGGCATACTGCTTTTTTACACGCAAGCATCTCTTTGTCAAAGGCATTCATTTATTTGTTTTTTTATTTTTTATTGTTTTGTCATCCTTGCACAGAATCCTTGCTAATCTTCTCTGTATCGTTCCAGTTTTAGCATATGTGCCTCTGAAGTGAGCATAGTTGATTTATTTTTAAAACAAAAGTTTGAGCACCTCTAATGACTAAGATAAGTTACTAGATAATTTAGGATTCAAATGATTTCTAAGAAATGATGCCCTCACATTCTAATGTAGAATTGGAGGCAGGTGCTTGATGTGTGAGGTGTATGCCCCATGAGCATGGCTTTGTCTATTCTGTGCACTGCTGAATCTCCAGGACCCACAACAAAATCAATTACGTAAGATTTTTAAAAACAAATTACATAAGATGTATTTGTTTTAAAAGGATTTATACATTCTTATTGTTTTAAAAATTACCTGAATAATAAATTCTTATATTCATTTCTGATTGTCACCCATGAGTTTGGAGCCTATACATTATTAATTCATTTTCTTAATTGTGCAATACTTAATATTGAAAAAATTCTTGCTCTTTATAAACTCACTATGGGCTGTTGATGACAAAGAAAAATAAAAAAAAAAATACTATAAAAGGACATGGAGCTCAGTGGCTGAGCATTAACCCATGCACCAAGAGGTCGCTGGTTCGATTCCCTGTCAGGGCACAGGCCCAGGTCTTGGGCCCAATAATCCCCATTGTGGGGCATGCAGGAGGCGGCCAATAGATATTCTCTCTCATCGATGTTTCTCTCTCTCTCTTTCCCTCTCCCTTCCTCTCTCTCTAAATCAATAATAAAATATTTTAAAATAAATAAATAAATAAAGGACATGGAGATCTGTGGTGAATTTGTTTGGCTAGAAAATGTGCCCTTACATTTTTGAAATTATTGATTTACTTGTGTGTTTGTTATTTATTTGTTTGCTTCTTTTTAGTTTTAGACTATTAGTGGCATAGCCTCAGCAATAAAAATACTGTATCTATATACTAATATAGATAACTCCCATTTAGGTACAATGTTTCATGCTACCTAGTTAAACCTCCTGATTCTTCCTGAAGGAAACACAGCATCTTTAAATGGTTTGGGCTATTTTAGATAAATATGTTGCATCTAATATACCATGTGGGTTTTTTGGGTTTTTTTTTTTTTGGCTTATAGTGTTTATACTACCACACGTTGCCTATTTAATTACTTCCTAAATGTCTTGCACTGTTATTTTTTCTAATCTTTAAAATTAATTGAAAAAATAATCTTTATTTTCCATCCAGCAGTGCTCAGGAGTTTAGAAACGAGCGGATCGTGAGCCCTGTGCTGGATTCTTCGGAGTCCCAGCAAGCTTGGAGCTCCATACACAAATTCATGCCCGGCAGGGGGTAGGACAGGGGTGTTCGGGGAATAAAAGGAAAGAAACAGAGCATGGCAGGGGCTCCAGATGCTAGAGCTTACAGATGCTTGATTATTTGAAACTCATATAAATGATGATGGCACACAGACATACAAGAGAGAAGATAGCGAATCATAAGATATGCATCTGTACTGAGAAAAATCACGGGTGAGATTACTGAAAACAACCGTTGGGAGTTTTGTGCTTTAGTCCGATCGACTGGATCACTGAACAGGACATTTTTCACTTCCAGTTTTCGTGCTTTGGCTGACCTAGGATGTCTCATGGTTTTGCTTTGCGACACATGCTTTTAGGAAAACGTGTTATTTCTGGGCTCTGCACGGCCCTGTCTCCACAGCACGCTGCGCTGCGGCCCGACCGAGCATTTCAGAGCAGCCAGCGAGGCAGGGAAATGATCTGGCGCTGCAGGGCTGGAGCTCGTAGGACAGCCCATTCCGTGCTGGTGCCTGAAGGGAGAGGGACTGCCACCCAGTGTTTTCACGGTGTGTGTTTAAAGCAGCTTCTAAATTGACAATGAAGAGCGGGGGGGGGAGGGCGGGTGAGACACAAGAAAAAAAAAAGATCCCCTTTCCTTCAGGGTGAAAAATTAATTCAGAAGTATCTGAGAAAACTTAGGTAGTAATTCCTATTCCAAACATACATAAGTCACAGGCAACCTTCTTCTTTGGTTTCTAGGCACATTTTTGAGTTTAGTACAATAAGGAGAAGAAAATTGGAGGTTAGTGAATCCAGTGGGGCAAGAGGTGAAGAGGAGTAAATTTCAGTCAAGACAACAAGGAAAGTACAAAGAATGCAGTTTCTCTTTCATGCGCTTTGATCGTCTTTCCTGTCTCACCCTTAATGAATACTTTCTCAAAACTAAAAATAAAGCACTGCTCTATTCCGTTGTGCTCTTCTTCCTGGGGATTTCTAAATGGGAACGTGTGTGTTCCTCATCTGTGAAGATGACTATATATTTCTGTAGGTATAGTTCACACACATATACATGCATATGGATAATTTTCTTTTGCTGGGAATCAGGCAATGGACAAGAGAAAGAGGAAAATAAAAACCATACTAGAGACCCAAAAGCAAATGTTAGTTTCTTTACATTTCTTTTACAATTCTACATACTGGCACTGACCAAAGCCAGTCTGGCATACTGGAAGACTAGCAGTGGTAGCATATCATCACATGGGCGCCATGAGAAGCTGGGACTGTAAGGCCGATAGCTGTTTGCAATCCTCCACCTGGGACTGCAGAGAAAACGCTTCAATAGCCCCAAATAGTATCCCCTCGGAGGTCATGGACTCAGAAAGACACTAAGTCAGAGAAAAACATTTCGTGTCAACAGTTGAGGTGCACCATGTATGCATGCTCAGGGTGAAAGTTGTTTTTTTATTCTAGATAATGTGCCCACAAAGTCTCATATTATTCTGACCGGAGATTAATAAAATAAGAGATGTTATCCCAGGGGATTTGATGGCTTGATTTGATTCCACTAACTTGCTTACGCCATACACAAAACCACACATGTGTGCCCTCAGAGTGCATGAACACACATTATTCAGGGCTGTATTATCATATCTTGGTGCCAGTTACAACTTGCTCACTTGAGGATGAGACCTTTGCCATGGTGGAGTGACACTAATATATACGGTCAGCGACCGTACTCATTACAAATTAGCTCTCTCTAACTATATGATTTAAATAATCATATTAATAAATACTTGATACTCGTACATACAAGTCACCTTTTCTCCCCCACTGATGGCTTTGATTACTTTGACAGACTAAGATACGTTAATGATACAAATTAGGAGCAAGAAGAATTAAAAGGGTGTTTAACTCTGATGCCAGGCTGTCAATTTCCTATAGTGCTACCAACTTACAGATAGATGATTAAAACTGTTTCGGTTAGGAATTTTGAATATTTTAAAAATTGAATGGGTTTCTGGAGGAGGAAAAAAGAAAGAAAAATCTGTGCTTAGCTAATTAGACATCCTATTTGATTTAACAATAGGACAGGATTATTCTTTGAGCATCAAGATCATCCTACATTACTATAAGAGCCTACGTTTTGCTATTACAAAATGTATTTATAAAATTTTGCCCAGTGTGTTTGTCTTTACATTTGATATTATTTATACATTTTCTTTAGTGACAGGTTTATAAAGAGAAGTGGTCATCACTGACTTCTTAATTTGTTTCTAAAGCAGTTATTTCCAAAACATGATGCTAGATACTGTGGGTAAGTCCCAGAAACATATATGTGGTTCCTTTCTCTAAGGGGCTAAATCTAGCAGGAAAAATAGCATGTGCTCACAAAAAAAAACCCATATATTTTATAGAATCTTGGGACTGACATAATAGCATAAACAAAATACTTTGATTGCATAGAGGTAATATGGAACTTGGATTTCTCAGTCAGACAGTGTCGTTTAAGTGCTGATTTTATCATTATATAACTATGTACACCTTGATAAATGTGTTTAATTTATTTGGGTTCCATTGTATTATCTAAAGTATGAGGAAAACAATACCTGTTTCTCAGATATGGGTGAACATTAGTTGAGCTAATACTTGTGAGACATTAAGAACAGACTGATGCATATTCAGTGCTTTCATGATACCCAGTGGTTGCCTCTCAGATCAAATGTATCTCTGTGGTTTTATCAGTTTTATTCTTTGTCCTATCCACTAGACTATAAACAATCTGAGGTCAGAGAATATATCTTATTTACTGTTCTATTCCACTGATTCAGTAGGATTTGAATAAATGTTTATTAAACGAATAAAGAAAGGAATGGATGAATGTGTGATAATCAGTTGATTAAACAATATTTAGTTATTTATAGGCTCTAGCAAGATCTGTATCCGGATCTCGATGGAATGGTCATTTCTGTCTGAAGATGTAATATCAGAAAGCACACGATGTAAGCATAAGAAAGCAGAACCCCTATCTTGACTGTCAAATAAGATGAACTAGTTCTGGGGTCAATGTGGTGCCATGCCATTCTCCTATTCTAATATATTATAATAAATGTTCAGAAAACAAAAACAATGAAAAACAGAAGTCTATAACAGTAATCTCTAATTCCTAAGTAAATTAGTACTCTTCAGTGTGTATAGCTGAATGAAGACAGTAACGGAAAGAGCCCCACGCAGGATTCAGCATCCTCTACTCAGTCCCATCTGATAGTCCTGTGACCCTGGACAAGTCACTTTACCTTCCTGAGCTTCACTTCTGTCATCTGTAGGTAGAAAATGGAGGACTCAATGATCTCCAATTTCTTCTAAGAGTAAAATTCTGAGTCATTCTATTTAGTTTATTTTTTATCTGAGTTGTTGATGAATGTGTTTGCTGATTATTTTAGTACAGTTAAAGGATTGTTAAAATAGGTAAGAGGACTTGAAAGAGATGATGACATGTTCAGGACTAATGCAATTCTTATTTTTATGTACTTTTTAATTAACTGTAAGCCTACTTAAGTAAGTACTTAAAAAATAATAATTGAGATATTTTGAATCATCATACTTTCCTGGAAAATATAATTGAACTAGAAATAAAAATGTGTTCCTTAGCTGGACAAGTTGCAGTACTGTCTGTTTTATTTAAAAATTACACTCCAATAGAATAAATTAACAATTATTTGGTAAGCATTCAAATAACATGAAATAATGGATATATTTATTTACTTCAGTTTATAGTTTATCAGGCACATTTACACATATGCTTTCATTGTTTCTCACAACTATACAGAAAGATCAATGTGTTCAATATCTTTGTTGAGCCTTCAGATCTACTTTCCACCCTTCTTCATCCTTTTTTCTGCCTCAGTAGACTGATCTCTATGGACCATATGAATAGACAGCTTCTCCCTGGCAACAGATTGGCAGAAGAAAGGAGGGAGAGTGAAGTCAGAGTCCTTATTTCCGTGATGCCCTTTTATGAGGTTAGCGCCAGTTGACCAGAGTCTGTTTTATAGACTTTCTCTTCTCCAGGTTCCTTAAGCCCACACGATTCTTTGCAGTTCCCCTACTCCCCTCCCACAGTTTTGTGATCACATATTTTTAAATAAACTCTGATCCATTTATCCAGATTGAATGTGTGTGCCACTTTCTTTGTTTTGTAAACTAAGAAGCTAAATTTGAGCCTTATCTAAAGCTACTTCTTAAAAGTGTCCACAGAAAAGAGGACTAGACTGCTGCAGCATTCACCCCCACGCATGCTCCTGACTTTCCTTTCCTATCAACTAAGCATATCTTTTCATGCTTAGTATGTGTATTCTGAGAAATACATTAAACATTCTGAGAAGTCAAAAGAAACCAAGAAAAAGCACCTGCTCCCATAAATGTCCAAATTCAGTACAATATACATATGCAGCAGCAATATTTACATTAAAAAAGAACCCAAAGCATCAAATTTGAAGTGTAAAAGTCTACCTGAGTTGAAATCTGGAGTCTGTCACTTACTAAACAAGTGATCTTAAATAAATGACTAACTGGTCTGAAATGTAGATTTCTCTTCATTATAGAATAGAATTGCTTGACCTAACTATATCATATATGGTGGGCATTTGAAAAGCACTCTTGAGTAATGTGTGTGTGTGTGTGTGTGTGTGTGTGTGTGTGTGTACACACATGAATTAACTATATTGTAAGTTTTTAAGATGGTAAGATGCTGTCACCATGAGAACAAATAATAATCAAAACTTTTAAAGAAACAGGTCTAATACACATTAAATAACAACTAATACTGTCAGATTCTATATGATAAGTAGCTACATATGTCAGGTATGAGCATTAACATTTCAGTGATGAAATGTGATTAAAAACAGGTTTATAAAGTAGAGATAAATGTAAGATCAGTCGTATGGACTGGAAATCAACTTTTATTAAGTCTTTAGAATAAGAGGTATTTTCTATCATTCCAGAAACTGAAAACTTAGGTAATCTATTTCAGCTACTTGGGTATACTAAGTGAGAATTAAAAATATTCTGTTTGGATATCAAAGGCGTCCTTTAAGTTCTTTGTGTTGCTACTGGCAAAGCCTTCATTAGATAGAATTTTAAATGACTTCTGATGAGGAGAGTCCCCAGAGAGTAACTTATTTAGTAAAAAATAAGCCCAAATATACTTCTCAGGAATACTGATTAAATTTATACAGATTATTGATGCTATTAAGAACCATTTTACACTTAAAAATAGATAATAAAAAATAACATCCTTCAGGGTGTTATTTGACATGATGATGATGATAAGGATAATAATGAAGTGGAAGAGGGGAGGAAGGTAATAGCAATAATAAGAAGAATATTTAATATTCAGTGAATGCTTACTTTCAGCATATAGCATGGTAACTGAATTATATGTGTTACCTTATTTAATAATCTCAATAACTCACAAGACACCAAGATATATATTGTAAATTACCATAATATTTTAAATAAGGAACAGAGGTACATAAAATTACATTTTAGTCATATAGCTAATAAAGTTTGTGCCAGATTTTAAATCCAGAATTTTCTCTCAGGGATTATAGTAGACATTATAGTTATTTTATTTTGTCTATGGTAAAGTCTATCCCTCCATCTTATATAGCAACCAACTCCAGGATTGCCATAAGAGAAGCATTAAATGTTATTCTTCTGACCAGAAGGATGTAATCCTTAATTCAACAATGTTTAAATGTTAATTAAGGATCTACTCTATGCCAGGCTCTATTCTAGGCACTGAGGATATTGTAGTGAATAAAGCAAAAAAAAAATTTCCTGCCTTAGGACATTCACAGTAATAAAAGACCAACCTAAAAAGCAAACAAACAAAAACAAAAAAATGAGTACAATAATAATGTAATGGTTATGATCATGAACTTTGATATTAGAAGATATAAATTCAAGTTATCCTCCACCATTTCTACCAATGATCTTGGAAAAGTCACTTATCTTCTGAAATCCACTTTCTTCATCTGCTAAATAAAGATAGTAATACCTAATTCTACACAGGGTTGTTTGTTTTATGATACGAAATATTTATAAAGAACTTAGCTTGAAACTTAAAATAAGTGCTTGATAGGGTAGTTACTTTGAAGTGTATCACAGATGCATGTACAAAACTATTGATGTAGGAGTGATTGGTCACACATACATTCATCTCCAATTTCCTCCTCCTAGTTCATCACACTTCTTTCCTGTATCTCAAGTGTCTCTTTAAAATATGATTTCCTCCAGGAAGACATTTAATTCTAATTAATTCAATTCCTTCAAAAATTCCTTTACCAAACTCATCAACACAGTAGCCCTTAACTTATGTGCCTTAAAATTTCCCTAATTTAATTTTGTTTTGTGTTTGGTTTTTGGTGGTTGTCACCCATGCTCTTTATATTGGCTCAAGAAACATACAAGTCAATTAAGACAATGAGGTTCTCTGGTGGATTTGGAGAAAGAAGCTAGCCTTGTGTCTAATTCCCGACATTGGTTTGAGGGCAACGTAAAGTTTAAATCTATGGTAGTTATTGTGCCACTTGCTACGAGAGAAGCCAGTCTGCAAATGTGGCTGACCCTGCATATCGCATGCAGAGTGACAACTCCTGAGCAACTAAAGCAAGTCAATCCCGATTTCCACCCAACCTCTGGATCTTTCAGGTATAAAAGCCAAAATCAAACAAGCAGAACCCACCTCTTTATCATGTGTCCTTTAAGCTAGTTGGAGCTGCTTTTCTTTTAGCTGAAACATAAAACATGCTGACAGAAACGGGTCCGTTATTATAGGGTAGAGAAATCAAGGGATGAATATATTTTCATATATTTTATTCAGCCAGGTGGCACAATAAAAGACCCAGTTGAAGCCACTATGTATGCTCCAACGTGCACCCCCAGCCAACCTTGAGCTCAACACTGTACAAACCTGTAATCGCTCATGAAGTGAGAATACTGAGTCTTTGATTGCAAGGCCACTGTAGTCTCTAAACACTGCCTACTAATATTTAAAGAATCAAATGCTGCAATTTAAAGCCTCAATCGTGAGGTCCTTTGCCTTTTTTCAATGGAAATTGCAGTGGGGAAATAGCAAGGCAGCTCACTGCCAAAGAAACTGTTTGAAACCGTTTCAGAAAGTTCTTTGGCAAGCCCGATTTATTTACAACTTTTTATTTTGGGTATTCAGTTCTTTGTTGTCCTTTCTTCGACAGGAATATATTAGTAATGTTATGGAAGTGACATTATCTTCCCTATCTCCAAGGAACCCGTTGTGTTCAGGGGCACGTTTGGTTTCTGCTGCTAGGTCCTACACAAGCCGAGATGGAATTCTGGTGTGGATTGACTCACATCGTTGCAAACGTTCTTGTATGATTTTTTTTTTTCATTCAAACATATCCAGGAAGAAATAGGCAACAAATAACCAAATGGATGCAAACACTCATCAATCAAGAGCCGTCTGCCACTTGCGAGTGCGACGTGTCCTCAGAGTGACAGCACAAATGCAAGTGGCAGGCCCACCAAAGCTTTAGAAATAAAATACCATGTTCATACCAGCCCCTCAACTCTCTAAGGCTGTGACAGCCGGGTTGCAATTTTATTTTTTACATGAGTTTTGAATGTCTTTATTAAATCATTTTCACTCTGACCCTGTGGCTGTTACATGCCAATACTGTTGATGGTAATAAAAAGTAGTGTATCTGTAATCTTTGGGAAATGGTGTTCTGTAGACATATTCGTGATTTATTTTAAAGCTCAAGGATAATATTAATATTTTTTTATTCTTTCTGACAGCAAATTATCTAATCACAACATTAAAAAGTACTTCAAAACCAAAGAAAGAGACAAGAAAAAAAGCAATTTTACTCATTTCACCACTGCTCTCACACATATAAGCTGCCGCTCCTTTTTAAAAGTTGTATTTGTATAAATACAAAGTAGTGTAACTCAACAGAAATGTTAACATTAAAATCTACACTGCTCTTGATTTGCTCTAGTTTTTGCCTGAGAAGCCCAAATGTTCATACCAAATTTATTTACAGTAGGGTTACTCTGCCTTGTTGGTTCAGTCATCAATTGTCGTTTTAATAACAAAGGACTCACCATGATTTCTAAAGTTTTAGATCTGCCCTTGCATAGTTTAGGATACGTGAAGCATGTCAATGAAAGGAAGGAATCTTGTTAATGCACAGGGTGAACAGAAAGTTCCATTTCGATTTTCATTTCAAGCTGGGAAAGCAGATGTGTTCTGAGAGACAGCGCCACCGAACTAAATTCTTCTGTGCACCCGGCATTTCTCTCTTGAGGTAAATATCCTTTTCCTTTTTTCCTAAATAATTCACAAATTGCTTCTGCACAGAGGCCAAAGAGGGTCAGAACAAAATTCAATTACCTTGTATCACCATATTCTCCTCTTACAAGGGAACGCTCTGGTATGGGGTTTGCTACCTTAATCATATATGACGGTTCAATGCCAAACAGATGATTATAACATTTGGAGGTCGGGGGTGAACATCTACTATTCTGTTTTATTTTATTAAATATAAAAATTTTTAAATATTTATTTATTAAAATATAAAATATTTTATGTTATTGAAAAGGTATGTTCCTTCTTACCTTTTTTCTTTATCTATTTAATAATTCTTCATTAAATTCTACCCAAACTGCCCTTTTTCAAGGTTTTCCTAATTACCTGTCCCTACACACAGACCACAAACATGCCCTGTGTCACTTTGGGTCTCATCACAAGGCTCATCCTGTCCTGTCACTTTATAGAGCACAATGTGACAGGTGAGATTCCAGAGTGAGGACTGGGATCTCTTGGCATTATAAACAGGAAAGAAATATACTTCTCTTCTGAATTTTTCGGTCTGTTTGTACTTGTACACACCATATGGGTTTTTCCATAAGATTCTCAAAGTTCACTTGAGTTAAATAATTATAAATATACATTCTTTTAAACATTGACTTTTCTTTTTCCCTTTTTTTTTCCCCACAACCAAGAGCAGCAGTTCTAATCATGATCTGTTCTCAATGATGAAAAATAAAAGACAGGTGCTAAATTCTTGAAATACTGTATTTATCACTATTTATTTATCTCCCATGAGCAGTTCAGCAAGGTAGTAAGATAAAATGCATTATTCCTGTTTTAAGAAAAAATACAACGCTGAGATTAAATGTATCTCAAGTCATATACTGTTCTAACAAGGACTAGAAGATGGTTTTCTGCTTCTTTAAGTCATCAGATGACATGTTTAAGGCACTCTTATTGTGCATAAATATTGAAAATTTTAGAGCATAACTAAGTTATATGTTAATGTGTCATTTTAAAATTTTTCATATTGTATAAATACATGCATGGTAGAGAAGAATCTTGGTCCCCATAGTCTTTATGCTCTCGTGTTACACCTGTGAACACATTATGTTACATGGCAAAGGGGACTTTGAAAAGTAATTAAAATGACAGATCTGTTGACCTCAAGATAGTGAGATTATCCAGTGGATTCAATGTAATCACATGAGCTCTCCAAAGCACAGAGAACATCAGAAAGATTTGATCAAAGGGGTCACAGAGATTCCAAGGGAAAGAAAAATTTGAAGCGCTGTTAGCTGTCTTGAGGATAAAGGGGCAAATGTCAAGGAAACAGGGACCTCAGTCCTACAACCGAAAATAATCAAATTATGCCAGAAACCTAAGTGAGTTTGTAAATGGATCTTTTTTCAGAGCCTGTAGCTGAGAACCCAGCCAGCCTACACTTTAATTTAGGGCTTGTTAGACCTAAACGGAGTAGGCTAAGCCTAACTGAATTCCTGACCCATAAAACCTATAAGATAATAAATAATTATTGCTTAACACTAAATTTATGGTAATGTGTAAATGCAATAATTGAAAATTAATACAACATGACACTTGCCTATCTTTGCCATAAAGTCAGTAAATTCTGTATGCAAAACTTTGACTTAGTTTTTTTCCATGTAAAATGGGGCAAATAGCCCTGACCAGTGTGGCTTAGTGGTTAGAGTGTTGTCCCTCACACCAAAGGGTCACGGGTTTGATTCTGAGTTAAGGGCACATACCTGCATTGCGGGTTGGATTCCCTGCCCTGGCGGGGTGCATGTGGAAGGCAACTAATCAATGTGTCTCTCTCACATTGAAGATTCTCTCTCTCTACCCCTTCTTCCACTCTCTCTAAAAAACCAATGGAAAAATGTCCTTGGGTGAGGATTAACAAAATAAATAAATAAATAAGATAAAATGGGGTGAATATTATCTTCTGCTGGTGCTCTTGCTGACTCTGATCAGATTAATGTAGTTAATAAGCCTGTGGTTATAATTCCTCACAGCCTAATCTGTTCTATGGTCTAGTCCTTTTTACTGCAGAAGGCAACTATAGAAAACGTAGAAGTCTTTTCCCTGGACCCCTGTAGGAGCTGACCAGGGACTTCAGCTGGGTGGTCAGCCTTTTGCTCCACTTTGATCTTGTTCTGGCAATGCTCCAGGAAGGTGAGCCTGCCCTACAGGTCAGAGCAGAGCCATCTATCACCAAAGTGACAAAATAACTTTTAGATACACCAGGCCACAGGTTCTTCATTCGCTGCAATTATATTATTAGTCTGTGGAATCACCCCTCCTTAAATTAGATGTGAGGCCGATTTGTCTGTTGCTATAGGGAGGAAGGGTTGTCAAAAGGAAAACAAAAATTTCTCAGCTTTGAAATTCAAATTAGGCCTTTAGACATCTTGGTCCAAACAATAGACTAAAGATGACATTTATGAGTTTTAAAAGCTAAAGCTCAGCACACCGATGGACTCAACATTTATATTATAAACCAAAGATTAACAAAAATGTTAAATGACAAAAGGCAAAACCAAAAGCAAGTTTAAAAAAGTATATGGGCTTTGACTAGGAAGGCTGGGGGAGAGGTGACAAAAATCCAAGAAGTGGGGGGTCCCTTGCCCTCCTCACGGTCCTCCACTCTGGCCCTTATTTTCAGCCTTGGGAGCCACATGGAATTCGTTCACATCAGCATCGGCTGGGAGTATTAGAAAGCGGATGGAGGACGGACTTTCTAGGCAACTAGTCAGAAGCAGCCTCACGGATTCTCCACCATTCAGCCTTTAGGAGTTGGTCTGGGACTTAACTATGTACCTGGTAGAAATATGGTATCAGAGGCAGCAGAATATATATATTTTTAATCTTGCTCCCTAAAAATGGCACTGGCAGCCAGAGAAGGGAGGAGGGGAATGCAAGTCAAATGGGGCAGGGGAGCCACCCTCATGTGAAAACACGATCAGAATACAGGCACTTGGAACTCCTCTGTGAAAGGCTCCCTGCAAATGAAGTTGCTTGTAAAATAGACATATAATCCCAATGATTCCAGAATTCTCAAAATCAGAGACCACTGTTAGTCAAATGTTCACCTGGTGGAGATGGGGAAATCACTATCTAGAGCATATATTGCCTCTCTTACCTCCCACACTCCTGGAAGACATCACAGACTCAGCACTAGTCTTCTTCCTGCTGAGCTGGAGCACAACATCACAGCCCAGCTCAGCACAGGGCTCCAGGAAACCATTGCTAACCAATACAAATCTCCAAGTAGCAGAAGAACATGTAATTTTAAGTCAGATGTACTTTTGTGTGAACACTAGTTTTACAACTTACTGTGTATCCTTAGGTAACACAGTATACCTCTCTGGGCCTCAGTTGATTCATATATAATATAATGATTATAATTATTCCACTCAATCCTTATAGAAATAAAATGAGTTTATTTATGCTTCTAGAACTAGGAACAGAACTCCAGCCTGCAGTCTTTTCTTGTACAACCTGAGAACAAAAGAATGCTTTTCATTTTGTCAAATGGTAGAAAACAATTACAGTAAGAATAATATTGTGTGGCACATGACAATCATATGATATTTAAATTTCAGTGTCCCTAAAGCTTTGTTGGAACTCAGCCACACCTTTCTATTAGGTATTGGCTACCTTGTGATATGATATTAGAGATGACTACTTGCAACAGTTGCCATATGGCCCACAAGCACTAAGCATTTACTACCCGGCCCTTTACAGAAAATGTTTGCTGACTCCTGTTCTAGAATGATGCCAGGCACTTACAAAATGGTCAGGAAAATGTTAGTTCCATTACTTTTTTCCTTTCTCATTTGAAAATCCAAATGAGAGCACAAAGACCCCGAAATCAAAAATAGTAATACTGAGGTTATTCAGAAGTTTGCTATAGACCCACAGAAAAAGACAGATGCAGAGCTAAATCTCTGCTATTATGCTGCCCTGTTTTTGTGAGGCTGTGGCTAGCTCACCTCGAACTGTATATTTCATGAATATTTCAATGACTTGCCTCCATGTGGTAAGGTGAGTACTAATTACTGAAAATGCGCCCATGAGAAATTCTAAAGAGCATGATACTCACAATCAAGTATGGTTAGCTACTCAGCTACCACATGCTCTGTTCCTTACCCTCTTAATTGTAGCTCAATCTGCTGGAGACCACTATGACTACCTGGCAATGCTCCCTTTTTAAGTCTTACACTTTCTTATGTTAGACTCCACATCAACCAATGTTACTTGTGTTGGGTACTGCCATAGCTTCTTGGACTTCCTCTAGCACCTGCTGTTGGTGTCTATGCTAATGTGTATTTACTCATAACAGGATGTGCTGTTTTCCTCAGGCATCTCTATGATCCGTGGTCGCTATCACCACATGTTATATTAGCAGCACAAAGATCCTTTAAATACTGTGTTACTGAGTGGAGAAGAATACCTGTCTCCCATTTTCATCTCACATTCAACTAAAGGGACTTACTAGGCTTCCAATAAATTCATTTAGCAGGTATAACTGTGAACTATTTACAAATTATTTCTCATTTATAAATCATGCCTTCCTTCTATTCCCCAAGATTTAGATATAATGAATCCAATAATTGGAAAGGATTAGTTTGAACTGAGAAACAAATTATGTTTCAGAACAGTGCTATGGTCTGCTCCTTCCCGATACAAAGGCTTTGTTCTAAGGCCAAGTTTCTCATACCTGAATCTTTCTACACTAAGAATGATATTCATTTTTCAGGAGGCCTCAGATTTCCTGATGCAAACTGACTTCTGGTGGGTCAGCTCCACAATTTTCCAGGCTTGTTTAGCCATGTATGGACCATAGCGGTCACCCAGCTAGGTGTCGAATCTTAGTGCTCACAATGCAGATTACCTTTGAAGTAGTAATAACAGTGTTTCAATAGGGAGAAATATCATTATGTGTACCAATCACAGAAACAGATTTATAAAGCTCTTTTTTCCTACTGTCATGCACAAAGTACAAGAATAAAGCATATGTTTATTAATATCTAAATGTATGCTTACCCTCATTTATGTTTATTAATTCCTAAAATCATGTTTACCGTGTTAAAAGCCTTTTTTCAATATTATAATATGTAGAGATTTTGAAGTTATTCTAGATTTTCATGGTACCGAATTTGTGGGGAAATACTCTGTGCCTTCCTAATATCTATTTCTCTCTTAGTTTTAACTGACAGAAAGAACCATGATTTCATTCAGAACACGAATATGTCTACCTGAATTCTTGCCATCCAGCTTCTTTTCAAACAAATGTAACCACAACACCATCTTGATCAATGAGTTGTAAGCAGAAGAGTACTGAGGGTTTCTGGGAAATTATTTTCTTTCCTGATAAAATATGAATAGTGTTGGTACTATGGTCCCCTTACACTGTCCTTGTCTTTTTTGCTCATTATGGTATCTAGAGTAGCAGCCACAACTTTGTGATTGTGAGGTAACAAGCATAAAAGTGAAAACCAAAAAACAAAAGCCTGGAGTCGAAAGAACAGAGTCTGTATTCTGTATCTCTGCGGGCACTGCTCTGCTAAACCAAGAGGTGCAACCACTTCCAGAATTCCTGCGTGTGAGAAAAAAATTGGCTTCTATCTGCTTTAAGTTACTATTGCTGAGTTATCCCTATTTAACTGGTTAAAAAAAGTTCCTAACTGATACATTAGGTTTAGCCACATAGAATTACTGATTTTAATGATTTTTAACTTATAAAAACAATTATTTCATGTAGTTAATTTAATATATATTAAGTTTCATCTGTTTTAAATATAGTTCACTGAACAAGACTTCCATCTGGCAACTTGCACACCTGTCTAAGGCATAGTCAACCATACAACTGCAGGTAAATATAGGTTTCAGCATATGGTAAATATTATTTTCAATTCATATTAAACCAATTTCCAATTTACTGATGACTAATTTGTAAACAGTGTGATATATTGGGTAAAACACACTCCTGAAAAATAGAGAGAGAGCGAGCGAGCGCCAATATGAACACTCTTAAGTGAAAGTTTAAAATATAATGCCCAATTCTTAGATGTAAGTAAAATTTCACACATTATTTTTATGTATTCTCTATGTATTGCCTAGTGAATTAATTTGAAAAAAATATTCTAAGAAAATTATATATGATGATAAATATTATACCAACATTTATTATTACATTAAATTTAATGGTGGAATATTAGAGCAATGTAATACCTGGAAACCAGATATTGGTTGAGCAAATTCTGTAGCGGACATCCACTATGATGCTCCTTATATAGTCATTAAAAAAGAGGGAAAAAGCTGAAAAATAAAAAATAAATAATTAAACATCGACAACACCAGTTATAATACTGAAATTTTAATACACATGAATTTTCCGAAGTAGGTTAGGTACAACATAGTGATGTTATCCAGTCACAATGTCAGATGCAGAGGAATCTATGCTTATTTTTGCTGTGGAAAACATTGCAATGGTTAATATAAGCTATCAAAACAAGCATCCATGCCCGGCCAATGTGTCTCAGTGGTTGAGCATCGACCCATGCACCAAGAGGTTGCTGGTTTGATTCCTGGTCAGGGCATATGCCCAGGTTGTGGGCTCAATCCCCAGTGGGGGGTATGCAGGAGGCTGCCAATCGATGTTCTCTCTCATTGACGTTTCTCTCTCTCTCTCCTTCTCCTTTCCGCTCTCTCTAAAATCAATAAAGAAAATAAATAAATAAATAAATAAATAAATAAATAAATAAATAAACAAAAGAAACATCCATGAACCAATTTCCAAATAAATAAATACTCAAACAAAATCCAGCAGTCATCCTTGAGGTTTCTAAATATAACTTAAAATGTCTTGCTGACACTATGTCTAATGATCCATTTAAAATCTGTTTCTGAATAATATTTTATTTATACCTTTAATTTTTTAAAGTAAAAAGAAAAAAATATTCTAGAATTTTATATCAGAATTCACAAAATTTTATATACTTGTATATCATGTTGTCCAATTTGAAACACACTGAAAAGCATCATATTATTTGTCTTACAGGTATATATTTCTATATTTGATTTGAGTTGATAAAATGGTTTATTTGTAGCCATTCTAAAACAAAACAAAACTAAATATTCATCAGGCCGTTTGTCTGCAACATAACTTCCTGTTATAAAAGTGTTTCTACAGGAAAATCAGATCTGATATTTATCATTTCAACTTACACTGACTTTTTCCAGGAATGTAAACCTCAGAATATTTGAGAGATGAATATAAAATATTATTTTTAAAACACAGTTTGAACAAGTATTAGTAAGATGCCATGTTGTGATTGAAATGATTAGAAACACCACCACTGTGAATAAATAAGACAAATAATCAATAGATCTTAATAACCTTAATGTTGTCTTTAATCATCTAATGGATCACCCTTGAGATAATTAGCCCAAGAGTTTAAGTGGGAGTCTAAGGACCATGATATTTAAGTAAATATGTACTTGTAAGATTTGTAAAGGGCAAAAATTGTCTACACGGACACATAGAAGCTCTTGTGCTTTGCACAATGTGGAATAAAACTGCTTTTGATCATGAAGAAAGAACACGGACAAAAGATAATATTGGAAAGATCACTGTAGTAAGCAGGTTGATCACTTATGTAGCCCCTTCCATTTACAAATAAAAATTCTCATCTGTTCAAGATACTCAAGCGGTAACACATCTCCAAGCCTTGCATATGAGTGACCACACTCCCGATTCCTAAGACTCACAATGTTTGGCCTGAATTAATCAGTGTATCCTATTCCAGTGACTGGCATCAAGATACATATATATCTAAACCTTTCAATTATAGTGACTCTTAGAGTTCTTCTGGCAACATTCGGACAAAAGCATGCACCCCCTTCTTTGCATTTTGAAGTATGCCAATGTGAACATTGACACCACCATTGGGAACGCTGCCTAAAGATTACGCCAACAAATACCATGAAGTGATCACAAAAAATGGAACCAGGATACTGAAACAAACTGGCCCTGAATTGTGTTATCTTTGGACAGCCATTCATGAGCCAAAAAAAGCTCTTTGTTGTTGGAGCCAGTTGAGCCAGATATTCCATAAGTAGCTAAAGTCATTTTATCAGACATTATCACCAACAGTAAATTAGCATATTATGTTAGTAGCTTTATCTTCAATGTATAAAGAATAAAAACTAAATGGATGATAAATTGTTGCTATCTAAAAATATTAAAAATATGTAATTAACAGAAAAAAAAGAGTTAAGTTTCTTTTTGTTTTTTTGTTTTTTTCTTTTATAATCCTCACCTGAGGACATTTTTACATTTATCTTCAGATAGAGTGGGAGAGAGAGAGGGAGGAAAAAAGAGAGAGAAACATCGACTGGTTGCTACCGAGGTACGTGCCCTTAGCGGAAACCAAACCCGGGACTCTCTGGTCCGTGTGCCGACGCTCTAACCACTGTGCCAAACCGGCCAGGGCAAAAAAGGGTTAAGTTTTATTAACTAGAAAGTCAAGAAGTGGAGTGAAGTACAGAGGACATTTATTTTGTGAAACATTAGCCTTGTTAGTGAATTCCAGAGGTTCCAAGGAGTATGGGCTCATTTCTTAATGAAATCTCTATGTTAAATCTCCAGGAAAGGACCAAATATTTAAATAGAAAGAAGAGCTTTATTTAACTGATAATGAGGGTCTTCTAAATTAAGGACTACTCATAAGGTCTAAGGACATTCAAAACAGGTTTTGCTATAATGGGACTCCTTAGGCTATTACAAAGAAAGCATTGTCAGGTCTTAGAATAAAAGAAGAAATTTCTAGGCTCACTTAAAATAGTAGTCTATTAGAGTTTCAAGAACAGTAATCTAATAAAATAGTATAGAAATTGAAATTTTGCTGGAAATATTAATATTGGGATGAGACAGAGGTAAAAAGAGAATTATCACAGGCATGAAAGAAGAATCATGCATTTTCAAATCTCAGAAGAATATTTGTTAATATTCCCTTTGGTATAAATATTATCTTGATCACTAAGAAACTGCATATCTATTTCTCTCCCAACTCTGAACAGGTAGTACAATGTAGGAGGACACGTCATTTCTATTTTCTGCATTCTTTCCTTGGTCCATAAAAAAGAAATTTATCTAATAATCTCTGCTCTTCCAGGGAAATATGGATAAAAAATGTCCACCTTTCCTCCAGCTATTACAAGCCTTGACCCCTTTTCATGGTAGCAGTAGAGACTTATCTCCTTCAACGGTTCATAAAAGAAGCTAATATTTTAAACCATTTTTGAAACTATATTCATTTTTCAATTTGTTCAGAATTCTTATAGGCCAATTCATACCTTCAAGTTGCAACAGAGAACTTAGATATATATTGAATCATATAAAAATTGACATTTAAATGCTCGTATTCTAAAATTTGAATGAATGTTGGTTGGTGAATAATAATTTGGCTGGAGAGAAAAGAGATATTTCAAGAAAGAATATTGAGAGAACTAAATGATTGGTTATAGGGAATAACGGGTAAAGGTGAAATAATGTTAGAGTAAGAAAGTGGCATGATTTTAATGTAGTGACACCACATGATGCTATCTTTGGTGTGATATTAATAGCCAATTAAAATTGCTCTCTCTATATATATTGTTATTAGATTATTATTTAGATTACTATACTAGTTTCTATGTATTAACTGCCTACTCTGGTTCACATATTTAAATCTACTCAAATATCTCATTGAGTTCTCACTACATGCTATAAAATATGTATCACTACACTTGATAAATAAAAATATAGAGGATAGTTTTTAAATTTCAAGTTCTAAAGAGCTTGTGGAAGAAAATAGTAAGAATTCTTTTCCAATGCATAAGCTATAACAATAAATTATACATTTTACTACTTAATATGAACATAAAATATGTTTAGGGTTTTGAGAGATTCCTAGGAAAAATAGTCAAAAGTACCATTAGTACTTTAAATTAAGAGACACCAATAAAATGTATTTATAATTAAAAAGACATTATTGAATAGCTTTTGTCAGACTGTAATTATAATTCTTTTAAAAATGAACATATAATTCAGTGAAATCATTTTCTGTACTATGGCTAAGGAGCAGCAAACAGTCCATGGTTTGTCTTTGTGTTTGTTTCAGCACTTGGGTGATATTTATGAAAGTAGATAATATTGAATCAGAAAAATGACACATGCATCTTTTCAGAGTCATTAAATATTCAGGTAGATTAGCAAAGAAATGAAACATCTTTTTTAAATGTATCACATTTATTCAGCATAATTTTCCAGGCCTTATTTCACAAAACACAACATCTCCCAAAAAATCATGGAGGAGAGGTTATGTTCTCCTTACACTTCTCCAAAGATTTCTTGTAAACTTATAAACAGTTTCAGTCTATTGCTTTTTTAAAAATATTTTTATCTTTGTATGATATAACATACAATATTATATTTCAGGAGTACAGCCCGGTGATTAGACTTAACCTATTGATTTTAGAACCTTAATCTTTAATGCATCACACTTTATGGTATTCCTTCATTCTGCAAGTACCTCCCTTTTCCTCTCCTTTTGCCCAAAACTTACCCATTTGTCAAGGTCACTACACGCCATGCATGGAAAATTTCCTTAGTAACTCTTGCTCAGAACTACTCTTCACATAGTTTATATCACACATATTAACAGTGTATCATATTTTAACAGTATTGTTCATAAATTAATGTATATCTTATAATCATAAATACATAGCTCTGTGATGGTATTGACTTTTATTTAATTTGCCCACAAAACTTAGCATTCTTAAGCTATAATAGTGTATTTTTGTTAAATTGAATTAAATCTGTCTGTGTGACAGGTGGTCTAACCAGAGTGCACCTTGGTACTCTTTCCAAAATGCATGAAGTTCCTTTGAGTCACATTTCTGTAGAAAGTAGGTGTGAATGTAAATCTATTCTCCTGTCTTTTGCATAGATTTTTAAGAAGCTTCCTGTACCAGATCCTTGGACCAGATAACAGAGAAGATCCTATTACTGCTGCAATTGTAAGTTGGCTATTTTATCAGAACACTTAGTTATACTTTGATAAAGGTCTGAGGCATTTCTTATAAAACTAGTAAAGTAATATATTCAGGGCATCATCTTCATCCAGAAAGCTGATCATGACACATATAAGATGAGGTAAATAGAAGTTCCTATTATTTATTATAAACTATCAGCTGAATTTATTCACATGCAGACAACCCTTTTGCTTTTTCAAGTTAGAATCATTGCTGGAAACTGGCTCAGTTGGCTAATGGTCTTCATAATGCTTGAGTTGACAAGATGCTTTGAAGACGGTGATCACTATTTCCAGTGCACAGTGTCTTCTAAAATAATCTTTACAACCTACAGCTATGGTTTTCCCATTTGGAATACGGGACATATGCCCTCCTTCCAATCTAAGTGCATCTGAATGGATAGGGAAGACTCCTGTTCCAAAGGACATTCTATCAGTTGGACTGATTCAATTAGATAGTCTCTTCTGATAAATCTGAGACAAAGATGCTGAGGGGATAAGAAGATGAAAAATGTTAAGACAGAAATGAAGTTTAAACCAATTTCTTATTAACAAGTTATAACAGCTCAAACTTCCCAAAGCAATGAGAAACCATGTAAAGAAAAACTGAATGAGCCTTAAGATACAGCTGAGTCTCTAGACGTGAGACGGCTCAGCCAACTTCAGCAAGGCTGCCCAGTTTACCACAGCTGAGTGAAACCCCCATGTACAGTTTAGACTGTAAGAACTGCGCCAAGTTGACAAGCGATTAGAGCAAACCCAAGAGAATAATAAGTAGATTTGTAAGATTGTTAAGGCAGAAGCAAAATTCTTGTTATTTACAGATAACACATGTGTACATAGAAAACCCAAATCTACATATAAACTATGAAAATTAATGAATTATATAGTTCACTGAATGTAAAGTTAATGCACAAAAAGGAATGCATTTTTTTAAGCCGTAAGTCTTAAGGTACAGTAGTTTGTTTTACAAAGCTATTGTGGCAATATATTACCAAAAATTTAGGATATTATAAACAGCTTTGATGCCAATGAAAATTAAAGTTTAAATGAAAATCTTAGAAAACTATAGCTTTTTAAAATTGCTAGTAAAAAAAATCAAATTAGTCTTATTATAATTAAATCTAATTAAAATAGCCCTCCAGGAAAAACTAGATGAAAACATTGAAACAAACATATAAATTAAAAATACCAATCTGAAATAGCCATTTTCATAAATTCAAGTGAGAACAGTCCAGCTTAACTTGATACCAAAACCCTACAAGTCTCTCATGAATACATGCAAAACCTCTCAGATAATATTATCTAAAAGAATCTATCAATTAATAAAAAAAGAATATATGTCAAAAACATTAAGTAATTAACAATAATTGTATTATTAATTTTTAATAAGTATAAACTTTATAATTTAAATTAGCAATAATTGAAATTATTCAATTTAAAAACATTAAATAATTTTAGCAACCATTGATAGCTCTTGCTTGAATCATTATTTCATTAATAATTTTTAAAATGTTGACTGAAATTATTATCTAATATTCTTCTTCAAAAAGGAGATTGCCACATAATTTGGAGATTCACTATATTTTCTTCTTTTTAAAAAAGTAAATATCTTCATTTTTTTCCCTTTACCATTTTTAAAAATAAGAAATTGATATTGCAATTACCTTTGGTGGTAGAAAATTCATTTGGTTTTGAGTTCAGTTCAGTTTATTTATTTATTCTTACTTTTTCTTCATTTGAAGTTCATGGCTTTTTATTTCTTCCTCCTCCTCTTTCTCTCTCCATTCCTCTCTTCTTTTTTTCCTTCCTTCCTTTCTTCTTCCCTTCATTTCTTTTATTCTCTCAATACTTGAATCGTTACATGGTTAACCATGGGGAGCTCTCTCTTATGTACCTTCAATATGTCTTCATTTGTCCTGGCCTGTGTGTTTAGTGGTTAGAGTGTCAGGCCATGCACCAAAGAATTGGGTCACATTCCTGGTCAAGGGCACAGTACCTGGGTTGCAGGTTTGATGCCTGGGCCCCAGTAGGGATGCTTTTGCAGGAGGCAACCAATGGATGTGTCTCTCTCTCACTTTGATGTTTCTCTACACCCCCTCATCAATGTCCCATCCATCCCTCTCTTCTGCTCTCTCTAAAAAAATTAATGGAAAAAATATCCTCAGGTGAGGACTAACAACAATAACAAAAATGTCTTCATTTATTTTTAAGTATTTCCTTGTACCTAGGCACTATTAAATATCATAAGCTCATCCTTTTATAACTACAACAGTTATCAAATGTTTTCAAATTTACATTATCTATATCACTATTGACAGTAAACCACTAAATAAAGTGTAAGATTCTTTTGCAGATTTGTTGTTGGTGTTGTTAATTCTCACTCGAGAATATTTTTCCATTGGATTTTAGATATGGTGGAAGGGAGGGAGGGAGGAAGAGGAGAGAAACATTGATGTGAGAGAGACAGATGATCTGTTGCCTTGACCCCAACCAGACCAGATGGAACCTGCAACCTAGGTACTTGCCCTTGACAAGGAATCAAACCCAAGACCCTTCTGTCTGCTGGTCCATGCTCTAATTGCTGAACCAAATCTGCCACGGCTATTTTACAGATTATTAATAATATTAGGTTTATAATACTAGAATTAAATCGATACAAATCTACCTTATGCAACTGAAGCAGAAAAAACAGTCTGCAGAAAGAATAGACTAAAAGCAAAGTTAGGGAAAGAATGAGGACATGGGACCATATATCCCTAGATATCACAGAGCACGTCCTTCAATCACCAAGGCGTTCCTACGTCCTTGTCTCTAGCTAGTAGTGAGCCCTACTGTTTGATTCATCCTTGAGTATTATGAAATATCATTTTAATATTCCAACACCACCATACTTCCTTTATTTTTGCTCATTGCATGATGTTTTCTTGTTTTTTCTTGAAAGTAATGAATTCCTTGCTAAATTAATGTTGAGAAAACTAAGAATTAGGACTGTCACAAAACTAGCACAAGTCTCATATGTATGTAAACTACCACAACTAAGAACTAAATGGAGGCTTGTCTAACTATACAACCCTACTCCGTTAGAAGTATGCTATGCTAATATTAGCTTTTAAAAAATAAGATACAAAAACTTATATCCATGGCTTGATCATCTGAACTCTGAGTTTTAGCCAATTTAAGTATCAGAATTATTTTTTTCTGTAAAATATTGCTTGACTGATTGAGAATATATCTTTATGAGCAGAGTGAATATTTTGGAAATTCCAAAATTGTGAAAAACCATAGCACAAATAAATTTGGCCTTTTGTGGTTGATTAATTTAAGTAATTTAAGAAATAAATATGCACAAATTCCTAAAAACATGCCCACATCTAATTGTTAATTTTTCCTCAGTGTACTGCTAGATCAATTCACTCATTTTATAAAGTGATTATACAATATTTGCAGAAATATTTTTCTAATATCTCAAAAATTGCATTTGCCTTAGCAGAAAGGCATTCTAAAAGTAACTGCCCACAAATGATGTCTTTAATAAAAGTTTTAAGTTTTGACAGAAGTAAGTAGTTACTGGGAAAAAAATACATTTCTTTCTTTCTAAGGTAATTCCAAAATTGTATGTAAAACCATGGCCAGAAAGAATAGCTGTTACATGCACAAAATGTGTGCCTTATTTCCCAAGTCCATCATTCACCTTTTAATGCATCAATTTCTAACTCGATTTAATAGATTTTTTTTCCTTACTTTTAAAATGCCTACCCAACTTTGTCTCTAGAACATTGTGACAATGTAGTTCAATCTCAAGGCAGATAGGTGTAGAATTAGAATATATTCATAATGTAATATTTTACTATTAAAATATTAGCAACAAACGTAAAAATACTGGCTTTTAAATAATTGGAAACATAATATTTTAATATGACTATAAAGAGTGTATAAAATACAATTATATGATTGATATGAGATGGATTGCTTTTAAAAGGGAATGGCTACTTCATTGGTAATGAGAACCAAATTTTGTGGAGTCATTTCAGGATTAAACACCTGCAACATATTCTGATATCCAAGAACAGAACTAGGCTGAAGCTAAAATGGAGCCTTGTGTGATCATTTTCAGCATTATAATTTTCTGCAAAATTTGAGTGCTTTGCAGAACTGCGATAGATTTCCCATGAATAGGATAGTGGCAAATGCTTTGTAGATTCAAAAATAGTTTTGCTGAGGCAATGAGAAGTAATGTGCTATCAGATTAGAAGCTGTTCATATTTTACCAAGCTGATTGTATTTTAGAAACTTAGAAAGAATTTGCCTCTAAACATTGCAAAATCTTGCTTAGCTTATTTTATATTATTTTTGCATTTTGCTTGCAATATCTTCTAATTCCCTTAATATCTCTCCTCTGATGAAAAAGGTAATTGTACTCACAATTTAATAATTAAGTTTTCTCTACTATATGACAATAATTTTATAATTATCAAAATTTGTGAATTTGTATTTCTGAAATGATTTGCAAAAAATTATATACTAAAATATCAGCAAAAAAAAGTTACAGAGCCCTATAGAGTTATCAAATCCTAGCAGATGGAGACCTGAACTGATTGACCCATGAAGGACAATGGAAGATTTTTGAAGTATGAGTCATAGGTTTACTCTAATACTGCCAGTGACTGAAATTACACATTGATTGATTTCACAAATTATTGTTTATATTCATGAACCCTGATTTATATCAATATCATATTAAGACAGTATCTTTTTGGGATACAAGACTCAAAGTGGTTTATGTTGCTTAATCAGTAGTGACATCTTGACACATAAATATGAACTGAAACAAATTACTGAAATGATAGAACTGCGATAAAATGTTAAAGAAAAGCTGAAGAATACAGAATATTCTTAATACAAGTACAGAAATGTATATCATGTTTATCCTTTCCTAGAAATTATATATCCTGTGGTATCAATCAGAATGTCTACTTATTCATTATTCATAACACAGTATGCTTACACAAGATATTAAACATGGCAAATACTCAAACATGGGAATATACACGACAGTTGAATATATATTTTTTCTTTAATTAAAAACAAATTTTGAATATTTAACACAAGGCCACACTTCATGCTTTGCACTTATGGCAGATGTTCATAAGCATTGCTTGGTGCAATTTTTGATATAATGGTTTTAGCTCTATCATTAATGTTATTTGTGCCAATTATTTTTATTCCTTTATTCCTCCATTTACTTCTTTTTTTAGTTAATAAGAAATTTCATATTAATCAATTTTATCTCTGCTATTAGTTTTTGTTACTTATTTTAGTTTCATTCTGTTATTGCTTATACTGAAATTGCAGCATACAGTCTTAACTTATTGTCTACTATACATTTTTTTTTACTTTATCCTAAATGATGCAAAACCCCTTAGAAGAGATTATTTTGATCATCCATACCTACCTTTGCTCTTTACTCTATTGTTGTTGCTTTTTTCATATGTTTTAACCCCATAAGCATTTAAATTCAACTGGTTTCTTTTCATATTTTCACATACACTCATTCTATGCTGTTAACTCATTCTTGAGCTTTCATGGTTTCATGAGATCACTTTTTTAGGCTAAAGAAATTTCTTTAGTATTTTTTATAGTGAAAGTCTGTTGGTTACAGATACTTTTAACTTGTAAAAGAAAGTTATATTATCTTCAATGTTTACATATATTTTATATAAATATAGAATTAAAGGTGAACAAGTTATTTTCCCCTTCATCATTTTAAAGATGTCAGTCCACAGTCTCTTGGTATCCAGAGCGTCTATTAAAAGTCAGCCCTAGCCCGGCTGGTATGGCTCAGTGGTTGAGTGTCGACCCATGCACCAAGAGGTCGCCAGTTCGATTCCCGGTCAGGGCACAGGCTCAGGTTGTGGGCCAAGTCCCCAGCGGGGGGCATGCAGGAGGGGGCCAATCGATGTTCTCTTTCATCGATGTTTCTATTTCTCTCTCCCACTCCCTTCCTCTCTTTCTAAAATCAATAAAGAAAAAAAATTTTTTTAATAAAATAAAATGAAAGTCGGCGCTTTTTCTCTTCTAATTAAGAGATTTTAAAGATTTTCTTTTTATGTTTGATTTTTAGGCAGTTTGACCATATTATAGGTTAATTGATTTTTAAATAATTTTTTCTTGTTAGAGTTCATTTTGATTTTTGAAATTGTGGATTAATGTCTTTAGTCTGTTTTAGAAAGTTTTTAGCTATTATTTCCTTAGCTATTACTTACATCCCATTCTCTCTCAACTATCCTCTGGGGATTCCAATTAACCATACATAAGATCATCTTACAGTGTTGCACAGGTCTTTAACTTTGTTTTACATTCTTTTTGTTTTCTCTCTGTGTTTAAATTAGAAATTTTTGTTCACCTGCATTTGAATTCACAAATCAGATTTTTTACAGTTTCTTGGCAACTGTTAAAGCCATCCAATAGACTTTAAAAATTGAAATGCAATTGACATACATTGAAATTTATAAATCTTAAGCATAAAGGTTAATGAATTTTATATATGCATATTATCATGTAACTATACTTCAGATCAAAATATAGAATATTTCAATTACCCTAGAATATTCCTTGTGTCAATTGCCTACCTTTCCTTTGCCCTTCAAATACGTAATTATTTTATGGCTTTGATCTCCATGAATTAATTTTGTTTCTTTTTTTTAATCTTAATATAAATTAAGTATTTATGTTGCCTAGCTAATTTCAATAAATACAATCCATGCTGTTATGTGTTACAATATTTTAATCTTTTTATATCTGAGAGGTATTCAATTAAATGAATGTATCACAATCTCTCTAGCCTCTTGTTTTTTAATTTTGACCTTGTTGTTTTCAGTAGTGACCTATTATGAATAAACTGGCCATGAACTGGACAAATGTACTTATTTTTCTATGAATATATGATAAGTAATGAAATTACCGTGTCAACTTCTAGGAAAAAGTTAAACACTTTACAAATTGCTTATACTTTTTAAAAAAATATTTTTTCTTTATTGATTTTAGAAAGAGAGGAAGGGAAAGGGAGAGAGAGATAGAAACATCAAGGAGAGAGTCTACGGCCATACCACCCTGAACGCGCCGATCTCGTCTGATCTCGGAAGCTAAGCAGGGTCGGGCCTGGTTAGTACTTGGATGGGAGAAACATCAAGGAGAGAGAACATCAATTGGCCATCTCCTGCATGCCCCCCACTGGGTATTGGGCCCACAACCTGGGCGTATACCTTAACTGGGAATCAAACCAGCAACCTGGTTTGAGCATGGGTCAATGCTCAACCTGTGAGCCACACTGGCTGGGCAAATTACTTATACTTTTTAAGTTTCTACCAGATATATATGAGAGTTTTGGTGGCTCTACATAATTTTTGTTATAATATTGTATTTGTTTCTTTCTAGAGTTCTTAGAAAATGTTTCACTAATGAACTAGAACTTCTACACATAACTCAGACTCAGAATATAGCTTGTTTCTTGACCTATAATTAATTGTAAACCCAGCTGAGATTTTCATCCACATATGATTTTAGTTTGAAGTAATAAAAACAGCATATTCTCTAAAAATTAAGCTGAGGCAACTAAACCTTTTGTAGCAGTTCTAGGGTGGTCATGAGATGTAATAATACTTCGTTATTGACAATGGGTACTGGATTTAAATGTAAAACTTAGAGGTGAAAGGCTACATATCCCATTATATATTCCCTCAGCCACAAAATTGAGACATTCTAAGGATAGAAATATAGAGATTTCAAGTTTATATGGAAAAGCCAGAATATAACAGTCCAATGAAATGTGACCAATTTGAAAGAAAATGTCATTTTTTTATAAATGGTGCAGTATTTAAACATGTCTTTAAAATTTATTATTATTGGGACTGTTCGTGAGGACCTTACATAACATATTGAGTAGGTTAAACTTATGATTACAGTTGAGTGCCAGTAAAAAATCATTTGATCATTTTTTTTCTTTTTCTTTTTTTCTTTTTCTTTTTATTGTTGACACTATTACAAATGTCCCCCATTTTCTCCCCCTTTGCCTGCCTCCACCCAGCCCCCACCCACCCAAAAACTGACCTCACCACACTTTAGACTGTGTCCATGGGCTATGCATATATGTTCTTTGGCTAATCTCTTCACCTTCTTTTATCTAGCCCTCCACTACCACCCTCCCCTCTAAGATCTCTCAGTCTGTTCCATGTATACATGCCACCAGATCTATTTGGTTCATCTTTATTTTGTTCATTAGATTCCACATATAAGTGAGATCATATGATATTTGTCTTTCTCTGACTGGCTTATTTCACTTAGCATAATAATCTCCATGTCCACCCATGCCATCACAAAGAGTAAGAGTTCCTTCTTTTTTACAGCTGCATAGTATTCTATTGTGTAAATGTATCACAACTTTTTATCCACTCATCTGTTGATGGGCACTTGGGCTGTTTCCATATCTCAGCTATTGTAAATAGCTCTGCTATGAACATAGGGGTGCATATATTCTTTCTCATTGGTGTTTCAGGATTCTTAAGGTATATTTTCAGAAGTGGAATCACCAGGTCAGAAGGCAGTTCCATTTTTAATTTTTTGAGGAAATTCCATACTGTTTTCCACTGTGGCTGTACCAGTCAACATTCCCACAAACAGTGCACGAGGGTTCCTTTTTCTCCACAACCTCTCTAGCACTTGTTTTTTGTTGATTTATTGATGGTAGCCATTCTGGCAGGTATGAGGTGATACTTCATTTTAGTTTTAACTTGCATCTATCTGATGATCAGTGATATTGAGCATTTTTTCATATACCTATTGGTCATCTGTATGTCCTCTTTGGAGAATTATCTATTCAGATCCTTTGCTCATTTTTTAATTGGATTGTTTGTCTTCCTGGTGTTGAGTTGTTTAAGGTCTTTATATATTTTAGAGACTAACCTTTTATCAGAGGTAGCATTGGCGAATATGTTGTTCCATACAATAGGTTCCTTTTTCATTTTGTTGATTTTTTTTTTGATGTAGTGCCATTTGTTTATTTTTTTTTTCCTTTGTTTCTCTTATCTGAGGCAATATATTGGCAAAAATATTGCTACATGAGATGTCTGAGATTTTACCACCTATGTTTACTTCCAAGTTTTTTAGGGCTTCATGACTCACATTTAATCTTTCATTTCCATTTGCATGGAAATTTTTTTTTTCCATCTCTTCACTTGCATCCTGTGTGAATCTTTAGTTCTGAGGTGGTTCTTTTGTAGACAGAATATATATGGGTCATGTTTTCTTATTCATTTAGCTACTCTATGTCTTTTTATTTGAGCATTTAATTCATTTACTGTTAAGATTATTAATAGGTACTTATTTATTGTCATTTTTTTCTTTATGCCTATATTCCTCTTTCTCTTTATTTCTTCTTCTTAAAGCAGTTCCTTTAGCACTTCTTGCAATGCTGGTTTGGTGGTAATGAACTTCTTTAGCTTTTTATTGTCTGAGAAACTCTTTGTTTTGTTTGCAATTTTAAATGATATTCTTGCTGGATACAGTAGTCTTGGTTTCATGTCTTTGTTTTTTGTTTTGTTTTTCTTTATTGATATTAGAGAGAGAAGAAAGAGAGAGAGAGAGAGATAGAAACATCAACGAGAGAGAACATCGATTGCCCGCCTCCTGCATGCCCCTCATTGGGGATCAGGCCCACAACCTGGGCATGTGCCCTCACCGGGAATCAAACTGGCAACCTCTTAGTGCGTGGGTTGACGCTCAAACACTGAGCCACACCAGCCGGACCATGTCCTTGTTTTTTATTACTTTGCTTATTTCATACCATTCCCTTGTGACCTGAAGTGTTTCTGTTGAGAAATCAGCTAGAGCCTTATGGGAAGTCCGCTGTAGGTAACTAACTATCTCTCTTGTTGCATTTAAGATTCTGTCTTTATCTTTAACATTTGCCATTTTAATTATGATGTGTCTTGGTGCGGGTCTCTTTGGGTTCATCTTGAGTGGGACTCTCTATGCTACCTGAATTTTTGTGACATTTTTCTTAACCAGCTTTGGGAGGTTTCCTGTCCTTACATCCTTAGACAGTTTCTCTATTCCTTGCGTACTTTTTTTCTCCCTCTGGTACCCCTATGATACAGATGTTGGTATGTTTCATATTGCCCCAAAGTTGCCTTAAATTTCCCTTGTTCTTTTAATTTTTTTTTATTTTTATTTATTTATTTATTTATTTTTTTATTTTTTTCATTTTTTGTTCAGATAGAGTGGGAGGGAGAGAGAGGAAGAGAGAGAGAGAGAAACATCGACGTGAAAGTGACACATTGAGTGGCTGCCACCCGCACGACCAACCAGGGCTGGGGACAAACTGCAACCAAAGTACATGCCCTTAGTGGGAACCAAACCCGGGTCTCTCTGGACCACAGGCCGACGCTCTAACCGCCGAGCCAAACCAGCCAGGGCTTAATTTTTTTTTTTCTTTTTGCTGCTCTGATTGGGTGTTTTTTCTACCTTGTCTTCTAACTTGTTAGTTTGATTCTGCTTCATCCAACCTACTGTTTATTCCTTCCAGTGTATTCTTTATTTCAAATATGGTATTCTTCATTTCTGATTCATTATTTTTCATGATTTCTTTGACCATTTTCATGCTTTTGAGCATCCTTATAACCTTTACTTTGAACTCTGTTTCTAATTAATTACTTACCTCCATTTCATTTAGCTCTTTTTCTGGAGATACCTCCTGTTCTTTCATTTGGGGCCTGTTTCTTTGTCTTCCCATTTTGGCTGTCTCTTTGTGTGTGTGTGTGTGTTTTTTTCTATGTATTAGATAGAACTGCTATGATTCTTAGTGTTAGTGGGGTGGCCTTCTGTAGTAGGTGTCCTGTGGGACCCAGTTGTACAGTCTCCTTGATTTCCTGAACTGGGTGCTCTAGGAATGATCCTTGCATCAGTTATGTAGACCCTTCTGATGTAACTTGGTCTTGATTGCCATTGTCCTGTTTGTAGGTGAAATTGACTCTCAGGCTGGCCAGCTGTGAAGTTGAACTCCACCTGAACTCCATGCAAACTGTTGTACAGGTACAAATAACTGCTATGTGACCAAAAAACAAAGAATTGGAAGTTATTGTTGAGGGTCCAAGTAGCATTCCAGATTTCAGGCTGAGTCTTTAGGACAGTCAGATATTTTAAAAGATAAGGAAAGTGCAGCTCCTAGATATACACCAGGAAACTGGATTCTTAAAACTATTCTGTAGTCCAGGACTTCTCAAAGCAGCCTCACCAAAGTTCCAGCAATTAAGGACTATGATGAATAGCCAGAAAATAGTAAAAAACATCATTTTTGATGTGGCAGAAAGTTATAAATTATGTGCTAGACAGAGAAGGGGTCATAAAAGTAAAAATATTTGTCCAGCTATAAAGGATATAGGTTTTTTCTTGTTTTCATTAGCAATTTAAGGATTCAGTAATTTGGCTATGGTTTGGTTTCTTTATTTCCTACCAAACTTCATGTTGTTTAGAACTGGCAAAGTACATCTATTTTGACTATAATTATGCCAAGAATATTTAACAGCCTATATATGACACATAAAGAAAGTAAAAGGGAGATGCTAACTTAATTCAGATGAAAACTTAATTAGGAGCTCAATTCTATCAGAAATTTAATGTTGCATTTTATTTTCATTTATTCTCTTTTTCTAATAGAAAATAATGGCATGCCGATTGTATATGATTATGGGTAGCTATTTATGGAACTGGTTCTTGCCTCTACACTTACATTTTGTTTGGAAGTTAGTATTATATTACAACTGGATCTATTCTTATAGTTTTCCTCTCTCATTAGTATTTAGATTACTGGTTCATAGATTCTCTTGTTAGCATTTTTTCTACTTCTTTTTCTATTGCTAGCCCTATTTTCTGGTGCAGCATTATTCTTTTTGATAACTTTAAAGGCATTTAGGGGTAGAGAGAAAGAAATAATTCATTTTGCTATATGCTGAAGTCTTTGATAAACAATGTATTTATAAGCTAAACAAAACATGCCATATTTTTTTATTCCCACAGAATACACTTGATTTTTATTTAATTTGTGTGTCTGTCCTTTGTTTTCTACACTGCTGCAGGATTATTGTGATATCTATAACCTATCCATCTCAAATCATGCAAATATGCAGTGAAACTAATCATGGATATCCACCATCTACATTGTTCAATGTTTCATCACTTCATGTTTATTGCTATACTGAAATGAATTTAGAATCATTCTTTTACTTCCAAACATCAGAGACCTGGTGTATTTTATGTAACCTAAAATAAAGCTCAACAAAATTGTGACTAGATTCTTGTTTCTATTAACACTCTTACTTGATAGCATCGTGATTTCTTTAAAGTCTAATCTTATTCGTGGCCTAATGTTTTTATAATTTATCATCACTTACTAAGTATTTTACAGTTAATTATAGTTACATTTGATTAATCTATTGAAATTAATAAATCACATAGTTGCATGTTTATTATTACATATTACTTAGAAATAAGTTCAATATGATACTTTATAAATTGAAATCAAGCCTTCCTAACATGTTCTGATATGTCAACCAACAAATAGATTTTTATTTTTATTCATGGGATTCTGTGACCAATAGCTGCCTGGTAAAGAATGTGTTGAAATCAATCAAGATGCAGATACATGCTCAATAGATGGATAAGAAAAGTCACTAGGTCTGCTCATAAAATAGTACTTTCCATCTAACAACAGAAGCTATTTTTTCATTAGTCTTCCAAATATCTGTGTTTGCTGAAGTCTCCAGGTAATATATGCAGTGAAGAACATTACTAAGCACTAGGAAACAATAGGCTTCTATCAATCAACATATATTTGAATATGAACAGCTTTTAGGAAAGCTTTGGGTATTTTTTTTTCACTGACATTGATGTTAATTAAGTATCATAATTTAATGAACCCAAAAAAAGATTGACATTTGTACAATTAGTCTTCACAAGGCACGAAACTCTGATCCTTTAAAACTGAATTTCAGAAAACTGGTACTGCTATTGTGCACATAGAGCTCTGACACCAGCTTCCAAGTCTCCCATTATATTTCTAAGCATGATGGCATAAAATAAATGAAGCAAGACAAGGCTTCAGCCAGATTTGCTTTACTCAAGTGAGAAGAGTATATAAGATGAATAGGAACAACATCAACTCTGGCACTGGCTTACTAAAAATCCAGGGCAGCCATAGTGGGATAACAAAATATTAATTTGTAGTATGCCTTCCATTATATTTGCAAATGTTTTTACATACATTCTCATGTATTCCAGATTCTGGTTGATATCTTTGCTTTCATATGCCCTAATTTCCTCACTAATTATTCCATTGGAGGATTCATCCCCTCTGAAATTTTAGTCTGCCTTTGTTTAGAGGTAAAACGCTTAGCTTTCTTACAACAGTCACTAGTGGGGAAATAGAATCACATGGTTGACATAGTCTACTATTTTTTCATATCTTAGGGTAAAATTAATGGGTTTGTGATATCAATTTGTTGAAGTAAAACTTGCATTTAATTGTGGAGTGAAAGAGACTAGACTAGACTACACTTGAATAGAATAGAACAGAATGGAAAATAAAAGAGTGACTTGCATATTGCAGTGATAGAGATTTTCGTGTGTGTGTGTGTGTATGTGTGTGTGTGTGTGTGTGTGTGTGTGTGTGTGTGTGTATCTGCATCAGATTGAAATACAACATATTTATTCATTTATCATTGTGGGTGAAGTTGAAATTTTTTAAATGGCTGTTGCTTATTCTAATCAAGGTTTACTCCAGGTGACAAAGTATTGACCCTAAACTCTATGACTGCTATGCAAGGGAAAGAAGTAAAATAGATAACCAAAAGACAACCACATGTCAACTATAATGAAATTGTAACATGACTCCATTTTATAATCCCTTATTTTAAGTTGTGGGTGAGACCTATAAGTATAATGAAATCATTTCTGTAATTAGTTTACTTTGTATGGAAAAGATAAAGGGAATTTGCAAATATAATTAAGGTTTCTATTCAGTTGAGTTTGTGTTAATAAGAAATAAGTTTATCCTAGGTGGGTCAGACCTAATTAGGCGAGGCATTCAAAGGGGAGCTAGAGGTAAAAGATGAAAAGCAGCTGTAAATGTGCTTATGTTAGCCTTGAAGAAATCAAATTTCACATGTTGTAGAGAGGGTTGTGTGGCAGAAAATAGTAGATGACCCATAGCAGTCCAGGGTGTCTACCACATTTCTATAAGGAAATGAATAGTGACAACAACCAGAGAGCTTGAAAGAGGACTTAGAGCTTCAGATAAAATTACAGCCCAGCCAATACTTTGGTATCAACCTTGTGAGACCTGGATCAGAGGACCCAGTTAAGTCATGGTCAAACTTCTGACCTTAAAAAACTGAGATAATAAATGGGTGTTGTTTTAAATCACTAAATATGTGAAAATGTGTTATATAACAGTAGAAATCCAATACAGTTGTCTACTTAGATTCCAGAGGCATGGAACCACTCTCCCCTCTTTGTTTTTGGTCATGGAGCCCTCATTGATCACTACTGAGGAGAGGACATTTGCTTTCTACTATCTGGCTGTGTTTCTCAGCCAAAAGTCCTCATTGGTACAGTTCTCTTCCCACCTGTACAACATGTCAAATGAGTGTCTTTCCCCTTTTGGCTTCTTATTTTATACTCCAATCCATGTAAAAAGCACAGGGAAAAATAAATCCTGAGTAAGAAAGGGCTTTTGGAATATAGTCCTCACACCTTTGCAAAGAAGATAATGTTAACTGCTTTACAGGAGAGAAAACTAGAAGCTAGAGAGGTTCCAAGATAACTTTGCTGTTTTAGAAACACATAGCTTCTACAGCTAAGTCTTGCACCTCAGAATGCAGCAGCCTCTCTCTCTAATTGTCATTTTCTCACTAAATTTCTCAGAGCAAGAAGAAATCCAGTTTGTTTTACCATGAAGCAAATTTTGAATTGACATTAGCTGTGTGATTTTAGCAAAGTTACTTAACCTATCTGAGCCTCCATCTCCACATCTCCTCATTTGAGGGGTGTGTGTCGTGTGTGTGTGTGTGTGTGTGTGTGTGTCTGTGTGAGAGAGAGAGAGAGAGAGAGAGAGAAGTTATACCTATACTCCAGACTTCAGTAAATTGGGAGATGACTACTGAATACATATTTACCTCAAAATTATTTAATCACCATCCTAATTCTCTTAGCTTTCTTTATCATGCAACAAAACAATTTATAATTTAATTTCAAAATAAAAATTGACCAATACTCCCAGCAATTCAGTAAAATCTTTTCAAATCACATTTTTACTGATTTAGAATATAATGATTTAAATAGAATGAAACCTAAAACTAAAGTAGAGAAAAAGAATACATTATAAATATTAATAGAGCAAAGAAGATATTTAGAAGAAATTTGATATATTTTAAAATATATTTTGTTATGATAATGCATTATTTACTATAAATTAATCTTATATCAATAAAAAAATCTCTACTTAGTAATTTTTCATTGAATATTATCATGGATATTTGTATACTTCATCTTTGTGTTAAGAATAACATTTTATAAATCTAATTGAAATTTCCTCACTATAATTTATTTGTCACATTAGTTTTTTTATCCAAATTTAAAGTCTATCAAAAGTACTTGAACATGTTAAAACATCAAAATGTCTAAGAAATTTCTGTAAAATAAAATCTATCTCTAAATCTCTAAACAATTTTTTGCCAAGTTAAAAAAAATCAGAAAATGTGAACTCATAGAAACAAAGAGTAGATTAATAATTGCCAGGGATTGGGGTGGAAATGGGGATATCGGTCAAAGGAACAGACTTTCAGTTATAAGTAAGTTCTGGGGATCTAACTAATAGCAGGTGACTATAGTCAACTTGTAAGTTATTATAATTTTAGAGTTTTAATGTTGTCATTACACAGAAAAAATAGATAACTATGTGAGGTCATGGATGTGTTAACTAACCTTATTGTGGTAATCATTTCACAATATATACATGTATCATCATGTTGTACATCTAAAACTTACACAATGTTACAAGTCAATTATATCTCAATAAAGCTGGAAAAAATTAGTTCTCTTGGCTTAAAATTATATACAAAAAAACCCCTTCTGATAAACAGTCTGTATTTAAAACTCAAGACAATGCATAATTATGGATCTCGGTAGAAGTTAATTGTGCACTTACAGCACGCATCGGCCCTAGATGAAATCTAGCACTTGCATGAGTACAACAGAACTGCTTCTGCAAATCTGAATCAGGGACACATTGAGGGCACTGTGTATATATAGTCATGCTTTATATATTTTGTTTTTATTTTTCAGTGATCATGGTGATAATGACCACGTGACTAATATTTCCTATTACATCTACCTGAATATTTCCTTGTCAAAATTTAGCGGAGTGTCTGTTGTACAGCAAAATATTTTTATTCATAGAATCTGCTTTTAAGTACCAAATGACAGGCAATTTTTAAAATGACTTCTTACATTTTTAACCAAAAAAAAGGAACAATTTTAAGATATTTAAGAGTTTACCTGGAGGAAAAATGTCAGATTTGTCCATTTATAATTTTAGGCCAAAGCATGGAAATCCACATTAAAACAACATTAAATGGAAAAAAAAATTGGCCTGAATAACAAGAACTGCATTACAAATGAGTTCCAACCATAAGTGCTTTCAAGATAATTCATAATTTTGTGATTTAAAAATATTTTTGGCTTTTAAAAAAAGTTATTAAATAAATGTACAAAACAAAACATGTACCGTGGAGTCTTCCATGGCCTCTGCTGCCTTCTTACTAAAATTTTTCTGACTTCAGAGCTGAGATGAATTCCCAGAGGCTGCCAAAGACGGGCCGAGGGTGAGCACAGTGCTATCAAAAACCTCTGGGGAGGCCTTACCCAAGGGCTCTGATGATTGGAGCAAATGGCCCTGTACAGAATTGGACCTGGAAAATACGGGGGATAATACCATGTGCTGAAAAAAAAAAATGTTTCTAATGTAAAGGGCATTATGGAGAAACAACAAGGGCCAGGAGTGAGAGTCAGTGTTTAGCTGATCTCTGCCATACCTTTTGTTCATAGTGGTGTTATGGCCCTGGCCAGGTTGCTCAGTTGGTTAGAGTGTCCTCCCAGTAAATCAAGTTGCTGGTTGGATCCCCAGTCAGAGTACATACAAGAATTAACCAATGAATGCATAAATAGGTAGAACAGCAAAGTCAATTTCTCTCTCTCTCTCTCTCTCTCTCTCTCAATCTCTCTCTCTCTCTCACTCCCTTCTCTTTTTCTCTCTCTCTCTCTCATCAATCAATCAACATGGTGTTACATCTCTATTTTTAGATCTTATATATCCTTATGTTGATATCTCTTCTTCTTAAAATGTTTTAAATGAGTTCCCTACCTCATTAAAAGCAATTCTTTGGTTCAGAGAATTCTTGGGTTACTAATGAATTTCTTACACTATAAAATACCATTTTCAATTATGGAATATAAGAATTGGCTAGATAGAAAAAGAAAATAGGAGGGAGAAACAGAATGCTCTGTTATATTGGGCCCATTCTTATATGGGCTTGACCCCTTTCAGTAAATAGACTTTAAGTTGACATAGCTGTGGGAAAATTGCTGACACTCTTATCTAGCAACTTTGCATATTTGTTTCAGAATGGAACCTCTGAAAGATGATGACTAAATAACCAGATAATAACTTTTTGTTGTTTTCTAAATGAACAACAACTCAGCTTAGTAGAAGAGTGTATGCACATGACCATTTGCCACAAAACCTAGGTAATCTCTCCAGCAATGGTTCTGAAACTTTTTGGTCATGGGAACTCTTTTTCCTCTTAAAAATTATCAAGGACCCCAAGGAGCTTTTGTTTCTGTGGGTTATATCTATCGATATCTTTCTTATTAGAAAACATAATTGAAAAAAGTTTTAAAATATTTTTATAAATAACAAAAATACATTTTAAAATTTTTATGAAAAATCACTTTATTTTTCCCCCCAAAAAAATGTGGCATTGTTTTGTATTTTTGTAAATCTTTTTAATGGTTGGCTGACAGAAATAACTGGATTCTCATACTTCCTTTGGTATTCAGTCTGTTGCTTGATTGATGTCTGATCTTAAATAGATAAAGAAGTGGGACAAAGGAGGACCACAGGCCCCCTAGCACTCCTCAGAACCACTGCTCTACAAATTCCTCTGCTTTTACTTTTCTCTCTTCCTTCAGCCCCTCATTCTAATCTCTGGTCTTTCTTTTCTTTTCTTTTCTTTTTTCAAGCTACACATGTTCTTATTTATTTCTCCTTCCCTTGTCTATTGTTCTCAATCTTATTATCTCTTTAATTGTCCCTTTCCTTTCTGATCTATACTTCCCTTCTCCATTTTTTCTTTCTCCCCTTGAACTTTCTCTACCCTGTTCTCTCCAAGTGATATATGAAAATAAAGTATGTCTTTCTAAAAAATAAAACTGTCTTCAGGGATCTTGGAAAGACATATGATATTTCTTTTTTTTTTTTTTTTTTTAATCCCCACCTGAGGACACTTTTTGCATTCATAGAGTGAGAGGGAGAGAGGGACGAAGAGAGAGAGAGAAGAAACATCGATGTGAGAGAGACACATCGACTGGCTGCCACCCACACAACCCCAACTGGGGCTGGGGACAAACTGCAACTGAGGTACATGCCCTTAGCAGGAACTGAACCTGGGTCTCTCCAGACTGCGGGCCGATGCTCTAACCACTGAGCAAAACCGGCCAGGGCAACATATGATATTTCTTATGTACTCCTCCATAAATTTTCTTTGTAAATGGCAGTATCTAGTCATATATACCAAAAACAGTCACCCTTAATTTCCATGTTCCTTCAATCTGTACATCTAGTTTCATTACTCAAAATATATCATAAATTTATCTACTTTCCTTCAACTCCACTTTTCTAAGATCAATGGCAGTTTAATTCACTCTCCTTTCTCATATATACTATTGAAAGTCTACTAAACTGTTTTCTTCTTTCCACTTGTCTAAGCCCACCACCACGGCAATCAATTTTCCACTCAGTGGCCAGTATGATCACAGTAGATATTCTTAGTGATCCATGTTGATCTTTTCCAGCTGTTGTAAGGATTGGCTAATAATAATAATACATAGCTGATCCTGATCTTCTCCGGAGAATAGACTTACAGAAACTAGGAGCTGCCCCCTCCAGACTGTATCCTTATAGCCCCAGCATAGAAAATGGCCAGTGACTAAGAGGTGGGGTAAAAAAGGCTGGCCCCCCACCTCAGGAACTAACTCTGTGGTGCAATCTATGCTCCAGAGTTTTCCCATGAGGTCAGACTGAAGTTAGTCTCCACTGAGACCACATTCTTGCTTCCCTTGCTCCCATGCTCCTCAGAGGCTGATTGTCTCATGCTCTCCTTCTAGGGAACCCAGTCTAAGACTGTAAAATTCAATATTCTATATAAAATTATGTTGTTGTTTTTTCTGAAAAGTCTCCATTGAATTCCAAACTCTTTGTTACTACCTAGAAAAGACTACAATAACTGGTGACTGCCTATTCATCTGTCATCTTTTATTGTCAACCAGGTAAGGCTAAGAAGGAAGTCCTTCCCCAGGGCACTTCCTCTTGTTATTTCTTCAGTCTAGAATGCTCTTTCCTGAGTCTTTGTAGAGCCAGTCTGTCATGGTTAGATTCCAGCTCTGACATCGCTTTCTCCTAGAGGCCCTTTTGACCACACTATCTGAATTTTCTTACTCTGTCATTTTGTTAAATTAATATTTTGTGCTTTTTCAGGACATTTATTAATATTGAAAATTATCTTATCTACTTATTTACTTTTTATTATTTATCTATTCATTAAAATGTAAGGAATAGCTTTTGTCTATGTTGATCAATGCTTCATTCGTAACACAGACGTGATTGTGTCACATAGTAAATGCTCAATAAATATTTGTTGGCTTGAATTAATATTAAATTGTGACATTTATGTAATTAATTTAAAAATAATATTTTCTATGACAATGTATTAATTTACTCATTCATTCAACAAATGCTTTAGAGCACTTATTTTGCAGAACATTGAATTAAATGTTATAAAGGTAGAAACCTGTGGTGGACACTGCTAGCTTTCTCCAATATTTGATACTCTTCTTCCAGGGAACACATGAAAACTACCCTTTCCAGCTTCCTGTGTGACTAGGTGGGTCCATCTGTTTGAGTTCTAATGGAATGAAATGTAAATAAAATGAAATGGATCTCTTCCGTTCGAAGACATTAAATAACCAGTGCACTCTTCTATCTCTCTTTCTATTCCTCACCTATCTACATATAAGAAGAGAAACAGATGTCTCTGAGGTAACTCTAGCAACAATGGAGCCAAAAGACATCAGGAGCCTAAATAGCTAAGTCAGTGGTTGGAGTAAAGATACCCACATTGGATTTGACATTAGTAAAACATAAACTTCTATTGGATTAAGCTATTGGTATTTTATTTTCTACAACTTCAGGCACATATCATCTTGACTAAAAATAGAACATCAATAGTAGGTGTTCTTGACTTCAAAAAATGTATTATCTAGTATAAGAGAAAATAAGGAAACATGTGTATTAGTTATCTATTGCTGTAAAACAAATTACCCCAATTTCACAGACTGAAACAACAAACATTTATTACCTCACAAGTTCTGAGGGTCAGGAATTCGGGTCACTTAACTGGGTGGTTCTGACTCAGAGTCGCTCATGAAGTTTCAGCCAGGCTGTTGGCTGCAGCTGGGGTCACCTCAAGGGCAATAGGAAGCATTTCTTTCCAAGGTCACTGATATTGATGAGTGTCAATTCCTTATGATGTGGGCCTCTCCAAGGATTGCCTGAGTGTTCTCATGATTCTGCTTTCCTCCAGAGTGAGTGATTCAAGGGAGGGCACGAAATAACAGCTGGAAGAAAATCACGGACCTTTATAACCTATTATTGCAAATGACACTCCATTACTTGTTAAATTCTATTCACTCTAAAGGACTCACTAGATCCAACCCCCACTCAAGGGGAGCTGAATTAAGCTGGACCTTTTGTGACAAGGAGTATCAAAGAATTTGTGGACCTCTTTAAATTCATACAACACATAATACAAAGTTATGTGTGAAAAATTTGGTAACAGTGGTATAGGCAAAGCATTCTCAGAATTCATAAGTGAGGTTGGGAGTAGGATAGAGGGGGTCAGTGGGGAAAAAGGGGAACATCTATAATACTTTCAACCATAATGATAAAAAGAATTCATAAGTATATGAGAACAAGGGATAATCAATTAAAAGGTAGTCATTGATGCATGTTGATAAATGTAGATTGGAGGAAGATTATTTTAGGCAGAAGAAACAGAATGGAAGATATGAGAAAATGCAGAAACTAATCCAAGAATGGAAATTATTTGGCCAGGGCAAAATTATATGTAGGGGGTGGGGGAACTATTTGGATGGGTGACCTGGTGCTGAGGAAGAAAGCCATTGATTCCTGTTCTTCCATGATTTACAGATGGCCGGGGGGGGGGGGGGGGGGGGGGGCGGGGAAGCCTCTTCAAATACTCATGGCTATTTAATCAGCATAGCTGTGTTCTTACAGAAAGTGAAGCAAGCAGCAGCTGTGTGAGATGTGATTCAGGATTTCATCCAGCTGCCTGCTTCCCAGCATCCTTACAACATGGATAATGCTAGATGTAGATGTATCTTTCTCACCAGCGGAGAAATATCTCTTTTTTTCCCATGGAGCTGCACCCCATCTAAGGCTACACCCAAGGACAATTCAATGAATAACACATTTTATTGACTAATACATATGAAAAACATGATAAATACTTTTATGGTCCCTTCTATTGAACAACTGCTTTATCAAAGTGCAAATGTATTTGGATAAGCTCTACATCTGAGATTATGCTAATACAAAAATTAGGCTAATAGGTTACTCAGATATACAGATAGTTCCATCAGAGGAAAGGGCTAGGAAAGGGGGAGGGGAAGCAAACTAATCAATTGGCAATTTTCAAATTGATGAATGAGTTAAGTCAGAAGTCCAAACCGGTTTATCCTCCACATTGAAATTTTGTTTAAAACTCATTAAATGCAAGTTTACAGAACAAAAGAAAATGGCTGACCACCAAAGTTTGAAACTCTCAAAATGAATTTAAATGACTCTTTTCACCTGAGAAGGACAAAGACTATTACTTTAATCAAAGTCTGTACAATATGTAACCCTAATGATGAAGTTAAGCTCCTGAGATCTTTTATAGAACATAAACCTCCAGTACTTAGCATGGCCTCACAATGAATCCCTCATCATTGGCAAACATGTTATAAGATGCAATTGATTTATTGTTTCCAAAAAGAAGCCAGAGAACCAGTAAGTCTTGTAATAACAAAACTGGGAACATTTAGGTCACCATATCAGATTGCTTACCTGTTTATGTAATACACAGCCAGGAAATATGTTCTGACAGTTTCAAAAACAATATAATTGTTTTTGAAAATTGAGGATGACATAACTGTTTTATTTTTTATAAATGTAATAAAATATAAAATCTATCTAGAGAGAGAGTCCACCTTGATTTTCAATTAGCTTAACAAACCAAGCTAAACACAATTAGTCAAAATAACTTTTGCAACTTCAATCATTATCTATCAAACTTCTTTGGGGGTCATTTCTACTTTTATAGTTGTAATAAATAAACATGGTATAAAACACAGCAAGTCTTTCTGTCCCTCTGCTAGCTAAACCTGTATATCTCCTCTGCACTGTTTATTATTCTAGCTATAAAGGGCTTTTGTGTCTTCTGAATAATTTTTAAAGATGGATGACAAATATTTAACAAGTAGAGTAAGGTAGGGAAACAGGAGAAAATATGTGCTTCTATATTTAATGAAATTAGGTGAAGAGTACACTTAGAAAACACATGCTTTGTAGTGCTGATCAAGAATGCATTGCAGCATAGTCATCACTGTCTAATGCTGAGTGGGCACAGTCCCTAAAGGTTATTTATTAATCCATAATAATAAATACATTCCAGGTAAACAGTATTTTCTCACACTTGTTAAACAAATTACTATTGAGTTTGTGTTCCTTTTTCTCACTCACTCTCAAGTTTGAGCCAGGAGGTCTCATCGTTAACTTCAGGGAGGTAATAATTAACCCAACTCACTAACCAACATCACAAGGGTCTCTTAACATGCTGTCATCCAATGTCACTGTTTTCTTCCCTTGTTTTGTTTTGTTTCTTTAACAAATTACCCATCAGTTTTGACATCACTGCTTGAGAAACCAGTGCAAACAAAATACAGTTTAAAATCTTATAGATTTATTTTAAAGAGAGGAATTATAACTTCCTAGGAAGAACAATATCCAATAAGGAATGTGGAAAAGCTAATAAGACAATCAGTGGTAAAAAGTTTCAAATACAGTTTTCAAAATTATTTGTTATATACCAGATCTTCTTTTTTTAACTTACTCATTTCTCTAAACAGTTTGTCATTCTCATAATTGCCTTCAAAACTTAGTTTATTTATCATGTCCATCTCTAAAATGAAAAGTCATCTTTAGTGATATCTTACCTTTAATTTTCCATTATTGTTACGATAGAGGTTGGTACTTATCTCATTTAGAAATACATAACAATGGTGTGGAAAGATCCTTTGGTAAGCCCAGCTTACCCTCCAAGAAGGTCCAAGTCCTAGACAGTTTCTAACTGGTGCCAAGTCACACGGGCATCCAGCCCTGCCAGCGGAACTCAGCCCTGTCTCTTTACTTTCAGCTCAGCGCTCTCATGACAAAACATGTTAGAATCTAAATGTTTCTCCACAATCTGCAAAATTAATTTTTCTGCTCATCTCAAAATATTTCTTCGTGAATGGTGCTATGGACTGAATTGTATCCCCTCAAAATTCATATGTTGGAGCCCTGACCCTCAGTGTAGTAAGATTTGCAGATGAGACCTTTTCAGCTAATTAGGGTTAAATGGGGTCATGAGGGTAGGGCCCTCATGATGAGATTAGTGAATTCATAAGAAGAGGAAGAGAGATCGTGCTCTTTCTCTGCCATGTGAGGACCCAGAGAAAAGGCTGTCTACAAACCAGGAAGAGGGCTTCCATCAGGAACCAAATCAACAAGGACCTACCAGCCTCCAGAACAGTAAGAAATAAATCTTGTTTAAGCCACACAGTCTGTGGTTAATGTCAGATTAATTCAAGCCAGTTATGTTCATCTGTCTCTCCTTTTGTTTGATTCCTTATTTTTGACAGAATATTCATTCATTTCTTTTTTTTTTTTTTTTGGTCATTCTAGTAGTTTCTCTGGAGGGCTTCACTATGAATGATTTAATTATTACTTTTTTTTGTAGAAGTATATAGCATGAAATAAATAAGGACTTGGTTTAAATAAAATGCAGATACAGATGAATCATTAAAAATAAAAGTACTTGATAGATGAATTATGAAAGTTATTCCAGTTCGAGAAATGCAGTAGAAGTTAATGTTCAGAACATACACTATACTTTGCAGAAGATCAAACAAATTGTGTTTTTAGTTAAAAAGAAAAGAAATGATCAAAACTTGGATAAGTCCTAAATAAAAAGCTAAGTATATAAATGTGTATTCTAATTTCTTAACGTTTTTATTATAGTTAATCATTGCCCACAGTCTGTGTTAATTCTTGTCTCTGAAAAGAATATGCTCATTTCATAAAACCATGGGCACCTGTCACAGGATAGGTACTCTGAAGAGAACACTGAGGTGGCATTTGGGATTCAAGATATTTATTAGGGATTGACACCTCTGGTAACAGAGAGAAATCAGATTGTAATGTGGACCTGACGAAGTCTAGGCCTATGCTGCCCATCATGGTTGACCCACCTTGGGCAAAAATGGCCCAGCCTTTTTCCCCTTGGCTCACTTAGCCCCACAATAGAGGCTGCTCTGTGAAGGGTAAGGGGGCTCTCTGGAGCTCAGCCACGTCCTGAAAGAACTAACTGCTGGAAATGTCTGCTGACTGCATTCCCCAGAGCTGAGCAGGATCTCAAATTTTTACCACAAAACCTAAATATTTAAAATCACCCACTACCATTACAGTGTGAGTTAAAACAAATTCTGAACCTCCTGAATGATGTCCTAAAAAATGCAATATGCAATATGGGATGACCCTGACGACTTCACTATGTCTATGCTCAATTATCCAGTCTACTAAGGTCAAAACTAGCTACTGTTGAAGAAACTGATTTTATGTGGGAGACAACCCTCTCCATCTGCCATGGTCTGGTCACAAACCTTGCTCCATTAGAACCACAATGTGGTTAATTCCCTTTTACCACACACTTTACCTGGAGCTAATAGCCTAGGAAGAACACCCAAGTGCATGTTCTGTCCCTGGGAAACAACAACCATGTTATGGGTCCCTTGATTACCACCAGAGATATAAAATAAAAATGCTTAGAATATTTTAATCCTAAAATATTAAAAGATTCACTTAAATTGAATAAAGCTGTTTGTAAATAATGTTTTCCTTTGTTTCTTTTTAACACAATCAAATCTTCTATCTCCAACTCTCTTTTGAAAGGACACTAAATAAAACCTGGTCCTCTCTCTAACTCTAGTCAATCTATGCTTGGGAGGGGAGAGATTTAAGGAGTTTGCACATTTGGGAAAGAACAGTTGGGTACATGTGGCTCCACTCAGCCCTTCCCCTCTCTCTGGGGAAGCTGCTCTTCCAAGACAGGCCTTACACGTGGCGCTGTCTGCTAATGAAAGGTTAGGACCAGACTAATTCTGAAAATATAATCTACATCCTAAACCTGACCTCTGTCCATAATACAAAAGGTATTTGATATTCATCTTTCTTCTGTGTATAATTTCTTACTTTTTCAGTATCCAAACATGAAAATACTCTGAAGGTCTTCCCCTAAAGAATATATGCACCCTTATGTTCACTACAGCGTTATTTAAAATAGTCAAGATTTGAAAGCAGCTCAAGTGTCCATCATTAGTTAAAGTGAATAAAAAAGCTGTGATACTTTTACTCAATGAAATACTACTCAGCCATAAGAAAAGAAGAAAATCTCACCCAATGCAACAGCATGGATGGACCTGGAAAGCATTATGCTGAGTGACATAATCAAGTTAAAGAAAGACAAGTACCATATTATTTCACTCACATATGGAATCTAATGAACAAATTAAACTAACAAACAAAATAGAAACAGACTCATAGATAGAAAAAAGACTGACAGCTGTCAGAGGGGAGGTTTATTGTGGGGCTGAGTGAAGAAGATGAAGGAATTAAGCAAAAAAACCCAAAAACATAAAACCCATAGACATAGACAATAGCATGGTGATTACCAGAGGGAAGAGGGCTTGGGGGAGGTATCCTGATCTGTTTCCTAACAATGACAGTATAGGGGGAATAAATGGTGATGGACTAAGACTTGACTTAGGGTGGTGAACATACAATATAATACACAGATGACGTATGTAGAATTGTATACCTGAAACCTATATAATTTTATTAATGTCACCCCCAATAAACTTGATTTTTTAAAAATCTAAAAATTTAAAAAAATTAGTAAATAAAATTTTTAAATTATGAAAAAAAATAAATAGTGTATGGACACCTTGCGTTATTTACAACAATCAAGATATGGAAGCAACCCAGGTGCCCATCAATAGACCAGTGAATAAAAAAGCTGTGGTACAGATATACAATGGAATATTACTTGACTGTAAAAAAAAATTAAATCTTACCATTTGTGACTGCTTGGATGGACCTAGAGGGTATTATGCTAAGTGAAATAAGTCAGTCAGAGAAAGACAAATATCATTTGATTTTACTTATATGTGAAATCTAAATAACAAAATAAACAAACTTGAAACAGACTCAGAGACAGATTGCCAGCGGGGAGGAGGTTCGAGGGACTGGGTGAAAAAGCTTAAGGAATTAAGAAGTACAAATTAATAGTTACAAAATAGTCATGGGGATATAAAGTACAGCATAGGAAATATAGTCAATAATATTGTAATAACTATGTATGGTGCCAGGTGTGTACTAGAAACATCGGTGGGAACACTTTATAAAGTATATGATTATCTAACCATTATGTGTACACCTGAAACTAATACCAAATAATATTGAATGTAAACTGTAATTGAAAAATAAAATTAAAAAGAGTATGCAAAAAAGAAACTCTCTGTAACTACAAAAATGTAGACAATGCAAATATCCTGATCTGTTTCCTAACAATGAGTTTGAATTGCTTTTACATACATAAAAAAGAAATAAAAATGAACAAGTAGATTTGAAGGTAAAATAAATATTTTTTGATCTTACAATAGTAAAATGTCTTCAAAATTCTACTTTGACTTTAAAATAATGAAAATCCTTATGAATAGTATGACTAGCTCTCTGACCACAATACAAACAGTACATTTATAAACAACTCAAGTTTTCATCATCTATGCCAAATATGATTCCCTGGTTACTTTTTGTTTGTTGATTTAGTCAAGAAAATCTTTTAAAAAACTGGATTGACCAAATGGGCTACTTGTCTTGGCATTGTAGCATATCAGCCAGAAATATTGAATAAATAAATTGATATAATGGAGCTGTACATTAGAAACCACAGCAGGGTTTGTCCTAAATGTTTGCCCCATAGCCAGGTTTACAGTAAGCCAGCATATGAAAGATTTTGTGATTAGCCCCAAAGCACAAAAATACCAATTAATTATGGTGATTAAATATGTCTTCATTAGTAGTCTATAAATAAATCATGCATAACATTGTGCAGTCAGCTATCCTAGAAATATATTCTTCTAGAGGGCTGTGAAAACAACTTAATTAATTATAAATGCTCTGCAACTTATCAGATATTATATTTTGAAATGTTAATATATATATTATATACAAGATAATATAATATGTGTGTATATATAGATACACACATGCTGTATATGTGTGGAGGTATTTGTCACTGTTTCAGTGTTTGTACATTTTAGCACTAAAGTGCTTTCCTGAATCAAGATGGAAGTTTGTTAAAAATCCATATTTAATGTTAAAAATAAAAATGTTACTTAGAATGCTTATATTTCCTGTTTCTCTCATGTTTACAGATGACAGGGAGTTTCTCTTTGATATTTAACATCTGTGCTTCCGGAAATGTTTTGTAAATGTGCTCCTCTCCACCCCACCCCCATCCCTGCCCTCAGTATTTTCTTATTTTATTCAAAAGAATTTTTTTCCCTGAATGCGTTGCTGTTATTAAAAACATTTTAATTACATTTGAAATTAACCCATTTGTGCATGATATCCCCCATTCACTCCTCCAGATTCTCTGTTTTTCCTTCTCTACCTGCCAGACCCCCGGGAGACTGGCCTCTGTGAACCTCATCGAGCGATTTTCTGGACTTTCGGGTTTCCAGTTGAGCTTGGCTAATGGGGATCCCTGGCAGGAGATCAGAGGTAGGTGGAGGAATTTATTCCCCTAGCTCCTTCTCTTCAGGTTGACTGTGTATCTCAGCCAAAGGTCACAGCACCTGACAGGTGATTCTTGCAGACAGATCTCTCTAAGGGTTTTAGTCCTTTCAGATCTAAGGGTGGAAACAGGTCTCTCCATGTAACTCAGCCTGAGGTACTGCATTATCTCTCTTGGTTTCCCTATACCCTGCCCTAGCTTTTGTAAACAATTCTTTTATTAAATTCATCTCAAATTACCCAATTTGAATATGTAATCTGTTTTCTGCAGGGCCTTGATTGATACACGATTCTTCTTGTAAATTATTCAAACAATACAAAAATACAGAGAGTAAAACATGAATATCCTCATTACCTGTTTTGATTCTGAATACTGAAAATGCAATTCAAATTGGCTTCAGCACCTGGATTTTTCTAGTTCTTTGAGTTAATATATCACATACAGGAGCACAAGCTGAAAAACACACTTTTCAGGGCTGGTTAGGATTTAAATTGGCCAGAGCAGAAATTCGGGGTACCATCGAGCATGGTTTTGCACCTCCTACTCTGGCAAGGAGTTTGTCCCAGTCAGGAGACAAAATTAAATCAATGATTTTAACAGAAACAGTTTCATATAAAAAATTTTAATTAGGTATTGAAGAATTTAAAAGGCAAATATGATGTTGAATAAGGCATTCAGTTGTCTAAGACATTCATGGTAATGCTGACAAGGCATGATAAATAGAAAAATCAAACATAAATTTAAGTTCAGAGTAAGTATCTAATCCACATTACAGAAACTCTCTGTGACAAAAGTAAAAAAATAAAAGTAACTGATCAGTGGAAGTTAGTATTTAGAGTGCCATGCCAACATACTCTTCCTACTAGTTCTCTAATTTTCACATGAGAGAGAAGAAAAAGCTGGGCATTCCACTAATAGGATAATTTTACTATCTTTAGGACCACATTTTGTTTTTTACCCAGCTCAGTCCCTGCAGCAACAAAAAGTAAGAGATTCTTTTATCTTGATCCTAGAAACTCCCTTGATTTTAGTCAGTGCTATGAGCCTAGAATTCGAGGATTTTAACTTGTCATTCTCTTTCTTTAAACTGCCCATTGATGTTCAAAGCTGCTGCCCCTTTTCTAAGTCCACAAATTCCTTGTGTATATCCTACTGCTCTGGGGTTGGAACAACTCAGTTCCCAAAAGTCATGCCTGCAATGAGCACTTGATGCCAGGTGACCACGGGCAATGATTTGATTAGCTTTTTTACTGCTGCTGAATTCCCGTCTTGGCATTTAAGGAGGATTTTGACTAGTTTCTGACTCAGCTATACCAAATAAACAACGGATGACTCCCACAATCCCTTGTGGGGAGCTAATGCACCCCATTCCCTGGTAACAATTGCTCAGTTAGGGACCTGGGGTGTGAGCAGCAAAAGCAGCTCTAGCTAATAAAGAAGAAAATACATGTGTTGAAAGAATGTTGGGCAGCTCAGAGAATTAGCTGGCAGGATGAAAGACCTGCTAGGAAAATGGGCAGAAAACAACAGAAGCTTTGTAAGAGGAACCAGAGCCAAAGTTATGTTGAAGAAACGCACTTGTTTGGATGTCCCATTGGTACCTCTGGTGCCATCATACAGATCAGCTTCTGGATACTACCACTGCTGCACACACAAGAAAATGACAGAAGATCAATCTAAAGGACATAAATCCAATTACAGATCACTGGTAAGCATGAGAAAGAACACAAAACACACAGAAAAGAAGAAAAATGTTTATCTCTGTTGGTGATAAAGAGGAATATAATAGAGGCATTCATTCTATGAGATTATATGGAAAGGATATTAAGAGACAGTTGATTAATACGCCGTCTTCACCCAATAGCTTTCATGATAGGCAATTATCAGTTGCATGGCCTTCAGAAAGTCACTTATCCTTCCTGTGATTGGTTCATTTTCTCTACAATGACGATAGTAATAACACATCTTATGAGAATGTCATGAAGCAAAAGTGAGTAATATAAGCAAAACAGTAGTATCCAGCACACAGTGTGTGTTTTATAGGTGTTAATTAACTAGTAGTAGTAATGTTGAGGAAAGAGCAACATTAGAGCCACATCAAATTTGAAGAAAATAAAGACAAATATGTAAATACAAAGAGAAGATAATTTGGGGGAAATTTGGGAAATTTTTACTGTAATTAATTTTAAAACTGCCATTGGAACAACTTGGTCAATTAGGTGTCTCCCACAATTCACCAGATATAGATAGATATAGATATAGATATAGATATAGATATAGATATAGATATAGATATAGATATAGATATAGAATATTTTATTCCCATCCCCTCCACACCCCTCCCATTTAGCAGCCATTAGCTTGTTCTCTATATTTATGGGTCTGTTTCTATTTTGTTTTATTACCTTGTAATGTGTTTAAAGATTCCACACATAACTAAAATCACGCAGTATTTGTCTTTGACTTATTTCACTTGGCATTATACCTGCTATGTCATCCATATTGTTGCAAATGGCAATATTTAATTCTCTTTTTATTGCTAAATAAATATTCCATTCTATGTATGTACCACATCTTCTTTATCCTCATCTATTTATGAACATCTAGGTTGCTTCAATTAAGTCATAATAATTGAATGAGCATTTTTCTTAGAGCTGATATACTTGTCTTCAGATTGGAGTTTTGCTTTTGCTTTTTATAAAAATGGTTAATATGCTGGAAGTGCAAAGAATATTTGGTTACGCATATCTAATAAGAACAGTGCCATCAATATACTTGATGACAATTAGTGGCAATCCCACTAAAGTGAGATACAAAATGCCACCCTTGCTACTGCTTGAGTTCCTAGTTAATGTAATTATACAAAGTAATACATACATGAGATATTAGGATGGTAAAAAATATATATGTTCTTTAAAAAACATGATTGTTTATCTTAAAAAAAGAGAATTAATGGGACAAACAAAACTTGTAAGTTAGGCCTAATAAAACAGTTCTAAAAAAGTGATTGAGTACATGAATGACAACAACAAAAAAAAACAATAGCTTTTTTATTCATATACGCAAGCTATAACTACTGGAAAATACAATGGAAATATATAATAAAACTATCATGTAAAATAGAAAACAAATTTGATTCACAGTAGTAGCACAAACCACAAGATTCCTGTGGTTTAATCTGACAATGATGTATAAAATCTAGGTGGAGGAAAAATACAAAATTTTCCTTAAGAAATAAAATATATGAAGACTGTTGTTTTTTTTTATCTTGCATGATTAGCTTCAATCTTAATTCTCAATTTTCTTTAATTGTTAACTCTCCTCAAAATTAACTAAATAGGCTTATGAGAATTCCAAGTTAGCCCAGGCTGGTGTTACTCAGTGGTTACAGCATAGGCCATATACCAAAGGGTCACGTGTTCAACTCCCAGTCAAGAGCATGTACCCAGGTTGCAGGTGTTATCCCCAGCCCCAGTGGGGGTGCATGTGGGTGGCAACCATTCCATCTGTCTCTCTCACATCAATGTTTTTCTCTCTGTCTCTCTCCCCCTCCTTCCCTTTCTTCCAGTCTCTCTAAAAACAAACAACCAAAAAAAAAAAAATATTCCAAGTTAATTTTTTTTTAATTGTACTTAACCAACTGATTCTAAACTTTCACTTGACATTTTTTTGGGGGTGGGGGTTGTTTTTAATTTTGTTTTTCCTTGAACAGCGTTTCTCAAATAAAGGTATTGTTGACATTTTGGTTAAGATAATTCTTTCTTGGGTGGCAGGTGGTACTCTTTTAATTATTGAAATATGTTAAAATCCCTGGCCTTCAATTAGTAAATGCTAGTGGCACACCCTCAGTTATTATGACACTCTAAAATACCCCTACACTTTCAAAATATTTCTTAGTGATATGGAGCAACATACTATTGAGGATTAGTGGTCTGGAAAATACCAAATTATACTATGAAGCCAAAGAAGCAAAACACTGTATTGTACACAAAAAAATAGAAAAATAAGTAGGTAAACAGAATAGAAAGCATAGAATAGATTTATGTATATATATATACATATATATATCATTTATTTTAAGCATGATCTTTTTCAAAATATGTTTTTATTGCTTTTTTTAGAGAGAGAGGAAGGGAGGGAGAGAGAAACATCAATCAGCTGCCTCCAGCATGCCCCCCCACTGGGGATTGAGCCCACAACCTTGGCATGTGCCCTGACCAGGAATTGAACCAGGACCTCTCAGTCCATGGGATGATGCTCAATCCACTGAGCCACACCAGTCAGGCTGTCAGCATGATCTTTAAAACCATCATGGGAAGTATGGACTATATATTGAATAGTATCAAAAGCAAAATCAAGTTTGAGATCTTCTTCACACTAAACACACACATACACACACACACACACACACACACACACACACACACACACATACCACTGTCCAGATGAATTAAATCATTAAGCAAGAAAGAAAAATGAATTTCTGAGAGAAAGTGGAAGTAGTTATATAATCTTGTCATGGGCAATATCTTCCCTAGGAAGAAAAAATAATTGAAAACAATAACGATTTTATTTACAAATACATTTTAAACTTCTGTATAATAACAAACATTATAAAACATTAAAAGATAAGTGGCATGCAGAGAGAGAACAAGAAATTAACAAAAAATAATTAACACCCATTATATAAAGTGCTTTTGTACAATGATTTGAAAAAAATGAAAGTCAATAGAAGAAAATAGTAATCAAAAACCAATAAAAGCAGTTTACAGTTGACAATTTTTTTAAACACACACACACGTGACTACTAGGACTTTGCTTTAGATATGTTGAAATAAGTCAATATGATATAAAATTACATCTTTGCAATATTGAACTTTCAATCCATTGTATCATTTTACTGAAAAATATTTTACATACATTAAAATCAACAACTTACTTCAACAGAAAGCTAATTCTGATAAATAATTATGTTCCTTTGGTATTGAGCAAAAAAACAAAAATGAGTGAGAGAGACAGGGAGAGGAGGAGGAGGAAGAGGAAGAGGAGGGGGAGGAGAAGGAGAAGAAGAAGGAGGAGGAGGAGGGAGGGAGAGAAAGTAGTCATAGTCTGGTGAAATATGTCAATTTCAAAGATTAAAAAAATATTAATCTATCAGAAATGAACAGATCCCACAAACAACAGGAAACAGTTGATTTCAACAATGCCCTCAATCTACTGGATATAATTGACTTCTTCAACCAAGAACAGTAGAATACACATCCTTCTTAAGCTTACATGGAACATTCACCAAGATATACCACATTCTGGGCCCTTAAACACTTTAACAAATGTACAAGAAATTATGCATGGTTTGCTCTCAAAACACAATGGAATTAAATTACAAATCAGTAAGATAAAGATAACTGGAAATTCCCAAAATATGTGGAGATTACAACACATTTCTAAATAATAAATAGATCAGAGAAAAAAATCTCAAGAGAAATGTTAAAATATGTTTATCTATATGAAAACACAACTTACAAAATTTGGGAGATGCTGTAAAAGCTGTACTTAGAGGAAAACATATATTATCAACATCCACCCAGGATTTACAGAATAGAAAGAATGAAGGGATTGTATGAAAACTGTTGTGTGAACTTTTAAAAGTTTTCTATAATGAATAGGCCTTTCTGCTTTGAATTTAATTTCAAAATGTAAACAAAATGTCTACTATAATTATAAAGTATTAATAAAACAGCAAACACTATGCTTAATTTTTTTCCTGCCTTTTTAACACTTTGGACTGATAGTTGGTGCTCTTTTCAAGTAAACTTAAGGTGAGTCAGGTAGAACTTCTCTATCAAAATATAAAGGGAAAAAAATATATCTTTTAGAGGAAAAAAAAGAAACAGGATTTTTTTGTTTTAGGTTTTTTGTTTTGTTTTGTTTAATGAAGGAATATTATCAACATGCCAATTTTTTTTCTTTTTTTTGTCTTTCTAAACTAAAACTACAGCTGAAAGTGAGTATGCTAGGACAAACTTTAGCTTGGGAAACTTCAACTATCTGTAGCCAGGAACTCAATCTATTCCCAGAGGAGCATCGATGGGAGATAAGGTTAATACCTAATTTTAGCTTGCTTGCTGCTTTTTAACTCAATGAAGAATCTAGTCATTGTAAAGACTCAAACAATGCTTTACATTTTATATTAAGTTCATGATTTCATCCAATATAAATTGAGATGGGTTTTTTTTAAGTAATAATAGAAAAGAGTTAAACTTGACACTTTTTTACTTACACAAAGTAATGTCATTATAAAATCTTTTAACTAATTCAACCATTTAGGGTGGTCAGCTGAAGCAAATTTGTTATTTGTTCAAAATGCTGCTTCTGCCAACAGAATTTTATATTCTCTTCTTCATAGACAGGAATTACTTTACATTTTAGTTGTAATTTTGTTTGCACTGGAATAGGCAAAAAAAAAAATCGGTACAACTGTTGCGTAGTGTTCTTCCGGCCAGATCCTACCTCTCCATGTCATGACAAATGGTTCATTTGTTTAAAGTTCTATACATTTATTGGTGATGTTCTTGTCAAACATTTGGAATGGTTCCCCTTGCCAGTTTCTAATACAGCACTCCTGTATTATATGAGTAGACATTTGTTATCACATCTTTCACATTGAAGATGCTCCACAGCTGCATCAAACAGTTTAGTCAGGTGCAGTGCCACAGTGGAATTCTCATGCCCAACGCCAATAGCGATGAGGCCTGTAAGGTATTATTGCTCAATTTCCTGCTAATAGTCAATTTCTCAATTGCCATACCTTCCACTGGTAAAATCATCCCCACGGTACATTCTGTCTTAAGTGCCTTCAGGTGATCTCCAAGGGCCTGCCTGACTTTGGTGATGCCTGCAGTTTTTTATTTTTTATAAGATCCTTCAGTATATTGCCATCTTGTTGTTTGTTTGTTTGTTTGTTTTTTGTCTCTTATTACAGTCTGTCTTAAAGTCTATTTTGTCTGATATAACTGTATTTACCCCTGCTCTATTTGGGTTTTCATTTGCATAGAATATCTTTTTCCATCCCTTCACTTTTAGTTTGCAAGTGTCCTTAAAGTTGAAGATAGTCTCCTCAGCATATAGCTGGGTATTGTTTTTTATTCATTCACCTCTTTACGTCTTCGAATTGGAGAATTTAGTCCATTTATGTTTAACGTAATTATTGATACATAGGACCTTACTAGTGCCATGTGGTTAGTGATTCTGTGGCTGTTTTATAATTCCTTTGTTTCTTCTTCTTTTGCTCTCCTCCTTTGTTATATGATAATCTTCTGTAGTGTTAGGCTTAGATTCCCTTCTCTTTATGTTTTGTGTATCTGCGATAGGTTTTTGCTTTATGGTTATCATGAGGCTTACATAAAACATAATTATAACTGTCTATTTTAAGCTGATAACAATGCATACTAAAACTCAACATTTTTACTCTCCAATCCCCTCCACACATTTATGTTTTTTATTTTACAATGTATATCTTTTACCTTGTGTATCTATTAACAAATTATTGTAGATATAGTTATCTTTAATACATTTGTCTTTTAGCCCTTATATGAAGTGGTGGTAATAATTTATTTCATCAAACATTTAGTCAGAGTTTATCTTATTTTCACAGGAAAATACTTTAGCAAAATTAAACAATGTAATTGTTTTATTTTGCCTGCATTTATTATATAGATAATTTAAACATTTTATTGAGTAAATCATTTTTTAAGATTAAAATTATTATTTCTCCTCAATATGTATTGAATTCCTAAATTTGACTGCCGTACTCTTGGACATGCCTAAACATGGATTCTATAATTAACTTGAAATCTTTTTAAAGTAATTTGTTAATTTAATTTTTTTATAAAAATCTATTGTTAAGAAACTCAGCTATAAAGTTGAGATATCGAAGTTATCATTGGGGTTACAATTATGGACTGAATGTGAGACTCTGGAAATGGTGATGTTACAGACTGAACCACCTCCTATGGGGCTAGTCCCGCTTGACAGCCGCAGCTTGTATCTGCAGGACAGTTTTCCAGGCTGGGTTTGCACTCTGTAACCCAGGATTCTTGATAAAGATAACTTTCCAAAATGGAAAAATGTAACAAAGTATTTTTTAATAATATCGTCTAACAAATTTAGTTAACTGAATTGTATGCCCTATCTTTAGTTTTCGCATCCATTTTAGATTTATTTCTTTGCAGAATCCTAGAATGTGTTTAGGTGTTTCTATGCACAGATCTTGATGAAGAACTTGAATTCCAAGGTCATACAGAACTTGGCCTAATACTGATAATATCATGTATCAGGTTTAAGAGTTCAGCAAACCATCTAAACCTGTATTTTCTCATGTATATATTATCAAGATAAAAGATAATAGTACCTGCCTTGTGTGATTGTGGTTAGAATTAAATAAGAAATTGCATATAAATGTTTATTTTATACCTGATACATAAAAAAGACTAAATAAATGTTAGCTATTACATTATTTATTTGAGAATACAACTTCCTTCAGTGGTTTCCCTAGAAATGTTGCAAGTAAAATAAAACCAAAGCCACACTCCTAGAATTCAGTCCATTTCACCATATGCTCATGCCTACACTAGCTACTGATAGAACTGGATTCCTAAATTGCAATGCAAAATAGATCTGCTTTGTTGTGTCCAGAACAATGTACACAGATACCTTTCACCTGGCCCCATTTTCCAGATGTGTTTAGCTTCTATAATACAGGTACAAATTAACTTAGATTTTGTTGCAAGATAGACTGCACAGGCAGCATGATTTGAGACAATTGCAGTAGGTGGCCTTTGAGATAGCTAAGCACAAATGAAATGTATTTCATTATGGAATTATGCTTGTGATGCAAAATATATTTTAGGAAGACTAAGTCTTGATGTATTAACATCTCCATTTGCCCCTTTTAGTTCTCAGTTTCAAGGGACCCAAAGAAATATCAAAAAACAAGTACTCACCTTATGTGTATACCCTATGTAAAACCCTTGACTATACAAAGGCATTTGTTCTTGAGAGAATAAACTGTTCTAATGCAATGTCTCTTGCACATTAAATGTGTGTATTTTTTTAAAGGGGAAAACAAAACCTGACTGCATAGCATAATTATAAATGGTAATAGTTATTACATTTTCATCATATTTATGCAATAAATAAGTCTGTCAAAACTAGAGTGTTCTTCCCTACTGTACAGATATAATTTATTTTGCTCCTCTGCTAATGAGGCTGGCTCTAGATAGCCATGCACACCAGTCTCAAATAAAAATTAAAAGTCAGTATGTTATATTTTTCCTTCTGTTCCTTCTGCATATTGCATTGCTCCATGAGCTCATTGATGTTGGAATTCTATCTCTCCTTTGGCACAATTTTCCTCTGTGGTATGATGCTATGAATATTTATGGTACAATAAAAATAATATAATAATAGGCATTTCCTAAACTTGTGCTGCATATATCTTCAGACAGGAGCTGGGAGGGCTTCATCTGTTACCTCCCACTAGAGAAGATCTTTATGCCCTGTGAAATAGCAGGCTGTCCAAAGGACCTCACTTCCACGTGAGTTAAACGACTTCTGTACTGCAAAATTCTGAGAATTTTTTCCTCTTCCATATATAGTTTTGACTATCATCATCTCTGAAACATTGCCAGATTTTTCAAACATTGAGTAGGTTTCAGCTGATATCCTTATTCATCCTTCCTATGTCAACTACAACAATTCATTCTTTTATAGCCACCTTAAATCTTTAGTCTCTAAAATTCCAGGGTCCAGAATACTCTGAGCAGACTTATTACCTTGCTCAGCGAAGCGGGACTGCTTTACCCTCCTCCATCACCTTAACTGACTAGATTTCTTTTCATTTATAAATTTAACTCAAATTGTTTTCTTTTTTCAAATGTTTGCCAAACTTTCTCATTCCAGCCCGTTTCCTCAACCTGGTATCTGCTCAGCTACACATACTGCTCCTCATCCTGTGACATCCAATATCGGCACATGTCAGTCTCTCGGTTATTCTCTGCAGACTTCTTCTTATCTATTTTATTAATATGGTTAGAATTCATTCTGTTTAATAATTATTGAAAAAGCAGGTTTTTTAAATCCTGTCAACTAGTAAAGATATTCTTAGGTTCACACCAAATGAACATCCTAATATTTTAATTGTAAAATTGTTAGGAAAAGTTTTAAAGCTGTAAGACACCTCAAAAACATTTCTTCAACATTTTCTGTGTGTGTGTGCGCTCGCGCGCGTGTAAGAGGGAGAGAGAGAGACAGAGACAGAAACAGGCAGAGCACTGGCTTTTATACATTTTTACATAGTAATGTTGTGGAGAGACAATTCTCCATGGCCATGGGTCTTTCCCATTTCTGCTTGCCTTATGAGCAGAGATACAAACTTTTGTTCTGGACTATTGCTTTAAGAATGTTAGCATAGCCTCAGGAGTTACAGACAGGAGCAAAGAGCAGTTTTGTTTTTATTTTTGTCAGCTTTGTTTTTGTTTTTTTTGCTTTTGTTATTATTGTTGTTTGTTTTCGCTACTGTCTGATGTAATAAAAGCATATTTCCTTTTTGGTAAAAATCAAGCATGAGCCCTGGCCAGTTTGGCTCAGCGGTTAGAGTGTTGGCCTGCAGACCAGAGAGTCCCGGGCTCGGTTCCCACTAAGGGCACGTACCTCGGTTGCAGTTTGTCCCCGGCCCCAGTAGGGGTTGTGTGGGTGGCGCCCAGTCGATGTGTCTCTCTCACATTGATGTTCCTCTCTCTCTCTCTTCCCCCTTCTCTCCCTCCAGCTCTATCTCTATAAAAAAAAAAAAAAAAAAAATCAGGCATGATTTCTACCTGCAATAAAGGACTTGGTTTCTCTAACTGGCGTTTTCTCCCTCGTATTGTAAGCCATAACATGTGCCTCTCTGGGTGAATTGAAGCTTAGTGAACCAGTGTAAACACGGACACTCTGGCTATTACATTCATTAGAAATAATAAAGTCCTTTGTTTATTATCCAAGAAATTGATTGATTGATATTGTCTGAACATCCATGAAAGAGAGGCAGAATATCTTGTTAGTCAGGCAAAATCTCAAACCTTTTCATTTTCCTGAGGCAAAAATTTAGTGTTCCTTGGGCTGATTAACAGACGTAAAGGGAAGTTCATGTATAGTCAAGAGGCAAATAAAGGGTCTTCTTCTTTATTGCCTTTTAATTGAGTGGAATTGAGGAGATGGTTTCAGGCCAAGCACTGGGAAGTATGAATACAGACAACTACCCAAAGGATGCCTTGGGTGTTGTTAATTCTTTCATAAGCAGGGAAACCGAAAGCTCCCATCTGGTGATCATCCTCAGGCCTGCTGCTTTGCAATAACTGGTGCTAAGATTTGTCCTGGGGTTTGGTGGCAGAAAGTCCTACAACCTTTCATTCAAAAGGGATGTGCTGAGAAACAATAGAGGGAAACTCATGAGCACTGTAGGCAGAAATCAGGCAAACCATTAGCATTTTGGTTGATTAACTTGGGAGATGAGGCCTGAGGGACATAAAGCTTGATTTGAGGCATGATGTCTATTAAGAAGAATGACAAAAATAGGTTGTCTTATGTTTTAGTCCCTTCTGCAAACTAGCAGGCAACCCTAGATCCTTTCAGAGATGACAATAAATGGTCTTGGATTTTTGCAGGGGATCCTGACGACTATGAGGGAGCTTCAGCCCTTTCAGAGATCTCCATTAGAAAGACAAACTCCTGCCCTGGCCAGTTTGGCTCAGCGGTTAGAGCGTCGGCCTGCAGTCCAGAGAGACCCAGGTTCGGTTCCCGCTAAGGGCACATACCTTGGTTGCAGTTTGTCCCCAGGCCCGGTTGGGGTCGTGTGGGTGACAACCACTCGATGTGTCTCTCTCACATCGATGTTTCTCTTTCTCTCTTCCTCCCTCTCTCCTTCCAGCTCTATCTGAAGATAAATGCAAAAAAAAAAAAAAAAAAAAAAAGAAAGACAAACTCCTTTGGGAACCCACAGATGAGGCATTGACTAGTATTTGAGCTCCTACTGCCCTGGATGAGCTTTGCAAAGCTGATAAAAATAGTCCATGAATAAATAAAAATTGGACCCAAATAAATCTAGATAAATTTGTTCAGTAACAAATTGAAAAACTCCCCAAGGGTTTATGTTAAAATCAGGCAAGAATTTAAGAGTTGTTATTTTAATAATGACACTGCCGTGGCCCTAGATTAAGGTGAAATCCCTAAAAAAAAAAAAAAAAGTCACCACTGTGTATATCAGATCCAAATCAGCCAAAGGGAATAATAAATCCCACAACCTCAACCAGAAATCAGTGTGACTATGGCAGTTGATTTCAAGACTCCCCAAAGCTAAAATAGAAAGTGTCAGAAAGGACGATCTTGCCACTTATACAGGGTTTGGGCTAAAGTAGTTTTAGAGTTGTGTTTAACACAGAGTTTATTTTTGTAGTATAATTTATTAATTATCATATTATTTATTTATATTACACTGTAAACTTGGAATGTTATACTGGCTAGTCCACAAATAAGCATTCTTTGAATGAGGCCCAGACCAAAAGGGTGTGTTGGAAGCTGTCCACTGAGCTTTGCATGTGCTCTACCATACTGTCCTCTTTCAGCTACCAGTCACTGTGACTGATGCTTTTGCTCATTGGAGTCTCTGGTAAGAGAGGCACTTACATCCAGAGATGCCCCTTGGGGTTTTGGATTTGTTGCCTCCATGACACAGTTACTAGGTACACCCCTTTTAAACGCAGCAATCAGCTTGCTATAGGACACTAATCAAAACTGAATATCTGACCTGGGAAGGCTTTGTGACTCTCCAACCTAATATTACCATGTGGGGTTGAGTTGACTGTAATTCAATGGCTAACTAGAAAAGGTTCAACATCCTCACTTGTCAAGTCAAAATGATATATTCAGTAATGCTGCTGGCCTGATCTCCATAGCATCTTTGCTTTATGCAAAAAGAAAAAAAGGTAGTCATCTCATTGGAGAAACTTTTGTTCTCTATTCCACCAACCAAAGCAAAACTACTGTCTGGCCGGTGTGGCTCAGTGGTTGAGTGTAGACCCATGCACCAAGAGGTCTCTAGTTCACATGCCCAGGTTGTGGGCCCAATCCCCAATGGGGGCATGCAGGAGGCAGCCAATTGATGTTCTCTTTCATTGATGTTTCTATCTCTCTCTCCCTCTCACTTCCTCTCTCTCTAAAATCAATAAAGAAAAAACAATTTTTTAAATAAAAATTAAAAATAAAGCAAAGCTACTGGCATAATAGGGTCCTTGATTCACAGAATTTGCCCTGAATGTATGGGCCTGATTCACTGATAACTCATCTAAACTGAAACATGATGGTGTCCACTGGACCACACAGCTGTTCAACCACAGCACCAGCTATGCAGAACTGGACTTGGACATGTAATACTGTCCTTGATGAAACTTATTTTATGTTTACTGTCTCTTGAGCTCCTTCCAGTAGTCTAAAGTACTTATTCTGCTACCTTCTAAACTACAGAGGGACAGATTAGAGACATCTCCCTTTGGGACCACAAACTATGGAACAAATCATGTTGATTAAAATATCCAGATCAGTCGTGTAGATGCACACTTGGATATCTAAGGTAGGTCCAGATGGTTTATGAGATTTGCTTAGGGGGTCTGGTCTGAGACAGTTGATGTTAACGCTGCAAATTTCCTCATGCTGCTGCTCAGAGTCCTGTTGATAGTACTCTTTAATTCAATGTAGTATGAGACAAATGGAACAGATTTAGTCCTAATCTCTCTCAGTCACATTAATCAATGTGGCTGACAGAGTGGTGTACTCATAGTAATGTTTTCCAGAAGATAAGACAGTGTTAAATTGAGAGGTGCATATAGTTAGAAGACAATTCTCCATAGGTCTTACAAGTTTATTGTTACAAACTGACAACGATAATGTTTCCCTTTGGGGCAAAAATTAGGCATTCTTACTGCCTATTATAAAAGATTCTGTTTTCTGCCCAGCTGGTGTGGTTCAGTGGATTGAGCACTGTCTCATGGACTGAAAGGTCTTGGTTCAATTCCCAGTTAGGGCACATGCCTGGGTTGTGGGCTCAACCCCCAGTAGGGGGCGAACAGGAGGCAGCTGATTGATGTTTCTCTTTTACATCGTTGTTTCTATCTCTCTCTAAAAAATAAATAAAAAACATATTTTTTAAAAAGATTCAGTTTTCCTAAGGTTGGAATTTCACTCCTATAATACAAACCACCATGTGTGAGCATCCACTTGGCCCCCTTAGCACTGTCCTGTGGGACACCAGCATAAATGCTGACTACTGCTATTGCAATGAGTAGTCAAGTCCTCTGTTTCTGATTCAGGAGTCTCGTGTCTTCTGTTAGCCCCCATGAAATTATGGCAAGCTAACTTGGCACATAGGTAGAATAAAGTCTCAGACCCCTCTAAGTTTTTGTTATGTGTAATATTACAAATGCTCACTAATTATGATTCCAGTTACATTAAGGAAAATTGGAGGAAAAAAAAGGGTAGCTAACATTTTCAAGGGATACTGTACTTTAAAATAATTAAGTGAATGAATAAATGTGATTATATTGAAGAGAATTCTTTACTGTCCTGAAGAGAACTTCTGATTTCCATGAAGGGGATTTATTTTAATATGTTGGACAAACTACTGAAAGGCAGAGAAAACGATCAAATGACACAAATTGTGTTTTGCCATTTGTAGATAGTTTGAAGTCTATAGGTTGTTGAACTGAGAACCCTTTCTCTAAGTGAACTTGTTCTGGAGTAGGGGTGAGTATGAGGCTCCCAGGCCAACCTGGCACCTCCTAGGAATTACCAAAATAGGTTATAGTATCCTCTCACTGAGTTCTAGGAAACACAGCATACTGATCATCAGAACACTAGCACCCTAGGGGCAGCTCTATAGTTGAGTAGATGGGTATATATTCATTCAGTGTATCTCTAGAGTCATTCGACTCAAATAAATTTCTAAACTAATTTTGAATTCATACATTAGAAGTAGAAAACAAAAAAAGCTTATTGCAAAGTTTAAAAGTGTATACATTTTCTGACTAATGGATTTGCCAGTAGTTGTTCTCTGTCTGTGGACATTAATGCAGCATTTATATGTCATTCGGATGAAGTTCAAAAATGTCAGGTAGCCAAGAAATAGAAAAATCATTATCCATTTGGAGTCAGTTATATAGCCATTTCTTTAACATGAGTTGTTCAATGAAAAATAGCAAAGAATAGTTGGTCAGATCTTAAACATCATTATACTTTCAGCAAAATGGATCAACATTTATAATTCTAAAGTTCCTTTCAGAAATGTGTGTGTGAGGGGAGAATGTAGTTGGGAAAAATATTCAAAATTTCCTTCTTCGATGGTATGAGAAACAGGTACTGAGAGGGTGGGGAAAGATTATTAGTTTGCTATTACTCAACCCCTGCTGAGCACAGTGGAACATAAAATGGGAATTAAAAAAAGAAGTCAGCTCTCTAATCCCAGCTGCAGGCTGATGAATCAGTTAGTGATTAATTGTTGCTACAAGTAATTGAAATAATCATATTTGGGAGAGAGGGAAGAAAAAGCATTTGGTCTCTAAAATGTTTTTGCCGAAAGTAGTACTTGCTGCAATATTATGACTTTTAAAAAGTAGGTATAAAGATCTTAACGTAAAACTAAAAGGAATAGGATTTCCAAGATTGATCTAATATCTAGCATTGGGTTTTGAAAACTCATCTGGCTGTCAAATTTGGTAGTCCTTTACTCCCTCTTACTTTCTTATATGCTTTTCTTTTAAATAGAGTTTGCTTTATAAAGAACACAGCGTAATATAGAATGCAAAATAACAAAAACAACAACGTAACTATTAGATATACTTTCCTTCATTTTCAATAAAGCCAAAAGGCTAACATTTATGACCCCCCAATTGGTGGTTAAACTTTTCTAATTACTGCTAATATGAGTTAATCAAAATATTTTATTATGTTCCAAATTCTAGAAGTGTAAAATGTACATGGCCCTATTCCAATAATTTGGGGAATTAAAAGGAAAAATGGCATGGGAAGACAGATGAGTTTGTTACAAATTGCTTCTGAAGTGATACTAGAATATAAGAAGTAATGTGTAATAAAGAAATAGAGATAAAAGATTCCAGTTGAAAAATTAAAATCGGAGATGTGGGTATGGTACTCAACAGTGTTCTAATGTAGACATAATGAGAGAAAAATAAAATTAGCAGCTATATTCTTGATTCCACACAACTAGATGATTCTTCCACACGACTTCAAATTCTAGGATGTGTGATGAATAGTAGACAAAAGGGCCTATAATAATTCCTCCTGGATGTGTATGTCCATGCAATTCCTCAAGTTAAAAAAGTGGAATCTATTTCCTCTCCCCTTGAATCTGGGTTGGTATTAGAATTGATTTGGCCACACAATGTGGTAGAGGTGATGCTGTACTAGTTCAGGGTTTAGACTTTATGAGATGTGGTAGCTGCTCCTCTCATTCTTTTGCTCTCCCGAGGCTCCTGGTAAAGAAGTTCAGGCTGTCCTTCTGGAGAAAGTGGTCATCTAGAGAGGTGTCCCCAGACAACAGCCCAGCACTAAGGTGCCAGACACGTGAGTAAGGCCACCCTGGATCATCCCGCCCAGCCACCACCTGAATGAGTGAGACCAACTAACACAACACAAGATAATCATCTCTGATGAGCCCTGCTCAAATTCCTGAACCATAGAATCATGAAGAATAAACTCATTGCATTTTACCTGCTAAGTGTTAGCAGAGTGTGTTGCATAGTACTGCTAAAAAAGAAGAGACTGACAATAAGTAACTAAAGAAATATTTGCTGCTTCTTCCTGATAGATAATAAAACATTGTATTAAGAAACATAAAACAAGACTTAAAAATAGAGAGTAACAAGGAGGTAATGGAGAAGTATTTGCATTCAGGGACCAGAGAAGCCTTCCTAAGGAGGTGACATTTGAGCAGAAAAGAAAGTTAGAGAAATGAATGGATAACAGTAATGGGCCATAAACACCAAGGAAAAAATATGTTCCAAATGTTTGCATAATATGTGATCAGCAACGTATTCAAAATCAAATGCACCATCCTCCCTCTGTCGGCTTGGATAGAGAAGGTCCATCCCACCAAACTTTCTTTTGTCTATGTTACCACTTACCATTATAAACCAATTCCAATGGCATCTTCTCCAGGAACACCTCCCTGCTTTCTCTAATCTGAGCTAGTGGTCTCCTGTGTCACCACAGACAAATGCATTTTCTTCTCTGAGAGTATGGAACACATTATGCAGCTTCATTTCTTTTCTTTTCTTTTTTTATCCAAACCTCACACCATTAAAATTAAAGCTTGTTTTCACCTTTCTAACCTTGCAATATGTACGTTGTGTGAAAGGGCTGTCCTTTCCGGCCTCCACTTGCATTGCGTTCACTGTCTTCTCTTTTATTCTTTTATCTTTATCTCCTGTTAAATCCCAGCTTAAGCACTTCACCAAAATTTAGATTAAATCAAGAAAAAGTGTTTTTGACCAATGGCTGTTTAATCTGCCACTGAACAGTAGCAGCAAAACAAAGCTTTTATCAACTGGAAGACGTTCTGAGTTTCCTTTGGGAAAGTAAACAAGACAGCAGATCTAGGAGCCTCATTCAAAAGGAGAAAAAGGAACGGAAAGATTTTAAGAGTAACACCTGTCAAATGGAGCAGTAATGTGTACTGTTTGACAAAATAGGCTGGTGGCTGTCAAAATAAATAATAAACCTTCCAGCTCTGACTAATGACTGAACTACACCGAAATACTTGAGGGGAAGCATCCAACAAAATGCAAAATTGAAAGGAAAATTGGAACGATCAGCACAGCCTCCTAGCAGCTAAATTTCAAGCAATTTTGGAAAAACTCAAACCATTCACCAGGTTTCATGGCAGAGGGCAAACTTCCAAAAACTCCTCTGATTGAGCATTCCGTCTTTGTTAGAAAATCACCTCTCTTCTGGTGGAGTGCCAAAAAGCTGGTTTCTGCCTTTTCAACACAGAAACCGTCCTGCTGTGACTGGTGCATTCTCTGTGCAGACACTCCGCTGACTGCCCACAATCATCAGGAAGAGCAGCCAGAGCTGGACCCCTTTGTACCGCAGAGTGGGGCAAATGGCAGAAAAGGCGGAGAGCCAGAGGGGTCCATTTCTAATGCCTTGCTACTTCCATTTCTTCCAAGTTGAGATACCGGATTTCCTTTTCTCATGGCTCCTTCGAGATCATCTGATTTTGCCTCTCCAGGAAGCAAGATTTTCTAACAAGATTATAAAGGAAACTGCCCAAATGTCTGCCGATAATGTTATGACCACTTCCAGGAGCGGTTTCATTTATACAAATTGTTTTTTGGAAGCTCCCACAGCTTTGGTATATTCCTGCTCTAAAATTCAATCATACATCACAAGTGGAAGAATACAATGTTAGTGGGAGAATTTTAAGCATCTCAAAGATAGAGTTCTGCAAAAGCCGTCTTCAGGAATGATCCACTTACACCTCAAGTTCTAAGTAGAGATCGATACCGGTCTGTCCCTCCGCCCGACTCCTTTAATTGTGCTCTTGTTCCCAGATGAAGCTATTCTCCAGGCTCCCTGAGTCAAAGTGAAAAGGTAAAGAAGAAAAACACCAAACAGAACAACTGCTCCTAAGGAGGGGCCGCTTCTAAATATTATTTAGCCTACAGTAACAGGGCTTTCTTTCTCATCTAATTTTATTTATTTATGTTCTTCCATTATTTATTTCTCTTCCGTCTGTGTTATGCATCATATTGGATGGACTCTAGTTCCAGATATGGTTTTCACAGGGATTTGATTCTGTTATAAGTAAACAGTTTTGAGATGTGAAAAGAGCAAAAGATCCAATCTAAAGACACACATTTAATATGTGTTCCTAACAAAAAGTATTTACTAAAATCTTTAATTAAAAGAATATCCTGATCATTTTGTTTGTTTACTTTAAGCCTTATCTTGCAGAGTTATAAAAGTCTGAGAACTGCATTCTGTATTATTTTGCTAGCCATATTTATTGAAACAAAAAATCAAGACATGTTCAGATTACAGAATAAATATCTGAACTCAGTATCATCCCAGATATATGGATGGCAAGTGACTGTCCATATGTGTCTGAGTGAAGTGAAAGGTTGGTTCCCTCAAATATCCACATCTCACAGATGGACACGAACCAAGATGCTTTTGCTTCCGACGCAGTGATTTCAACATTCCAGAGTGATATGATTCACCAACACGTTTGGTTGATGGGTCCTCCTCTGAGAGGGTGATCCAACCCAGTCACCACCACGTCCAAGGAATCCTGCATTTCCTGGAGCAATTATTCTGCTTGGCAACCTCTCTTTTCTAAAACCTCCTCTGCTCATTATTCTCTCTGCCTCTGCAGGGTCAGTAATGTATCTGCGTCTCCTTCTATTTCCTCTTCCCATAACCACAAGGAATAGAAGCCATTCCCCAGTTGAGGAAAGAGCATTTGTCCATTAATAACCACACTAGTCTAGCAGCCAAATCCCTTTTTGATGCTCTGGTCATTTTTAACTTGGACTGTTATAACCACATTCTGTGCTGTCTCCAAGGCTTTATTCTTCTTTCCAGTTTAAAATGATCTGCATTCTGAAGATCAAATAATTTTCTAGCTGGATTTAAGTTATGCCCACGAGAAGGAAGAGCCTGGGCTTGGCAATGTTGCAGATAGGGGGTGTGGTGTGGAGTGGGGAGATGTGTGTCTAAAAGAAGCATTTAAATACATCAATGATGAGAGAGACCCAGTTTAGTAGTCTTTTGTATTCCAGGAATCAGGACTTCTCAAGCTCTTACTAAAATTGTAACGACTGCATTTGACAAACTGTGGGACTTTGCTCTGCCTCTGTCCCACCATATTACAATGTATTGAAACATAGTTTGTGTAACTTTTGCAAGCTGAAAAGATCACCAAGAAGTGCTGTCATGCCATGCCGTTGTTGACCAACTTCTTTGATGCAGCTGTATTAGCAAAGAGAATTTTAAAAAATCTCCTTGAGCAGTAGGTGCATTGTCCATCAAAATCTGCAGATAAGAAAAGAGTAAGTAAGAGGAAGTGAGACAGTGATAGAAAAAGAGCAATTATCTGCTACACATGGAAACTCTGTTTAATTTCCTGGCATCCTAGACATTTTTTCTGGCTTATATTTCGGAATTACTGCAGCCCTCTATGAAAGAGTTAATTCATTACCAAAAGGTGAGCCATTTCCTGTCTACTCAATTGTAGAATCAGACTAAGTACTATTTTATCAAAGTAACATTGGCTGTCACCCAGCGTTAATCATTTTCAGAACATTTATGATTTATTTTAGACATAGGCTGATGGATCTCTCTTTCCAGATTCCATTTTGGCAACTTCGAGCCTTACCTCATGTGTAAGATTATTGCTGAAAACAGTGCTTCTCCAAATTGTCTTTCTTCAATTATTTTTTTAATATAATTAATTGCATTCAAGCTAGTGAGTCGATGTGACCGCCAATGCTAGCTCAAATATTGTTTGTATATAATCCTACACAGATGTGGAGCCAATAGGGAGCTGAGTGATTCTGCTTTTACACATCTTTTAGTTAAATTAAAAATCCAAAAGCTAAATCTTGTGTTCTGGGAGAGCATGTGAATTTGACATTTCCTGGAGGCTATTAGAACCATAAACCAATGAATAGACTATATTCATCCATTTAAGTGGTTTGTGACTGTGAATGACTAAATATTTACAATGTCTTTTATCCTTGGATACAATATAATGATTTCATCATTTTAATAGCTCTTTACTCAAATGTGGCTGCATCCCACTTAAATTTTAGAGACTGCATTTCAAATAGTTTGGGTCTCATTAGCCATTTGACTAAGGCCCAAGAATGACAAAATATATAGCAAGAGTTCAAGGCGTTGAAATCAAGATTTTAGTTTTGATTTATGTCTTCCCTCCGTACACTATTTACCAAACTTTGCTCTAAATGTTCAGATAAGAAGAGAGATTTGTACACACATGGTTGGTCAGAAGAAGGTCACTTACAGATCCCAGGCATCTGCTTTTAAATGGAGGGCTATGCACACACATAGGGATTGGGTGACTGAATGTGAATGAACCAGAACAAAACCACGGCAGCCCTACAGCAGCACTGAAGCAATGTGCCCCAGTGAAAGCTGCGTGAATGGCTTTGTTCTATGTGGGGAAACAGGGAATTATCCCATAAAACCCATTATCTAGTTATTTGCTTTTCCTTACAGAGTCATAAAAATGCCTGAATGTTCTTCCTCTCATTATTTTCCCTATTCTGCTCTTAAATCTTGCTGTTTTCTGATAAATGGGTTGGTATATTTGGCTAATATTATTCTTTTTCCCTCCCTCCCATGTAGCATGAAAACTAAATCTGGTTTATTTTCAATGTAGAAGTGTAAGGACAACATCACCTAGTTCCTTCTGTATTTGGCTCTATTAATCACAGGGTTTCACTTACATTGTCTTTTGCATAAAAGAAAAATAAAACATACTGACTGACATGGACGTGATCAAATTAATTTATGGTTACCTCCCCTAAGATGCACAAAGGATCTGATGTATTAGAACTTTTATACTAAGACTTTTGGAGTGCTCTGTTCATAGAAGTTGACCTCAACAATTATTTCATAAATCATTATCCTAAAGCACCTATCTGACATGTTTTATAATACCTCTGTTGGATCATCTGTCAAACCATAATTTATCTCATGATGAGGTTAAAGTCAAAATGAAAGAGATAAGGCTAAGGGATTTTTTTTTTTTTGGTTTGTAATATACTGATCCTCAGTAAATGTTCAAAGAAAGTCATGTATATACAAAGAGGTAATTTTTATTTCTACCCACAGCCAGGGGAAATACACACACACACACACAAACACACACACACACACACACGTGGGATTAAATGTAGTGTTTGTATAGCAGAGACTATGATATACTAGAAAGACATTCAGCTATAAATAAAATAAAACAAAACAAACATTTAAACCAAAACTAAAACTCTTAGTTATTTCTTGGCTTTAATACTCAATTTCCTTATCTGTTACATGGGAACAATATCTGCTGTGTAATACTTTACAAACTTATTGAAAGCATTAAATGAAACAATGTGCTGGAAAAAATTATGAAAATCACAATCAACATGTAATGAGATGATGGTGTTAATTCACTGGTCATGCTGGCAAGTGAGGATATATGAACAAGACTCTGCCTTTTAAGAGCTCTCATTTATTGGAAGAATCAAATCCATAAAATGTCATGGGAAAACAGTAAAAACTGCTTTCCTGCCTTGGAACAGACCAGGCAACTACACAGAAGAGATAATATTTTGACTTGGTATTGGAGGGAGAAGAAAGAAAATAATAGTCCAAACAGAGGAAACAATATATACATATACAGATAAGCATGCAAAAATCACAATAAATTTACCAAGTTTGTAGCTGAGATGGGGGAATGGGAAGGTGATAAGAAAGAGTTGGCTGAAGAAAAATGTGATGAGTAACGATTTCATTGCCCAATTGATGCACAGCTCTTGGACTTTCAAAGTAAAAAAAAAAAAAAATGCATAATGTTCTGTATATTTTTGAAAAAAAAATATCAAGTTAGCAGTGTGGACATATTACTCAGAGGACCTATTATGGAAAAAGAGAATAAAGATAAGAAAAACGGCTAGGAAGTTGTTACAATTATCTGGAAAGAAAAGATTAACAATCTATGTTAATTTGGTTGTCCTAAAAGAGATGAAGGGATGAGCTTGAGAGATGTGGTAGAATTAATAGATCAGGTAGCCATTTAGAGTTGGGAGTAAAAGAGAGGTAGTGATATGTTGGTCTCCTAGAGATGTCTGACATATAAAAATAGTATAGTTCTCTAAGCATGTACTTAAAACTCTATCAGTATGAAAGGTATCCAGTGCTTTAGCGTGGTTCTCTGTGATGCTTGCCAATAGCTGGTTTATTTCCTATTTGACCCCTTGTCCCCACATAAAGCATTTTAAAAATATGTAGAGCAGATGCAAGCTGGTAATCCCTTCCTTTTAGCAATTTCTGAGATGAGAAATGGAAGACTTAGAAAGCAATCCCCTGCTCCTACCTCTTCTTATCATGCTCTCATTGAACCGCAGTCACTCAGGTGAGGGATTTCTGAAGGCGTCTTTCCTACATGATTGCTGGAGTGGCCGTGGATCACCACGACATGCCTCTCCCAAGGGTCTCCTTTTTCACCCAGATCACTGATATACTTTGCTCAGGGTGCAAATGTTCATGGTAAAAACTTACTTAACTCATCTCTTTCCCTGTGTTTAATGTATAACCTCAAAGTGCTTGCATCATTGCTGTCTGGACATCTCACACTTTACCCTCCAGCAAGGCAGGAAGGGAGCCTAATTAATTCCCGCTTATAGCACTCAGCACTGACTCCCAAACATATGGACATTTATAAATGTTTTAGTGATAATGAAACAACTTATCTTTTCTAGGGTGTATCCCTTCCAACTGAACCAAGAGCAGCATAGATTGTACTGATTTAGGGAGGATAAATATAATTCCATGACAATTAAAAATGATGGGAGGGGTAAAAACCCATCCATCTGCCTAATGACTTAACTTCAGCGGTGAAGATGTGATCATTCTAGTGGAATTTGTTAGTGGAAGGGCCTTTTATTTTAATGCATTTTAAAAATTCAGGAGTCTGACTACCCGTGCTAACTCAGTAGTATCAAGCCATTTAAGGGAGCCTCAGTGAACTCGAGAAAAGGACAAGACCTCTATTTTCACTTTAGGACAAAAGAAAACATGTTTTCTGTTTAAATTAGTTCAAGCTTTGTTTATATTGATTCCAATATGGTACAAAAATTATAAAATTTAAGCCACATGCACACATACACATATATATATGTGTGTATTGAATCATGTATAGTGTATATATATATATGACTTAATGTAAGATATATATGCATATCTTCCCCTTGAAAACTAATTTTTTTAATGATCTATTACTTAAGAGATTATTATATTTGACTTTCTGAATCTAAAAGCTGCTTACCAACTGAAATGGACATATAGATCAATTAAAAATAAGTATTAATTGAATACAAACTTAAAAATTTGATCCATTTTATTGATGTGGTAGTTTGTGTATGGACTCATGTTTTTTTGTTTTTTTAATATCTACACAAATTGAACCATGTAGTCCTAGAAACTGCTGGCTGAAAACTTGGCTGATTGGTTAAGGCTTCTTTTGATAGTCACATAATCAGTACTGTGAGATTGGAATAAAGAAAAAAATCGCAAAGTGAAGCAAAAGAAAATTTCTCATTCTTACTAGAACATGTTTCAAAAATCTGTTCTATTTAGGTTATCAAATAACCAGAAAATTAAAAGTACAATAAAACTCTATGTTCAAGCTATTGAATAACTTCTTGTTCAGTTCCCAGAGCAAAGGATGTAGCACTGGTTTATTTCAATGACTTAGAAAAGCATTACTTTGCATATTTTCAAATCAAGCCTATTAATGCACATTATTTCAAGCCAAGTCTATAAAGCTACTCTTGCAGTTGCACTATATTCATTGCTAACATGTAATCCAAATTCAATTTAATTATTTTGCTGCAGCTATTGTTGTGGTAGATAGTGAATTCTAAGAAAAAAACAAACAGTACACTCAAGTGACTAATTTATAGTATACATCAAGAAATAGGACATTTAGAATTGTATTTATAGAATTTTAAATCCTGGGACTTATTTTTTAGATACCACTGAAATATTATTTAAGGGATACATTCCTATTTTAGAAAATGTAGTTTTCATTTTATCATATATATTTATATTCCAGTAAACTTGCTTTCTCCTTTGATTTAATTTTATCCACTGAAAAACTGCCTCTGATGTGTTTTACATTTCCCTCACCCTTTCAGATATGTCCTTACATGTTTCACAGACAGCAGATTTACTCTGGTGCTGTTAGCAATTTCTGCCACCACAGAAAAAAATTTATATTTTCCTCCCTATGGCTCCCTTGCAAAGGTTTAAGAGAACGTGAGCTATATTTCAGTCCAAACTAAACTTTCTGTCCATTTAAGTTACTTAGTTATTTCTTTTATAATTTCACTTTTGTGCCTAAAAATAAATAACAATTGTTAAGAGCTTCTGTGTGCAATTCCCTTGTGTCCAGCTTTCATGAGCCAAAGCAAGTCACTAGGCCATGACTAACTCAAGGAGAAGAAACAGAATATATGTGCACAGCCCTAAAAATTTGAGAGTCTTCTTCAATTCTCAAATCAGTGACTAGAATAAACTCAAAACTATCTGCTTGCTCAGTACAACTCTATTTCTTTACCTTGTTTTATTTACCATAAAGTACTTATAAATATATGAAACCATATTGCTTGTTTTAGAGAGGTGGATGTGGAGGACCGGATGCATCCAGAGCAAGGATTACTCTCCATTAGGCAAGGACTTGGTCCACCTGCCTTCCCATTCCTCCTCCTCTCTTTACTGTTCTTCTCTTTTCTTTTTGTTTTCTCTTAACTCTATTGCCAGATTAGCACCTGGCATATAATAAATAGGTGAATAATAAATACATGAATGAATGAATGAATGAATGAATGAATGAATGAATGAATGAATTATATCTATTTTACAAACAAAAATTCAATCTTAGAGATATTAAGTAACTACAGTAAGATAATATAGCTACAAAGTAGCAGAACTGGGATTCAGAGCCCAAGGTTTAAACACTTAGCTATATAGCTGCTGTGCTTGATAATTATATAGGATAGTGGGAAAAGACGTCTATAATTGTGAATTAGCATGACAAGCACTGTAAGAGAAACATATATATTACTATGGACTTGCAGAGTGAGTAAAACCTAACTGTCAGTATCAAATGTTTGAAGGTGGTGAAAAATGGTGGGAAGGAAGGTTTCATGAATTAACTGCGCTGGATTTTGAGTGAGATCTTGAAGATGTGTTTGCAACTTTGTTTGAAATGACTTCTTTTTCTTTCTGCTATGAGTCAAAATGTGCTAGCTGCTAAGGATTCAAAAATACCCAAGACAGTATAAGTCTCAGTCCTTCCGGTGCCCATTATGTCATAAGATACATGACAGTCGGACACACACAGAGAAAACTACTCCTCAGTGAGAAGCTAGCAGTCCTTTCCACAGCCTTTGGATGGATAGGTATAAGTAAGGAAGAAGAGTTTTCGCTCGGGTCATGTGAGCAGCAGTTGACAGGACCACGACCTGAACAAAGGTCTTTGGGAGCTATTGATTCCACAGGCTGCCCCAGCACTGATCACGAGCAGGATGAAATAGGGCCTGGGTCTCTGCCACATCCCTTCTTCTCTTCACTAAAGCATCCTCCAGTGATATTCTTCCACATTGCTTTTCAGGCAGAGTCCGGAAACAAGAAAAAATAGCTTGTCATACAGGAAACTAATGTTAAGGATCCAGAAAGAAAATACTTAAACTATAAGTCTTCTGCACTTAGAAGGCTGTGAAAGTTCTCTTCCTAAATAAATGGGGAAAGTATCGTTCTTATCAATAACATACATTAATTACCTAGTGAGGTCAGGGCATGCTTGCTACATTTTGGTTAAGGGACAGTGGATGATGTGGGAATGGTAGATAATGATACATTTAGATAGTCTCAGCCTGAAGGCAGTGCTAAAGACATGAAGTCTATTGACATCCAGAGGAGAGATGTCCATGGGAAACAGTAGATTTGGGGATGAGGTCAATAAAGCAGCACTTTATTGAGACAGTGGAAGAAGGAGTTATCAAAGGGAGGAGTTATATCTTCGAAGATTATGCTTGGCTGCCTATAATAGAAAACTCTAAAATAACAGTGTCTATGAAAGAGATAGATTTTATTTATCTCTTACTTAAAAGTCCATAAAGATACAGTACAATATGACCTGATGTTTTCCCAGGATTGTCTTTTTTTTTTTTTTTTTTGTTTATTGATTTTTTTAGAGAGAGAGGAAGAGAGAGGGAGAGAGAGATAGAAACATCTATGAGAGAGAATATCAATTGGCTGCCACCGGCATGCCCCCCACTGGGGATTTGGCCCACAACTTGGGCATGTGCCCTGACCGGGAATCAAACCAGCGACCTCTTGGTGCATGGGTCGATGCTCAACCACTGCGCCACACCGGCCAGGCCCAGGATTGTCTGTCTGTTCCATCATTCGTTCTGGGGGAAGGGTGGGGGCAATGATTGTATAGTCAATGAAATCATGGTTGAGAGTTAAATAAAGGAGCTATTTATAGAGGTGTGGAAAAGGTTAAGAGCAAGAAAAGAGGACATTGAGGATCCCAAGGACTAACAACAGGGGAATGCCCACACTATTGTTAGGCTGCTCCAGGAAGTAAGATTTTGGCCACAGGAAATGGAGCTGTGGTCTTAGAGAGTGTAACACAACTACTACTAAACATCAGCTCAGCAGAGAGGAAGTACAGAGAATAATCGATCTCCTACTGCCCTCCTTTTCATTGCCTGCCATTGGCCAAATACAGCTAGAAGCTACAGGGGAGGGAGCCCCAGAGATGCTTTAGCCTCTCAGGGAACAGAACAGGAAGGAGAAGAGTGAATAACTGAACTGGAAGAACACATAGAATAATCAGAGTTTACCCCTTGGCAATGTACCCTTCAGCATCTGTTCTTTTCTTTTTTCCATACAGCTTGAGTCACAAAATCACTAGCGTCCATGGTTAGGCATGTAGAGTTTACCAAGACCCAGTCATATACTGGAAGCTACTTTCAAATGGAGTATAGTGTTTGGCAAAATAGGGCATAGATTTATTCTAAAACCCAAGTGATCTCTGCTGTTATTCTCATGTTTGGACTTGCCAGGGACCTCACAATGTATCTCTATGTACTACAATCCCTTTCAGGACCACTGTGCCTTCTGGGTCATATGCTCCATGTCAGGACAGCTTGCCCTGCAGCCAAGACCTGCTGTGTAGACTTCTCTTCCTTTGGGCTCCACTAAAAATTCAGCTTTGAAGACTACCTGGCAAATATATCAAAGCAACATGTTAAACATTTTATGTATTTGCTCCAAAATCTAAGAGGTTGATCAAGCATTATCCTTATTTCTTTTTGGAGGGTAGTGAAACGTGCAGCAACTTGCCTTTCACTTTAAGAGAGTATCCCCAAACATGCCCCGCCTAAGGGTCCCCAAGAAACTTTATGGATTTTACAGGCCTGCACGTATCTTACTAAAGCAAGCATGGTGCTGGCTGCTTTCCTCTTAACCTGTTTCAGTCAGCATTATGCAATGGATCGGCATATAGGCTATGGAATGCCATAAACAAATAAACAAAAAAGATTGTTCCATACTTGATTATGACATAGAGCAAAACATTGTCATAGAACTGAAGAAAGATGGTAAATAGTGCCACTGTCCCTGATGTGTGAAGATCTCCTCTTTCTGATTATGTTAATTACCAGGCAGTCAAAGACAGTGTTTTTTAGGGCGATAGCATGCTAGGGTCCAGGACATGTATTCATCTGTTCCAGTGAAAAGACCATGTGCAGAACTGCAGATACACTTGTAGTACAATCTGATTAAGGTTGCTATAATCCACAGTCATTCTCCAAGATCTTTCTGACTTTGCAGTAGTCAAACAGGAAAGTTAAATGGTATAAAAGAGAAATATCCGTTCCGTTATCTCTTAAGTCCTTGATGGTGACACTAATGTCTGCAATATCCACAAGGATTGTGATGTTGCTTTTTATTTAGTCTTGGGGAGGACAGCGTGAGAGGAAATTGTATGGACCGTTTCTACAGTAATAGCTCTCATTCCATAGCACTGATAACCCATGAGAGAACTCTGCCAGCTACTAAGCACATATACATATATATATTCCAAATATTTCAGGACTTGAGAAATAGGATAAACAATCCCAATAAATTTAGTGTAAGATTGACTTTGCCAAGACTTCATCTCTCACCTGATATCCATTAGTCCCTAATTGGACCACTGGACCACATGGCTCCGTTCAGAACTAGTATCTAATATAACCATGTAAGCCTGGTTATTTGCTTTGCCTCAATGACATTATTAAGGGATTAACACTTCCAGAGAGGGCTTGGAAGATAATGCACAGTAAAGAACTGGGGCCCTTTTCGAGGGTTTTCCTCAGACAGGGCTGGCCTCCCTGCCAATCAAGTCATTCTGTGTCTGTGAGATAATTTCAGTTTTGAATAGACTAACAGGCCATGAACCCCATTACGGTTCTTCAAGTCTTGTTCATGCTCAGCAGATCTGGAATTTTTCTGCTTATATTAGTCAAACAGCACATTAGAAAGCTGCCCAGCTTTTTTATTCCCAGAGCCCTGCTACAGACCTCTGTGGCTAATTATGGTCATTGTGCCCACTATATCTGTGAAGTGTGTAAAGGACCATGCCAACACCTGAGCTCTATCACTCTGGATCCCATCATTTCCAATAGGGAACCTAAGTCCATTGTAGCACAGCTCATGTCTTCTCTAGCCTATAGAAAGCAACCACAATAGCCTTCTGATGAGTTCTGGCGATCCCCTCAGCAATATGTTTCTTTATGCCTTGGTGAAGAGAATTCCTACAAGCTGACAACTGTCCTGTGTACCAGCAACTGCCCCCTGGGTAAGGTCTGACTTACCTGTCTGTGCTCTGCTGGGATCTAATTCTCATTTGGGGTATGGTGTCACTGAGAGGTGTCGAGTATGGATACTGAAGAGAATCAGTGCCTCCTTATGAAGTATCTGCACCAGGCAACATCATTTAAAGTTTTGGGGGTTTTGTTGTTGTTTTGTTTGTTTGTCTGTTTTTACTGCGCGAGAAGACTGGCTCTCACAGGTGGGAATGAGTGGTTGGAGAGGAAGGATGGTAGAAGGGGCTGTTCCATCAGAAATGAACGTTCAGGCAGATTTGAGGGTTCGAATTCTCAGCCTCCTCTGTGTCTGATTGACCCCGTCACATCTCAGGGCTCTAGTTTTTCTGAAGCACCACTCAACTTATGAAGAGACCCAGTAAGAGTGTGAAATTCAGTTTTGCAATTCTGAAAATTTTATAATCAGGTTATATCCCCAGTTTTACAGCATCTAGGAAGCTGCTAAATAGTGATTCCAGTTTTGAAATGTATTGGCTATCCAGGATATAGTGAAAAAGTATGTGTTGTAGCTTTAGAAAGACTGAGTTCTAACCCTTCCTTTGTTAAAATTACTAGTTGTCTAACTAGTTACTTAAGCTTTCTAGGCCTCATGTGTTTTCATGTTAAAATTCAACCACTGTTTTTTGTTCATGGGAAGTGTAGGGAGTTAATGAAAGGACTCACATATGTTCCTAGTGAAGGAAATTCTCACTATGAATTTCTGAACTCTCTCCTCTTTTCCATATTTTCCTTCCTCTCTTTTCCTTTTACCTGCCCCAGACCCTACTTTACCACAAAATTCAAAACCTTCTACATTTTCTGCCTTTGAGTACATATAAAAATGCTGGACACACCATTGTACGTTCTTGTAGTATCCCGAAACAGAGAAATATTATTAGAGAAAGTATTAATAAAGCATTCTGAACATGTTGGGAAAATAATAATTCAAATATTTATGCAAACTTTTGTAACATTATATATGTAAATAAAATGAAAACAGCTTAGAGATCATAAATATTGCACATTTCAATTTTGTTAATTTTAAGGATACTGTTTCCTAAATATAAAATCAGAGTTGAAAACCTAAGAATTTCGATTGTTGGGTTTCGGCTCTGTGCCCTTTGGGAGCTAATGCTAAATCTGATAGGTGGGTTATTTTTTGACCTCCTGTTGATATTTCTTCCTTAAACATTGAAAGGAATTAACAGTGCCAGAGGGAAAAAAGTTTTTTTTTTTCTTTTTCTTATTCTTATTTACTATAGGAATAGCCATTTGTTTGATTTCAGTTTTATTCAGTGATTCCAAATTGGTTAATAAAATGCTAATGGTTACCAACATACTGTATTTCTCACTTGGAGATCATCGTTTAATTCTAATAAATGCCAGTTGGATACTTGTTAAAACAGCAGGATTTAATTCACATATTCAAGCTAAATAAATAAAGTTTGATTGCATATTTGTTCCACTCAGATTTGATAACTGGCACTGTAGAGAGGTGCTTTGTATAAATTACCTTGGCAATGCCTGATAACCAAGTCTTCCTGATGAAACTGACAGCTCGAAACAGTGGTATGTGCCTACATATCACTTGTTTGTGTCCACTGTAAATGGACTCTAGACCTTGAAACTCACATTCTGAAATCCTGGGGCAGCTCTGGTAGACTGACATGGCCCCATGAATAGAGACCTTCAGGAACTTAGAGACAGCTCAGTCTTTTCCACAGGGTCTCCTCTGGGTGAAGCCCACCCACTCCCAATTCAAAAGTCTTCCTAAGGTAAAGGGTAGTCTAGAAGTTCACAAGGTGATTTCAGTTGCCTTAATATAAGGGTGAGTTGAGGGAAATACTAACTGTTCACCGTGAAATAGACTTCCACAGGGCTTCTACTTCAAAGCTTATTTTGATTTCTTGAGAAAGTCTACACTTTTCAGAAATTCATTTTTTAATTGATTTCTAGTAAAAACATTTTTCAGTTTTCTTTTGGGAAATATGACTGCTGTCTTATTTGTGATAAACTCATGTGACTCATATCCTGATACAATCTTTCTGCCTGCTATTTACGTAAGATCAGCAAGGTATCTATGTATTTACCCCACTAGTTTTGTAGCCTCATTTTATAATAGTCAAGAAAGTATGGAAAACCAAAAGTTAAGTTGCTTATTTTGATGTTTTACCAAATATCACATAAGAAATAAATTATGTAAAATAATTTTTTTAATGTTTCAAATCTGGTGTAATTTCATTAAAAGTAATCAGGGTTGCAGCAGAGTAAACATTGTAAAGAAATCTGAAAGTGATATTCATGAACCTCATATGCAGAATTGAAGAGAACAGTACAGAAAGTGATGACTTCCTGTAAATAATTGCAGTCCAATAAGGACAGGGAAGGAATTTCTGGGTTGCTGATTATTTTCTGTTCACATTTGTCAAGCAATTCTTTTGTATAATCCCCTTTCTTCAATATTCCTAATATTCAGAGAGAACATATTTAAAGCAGATTTTTAAAGATAAATTCACATTTAACAATCCTTTTACCTAAATATCATATGTATTTGTTAGGGATAAAACGGTTTCTAATGTTTAAATGAAAACACAAAAACATTAGAATATTAAAATATACAGGATTCTTTTTGACATAGTAGGAAGTAGATATGAAGATTTTAATTTGCAATATATACATTGAAAAAGGCTGTAAAACTTCTTTATTGTACATATGAATTTTCTATAATTACTAACAGGATTTTATTAAAGTCTTGTTAGCACTGATACAACTTTTTGGATATAATTTGTGAGGCTATTGAGCTATCTTTAATATATGTCTTAACAACAGGGATGATCCTGAAATAGAGTTGAATCAGAAAACATCAACGTTTTTAAATGGAAAAAAAAAAAAAGTGAGCACAAGCAATATAAAAGTGTATAAGGGAGATAGAGAACCCTGAAAGAAAAGTTGAAAGGCTGAAATCTAAAAATAACTGTTTAAAAAAGGGTAACAGCTAACTGACTAGCAAACATATATTGAGCTTCTGGTGTATGCAGAACACCATGCTTGACCGCAGTGTAATATGTTCTTTACTGTTTTGGATAGACATGCCAAAGAGATAGTCATTTATCAATGCATCCACAGTTTAGTTGTTATTCTATGAGGTTGGGAAGAGATAAAAATAAAATCACTTTCACTTGATGCTCCAGATAATGAAAAGTTAAGAGAAAGCAATCTCATAATGTGTCTTATTTGTACAGCCCACATAAGGACTCAGGCAAAACTCTACATCGCACAGTATTTACACACTCACTGTGTGCTGAGAGCTGATTTGTACTTTAAAATGACTGCCATTAGTTGAGTGCCTACTATGTGAAGACACAGTGTTTAGTGCTTCATATATATCTGCAATTCTAAAAGCCATTTGTGAGTATCTCTATTTTACAACAGATGACTCCAAAGTTCAAAGACTTAGCACATAACCTGAGCTCCGAGAGCTATGGGGTGGGGGCGGCAAACAGGGACCCTCTGTGGCCCCACAGTTGATTCTTTTTCTGCTAAGTTCCAAAGCCACCCTCAGAGGCATTGTGATATTAGTATGAAAAATTCATCATCAAGGTTTGGGTGAATCAATACCTGTAATCTCACCATAATACCCAATAAACTCATCCATACTTCGAATTGACCAAGTACATTACAATACATAGAAATGTTCTTTTTCATTTCTTCAAGTATAAATCATCATGTTAATGCAATAGGAAAACTGCTGGTCCCACTCCTTTTTATCTACACAACACCTTTCCTATTTTTCAGGGATTTAAGAGTACCTCTAAAACAGAAGCTTATCATTGTTTAAAATCTCAGTGGTGTGAGTCATTGATAGAATGGAAATAGCTCCCATTTAATTGTTCTTCATAAATTATTTTCTTTATTTACTCCCATTTCAAGGAAAACTTTATACACATTTAAAAATTCAGTCCACTTATGACACTTTAGGAGAGATTAAAATCACGATTGCTAAAGCTAGACCAGATAATATTAATGCTGTTGAAAAACATAAATAAATAGCTACAGAATGTTGATGTTATACTTAAAAGGACATGAGAAAGCAGGTATCAAATCTGCCTTGAAAACAATTTGTGCCTAGAGTTTACGTAAATAAGACAAAATTTTAAAATTTTAATTTTCTAAAGGTATGGAATATCTACTGTGTGCCAGGCCCTGAGTAGGGAGGGGTGAATAAATAAAATGAGTGCAAGCCCCAAACACATGGAGCTTATAGACATGAAACAGATATACACAAATAAGTATATAATTACAGAATAGTATAGTGCTAGGAAAATAAAGAGAGAATGCCCCAAAATTATAATGATGAAGTCAGAGCCATTACAGACTGAGAAGTAATAAAACATCTCATTGAGAACAGCATTTCAGGTAAGCATTGGAAGATAAGTTAGAACAGTGAACAATGAAAAGTGGAGTGACCTAGGCAGACCCTATGCAGCAGTGTTTGGCACATTTAAGGAACTGAAATATCCATTAGAGCCTTGTGACCAAGGCAGAAACTGGAGCAAGATGATATCATTTAAATAAGCAAAGGCCAGCTTCTATAGACCAATCGTCTTAAAAGTTTGTATATAAAGGTTTTAAACACGGACTAAGATAATTTGATTTAGATATAGCAGAATCTCAGAATTTAATTAAAATATTACAAATGTGCGTACAAATGTATGGATTATGTTGCTTGTCTATAAATTTTCATATTTGTCTTTAACTTCTTATCTCTTACCCTTTGGTCAGCGGCGGGAGACAATAACTAAAATCTTATTTCTGCATAAAGTTTAATCAGTCCTGATAAATACAGTTCCTCTGATGATTCATCTCTCTTGAATAAAAACACCCTGTCTCTCATTAAGCTTCCCTCCCCACTCCATGATTCTCTCCCTCAGGTGTCTTTTGGATATTTCCAAGGTATAGGCTAGCTGGGTGATCTCACGGGGGCAGGAAAATGGAGAAGGTAGTGTGGTGATTTTCAGATTGTCTTCTTTCTCTGGGCTTTTCCTTCTCTCCCTGTTCCCCACACTGTACTCCCTATTCCCTAAATCAGAAAGGGGCAGATTTTCAGGTTACTTCCCCTCTGCCAAATACCTCTAACACCAAGAAGCAGTACTCCTTACCACAGATGGAAGGAGAACATTTTCAACAATAGGAAACATGGCAAAATCAGTCCTACATCCTCGCCCCTTGTAGTGATGGAAGTGGAGATGAAGGTATTCAGATCATTCTTTCTCTACAACATCCACTACCAAGCAGTTGTCTCACTGCAAAATGACCCCACACAGATTGGAAGAAGAATACGATTTTCCACTTCCTCAGTATTCATTCTACAACAGATCCCAGGCTAGACCCTGAGGCAGACTGGTGCTTCCCAAATACTAGGACAAGGTCATGTAATCAGAAGGCAACACAGAAAAGCTCTTTAACAGTTCTTAAATTATTATGTGAAATTTCTAGAATGTGTAAAGACTCTCTAGAAAAAAGATGAAGGTGGTTTGCCCTATGATAGCAACAGAGGATATATGAGAAAGAGGAGAATGGACAGTACACAGTGAGAGTTAGATAAGGGGAGGTAGAGGTAGGAAGCAGCTAACATTTTACCATAAATCTTAACCAGAAAGTTTAATGTATTTCCTCCATTTCTTCAAAATGTACATATATTTTAAATATTCAAAATTATGTAATTATAATCCACCATATCTAGAAGAACAAGCATCCTCTCATCATTAAAGCATTTCATAGATTTCATAAGAGCTTTGGAAGGACTATCTTCAATGCTCTTCTGATTTCATTAGTTTTAAACCTACAACATTTAGGTAATACAGTCTTCCGTGGCTGACAAGAATAAGAGAAACTGTCAATGTTCATGGCTCACTTACTCTTAAGGACCAACATTTTTATGTTAACACTATTGTTTTTGTAATCCTGCTTCCCATTGCTGTTTATGTGGGCCTTGGTGTCAAAAATATACTTTTTGTTTTACAAGTCGACTTTATCTGAATTTGAATAATTAAACATGTTGATTTCCATCACCTAATTATTCAGATTCTAAGAGAGAAAAAATCCGCGAGTTATTATATATTCAGATGAATTCTATAGATGCCAAACACAGATAACAGAAGCTTAAAAACTTTCATATTAGGTTCATCAAAAGTATTTATTGAGCTTACGTGTTGGGTACTATTTTAGACACTTAAGCTAGAAGCAATGAATAAAACCAACATGACAGCGAGGCCTGTGGAGCTGGGCTAGATAGAAAAAGAGGGAGTCAGCCTAGCGGGACCTGTGTCATCAGGTAAAGCAATGTGTACTGGACAGGGAATCTCCCTGCATTGGCCTATCTGCTCTGACACTGAAACTCACTTGTTAAAACACACTGAAACAGACATGTTAAAAGAATAAATACCAAAATCAAGCTATGCAGTCTGTGGTGACTTTAGTAAAAGTAGTTTTTTTCCAGAAATTATAGAGGTTTCCATTTGTATTTTCATTCAAATGTGTGTGTGTGTGTATATATATATATATATATATATATATATATATATATATATATATATATATATGTTTTTGTTTTTTTTAAATCCTCACCTGAGGATATTTTGTCTATTTATCTTCAGATAGAATGGGAGGGAGAGAAAGGGACAGAGAGAAACATCGACGTAAGAGGGACACATTGACTGGTTGCCTCCCGCACCACCCCTACCAGGGCCAGGAAGAACCCCAACCGAGCTGCGTGCCCTTCACTGGAATCAAACTCGAGACTCATTGGTCTGCAGGCCGACACTCTACTGCTGAGCCAAACCGAGCAGGGCTCATTCAAATATTTTTTAGTGTTATGGATGCACCAGGCGTTGTTTTATTAGTCTCCTAGTGAGTGAAAAATGCATAACCTTGGCTTCTTTTTTTCTTTATTGCTTTTAGAAAGAGAGAGGAAGGGAGCGGGAGCGAGAGATAGAAACATTGATGAAAGAGAACATCGATTGGCCTCCTCCTGCATACCCCCCCTGGGGATTGGGCCCACAACCTGGGAATGTGCCCTGACCAGGAATCAAACATGCGACCTCCTGGTGCATGGGTCGATGCTCAACCACTGAGCCACACTGGCTGGGCACAACCTTGGTCTTTAAATGCAGTCACTGTAAAATTTCTGGGAAGCTTGCTAAGAATACATATTACATGGCCCCATTCCCTAGAGATACAATTCACAAGTTCTAAAGTGGGAATAAGAGACTCACTTTGATTAAAGCACTCTAGACACAAGAGTTAAGAGCACATATCCAGGTGGTATGCTGTACCTTCAAAATAGTAACAGGTTACACATCCACAGAGTTGTACTTCTGCCTAACAATACATGGTTATATTTAAAGAACATTTGGGCCTTTATGTGTTAATTTGGTACCTGTCCTTCCAAGTGGCAGAAGATAAAGTGCTAAGGCTTACACCTGGTAGGTACTTTTCTGTGCTGAGGAAGGCAAGCTGATTCGCTGACAGTGGGAAGGGAGTAGAGGGCTAGGATAGTAAAATTTAGGAAATGCATGGGGCAATGATGCAAGAAGGAAATCTGCAGTAAAACAACACTGTTGAACCAACTATTTGTAGTAGGTTCTGCTGCGCAGGATTCTCATAAAATTCCTTCTGATCTCATAAAAATATGTGTATAGTCCATTAGTGAGTAAATAGAGTTTTAGACCGGATAATAACATGTTGGTTATTCAGGTAGCAAAAAGGATTGTAAAGCTGAACTTCAAACCTGCCTCCATCTACTTCCATAGCATGTCCTAGTGATTGTACTTTTGGCTTGCCTCAAGAACAGTAAGATGATTTTCAGATAGAAAGAGTGACCCCAGCTGTGTAAGAAAGTTTTTACAGTGAATTTTTACATTCTATTCTCCATCTTCTTCATAATGTCCTATTCTTTTCTAATCCCATTTTCACAAGACAACATATCAGTTACTTAAAGATGAGTTCCCTGATTGCTCATTATCTACCATATCTAAGACCAGTTCTGACTCCAGCTGTCATTCAATCCCTGTAGAAACACCTAGATCTTTAACATTGTTGGTGCTCATTAATGAGAGAAGGTGGGCACATTACTCAACCCCTGTGTGCCTTATTTTCTCCAACTGTAAAATGAAGATAAAAAATGGCAGTAATTCTTAGTGTGAGTGTGTACATGTATGTAGTATGTAATGTGTGTGTACACACATGTGAAAGGTTTTTATAAAACCACATATGCACAATATATATAAGTTGTGCATAGTAATAGTAAGTCCTATATAAGGTATATGTTTTAGCTATCAGCATCATCACCATCATCATCTGTGGTTTATAATTATATTGTATTAACTCCTCAGCATTTATATTCCTGTTATTTTTCAAATTACATTGCTATACATAAGAGTTTACCTCTTCCTTAATAAAAATATATACAAATAAATAAAGCATATTTATAATACACTTATACTCATACAGAAGAGAACCAGTTCCCAATATTCATTATACTGAAATAAAAATGGTTCTACATGTCTAACAATATGGACAAGTATTATTGTTTTTGTATTTATTTCTTTAAAGAATGTGAAGTATAAAGAACCGAATAGGGACCTTGACTCATTTTCTTTTTTAATAATTTATGGTGAGGCCTTTGAATTTGTCTTGCAAAGTTTTCTAAAGGTGATATTTTACATTTAAACCAGAAATGAGCATAAAGACTCTTCTCTCAAGAATACAGAGAAAAAGATTCCCTAGAGCTGGGGAGCATCCCAAAGTGATAACCTTCCACCTGACCAAACAGTTCTAAGGATGTTTCCCAGCCTAGACTGGTAAGTGAGGATGTCCTTCCTCTTGGCCAGGTGACTAATCAAGTGACTATATAGGACAATGAAGAGCTCGCGTTTCCGCCAGTGAGAAGAGGCTAATTGAAAAGGTACTGTCTTCAAGAGCAAGATGGATTTGTAAAAGTTCTGCGTAATAATTTTATATAAGAACTAAGCTGTAAAGCACAAGTGCAAGAAATATTTTAATAATAATTCAATAAAGAGGAAAATTACATAATAATTTAATCTATGTGATAATTATTTCTAGATTGACACTGATGCTGAACTTCTAGAACAGACACTATACATTCAAATAATTTTTTAATCTTTTAAAATACTTTCTAATGATGAGTACTTTCAGTCCAATGTAATATAATTTTTCTTTCTATATTTATATGGTTATAATATGACAATGAAAGATAGGAAATCATATTTATATTACCTTTTCAGCTATTTAATTAAAAGAAATTAAATTGTCTGAAAGTAATGACTTAAAATTAACATTTCCATTGATTATAAGGAACAAAAATGGGCTATACTAGACTCTCTTTACTTCTAAAAAATTGAAATTATTTATTTTCACATTTTAGTTAATGTTTTATATCAACTGATATTGACTTCAACTGGACAGATCTTGTATGAATGTTGATTTAATCAGTCACTACCTTTGTGGATGTGGACAAATCATTCAATCTCTCTCAACTCCAAATTCTGTGTCTATAAAGTGGGGATAGCAATTTCCCTCATTCATGATTTTTCAAGACTTTAATATGATAATACATGTGATGTGCTATTTATAGCACTCAATATATATATATTAGCAATTATTGTATGAAAAAACAAAAAAGTATAAGATATAAGTAAAATTATTTTTATTGATATGCAATTAAGATAGTAAATATTTTTCAAAAATTTAATGTCTTCCCACTTTTACTGTTAATTTTGCCTTTCTTCGACTGTGTATAAAGATTTCCAATAAGGTAATAAAATTTATTTTTATTTTTTATCTGTTTTCTGATTTTTATTAAAACCTTACTAGACAGTAGAGAAGAATATTTAGCTTACGCTCATGCAGTATTATTTACAATCCAAATATAAATCTACAAAAATGTAGTCAAATATAGAATGTAGTATACACATCAACCTCTGCCTTTACTCCATCTGACTCTACTCCCTGGGGAGAAGAAAAAGGCCTAAAATAATTCAGCTCTGATAACCCAGAATACTTCTTTCACAGAGCAGTGGTCCTTATTTCCCTTTCCAGTATAAATGAAAATATCTTAGTAATATTATCTAGTCATTGGATAGCATTGTACAGTGTTACTGAATACAGAACCAAGGGGAAAAAATATATTCCCCTTAGCGTCCCAAGGGTTGTATGCTGAGTTGGGTTTGTCCTTTAGGCATTCACCTGCAGTGTTTTCAATGCCATAGTTGCATTGGTTCTCAAAATTGACTGTAAATTTTGGGTCTAGGATTCTTACCATGAAAGAAGGAAGATACAAATATGGAATGGAAAAATCCTGAAGGGAAAAATTAGAGGCACAAGTACCAGTTCTGCCTCCTGAACGCTGAGAATTCAAGACACCCAAAGCCATGAACACATATGAGCACATTTTTATTTCTAACATACCGTTTCCTACTAAAAAGAATCAAAGAACGTGAAGAAGTACTTAATCAAAGGGCTATGGAGGGAAAGTGATCTAGAATATTTCACGGTGCTAGAAAGTTTTAAAGTGTTCCAAAAGTGACAGAAACATGTCAGAAACAGAAAGGGCTCCCAATAGCTGAATCTTGAACAATTCAAGCATCAAAATGAATAGTGATGGTAATCAATTTTGTATTTGAAAAAATTTATGTGTCCATGGACATACTAAATAAAAAGAGAAGAGAAATCTCTTCCTTACAATAAAATGGAGATATTATAGTCATAAAATCTCTTTTTACAACCATAGAAATAATTGATTTAGGGAAAAAAATCATTGATATATGCTAAAAGTAAAAAAGTTTGATGGGGGATAGAATATTTATGGTATCACTGTATGTCATAACTGATTATTTATTACAAGAAAAATGGTAATTTTTCAGTGGCGAAGCCCACCAACCAACACCTTACCAAGGGTTACCAAAGTTAACATTACCAAATAATGAGATAGATTAACATCATGTATCTCCTGATGTGATGCACTGGGAAGGACAAGAAATTACTTCTAGTCCTGATAAAGATGCATAACCTGGATCTATTCATGAGACAAAAATCAGAAAAAAATGATTAAGGAATATTCATTAAAATCACTGGCTAGTACTCTTAAGAAATGCCAAAAGGTGAGAAATCATTCCAGATAAACGAGACTAAAAAGACATAAAGACTGGATTAGAAAAAAAATTCTGTATAAAACTTTATTGAAACAATTGGCAAAACATGAATATGGATGGTACATTAAATAATAGTAATATAACAATATTATATTTTAATATTCTGATTTTCAAGAGATATACTCACTGAAATATTTATGGGTAAATATTCATGATATCTTTGGAATTGTTGTTGTCAATTCTCACTGGAAGATATTTTTCCATTGATTTTTAGAGAGAGTGGAAAGGAGAGAGTAAAGGAGGGGGAGAGAGAGAGAAAAAAAAAACATGTATATGAGAGAGACACATTGATTGGTTGCTTCCGGAATGCACCCTGGACTGGGGCCAGGGATTGAACCTGCAACCAAGGTACGTGCCCTTAACTGGGAATCAAACCCGAGACCCCTCCATGCGTGGACTGACACTCTAAACACTGAGCACACAGGCCAGGGCTCATGACACCTTTACCTTACTCTAAAATTGTTCAGCAAAAAATATGTGTACACACACATCCACACAAAGTGAATGTGACAAAAACTATGTGTGAAAAGAATGAGGAAGTCCATTAAAGTATTCTGGCAATTTTTTGATTCTGTTATAATTTTTCAAAATTAAAAGTCAAAGGAAGATTGAAGGAGCTAAGGAGTAGGGTACTTTTGTTCAACTTGAACCTTACTTACTATATGGTTCATTGCCCAAGGATGGGAGCAGAGTTGTTCAAACAGAGGGAAAATTATACACTTTTAATTAATTACTATAAATGCCCACCGTCCATATACCTAAAAGATGTGTTTTCAATAAAATGTTATTCACATGTATTATAATTATTTATTAAAATTTGCAAACATTTTGTCATTTTGATGAATTCTATTTTAGTATCAAAAATAAATAAATGAATAAAATGAAATGTGTAGAATTCCCCGGAAAGTCTGTGAAATGAACATTCCTAGCAGTAATCCTGAGAAATTTGTACTCAGTAAATGTGTTGTTGGTGTAAGCATCTGTATCACTAATAAGCGCTTCACTGATTCTGAGAGAGCTCATCACAGTCTATCTACCTGGTGAGATATGCTGAACTAAAGCTTTGAGCCTCCTCCCAGGGGAAGCTGGCTCGGTCTCACCATTGCCTAGGAATAAGTGCAAGTAGTTAGTAGGAGAATGAAGAAGGAAAGTTTCTTTCCCAAAACACAGAGAGCAACCATTCTGGAGCAGACAGGAAGAATCCATTCCATTTTGGTTTTATTCTCTAAGACTCAACAATTAAGTTCTCCCACTTTTAACAGAATATTTTAAACATTTTCCTTACTAACTCCTCATCATTTTTTTTGTGGCTAGATATAAATTAGGGTTTAAATGTGTGTTAGATATTACAGTTGATAGCATTCCCTTTTAGTAATTAAAATATATAGAGCCCGGCCGGTGTGGCTCACTGGTTGAGCATCAACCCAGTCGCCAGTTCAATTCCTGGACAGGGCACATGCCCAGATTGTGGGCCAAATCCCCCGTGGGGATGGAAGGGAATGCAGGAGGCAGCCAGTCGATGTTCTCTCTCATTGATGTTTCTATCTCTCTCTCCCTCTCCCTTCCTCTCTCTTTAAAAATCAATAAAGAAAAAAAAAAGTTTAATAAAAAAAAATATAATATATAGAAAACTACAAATAATAAACACCTGTGAACTTGACATTTAACATATAGTTATTGACATTTTGGTGATATTTTACATTTTTCATTAAAAATGTTGAAATTAAAAGTTGAAATTCCTATTATTTGACACTCCATGTCCCATTACCATCTACAAGTAAAGTATTGTAGGAATATAAAAATGATGGAGAAGCTGAAACCATGTACAGCAATCTCAACAATCAATGAGGAATTATAATTTTTGTTACTATTTTTCTGTGACATAAAAAATTTTATCAAAACATAAAAAACTTCATGCCCTGATGGTGTGGCTCAGTCGCTGGTTCGATTCCCGGTCAGGGCACATGCCCAGGTTGTGGGCCTGATCCCCAGTGGGGGACATGCAGGAGGTGGCCAGTCAATGTTCTCTCTCATTGACGTTTCTATTGCTCCCTCTCTCTTCCTCTCTCTCTCTAATATCAATAAAAGAAAAAAATTTAAAAAATAAATGAAAGCTTTCCTACCATAGGTGGAAAAAATATAATTAAAACAATAAAACTAAAATGTGTTTAAAACTGTTAACTTCAAGCAGTAGAAATATTATAATGAGTGTTTGATTTCTTCGTTTAAAAACTTATCAAGAGTGGTTTAAACAGTGAGTGCCTTCTCACCATGAAACAAGCATGTTTTCTATCAGTTGGTGAAATGCCACAGTCCTTTCTAAGTTTGAGTCAGCTTTCAACATGTTAACCTTTGTACTATGAATATCATGAGATGCATCCAAGGGTTTCTCTAAAGTAAAATGTTCCACCAATCTCTTCTTCTGGATATCTCCATCCTTCTCATCAAAACTCCTTCCATCATTTATGTCAATAAGTTTATCTTCACTAAGTTCTTCAGACTGTATATCTAGAGTCTTTCTTTAATGTCCACATTGTAAATCTGTATCTTTCTTCATATAAATTCCTAATAAGGGCTGCCTTCCAATAGTGACTTCTCTTATCAACACCAAACAAGGGACAATCATTATAACCATCTTAACTAATACTTGGAATCTGGGTGCAAATTTTACAGCTGCTTTCTCATTAGCTCTTTCAGCTTCAGCAAATAGCTTAATGTAAATCAGTCTATGCTACTTCTGAAACAATGAAACCAGCCTCTATTGGCAGTAAAATTTATTCTAGTAATTACTTTCTTTGTTTTTTCAAAGAAGAAGCTAATTCAATGCTTTGGCCTGAATGCTAGACATTCTGATTGGATTTTTTTTTTAGTATCGTCTTTTATCCAAAGTGCAAGTTAACACTCCATTCCTAGTACAATTTACACTGAAGATACTCAAACAACTTTGCTTTTAAAAATACATATTTATTTTTCTTTTTCAATTGTATTGAAATATTATTGAAAAAGTAATTCAATGCAGGGAAAATCTTGTCATACTTTCATTTTGCTGTCCCATATTCAAATATTCTAATCAAATCCAATTTTACTCCCAGTGTTTTTACTTTTCATTTCTTTGCTATATTTTTATCTTTGTTAGTGAATTCCCTTCCCTTTATTAATTATCCATTTCTGTAAATGATACACGGTTTATTTCAGGGAGACAAGGAGACAGTACAACTCTATGCTTTGCTATCTGTGCATGAAGTGACTAACATATGTATAGTTACCAATTACCAACAGATTTTGAATGAAAATCAGTGATTGGTCACCAATTATCATGTACACCCATTATATACATGGAGATATACAGACTGAAGAACTAACAGCAAAGTTTATATACTTTGAATAGTAAATGTACATGTATAATATACAACAAAAATGTATCTTCTCAATCTGACCCCTAGATTTAAATTAATCATGTCTTTATATATATAGGGTTTAATTTAAATGTATAAAAAATGACCACTTTCCATTCATGCTTTTTTTAAACTACTCCCCAAGCCCTAAACTAAGGTCATTCATATTTTTTCTTCACAAAAATAGCACCAAACTATAATATTAGCAATTGATTGTTAAATCATGAAAAATTATTATATATGTTACAATAACTGGTTTAGATTATAAATAACCAAAGTTAAAATTTAATATCAAAGCAAACATAAAATTAGGAAGAGTTAAAACAAATCATTATTGGTATATGAACAACATCTCCAAAAGAATAAATCGTGCATTCCAGCAGCAATCCCTTCCAATAGGACTTAGGTAGAAGATACCAAAGACAGATTTGAAAAAAAAAAGAAATATGACTAAGATATCTTGGCAAATTTACACCCAACATTTTATATAAATTGCTACTATCCATTTAAAAATCTCAAATGCATTCAATTGGCAACATTATTATAAAAACTGTCTACAAGCTCAAAGCATCACTCTGAAGTTTGACCTGGACAATTTTTTCTCTAGAATATGAGGTCTGTTTTCTTTTCTTCTTCCTCTTCTTTCCAAGTAGGTTAATACAAAAGCACTTTAGTTAGTAGCAAAGCCAAAGAATTGAGTCTTTTCATCAAAACATGAAATAGAAATGCTATGAAATTAATGATAGAGTTCTGTTTATTTGTGTAGAGACAAATTAAAAAAGCACCTGTAGAACAAATCTGTCAGCTTCTTTGCATTTGGCTTTCATCTGAACTAGTCTAATGCACACACACACACACACACACACTATAAAAATATTAAATCTGCCAATTAGAAAGTAATCAGAAATGACTTTTAAAAATAGCCTCCTAAATTCCTATTATATAATTTCTGACAACTCCTTAATCTTATCAAATTTTTGTTAGAGCTGTCATTATACTAACTAGGTTGTGATTCTTTTTTGATTTTACTAAATGGTCCTTGAAAAACATATTCTCCTGTTTTTAAAAGGAGTTTAACTTGTTTAATACATATTGTTTCATATGGAAAATATTCACAGCCTTGAAAATATATTTGATATCTATGTACTCAGGATGAAAATGCAAAAAGAAATCTGTAATTCAACAAGAATCTCCACAAAGGTCCTATTAACAAATTCCAAGTCTAGATATCTGGTAATGTAACCTGAGGATGCAGAGTTCTGTAGCCAACCTACTGCCATGTGGATTGTAGTTTATTCCCTGTAGGCAATACATCAACATCTGAAAACCTGAATGAAAGTTATGAAGGAAAAAAATTTTTTAGACATAAACACTTCTAAATCAACCTCCAGATGGATTCAATGCATTTTAAAATTTCAGCCTCAGAAATTCTCTGTAGGATTTTCTATATTCTTAAGTCTTTGTTCTGAGAAATGTTCACTAGAGTGCTTTCTATTTGCTCTCTTGAATGTCCCTTATATTTTAATAACTAACATTTAATATGAACTATTTATTTTTGAAATCTCACTAAATGGCAGAAGTGCAGGTATAGGATCTCTTGTCTAAGGTACAGTCTTGCACAGCAGTGAGAGACAAGGAATGTCTGAGGAATGATGAATAGCCACAGAATTACAAGAGTGTAGGGAATTGAGACAAGCTCATTGTACTTGGCTCTCCAAGTCCATTCTCCCTCTTATTTCAGGAAGCTGACCTAAACGGACTAAACAGGAGGATTTCTATGGCCTTGGACTTCCAGTCCTGTCGGGCCAGTGGAAATCCCAGCAGAAGATGTGAAGGAGAGGAAAATGTGATCAGGGTATTTGTTCTCTTGGTTTCCTTATAACACTTGAACAGAAGTCACTGTTCCTGGCAAGGCAGCCAACTTATATTCTTTCCTGTCTCCAGGAATTGCCCTTCACACCCCCTTTCAGCTGATGAGTGGAAATAGTTTGGCAGTTATCTCTGTTACTCCACTCTACCTTGTGGTTCCCTATACTCACACTTTTGAAGTAAACTGCTGTTTTGAAAATAACATATCTCAAGTTATCCTATAATAAATATACCATGTTTTTATTGGGACTCCTGATATGTGTACTATAATAAATTAATCATTAGTTAAATTAATGATTTTAAATATATTTTTACACACAGACACTTTTTCTAGTGGCCATTAACAACATGACAGCTGTGTTTGGACATGCTTGACTTTTTTGTCGTTGTTCAGTGTCTGAAGAGACTTTAGAGATTCAGATAGTGTATGATGCCAGGCTGTGCCAACACCAGTCACAGGAACCAAAGGGGCTCATATATTCTTATGCAGATTGTGGATCAGGAAATGGCAGGTCATATGTTGGGAGTGAAATACCAGGGACCAGAAGAAATACTTGAGTTGTGCTTAATCATTCACCAGAGGAGCCAAGGGGAGAGCTAACCCCCTAAAAGAGCGAAAGAGATTACATGAGTGGAAGAGAATGAATGGCTCTGAGACAGGAAAATTTTATAGAGTATTACAGGGACCCTGCTGGTGCAAAATGCTAATGAGAGTTAACTTGAAAAGTCTGGCCTGAGGGGTTCGGATCACTGCATGAGAAATTTTTGTGGATTATGGATGTACTGCTGGAAAAATGTCACCAAAGACTTCCTGAGCTCTCATTGTTCTGAGCAAACAAGGAAGAGGTAGATAAGGAGGTAACATTTACTTTCTACCTAGAATAATATCTCTCAACTTGGCTGCGGCGGTGCAGACTTGGGAGCAGGAAATGATGCTCACCCTTGAAGTTCCGTCCTCCCAGGCAAGGGTCTAGGGTTGAGTATGATAAGCAGATAACCTCCCAGTATTTGATCCTGCGTCTCATAATAACTGGAGTCTCATTGTAAAATGTGGAGCCAGGACAAAAAGCAAGTGCCATCTCTCAGTCCCCATCCTTCATGAGTTCTATTCGTACTATGTTTGTCACAACAGACTTGACTAACACAGACAGGATCAAGTGTACGCTGGTTGTTATGGAGGGAGTGCCTGGAAGAAGCAGGGAATATGAACCTTCTCCAGGTAGAACCTGCTAGCTCAAGGGAAAAACTCTCCCCAAAATGGCCTCGTAGATAGGTTGACCCACCCTCCTAGGAAAGGAAATTAGGGGTTGGAATAGGGGGAGAGCCTTTGAACGCTGAGTTGTTAGAAGCCTGGATACTGCTACTAAATATCAGGTTAATCTTCTCATTGATGCCTTTAAGAAGGAACTTATTATGTACCCACTCATTGAACAACTATTAAAGTATCACGTAAAATGAGCCAAGCACAGCTTTTGGCACCAGGATCCAGCACTGTACATTACGGACCAAAAGAACCTGCTTCATGGCACTTGTAGTCCTGTAGGGAAAGCTTGAACAAGCACCTTCTGGTTGCTGTGATGAGAACTGACTGAAGGAGCGCAGGAGACTAATTAGAAGGCTATGACACAGCACAGAGAGACTTGGTGGCTTGGACAAGAGACGGGGAGAGCAGTAGAGGTGGTAAGATCTGGTCCAATCAGGCTGTTTTGTATATAGAGACTGCAGCCTGGGATGGTCTGACCTCTATTTCACTACCTATGCCCGAGGGAGTCTCTCCCACAATGTCTGACCCACACCTTGTGGGAAAGCAGCTTATGTAGATTTGCAAACATTTACTGGTTGAGGAGGAGGTTTTAATGCAGGGAAAACGATTTTTTCTTAGAAGTAGCATCCTCTCATGTGAAAGATTTTCTCTTATCAAATGTATATTTTCTTATGATGTTAAGACATACATGAAAACAAAATGTATGTATATATGTACATGCAGGCATACACGTGTGTGTGTGTGTGTGTGTGTGTGTGTGTGTGTGTGTGTGTGTAGCTTTCAAGGGGGCTGGGAACTGCTAATCATTAAGTTTTTGTTTTTCTTAGTACTTTATGTTAGTTGAGGGCTAAGTGTGGGCATTTTACACACTAGCACTCAAAGGCATAAGGCTGAGGATCTTACAGATCTGTTCGTCAGACCTGAGAGAAGCATTGGCTACAAAACAGAATAAGTGAATAATGAAAACTAAGTATTTAAATGAATATAGTTACATTTTAATTAAATGTCCACAAACACAACTTTGTCAACTTCATTAATTGTTAAAATTAAAAAATAAAAAGCCATGATATATAAGAACAATTTTTATTACAATTTCTCTCTTTGCAAGAATCTATGCATTATCCTGATTCACACAATACAATTAGAGCCAATTGTGATTTTTTTTTTAAACATATTTTTATTGCTTTGAGAGAGAGAGAAACATTCATCCTGCACGCCCTCTACTGGGGATCGATCCAGCAACCCAGGCATGTACCCTGGCCAGAATCAAGCTGGCGACCTCTCCTTTGGGATGATGCTCAACCAACGGAGCCACATTGGCCAGGCCAGTCAATTGTGATTTTATTGTAAGTCACTTCTAGATAAATGACTTCAAAGCAAAGCTATAATAATCCTTTCAAATTTTTTTCTGCAAAAAGTTACTTAATGTGTTATTTGGGTGCCCCGTTGTATCTGGGAAAGAGGAGATAAAGTGTCTAATAGAAAGCACAGAAGATATTTGGGGAAAACACAGACATTGTCAGGGGGACTTTATTAACTGTCTCCATTCCCCATGACAAGTCTAGTATCTTGCAGAGTTAGGATCCACCAAAATGCTGGTTCTGCTTCAAGGTAGGATTGGAGCAAATCACAGGCTACCTAGGAGGAGAAAATTAAGTCTGGATAGCATTGAAATATGCTAACTGTTGACTCTGAGCATGTTTTAAATTAAACAAGCTAAAAAGAATAAACATAGAGATCACTCTTTTCAAAAAATGTTATAAACTAAAGTTTTAGTTTTAATCTGCAAAAGGTATGGATTCATTTTATTCAAGATTTTTTGTGGTATGTTTATAATTTGTAGATTGTCTGGCAGAAAAGAAAATAAAGCTTACTGCTTTAAAAATGAACACAAACTTTTGGAAAGGGAATGATAAAAACGAATTATCAAAAAAATTTTCTCTGATCTTAAACAAAGGGAAAACTACAATCCACAACAGCATGTAACACTTCCATAACAAGGAAATGGCTGAATATGCTGATAGGATTATTTCCAACAGTTAACAAGAGGGGGAAAAAGAAGTAAAAATAGCTTAAACAAAATTACTTTTAGCAATAAATTGTCATCCTATTAAAATGTAAGTTGCTGGGTGCTATATGTATTAAATCTTTGCACAAGTGGGAAGATTTGCACCAGATTTGCAGCTATTATGAGATAATGATTACAAATTTTGCCATTTTTCAATTTTGATAGCTTGGAATGCCAAACTTGAAACATCATCCTTTCCTGTTTTTCATCTGAAATAAACCACCCTCTCAACCCAAAGATAATATAGTAAGGATATATATCTCTCTTTTCCTTTGTTCTCCAATTCGTTAATTCCTATTTACAAATCCCAAAAAAGATTACCATTTTCATTTATCATTTATGATGAACTCAGAGAAGGAATAGGTTTAACCAAGTTCTCATGTTATCTTACTTTTTATCCACAATTTTAAAATATGGTGGTTTAGTACAGTTCCTAGTCACAAATCAAATGCAAGAGTCTAAAATCCCATTTAAATCACTGGGCAAGGGGAACAATGGAGCATTCCACAGCTAGCTTGGGATTCTAAGGCTCTGGGTTTGAATCATAGCTTTGGTTCTCACTGACCAGCCTTCTTATAAACTTCTATAGGACTCAGTCCCTTAACTGAAGTTTTATAAGCACTACAGTATTAGATATATGTAAAACATTTTCAAGCTTATGATATTAGAATTCTACAGTGAACCAACCACATTATGTCCAGTTCCCTGGCTTATATTATCAAGAGGAGAAACTACAAGAGGTAGACATTCAAAATCACTTATATTTATTTTAGAAATATTTACCATAAAATCTTCCATTATGAAATTATATAATCTACTCAGAATAAACTTTCTAATCAATAAACACAACACATACCCATGCTTTAGGTATTAGTAGATTATTCTGGTATTACAGGTGACAGTACCTTAACCTTTGGGTGGGATGCATTTAATGGCCCATTAGTTACCTTATCATTATGGATGCTTTCTTTCTTCCTAGGCCTACCGGGTATCAATCCTGTGCCAGGCCTCACCAGGGATGGGTCTGCCAGTAGCTCCAGCCAGAGATTTGATCTTCAAGAGTTAGGAGAGGAGCCCTGGCCAGCTAGCTCAGTTGGTTAGAGTGTAGTCCCAATACGCCAAAGTTGCAGGTTCAATCCCTAGTCAGGGCACATACAAGAAGCAACCAATGAATACATAAGTGGAACAACAAATTTCTCTCTCTCTCTCTCTCTCTCTCTCTCTCTCTCTCGCTCTGCCTCCCTTTTTTTCTCTAAAAAAATAAAAAACAAAGGAGTTATGAGAGTAGGGGAACAAAACACAACCTAGGTGTGGGAGCAAGTGTCCTTGAGCTGTGAATTGTTAATGGTTGGTCACATACAGGGTTGTTATAGTCTGAATAGCCTGTTATTCCCTGACTGTGATCCTGTGATCTGTTGCCTGGGGCATTCCATTTTATTCCTTCCTACAATTGGTTATATACAGACTAATTATAACTCTAATGTGTTGATCCTAGATATGGTTACTGAACAAATGTTGGCTCTGTTACCCCTGCCCCCCATCTAGGATATGTTGGTTATGCAAAGTAGACATTCCTCATTTGTTGATGTTGATAAAATGTTGAGGCCATCACTGGGACCTAGAGTTTCAACTCACAGATCAGAGTTAGTATATTTTATGAACTTAGACCCGTGCTTGGTACATTGTTAACATCATATTAGTGTTTATTTTCAACAGCCCTCCCCCAAAAAGCAAAAACCACCAGCCACCAATCTGTGTAGTCAAATGGGTGGGGATACAGAATCTATTTTGTCTTGAAAAGTAAGAATTTGAATCAAATCGCAGGCACATGGAACAGGAGAGAATATTCTTCCTTAAGTCCCGGTTACAGGCTGTGAACAAGGCCCAGACCCCCCCAGGCAAGCCTCAGCCACTATCTTCTCTTCTTCAGGTAACGTAATTCTGGTAACTCCCGGAATGTATGGAATGATAGAGTGTTCCCTGGTAAATCTCTTTCAACCTGAGAAAGATTTAGACTTCGGTATACGTATGTTTGAGAGAATCCACCTCATAACTTTTATATACTTGGTTAAGGAATTTGTACATTTTTGGTATTTTATGTGCTTGAAAGATTTAAAGAATTTAACCCATATGAGTACATTTAAATGTCTAACTCAGTACTTGATTTAGGCTTATAATTTTAAGTTGAAATCGCACCATTTATATATAATGTTGAAATATTTACTACTCTTTGGGATTCAACATATTTATAAGTTTAATTTATTAGAAGTTATTTAAGTACTCAAGAAGATTTTAAGTCAAACAATTAAAATATTTAGAAAGAAAATAGAATAGATTATCTGTATTAATGATGTTTATGATGTTTGTAGATGTTTAATTAAGTTGGAAATGTGATCAAATTTTATGCAAAGTCCCCTTAAAGTGAATGTTAAAATGTGCTACTTAATGTGTATATATAGTAAAAAATTTGCAAGAACTACATTTTTTAATTTTATAACTGTAATAGGTGAATATTGATTTGTAAAAACAACCACAGTTGCTATTATTATGCCATCATCACCATCATCAGTGGTGCTGTATTAGTCTGCTAGGGCTGCCGTAACCAAGTACTGCCAGCTGAGGGATTTAGACAACGGAGGTTGATTGTCTCTCAGTTCGGAGGCCAGAAGTCCCAGACAGGCTATCAGTGGGGTGGGTTCCTTCTGAGGGTTGTGAGGAAGAATCTGTTGCAGGCCTGTGCCCCAGCTCCTGAGGATCTTCTGGGAACCTTTTGTGCACCACGGCTGGTAGAAGCAGCTTCCCAGTCTCTACCTTCATCTTCACATGGTGCTCTCCCTGCGTTCAAGTCTGTCTCTACAACCAAATTTAACCTTTTGATAGAGTCATATTGAGCCTGGCCGGTGTGGCTCAGTGGTTGAGCATCATCGACCCATGCACCAGGAGGTCACCAGTTCGATTCCCAGTCAGGGCACATGCCCAGGTTGTGGGCCCGATCCCCAGTGGGGGGCACGTGGGAGGCGGCCAATCGATGTTCTCTCTCATCGATGTTTTATCTCATCAATGTTTCTATCCCTCTCTCCTTCTCCCTTCTTCTCTCTCTAAAAAATTAATAATGAAAAGAAAAAGCGTCATATTTAATTAGGGTTCGCCATAATGACTTCATTTTACCTTGATTACGTCTGTAAAATTCTATCTCCAAATAAGATCACAATGTGTGGAATTTGGGGTTAGGGTTAGGACTTCAACATTTTTTTTTTTTTTTGAGATTTACAGTTCTACCTATAACACTGCCTATTTGCATGTTTCCAACATTTCTTTTGGTCATGTTTAAGTTCTTCTCTTCAATCATTTGTGTTTTGCTTATATAGTGTACCAATTTTTAAACTGATTTCACACGGTCCTGTGTTCAGATCCTGGTTCTGCCACTCATTCAGTGGGTCAGTTGTTTTCTATGGTTTTGTTCCTGTAAAATAGGAATAATTCTTACAGTGCTATTATATGAATTAAGTTAAATAAAGTAAATAAGTCACTCAGAATAACTTCTTGTAACTAGTGGAATCTCAGTTAGTAGAAGCTATAACCAGTACTACTATGGTGGGACTGCATTGTCTGTGGTTACTGTTGTTCTCGGAGACAACGTTTGTTCTTGGAGACAATGTTTGTTCTTATGCAGTGTTTGTTCCAGTGCATTAGTGTCCTTTAGTTGTTATAATAAACTTACCACAAACTGAGTGGTTTAAAACAACACAAATCTTTTCTCTTACAGTTCTAGATTTCGGAAGTCTGAAATGAAGCTTGTGGGGCTAAAATCAATGTCTGAGTAGGGCTGATTCCTTCTGGAGACTCCAAGGGAGAATCTCTTGTTCCCTCCAGTTTCTAGGGGGTATTGGTTTTCCTGGCCTTGTGGCCACATCACTCCAAACTCTGCTTCTTGTATTCGTAGCATTGCCTTCCTTCTGGCTATATATCCACTGCCTTCTGCTAATAAAGAAGCTTATGATGACACTGGGATAATCAGGATAATCTCTCATCTCCAGATCCTTAATTTAACCATGTCTACAAAGTCCTGACTTTTACCAGGGAAGGTGTTTTATATTCACAGAGTCCAGGGATTAGGGCATGGATATCTTTGGGGGCAATTATTCAGATTATCACACCAGTTTTTTGGATTAAAACATTTCTCTCAACACTTGAAAACTAAGATTCTTGCTAAGTTATAGAAAACTCAGAAAATTACAATGTTGTGTGATTGTGTATGTGTTCGTGATGGTGGCATTGGTCAAATTCACTATTATCTAGAGTGGGAAGAGGAAGTATTTTACAGATGAGAATTCTGAGGCAGAAAGGGGGAGGAAAAATAGTGTCATTAGTGAGGTTATATAGAAAATGTTACAGTATTGCTCAAATGAAATAATTGAGTTTCAGCTCAGAATCCAAGAAGAAAATGCTATTTCCTGGGAAGGGGATTTAGCCTATCTGCACCCTGCCTCCACACGTAAGGCAGTGCATTGCACGCTCAGGAGGGAGAGTCTAGGGGACTGCTAGGTTTGGAGTTGAGAGCCAGGACACCAATGACACCTAGGGCACCAAGCAGTCCAAAGAGAAATGGATCTGTGCCTCCCACAGGTGCCTCACACAGCTCTGAGGCATAGGGTAGGGAAAGCAAGACTTCCTCGGAGAGCAATAGAGGCAGGCAGGAGACTTGCGATTCAGAAGTTCAGGGTGGTAGCCCCTCCTTGCCCTTCCAGAATTTCTTATTTATCTTAATTCTGAATGGGATGTCTTAATGGTAAAATTAAAATTCAGGAACAGTTTAGAGATAGGAAAATCACAGGATACAAGAAAAGAGGAAATATTACTAAAATTAGAAGCAAGAGACCAAGATTTTTAGTTCTAGTATTATGACAGATAAGATATCAGTAATATCATCTATCTTGAGAATACCAAGAAATTCTGGATAATATATAACAAGTATCTGTTTTAATGTATGGTTTAGATTTTGAGAAATCAAGGCAATTCCCCCCAGAGATCTAAAATAAAGAGGAAGCTGAAAGCCAGAGAGTTATGCTGATGCTTGAGCTGCCTTGAAGGTATTTGGTTTTAAATATCTTCCTTGACTTTAAACATGTTAATTCAATTATACATGTAAGAATTTTGAGGATGCAATAACCACCAAAAAAGTAGAACATCTCAACTAGGTGTGGAGAAATTATATACATTTTTAAAAGGAGAAAAGCAGGGAACTACTTGAGAGGGACAGATGAAATACTTTTCATCTTGGAACTAGGTATCCTTTTTGAACAGTTGACAATAAACATCAAGGAAAATGTAACTTTGAAGTGAAATAAAAACAAAATTTCAAAATTCTGTTTATGCTCAATTTGTACTCTGCAGAGTTACTCTGTGCTTACGGTATCTAAGAATCTGCCTGTTTATTAGCAAGTCTTTGGTCATAGTGTTCCTTCACCTCCTTCTCCTCGTCTTTCTTTGCACAGGTAAAGGGACACCCATACCTCTTCATATGCCTCCATTCTCTCTTCTTTTCCTTGTCCTCCGCAACACCTTTAGTTAATGACAATACTATTTCATAAACATGATTGACAAGCCTATCTATCCTAAAACTAATCTGTGGATCTCTTACTTCCTCCCCATCCTACCTCCAGCCATGCTAAAGGGAAAATAAAGAATCTTATTTTAGACCATTGTCTATTTTCCCTTCTCTCTCTCTCTCTCTCTCTCTCCCTCCCCCACCCCCACCTTAGTCTCTCTCATAATTATACCTAAAAATAAAACTTTCCCTCAACATTACATGGTCCTTTTTGCTATCTATTTTTTCTCTTTACAATCAGCATTCCTGAAAGTATAAGCCTATGCATATTTTCTATACCATTCCACCTCCAAATTTCAAATTCTTTATATGCTTTGTCCCCTCAATCCCAACAATTTGACTAAAACTGTGGGCGGTAGTGATATCCTTGATGTTAAATCCATGGCAAGTGTGTTGGTTTAACTATATTCTCAGCAGCTTCAAACGCTTGATTCACTTCTTCCATTTCAATCACTTCTTCTTGAAATTATTTCACTTTTATGCAATGCCACTGTTCCTTATCCCTGCCCCTCCTGTGACAAGAGTTTCTCAAAACCTGTAATGAGATGCTCTTTCATGCTGATAATTCCGCAGCATTGTATTATTTTTCTCACATTATCCCTAGATGATCTTACCCTTTTTTATGGCTTTAACTACCATATATGCATGCTGAGAAATCAATGCTTGTTTTTCTCCCTAGCACAAATCAAGACATTTCAATTTGATAATCTATAAGCACCAGGTTTCCCATGTTAAAGATGAGCTTATTATCCTCTCCACAAAAGAGTCTGTTAGTCCTTATATCAGGAACAAAAAAAAAACAACACCTATATTTTTTACCTAGTTACACACATTAGAGATCTAGATAACATTCTCTATTCTTACTTCTGTCTCACTGTCTCACCTACTCACCTATGGAAAAGCAACCTGACCATGTACAAGTCACTGACTATGATACTGACTTTGAAACATTTCAAACACTCTTTACCATTTCAGTCTCATTTAGGTATTGCTGGGGAGGGGAGCTGTTGTATGATTATACAACAGATATATTAGCTACTAGATATATTAGCTACCAGATATATGAAATTATATATCCGTAGTTGTTTATGCAAAAAAATAGAAGGTAAATTTGAAGTATATTCTATTCCACATTGGGACATTGTGTATAATCTTTTTAAAGTGTGAAATTAACAAGTTGTGATATTACGTAACTGAATTAGGTGACCTGAATGGGTTTAGAATCTAAAAAATGTCAATAGAATAATGTGAAAATTAATAAAATTTTATAAACAGAGAATGAGAAGAATATTCAATAATTTAAATTTAAATTAATCTTATATTCACGCAGTGTATCTATTCCTTCAGGGAAAAGAAAAGAATATGGAGACAAGCAAAATAAATTTTTTAAATGTGTTTTCATTATTTTATTAATTGCATTTATTTTTCTATATAGACATGGATTCTTTTACTCTTCAGAGGTACTGAATGATGCTATTGTTGAATGGAAATTCTAAATTTGTACAGTTATCTTCTTTATCCATATTTCATTAGGAAACCAATATGCATAGAAAAGAACATAGCAAATAATGTTTTAAATTTCTTTGTTATATTAGTGTATAATAGTTCCACTTACAAAATAAAATCTGTTAAAATAACCATTTTTATTTTTTATAACATTATTTTCAAAATTTTGAGATATATTCTTGAATTTTTTTTACAGGCTTATTTATTTTTAATTTTTTAAAATTATTTTTTAGCTTATTCTTATAGTTGAGTGTATTACAGATGTCCCCCTTTTCTCCTATTGACTCCCTCCTCCCTGCTCCTGGCCCCCACCTGCCTTCCCAACACTGTTGTCTGTGTCCATTGGTTATGCATATATGCATATAAGTCCTTTGGTTTATCTCTTCCTGCCCCCCCCTTCCCTTTGAGGTTCCTCAGTCTAACAACAAATTTTTACATCTTAATCCCTTCACCTTTTTCGCCCATCCCCCTAACCCTTCACCCATCTGGCAACCATCTAAAAGTTTTCTGTACCTGTGAGTCTGTTTCTGTTCTGCTTGTTCATTTTGTTGGCAGAGTCAATTGTGGATAGATATGTATTTATTGCCATTGTATTGTTCATATTTTTTATCTTTTTTTTTTCTTCTGGAAGACCCTTCAACATTTTATATAATACTGGTTTGTTGGTGATGAACTCCTTTAGCTTTTTCTTGCCTGGGAAGTTCTTTATATATCCATTGATTCTAAATGATAGCTTTGCAGGATAGAGTAATCTTGGTTGTAAGTCCTTGCTTTTCATCACTTTGAATATTTCTTGCCACTCCCTTCTGGCCTGCAATTTCTTTTGAAAAATCGAGTGACAGTCTTCTGGGAGCTCCTTTGGAGGTAACTAACTGCTTTTTACTTGGTGCTTTCAAGAGTCTTTCTTTGTCTTTAACCTTTTCCATTTTGATTATTATGTATCTTGGTGTGGGCCTCTTCATCTTGTTTGGGACTCTCTGTGCTTCCTGGACTTGTATGTCTGTTTCCTTCACCAAGTTTGGGAAGTTTTCTGCCATTATTGTTTCAAATAGGTTTTTGATTTCTTGTTCTCTCTCTTCTCCTTCTGGCACCCCCAAGATGAGAATGTTGGCACGCTTGAAGTTGTCCCAGAGGCTCCTTACACTATCCTCATTTTCTTGGATTTTTTTTTTTCTTTTTGCTGTTCTGACTGGGTGTTTTTTGCTTCCTTATATTCCAAATTGATGGTTTGCTTCTTGGCTTCACCTACTCTACTTTTAATTCCCTGTAAATTATTCTTTATTTCAGTTAGTGCCTCTTTCATTTCTGACTGGTCCTTTTTTATGCTCTTGAGTTCCCCACTAAGTTCACTGAGCATCCTTATAAGCAGTGTTTTGAACTCTGCATCTGTTAGATTGCTTATCTCCATTTCACTTAGTTCTTTTCCTGGAGTTTTGTTCTTTTCTTTCATTTGGGACATGTTTCTTTGTCTCCTCATTTTGGCTGCCTCCCTGTGTTTGTTTCTATATATTAGGTAGAGTTGCTATGTCGCCTAGGCTTTCTAGAGTGGCCTGTTGTAGTAGGTGTCCTGTAGGGTCCAGTGGCACAGCCTCCCTGATCACCCCAGCTGTGCTCTCAAGGTGCAGCCCTTGTGTGGACTGTACACCCTTCTGTTGCAATTGAGTCTTGATTGCTGTTGGCATGTCAATGGAAAGGATTTACTCAGTCTGATCAACTGCAAGGACTGGCTGTGCCCACTGACCTTTGGCTACCTTTGAAGATCAGCTGTGCACGGGCCCACCACACAGAACAAGACTTACTTCAGCAAGGCTCTGGTACCCATTGAGTCTACTCCTTGAGTATGTCGCTTATGGAGGTCATTGGGTGGCAGTGCTTTGCCATGGTCTAAAGCTATCCACTGGGTGTGCTAGCTCTGGGGCAAGGTCAGCCATTGCCTGTGTTTCACCCAGGGCTACCAGGCATGAGCTACAAAGTGATCTGCCAATGGCTGCTTCTTGTGCTGGTCTTGGATGTGCCCAGGAAAAGCCAAGTTGTGAACCAAGGCTAGCTGCTTCTCATGCCAGGCCTGGGGCCACTTAGCAATAGGTATGTGGCTCACTGAGGCCAGATGCTGCTTGTTTGAGAGAATTTAGGAAAATCTGAAGCAGGAGCTAAGACAGGCCGATCCTATGGAAAGCCACTGGAAATAGCTTAAGTGGGCCTGAAAAGTGGGTGGGGCAGGGCCTCAGGGAATCACCTGGGTGGGGCAAACAGTGTGAACCAGGTTGCTGGAGTCCTGGCTATTGTGCCCATTTGCTGGCCTCGTGGGAGCATCGGCCTCTGCCAGCATGTCTGTCCAGGAGAAAGCTGCCTCTCCAGTTCTTGCCCCAATGCCAAACAACTGAGTTCTTCCCCACATGTCTCTGGTGCCTTTAAAGCTGCCTCCCCCATGCTGGAGCCTGGATGGTGTGAGCTTGAGTAAATCCGTGCATGGGCCCTTTAAGAGGAACTTCCTGGGACTCTAGAAGCCTCAGCCTCCCTCCCCCTCAGTTCCTGCTGGTTTTTACAGCCAGAAGTTATGGAGGCTTCTCTTCCTGGCACTGGAACCTGAGCTCATGTGGGATGGGGACCGTTCACTCCTCAGAAAGGACCTTCATAGCCAAGGTATCCCTCTGATTTTTATCCGCCACACGTTGTGTGTGTCGGGGGTAGGGGGAGGGGACCAGCCTGTCCACACTTCCACCCGTCCTCCCAGTCTCCATGGGGCTGCTTCTTTAATTTTGTAGTTGTAGGACTTCCATTCAGCTCGATTTCAGGTGAAAGATGGTTGTTCGGTAGTTTCGTTGTAATTTTGATGTGGTTGTGGGAGGAGGTGAGTACCACATTTACCTATACTACCATCTTGACTGGAATCTGTATTCTTAAATTTAGTAAGACGTAACTAACCTTAAATCTTATATATATATATATATATATATATATATATATATATATATATATATATAACTGATGTCATACAGAAAATGTTACAGTATTGCTCAAATGAAATATTGAGTTTCATATGTATGAGTCTTTTTAAAATATGTCTTTGAAATTTCTTTAACAATAGAATAGGTAGTAGGAATAAACATAGAAATTAACATTATAAAAATTGTCTGTATAAAACTGTCAGCAAGGTATAAAAAACAATAGATAATTATAAAACTAGGAAATTGTTTAGGGAAAAAATGCTTAGAAAATATTGGCTGGTGATGAATACTAAAAAAGAGGAAGTAAATCTCTGTCAATTTAAAGAAAAATATTGGCAATTCCCAACCCTCACCACATCTAAAGTACTAAAGAAAGGAATTCTGTCCCAATCAGAAAATAATAAAGGCCAATGGGGAATTCTGTGACCTTCACAAAACTGTGGCAAGTTAACAATCTTTTTTTTTTTTTTTTAATCCTCACCCAAGGACATTTTTGCATGTATCTTCAGATAGAGCGGGAGAGAGAGAGGGAGGAAGAGAGAGAGAGAGAAACATCAATGTGAGAGAGACACATCGAGTGGTTGCTACCCACAAGTCCCTAACTGGGGCTGGGGACAAACTGCAACCGAGGTATGTGCCCTTAGTGAGAACCAAACCCAGGACTGTCTGATCTGCGGGCCGATGCTCTAACCGCTGAGCCAAACCGGCCAGGGCAAGCTAACAATCTTGAGCAGACTCAACTTTGAAATCATGCATGGCAACAATACTCATGTTTTCTCTGTTTCATTATTTTCTTTCACTGTCATTCTTATTGTCCTGAAGATCTTTTGGATCATGGATTTACTTGAGACTGTGTCTATTGCATGTTCCTGGTACAAAGCTCCTAAAATCCTTATAACATCCTGAGTAATAGGGGTTAGTGGAGGAGCATATTTTGTTATTCATAATACCCTTGTTTATGCTAATAAATCCACTGTTGCCAGAGAAACAACCAGGTAATTAGAGGGTTATAACTTTCATTTCTACTCTCCCAACCTCCAGGGAAAGGAGTGTGACTGGGGATTGAATTAATCACCAATGACCAATGATTTAATCAATCATACCAACATAATGGAAGCTCCATAAAAACCCTAACTGAAGGGGTTTGGAGAGATTCGAGGCTGGTGAACATATCTGCATGCTGGGAGGGTGACACACCCCAATTCATAGAGGATGGAGGCTCCCGTTCTCAGGAACCTTCCAGACCTCACTTTGTATACTTCTTCATCTGGCTTTTATCTGTACCCTTCATAACATCCTCTATAGTAAACAAGTAAAATGTAAGTCTATGAGCCATTACAACAAATTATTGAATCCAGAGTGGGGTGGGGGGATGGGGTTGCAGTTGGAACCCTGACTTTGCAGCCAAGTTGGAGGGAAGTGGGTGCCTTGGGGATTCATTACTTGCCACAGGCCTCTAAAGTAAAGGCAGTCCTGTGTCCTTAAGCCTGTGCAGTGTGATAACTCTGGGTAGATGAAATATTTCAAGTTTGGAGCAATTTCTAATACAGGAGATTTGAAGCTATAATATATGGAGCAGAAACGTGCATAGGAACCAATGTTTAGATAGATCTTCTGAGTTTCTTAAAGTTCAATTCAGTTCAACAAAGTCCTCAATTAGATTGTGTGAGAAAACACAAGCAGCGTTAAGCCCATGAGTTTTGATGCTCCCACGTGAAAAGATTATGTTGCAGTACGGTTTACTAAGGCTCTCCGTTTACCTATGAAGGTGTCTTCTCCTAACCCAATATTTCAGTTGAACCCTAAATCAGATGACAAACAATGTCCTAGTTAAATATTATACCGCACGCACTGGGCTGTGTTTTGGTAGTTATTAAAAAAAAAAAAAAAATGAAAGAAACAATATCAAGAGCCTAGTCTTTTTCTAAATTGATTCCAAGACACATAAATTATTTTTGCAAATATAAAAAATATCTTACTCTTTTGATACTAAAGATAATTTCCATTTGTTTTTGCTTGACACGGTGTTTGAATTAGGCACAGTGAGGATGGCAGGACTGAACTTGGTGGAAAATTTCAGCACAAAGGGATGAATTGCAGAGTTCTGAAATGATTCGGCTAAGGTGAATAAAGAAAGCTGTCTTGCCCTGGCCGGTTTGGCTCAGCGGTTAGAGCGTCGGCCTGCGGTCCAGAGAGACCCAGGTTCGGTTCCCGCTAAGGGCATGTACTTCGGTTGCAGTTTGTCCCCGGCCCTGGTTGGTCGTGCTGGAGGCAGTCACTCAATGTGTCACTTTCACATTGATGTTTCTCTCTCTCTCTCTTCCTCTCTCTCCCTCCCACTCTATCTGAACAAAAAATGAAAAATGTCCTCGGGTGAGGATAAAAAAAAAAAAAAAGAAAGAAAGAAAGCTGTCTTTTCACCTGTACTCTGTAAAACTGATAGAATCGCCTAATGAGCATGGCCAATGCCTAGCAGTAAATATATACCCCTTACCTCTTATAGAAACCCATTAAAACTTGAAGAATCCTATTGGTCTTAGAAACAGTCTTTGATGACTCTAAAGTCCTATGGAATTGCATATTAAGTCTCACAAGAACCAACTTAAAAAATTCTCACAAGCCGACTCCCTTTCAACAGTCAGCTAAAGCCAAAAGGTCAACTAAGCACTACCAAATTGTATTGCTTTAAAAAAAATTAGTGAGAAAAGACATGAGAATGAGAAAAAAATGAATGAGCTAGTTAACTAAAACATTCTTCAGTTACAATTAGCAGGCATGCCTGTTTTCTCTTTCATTGTGAATACAAAGTTAAGATCTTCCCTAGCAGGCCCAAACTGGAAAACATAACCCTATATTGAATTATGAAGAATAAATCAGTACATATGCATTGTGTGCCTACTGTTCTACAATCATGGGGCCTTGATAAGGGTACAAAGACATACATATCTGTCATAGTGACTGACCTCACAAGGCTTACAACTTAATACTGTAAAAGTAATATGTATGCATGCATGACTACAACACCAACGTGAATGAATAAATGTTACCATAAAAGGGCACTTTGGCAACAAAGAGGAAGGAAACTCAACAGAAGTAACTTTGGAGTGAAGCATAGAAAGGTTGGTGGGATTTCACAGGAGTATGGGTTGCTAACACGAGAAACTGCAATTAGCAAAAGCAGAAAACCATTGGTTGCATCCAAGATACAGGGGTCATTGCAATCTGTGTTTGAGTCTGGACATTACAAATGTGTAAAGGGAAATGTCCCAGTCAGCACAGTGCATGCCAAAGCAGTTAGGACTATTTCTTATTGAAAATTGGGAACCATTGAAGAATTTTTCGGATAAACATGATATAAACTGAGCAAACATTACATTTTAGGGAAAAAAAAAATAACCTTGATAGTTATATAAAGAAAGGCACATGGTGTGTATTCAATAATATTCAATAAGGAAACACATTGCAAAAGAGAAAGACTGAAGGTAGAAAACTATCCTAAAATCAAGGTAAGAAAACATCCATACTAATGCTAAGGCAGAATCGAGGGTCATATAAAGTTACAGCACAATGGTGGTATGGAGCATTGTTAGTAAGTAACTACAGGTAACAGAGCTGGAGAAAGAGATTATCTAGTAATAACTGGAAATCATATCCTCAAACAAAGCTTTCAATCAATCATAGTTATGAATAAAAATATAAAGTATAAAGTTAAACACTTAATTTTTTAAATCCTGCTTTTAATTCTCTGTAGCTCAGTCTAGAGACAGGATATTCATGTTGAACCATAAATGTAAGTAGAGAACTGCATATGTGCCCAGTGAGTGACCTGAATGCTAAGTGGGAAAGCAGCTGAGATGTGATAGCACAGCTGTGAGAATCTGTGGGTACGTGGGGCTTGAGGAAAGCCCTGAGGACAAATTGATGCTCAAGGGACTGCAAGAAAGGTGTGTGGGGGGCACTTTAGACCACAAAGATAAGAAAAAATATGTGAGCCACTGGAAATGCAATTAAGATGGAACAGAAGGATAACTGGGGAGAGTATAGATGAGGATATATTTAGAGAAACAAGAAATGGCCAAAGTGCAAATATCCAAAGACTATAAATAGCAGACTAAAAAACTGGATATCATTTAACTGGCCATATTTCTTTAAAATATTTAAGGAAAAGATGCGTCAAAGCAGTTTTTCAGAAAGGTCAATGTGCGTTTCTGACGCTGCTCTCTGCTCTGTGGTAGGATCTGGACCAAAGTCAGTCAAGTGGGAGAGAAACGGAATGCAGAAGTAAATGGAGAAAGGGCATGGGGACTTCATGTCTATAGAGAATGATAAAGTCAGGCATGGCTCCCAGGGTTCAAGCTAGTATCTTGGGAGAATCATTATGTCAATGATAAAAATAAAGTGATCTGAGGGGTGAACTATATTTGGATAATCATAGTGAATTTGTTTTTGGATAACTGAAAATTAAGTAATGGTGGAAGTTCCCTGGAGACACCCAGCAGGCATTTGGAGACTATATCAGGGCTGCAAATGCATATAAAAAATATATGCAATATATAATAAAGTTCATAATAATATAACTACTAACATTTTAAAATTTTGAAATAATTAAGGTCCAAGATGTACAAAAGAGTAATAAATAAATGATGTACATTGGTTACACAAAAAGACTCCATATGCTTTGAAGTTTAGCTAAAACTATGATTGCAATATTAGTAATTAAAATTTCATTAATACTGTTTTTCTTGCTTAAAGCTTTTCTTTTAGGATAATGGTGAAGGAGCATAAATTAATATGTGCATATCTATTAGAAAAGGTGTTTGATTTTTATTTCTTTTCCCCTATAACATATGTCAATCATTCAGTTGACATTAGAGTTGAATTTAGAAATAGGATCAGTTATTTCAAAAATAGTTATTGGCATATGTAAATATGGCAGAATTCACTGAATAACTTGTGGTGTGTATTTGTGACAAGCAAGTCTCATACTTTCTCAAGTAAATTTCTTACGGCTTATTTTTCTTAAATGCTCATTAATTAGCAAAGTGACCTGGAGCAATGGCCTGTGATTCAGTTTCCTCATCTACAAAATGGACATAAAATAGTATTTGCTTCATAAATTGTTGAGATTAAAGATGTCAGTATATATAAAGTGTCTACCACAGAGCTCGGCACAAAGCACGAGCTCACTGATTTTTAACTGTTATTGTACAGAAGTTGTGTGCATATGCATGGTGTGACTGGGAGCCTCACAACTTTGCAGCATTAGCTAACAAAGCAACTTAGTTTTCCTGCCATCTTAAAAATTATTAGCAGAATGACCCTTAGATGCTGTGCTTGAATGAATAGATAGAAAGCTCAGAATGAATAACCTTTATAATAATGGAATTCAAGTGGTTCAGTCAAAAACAGAGATGTGCAGAGAAATATACAGTTCACTTGACTCAAGTATTTGAGAAAATAATATATCTTCTGTGCTCTTTAAAAAAAAAAAGTTAGCAAGTGGATCTAAATACACAGATTACCATAACTGTTATTTTAATCCCTTTTTTATTATCTAGAATTTATTTCACAGTACCCCCAAAGAACACCCTCAGCAATGTAAAATAAATACAGTACTGAAACACACTGCTCTATTTGTAAATGTCCTGTTTTTCTTATTTATTCGGTGATTTCCCTAACCCGTAGTACCTAATCAAATATTCTTCCATTATCCATTCATTTATTCAAAAAGAATGAATTACATCTCTACTACATATCGTGCATTATGTTAGGAACCAGAGATATGAGGGGAAAAAAATATGTGAATTTCCCTTCCGGCAAAGAACTTAAAGCCTAGTTGATGGGAAATATATGTTTAAATAGTATTTATAATACATTCTGATAAATAAAATAAAAATCCATATAAATCATAATGATGACACAAAGGATACATATCTAAAGTGGGTCAGACAAGATTTCCCCAAATCATGACTGTCAACTAACTCTCAAAGGTGAGTTGAAGTTCACCTGATAGACTCAGAGGTAAGGAGCATTTCCAACAAGGGACAGAGCATGTGCAAAGCTGCAGAGGCAGCTAACACTCTAGGATCTGTAAGTGGTTAAATAAGGTGTAAGTGCAGGGTGTATTTGGGAAGTGGTGAGTGGTTAGAGAAGTAGTTAAAGAGCCAAATGTAGGAAGATAAATGTTAGATCTAGGAAATTAGGAAGACTGAAGATTTAACAAGCAGAAAAGCAATTATCAAATACTCCTCTCTCTAAATTCATGTACAGAAACATCTGTTCTGTCCTCTCCCAGATGTTTCTGTATTTCTGATCCCCTTATTCCGCCCACACAGATTCTACCCATGTAAAAGGACTCTTCTTCAATGTGAAAACATTCCCAAAATATCCACTGTAAAGACTGAATACAAAATGTCTACTAATGACTTTTTTATGGACTAATGTGAGAAAGGTGTGTTTGAAGTCCACTTAGATGATTCTCCATCATTAAAAAAATAAATAAATAGAAGTCTGTATGCTCTTTTCTATCCCTCAAATATAGCCTGCCTTAGAGTTGGAGTTAAAAATCTTTAGTGTGACTCTTTTTTCTGGGATTTTTTATTTGACTCTTTCCTGCCTCCCAGTTTCCTTGCACCAACCCCCCTCTAACGTTTAACAGGGAAGATCAGTGACCCTCCACTCGGTGTGTAATCAGAATGGTTACAGAACTACAACTATAAAGGTCAAATAATTTTCACAAAGGAGAAAAAAAGAGGATGTAAAAATGGTGCTTTTGTAAACAGAAATGTGATTTCTTAAAAATGCCTAAAATTTAGGACTCAATAAATTTATCAGCAATTTTATATATTAGTGATAAGAACAATACAGGACTCCAATTAACAAACCCCCAGAATTCCTGTTTGTGTAATAAATGTATTGTTTTTTTAATGAAATGTTTTTGCATTAATAATGGAAAAGGGGTTAGTAAGAAAAATAAATATACTCTGTGTTATGTTCATTGTTGACTTTACGTATCATATTTCTTTAATTATTCCGTAGCATTGGTATTAGGATTTTAAAATTCCCAAATTACATTCCAGAAAAGTTGATTTATATATCTTTATTACTGATGGAATAGTGTGAAATGTCACAGGCTCTAAAACCACTTTCCCTTTTATATTTCACTTCACAACTTCAGGCTAATATTAAAATATTTAGTACAGTCTGATCGTTTCCTGCTGGTTGGATTGTATTAAAAATATATGGCTTTTATGGGCATAGAAATTAAATATGTGAACAATCAGGCTTTGTAAAAATATACCACATGTTAACTCAAGTAAGAGCAATAAAATATAAACAAAATGTGAAAATTTAGAACATTCTCATAATGTGCGTTCTTTTTATGAGCTAACTGCTCTGTTGTGGGTTGTATTGCACAGACCAGGAAAAAAAAAAAGATATAATTTAAAAGACCTTTTCATGTAGTTTTTAAAATGATAAAACTAAACTAATTTTTAGTTGGGTTTTTTAAATCATAAATCACTTTTAAGGTTAGTGGCTACCTGATGTAGCATTCGGACACCTTGACAATAAAGAAGAGCTTCTGCCAGTCCTGGGGGTGTTGTTTAAGAGTGTTTTCCTACAGTTAAGCAGTAAATCAATGACAGACAGGATTTCTAACATGCCTCAATTTACCATGGTTACAATATAAAATGTAGTTTCTCCCAATCCCAGTTGAAATAAAATTGCTCTTAGAAATCTGCATTTAAAAATCCTGGATGAAGTCTGTTTGTATGCGACCATGTTATTTCTAAGCGAATGCAACCACTATTCCAGTAATTACTTGCTAAAAGACCAAGAAGTGTTATTCCCACCCCCCAAAAAAAGAACTGTAGAGTTAATTTTTCTCTCTTTTAATGGGTGTTTGTTCATTTGCCCATACTTTTGGCAATGAATAAATTCATTAAATCAACCAAAATAATGAAATTATTATACTCATTTTGAAAGAAATATAATGCACTGTTTTTAAACATAGGCTAGCCTTAATTGTGTGTACTAGAGAGTAATACAACAAAGGGTGTAAGAGAATATGCGGGCTTTATTTAGTACATCCAAAATAACCTAATTGATTTATCTGCAGATTCACTACAAGCTACCTGTTAAACTGAATTTCTTGTAGAAAAACTGTGACCAATTTCAAAGGAAAATGAATTATGCTCAATATTTGCAAATGTCACTCATGTAACAGCAATGCCATAAAGGCTTTCCTGGAAAGTTTTACTTGCAATAGAGTAAGAGTTTCCTTAAAATTAAAAAGAAAAGATTTAATGAAAAAGAAAAAGTAAATTCAGGCCTGTACTCTCACCTGGAAGTATTACAAAAAGACAGAGAAAGGGACAATTTCCTTATAATACCATATTCTATAATGTCAACATATGTCCATGACATGTGAGCCAATCTTTGGAGACGTAAGGTTCAGGTGCTTTCATTTCCATTTCAGTTAATTTACAAAGTTATTATTAGTGTAAGGTGATCAGATTATTCTTTAAACAGCATTACATGTACTCAGCTGCTATCAATACAAGATAAAAACAATTGAAATGTATCAGTTTATGGATTGAATTTGCTAGCATTTGGACTATGATCTTGCAAACACAGAGCAGTCCTCAAACCTGGTTTAGCATTATGCTGGATGAGATATTTTAGCAGAAACCTCCATTATTTGGTGTGTTCATCTTTTTAGTCCCAGTGTTCAGATAAAAAATCTCTTAGGATCACAGAGCCTACCTTTCTTCTTGGTTAGGTCAGCTATTGAGAGGTACTATCAAAAAGACATTTTAAATTAAATTTGTTTTAATTTTGAAATTTAATGTGCTTCTGAAATCAGAATTGAAGCAGTGTCTTAGAGTCCTTTATCATGGAGGAGAAGGTAAGTGCTCTGGGGAGCCCCAGGTTTACCCTGTATAGTTGCTTAGATCCCAATCTCTGCCTGCATGCTGGAGCAGTAACATTATAGGATATGATTGTTCATTTTTATTTTTTAATTCTCTCTATTTATAAGAATTATTAATAATTATACCCAACTCATCTGGTTCATCTTGGTAAATGAATAACAAATTGGTGTTTGGGGGGCAATGTACCATGCAAAATGCAAATGGGATTCCTGAATGGAAGACGTCCAGCATGGATCAAGACCTTGCCCATATGTGGGGTTTTTGTCTAAGCAATCTTTTTATAAGCTTTTTAATGCTTGAACAGCTACCGAAGCAAACAGAGACATATTATTTATTAATTGTGCACCGTTAATAGCAAGGTCTCACCAACTGCCAATCCATATGGACACAAAGCCCTCAGTCCTAAATCTGCTCAGATTAATTTCTTTCAACAGCATCCAACAGCGTGAGGGTGAGGTGAGAGCCTGGTTTTGCTGCTGCCTTTTTATGCCATGCTTGGCAGATTAGTTCATTAGGACTTCTTTACAAGCAAGAAAAGCTGCCGATATGTACTTACCATCCAGTCCAGTCTAGAGATTTACGAAGATGGAGATGAAAGGACTTTAGATCTGTTGTGTTTTCCCCAGGTTGTTTCCAAAGCCTGCATACTCCTTTGGTTTCCCTCACCCCAAAAAAGAGTAATAAAAAAGATAAGAGACATGCTTCAGTGGACTAAAACAGCTACACTATCCAATTATATTAAGGGGAGCTCTTACTTGAAAAAGTTTAAACTTTAAAAAAAATAGGCTTAGTTGCAATTCGAAGATGTTTGTATTTTTTATTACTGGTTACTTTTAATAATCTAATTCTTCATGTAAAATGTACAAAGTGCATAATCTAATCATCGACACCTTGGCACACATTGTATGCCAAATTTCTTTACGTTAATTTTTTTAAAATTTGGAACACGTTCTGGCCTTTCCTAAATTTGCAAGCTAGCTCAGTATTCTTGGGTGAGTATTAGTTCAGAGAAAGGACCCAAATTTAGTTCCTTGCAGAGATACTTTCTGCTGGGTGTCCGCTCCCATTCTTAAAAAGCTGTGATGGTCATTTTGAGGAGTGTGATTGTCCCTGGTTACCCTCTAAGGATTCAGCACCATGTGACTTCTTACTCTTCTCCCTCCTGTCCTCCTGCCTCAGTCTGTCTAAATGACTCAAACACCGGGTGGTGCATTTCCTGGTAGTGATGCACAGACGATAGAAATTAGACAAGGTTTTTGATTAACAAATTAAAATATAAACAGTGGAGGTTTCCAGTGCATATGTATGTGTGTGTGTGTGTGTGTGTGTGTGTGTGTGTGTGCTTTAATCGTGAACGTAACCACAAACCCCAAGCATTGCAGTCACCCTTTAGGTCAGTAACTTTACTATGAAAATCAGTTGTTCAGTAAACTGTTAGAAAAGCTAAACTACTGAATGTGTGGGACTGCAGTGTTTAAACAGGAACTGTGAATTCTAACCTCCACTCTGCTGGGAAGGAACTAAAGCAAGGTTCCCAAAAAGGCCACCTTCAGAGAAGCTGGGACTTAGCAGTGGCAACTATAGATTTCTTTGTTTGTTTTTTTTTAATCTAGAAGACTAGCTATTTTGATCTTTCCTATCCAGTGCTTAAAGTAGTTAAGTGGGCACATATCCTATAAGAAATCTGTTTGAAGAAGCTCATTTTTTACAGGTAAGAAGGAAGCCAATGTGTTTACAGTCACCTTAGCTGCAAATGGTAAGCATTCCACCAGGGCAAGTTGCCCAGTTTCTGCATGGGGTACCCAGGGCAGGAAAAGTAATTTTCCTTAAGAAACAGCTGGACCCGTGAAGCAAAGGCTAGACTCAGGACCAATGCAAATCACCAATTTTCCACTGAAGCAATATTTTTTAAAAATTGTTTACTCTTGGCAATGGTAATACTCCCTTTGTATTACTTTTTGTTTGTTTTCAAACAAGTAATTTTAGAAAGTCACCAGTGCTTCCTGAGAAATGTTTCCGAATTTCCAGTTAATACACTTTCAGCGACTTGTGATGTTCCACTCCGGAGCAATATTTAATTGGCTCAGGAAACTCACCACAGAACCTGACCGCGAATATATTCTTTTTCTTTTCTTTTCTTATCTTTTCTCTTCTTTCATCTTTAATTCTTAAATCCAGAGGGCTCAGCTAACATTTTATTAATCTTAAAGATTTTTCTAAACTGTTTGCAAAGGCTCTGTCCTCTGACTTTTGGATTTCAGTCAGCAGCTTGCTGTAGATCTAATGAAAATCTGTGCATATGCACAAATTGACTAAAGGGAGTACATCAAATGTTAATTCATGATGCAGAAGTAATATGCAAATAGAGATTCTAAACTTACTGCACCATCATTTTTAATGAAATAACTTATTCAGCCCTTACTTTTAAGGAAATAATGAAATAATGTGTTGGCTCAGTGCACTGAAATATAGAGTCTCTTCCTCTTAATTCACTGATTGCCAATTCACTTCTCTTTGCCGCCAGATGGATTTGAACTTATTGAACTGAAATAATTTTTTTTTCTTTTTTTCTTGGTTTAGGTAAGCTTGACAGTAAAGATGCCTAGCTGTGTACAAATCAGTTACCAATATGTTTTACTCACATGTACATATGCACATAAATGTATATTCATGAGACAGATTGCTAATTTGATATAAAATTGATACAAATTCAATAAATGTATATTACTGCCTCTCTAAGTAAAACGTATAAAACATAAACCTCACTGGTACCTATAACATTTTGAAATTTTAATATTTACAAAACATCATTAAATTGTTTCAATTAAAATTTAATCAAACATTTACCATTACTTTCAGCTAAAATTTATTATTGTAGAGAAAAATAATTACTGAATAATTCTATCATAATTGAGGATATTTGCTATAGATGGAAAATATTTATTAGAAATAATCTTACAATCAATAGTTCTACCAGAAATCTTCTTTTTCCTCCTATTCTTTAAAAAAATTTTTTTTGTTGTTGACCGTATTACAGATGTCTCCCCTTTTCTCCCTTTTTGCCCCCCTCCACCCAACCCCTGCCTCATCCCAGGCCTTCCCCATGCTATTGTCTGTGTCCATGGGTTATGCATATATGCACATATGTTCTTTGATTAATCTCTTCTTGTCCCCTCCCCTCTAACACCACTCCCCTCCCCTCACTGAGATCTGTTATTCTGTTCCATGCATCCATGCCTCTGGACCTATTTTGTTTGTTTTTTCTTTATTAATTAATTTATTTTTGTTACAGATGTTTCTCCTTTTTCCCCCATTGACACCTTCCTCCCAATCCCGCCCCCTACCCCCAGCATTGTTGTCTGTTTTTTAATCCTCAAAGGAGGATATTTTTCCATTGATTTTTAGATAAAGTGGAAGGGAAGGAGAAAGAGAGAGAGAGAGAAACATCGACATGAGAGAGATACATCGATTGGCTGCCTCCTGCACGATCCCAACCAGAGCTGGGGATCAAACCTGCAACCGAGGTACGTGCCCTTGACCAGGAATCGAACCCGCAACTTTTAGTCAGTGAGCCAATGCTCTAACCATTGATCCAAACCAGCCAGGGCTGGACCTATTTTGTTCATCAGTTTATTTTGTTCTTTAGATTCTACTTACAAGTAAGATCATGTGATATTTGCCTTTCTCTAACTGGCTTATTTCACTTGGTATAATAGTCTCAAAGTCCATCCATGCTGTCTCAAAGAGTAAGAGAGATTACTTTTTTATGTCTGCACAGTATTCCATTGTGTAAATGTACCACAGTTTTTTTATCCACTCATCTACTGATGGACACTTGGGCTGTTTCCAGATCTTAACTATTGTAAATAACGTTGCTATAAACATAGGGGTGCATATATTCTTCTGATTGGTATTTCAGGATGCTTAGGATATAATCCCAGAAGTGGGATTGCTGGGTCAAACAGCAGATCCATTTTTAATATTTTGAGGAAACTCCATACTGTTTTCCAGTGGCTGCACCAGTCTGCGTTCCCACCAGCAGTGTACTAGGGTTCCCTTTTCTCCACATCCCCGCTAGCATTTGTTGTTTGTTGATTTATTGATGGTAGCCATTCTGGCAGATGTGAGTTGATATCCTATTGGAGTTTTAATTTGCATCTCTCTGATGATTAATGACATTGAACATTTTTTTCATTTGTCTATTGGCCATCTGTATGTCATCTTTGGAGAAGTGCCTATTCAGGTACTTTGCCCCTTCTTTAATTGAATTGTGTCTACCTAGTGTTGAGGTGTATGAGTTCCTTGCATAGTCTGGAAATTAAACCCTTATCAGATGTATAATTGCAAATATGTTTTCCCATACAGTAAGTTCCCTTTTCATTTTGTTGATGGTTTCTTTTGTTGTGAAGAAGCTTTTAAGTTTGATGTAGTCCCATCTGTCAATTTTTTCCTTTGTTTCTCTTGCCCTAGGTGATGTATCAGTGAAGATACTACTACATGAAATATCTGAGATTTTACTGCCTATGTTTTCCTCTAGGATTTTTATAGTTTCACGACAGACATTTAAGTCCTTTTTCCATTTTGAGTTTATTCTTGTGTATGGTGTAAGTTGGTGGTCTAGTTTCATTTTTTTGCATGTACCTATCCAATTTTCCCAACACCATTTATTGAACAGACTATCTTTTCTCAATTGTATACTCTTACCGCCTTTGTCAAATATTAATTGACCATATTGGTATGGGTTGATTTCTGGGTTCTCTGTTCTGTTCCATTGGTCAATATACCTGTTCTTGTGCTAGTACCAAGCCTTGTGTTTTGATTACAGTGGCTTTGTAGTATAGTTTGATATCTATCTACCAGAAATTTTTGAAGTCAGTGGGAATCTCCAATGGTCAATAAGACATCTGTAAAAAATTCTACCAAAGAGTCTGGCCTGTGTGGCTCAGTGGTTGAGTATTGGCCGATGCACCAAGGGGTTGCTGGTTCAATTCCCAGTTGAGGCACATGCCCAGGTTGTGGGCTGGGTCCCCAGTGGGGTGTGTGTGGGAGGTGACCAGTTGATGTTCTCTCTCATCAACCTTTCTGTCTCTCTCTTCCTCTCCCTTCCTCTCTCTGAAATCAATAAAGGAAAAAAAAAAAAAAGAATTCTACCAGAGACATTTTTTCCCAATGAAATATGTAGACCTTCTTTCATCATTAAAACTGTTCTTTACCTTCAAGAAACAAAGTGTAATGATATGGGGGAAAAAACAAAACCCTGAAGAATGATTGTAGGGTCAGTAAGTACAGAAGTTGAGTCAATTTACCCAGATTCTGTCCATCTTGTCCATTATCTCCATGTTGCCATGTATAGATTTGCTTCAGTATAGGCAAGCTAACTATCATAGTGTAGGGGTAGAAGATGTGAAATATCAAGGACAATATGATGGGATTATATGAGGGGAAAAAAAAGAGAGAAACAAAATATACGTAGTTCAGACAGGAAGAAATACTGGAAATTTTAGACTGTATCTCATAACAAAACATCACGGGAGTGTATGAAAGGAAGAAGATACCTTCACTTTGCCACCTAGTTATACAAAGCTTATCAAGCTGCCCTTGGCATCAGGGGAAGGTGGACTTGTTTTGTTTGTTTATTTTTTAAGAGTAAATCTTTTACTATACATATATTGATTATAGTATATTGGGATCAATAGTTGGCAGAGGCACAAACCTATCTATGTTATTTATTCATCCATCCATTCATTCTTTAAATATTAAGGTTCAAGAGCTTCATATATCAGTCAGTCTCCTAGATATACATTCTAATGGTAGGGACAGATATATTAATTATTGATTATATTATATAAAATAAGATTATTAAGAATGGCATATAATAGAAATATATATATATATATATATATATATATATATATATATATATATATAACAGTGACATAATCCTGAAGTTAATATAAATTTCCTTTCTAAACGATTCATCTGAGAATCATAATGTAGCTTGAACGTCAATGATTTAGCCAATTTTAAGGTGGCTCATTTTTAAGTAAAATCTATAGAAATTTTCTAAGTAAGTATCCAAAGTATACATTTTTATATGAAGAAAATAAATAACAGCAAAGCATTGCATAAAAGCTTTTGGAGGGATGATAATATTAAATTAATTACATATTGTCATTTCATATTGGAAGAATGTCAAAGCCTTGGTTATTGTATCCTTTTAAAATGTATTTCCATTTATGAATAAGATGGTTATATATTTAGATGTATTAAAGCATACGATATTATTGTAATAAAAGTATGGATTCTAAAGTCATGCACTTTTCTGAGATATTAACTTCCATTCTGTAATGGGTTTTTAGCCTATCAAATTTTAAAACAATTGAAGTAAGACAAGTAAGTGAACAATACACATGAATAGAAGGTTAATGAAAATTAAAAAGTGGGAAATTTTGGTCAATGGAAGAGAAAAAATAAGACTCTACTCAGAGGAATAAATAGATCACAAGTAGTTATTAATAGCATGCTTATGGGACATAGCAATGTGCATATACCCCCAAAGCCAAATATAGCACACTATGCAGTTGTAGTGGTTGTTATGAAAAGGGAATGTGTTGTTATAATATGTAAACACAGAGATAGAATATATGCCTTGTTAAGGTGATATTCCACAAGGGTGTGACAATTTTAAATAAAAATTATAATGTATTTAACCTGAGTATGAGCATTTCTCTTATTCTTTCAGGCCATTAGCTTGGAGTGTTAAGTCAGTCTAATCAGAAATTGAGCTAAGTTTTGGTTTTGTTGCTTCCATTGTTAATGGCAGCATATCACAAGCTTCAGGTCCTCCAGTTGTCAACTGTCATTGTGTTATGTGTGTGGGAGGGAAGATTGGGGATGCCAGGTGTTTCAGCGTGTTTGTGCTCCACCTACAGCTTTCCCCATATAAGCATGCCTATGCCACCGAACAGGTCTCTCTCCACATTCTTGACCTTCCCTCAATGGTTGATTGATATTTGTTGTTAATATGTGCTAACTTTGTTTTAGCAGGGCCAGGTTCTACGTTCTCCTGGTCTCACTTCAGTCTTAGGGAGGCCATATACACGTGGACCTTGGGTGGGATTTTCTTAGCATTGATACCCACCTCCTCATAACAGCCAAACTCAACCTTACGTGTTTGGTTGATATTAGGTGTGAGCTTCCTACCTTTCTAGAAAGCATAAAAGATTGAGAGCCCTGAAGGCTTTCACGTTGAACTGCCTCTGCCATTATTATGCCAAAGTGATGACATTTTTTAAAGCAAATATTTCTAAAATGTTAGATATTTCTTATAAATCTTATTGGAGTTCAATTTACTTAATGGAAGACATAGTCAAAAATTTCTTTGAGACAACTCCATTCTGGTTAGGGCTAAAAGTCATGGTCTATGGCACAGTGCTATTAAGATTTTAGATACCTTTCAGTCTAGAGAGAGAGTGTAAAAGACACATAATTATTAGACTTCCAAGCTGAAAATGTCTAGGAAGTATGCCTTTAAGATTCTTAGAAGTCTTTTTATCTAGCTGAGATAATACACAAAGCACTGCCTTATATATTTCTTATTTAACAAAATAAGGTCTTAACAAAAATTCTTATAACCATATCCTCAGTTGGAACATTGCTACCCTGAAGCCTAATTTTCTGGCAACACCTTGTATTGGATCTTTGCCTTGAGCTCATTTTTTATTTTGAAAGCTTTTTTGTTATGGTGAAGTCTGATAAAGAGAAACAGTTTAATTTTTGACCCAACATTTCCAGGCTCCTTTATATTTTCTCAAAATTCTTCTTGAAACTGAACAATTCATTTTTTTATCTCCTCTCTGTCTATCTGTACCTAATTATACATAGCTTTAAAAAAAACGGTTGCAGTTTTATGGTTCTGGAAATCTTAATCAAAATTCATTATATGTATTTTCAATTTTGTACTTAATCTCAAGCAGCAGTGTTGCCAAACATTTTGCTACTACATAAAATGGGTTACTTTTCTTCCTCCTCTAACAGAATTACTTCAGTGCCTTCAAGTCTACCATAATCTCCTTGAGATCCCTCCAGCTTGTGCCTGCCTCTCAATTTCAAAGAATGACTACATGCTTTAAGTTTTTGTGATGGCAGCAACCAACTTCTGGCACTAAATTTTGGGACAGTTATTTATTACTGTGAAAAAAAAAAAAAAAACACAAACTCAGTGGTTTAAAACAACATTCGTTTAAATCACAGTATACTGTGATTTCCCATGGTTTCATAGGTTGGCTGGTGTCAACTGGTTGATTGTTACTTTGGATTACTTATGAAGTTAAAATAAACTGGTATCTGGGGCTGGAGTGATCTAAAGTCTCTACTGGTAGAACTCTCTGAGGTGGCTCATTCATATTGTGGTCAGTGGTGCCAGCTGTTGCCTAGAAGTTCATCTTTGTTGTCTGCCAAAGCAGCTACAGATGTTCTTTCCATGTGACTTCCATAGACTTCTTACAGCATGCAAATTGGTTTTCAAGTAGAAACATCCCAAGAGCAGGCACTCAAGAGTCTAGGTAGAACCTGCAAGACTTCTTTTGACCAATCTTGTAATACCAAGAATGTTACTTACACTGCAGTCCGTTGGGTAAACAACCTACTAGGGCTAGACCAGGATCAACTGAGAAGTAGCTTATGCATCCAGGAAGGAAAGAAAATGATGGCAGTTATTTTGAAAACTATCTACTACAAGGTGTGTGCAAATTCAGCGACAGAATGATGCCCAGAATGGGAAGACTTGAGAAGTAGATCTATAATGGATTTTCTCCCTGTATGGATGCATAGTGCGTGCAAACCCACATCACTTTTTTTTTTTTTTTTTTTTTTTTAACATCGATGTGAGAGAGACACATCGAGTGGTTGCCACCTACACGACCCCAACCAGGGCCAGGGATAAACTGTAACCGAGGTATGTGCCCCTAGCGCGAACCAAACCTGGGCCTCTCCAGTCCGCCGGCCGACGCTCCAACTGCTGAGCCAAACTGGCCAGGACCCCACATCACTTTTGTCCTCTTACTAACTTACTTCTCTTCATTAATTTCTATTTTACCTTTAGTAATCATGTTAAAGAAAGACTGTGTCAATTGCTAAATTGTTTTGTTTTTATTATTTTACAAAACACACTCACAAATGAGCTTCATTTTATGAGCACACACACATACACACATTATGAAGCCATGGATTAATACTATGACAGATCTTTTCCCTAATTAGTACCCATGTAAGAATTAACATACTGAATTTAGCTTTTATTTAGTTTGGTTAGATACTTTAACAGAGATTACCCTGCTATAGAATTTTCATTCTCAAAGATTGTTTTAACTAACCCAAAATTTGCTCGTCTTTATACTTTGCTGGTTTCTAATTAGCCTCCATTACTCAGTTTATCTAAATAGGAATTATAATTACACATCACTAGGCCATTTTAGCAGCCTGAGATTGTGATGGCTGTAGGTGCATTTTTTTTTATTTTTTACCACAAATGTGCTGGCTCCTCGCCTTCTGAATCATCAGGTCGCTAGCTTTTGAACCACATGTACATTCATAAAATTTTTAGGAGTAAATTGCACAGGTAATTTAAGATGCTTAATTAAAAATACAGTATGTAAATGTTCTGCTTTCAAGAAAATTACTTAACCTCTATGTGCCATCTTTAAAAATAGAACAAAATAATTATCCTGTATTATTTCGTTGACGTGTTTTAAGGGACTGCTTAGGGAATTTCTAGAGTGCTTAAAGCCTTCATTATGCTGTAGTTCAACTTAAAAGAACAGAAGCAAACGTATTAATAACTCTTACTTTTAAAAAAGACTTACTTTTAAAATGCACACATACAAACATACACATTCTTATCAGTTTGGCAAACCCAAATATGTATCACCCAGTGTTCATTCAACGTATCAATAAATATGCACAATATTAAAATCTATGAAGTTTATATGAAAAAATAGTTGTAACCACAGGAGCTAACTGTAGGGATAAAAGATATATAGAAAATAAGTATTTAAATAGTATAAGAAAAAGATTCAAATTAAGCTGAGGAACAAAATAGATCCAGAGACAGGGAAGTAAGGAACAGACTGACAAACCTCTGAGGGAAGGGGGATGGGGGTGGGGGGCAGGAAGAGATAAACCAAAGAACTTATATGCATATATGCATAACCAATGGACACAGACAACAGTGCAGTGAAGGGGGGGTGTCAATGGGGGCAAAAAGAGGGACATCTGTAATACTTTCAATAATAGAGAAAAAAAAGAATAGAAACAAACAAATAAAGAAGCAAAAGAAATATAGGGAAGTAAAAAAGAAAAAGGTTCACAGATTTCAGCTAAATATATCTTGTAAAAAATTACTGAGTAAGGTAACGCTGGAGGAGTAACTGGACTTTTAAATGTTTTTGTGTGGGTTATAAAAGAAATACCTATTGAATTTAAAATTTTTGAAAAATAGAAAATAATATAAATAAGAAAATAACCACTGCTTTTGGACCCTCCAATTATCAGTTTTGGGAACTTGCCATGTTTCCTAATGTGTAAAGTAATAAATAATACCTATTTTACAGGCTTCTTTTTAGGATTAAATGTGTTAGTGTGTATAACAAATTGATAAGAGTGCTTAGCACATAGAAAATGTTTAAAATCTTAGCTGTTATTATTACTATTGTTATGTAAATTAATTTATTTTTAAAATGTGTTGGAAGTCTGCTAAGTGTCATGCATTGGGCTAATCATTTGTCATATACAAGAAAGCTTAACAGAGTCAAATCTTTGTCTCATGGAGCTCACAATCTAATGGAAAGAGACAAAAATACACATTAAAATTAATGAATATATTGCATATTAAAAAGTGATAAGTGTTATGGATACAAGTTAGGCAAATTAATTGGGACAGGAACTGCCTGATGAGCATGTAGTCATCATTTAAGCAGTGTGAGCAGGACAGACCTAACTTAGAAAATTAATTTGAGTAAAGACCCGAAGAAGGTGTTGGAGTCAGCCATGCAAAACACACAGTGCAAAGGTCCTGAAACACCAGTGCACCTGAGGTGTTCAAGAAACAGCATGGAGGCCTCTGGCTAAGGGAGACTGAATGGGGGAAAGGGTAGCAGAGGTGGTCAGAGAGCCAAAGGGGAAGCCCATCATGAAGGGATTTGTAGGTCAATGGCTTTTAGTCTGTGAAAATGAATTGTTTTTAGTGGATTTTGAGTAGACATGATCTGATGGTTGTTTTTAAAAGAAATTTGTTTTACAGTTTCATTGAGACTAGACCATAAGACAAAGGTGGTATTGGGGGAGCCACTTGGGAGACTATTGCAGTCATCAGGAGAGAGATGATTATGACTTGGGCGAAGATGGTAGCAAGTAATGACAGTGCTGAGGAAAAAGCTGATGATACAGGAGAGAAAGAACAAATTTCTCATTTCTCAAATAAAATTATTGAGTAAGAAATATAAATAGATTGGCTTTAGATTGGAACTCAGACCTTTCACAGTAGCAAGAGAAATGGCAGAAAGATGTGGTATTAGGAATTTGTGAGATTCTCTTATAATATACTATTGTTGTTGTTTGTAACTACAGAAACAAGTACCATTAATATTTAATATGTTGGTGTCCAGCCTCTCCTCCCTATGTCACATGAAAAGATTAAGGCAGAGATTGGGGTGATGTATCTATAAACCAAGAAATGTCAAAGATTGCCCACAAACCACCAGTAGCTAAGGAACAGGCATAAAACCTTCTCCCTTACAGCCCTTAGAAGAAACTAAACTAGTTGACACCTTGATCTTGTACTTCTAACCTCCAGATCTGACAGACAATACATTTCTGTTGTTTAAGGCTCTGATGTGTGGTGGTTTGTTATGGCAGCAGTAGCAGACTAATACACTCCGTTAGCTAAGTGATCATGGTCAGGATCCACAGTAATAAGTCATGTTGATACCCAAGATTTGATGTGGTAAAAATCCTAATTTATCTCTCTGGTCCTCCTACCAAACACCACAACCCCAGTCAAATCATGAGAAAAACATTCGACAAATCCCAGTTGTAGGGCATTCTATAAAATACCTGAGAAACTCTCACAGCCAAAGGGCAAGTAAGGACACACAATAATTACGTGCAGTATGGTAGAGTTGCTAAGTTGCATCCTGGAACAACAACACAAAATTTTAATTAAAAACTAAGAAAATCTAAATAAAATATAAAATGTAGTTAGTAAGAACCTATCAATATCCATTCATTAATTATAAATAATCTACCATACTAGTAAGTGTGAAATATTGGTGATATTAGGTATAGGATATATGGGAACCTTCTGATAGCTCTCATATTTTTACAACCTTAGTTTTTTGCAATTTTAATGTTTTCACAATTTTTCTGTAAAGTTAAAACTATTCTGAAAATAAAATTTAATTTTAATAACTGTGGAAATTTGTTTACTGATCCCTACACTAATTTATCCAGACCTAGATCCTCCCTGACTCTGCTGTGCTTTGCCTGCATCTAACCCAGATACTTTCCACAGTTAAGTTAAAACATGCAGCTTTTTCAGTCAACTTAGTTTACAGTGACATTGACAACAAGATAGTGGGTTCACAGGCATGATGAAGGCCATATTTGTTTTTCTTTTCTCATGAGAGATTTGAGAAAAAGCATATTAAAATGCTGTTTAGTAACGATAAAATACAAAGAAAATTTGAAAACATTTTGTTTAGTTTTCAAATCTGTTAGATACACGATCTAATACAGGCCGGGATGAAGAGTGAAGATAGAAAGGTGAAAGAATGTATTTGATACACAAGTATTTCTTTATGAAAACTAGAGAGTAATGTTATAAGTCAGTTGCATGTCAAATCTAATACTCATAAGTATATTGATAACAGAAGAGAAAATACAAAAAGATGTCACATATTAGCCTTTTCACTGTATTTTTAAAGCAACAAATAGATTAAATGGAAAATACTTAGTTTTTTACATTCTAAAATAATTGATTAGAATAAAGACCTATACATAAAATATGCTGCCCTGGCCAGTTTGGTTCAGCGGTTAGAGCATCCGCCCGCGGACCTGAGAGTCCCAGGTTCAATTCTCGCTAAGGGCATGTACCTCGGTTGTGGTTTGTCCCTGGCCCTGGTTGGGGTGGTGTGGGTGGCAACTAGTCAATGTGTCTCTCTCTCACATCAATGTTTCTCTCTTTCTCTCTCTCCCTCCTGCTCTATCTGAAAATAAAAATGCAAAAATGTCCTCGGGTGAGGATTAAAAAAAAATAATAAGATATATATATATATTTATACACACACACACACACACACATACACACACATATATATAATATGTTGACATTGAAATATGCAGAGAAATATAAAAATAATTATTAGAAAACAAAAACAATTCCATGAAGGCTATGGCTTCCATAAAAACGAGAAAACAAATAAACTTACAATACTTCCAAATAGAAACATAATATATAAATTTTAAAAACTCATTTTACTTGGCTTTCAAGCATGAAAATAATCTTTAAATAATCCCAATTGGCTTTAGAATTAATGTTAGATTTTCTAGTCTCTTAGAGCAATGCTAATGACTTTGTGGATCTAAATAAAGAGAAAATAAGTAAAATCTAATTTTAAAATGAGGTAAAACCCTAACTCTAATTTCAATATCAAAAATCATGCTAATCTTCTGGGAAAAGGTTATAATATAAACTGTTGTTTTATTTATTGTAATGACCAGTTATATTATTTAACTATAGATGTTCTAATCATGTTACATGGTAGAAAATAAGATTTTTAACTTGCTATAATTTTTTAATCTTTAAGTGCATTCCTTTAGTTTGCTAATTTAGAAGAATTAAACTTAATATCATGCTTTATAGAAAGTCTTAGTTTTTATTTTTAAGAATACATAATGCAAATCAGGAGTCCAAATTGCATCTTTTATAGATAAATACGTCTTTACTGATCCCTGTCTGTTGAGTGTGCTTTTGAGTGGTTGTTCTCAGCACTAGGTTTTCATTTGGTCCCCTCTTATGAACAGAGACAACTGGTTAGGGTTTGGGATATGAGCTGTGACTACAGGTTAGAGCTAAAGTTAATTATTCTGTAGATGCATCAAACCCAAGACTTTGACCTCAGGAATGTCATGCTTGAAGAAATTGGACTCACTTGGGCACAGATGCATTAGTTAAAAGCTTTAAAGAAAATGCAAGTAAGCTAGCATTTGAACTAGTGGTGGTGTGGTAGGGTGGGAGCTCATTTTCCCTCAAAGTTTTGCTTTTACCTTTGAATAAATTAATCCATTCCAGAGAGTGTGTTGCATTTTTTCTTTCCCTCCTCTTTGTTTAACTTTGTTCCTCTCTGTCCACAGATCTCCAAAACCCTCACAAACTCCTAAGAGAATTAAGAGAGGATGAAACAATCCAGGCTTTCATCTCCCTTAAATCCCAGTCATCTAGATAACTCTGCTAGTCATCAATCAGTAAGTTTCTATATCAATTTGGATAGTTTTCCTAATTTACATAATGTCTGGTGTGTTAGGTGTTTTTTTTTAACTGTTGTTTTCAGGCTTGGGACACCGATACGTGTATTAACCGTAACATTTTCTTCACTCATTTTATAAGGGAGATTAATCAAGATGCTGTGCCTATTTTACTGTATAATGATCTCTTGGTTTTATCCCTTTCTGCCTTGATACAGCTATGACTATAGCATATGCTCTCCACTGTTGATCCCTAACATAATGAGCATTCTTAATGACTGACCTCCCTGACATGGTTCTATATCCTCTCCAGTATATTCCACTCATACTCATTATAATATTCTCCCTCAGATCCCTACACAATTACTTACTCCCCATTACCAAACATATCATACTCAAACTCTTCTCACTAACCCCAAGGGCACACATCTATTTCTTATCACTGTCTAAATTAATTTCTCATTACCACCCATCGTGCCACCATTTTCAGCACAGGGTCAATACGTTATAAGTCACAGTGAAAATTAACCTCTGTTCCTCTGTTTTCAAGTCACTGAAACCCCAGTGGCTCTCCTTTTGCCCCTCATGTCCTCATGGAGTTGACTACCCCTCTGTGTGTTAGTCCACAACTGTCACGTGCAAGAACCAGCCCAGGCATAGCTGAGAAACCCTGACTCCTTCCACTCATACTCTCATTTGGCCTTGTCCATGCAGTCAGGTATTCTACACTATTTTGTTTTATAATCTTTTCTAATTTAGACCTCATGAATTAGAGCTACACACGAAACATTGATAAGTCACAAAATGTTGAGTGAAAAAAAAAATGTGGAAGAATATATAGTTTGACATTTCATAGAAAAATTTAATGCAGAAACAATGTTATAAATATATATACAAATATAAATTTTTAATAAAAAATATTAAGGTATGATAAAATACAAAGAAATGTAGGAAAGTAGTAAATCTGTAATGTAGGGATAGACTTAAGTTCTGTGCAAGAAAAGGAGGAAGAGAGGTCTTCAACAATATAGGAAATGCTTTATTTCTTAAGCTGAGTGGTGAATACATTAACATATATTATAATATTTCTCCATTTCTGTATATTGTGCTTTTTTATAATACATTCAAAGGGTAGACAATATCCTTAATATTAGACCTCAATGTCATAAACACACACATGCACTGTTCTCTGAACTGATCTATAATATTAGACACTTAATTGCAGAAGCAACTGACAAGCTTATCTATTCAAATTTCCCTGAAATTAAGAAATCACTATTAATATTCCAATAATCTCTTCAGGTGTTCATTAATAAAAATAAGTAAATAAAACTAAAAAATATTCAAAACAACCTCTTTGTGGTAAGCACTAGAATGTCAGTGGAAGACTCAGAGGGGAATAAAAATATACCTATTTTCTGGGGGAATTTGGAATGTAGAGGGAGAGACAGGTGTATAAAAGCTGAAGTGGAATGACTTGTAGATAGAAGAACCCAGGCAGAAAGCAAAGGCGGATGATGTAAATCTGAAGGCAGCCTAGGATGTGGAATGGGAGCTGAGGCCCAGAGAAGAATAAGGCAACTGCTTAAGTATTAGGATTTGGTTGTCCACCCTGCACTCTCCCACCCTATAATGATGCTCTGTATGTGTGATATTTATAATATAAATGCATTTGAGTATATATATAACAAATTTAATAATATCCCCCAAAGTCCCAATTGGTAAGATCTATAGCATAATTTAAATGTATAGACCATATCTATGAAATCCAAGTAAAATGAGATGCGGAAAGGATCTGAAATAAAAGAAAGAATCAGCAGTAATGCTAAAATTTAAATTCTAGAGAAAATACTGAAAACATTCCTGAGTGGTTACTTTCACTTTTATTTAAAGTGGTGGTTAGAAGCACAGATGTTGGCATCAGAAAGACTGTTACAGAATAGTTATATGTCTTTAGGGAAATTTCTTAACCTAAGAACTAATTTTCTTTTATGTAAAATAAAAGTGATAAGAATACTATTACCATATTGTTATGAGAAATAAAATAGATAATTCACATAATATTCTTAACACATTGCCTGGCACACCAAAAGCACTCAAAACTGTTCATTGTGGTATTATCATTATTTCAAATTGCCAGTAAGGAAAATCTAAATGGCCATATGCTATCTTTCATCAGACATTTGAAATTCAATTGTACATAATTCCTTCCTAATCCCCTCTGAGTTCTTTGAATGTACATTTTCTAAGACAAGACACTTTCAACTCTATATAAATTTGAGTAAAGCTACAAACTAGAGACTTACACATGCTGTCTACTCCTCCAGTCAGGAAGTCTATGTGCTTCTCAGCCACCATGGTGATGCATTCATTTTTTTTTTCTATTTTCTTTATAAAGGAACAGTTGATTTTAATTTGTGGCACAGAACAGTTGTGAGAAACTAGTGAAATTAATGCAAAAACAAAAACATGGCATCAAATCGCACGCCTCTGAGTGCAACATAACATATAATGGCATATTAAATCTTGGTTTTCTCTACAATTGTTATAATAGTTGTTTGCTAGAGAATTCAACATAATTTGTATTTAAAATATGTGTATGCTAACTCTGGTATTACCTTAGGTTGTTTTGTTTGTGAAGTTTGTCTTTCTGTAATTTACATCTATGATAAAACTAATTATTAGAAAGTTGAAAATTTTATTTGGTAGGTTTTATTCCCAAGGAAGATTTTAGAACTTTAAAAGAATAATAGTGATTATTCTGTTCATTCTTATGTATTTCCTGTCTAAAAGTGTATTCTTCACAAATATGTTTCTTATTTGTTCTATCAAAGTCTACAACAGTTTCTACCAAGGAAGAAATCACAAGCACTTTTATAATTTGCACAAACTCACATGTAAAGCCTTGCATTCCCATAGTTCTTGGGAAATAAAAATTAGGGAGGATTTATTTTTGTGAAAAATGAGATACTAAATGGAAAATTTTACATATACATTTATATAAAGATATTATATATGTATGTGTTTTATTTGAGAGATTATTATTAATATTTTGAAAGGTTAACTTATAAACAGTAGAAAGAAAATTCATTTTATTTTTAAAACTGTTTCATAAATTAGGCTATTAACAGCACACAACAGAACCTCTTTAGAAACACTACATATAAACTTCCATAACCATTTACCACAAATTGTGGCAACTTTTTAAAATATATAAAATGATTAGTTCTAAATTAATGGCACCTTTTTTTAAGTGTGGTATTACATAGAGTATTATAACTTTAAGTGAGTGATATATATTAATCTTCCATGGGAATCAAAGTATATTACCTAATCTGGTACTCTAAAGTGACACTATCTGAAATTATGGTCAAGGGACAGTGTGGTTAAGGAACAGGTGCAAGCCATTTATCTTCATTTCCCTGTCTTTTATTAGTTAATACCTATTTAAGGTTTTAAGATGGTGATGAGGGCCATCCCTCCAACAAGCTTCCTTTTCCTGTCAATAAGTAAACCTTTGATTTTTAAGATGACAGGATTAATGGCCCTTTTTAAAAAAAATTGTGCTAACAGGAAATCTCATGAAGTGCATGTGGAAAGTCAGGAGAGGTTAGTGATGGTCACTGAGGAGCCCTTGTGTCTGATGGACAGATCACTGGAGAACAAGAGGACTGTGCTTATCAGAGCCTGAGAGACTCCAGGAAGGAGAAGTCCTCTGCCAGCCCGCGCTCCAACACTTGACTTGTAGTTAGACACAGTACGATGATCACAGCATTGGATGCAGTCAGAATTTAATACCCTGGCAGCTGTGGAAACAGTAAGACGATCCACCTCGCTATAGTGGGATTGAGTAATGTTCACAGGCTTCACTGGGGGTTCAAAAAAGCACAGCGGTGCCTGCTCCACCGAGCTGCTTATAATTCTCTAGACGTTTGAAATTTTTCTTTTTCAAAAGGGACATTAGCTGAAGGTCATCTCTCCTGACTTAGGTTTCAGTGATTAATTTCATTTCCCTTGTTCAAGTGGCCTGTGTATACCTTACAAAATTGCATCAACAAATTGGGTTAGTAGCCTATTAGGCTAAAAAAATAAAATTATCGTTCCCTTATCTTCTCTGTATACTATCCACTGCAGCATGAGTGGGTCTCTCTAGGTCCTGGATATTTTCACATGATAAGATGAACTTTAATAGTAAAATCATAAGTAAGCAGAAGAATACTGCTAACTCAATTTTTCTTGAGTATAAAATGATTTGAAGTTAGGGAAACAGGCAATATTTCACTTTCTGGATTTATATATGATAGTTTAGGAATCCAGCAATGCATTTTATTTTTGTTTTTTTAATTGATATATAATGTTGCATTAGTTTTTCATGAACAGTATAATGATTTAATATGTGTATATAGTACAAAATGATTACCAAAATAAGTTTAGTTAACAGCCATCACCACGCAGTTACAAATTTTTTTCTTGTGACGAAAACTTTTAAGATGTACTCTTTAAAAGAATGATCAACTTTCAAATATACAATGCAGTCTTATTAACTATAGTCAGCATGCTGTGCATTATATCCCCAGGATTTATTTATCTTATAATTGGATAGAAACACCTTTTGATTACAGTTTTGCTCAGTTCAGTAGGACATTGAATCTCTTTGGACACTTGGTTTTTCTTTGAATGAATGCAAGCATTTGTGGCAGTGACATTTCCATATTTTCTGCTCTGTTACCGAGTCTTAAATATATTTTCTCATAGAAATGAACACCTTTATACTGTTCAAAACACTAAGAAATATTTTTAAAATTCTACTCCATGGAAATACTCAGTTCTCAGAAGAACAGAATAAATGCTTTTTATGCAAGGAAATAAAATAAACCAAAAAAATGGATTTCTTGGATTAGGTGGGAAGCAAATAGAAAGGGATGCCAGCAGGAAGAATGTGCGTGGGGGGGAATGTGGTGTTTCCATGTGTCTGTGTGTCTGTGTCCTATAGCTGTTGGTACCCACACTCCTTCCTCAGGAGGAGGAAACAAAGGGAGCAGGTGAGATGTGTGGGCAAGGAAATTTTCAGAAGAATAGATGAAGTGAAACAGCTATGTGAAAGTTAGTGGAAACCTATTAAAGGAAACAACAAACAGCTGTTTTAAAAGAACAAACAAACAAACAAACAAAAAACACCTTAGGCTCCTATTTCAAAGAACTATTGTCTTCCCATCATAATGAATAGCAATTCATTTTCCTTTGCATTTCCCCACAAATTAAAAGTATAAAATTTGTTGAATTTTTTAAAAGATTTGTTCACTGTGCTGGGTGTCCAGCAATTTGAGACCAGTGATTTACTAAGCATACATCAGCATTGTGTTTTCATAGCAGAGAGCACAAGTGGATGAGGCTGCTTCATACGCCAGCCGTACACTCGTGACTCCTGGGAGCATTTACGGTTTGTTCAGTTACTTCCAGGGTCTATCATTTGGGGCTTCTGCTGGGGATGGAAATCAGGGCTCCCCGGACTCCTTTTACAAAGGAGATGTTGCACACAAAAAAGAAAAAGACACCAATGATTAGTCATGTATGTCAGTTTAGATAAGGGAGTGTTTTAGGTGGTGGTAGGTTGTTCTTGATGTTTGGGGATTACGTTAATTTGATTGTTGCTCTCAGACTTGGATATTGTTTACACTTATATTTTCTATGCAGATGTCAGCAATTTTTTTCCCTAAAGGGAATGTGTGTGTGTGTGTGTGTGTGTGTGTGTGTGTGTACATGGTTTTATGGGCCACATACAGCCTCTGCCTCTACTGCCTCTTTTCCTTTTTCCTTCCCTCCGCTCTCTTTTTTTCCTCCCCTCCCTCCCCTACCCCTTGCTCTCCTTCCCCCTTCTTCTCCTCCTAAAATTCCCCAATTGTTCCTCCCATACAATAAAGTAATGCAGCCCAGAGGAGCCGCTTATTGAAGAACATCAGAATACTAACCACAGGACTATGGGCCATTATTATTACAAATTACCTAATGTCATTCCATGTGGCACTGAATTGTTTCTAAAGTTGTTTTATGTTCTGATGAGCAAACTTATTCAAAGAACAAGAGTAACTTTATGTTGTCTCCTATAATTATGTATTAAGATAATGGTAGGCTTTAAGTCATCAATCTTAAACAATGCCAGTTCTCTTTTTCCAAGATTTCTAAAGTGTTAACATCTCACCAAACTACTAACAAGACATGTAATTAACAATAAGGTTGAAAAATAAATATAGGTGTGTCAAAGCAGCATCAAACTATATGTTTATATAGTATAAATCATAACTAGTATTTACATTTAAATATGTTATCTTTCAAGGAACATCTTATATAGACAGGGCCATTTACTCTAATCCTAACTCCATAAATGTCACTAACCAGCAAATGGGGGATTTATTTTTCATGAGCCATCAAGGGTTCTGTCTCAGTTTTCTTCTTTTATTACTTTTCACTGTTTCTTGAATGATCTTAGCAATAGCAGTATTTTTTATATCTAACGTCCCAAATAGCCCAACCTTTATAACTGCAGCCCTGACTTCTAATTTCTACCTTGATCCATGTATCTAATTGCATGCTAGACATCTTTTTCTGGAGTTACCAACATGTGTCATAAACAATACTTGCTCGAAATATAACAATTTTGCATTTTCCCAAACCTCCTCCACCATCTGGATCGCAATATCAGTTCCATCCAGATGCCCAAGCCTGAATGCTGAACACCCTGCTTAGTTTATGTAACCCCCCTTTCCCAGTGCCAAAACACTCACTGCATTCTGTTGCTTTTATCTCTTCTGTATCCCTTATATTCATCCCGTTTCCATTTCCACCACTACTGACTTACTGCCGGACCTCATTATCCTGGCTTAGACTAGTTCAATAATCTCCCTGTCAGCAGCCTTGACCCTCTCTAATCCATACCTGACATTGCAGCTAGAGTAATCTTTTAAAATGCAAATTTAATCATCTTATTTCCCTGTTTAAGTCCTTCAAATGGCTTCTCATTTTTTATAGGTTAAAGTCCAAAAGCTTTTATATGGCATACAAGGCATTTTGTGGTCTCACATCCAAACTTCCTTCCACCCATCATAACCCCCAAACTTAGTGGCCCAAAAGGAACTTCTTGGAGTCTCTGCACATCCCAATTCTAGTTTATCACATTCTGTTTTCTCTGCTTATAAAGTCCTTTACATCTTTATCTACTTCTCAAACACACACTCACTCTTTAATGTGTCGCATAAGTGCCATACTCTGTATTAGTTCGGATTCGAGAACCAATTATATATATAAAAGGGAACCAGTTACAATGATATGAATCTATATGTATCTCTCTATATATAATTTTTTTTTAAATAAGGAATTGGCTCATGCAATGATGGAGGAGGCTGGTAAAATCTGCAGGGTGGGCCAGTGGTGCAGGAGACCTGGGGAGAGCTGATGTTTCAGCCTGAAGAGCATTAGTCGGAAAGAACTGATGATGCAGATGAAGTCCAAAGGCAGAGCTGGAGAATTCTCTCTTACTCAAGGGACAGTCAGTCTTTTGGTTCCATTCAGGCCTTTGACTGACTGGATAAGGGCTACCCACAATGGGGAGGGCAGTCTGCTTAACTCAAGTTCATTGATTTAATACTGATCTCATCCAGAAACATACTCACAGAAACACCCAGAGTAATTTTTGATCAACTATCTGGGAACTCTGTGGCCCAGCCAAACTGACACATAAAATTAACCATCACACTCTCTACAAAGCAAATCTTTTTTTTTTTTTTTTTTAATAAAAAAAAATTCTTTTTCTTTATTGATTTTTGGAGAGAAAGGAAATGAAGGAGAGTGAGATAGAAACATTGATGAGAGAGAACATCAATTGGCCGCCTCCTGTATGCCCCCCACTGGGGATCTGGCCCACAACCTGGGCATGGGCCCTGACCGGGAATCGAACTAGCGACACCTTGGTGCATGGGTCGATGCTCAACCACTGAGCCACACTAGCTGGGCTGAAGTAAATCTTCACTGCTCCAGAGAGTTTCTCTCATTGTGGCATAAATATACCTATTATATGCCTCTATTTTTATTCACAGTATTTTTATAATTATTTATGTCAATCTCTCCAGTCAAATATAAGGTCCATGAGGAAAGGTATCATAGTTGACATTATACATGACGAATTCAGTGTTCAAAAAAGTGAATTAATGAATTAATAAAGTAAAAGATTCAGTTGAGAAATATATGAAAATATTTATATAAGTAATTATCTTGATGAAATCCTATTGCAAGGCCAACAGTAGTAGTTACAAATATAATAATAAGACCAGACATTGTAGAGATCTCTTCCATTTACAAATCTATTATCACATTTGTTTCTCACATTAATTATGCTTAGATACACATGGCTGGTATCTTTCCCGTCTAAGAGATGTGGCAACTGAGGCTTAGAGAAGCTGTGGACCTGACCAATGTCCCTGCGTTAGCAACGGTCACTGCCTGGACTTCTGGAATCAGTCTGTGTAGCACTTTCCCCCGCAACAGTCGGGCTTTCATAAAAGCTTGTGCTAATCTCTTATTTTGTAATTATTTTAGCTATGTGTCTTTTACTTGGTTATTAATTTTCAGACTCTTACTGTACATAGTGAAGTGATATGCTGCTACTTGGAGCAGTATGTTGGAACATGCTACTGCTTGACTCATTTCCAATTTTCAATATCTGTAAAAAATGGAAGTGGTTCAAATAGCTGCAAATTAAAGCACAATTTAAAACCACTGTATCATATCAAACCTATCTGTGCTTCGGTTTATAAGTGCACACTGCCTGTGCATGGATAATCCATCACAGCTTAAATTAGAAAAAGACTCACAGCAGGTCACTGATTTTTCTGACAACATGACCTTCTAAATACTTCTTAAACTAAACAGATGTGTTTTCCTCTCAATGTTTTCAAATCACGATACTTTCAATGGAGACTCAGTTCTGTCTGGGAAGCCCATTCGAGCCCATCATTTAATTAAACTGGTATTTGCATTTATAAAGCAGAAGTATCTGAGGGCAAGGGCATCTAGTCAGACATGTGCCCTCGTGCTATAATGGAGATGTGCACATCTGTCAAGGTTGTGGAACTGAAGCCATGTGTCCTCTGATGTTGGATGGGATTCTGGACACGCTGCCTGAGCTTGCCCGGGAGTGGTGTCAGACTTCACAGACCCTCCAGGGATGAAAGGGGTCTGCACTGAGAGGTGGTCGTATTGAATGTGGTCAGTACTTCTCATCTCCCTTTTTAAAAACCATTTTTATTATGTTTATTTTCGATAAACACTTAGAAAGCCCAACACAAATGTCACTGTTCACAGTTCCCACCCCACATCGAAAATCCAGCTAATATCAAATATCCAGCTATTTAGAAGCACGTGGATGAGTAACCGAAGTTTTGCTTTTCGCAAAGATATTTAGAATTGTGCAAATACTGTCTTCTTTCTAGACTCAAAACCCATGTTCTTCTGTTAAACCAATTTTCCTCTCTTTGTTTATGTGAATGGCATAGCAGATAATATTCTCCTCAGCATGAATTACTTTATACAACCACTTACCCAAATTTGTTTCTCCTCTGCCCTCCATACTCTTTACAATTTTAAGTTTTTATAACATTCAATTAGAGACATAGAGGGTGATATTTTATAGGGCACCGCAGGCTCCTTGCACCACAAGTGCAGTGATATTTCTTTTAGCCAGATCACCATACTCTTAACTATGAGTGGGAAAATGTTTCTTTAGGAGAGAAGCGAGGTGTCCTGGTCAGCCTGTGGTGGGCAGGATTTAAAATTGTGCAGCCGAATGGGGGAAGCTTCAGGTGTTTTATTGGGAGCTGTCTGTCCCCTGATCTTGTGCAGCTGAGAGGGGGAGTATATTGGTGGGCTTCCCTCACGGGAGGTAGTGTAAAAATGGTTTGAGGATAGAATGGGGGGGGGGCTGTCACAGCTGTGGGGAATTGCAGACTTTTTTTGTCTAATGAGAGGTATCTAGAAGAAGCATCTGGCAGCAGGGAGGGGCTATGTTTTTGTATAGACAAAAATAGAAGATAAGAGGATATAGTAGATGGAATACATGTACTTTTTAAAGTATTTGAAATAGTGTATGGTGAAATTGCACTTTAAAATACTTCGGGTAGGTATCACTATCCAAACTAATGAGAAACACATGAGAAACTAGGCGGACAGGAGAGGGCGTCCTGGGCAGGCGTGGTTGGCATAGGGCTGCTAGGAGCACCCTGAGGCTGCTCCGTGGAGGCTGGTGGGCAACGGGGTAGGCCTGCCTGCTTCATCCCTGCTCCAGTGACTGGAAAGGGTGACCAGAGGGGTTTGCTCGTAATTCATGGATGATGCTGAGTGGGAATGAGATATGTGCACATATAAATCCTGCAAAAGGATTTAACAAACTGAGGGACATACACGTCAGAGTCCAGAAGGTCACGGGAATGGGATCTGGGTTCTTCCTGTGTTCCAAGCAGCACCTGGCTCACCCTTGCGGTTCAGCAATCACTCATTTAGGCTAAAGTGTCAAAGTCCATCCTGAATAAAGTCTTACTTTTGTTAATCCACCTTGACAAAAATAACAAGAGCCAATCGTAGAAAGTGGAAACTACCCCTTTCTTAATATGAAAACCAAAATAAACCAAAATGAATTTTAACATATAGTAAATATAAAAATAAAAGCCATAGAAATGTAAATCTCTATGTAGAATGCAATAAAATGTCATCGATATGTCACAGAATAAAAGTTATTTGTTATATTTTTAAACTGTTAGTGTGAAAATTATATTCCTAAATTTAATAACTAGAATATCTTCTACTTAATCAAGGAAAAGACACAAACGGAACTTAAGTGCACAGAAATTATATTTTTAGGTTTTGTTACAGTGGCAGTCATTTAAAATGCAAAGATAATTGTAATCTTGAATTACTGCAGAGTATTTTCATTACAAAGAGTAAGTTGGTATATGCAAATGGAAGAGATAGGATGTGATATTTTGATAACTTCACAGAGTTAGGACAAAGGCCCTATGGTAAAATCAATGTATATCTCAGTTTCTAAATCTTGTTATGTTTAAAAGTCGTTTTAAAAATCATCTGTCTGAAAAAGGACACATCTTCCTTTAGTGGAAAGCAGTGTGCATTTGAGCACAATTTGTGACTTTAATCTGATTGCTAATAAGAAGAAAACTTTATATAAGTAAATATAAGGCAAATAATTGATGAGAGAGAGAAAGGGAATAAATCTAACAAAAATTGTCTTCCCTTTTGGACCTGGAAAAGAAAAGATGCAGGAGTTATCAAGCTGCAGGGAAATGTTAGACAGGCAGAGTAAGGCTTTATCTCTAATTTACAGAAAGCTGTCATGGATGAGACTCCCACTCAACCGAGAGAGCAAAGCAATTGATGGATATTGGCCTAAAGCCCCGGAGCAGTGCGCGCACTTTGAAAACGTTTTAACTTTAATTTAAAATATTCAAAATTGCTCTGGCCAGTCTGGCTGGTGTGGCTCAGTGGTTGAGCATCGACCCATGCACCAAGAGGTCGCCGGTTCGATTCCTGGTCAGGACACATGCCCAGGTTGTGGGCCAAATCCCCAGTGGAGGGCATGCAGGAGGCGACCAATCTATGTTCTCTCTCACTGATGTTTCTCTCTCCCTCTCCCTCCCTCTCTCTCTAAAATCAATAAAGGAAAAAATAATTTTTTTTTTTTCAGAATGGCCCTGGCCAGTTTGGCTCAGCAGTTAGAGCGCTAGACCACAGACCAAAGGGTCTCAGGTTCAGTTCCCAATCAAGGGCACGTACCTGGGTTGCAGGTTTGAACTCTGGCCCAGTAGGAGTCGTGCAGGAGGCAACCAATCAATGTGTCTCTTTCACATCAATGTTTCTCTCTCTCCCTCTCTCTCCTTTCCACTCCATCTAAAAATCAGTGGAAAAATATCCTTGGGTGAAAAAATTAAAAATTGAATTGCCATTTGACCCAGTGATCCCACTCCTAGGAATATACCCTAAGAAGCCTGAAACACCAATCAGAAAGAATATATGTACCCCCATGTTCATAGCAGCGCTATTTACAATAGCTAAGATCTGGAAACAGCCCAAGTGTCCATCAGTGGATGAATGGATAAAAAAGCTGTGGTACATATACACAATGGAGTACTATGCAGCTGTAAAAAAGAAAGATCTCTTATCCTTTGAGACGACATGGAGGGACCTCGAGAGTATTATCCTAAGCCAAACAAGCCAAGCAGAGAAAGACAAATATCACATGATCTCACTTATTTGTGGAATATAATGAACATAACAGTCTGAGGAACAGGGTAGACCCAGAGATGTGGAAGTAGGGTATAGACTGACACCCCTCAGAAGAGGGGGTGGGGGGGAGGGAAGATATAAACCACAGAACTTAAACACATATATGCATAACTGATGGACATGGACAACAAAGCTGGGGACAGGGTGGGGGGATGGGGAGGAGGGGGTCAATGGGGAAAAAAGGAGAAACATCTGTAACAAAAATAAATTAATAAAAAAAAAGGATTTAAAAAAATAAAATAATTTATTCAAAATGGTTGAAAGAGCCATCTACTCAAAGCAGAGTGTAAACTACTACTAGAAGAATTAGTCATTATTAACAATTATGGATCAAAGTCAAAATGTAATAACATTGTAAGTATTGGTTTACGTATGTAAAAATGTAATCTTTTCCAAGACCAAGAACAATGTTTTTATAGTTACACTTATATTTTAAAGCAAATAGTGGCTCTTTCCCTCCCACCACCACCTCAGAAAAGATTGTCTATCTATTAATTATGTCTTTAGAAAGGTGGTGTCCCAATGAACCACTACTCTCACCATAACCTAATTAGTAATTTCAGTATTGAGTATAAAAATGTTAAACCTATAAATGGTGATAAGTAGAACCTGCCCAAATACAGGGGGTTTAAATTTTAATCATAAAAGGGAACTTTGTGATTTAAAAACTACAATTGACCTTAAAATGATATATTCTTTTATTTAAAAAAATATATATATTTTACTTCTTTCATTCTTTTTTATTAATAGTTACTATTACTATTATTATCAGTTTTCACTTTATTCAATCCCTATTTTATTCTCTTATTCCTTCTGTCTCTGGATGGAGCCTAAGCCAAGAGAACAAGTTGACCTTTGAAGTTGTAAGAAGCCTAGTCTGAGCACTGACTGAATGCCTGGCTGCCCACTCACCAGATTTTACATCTGCCTGGGTTCTTCCATTCCACACTTTTGGCCTCCACTATCCAGGAAACTTCCCTGTGTCAGGATATCACATACCCAAAGATTCTTGCTATTGCCTTCTCCCAGCAATGACAAGGCCACATTTATTACATTCTTTTTAGATGGGTTTCTAATCTATCATTTAATAGTTCATATGGGGATTCAAGATTTTAAGAGTGTGTGGTTAGAGGTGAGAGGTCTTTCATACAGAAAGAACTAAGGCCTTTCTTGTGGCTGTTGTCTAGTCTGATACTCTTTGTCAAGCTGGCCAAGAGTCAGGTCATCCTGTCATGGATGTTCTCAGTAATGCTCTTCTGCCCTGGTGATGCCCAGTTGGTGCAAACTTCTTTCTGACATCTCTATCTCCCCTAGTCTGAAACATTTCTTATCCCTTTTGAAAATGATTAAGTAATTATATTCTATGAAGAAACCTTTAAACTAATTTTTAAAGAACTGTTATTATTATCAATTCAATATTACCATAGAATAATAGTCCTAACAAAATTATATATGATAAATAATAAAGATTTATATAATCATTATAATTTAGATATTATATTGATGATAGATAAAGGTCATTGTTAATGATACATTAATTTAAAACAAGAGTACTTGGTAAAAACAAAACAAAATAAATAACATTTTCTGCTCAGGATTTATTAACCATATAGGATAGTCCACATTTTAATTATCTTTTTAGATAAAACACTACATTATCAGAAAGTGAATATATTTAATATTAGAGTCTATCAATTAGCAAATAATAATATTGCTAATGATAATATTTAAGCATAGAATGTTAATCTGGGAAATAAATTCAATTTTATGTTACCACTTTATTCTTAAATAAATAAAAATATATTGCATTTAGTGTGATTATTTTCTATTCATTCAAAACATTTGAATTGCAATTGTTAATTGCTTTTGCAATAATCTTTATGATTTTCACAATGTCAAATTGTTTTTGTAAACTTACTCATTGCAAAATAAAAGAATCCAGTAGAACCAAAAGACAAAGTTGTCTGGGATTTGAAAGACTTAATGATTCATCCATTAATTTAATAATACTTCCAATAATACTTCCTGATATCTATCATATACTCACCAACTATGCAGAGTGCTAGAAATCAATGATAAGACATAGTATTTACTGTCAATACTCCAGCCAAATATGTTGTCCTTTTTTTTTAATTTTCTTCAAAGTATTTATCTTTATTGTTGAAAGTATTACAGATGTCCCTCTTTTTTCCCCCACTGACCCCTCCACCCTACTCCCATCCCCCACCAGGCTTTCACCTTACCATTTGTCTGTGTCCATTGGTTATGCAAGCATGCATATAAATTCTTTGGTTAATCTCTTTTCAAACCCCCTTTCTCCTTTCCTCTGAAATTCATCAGTCTGTTCCATGCTTCCATGTCTCTGGATCTATTTTGTTCCCTAGTTTGTTTTATTCATTAGATTCCACAGGTAAGTGAGATCATGTGATACTTGTCATATGATGTTTTTAACCACCATAGTTTACTGAGTATTAATAAAATGGCAGCTTCAGTGTTCTTTGACAGATTAAGACCCTAGTTGGCCTCTATTGTTCTTTCTGCTTTTCACTCTCAATCCCTCCCTCTTTTCTGTCTTCTAGACTTGAACCCCACTGTCCTAATTTCTTGCTTTTGGTTTATCCTAACCTTGGGTCTTAGCTAACTATGGATCCTTCCAAACAATGGTTCAAGTTCTTCTGGCTATACTGTTTCATGTGTCAGCCATCCCAAGTAAACAAATATCCCTTTCTGCTTACTGGGTTCCAGCCCCAACATTCCCCTTCTAAATACTGCACTGCACTTCTCTAAGTACTCTTTCATCAGGTCTTTGAGCAAGATCTGAAGATGGTGAAACCATTCATGTGGGATATTACTCTATAGAAGTCTACAAAGTATGTTTATGGCACAGAGAATAAGAAATACATCAATTTTTTAAAAACTGTATAACCTAAGATAATATTGCCACAATTTTAAAGTGTTCTCTATATCCTCTAACATAGTTCTTCTTTATTTATTCACTAAGGACATATTTACTTATCTACAATGGTATGCTCTGGTATGCAATAGTGAGAAAGGCCCTGCTCTCATAGAGATTAAAGTTCAGCAGTAAAAACAGATGTTGAACAAGAATCACAAAGGTGCTACATGCTATAAGGAAGGGCTAGGATAATTGGACTTATGATAGATAGCCTTTACCTAGCAGGCTTCTGGGAAGACATGAGGATCAAACCAATGTTCTTGTACACCATAATCCATTTCTATTAGCCTACTTATAATTCACTAGATAGTAAGTATCAACGTAAGCTACATTTTCATTCTCTTTTAGGATAAGGTGCTATATTATTCATAAATAAATATATTTACTGTTGGATTACACTGATTAATGTGTAAAACATTCTCTTGCTGGTTATTTTTTATTACTGTAAGTCCTTATGGCAACAAAAAAATCCAAATGAACTCAAAAGTTAATGAACTGAAGTGCATTCAGCTCTTTCCATGATATGTACCTTAGAGCACTGAGGTGGTAAATAATTTGACAATGCACCAGGAGAAATCCATAGATACTTTTTCATTTCACATAGATAGACCTAGGAATATGTAGATGCATAAATTTATTCAAGTGTCCAAGATGTTATGTGCATGTTTTTTTAGAACAAACTACTAAATTGCTCAAATCTCACCTTTTCCAGTAAATTAGAACTCTACATGTAAATATGGATAAATCTATCTTCTATTATTTTCAGCATTTATTGCATATCACCTTTTTTCTATGTATCAGAGTTTGTTTGTTTTTTCTTAAATGTAGATTAGTCTACACCATTAGATGATCCTCTGCTACTGAGTATTTGTTTATTCCTTCTTTAAATGTTCCACAGGAGCCGTAGCATTGAGTCTGTTGTATAGTCAGTATTCAACAAATTCTTGGTGGGTTAAATGGAATGCAATGGAATTAAGTGAACTAGCTGTTAAATCAGTCACATTCACAGTTTTGAAGTGATTGATCTAAAAAAACATGTCAGGATACTGAACAGAAGGTTCACAATTGTATAAACATCCTAACCATAATTATAATTATTTTTCTACACAACATGGGGGCATGAAAAATTGAATCACTAAATTATTTATTACAGTTACTTCTTTTAAACCAATCTTTTCATTAGAAACGGTACCTGATTGTCTGACTTTAAGAATTTCTTTCCTCCAACTAATTTGTGTCTGAAAGGAACAACATCAGGGGAATGATTAAATACTGAAAAAAATAAAAGACCTAAGGCAACCCACAGATGACATGCCCTGAATTATCAAGGTTCTCTTGCTAATTGCAGCCCAATTCCAACAGATTGGAGTATTGCTATCTCAGAAGGAGAGTCAAAAACCAAAGAGATCAATAATAAATGGGCATAGAGAACACAGCCCACGGGAACACTGTTCTCAGTACAGTTCCTTCCCCTGTGGGAAACTTTTTGTTAACTAGCATTAGTTTATAGGCAGTAATTTTTCTAGAAGGAATAGGTATTCAAAGAACACCCCAGTCTAAGAAGAACACTAAATGTGATGAAGAGGTCATTGAGCAGAGATCAAAGGAAGTCTGCAGCTGTTCTATTCTGGTTGTCCTTGGGTGTTCTTTGATGTCTATGTAACTGTTTGGCCTAAAAATCAGAATCCTATGGAGAAAGAGCCACTCCCATTTCTCCCACCAACTTTACTGGGTTTTACCTAGAAGTTGAGAATTAGGTAAACACCCAGGCATATTGGCTTTTTAAGCATTTAAAGTTATAGGAACATTCTTAGTTTTGAGGGGAAGTGTGGTGGATGGTTAAATCAAAAGCGTACATGTTAAAAATTTTTTAATCCCTCCATGTTAGTATAAAATTTTATAAATGAGAACCCTAGACTTTCAGTGATGAATCTGGTCCCTCTTTCAAGTTGCATAGGTCATGTCTCATTACTCAGAAAATGATCTCATCTTTCCTTGTTTATCTTTAGACATCTTCCTAGAAATTATGAGATTAATATTGAACTAGATAAATGTATTAGCCACCATTAATGCTAGGGGTTATGAAGACATTATGCTTTGTTTTACTAACATTTTAGATGTTTTTTAAGCTCAGCAATTATTTCATTTAGACATATTGTTTTTGGTAATGATCCCTAAAATATAAAAGTTTTAATTGTAAGAGTAGAAGAGTATCTATATGTATTCAGGGATTTAAGGATACATTAAAAATCCCAAAGTTCATAAACCAGTTGAGGGCATGTTTCCTATATCTTTTACCATGGATACAGTACCACCAGGTTCATTCAGACCAAAATGTCACAAACCTGGTCTTCATTGGCACATTTTCATAGCCAAAATAAAATTGAAAGTAATTATTGAGTAACTCAGGCAAAAAGCCCCTATCCTACAATTCCCTTAACTATCTGGCTGATAGGTTTCTGTCTGAAACATCCCAATTAATTACAGCACTTCACACTTCGCTCTGACTGTGGAGACTTGCCAAGTCACTGACATTAGTCTGTCCTCTGTGCATGCAAATGTCTCCATAGCAAGGGAGTGCTTTCTAAAGAGTGACTAGACCAGGTCCCTTAGAACATGAGTCAGGCAATCCAAACAACAGCATTGCAAAGTGGGTCTGTTTTACTTCTGTTTAAAAGCCAGAGAGACAGGACCAAGAAACTAACCTTTTCCTCAACTGGGAAATTTCACTTTATCTCTGTGACACTAAAGGAACATAGTATTTAGAAAGTGTCTGATTAATGGGAGCAATGAAGACCTCCGATGTAGTCAATATATGAAAAAGCTGACCCAAGTTACCAGTTTGTAGTTGACTCTGAAACTCACTATATCTGCATTTGTACTCTGTGAACAAAATCTGATGGACTGGATAGATAATGCACTGACCAATAGATAGACAAAAAATAACAACATTTGCTTTTTGATTGAAGACTCTGAAGATGAAGAAATAAATATTTTAAATATGGCTTTTTCATCTTTATTGCAATTCAGGCAATAATAGTGAGTTATAAATACCCATTTTATGACAACTTCTGGATAGACTTTTGTTTCTAAAATAATAATAATAATAAAAGTTTGCTTCATTTCAGCTGGGTTTTTGTCTTTTTATTTTCCTCAGAAGGAAAGCAAGAAACTATAAAGTTAAACTTTTCATGTTTTATTTTGAAGCTTTGCTGCATTCTATTTCCTTTCAGAGTTTTATTTTGAGCAGTTATTTTAGGAATAGGAAAATTAATTACAATTACAATGATTACAAAATGGAAGGGGAAAAGAGACTGTGTTATATCTCACACAAAGCACAAGGCCTGGTTTATGTAAGAATTTTATACAATATTACTGCATTACTGTTCACACTGTGCAAAAGTAGCTGTAGAGAAGTCAGTGAAGGAGATTAAGGGATCAAGGCCATATTCCGTTCTGTGAGGTTTACTGCGGGTAATGCTGTTACAAGGTTGCCTTTGCTCTTGGCTTCAAGGTGAACCTTGGCTCTGAGTTGGCCCTGGTGATGATATTTTGGTGGCAACATACAGAGCATTCTGGCTTGTGTGTTCAGTATCTCAAGTGGGAACTGAGTAGCTATGTCATGGCACTCTCTTGTCCCGTCCATTTAGTCTGTCTTTGCGAGGATGGAGGTGAGGGCGCTGAGGGTACATTCTGGGAAAATTAAGAGACGCCTAAAGAGCAAAGGGGCAAAGCGACACCAGCAGTCAGGCATAAAAATGTCCCCAGCTGTCAATTCGGACACCACACACTAATTTTAAAGCAGAAGATACGCCTTAGAAAGTTATATGCCTTCCCCAAGTGAATTTATTTCAAAGTTCTAGCCTCATTCTTACAAAAACAGACAAATAAAAGCCTATATTTGTTATTCACATATCATAAATTAAAAATTAGGCAAAGGATGTTCTACTCTTCCACTGTTTTGTGGTTATTTCAGTCCTTTCACATTTTTATGCCTGGGTTTCTCCAAGTGTAACATGAACGCTTTTTCCTTATCAATCATTATTATCTGTCTGTTTTTAAAGTTACGTATCAGAGTAATAGTTTAATCTCGGTTTCTATTTCGGTTCAAAGATAACCTTTTTTTTTTTTTTTTTTCTGCAATGTGCACTTTTTTTTTTTGAAATGTCCTAAACATAAAACAATATTTCTCCAAATGGATGGAAATTAAACTATAATGCTTTAATGAAAAAGAAATCACCACCCCCTCCCCAATCGTTTAGGGGATATTTGGTGACAAGTTAAAGAGCCCACCATTTTGCAGAGCAGAGAAACATATCCGTTAACAAACCTTATTTGAATCTTCACTCTCAACCATCTCCACTTTTGAACCTCTAGTCCAGGCCACAGTACTTGCTACAGTTTAATACAGTGGTGTTACTGTTTCTCTCTCGTTAAGTTGGCAATACAGACAGTACGTTGATCTCTGGGACACTCATTCAGCAGACCTTCATTCAGCAAAAATTTATTGAGTGTCTCCTATGTGCTCGGCATTTTATGTTCCAGTCAGACTGAACTACTTGCCATTCCTCCCACATGCCACCCTTCCTGGTCTTCATTCCTTTGATGGTAACAACTCCTCTGCCCAGATGACTCTCCCTCATTACTTCATCACATCTATCTCTGTTCAACTCTTGCCCATTTATCAAGGCACAGCTCAGATGCTTCTTCCTTTTGAAAACTGTTTTTTATTTCTTTCAACAGGAGATGATTTCCTTCTCATTCATGCCCAATAAGATCTTAGCTGTACCCTGCTACGTAATTTGTGAGGTCCAGCACAAAATGGAAATAAAATGCCCCTTGTTCAAAGCTTAAGAATTTCAGGAGAGTGGCAGCAAAGCATTAGACCAAGTGTGGGCCCTTTTAAGGGCAGGGCCCTGTGAGAAGCCAGCCCTGTCTGTACCTCCCCAATGCACTAATTGCTATCAATTTTGCTAATGCATGAGCTATTTTTACACACAGATTGACTTTTCTTTTTGAATATACTGTAAGCTCCTTGAGAATAGTGTCTGCATATATTCTCACAGTAACTAAGAGTTAGAGAGTTCTGCAAAGTATCATATTCTAATTCTTGCTACTAAAATGTAGACCACGGACTGGCAGCACCTGGAAGCTATAAAAATGTAGAATCTCTGACCCCACCCAGACCAACGGAATCAAATGTGCATTTCACAAGATGTCTATGTGATTTGTATGCAGATTCAAGTTTGTGAGCACTGTTCAATGAGTAAAGAAATTGTTCTCTAGAACTGAAAGCACACATGAAGTGGAAAAATTATCTGTTAAGGATATGAACACAGAAAGCCGATTTCTGCCATTTTCAGCATGAGAGAAACACTGGGTTAACAGTTCCTATTCCTCTTTTAATCCTCCCATTTTCTCTTCCCTTTGAGAGAAGGGATTAATTTTCTCATCAGTAATATATGGAAGAGCCTGGTAACTCCAGGGCCCATTTTATTAGGAACTGGTACCTTGTAAGACAGGCATGGATATATAGGTCTGGAAATTCCAATCTTCTCACTTCCTCCTTCTCTCATGTCTCTTTTCCTCCTGTGATCTCTAGCACTCTGATCTGCCAGTGACTCATATTATTAAACAAGTAGCCAAACAATTCTATCAGCATGACAAAAGTCAAAGAAATAAAACAGGCTTATGGGTTGATGGAACTCAGATTTCACCAGAAAACTCAGAAGGTGCCTGTCTACTACAACATTCTACCTTTGATTCTGTCTTTGACTCCTATCTGAAATTACCACACTAAGAATCTCTCAAAGCAGTCAACATAGCAGTTGTGTGGGAAGATGGAATGTTTTAGAATTTTCTAAAACTCCAGGTCTCCATTCCAGGAGATACTGTAACATGGTTCTCTGAAAAGATTATAAGAAGACCTGTGCAATTACGCAGATCACGGCCTTGTAATAATAGCTCTGTGATTTGGGTTTTAAAGAAAACAGCAAATAAATAAATAAATAAATAAATAAATAGAAATATGGTAGAAAACAATCAACTTAACCATATTAAAAATTACTAAAGATTCTAAATATATCAGTTTAGGGGAAAATTCTATTAAACAATTTTTCAATGATGCCAAAAATCAAACATGATATTAATGAGTATATGCTCACATCTCATTATTGTTACTTGCTTAGTTGCTTCCAAGATAGTTTATTTGAGAAGGATTAGGTCTTAGGACTCTGAATTCTCTGAAATGTAATCAAAGTTTAGAATCTCAACGCATGTGGATTTTAAGGACCTTCATAAAATTTTAACTCCAAAAGTGAGATTCTATCACAGACTGTATTTGTGCATAAAAGCCCTCTAGAGGGAACTTTTAGCAATTTTTTTCCCCTGGATATCCCTCAGTTTTTTTTAGCCTTCGTTTTACTTGTTCATGTTCACAGAAATGAAGTGTTTTTTGTTTTTTTTTGCCATTGCTTTTCGGAATCTGTATTTTAAAGGTAATAATTGCAGGTAACACAATAGTGAGTTCTGCTGCCCAAGCTCCAAAATGCTAATTTTTGGAGAATAAATAAATAGAATGACATAGTAGCAGACCAATACTCTAAGGGGAAAGCCTGAATTGGTGAGTTGAGTTTGTTTAACAGAGACAACTTTATTCAAGTCCTCCATGGTAATAATAGTGGCTGGTAGACTCAGATGACACTGAAACAAGCCAAATTTCCGTTGGCTGGTTGCTTTTTGCTAATTGGTGGCAGAAGATGGCTATGGTTTTACAACAGAAACTTTGATTCTTTTGTATTAGTACTGATTCAGATTCCACTCCTGTATGTTGTTATCTGTGTCTGTGTAATATACTACAAAATTTAGCAACTTAAAACAATACTATGACAATACTATGTATTGTCTTGCATTTTCTGTGGTTCAAGAATGTGTGCTGTTAATCCTGGTGTCTATGCCTCGAGCTCTCTCACAGGTTCCAGTTCACCCATGATCTGGAGCTGCTGCTTCACCTGGACACTTGACTGGGGGTGGTGGGAATCACTCTCGTGCGCATGGATCCCTCTGCAGGGCAGTTTTACGACATGGTGAGAAATCCAAGCGAGCAAGAGAAGATCTTTAAGAGGAAGCCACTGTCTCTTTATAACCTAATTGCAGAAGTGACATTACGTCACTCCTGCAGGTTTCTATTGATTTGGAAGTGAGTCACTAAATCCAGCCCGCAGCCGGGGAAGGAGATTGCACCAAGGCATGATACTGGCAGTGAACCACTGGCAGTCATCTTAAGGACCATCTATTACACTCTCCCCTTTAAGAGGAAATAGCAGCTAGAAAAATATAAGTTCTTCTGTTTTAGCATTCTACATATATTTTCTAAGATATTTCTTTTCAATACACAATGGCAGTGAGAGGGCAGGGGGAGCAGACTGACAGCTGTTTCCAGAAACATCAGCCAGAACCACACTACTAAAGTCACCAGCTGCTGCTGCGCTCGGGGCCATTTTATTTCTTTTTTTTTAATTGCTTAAAAAAATTTTTTTTAATGTATCTTTATTGTTGAAAGTATTACAGATGTCCTCTCTTTTCTCCCCCACTGACCCCTCCCCACCTTCACCGCACTGTTGTCTGTGTCCATGGGTTATGCATGTATGCATATAAGTTCTTTGGTTAATCTCTTCCCTCCTGCCTTGCCTCTGAGATTTGACAATCTGTTCCATGCTTCTATATCTCTGGATCTATTTTGTTCATCAGTTTTTTTTGTTCATTAGACTCCACATATAAGTGAGATCATGTGATACTTGTCTTTTTCTGACTGTCTTATTTCACTTAACATAATACTCTCCAGGTCCCTCCATGTTGTCTCAAAGTGTAAGAGATCTTTCTTTCTTACAGCTGCATAGTATTCCATCATGTAAATGTACCACAGCTTTTGTATCCACTCATCTATTCATGGATACTTGGGCTGTTTCCAGATCTTAGCAATTGTAAATAGTGTTGCCATGAACACAGGGATGCATATGTTCTTTCTGATTGGTATTTTAGGATTCTTAGGATATATTCCTAGAATTGGGATCACTAGGTCAAATGGCAGTTTTATTTTTAATTTTTTAAGGAAACACCATATTGTTTTCCATAGTGGCTGCACCAGTCTGCATTCCCACCAGCAGTATACTAGAGTCCCCTTGTCTCCACACCCTTGCCAGCACGTGTTGTCTGTTGATCTGTCTCGGGTATTTTTATTTGAGCTGGACAAAGACATTTATGTAAAACTCTCCCATCCCACACTAGGAGCATGAAATATCTATGTGACACATTTTTGTGTCATGAATAGAACACACTATTTATTTGGGGGGAAATATAAAACAATTGAAAATGTATTCATCTGAATTCTTTCACTTATAAGTAACCATTACCCAATTCAGATAAATATAAATTTTTAAAAATTGGATTGAATGCTCGAAAAATACAGAAGTGTGTTTGGCTTGAGGCACAAAACAGGAATTTTAGCCAATTTCACCACGTCTTTCTCCTGCTTTCACTCAGTCTCTCACTAATTCTGTCTGTTTTTTTGTTTGTTTGTTTTTCTTTTTCATTTTCCTATTTGAACTCATTCCCAAACACACATTGTTAAGAAGAAACCTGACATTTCCAGACTTCTCATTTTTACAGCTAGAATTTCTATTAAATAGCAAGTTTGTGTGTGTTTTTTTAATTTCCAAAATTTCAACTGGCATCCTAGAATGAAATATGTACCATCCTGGTTTAAGTTGCATACTCATTTGGGCCAGGAAAAGATATATGTAAAATATGTGACGAACCAGGCCTGGGTAATACGTCTGTTTCAGATTGGGGTCAGTCTCACTGAGATAACATGGACTAAGTGTGGAGGAGGAGTAAATCCCTAAAGAAAAATTGGGTGCTAAAAATTGGAATGAGAGCTGGTCTAGCAAAAGCTACATATGCCAACTTCCAGTACTTATTCAGTGCCTACAATGTGCCAGGTACCATGTTGATGTTAGGTGCAATTGGACTGACAACTTGTCTAGTTTCCTTCTCCTGAGAGAGAGACTCAAGAAGGCTGAGCAAATGGTAACAAGGTGCACCAAGTTCCTTTAACCAGTTCAGAAGGGGGAAAAAGTCTAAGTGAATACTTTGTAACATAAATGTATACAGCTTTAAAGAGTTATATTAACAAATAAATAGCTTATAATAGAGATAAAATATTTTTGAAGCTATATTTTAAGGGAAAAATTAGGATCCTACTCTATTGGCCTCATAAAGGTATAAACTCTGTTACCACCTCCTGCTTTGGCTACGTCGTCATGGAAAGAGCAGAGTCACTTCCAGTCCTGATCTGTCTTTCTCCCTTTTTGATAAATTGGTGCCTCTTTCACGGGAACCCTATTGGGGCCAGATTAGACTTAAAATAATCACAATGATCAAATATTGTGGTGATTATTTTTATAAGGAATTTGATTCTTAGGTAAGTCTTATAAGTTTCTAAATCTGGTTTTGTCAAGGGTGACACATTAACTCATGTAATAGAATAGATAGACCTTTATGTAACATGTTATAAGGCAGTCATCCTCCCCACATTTATTCTCTTACTCTGTTAGGAGATAAAGATCTAAGGGAACACTGGAAGAATACTAAAAGTTACCAAAATAGACCTGTTATTTTTCTGGTTTTAACCCAAAAGATCAAGCCGGAGAAGAGCGGAGGGTCAGTGTATGCATGCCGTTGTCGAGGGAATAGACACATGTTCATTTTTATTTGCTTAAGATTATGAGCTGCTGGAACACTGCAGCACTTGTAAATGATTTATGGAATGAGACACATTCCTGCTTAGTGCACAAAGGCTATCAACTGTGCTAGCAATTACAGAGATCAGGTGCTATTTTTAGTGGTATAGTTACACAGGAACCACATTATTATTATATGAAATATCATGAAATATAAACTACTCTTGAACACAATAGAGTTCTTATGAAGTTATGCCTAACAAAAAAGTAGTGAGAGAATGCTTATATTTCTTTGAAGTCTGTCTACAGATGCAAAATGAAGCAATTAACAGAAATTATACATAATTTTCGTTATAGCCCTTGGTTCTGCATGGGACTTTAATGTTCATGTGTTATGTGTAACCCAAGTGTGATCTCACATCCCCCTTCAAGGGTACACATCCTCTAATATATTCGGACAAAATGCTGTGCCTCATCTCCACTTCCCAGCCATGCATTAACCACCTGCTTCTCTGCTTACACGGTACTCTGGGCCTGGTGTTCATTTCTACACCATGGCACCTCCAGGGATAACCCTGATCACTTCATTCCCTAAAGTACCACTGATTCATGGATGTATATGTGGCAAGCAGTGTGTAGATTTTGGACAATGGATGGGATAATTTTCAGAGCATCAAAGCCCAGTAAATGTTTTAAATAAATTTTAAGAAATTCTGTGTTGTCGTTTTTAATATTTTTCAGTATTTCCTTCATGGATTCTTCACACTTGTCTCTTACTTTCATGCTTCATCTTCTCAGCAGGTTGCAGACCTCTCCTTCTGCCCTTGACCTCCTCCCCACTGTTCTCAAGCATTCTTTTCTTCAAACCCCAGATCTCTGTTCATTAATGTGCTCTGCATATGAACTTATCATTTTGTCTAGTACTAGTCCATCGGGCTCCAGACCCATTAAATTACGTTCCCTGAAACATAAATAATTGCTTACACAGATGCATAAAACTAATACACACAGATAGGAAGCAAGATTGGGTGGCACAGAAATGCACACACACAGAAAAATATATAGACATGGGCATGATGTACATACATCACACACACACACACACACACACAAACTCAACATCTGAATAACAAAATATGACTGTTAGAAAAAAGAGTGCTTTAATCTTGGTTGTTGCCACTCATTTATTTCAATCAACCTTCTTGAAGTACAGTTTATGAGTTTATTCTAATCAAGAGATTTAAAAAATGAATGTTGCAGACACCTAAAATATAATGGTTAATAAATAAACAGGGATCAAAAGACCAAAACAGTTACTAAATAAACAGAACTCAACTGTGGCATACTAAAGTACAACATATAATGAACACACACACACACAATTCACACACAGCCAGGGGAGCAAAATATTCAATAATTCAGGGGACGACCACTTCTAAGTGCTGATCAGGCATTCACATGAGAAGCATAACGGAAGGATTTCCATGATTTACGTAGCCATTGTCTTTCTCGTCCCTACTCCTTTTGATGACTTTGAGTTGTCATTTTTAACCTGGCATCTGAAAACCATCATCATTCTGTGATAGAGAAAGGACACTCTGACCAACAGAGGTTTCAGTTATTACTAGTATTCTAATGCTTTTCTATCCTTGCATACATTAATTTTTATTGTTTTTGGATTTTTTTCCCCTTCTACTGTATCTTTAACCCTTTTTTCTTCTCTATGGGACAGCCTCCCTGCAATGAAGAACTCAGTGCTGATAGGGTCCTGGTCACTTCTCTCTGATGCCTATCTGTGCTCTCTTTCTTTCCTCTCTTCTCACACATGTATCCAGCTTTAACACAAAGGGACTTCCTACCCTCTCTCTGCTAACAATTCTATTCAATCTATGTTCCCAAAGCTGTCGCATCAACAACCCCCTCCTTTAAAACATGGTTCTTTCCACACTGGCCTGTATGGCTCAGCAATTTGAGTGTTGGCCTGTGGACCCAAGAGTCGCAGGTTCGATTCCGACCAGGGGCATGTACCTCAGTTGCAGTTCATCCCCAGTCCTGGTGGGGCCCCTGCAGCAGGCAGCCAATGGATGTGTCCATATTTCTCTCTCTTTCCCCCACCCTCCCACTCTATCTGAAGATAAAGGGAAAAATATCCTCAGGTGAGGATTTAAAAAAATACATATATGATTCTTTCTTGGATTTATTTTGATTATGTATGGTTTGAATGAATCTTTTCTTCAGAAAAAAAAAAAAAAACAATCCATTCCTTAAGCAAAAAAGCCCTTGAAGGTTTTTGTTGTTGGTGGTTGTTTTGTTTTATTTTTAAACAATGTTCTCAGAGAAACCAAATACTCTGAAATTCCTTTCCATTTACTGAAAGAATCCTCCCCACATAACAAAAAATCCATAAGTCAAAACCTGTTGGCTTTTTATGAATAATAAAAGTATCGCTTGAAGACCAACCACTTAAGATTTGATTGACCAGTTTATGTGTGTAGGACTCTTCTAGACTAAGGAAATGGTGATCCTTTGATTGAACTTACAGAGACGGCAATTCACTCAGTTTTACAGTGGCTACTTCCAGCACAAATAAATTGGAGGCTTTTGTTTTTGTTTATCACAAAGTGCATTTAAAATATTATGTGATTCGTTTAATCCAGATATCAGCTAAAATATTGTTCCTTCAGATCTTAATACAATTATCTCAAACCTCTATTTAATACAGTATAGAGAATCAAATGTCTTCCTCAAGATTTCTATGAATTTCTGCAGATCTTTTTAATTTTTAACTCTTATCATACATATATTTAGGGATTAATTTAGTGTCTAGATTGTCTTATCCCGATTTTAAATGATAATGTTGAGCAGGAACTTAGTATATTTGTGTATAAAGCTTTGTTAGGGTCAGAGGGATAGGAGTGCATAGCAAGGCCCACAACTTAAAATTCCATTTGGGGTGGTTAAGGGAAAGAGAAGGATCAATAGGTAGAGCACAGAAGTTACTTAGGGCATTGAAACTACTCTGATACATTAATGGTGGGTGCATGTCTTTATACATTTGTCAGAATGCAAAATTATACTGTGCACAATACCAAGCATAAAGCCCAATATAAAGTATAGTCTTTGAATGATAACAATGTATAACTGAAATTTCATTGATTATACCAAACATATCAAGTTCCATACTGGTGGAAGATGCTGGTTGGGAGAGGTTCTCTCTCTCTCTTTCTCTCTCTCTCTCTCTCTCTGTAACAAGGGAACAAGGGGCATATGTGAGTCTCTGCACTTTTTCTTTAAACTTAAAACTACTCTAAAAAATAGTGAATTTTAAAAATGTTCCACATTGGAAATAATCCTGCTCCTAAAGCTTAGCAGCAGTTTCCTTGGTTCAGATTTTATCCTCATACCATGCTGCCCAGCCTTTCCTCTCTCCCTGTTCTCTAAACTCTCTTCCACACCCTGACATCTGTTTATATCCAGTACAAGGCAGTATTTTACTCACCTTCACCAGCAGAGCTCCTGCAGAACTATGTTATGCCATTGGAGTCTCCCCTAAAACCTCCAAGTGGCTGAAAAAGGTATTTTCCCTAAACAAAGACAGTTCTCTTCCTAAAGTTAGGATGCTGGAGCCAGCTGTTCAGGTAATTAAATTCTCAAACTCCACTCTATACAAACTGTGAGCAGGGCTCAGATTGCTTGAAAGCAGCCCAGTACTCTTACACGATTCTGAATAGTTTAATGCCTAAAATAATGATGATAAGCATATTCTGCTTCTGCCTCTTCCCTTCTCATCATGCAGTGGGCAGGTGCATGTCCCAAGCCCTTTCTGTCTTTGAATGATTATTAAGAAAGGATGAGTCATTGGAAATCCAGAGACATTCCCAGACACTGAATTTCTGAGCTTGCCTTTGTTAAAATCGAAGTTCAATATTTCTGATTCTGAACTGCCTCTTGAGGTTCCAAATATTCAATGTTCATCAAGGCCACGTGAGTGAAGTTCTCCAACACCATAAAATCTATTCAATATACATATCAAATAAGGAGAGTTATACTATAGGTTAAATTTACAATTCACCTCTACTATCCTCATGTGAGTGATACCGACTTTTGAGCCAAGATGATATCCAAACATCAATTAATTAGTTTAATAGTGATCCTACTGCATTTTTGTCATGGACTTTTCCACTTAATAGAGACTTATTTAATACTGAAAATGTAAGTAAAATGATTCCAGTTGAATTGGTACACACAGGAACATACTCATGGTCTATGTATGCTGGGTAGTTTCATTTCACTTGTTAGACACAATGGTCAGTAGTACGACTTTAAAGTTAATATGCTAAGATTACTATTGTCATAATTATCTGTACAGAGGTTTTAAAAAATGTTTTCTCATTTATAAATATGCCCATACTTTGAAGAAAAGAAATCATTGTAAGTTTAATGCCAAGTTTAAACTGTTATTTTTTCTCTTGCTACTTTCTAATTAATTGTACTTAGTTATAATTAACTTTTAAACATAGTCATTATGAAACAGTTCATTATTCCACATTATGGCAGATTTGGGAATAAAATAATGTATTCAAAGAACATCAAAATATTCTGTTAAAGTAAATAGTTTCCAATGTTTGGTTAATTATTACCTTCTACTATTGAAAATTCTATAAAATTACTTATTTTCAATATATTATTAAAAGTCCAAATATAAAATCATTGAAATAAATACTGTATTTATCATTTATATTTTATATATGGACTTCAATGTTTTCTGTTAAATATATGTATACATTTATTAAAAATGATGATTGAAAAATAGTTAAGCTATCCAAATGTGCAAACTGAATAAAAAAATGAGATAAGAATACAATAAAATATGACTTTTTAATGGCTTTAATTAAATTGGAAAAAGATATATTGGTAAAATGCTTTTATAGGAACTGAGATCATACAAAGGAAAGGTTAAAAAAAAAAAAACATTGTAAAAGGCTCTTTCTTGTCTTAAACATTGTATCACTGTTTTAATTGTCTATTATTACATAACAAACCACCCCAAAACTTAGTGACTTAAAACAATCACCACCATTTTTTTTATTTGTCATTTTTCTGCAATATGGAGGCATTTTGTCTCTACCCTTCATTTCTCATCTGGGGTGGCTTGCTTGGGCTTGTGAATCAGACGTGGCTTCGTTCACATGTCTGATACCTCAGATAGAGTCTTTAAAAGAACTGTAGGACTGGCCTGGACTCTCTCTGTGCTCATAGTTTTCCATCACTCAGAAGTCTTGCACACACTCCTATATAGGGAAGCTGAATGCCGAGAGAGCCCAAACTAGAGCATAGTATCAGCTTGGCCACATTCTGTTGGTCAAAGCTGGTCACAAGGTCAACCCAGATTCCGGGCAAGGGAGATGGACTCCACCTTGTGAGGGGGCTGGAAATGCCTTGAGGTGAATGGGGTGAGTTGCTGGCAGCCATCTCCCACCTTCACCATCTAGGTGGCACTTAGGGAAAGAGAAGTGGTGGTCACCAGGAATTTCAGTGTGTGATGCTTCAGATGTCAAATCTTTAAAAACCAGCATATTTAAGACAAGGCTGCTGCTTTTTAAGAAATCTGAGATTCAAAAATAATGTCTTAAGATATTAACAGATATACACAGATGCTGGCAAAGTTAGATGCCAACTAAGAACTACAAGTTAGCACCAGTTAATCAAATACCACTGATTCTAGACAGATTAGTTTCATTAATAATCTATTTTAGGCACTCAGTATTTCCATCAGAAGGACATACAAATGTTACAAACAGTGAATGATGTCATAATAACCAAAATTATATGTCAATTACCACATTTTCAATTACCTTCCACATTGAGTAATTAACATTTCGTTAATCATCTACTCTACAATTTGGTGTGACTTTCTAAAGTAATAGCTTACCCTCTACCTCTGAAAAATTACTGCTTACCATTGGTGAATATGTAATCAGTTCCTAAACTTTATATTTGATTCAGAAATGTCTTGTGGTAATAAATTCACCTCAAGCAGGACTTATTTAGAGTAGTGTTCATATGTGAGAACAGACATTCCAAGTGACAGTTTTGTGGTTTAGATGTCCTCAATATACAAAAAGTATGCCAAAAATGGATTCACAGACATTAAGAAAGGATTTTTAATGACGTGCATTTGACAATCAGAGTGCTTTTTATAGGAGTGTTCTCGTAGCAGTGTAAGGAAAAGAAAATGTTATTTTGATTAATATGAAATCATATGAGCTGAGATTTTGAATAACACTCCAAATGCAGTCCTTCTTTGTGCATTTTGGCATTGAAGTGTGGTGTAGTAGAAAGTACATGGATTTTGACAGCTCTAACTTCAAATCTTAGCTTATTCATTTATTAGTGGATTTGTCAGCTTTTGCTATGTTAATGCTACCTAACAAACCACCCCGAACTCTAAAGCAGCAAACATTTTATTTTCTAGCTCAGAGGTTCCACAGGTCAAGGTAGTTTTGCTCTATAGGTTATGCTTGACTGGGCAACTCTTCTTTTCTTTCTTTTTTTTTTTTTTTTTTTTTTATGAACAGCATTTTTATTTTTTATTTTATTGTACTTATTTATTTATTTTTACTGTTGAAAGTATTACAGATGTCCCCCTATTTTCCCCCATTACCTCCTCCTCCCCACTCACACGCCCCTCCTCCTTTTCCCAAATTAATGTCTGGGTCCATTGGTTGTGCATATATGCGTGTAAGTTCTTTGGTTTATCTCTTCCCACCCTCTTCCAGCCCCCATCCTTCTGAGGTTTGTCAGTCTGTTCCCTACTTCCATGACTCTGGATTTCTTTTAGTCGACAACTTATTTTGTTCATGATATTCCATAAATAAGTGAGATCATGTGGTATTTGTCTTTCTCTGACTTGCTTATTTCGCTCAGCATAATACTCTCCAGGTCCCTCCATGTCGTTTCAAAGGATAAGAGATCTTTCTTTCTTACAGCTGCATAGTATTCCATTGTGTAAATGTACCACAGCTTTTTTATCCACTCATCTACTGATGGACACTTGGATTGTTTCCAGATCGTAGCTATTGTAAATGACACTGCTATGAACATAGGGGTGCATATATTCTTCCTGATTGGTGTTTCAGGCTTCTTATAATATATTCCTAGAAGTGGGATCACTGGGTCAAATGGCAGTTCCATTTTTAATTTTTGATGAAACATGATATTGTTTTCCACAGTGGCTGCACCAGTCTGCATTCCCACCAGCAGTGTACTAGAGACCCCTTTTCTCCACACCCTCGCCAGCACTTGTTGTTTGAGGATCTGTTGATGGCCGCCATTCTGGCAGGTATGAGGTGATATGTCATCATCGTTTTAATTTGCATCTCTCTGATAATTAGAGATGTTGAGCATTTTTTCATATGTCTCCTGGCCATTTGTATGTCCTGTTTGAAGAAGTGTCTATTCAGGTCCTCTGCCCATTTCTTAATTGGATTGATCTTCCTTTTGTTGAGTTGTATGAGTACTCTATATATTTTGGATATTAACCCCTTATCTTATGTATCATTGGCAAATATGTTCTCCCAGAGAGTGGGTTCATTTTTCATTTTGATGCTGATTTCTTTTGCCGTGCAAAAGCTTTTTAGTTTTATGCAATCCCATTTATGATTTTTTTCCTTTGTTTCTCTTGCCCTAGGCAATGTATCAGTGAAAATTCTACTATGTATGATGTCTGAGATTTTTCTGCCTATATTTTCTTTTAGGATTTTTATGGTTTCACAAGTTATATTTAAGTATATTATTGATTTTGAGTTTATTCTTGTGTATGGTGTAAGTTGGTGGTCTAATTTCATTTTTTTTTTACATGTACCTGTCCAATTTACCCAACACCATTTATTGAAGAGACTGTCTTTTCTCCATTGTATGCTCTTGACTCCATTGTCAAATATTAATTGCATATACTGTCTTAGGTCGATTTCTGGGTTCTATATTCAGTTCCATTGATCTATATGCCTGTTCTTGTGCCAGTACCAGGCTGTTTTGATTATGATGGCTTTGTAGTATAACTTGATATATGGTATGTGATCCCTCCCTCTTTGTTCTTCTTTTTCAAGATTGCTGTGGCTATTTGGGGTCTTTTTTGGTACACTTTTGGAGTGTTTGTTCTAGGTCTGTGAAATATGCCAAAGGTACTTTAATAGGGGCTGCACTAAATCTGTAAATTGCTTTGGGTACTATGGACATTTTAATGATGTTGATTTTTCCAATCCATGAATATGGTATATGTTTCCACTTTTTTATATCCTCCTCTATTTCTTTTTACAATGTCCTCTAGTTTTCTGAGAACAGGTCTTTTACCCTCCTTGGTTAAGTCTATTCCTAGGTATCTTATTTTTTTGTTACAATGGTAAATGAAATTGTGTTTTATTTTAGTTTCCTTTTCTGAGTGCTTATTATTGGTGTATAAGAATGCCATCGATTTCTGAATGTTAATTTTGTATCCTGCTACTTTGATGAATTCATTTATTAAATCTAGTAGTTTTTTATGAAGTCTTTAGGGTTTTCTATGTGCAATATCATGTCATCTGCAAGTAATGACAGTTTCACTTCCTCCTTTCCAATTTAGATGCCTTTTTATGTTTTCTTCTTGTCTCATTGCTGTGGCTAAGACTTCCAGTACTATGTTAAATAAGAGTGGTGAAAGTGTTTTGTTCCTGTTCTTAAGGGCAGCTCTTCTTCATACTATGATTAGGATGGGCTTGAGTCATCACTACAGGTTAGGTTTAGGTACATCCTCCATGGATTGGTGCCCACCCAGGATATACTCTAATCTATAAATATCATAAAGTCAAAAGATAAACTAAACTACACAACACATTTAAAGCCTCTACTCACATGATATCCAATTACGAATGTTCCATTCCCAAAGTCATGTGCACAAATCAAAATGAGGCATATACTCTACTGCTTCCCAAGAGGGGAGCAGAGATGCAAGTTCATATTTTCTGAATATTACTCTGATCTATTACAATAGTTGTCCACATTGGGACACTTTCCTAACCATGTCTGAGTTTTCATGTTATCATCCGTAAAATAGAAATAATAATACAATATCTTCAGAACTATGTGGGATTATCATGCTCTATACACAAAGTTTATTAGATAAGTTGGTGGTGTTATTCAGTTCAAGGATCTGTGCGATGCAACAGATTTAGCTAAATTTGAAAGAAGTGAAATCTTGGCTATTTTTGAATTTACTGTCACTAACCAGTGAATTGCATTTACTTCTGTTAAAATCAATGCTGAACTCAGGTTGTTCATGAAAGATCACATAAAAATACTGAGTTCCATTTAATATAGTCATGAAGCTATATTCCTTAGGTCTATGATATTGTCTCAGTAATCTATCAGTAGAAAAATTAACCAACAAATCTATATTAAATGCTCTGCAAAATTTTGAAATTGCCATTGTAACAAAGAACTGACAGATATACATAATTTCCCCTCTAGCAGCTTCTAATCTTGATATGGAGTATAATCAAGAGAGTTGAAAACACAAATTAATGATGTAGATAATTAGATTGTAGAATTTGGAAGGGCAAAAGTCTCAGTAAGCAGATAATAAACATGAAAAAAAAACTTGTAATACAAGAAGGAATATTTTTGTAACTTAATTGAAGGATTAGACTTGAGTAATGAAAATGATTGGAAATTAGTAGCTGGGAGAATTTGACACAACTATTACTAAAATACCAGCTCTCTTTATCAGGTATCTCCCACACCTCGAGCTCTATGCAGGCATTTTACCTTCATTAGTTCATTATCCAGAGAAGATGGTGGTTGTCCCCATTGAAGAAGAGACTCTTAACTTAATAATTTGTAGAAATGTATTGTAAGAGGTAAAACTAGTGTTAAATCTACAGATCTTTTCAACTCTACACCCTAAGCTTTGACTATACAACACTCTCTCACATGGGTGACTTACTTGGCTAAAGAAGAAGGTATATGTAGCATAGCACAAAGAAGTAATAATTAGCCCTGGCTGGTTTGGCTCAGCGGTTGGAGCATCGGCCTGTGGACCAGAGAGTCCCTGGTTCAGTTCTCGCTAAGGGCAGGTACCTTGGTTGCAGTTTGTCCCCAGCCTGGTTGGGGTTGTGAGGATGGCAGCCAGTCGATGTGTCTCTCTCACGTCGATGTTTCTATCTCTCTCTTCCCCCCTCTCTCCCTCCCACTCTAAAAAATAAAAAGAAAAAAAAAGAAGTAATAATTAAAAGGGAGGCCTAGTTCATATCATAAAGAATTCTGAGTATCAGGCTAAAGAATTAGAATGTTTTGTGTCAATAAGGGGGGAACTGATGGATTCTGAGAAGGAAGTTGATGAGAACAAAAAAATGCTCTAATCAAACCAATATGACATAGACCCATTAGCTCATATTAGAGATGTGGAGATTATATAAAAGTTTATGCAATAGTTTATCCCTATAAATGAAGGGCATGCAACAGAACATGAGGGGACTGAAAGAGAAGAGGGCTATTATGAAGGCAGAATGAACAGGATCTCAGAAACAGCAGTTATTTTTTAAATTCCTCATTCAGTTACATTTTATATCACATACGAAAGAAAAATTTTCTTGGAATAATCATATAATATACAGCCTTTACTATTTCTGTGTGTATATGTGCAAACAAGCCTGTAAAGCAGGGCCAATAAATGTGTTACCTTTCCCCTGGTAAGACATTCCATTGGCTCACATACATTATTGTTGAAAGACAGAAGCAGATGTTAATAGAAGTGATGTGTAATGATCTGTGACCCTATATACAAAGAATACAGGCATCATAGTCATCTGCTAACCACATCTATGAAAACTGCCAGTGCAATAGAATTCATGACCTTCAGATCTCAAGTACCAGCCTCTTTCCAGTAAGTTGAAAGGACTCAGCTGGAAGAAAAATAAAAAAAGAGAGTAAACATTTGAACAAGTGTGACATCCCTTGTATTGGGGGTAAGTGATATATATGCAGCCTGTCCTTTACCTCCCATTTCCCCTGCAATTAGGGTGAAGCTTGTTCTCAAGGTGCAGAGCAGCTGGGGTTCACAGAAGGGCATTACCACAGTTGGGTGCCAATCTTTAATGATGCAGCACTGCCTATGTACACAGACATCAAGGTCGTCAGTAAATATGTGAAAATAATCACAACAAGTTTCTATGAAAAGCATCAATAATGATTCAATGACCAAAGGAAGAGATTCACTTTCTAATCAAATAGAATATATATACAGTTGAACATATGTGACATTATATGTGAAAGAAAGGGCAGCATATACATCAGTTGGAGGATAAATCTCCCTACAGTAGGTTTTATAGTTTTGTTAATTATTACTAAAATGAAAGTTTCACTTTGACACTGAGAAGCACCAAGAGAGAAGCAGTTCCAAATTCTTAGGCATCCTGCCATGTTATGATTAATTTTACAGTCTATGCATGGATGTTTAGTTAGAGAAGAGAACTGTAGATATCTTGTACAATCCATCAAAATAGTAGGAATAAACTGTCACTCCCAACATGAGCCGTGAACATGTTTATTTATGAGCCACTCTGTTGAAATTGAAAAAAAGAAAATCAAGACAGCAATGCATAGAGAGGCATCTGAAATGTTCTCTGTTAAGCAGTAGCTAATGGAAAGCACGCAAAAAAGAAAACCTGGCTTATTTCCAGTGTTCAAAATGGTTGAGGACATTGGTTCAAATGGTTTAAGTTTCTTTTTTGACTCACCATAAGACCCTTATAATCTAATGGGGTTGTCTTGAGAATATGGCTTGTTATATTTAAAAAGGGAGTGAAATACCCTCTTCAAATCTTTGATTTTAAACCTTAGTAAGAAAATTTGAAAATAAATACTCCAACATGGTAAGTGGTCATCTTTGTGGAATAGCACTGTGGATGATTTTGTATCCTTTTAGTTATGGGTACTTTTTTCTCTTTTTCTACATTGTAAATTACACTTATAATGCTACATAAAGCCAAGATCTTTCTCTTTTATAGTAGCTTTATCCCCATTTCTTAGGGACAATGATTATTAGCACAAGGTAGGGGTTCAAATAAGTATCTGTTAAATGAAGGAATGAATTAATTAACCAAAATTATATCAAGCTAATAGCTTATAAGAAAATTGCTATTGAATTCCCACTAATATAATTATAGATATTAATAAAAGCATACAGACTTACATAAACCTTGAAAATTTTAGCTGAAAAAATCTGCTTATTGTTAGCACCTGGGAGCAATTTCTACAAACTACAAGGCCAATCAAACTAGAAAAAAGTAAAAGTTAATTGGTGACTCCAATATGCTTTGCAAAAATAAGAACCATGTAAGTGTAACAATATTTATCCTTTTATTAAATGATAATGGGTCAAAGGGAAGACAAAAATTTGATTACTGCAATATTAGTTATCAAAACTTATGGGATATTGTCAAAGAGATATTTTGATGAGGAATACAATCTATTATGTAAATTTTTTATCTAAGATGTTTAAAAAAAGAACAAGGCAAAAATACTAAAATAAATAAGTTAAAGAATTTAGAAGCAAAAGAAAGAGAGAGAAGAGTTGATGATTCATTGTCTGATACATTGTGAAAAGATGACAACGTAAAACAACAAGAGCAAACCGGAAACACTTTCAGAGGAAGTGAAGAATATTACTTGACAGAAGGAATTACGAAAGAACTAGCAATCACAGCGGGCACATTAAAAATAATAAGAAAATACTCCATATATAATGGAAATACATTTGAAACAAGTATGTGTTTTAAAAAGTATTAAAATGGTTTTCTAAAGTAGTAGAAAACCTAGGAGTTAACAAATAACAAAGAACATGAAATACAAAAAGTATCAAAGAAACACCAAATCAGATAAAGCCAAGTCCTAATGGTCTTTCTGGCACATATCATAACTTCAACAAGTAAATAATCTGTGTTCCATTGAAACATTTCCCATTAAACAGAAAATTCTAAAAATTTTCCCAATAATTTTATGATGTTAGCATTACCAATATAAAAATTTACATAAAAATCTAACAACCACTTTTTTGGGACTTTTGATTTTTGCCTTTTCCAACATTCTTCCTTAAGGTGTGAATAACTCTCATCAGGCAGCCTCAAAGGGCAACTCCTCAAAGCTCAAAGCCCTTCCCTAAAGACTACCTCGAAGATTGTGCTGCCAGCCTATTTACCCAATTCAATCAATTTTATTTTACTTACTGAATCACAGTGTGAATTTATTTTACTTTTTTTAAAAAACATGTGTTTTGTACATCTCTGGCCACTGAAGGGTAAACTCCATAAATGCACAGCCGAAATCTCAGTGCCTTGAACACTGTTGACCATATAGTAGGTAGTTAGCCGATTTGCTAGTGTTATGTCTCATTTATAAGTAGACATGCAAACATCTTAAACAGATATGTTAGATATAAGTGAAATTCTACTTTTGGAAATTTATATAAATTAAATAATTTGATAAGTGCAGAGACATGCATGTAAGGCATCCATACCAGTGCTATTTTTTAATAGATAAAATGAGATACAACTGAAATGTCCATCAATATTGAACCATTCACATAAATGCTATATATATATCTTTGCGAGGGAATTCCATGCAGTCACGGTGCACCGGGTGATGGATGTGTGTATTTTCTGCTTTGCCTCTGTACATACAAAAAATGGAAACTATAACGAAAATATTAACATTGTGTGCATATTAAAGTAATACATTCTTTGTCATTTTCTTCTATTTTATATATGGAGTGATATATAATGATAAGCACTTAAATATCTTTAATCAGAAAAAATGAGTAGTAATAAAATGGATAATAAAATGAGACTTGTCTTCAAGATATTAAATCATAGCACAAAGTTTTAATAATTTATATAATGTGGTACTAGTATAAGAATCGAAAGACAGATCTAGCAGACTTGATGTTATTGATATTTAAATATAGATAGTTGATATTTAGAGTATGCCAAAGGACATATCACAGATAATTTAGGGGAAGGGGATGATTATTCACCAAATGGTATAGAGAAATCTGTCCAATTAGAAGAAAAATTCAACTCTGATTCTAATCTTATACTATACACCACTTTTTAGAATAACAAATTAAATCTGAAAATAAAACAATAGGAAATTAAAATCACTTCTGATCTGTTCAAGAATTTAAAAGTATTTACTAAACATGAGAGCAGTGGAAGACATTATAAAGGAAAATAACCGTTTATCTAAATACATCAAATTTTAAAGCAGTGTGGGATGAACAAACATAATTTTAGAATAGAATTCCCTATTCATTTAATCAAATGTGAGGGCAGAACATAGGCATTTCATGTGTGAAAAGGCTCTCACTTCCTAGCTACCTTTTGTAGGAAGATACTGAAGACATACTTTAATAAAGACAGAAGTACAACAGACAAGAAGCCGTTAAGAGAGCCAAGGTGAAGTTGATCTAAATCTTTAGATCAGGGTTACAAAGATGCTCCACAGAATAATCACTATGATGGAGACAATAGAAAACTAAGGTAAGTAAAAGGCACAAAACACCAGAGGAAAAATCAGACAATTAGAAACTTCAGGAGAAACCAACAACTGTAATTGAAAGCCACAGATCAATTGTACAGTAGCCAGTCTAAGACAAAGCAAGAGGACTTTGGTGTTTAATAAAAAGAATAGAATGGAATGGGTCATGTGCCCTGAGCCAGAATCATGCTGGCAACCTTTTGGTGCACAGGATGCCGCCCAAGCGCTGAGCCACACTGGCCAAGGCTATTTCAATTTTTAGAACCAACCTGTAGATTAAAGCAGCAAACATTTAATAAAGTGTGCAAAATACAGAAGAGAAATAGAATGAAATGGCAGAGTCCTTGATAAGTTTGTTCATAAGCAACAAGAGAATCAAGAAGTATTTATTACCCATAGTTTTAAGGATGTGATTTAAAGATCAAATAATAATCAACAGAGGAATTAAAGATAAGTTTACAGAATTAAATAGAGTTGCAAATAGAGGTGGAGGAGGACATAAGTTAGCAAACTCTTCATTTATCAGGGTTTCAACTGATGAGATTTATTATGAGCAAATTATTTAGCATCCACATGTGAATGCCTAAAGAAATAAAAATGTAAATTGCAAAAGGAGGTTAACGTAGGAAAGTGGACCAGAAATCTGGGAGTAATGAGCATTAAACTGTTGCTACTGAGGTTAAAAATGTAAACTTCCAGCCCTGGCCAGTTTGGCTCAGCCATTAGAGTGTCGGCCCATGGACCAAAGAGTCTCATGTTCCATTCTGGTCAAGGGCATGTACCTCGGTTGTGGTTCCGTCCCCAGCCCCAGTTGGGGTTGTGTGGGAGGCAACCAGTGAGTGTGTCTCTCTCACATCGATGTTTCTATCTCTCTCTCTCTCTCCCTCTCTCTCTCTCTCTCTCTCTCTCTCTCTCTCTCTCTCTATCTCCCCCCCCACACACAATCTATCTGAAGATTTAAAAAAAAAAGTAAACTTCCATATTATGTCAACCCTATAAAATAAAAAAGTAAAAGCCTTATAAAGTGAAAAAGGAGGATGCATACTCTGGAAATATTTGCAACACATAGGATATTTTCAAGGTTAAAGACATAAATACCTTCTAAGTCAATAAGAAAGATATGACTTTACCAATTTTACAAAAGGAAAGAAATCAGAACTGGTAACTAACAAAAGCAAAAATATAAGTGAATAAGTATTAAAATTATTTCATCATACCAAATAAACCAATACAACAATTAAGCAAAATATGGTATTTCCTTGAAGCAATTAAGTTTTCACAGTACTTTATTTTATTCATTTTTTAACTCATCTTTATTGTTGAATGTATTACATATTTTTCTCCCTATTTTCCCCATTGACCCCCTCCTCCCCAATCCTGCCCCCCTCTTGCCTTTCCCACACTATTGTCAGTGTCCATCGGTTATGCATGTATGCATAGAAGTTCTTTGGTCTATCTCATCCCACCCTCCCTCCCCCCTTCCCTTTGAGGTTCATCAGTCTAGCAACCAATTTGTACTTCTTAATTCCTTCATCTTTTTCACACATCCTACTAGCTCCCTCCCATCTGGCAAGCAACAAAAAGTTCTCTGTATCTATGAGTCTGTTTCTGTTCTGCTTGCTCATTTTGTTGGCAGAGTCAATTGTTGATAGATATGTATTAATTGCCATTTTATTGTTCATATTGTTCTTCTCCTTCAAGAAGACCCTTCAACATTTCACATTATATTGGTTTGGTGGTGATGAACTTCTTTAGCTTTTTATTGTCTGGGAAACTCTTGATATGTCCATCGATTCTAAATGATAGCTTTGCAGTATAGAGTAATCTTGGTTGTAAGCTGTTGCTTTTCATCACCTTGAATATCTCTTGCCACTCCTTTCTGCCCTGCAAAGTTTCTTTTGAGAAATCAGCTGACAGTCTTATGGGAACTCCTTTGTAGGTAACTTGCTGCTTTTAAGATTCTCTCTTTGTCTTTAACCTTTTGCATTTTGATGATGATGTGTCTTGGTGGGGACCTCTTTGGGTTCATCTTGTTGAGGACTTTCTGTGCTTCCTGGGTTTGTATATCTGTTTCCTTCACCAAGTTAGGGAAGTTTTCTGTCATTATTTTTTCAAATAGGCTTTCAATTTCCTGCTCTCTCTCTTCTCCTTCTGGCACCCCTATGATGCGAATGTTGGCACGCTCAAAGTTGTCCCAGAGGCTCCTTACACTATCCTCATTTTTTTGGATTCTTTTTTCCTTTTTGCTGTTCTGATTGGGTGTCTTTTGCTTCCTTATATTCCAAATCGATGGTTTGCTTCTTGGCTTCACCTACTCTACTATTGATTCCCTGTAAATTATTCTTTATTTCAGTTAGTGCATCCTTCATTTCTGACTGGTCCATTTTTATGTTGTTGATGTTCTCACTAAGTTCCTAGGCGGTCTCCTTAATTAAGTATTTTGAAGGTCTCACTAAGTTCCTTGAATGTCTCACCAAGTTCCTTGAGAAATCTTACAACCAGTGTTTTTTACTCTGATTGATTGCTTATCTCCATTTTGTTTAGTTCTTTTTCTGGAGTTTTGTTATTTTCTTTCATTTGGGACATGTTTCTTTGTCTCCTCATTTTGGCTGCCTCTCTGTGTTTGTTTCTATATATTAGGTAGAGTTGCTATGTCTTCTAGGCTTCTTAGGGTGGCCCATTGTTATAGGTGTCCTGTAGGATCCAGTGGCATAGCCTCCCTGATCGCCCCAGCTGGTCCCTCGAGGTGCACCCCTTGTGTGGACTGTACACCCTTCTGTTGTAATTGAGTCTTGATTGCTGTTGGCATATCAATGGGAGGCATTTACTCAGGCTGATCAGCTGCAACAACTGGTCGTGCCCACTGACCACTAACGTCTGACTACCTTGGAGGATCAGCTGTGTAGGGGCCCACCACACAGAGAAAGACTTACTTCATCCAGGCTCTGATACCTCTGAGTCTGCTCATTGAGTGTGTTACTTGTGGAGGTGGTTGGGTGGTAGTGTTTTGATCAGTCTGAAGCTGTCCACTGAGTATGCTGGCTCTGGGGAAAGGTCAGCCACTGCCTGTGTTCCATCCAAGGCCACCTGACATAAGCTACAAGGTGATCTGCCAATGGCTGCTTCTTGTGCTTGGCTTGGAGGTGCCCAGGAAAAGCCAAGTTGTGAGCCAAGGCTAGCTGCTTCTAGTTCTGGGCCTGGGGCCACTTAACAGGAGGTATGGGGCTCACTGAGACCAGATGCTGCTTGTTTGAGAGATTTTAGGAATCTCTGAAGTAGGATCAAGGACAGGCCAATCCTATAGTAAAGACTTTGGAAACAGCTTGGGTGGGCCCAAAAGTTGGGTGGGGCAAGGCCTCAGGGAATTACCAGGGCAGAGCAAACAGAGTGAGCCATGTTGCTGGAGTCCCAGATATGGCGCCTGTCTGCTGCCCTGGGGAAGGGCTCACCAAAGGAACAAAGGCCTCCACCAGCAAGTCTGTCTGAGAGAAAGCTGCCTCTCCATCCCTCCTCCCGAGGCCAAATGGCTCAGTTCTTCCCTGTGTGTCTCTGGTGCTTTTCAAGCTGTCTCCTCTCCAAGCTTGGAGGGAGCAAGACCGAGTAAGTCTGTGTGCAGGCCCTTTAAGAGGAGCTTCCTGGGGCTCCAGAAACCTCAGCCTCAGTTCCTGCTGGTTTTTACAGCCCTAAGTTATGAGGACTTCTCTTCCTGGCACTGGAACCTTGAGCTGGGTGCCTGGTGTGGGACGGGGACCCCTCATTCATCAGGGAGGACCTTTCCAGCCAAGGTGTCATCCTGATATTTATCTGCCACATGTGGGTGTGGGACCAGCCCATCGGTGCCTCCACCCCTCCTACCAGTCTGGATGGGGCTTCTTTAATTTTGTAGTTGTAGGACTTCCATTCAGTTCAATTTCAAGTGGTTCTAAATGATGGTTGTGTTGTAGTTTAGTTGTAATTTTGATGTGGTTGTGAGGGGAGGTGATACCGTGTTTACCTGCACCACCATCTTGACCAGAAGTCTCCAGTTTTCACAGTATTTTAAAATGTTATAATAACAATGCTGTGGTAGAGACAGGTAATGTAGATATCTCTACACATTACAGTTGAGAGTGTTAAATGATGACAGGTTGTAGGTCAAAGAATAGTATATTTATCTAGTAGCTTGACCTTATAAATTTAGTTTTAGGAATCCATCTCAATGATACAATCTTATCCATTCAAAGATTCATAAAATAATATTTATATCAACATTATTTATAATAATCAATAATTGAAAACAAGCAATATCCAACTAAATGATTAATGAGGGTGCAGATCTAACTAATATTTTCTTAAACCATATAACAAGTGAGAAAAGCAGATAGAATATGAGATTATTAAAAAAAAAAAAAAAACAGGCTGTGCCTAGGGAGGGGAGTTTAGGGGCTGGGTGGAGATGGGCAAAGTGGAGGGGAATGGGGCACATCTGCAATAGTGTCAACAATAAAAATTTAAATAAAAAATACAGGCTGCTGCCTGGCAGGCGTGGCTCTGTAGATTGGGTATTGTCTTATGGACTGAGAGGTCTGGGTTTGATTCCTGGTCAGGGCACATGCCTGGGTTGTGGGCTCGATCCCCTGTAGGGGGCATGCAGGAGGCGGCCAATCGAAGTTCTCCCTCACATTGATGTTTCTATCTCTCTCTTCCTCTCTCTCTAAAAAACCAATAAAAACATATTTTTACAAAAAGAAAGACTGCTTACAATCTCAATTTTAATGTAATTTAATTATCCATATATGTTTAAATAATTTATTTATATAATATTATATGTATTTATATGTAATTAAATTTACACGTATGCATGTATTTATGAACTTAGGAACAACTGCAAAATGTTACCATGTCTGAATTTATGGTTAATATTTGTCATGTTCTTTATAGTTCTGTAATGTTTCAAATTTTAAATATGCCCCTTTATGTTAAATCAGACAGAATATATATTATTTATGATAAATAAACTAAAATTAAATCAAATAAAATATAGTTACTTTTATTTCACAAAGCCAAATATAAATTATATAGTAAGTTCATACATAGCTCAAATCATATCACTTGACCTAAGTTGCAAAGTATTTTCAAGGACTTTATGAGAATTACTGATGTGTGAGTAGATATAACTAATTCATCATTTATGACCCCTTATTCATAAATTGAGTGGTCTCTGAACACATGATCAAAAATTAGTAGAGGTTTCTTTTATAAGGTTTTATTGGTTCCATATAAATTTTTAAGCTTAATTATAATTATAGGATTCCTTCAGAGATAATTAATATATACATTTATAAATTTTAAAATTAAACACATTTAATTTATTTTTATGAAAATTTAGCATTATTATCCTAGTAATTTTGTTTCAGTACCTATTCTGAATAATTCATCAAATAAAGGAAAGATAATTGGGTTTTTTATTCAATTTCAGTGTATCTTAATTAACTCAATAGACAATATAAGTTATGTGCAAAAATAAAAAATAAAAACTAGAATTTGCTGTAATCTTTTTAATTGTTGTAAAGAATTTTATACAGGCATATTGTTATAAATTTCAAAGGGCCTTAGATGATAGTCTGAGACCATGTACCCTGAGGGAAATATTATTTAAGTTTAAATGTATTTTACATATACAACAATTTCTACTTCACTAAAAAGACAAAACTTAATTGTACAATAAACTGGGGACATAAATACCTGAGTTTGGAAAATGAAGATGTTCTGTCATTTTTTTTTTTTTTCTGGTAATGGAAGAAATAGAAGAGGGTATCTGTAAATGAAGAATTAAAATAGATTGGGGTTCATTTTAATAGGAAATTTGAACTATATTCTGTAGGCCAAAGGGAAACATTATGGGTTTTTTGGTAGAAACATGACAAGATTGGGGCTGTACTTTGTCAGAATATCCCACAGAGATGTATATGAATGAAACATCCTTGACTTAAAATTTAGTAAATGCATTCTAAGCTTATAGACATCTCTGGATAATTATGAGTTTTAGTGAGTTTTATGATAGAAAAGGCTCTGAGAGGTCCTGCAATAAAATGTGAAATAGATTTAACTTTGTTAAACTCAGTTCTTGCTAAATATATTTTATTAGAAATTAGTTTTGGAAATAACATCTCATCTTCTAAATCATCTTTGAAAACAGCTGCTTTATAATAACATAAATGTATTCTACAATGTAAAGTCTGAAATCGTAGAAGCCTTTACATTGTGCATCATTCTTATGGTTTACCAAGGGGATTTATTTTTAGAAATTTTCTACATTAGGTCTTACTTCTTGGTCTAAAGCTTGTGTTTTTGTGTAAAAAATTAGTAAGCCCGATTATTAAGTATACAAAATGTAAATTCCAGTAGATTAAGATAAATCTAAAAGTATAAAAATAATTGTTTTAAAATAATAGTTATTTTCTTTATGAGATTTGCTGTAGTCCATTAATTCTCTTAAAGGAGTTATTAAATTTTAAAAATCAAAACTCAAAGAGAACTTTTTATTTTAGCGTTACTATGCATATAAGTCCATAGGCATTACTTTCAAATCTTAAGTCAAACCCAATAATCTCCACTTTCTCCCTTAAAAAAAAAAAAATGTATAACCACTAAAAACCACAGATTCCATCCAAACTAAAACTACAATTTAGGATTTATGAAGGATTTAAGTCATACTTTTTACACAGAATAGATATTGTGAGAAAAAAAAGACTATTTTACCAAATCATTTACTCTGAGCAGAGCACTGTTCTCACAGGCAGAATCAGAAAAGAGAATTATTAACATCTTTGAATGCCGGCATTTGAAATACATCGTAGCCTATTGACCATTCTGTCTGACAGAGCTTTCTGATCACCTCATGAATTAGGAGAATGAACATACCCTTGAAAAGTTAGCCTCTTGGAAAAGTCATATTCAGAACGACTTGTCATCTCCCATTGTAAGACTCCCTTTCCGAGAAAGTTCTCTTGGGTCTTTATTTTCACTATTAGAAGAGACCAAACTCATTATGCTATTTAACACCTTGAACTAGACAGCAACTTGGCACAGGAAAGGAGCAGCCAGAGTTATATTCGCCATTTAATACAGGCACCTTTTAAACTATTCAGAGTGCAATTTTATTAAGCAAAAGGCATATTATTGGCTTAGGGCCATTTACTATAAATATTTCCTGGTCAAGATCAATTGATGTAGAATTTCTTGAATAATGCTAAAGGAAATATAAAATAAGACCTAGATGTCAGATGATATAAAAGATTACATAAATGTCAGAAATTAAAGTTAAATTATTTCTAAATTATCCTTTGTGTATGATCTGGATATTGTTGAAATAAGAAACATAGAATCCAATCCTAGATATAATGAGAATGTTGAATTTATACAATATATAAGATATGAAAAATTCTCTCTTCTCCAAGTGCTCTCAAAGTAGAATCCATGAAAAGCAAATCAATTTTTGGCTCAAGAGAGAGTGTGCCTTTCCCTTTAAATTTGGGAACATTAACCAATCAATATAATTTTGGATGTCCTTATATGTCTTTGTTACTCTAAACCAGGAGTCCTGAAAGTTAAGCGATATTAAAGGAGAAAAGCTAAATACGCTATAATGAAATTTTACTGAAGCCAAAATCTTATTTAGTGGCTACTAAGTGGTTAACATCAATTTGCTGAAAGATAGTTATTCTTATTCTTGCCTTGTTTCCAAAAAGATACAGAGCAGCAATAAGACTTCATGAGAATATGAACAAAAGAGAGGAGTAACTATTTTGTAATGAATAAGAAAGTGATAGTTCTTATAGGAATCCAATAGCAAGTTACTGACGAATCTCAGAGGGAAGGGGGGAGGGGGACAGTAAGAGATAGACTAAATAATTTATATGCATATATGCATAACCAATGGGCACAGACAAGACAACAATGCTGTGAAGGCAGAGAGGGGGAGGGTGGAGTGGTAGAGCAGGAAGGAGGGTTCAGTGGGGAGGAAAGGAGGGACATCTGTAATACTTTCAACAATAAAGATAATTTTTTAAAGCTAATTGTATATGTACCAGTTACAACTTTGATAAATAACATTTTGTTCTAAATATTGTGTGTTCTTTTCCAATGCAGTTTTAGCATTGGTGTATAAAGAAAGAGAGAAAAGTATATTTTGGGTTCACATAATATATACTAAGGCACATATGAAAAAATTATTTTGATTTATAAATATGTTTTAATGTAACAAATTTATCTGAACAAATATTTACAGTATTTGCCCTAATTTAAATTAAAAAATGTGTTTAATGATTTTTACTTAATAAAAAAATAATTTTGTCATTTGATGTCTCTGAGACCAGCAATCAGTTCCAGGTAAGCAGAGTTAAAATTTTCTTTTTCTTGATACAGGAAGTAAACAATGTAGAGAGAGAATGATATACTAGGGAATGAAGAATCTGAAGTATAGACACCTTCCTGCTCACATATCACATAACCACCTCACTAAGACGATTGACATGCACCTGTTATAATTTCCTAAATACAACACCAGTTCCTTAAGAACACAGAGACAATCCTTCTATGTAGTTAGTTGTATTCTGACAAATCAGCAACTTGTGAGTACCTAAGAATAACTTAATGATCTACTAATTAAATTAAAGGTAAAAAAAAGTCTATAACTATATATGGACTCGCAAATTTTAACTTAAGTAAATGGACATAGCACAAGACAGTATGAAGATCAATGTTTAAGCTGGTTCTTCCCTTTTACCAGGTTTAGTGAACTTGGGGACCTGGGAATGTGACCTCACCTCTGTACAACTCAGTTCTGGGTAAATTAAAATGACAATAAAACAATACCTACTATAAGATTTTTATAATACTGTAATCAGATGCATGCTAAAGCTCTCTGTCAAATAAAATCACTATGTAAATAAAAGTATGCATTATTATTCATGCCAAAATTTAATGGCAAATAAGTCCTATACCTATACAATCTTCAATAAGACATAGGTTAAATAATGATAATTATTACTTCTATTTTAAAAAGGATATGGAGTTAGATTAAGAGCACTTGAACATAAGAATCTAGATTAGAAATCTATAATTAAAACTAAAGAAGTATATATACTATATCATATATTCCTGAACAAAGATTTGATGAATCTTACACATCTAAATACATTTGAAAGAAGACAATTAAAAATAAAAATGGGGAAAAAAATAACTCCTAAGAAACAGGGAAATGGTCATATTTTCAGAACATGTTATGATTTATTTAGTGTGATTTGTATTCAAATTCCATCTGAGCTTTAGCAAAATTGTTGCTGTGGGCAGATTGAGTGAGACCAATTTCCCACAGCTGGTGTGAACTTCCTCATGAAGGGTGTACAGCTGTGAGCTCTTGGACATGATTCTGCAGAGTCTAGCACACTCCCCAGTGAGCCTTCTCCGTTTTGCCTACACTCTTCTGTTCCCAGCCAGTTGTAGTCCCTTTATAACTGCAAAATCAGCTCACTCTGGACTTCGTTCTGATCCAGGTTATTTAACTCTACGTCCCTCAAATTCATTCTATCTTCTCTGAAAACATCTGTATGTTTTCACCCATTCTCTCTTCCTTCCTTTACTGAGTTAGAAAAAAATATAAAATTCCTCCTGTTTCCCAAGGCTAACTATCCACGTGTGATCTGGACTGTCTTCTAGCCCCCTTGTGCCAGCAATCTTCTTTCTCTTCATTATATTTCCGTCTCTCCCTTTTCCCTGGGGCCTTCTATTCAATTCAGTAAAATATTGATCTTTTTTATTATAAAAATTACATTTCTCAATTTCAACATCATCCTAGAGTAGGGAGAATACAACCCATAATGGAAACTGAATTGATCTTGAATACCAGTAACTTACTGGCTACCCAGACCTTCCACCCCACCCCAAGTATCTAGCTTAAGTCATATTTTGTAATCTCTCCCCTTCCAACCATATCTGAATCTAGCACTTTGTGTTATTGTTCAGGTTTTCTCTGAAATAGTTTTGCTTTGATATCTTCCTGTTGGTTCCTTCCATAATCATACAGATGTATGCTTCCTTATTATTGCCATTGCCTGCTAATCTGTTTTCCCACCCCTAACTTCCCTGTCTCTGATCTATATTATACATTATTATAAGAATAGTTCCCAATTCACACTTCTAATCTACTTTTTGTTTTAAAAAATATCAGTTACTGAGAAATAAATTATCTCCTGTGCAATGCATGGAAGGATTCTAAAGTATACCCCAAATGATTGTCCAATATTCTCCTTACAATGAGGTTCACATACACTCACTTTATAATTACAACTCAATAAAATTGTCCAGTGCTTTCCTGCCTCTGTGCCTGAAATTATATATTTTGATACCAAGTTCACTCTTTTAAACTTCCCAAAAACCAAGGTGTCTTTGTTGCATCTTTAAAGACTCCCTTCAAAGTTTTCCTCTTCCAATAAGTCTCCTAGGTTCCTCAGCCAGAACTTTTCTCCATCCTCTAATTTTCCAGAAGACTGTGTTTTTCCTTCAACATTTATCTTCTACTTGATACTTCTTTATCCATGTATATTTTCTTGGTTGGCAAATTCAAGTTCACCAACATCAGTCATCATGCCAATTTTGTATCTTCCCTGCTCCTCATTAAATCCTTTCATTTTGAAAATCTTTTGGGTTCAATTTAAAGTAAATGAATGTTCACTTTGTATATATCTGCAAAATAAAGAACAAAAAACCAATTTTTCCTTTCCTCTCACGTTAAAACAGAGGTTCACATTTTGTAGCATGTTTGTGCACACCTATAGACACAAAGAGCCCATGAGATCTCATCCAATTCAGAAGCGAAATCTTGTGGCAAAATGATATTTGCATGGTGGGTGAAAAGAGAGGACTAGATGACAGGAAGGATGACAAGTCAAGTGAACCAAATCTGAAGTGGTAATTTTTACAACCTGAATAATCTGCTCTCCATATGTTTCCTGCAAATCCTAGAAAAGGTACTATAACCATGATCTTTGCATTAGGGTAGAGTACATAAAGATTCACCTCTTAGCAGGAATAAATTTGGAAATAGAGAAACAAGAGGAAAGCTTTTTGGCAACTTTTCCCGTAAGTGTGTGCAAAGCTGAAAAGCCAAATGGAGAGAGGAGTCTGTTAACCTTTATCACACACCACATGCAAAGTAATCACACATCATAATGCTTTCATATCATATGTTCATTTCACATTCTCGGACATGGCACCACATAGTTAAGCTTCCAGCAGCTGGAGAAATTATAATGCAGCAATGGTCTACCCATAGAGTTGAGTGCTTCCTCTAGAGTTCTTGGCTTCAATACCTTGAGACAAATAGAAAGCTTTATGCTCATATGTTGACAGACTGGGACCTAAATTAATTTTCCTTACATAATTTTTAAAAATGTTTCACCTAGTTTAAGTCAAAAGAATCCTATACAGTCTAACTTGGGGAAAGTAAGGTGAGTTTACCTATTTATGGAGGTATTAATGAAAATTTTCACATTTCTTATGTATAATTTTATCTTTCCCTCCTGTCCTCTTGGTCCTCATTGTCTCTTTTTTGTCCAAGCAGGGGAATATAGGCTGCTTCTGGAGGAAAATATATTTTAAATGATTTGTTCACATCTCAAGGAATGATTCTGTTACCTTCATTTTCAAATATATCTTTTAGTAATTTTCTTGATAGTGTCCTCGTTATTAAAAATATGAATACTTTTTTTTCTAAACTTATATAGGAATCTAGTTATTGGTCATGAAATACATATTATCGTGAAAACAGCATATCAAAGGTGTTAATGTTTGGGCTTCTGTGTCAATGAGAACCTATCCTCCTTAGGAATTTCAGTCTAAAGCAGACAAAGACTCTTCTTGTTCTTGCCCCCTTATTGATCGCATAGGCTAACAGAAGTCCTAAGAAAAGAATAAACAAATTGCTAATATATGTCTGCATGGCTTTTACTGGTTGTATTGGAGTGGTGACATGATTGATAGAGCACATTTTTGACATGGTGGCATGGGTTTGATGGATTCACCGCTTCTCCTCTTCATTTGCTATGTGATATTGAACAAGTTACTTAGAAAACTTATTTTGCATCTATTTAATCTTCTGTGAAATGAGGATAATAAAACTTACTTTCAGGTTGTCCTAAGGATTTAATAATATGACATGAGTAAAGCGGTCTAATATCCTCCCCAAACAGTAAGCCCTTCTTCTCCTTCTCCTTCTCCTTCTCCTTCTCCTCTCCTTCTCCTTCTCCTTCTCCTTCTCCTTCTCGTTCTCCTTCTCCTTCTCCTTCTCCTTCTCCTTCTCCTTCTCCTTCTCCTTCTCCTTCTCCTTATTCTTATTCTTCTTCATCCTCTTCTTCTTTCCCCCACCTTCATTATAAAGTTAATTCAACCACCTTTTTACCTTTCAGATGGATTACATGTGAGGACTTGATTTTTAATTTTATCTCACTTGTGGTCACTGTACCCATCTCTGTGCATATCTACTTCTAAAGCACTCTTTACCTTTTGCCATTTAAAAAAGATGCTTTAAAAAAAAGTGCTAATATATAAGCCAAATAAATCTGCAATACTTCAGTTAATTCTCTTAACAGTTATTCAAATAGAAGTTATTTATCTTTAATGTATAAATGGGGAAACTAAAATTTAAAAGGCTAAGTGACTTTTATAATACTATGAAGGCTAAGCCAGGCTGAGTGGCTTCTGTAATACGATACATGAGGAAGTTGCAGTTCTGGGAATTGAACCCAGGTTTTCCAGTTTCAAGATGAGTGACGTTTCTCCTCTTCCATCTGGGCAGAGCTTTACTTTACATAGTTTTCTTCCTCTCTGTTGAATATACTTCTATAATTTGCATATTAAATCCAGCAGTTTGCCCTATGCAGCTCCATCTTTCTGCTCTCCTCTAGAAACCTGGTAAAACTCTGCCTATTGCTACAAAGAGGAATCTTTAGCCATGGTCATGTTGAGGCCTTTAATGAACTTTTAACTGGAGAAAACATTTCCAGTCATGATTTGTGAGCCACACCAAAAGAAGAAAAAGTGCTTCTCAATTATATGAAATAATTTTTTGGGAAAATGAAGGATATTATATTTTTAAAACACATCATTTTAGAGTGTTTCAAGATCATTATCCACAGAGGAAGTACATTAAATCTGTGGTGGTAGAGGAACATCAATAACTGTTTGCACAACTAATGCTTCAAATTGGCAAACTTGGAAATAAGGTTGTATTAAATATATTAGATAAGTAACCAGGTATAGGCTTTAGGGAAGAAAAAAGGAGTGTGCAGTATGGAATTAGACTGTCTGTGTAGTGTTTGATCACTTCTGTAAGGCTTCTGAGTAGCTTTTTCTTAAAAACAAAAACTAAAACACAACTTATTCTTATAGTTATTTGAAGCTAAAATGAGAGAACGAATTAGAGAATAAAAGAGAAATAGAGAGTGAAGAAAAGAGGGAGGGAAGGAGGAGGGATGGAGAGAGAGATGGAAGAAGAAAAAAGAGAAGAAACTAAACTAATGAAATAGCATCCTCATCACAAACAGCATGGACAGAAATATATTATGATTATATTGTTATCTATAATTATTTGAGTATATGCCATACACTGGGGCAATACTGGTGCAATGATAGATGATAGATAGATAGATAGATAGATAGATAGATAGATAGATAGATAGATAGATAGATAGAAAATATATCACTAAACTCCCTAAAAATTCTGAAAAATATATTTTATTTTCACTAACCCTAAAAACCCTACAAAATAGCCTTCATTATTTTAGATAAGAAAATGGTCTCAGTGAAGTTAAATTATTTGCCTAAAATCACACCATAAATTGGCAATGTAATGATTGTAAACTTCCTCTATGTTGATGTAAAATGAATGTTTTTGTATGATACTAAGCAGTCTTTCCACAAAAATAATGTATCCCCTTAGTAAATAGTAGAAACATGAAGAACTTTTCTTAAGCTATCAAGGGTCCTTAAATATTAAAGCATTTTTTCTAAGTATTTCTATTATAAATAAATATTCAATCTTTTAAATCATACCTTAATAAAATTAGCATCAAGAAATTATTAAAAACTCTGATGCATATCTGATTCCTATTGGAATAAGGACTACCAAACCACACATACAATGTAATGTTATGGAATATAAAAGGCAGAAAGTGATTTCAGCAAATAGGAAAAAAAGAAAAGAAAATCAGGAAGTCTCTACTTTTCACCAAAATGTTTCCAGTTTCAGACATTACTGTTCTGAACCCTGATGAATAAAGTGCTTTGTATAAATGTGATTCACAAATAAACTCTGGGACATCCTCAAGATCGAGTTACCAAAACCATGAATATGATCACAGATAAGAGTCTTTAAAACAATAGGGATTTGTTAATAATCTCTTCAGTTAGAAATGTCAATGTGCCAAAAATACAGACTATGGCCCCACCTGTGTCCAAAATTCTTAAATTTAGATGTATAATTGACAAATTGATAATTTTTTGGAAATACATAAACTAAATATTAGTAGAGGTTATGTCTGCATAATGTGGTTATGCATAATTTAAAATTTTATTTTGTGCTAGTTTGAATTTTCAAAAATGGACACATTAACTTTGTGTAACAAAAGGCTGTAAAGCTTACATCAACATTCAATGTTTACTTAGTTCTATTTTGGATGCTGATCATTCAGATATGGCTCATGCATTTTCTTCATTCAGGGACATGCCACTACCGACTGACAAAAGGAAATAAAAATAAACTCTTTTTCAAAGAAAAATAAATAAATAAAGCAGCCACTTTTTGGTTGTCAGTACGATCACATCAGACTCTAAGACCCAAAGAGAGAGACAATTCATTTAGACTCTGCGCTGTGCACAGAGCTACTGGTGCTGTGCGCACAATTATGATCATTGACAGTCACTCAATCTCTTTCCCTCTCTTCTGTGCCACTGCTGCCCTGGTGCTGCCTTGGCAGCATATTTAGGGTATAAGTTGTCAATCATGATTCTTTTACATTCCTGCAAAATGATAAAATTCATAATATAAAACAATGCCTGGTGGGACAAAGTTTTTGCCGGACAATTGCATTCCTTTCCCATGTGAGTTACTCTGCCAATATCTAATATACCAAATGTGCCATAATCCAATCAAAACAAGTTTCCTTGTTTTAGTGCCCAGATAATATATTTCAAAACCTCAGCTCATTTTTGAGGAATATTCAATAATTGCTCCACAACTTCCTGAGACAGTCTGAGATTAAACAGGGAAATCAATCAGAACAGAATAAGATTCCCTTTGCCCTTCTATATCAAAATACCTCCAATCTATTCTCTAACTGTCCCCAAGAGCAAAATCTTCATTAAGCTGAAATACACACATTGCCATAAATCAAAGCAAGTATCTATCTCTGCTTTGCACATTCTGTTTTAGGCTGAGTGATCAATCCCACTAACCATTTTCCAAAAGAAAATAGGTATCTTTTTTTTATTTTCAGTGTTTCAAATTGAATTTTCAGAAAAGCTGAAGAAAAGCTAAACAAGCACTAGATTTGCATTATAATGAAGACTTTCAATGAACTTAAATTGAGTTCTAAGTATAGTGTGTGTGTGTTTCCTTCATAAATTAAAATTACCTAGATGTTTCCTTCCCAAGATTAATTTTGGAAGCCCTAGAAGGTGACCACAAGGAAGTGGTAATCTTGGAATTTTAGGAATACCTACTTAGGGAATAAACAATAGATTGTTCCAGAAAGTTTTCATCCCCCTGCCAAGGCCAGTTGACCAGACATGTGGCTGGCCGTTCTGAATAATGAAGTTAGGGACCAGATTGTCCCCTTGAAATGTATGAACTGCTTGACCTTCAATTTCATTACCAGAGTTCTTCATACACACACTTTTCAGGAACCCTGAACAATTTACTATACCTAGAATTGTGTGAAACATTTTCTTAACAGTGGGAAATATTTCATTTTATACTGGAGTTTTGTTTGTTTGTTTTTTTTCCACAGAATTAATCATATATATATATATATATATATATATATATATATATATATATATATAAAACAACAAAAATCCCAGTCAATTATCACTGCATAATTCAGGTTTTTCTGTACATATTTAGTCTTATATTTATAGATTCAAACGTAGTGTTTTAATATAAGTTTGCTCCTGGAAAAATGAGCCAAATATTCACAATAATATTTACTTATTGTTCAAAATAAATGTTTCAAATTTCTGATGTTTTTAAGTGCAGAAAGATTACTGTACAATGTATTTCTATAAGTGGCTGTGAACAGTAGTTAGGATTTTGATTATATGTCTCATCTCAACAAATCACCTTCAGAAACCTGGAGTGCCCTAACTTGAGTATAGGGCACTATTTAAATTACATTAAAAAGGCAGGGAAAATGTAGTTGCAAGGTAAAAATGTAACAGTAGTGATTAGTTGGTCTGTGGTAGGGCAATGTCATGCGACAGAGTCACAGAATGAAACCCGATTAGCAGAGGTTACAAAAAGAAATAAGGAAACACTTATTGTAAGTGCCTGAGAATCAAAAGAATGTCACGAAGAGTGTAAGTCCACTACTTAGTAGGAAAAGGGAAAATTATAGACTACAAGCAGGCCAACACATCTAATTGCTCCTTGGGTTATTATTTTCTAAATACTAATAATTGTAAAAGGTTGCTTAATGTGATAATAGTTACCAAGGTTGAGGGATCAAAAGGCAATGTCAGAAAGTAATAGATTGAGGTGAGTAAACATTGTTGTAAATGTGTTACTAGTATCCTGAGATGTTCCAAAGAATAAGGTGCATCTCATGCTGAAGTGGCTGTGAGTATCGGATGATAAAATAAATAGGAAACATTCATGTCTGTTCCAGTGGTCAAAAGGCAAGAATTATTCCAGTAAAATCTTTAAAATTGATAATCAGAAAATAAATCAGTGAAAAAATGTTTGTTGAATGTCTATTATATTTCTAGGACAGGCTATGGACTGCAGTGAATCTCTAATGTGTGTATGACTTATCCTTACTCAAGAGCATTCACTGCTGTTTTGGTGAGATGCTAATGTATGTGTGTGTGGTAATTAAACAACAGGTATGATAAATATGTAAAGTAGTAATGAAGATATTCTAATCTATATATTATCAACAATCAAACTTATTAATGTGACACTAATAATAATTCTGACCACATCAACATTCAGGGAGTAGAATGATTCTCTTCTGCATTCTAGTATCGTTGCAAAACTTTTCTTTGCAAGAGTTTTTTATAGGGTTCAATTCCCTGTGGAAAAAAATATGATGGGTAAATAAATACTTATTAATGAAGCAGGACATATAAATATGCATTATGACTACCTTAGATCACAAAGGACTTTGCTTTATTAAAATAATAATAAAGATGCTTTTTTCATTTCATTTACCTACATTCCTTTAAACTGTTCAAAGACTCGGGAATCTTAAAACAAACTTCAAAAAATATGACATAATAATCAAACCGTATAGTGATTTTATACATATTTTGTCTTTAAAATAATCCTTGCTTAATTACTTACAGACCAACAATTACTAATTGTGTACTTATTATACTTCTAAAACTCTTCTTCAACTTACTATTTACATCTTGTAATTGAGTGCAAAGCAGACCATGATAATAATAATTGACAGTGTTTTGGTGTCTTACGATTGTAGTGAAATAACATTAAATAAATCATAAATCCTCAAATAAAATAAAATTGAAATCTCTATAATCTATTTTGGGATTTCCTGTAAATAACTGAAAATAAATTAGAAATAATGATAGTTACTGCTATCACCAAAGTAGTGTCACAATTTATTTAAAAATTCCACAAGACTTTAAAGAGTAAAATACGTAAGAATAAGTAATGGAACAGTATAAAATCCAGAAATCAATTGGAGAAGAAAGATTTCTAGAGAAGATAGTTTTATAGGTGAGTTACTTTCTGCTCCCAATGACAGTAATGGTAGCATTTATTCAAGGAGTAAATGAGTGATTTAGTTTTATAAATTTATTAGTAAAATACATTTTATTTCTTTCTCAAGTTAAATACAAAGTATATGCATATTAATTAATTAGCTAATAAAAGTTAATTTAAAAAATTTTTAAAAACCCTCAACAAAGTATTGGCAAACCAAATCCAACAATACATTAAAAAGATCATACACCATGTTCAAGAGGGATTTGCTCCAAGGATACAAGAATGGCTCAACACCTGAAAATCAGTCAATGTGATTCACCACATTAACAAAATGAAAGATAAAAATCATATTATCATCTCAATAGATATAGAAATGCCATTTGATAAAAATCATTATCCGTTTATAATAAACATTCTCAAAAAGTAGATATAGAGGTAATATACCTCAACATTATGAAGTCCATAAATTACAAGTTCACAGCTAACATCATATTCAATGGTAAAAAGCTGAAACCCTTTCCTCTAATATCAAGAAAAAGACAATGATGCCCACTCTCACCACTTCTTTTTTCATGATATGTTGTTTTTGTTATGTGTTTATTAAGAATTATATACCATGACCAACTATATTTTATTCCATGGATACGAGGCTTGTTCAATTTTCTAGAATCAATCAATGTAATCCACCATATTCACCAGCTAACGAAGAAAAGTGCTATGATCATATTAATGTAAACACAGCATTTGACAAAATTCAAAATTCTGAGAGTTTTAATAACAAAAATTTTTAGAAAAATAAGAATAGAAAACGTCTACAAAACCCTGCAGCTGGCATTACACTAAAAGACTGAAAGCTTTCCCCCTGAGATCAAGGTCAAGGCAAAGAGGTCTACTCTTTCCATCATATTTAAAAGAGTGCTATAATTTCTAATAAGTGCAATAAGTTGAGAAAAGGAAATAAAAGGTGTAGAGATGACAAAGGAAGAAATAAAACTGCTTTGTGTTGCAGAAGGCATAATTGTCTACATAAAATATGCCAAAGAATTTATAAAAAACAAAAACAAACTCCTAGCACTGATAAGGGAATTTTGCAAAGTCTCAGGATACAAAAAAGTAACTGTACTTATATATACTAGTAATAAACATGAGGATCCCACAACTAAAAAATACAATACTATTTACAATTACTCAAAAGCATGAAATACTTAGGTATAAAGCTAACAAGACATGCAGGACTTGCACACTGAAAACTACACAATGCTGTTAAAAGATCTAAATAAATAGAGAGACATATTGTGTTCATGGATTGAAAGGCCAATTCTCCCCAAGTTTAATGCAATTCTTATCAAAATCTCAGCCATATGTTTTATAGATATAGACAAGATTATTTCAAAATTTATACAGAAATACAAAGAATACGGATAACCAAAACAACTTTGAAAAAGAATAATAATGGTGAAAGATTTATGTGATCTGAAGAGAATAGAAAAAAATTAATTTAATTTAATTAAAAAAAGAATAATAAAGTAGGAAGCGTGACTCTACCCAATTTTAAGATATGTTATTTAGCTAAATCATCCAAGACTGTGTGGTATTGGCAGAGCAATAGACATATAAATCAATGGAATACAGAACTTAAAATTGTACCCACACAAAAATGTCCAATTTTTGTTAAGGTTAAAAAGCAGTTCAATGAAGTAAAATAGGCTTTTCAGTACATGATGCAATTGGACATCTATAGGCAAAAGAAAACCTCACACTTAATAGAAAAATTAACTCAAAATGAATAAATGACTCAAATGCAAAACATAAGACTATAAAACTTTTAGAAAAACAATAGAACATCTTGTGATCTAGTACCAAAAGAGTTCTTAGACACCAAAAACATTATCCATAAGAGGAAAAATGAACAAATTGGACTTAATCAAAGTAAAAAATTTTGCTCTGTGAAAGAGAATAAAAAATAAACTACTATAGATGGTAAGAAAATATTTGTATACTATGTATCCAGCAAAGGACCAGTCTCTAGAATATATAAAGAACTCTTGAAGCTCAACAGTGAAATAGAAACATGAGAAAATGGTTGAAAGGCGTGAAGAGACATTTCACTGACGAGAACATGGAGATGGCAATCCCACCAATTCTATTCAACATGGCACCAGAAGTACTAGCCAGAATAATTAGGTAAGAAAAAGAAATAAAAGCTATCCAAATTGGAAATTAAGAATTAAAACTGTCACAATTTGCAGTTGATATGATATTATATATATAAAACCCTAAAAACTTTATCAAAAAAACTGTTAGAAGTATATAATCGATTCAATAAAATTGCAAAATACAAAATCAATACTCAAAAATCTGTGGCATTTCTATACATTAATATCAAACTATCAGAAAGAGAAATAAAGAAAACAATCCCATTTGCAATGTCACCAAAAAATTAAAAAAAAAAAAAAAACAGAAATGAATTCAGCCAAGGAGGTGAAAGGCCTTTATACTGAAAACTACAAGATATTAATGAAAGAAATCGAAGAAGACACAAATAAATGAAAAGAAACCCCATGCTCATGAATTGGAGGAATCAATATCGTTAAAATGTCCATACTATCCAGAGCAATCTACAGATTCAGCGCAATCACTATCAACATCCCAATGGTATTTTTCAAAGGAATAGAACAAATAATGCTAAAATTTGTATGGAACCCAATAGCCAAAGCATCTTGAGAAAGAAGGACAAAGATAGAGGCATCACGCCCCCTAATTTTAAACTATTATTACAAGTCTATGGTAATTAAAACAGTATGGTATTAGCATAAAAACAGACACATAGATTGGTGCAAAATAATAAGAGAGTCCAGAAATAAATCACGCATCTGGTTAATTAATTTACAACAAAGGAACCAGGAATGTACAATGGAGAATGGACAGTCACATGCAAAATAATGAAACTAAACCACTATTATACACCATACAGAAAAATTAACTCAAAATGGATTAAAGACTTAAATGTAAGTCCGAAAACCATAAAACCATACAGCCACATGCAAAATAATGAAACTAAATCATTATCTTACACCATACAGAAAAATTGATTCAAAATTGATTAAAGACTTGAACATAAGATCCGGAAGCATAAAACATACATAACATCTGAAACCATAACACTTGTAATAAAAAACATAGGCGGTAAACTCCTTCATAGGTCTTGGCAATAATACTTTTGAATCTGACACCAAAAGCAAAAGCAATAAAAGCAAAGTGGGACTACATCATACTAAAACATTTTAGTGTTTTAAGGAAATTATCAACAAAATAAAAATATAACCTGAATGGGAAAAATATTTGCAAAGTATATGTCTGATAAGGGGCTAATATCTAAAACATATATAGAGAATTTATACAACTCAGCAAAAAAAAAAGAGAGAGAGAGAGAGAAAGAAAAAATAACACTCCAATTTAAAAAATAGAGAAAGAATCTGAACAGATATTTTTCCAAAGAAGACATACAGATGGCCAACAAGTACATGAAATGATGCTCAACACCATTATTAATCATTAATCATCAAGAAAATCTTGTCATATTGGATATATTTACACTAATTTCTTAATTGATTATCTTTAGTTCCCTCTCTCCTTAGACACTACTAATTCACAGTAAGTTCCTGTACTTCTAACCCAGTATCAAATTTAAACTGATTACTTTTAGTCCCAGTTTATATCTGTGAAGTAATCAGTGAGCTCATTCTACTTTCCAAGGAATCTTCCCATTTCTGCTTATACTTGCGGAATTAATTCTATACTTTATGTATCTGTCATCTTTATGCCCATTAATTAGTCCTAGGTATAAAGTTAAATATATTATATGCTCAATCAATAGTACCCACGGAAAAGCTTCATCAATCATCTCTTGTATAGCTTTAATTTCTAGTTGGTTCTTCAGGACAGTCACATGGGAACAATATTCTCAAAACTTATCCGTATCTATAAATGTTTACCTATAATCAATACTATACTATCTTAACAATTTTACTTTAATATAAATTTCAATTTATGATAGATTATGTCTCCCCACCTTTACTTTCAAAACTTTTGTAGCAATTTGTTGAAAAGATGCACACATGCTACAGGAGACAGTATAAGGGCACAAATTTAAAAATCTCTATGACACTTGGACTTGGATTTATGATTTTGGCTTCTCAACAAACACCCCTCTCCCCACCACACACACACACAGACTCATCCACAAGATAACATTTGCTCCAGGAGTTCGGCACAGTTTCCAGAGACTTTATATGAGATTCCTGATAGCTTGATATCCTACTGGGTAGGCATTATTAATTTTGCCCATTTCACAGATGATAAAACTGAAGCTAATTGATTTTAAAAAAATTGACCAACTAGATTATAAATTTATCAGATATATCTTTGTATACTTCAGAACATCCAATATTACTTGCTTATAAACACAAACATTTAATAATTGATTTGTCTACCTCTTAAATAAATCCATTAATATAGATCAAAGAATTTATTGTGAAATGGAAACCAACAAGATACTTTTACCATTTTGACAGATAATTATTAGCAAACATCAGAAAGAATCATCCTCTATTCTCTAGTTTGAGCATATAAATAGTTAAGTGTTGTCCAAATCTTGTACTAATTGTTTTTTAGACAAGAGCTGAAATTTGCCATTCTTGTGTGTTCCCCACTATAGTAGTAACACACTGAAGTAACACACTGTAGAAGAAGTTCTTGAAGCACTTCCATTCTTCCACTGCATGTTCTACCTGTGAGGCTTGTTCTTTAGTTTGAAGCTGCAGCCATGGACTATCTTCATCAATCTCTCCTGCATTATATGCTAAGCGATTATTCTTGTTGAAAAATGTGTGCTATCTTTGATTACCTCATGCCTAGTTGTGCTCTCTGCCCTTGCTCTTTGCTAACAGTTTACCTAGGAATGCTTCATGTGAAGTTGTACGTAAACATTTTTTTAAATTTTCTTTCCCATACCTCTTAGGTGATGTAATCAAAGAGAAATTGTAAAGATCTTTTATTGGAGATGAGCCCCTTCAAAAATTTTCCTGAAATGTGCCTGAGAGAATTCCTTACTGTTTAATCTCTTATGCATCCAATTTCAGTAAAATGACTGGCACAGAGCAGATAAACTCATTAAAATACCAGAAACTCCAACAATTTTACTAGCATATAACAGACCAGGATGTATTACAAAATGTTTCTTCTAAAAGGCATAGCTTGAAATTAAGTGTATTAACTGTAAGAGTTACTCAACTACTTTTCATATGAATACATGTCCAATTCAAATTATTTTACTCCATATGACCTTTGTCCATAATGCTAATTGTATAATAAGAAGAATGATTGTTATATACTCAGAAGAATTCAGGCAAGTGCTATATACGTATTTTAGGTTACGTGAGAAAATAAAAACATTTTGCTCCTTAATTTCCCTTAAGATAACATCCAATAAACTTCTAATGACCAGGTGCTTTGTTTTCTTTTTTATCACTATGTATTAAGACTTACAGTGGATCCCATAATCATGTAATCCACCAAGTAAACCAGATTCTTTTATAATACTTATTGATCAATTATTACTTAAATCATTCTACTCAAATCAATCACAATACACATTATCCAACCATATGAATCATTCTAAATGTATCACATGCTTTGAATATATCTTTTTAAAAAATAAAATGGAACCACCCAAAGACAAAATTTTCTTATATCATTTCTAACATTGGCCCAACACTCACAAGTAAACAAAAAATAGGTATATAAGAAATAAACATACCCCAAAAATCAGTAAATCTTATATATGCATAAGATATGATGATGATGATAACAATAATAGTAATAATTTGTTCACTACTTGTTCTGTGTGATAAGTACTATTAAGATGTACATTTTAGCCCAGCTGGTGTGGCTCAGTGGTTGAGCATCGACCCATGAACTAAGAGGTCACCAGTTCGATTCCCAGTCAGGGCACATACCCAAGTTGTGGGGAGCATGCAGGAGGCAGCCAATCAATGTTCTCTCTTGTCAATGTTTCTACCTCTCTCTCCCTCTCCATTCCTCTCTCTAAAAATCAATAAAGAAAAAAAATGTACATTTTAGTGATAAACAAGCTGAGATCATTACATGACAGTGAAAATAATGCATCTAGTTAGTGGGAGAGTTTTGAATAAAAATCTATTTTAATTCAAAAACCATATCATTATGCTCCACTGCCTTAGAATTTTGGAGAATCTGAAGATGAGGTCTCACTAAGGTTTTGTAGCCTTGAGGGACAACATTATTTATATCTTGGCCTTCTATAATCACTGTCAAAAACAGAATATGATCTCATCTTCTGCTCTAAAGCTGCCTAGAATAAGGTCTATCAGTTGTACATTATTAAAAACAAACCAACAAACAACCAAAATAACTTTTGGACCAGTCATAACATCATGTTTTTGGCAGTGTGTGTGTGTGGGAGGTGGGGATTTTTCTTCCCCAAATAAAAGAAAATTGTTGTAAACCTCTATGTGGATGCACCAATGCCTAAATTCAAGAGTAGCTTTATTACAACATGGCTTTTAAACCTAGACATGGCGATTGACATATCAGGAGCAGATTTAGGCTCTTCTGTGCTCTGGTAAAAGTAGCATTGCGGCTCTAGCAGAAATTTGTCAAGACTCAAAAGACAAAGACATTTACCAACCATAAAATGTTCTGGGATGTGTAGGTTACCAAACTATATTTTCTTTCTCAAGAGTTACTTTTGGCATCTAAGAACACCCACCATAGTCTGCCCTCAATCATATTCACAAGGGTCTTTTTGTATAGTTATGTCTAAAGAGAGTAGACAGTGTTTATAATTAATAAAATTGTAAAACTCTTAAGACCAATCATATTGGCAAACTCTCTTGCCCCTTCCTTGGAATACCTATCCTGTTGCCTCTAACCTCCTTTCACATGGGTGTGGCTAAAAAGAGATTTTGTAACTGTGCACACAAAAGCTCAAAGGCTAATACCACATAGCATGTGGTCAGAAAGCTAAATAGGCACCCAGAGCATGCCACCAGACTTGAAGCCAGAAAGTATACACTCTAGAAAATATAACATTTTTACCTTCTAGTGAATGGTCTGGTTTGCTCTGGCTAGACTTTATCCTGTGTTTTTCCAATATAACTTTTAACTATCAGAATTAATATCTTTTATTTTGACTAGAGCATTAAAGTAATGTACAATTAAACATTTCAGAATATGTCCAAGAATTCTAACACAGACACACACACACACACACACACACACACACACAAGCAAACTAAAAACAAATCTGAGATTCTTGGGAATTTATTTATGAGAGACCCTCTCCTATAATTCAAGATTTAACAAGGAACAAAGACACAATGCCTCCTTGAAGCTTGGAAAACATGATGGCTCATAGCACAAATGAGATGTAAATATGAAAATTGCTTTGGTAGAGTACTGAGGACAGAGTTAAGGGGTACAGAGAGGTTGGCATACTAGAATGAGTTTATTATATATTATCAGTGAACCCCATAAGCTGCTTATGCTCCCCAGGAGGATTTACACGATGCTTCTTTCACTAAAGCAATAAGGGATGATCAAGTGGTGAGGTCAATGGCATTACTGACAAGTTCAGTTGTAACTTTCCTTCGTGGGTCAGAGTTGATGGTAGGAGAGTCACCTGGGTTCTTTAGAGGCAAGAGAAAGGATGAGATTCTGAAATAGCACAAATCAGATGACAGCAACTAACTGTCAGAGGCAAGGTTTTCATAATTGCCATACAGGCAATAAATCCAAAATGGTAACCAAAGGTCCTGACTTACAGGGATTTGTACTGATGGCTAATAGATATGATGTCCTTGGTGTGAGAAACATGGATAGCCAACAAGGGTATCATTGACCTATATAATTACAAAGATCAAGTGAAAGTAAGCTGAAAGTTCAGCTGATGCAGTTGAAAATCTCAGTGCCTCATCCAGTTTGTGTGCGAATGGGCACAAAGGCATAAATCTTTGTATCTTATATCAGTGCTAGCTATAAAAAGTATCTGGCAGAGAAGAGACACTAATTAATGAGAAGGATACAATGACTCATTCAATGAAGGTCAGACAACTTTAGTCCTTGACCATTCTATGCTTATATGAACCCATGAATGGAGTCATCATTGGTGCTTTGGCCAATGAAATAAAAGTAGAATTAACAAGTGCCACTTCTGAGTGGAGGTTTAGAAAGCTATTATGTTGTCCGCTACCTTGCTTTCCCCTGTCTTCATTATCATGCCAAGCAATATCCTTGAAAGGAGTTGCTGACACACTGAGTCCCAAGATGAAAAAGAGGAGAGAGAGAAGGAGATACAGCTGATCAATGATGTACATATAACATGGGAAAATAATAAACCTTTTTTTAAGCCACTGAGGTTTTTCATTTGCATTGCTAATCTCTCCTAATTTATACAACTATCAGCTCTCCAGTCTGAATAATTATAGCAATAATTTTTCAAAAAAGAAGAATTACCCATTCTATTATATATCTCATAATTCCCAGTGCTTAATTTTCACATGGCCTTGACACTCAGATGACAGGGACATGCCCAGGTTTCTGGATCATGACTTGATCTCTGGTTTTAAAGAATGAGCATGTTTTCCTGTGGCAGAGCCTAAGTGTGCACAGGACTCATTTCAAGAGCAGTTCCTGACAGGTGTTCAGCCAAGTTAAGTAATAGCTTCCTTATCACCATGTACAATAGGCTACCCATGTAATAGTGCTTTCAATTTCAATATATGCCACCTCACATAAATTCATGAGGCAATAAGTCAGTAATTTTCAACCTTTGCCTTCAAAATTTAATAAGCAGGAAAGAGAAAGCAGCACATTCATTGCAGATTACATTTCTGGGTCTACATCAGGATCTTCACCATTCCCTGACTGATATTGTGAAGAAATATTCAGTTTCCTATCTATTTGCGGCAACTTTGTAGACCTATCATTTCAACCAATGCAAATACAGGCTCCACTCTGACTGAACCTCATAAGGAGCTGCTTATTTGCAACAAAGAAACAAACAAACAAACACAAATCTACAACAATAATGTGCTAGGCAGCTCACATTTTTTATATTAAAAGACAGTTTCTTACCACAGGTAGAAAGAACAATGACAACAAGAAGACATCTCATTCCTTACAGATATGAAGACCCTGATGAATTCACTGTGGACTTGAACCTGTAGCCTCCAGTTTTTATACTGTCATCAGTGCCTTGGCAGCCCACAGGCCATTGAACATATATTAATGTTTGTAGTAAAGCCATTGATTCTTGTGTGTATTTCATGGCAGGGAAGCATTAATTCAAGGAGCCTTCCTGACAGGTGTACCCAGGGGTTGAGTACACAGAGAAGCAACAGACTAAAATACAAGCATAGGTTAACCTCTTCCCTTCCTTCCAATGAATCACTACAGTATATTATTCTATTATTTTTCCTAAGAATGAGGTAATGGAAATAGTCTTTTATCCTGGGGCAAATCCTCACAATTGCTAATATAAATATTGCCTTTGCTAGTCTAAAAGACAATGAATCACAGTGTACCCTCCTTAAATTCTTTTTTCTATCACATCTCTTGGTAGCCTTGGATCAAAATCAGTTGCTTGTTTTTAAAAATACAGAAGATTTTGTGGTCAGATTTCCAGGAGGTTATGGCAGTAAGCTCCTCCTTGCACCTGCCTAAATTTAAGAAATAATATTTTGCTCATCTAATCGTAGGTATACTCCCACCTGAGCCATCATGCTGCCTTTTGGAAAGACATGGAAAGATTGATTTGCTGTTGGAGCCCCAATATCAGTCTTTAAAATTTCCCACACAAAATGTTCCTAAGTGATTTTTAGCATATTATGGGATATATCTTGGTGTTGGTACCACTTCTTAGTATCACAGGCTATCTGATGGTTTCCCCTAATTAAGATAGCTATGGCCCTGGCTGGCGTGGCTCAGTTGGTTGGGCATCCTCCTGTGCAGTGAAGGTTGCTGGTTTGATTCCCGGTCAGGGCACATGCCACAGTTGCAGGCTCGATCCCCTGTAGGGGACATGCAGGAGCAGCCGATGGATGTTTCACTCTCACATCAATGTTTCTCTCTCTCTCCCTCTCCCTTCCTCTCTCTCTAGAAATCAATAAAATATATATTTTTTAAAAATATAACTATGCACTCCTATTTTTTTCCAGATATTTAATCCAAAACTTTTTTTAGAATCAGTATCAATAGCAACTCCCGATACCAAATATCACATATTCCTTACTCCAACCATGGAATTACTTATTCTGCCAAAGACCTCACTGTGTTCACATAGATATTTAAAGTCTTGCATGGGCCAATAGATGGCTGAAACACTGAATTTATGGGCTTGAAATTATTAACTACACTCCTCTAAGAAGAGGACGAGAAAGGGATAATGATTTTGGCAATTAGAAATTCCTAGAATATTGGAAGAGCAGCTTCAGTGGAGTGAATAATCAAAGCAGAAACTTTCTCTCACAGGCACTTTTACCCATAACAGGGATAGTCCAACAGATTTATAGTTTTCAAGAAAAGAAAATTTAAATCCATATACTATACAAAAATTATTTTATCATTTTTTTCTCAATTCATTGACTGTGTTTTAATACTATCTTATATCCTATTATATGTCATATCTGTCCTATATTGAAATGGCCCATTTTGTATTTTGATATGTTTATAATTAAGTAGCTTTATTTTACTGAAAAAAATCAGAATGTTTCCAAACATCCTAATATAAATTGATTAATAATCTATTAAAATTTAGAACACTACGCCCCAATTCCTTCACATATGCTGTTTAATAATTCTATATTTTCAAAATTGATATTGTGCCCTTTCTCAAAATAATCACCAAAAACTTATAAATATAATGTTGTGAATCATAGGTAGAAAGTAATTTCTATTACAAAAATTTGTGTGTGCTATCTGTTCTCTCTGGATCTCTATGACAAAAATTTTTCATAAGTATTCACCTTATCAAAAATATATATACAACACAATGTACTGGTCATTATTTTAAAAATACTTATTTTGAAAAACACATATTTATACCATGGAAACAAATTTTTATTAGTTTTTTTTTTTTTTAATATCCAACTAATGGTCGTAATTAGGTTGGTCAACTGTCAAATATTTGTGTAATTTTTTCATAATTTTTATTAATTGCTTTTATCTACACTGAAAAGAAATTAGTATGCTTTTTATTCTCTTTCTATAATTGTTAATAAAATGATTGCTCTCATTTTATTTATATTGCAGATATAGATTATTTACAATTTATCATACATGATCAAGCACTGAGTCTTAAAAGGATACATATTAATAATCTTAGCTAAAGTTTATTCTTAGTGTCTAACAAACATGACCTCTTGTGATTTTGTTAAGCAGTTACATGGGTCTAGAATAGAAATTGTTTGTACATGGATTTCTATAAACTTAAATGATAATCAGTATTTTCTTCCTTAAACCAATTAAATAATTTTTATTTAAATCAGCAGATGAAAATCAGCTTCCAATTTACCAAACCATGGAATAGGCTTAGATATGGCCATAATACTTCTATAATAATTATTAACTATTGTGTAGACTACTATATCAATGGAGGTCTAGTCAGAAAAACAGAAATGATATCTGTTATTTCAACACAAATGAGATCAATATAGGGAATTGCTTAAGCGTAGTGGAATTATGAAAAGGAGCCCTTGAAGGAAACAGGGACAGTATCTGCTGAAAGCAGCCACCACCTTGGGGCTGGGAACAATGAGAGAAAGTGGGTGCAGGGTCCCAAGAGCTGGGATTCCAACCTCTGAGCCAGGGCCATGGCTCCTGGCAACTGTGAGTGGTCTGAGCATGGGCACAAAATGGCACTGAAATCAACTGCCCCTGCCAGGGTGCAGGGTTATTGCTGGGGCCATACTATCAGGATCAGCAATCAAAGAGGACAGAGCAAGCCTTCTCTTCCATTCCAGGCTCCTTCTTGTGCCCCTATTGATGGAACCTTGTGGGGAGCAGCTGGCAGTATGTTCTGCAAGGTATCCAACCAGTATCATGACACAGAAAGATGGGTTTGGAGTTAAGAGAAAGAATAGGTTAGCAAGTGACCCTATCTTTATCATTGTTGTTATCGTAGAATTCTCTTTAAAATCTGAGGATTTAAATTTCATAATGTAATACATGCTTTTAAAAAATATACAGATCATGTATCATAGAGATGTACACTTAAAACCTATATAATCGTATTAAGCAATGTCACTCCAACAAATTTAATTAAAAATTTAACATAAACAGTAAAATATCAAGTTTAATGTACATTATTGATGTATTTTTTGTAAAGCTTCACGTTGAATGTTTTTTACTTATACAAAAGGATTACATTTTTTAAAAAATAGTTTTCTTTGGTACTTCTTAGCTCATTTTCAATTTCCCTCTGCGTTTCTCCAGTTGAAGAAAAGTGACAAAAGTGTTTCATACCCCTGTTCACTTCGCTGTTCCTCCCCATAAGAAGGGCATGCTGACTGGCTGAAATGTGCCATTTGTCAAATTTGCCAAGGAGTGAGGGAGGAGTACATTTAGATATAAGCTGCTCTTATCCATGAAACAATTTATTTACATATCTGTATTGTTATTGGATGACTAGTACAAATTTAATGATTGATTTTCCTATTAATGCCATAGGCATTGTTTGTATTTACATTAAAAGTATAATATTAATTTTAAGCCACTAATGGAAATATTTTTATCACTATTTATATGTAGCGAAAGTATATGATGAGTTGAAGTTTTTCTTTTCCCATTCAATCAGTAGTGGCAATTTCTATGAAATATAAATATTTTTATTTTGAAGATTAGAAAATTGTTGTTAAGGTATTGTGATTAGGACCATTATTAAGTTCACACTCAGAGTGGCAGTTGTGGCAAATTTAAAATGAGAGACTTTCTCTTAGATATACTTTGTCCACAAGCACCTACAAAAAATGCCAAGTAAGAAATGCTTGAATAAGGATCTAGAGAACAATTGCCTCCCAAGTAAAAGATCAGCTCAAATGAATATATCAGTTTCTATTTAGAACACTGATGATTTACCTGTTAGTAAGTGGGGCCCTTAGTTGAAATTCCTAAATATTCTTAAAGCAGTCCTTATATCTAAGTGAGTGGGTAGAAGTTCTTTAGAGTTGTAGAGTATTTTGATTCTATTCCATAAGGACATGAGGTTGAAGAAATTTCTATGACTATCTATTTTTTTTACACTTATGTGGCACATTTATTACAATTGATGGCCCAGTGTGATATTTTGTTACTAACTAAAATTTATAGTTTATATTGGGATCCCTCTTTGTGTTGCACATTCTGTGGGTTTACACAAATATATATTATCTACCAATACATTGTCATACAGAGTAGTTTCACTATCCTAAAAATTTCTGTGACTATTTATTATTTTTTTAATGTTTATATTATAAAAGATAATATTTTATAGAAAAGTGCACAGAACAGGTACAGTCCAATGAATAATTATAAAACAATTACTCATGTAATTTCCACCAAGGTCAAGAAATTGACCATTGCTGCAGAGAGTAGGTAGGATAGACCTCAATGACATCGGCCTCCTGTTTATTCCTGCCCTTGTACATACTGGGCTTAGTGACTTGCTTCTAGCAAAAAAAAACAAAAAAAAAACAGAATAAAACAAAACAAAATGAGGCAGAGGTGATGGGATGCTACTTCTGAGATTAGGTAATAAAAAGACAGTGGCTTCCCTCTTGGCATTCCCTCTCTTGTTCTCCTTTAAATCACTCACACTGATGGAAGTCAGCTACAAAGTCAGAGGCAGCCCTGGGAAGAGACCCACATGAGCGAGCTTGGAAGCAGATTTCAGAGGCCTGCCAAAACCACATCAGTGAACTTGGATTAAGATACTTCAGGCTCAATCAAGGTTTGAAAAAATTGGCCTGGCTGACACTTTAATTCACCCTATGAAGCACACTGTGACAGAGGCATCAGGTAAGTAGTACCCTGATTCCTGACACAAAGAAACTGATATAATAAATGTTTGTTATTTTAAATGCTAAGTTTGGGAGTAATTAATTACAAAGCAATAGGTAATTAATACTCCACCACCCAAAAGGCCCTTGCATGTCCCCTCCTAATGATTTCCCTTCTCTCCTCTCCCGTTCCCAAAAGTAACCACTATTCCTACTTCTAACACAAAAGTTTTGCATTCTATGCTTTTGAGCTCCTTATGAATTCAACAATACAGTTTATGTTCTTTGGTGTCTGACATTTTTTGCTCCACACTATATTTGTCAGATTCATTTTTATTACTGTATAGTTTCTGTTTGAGGCTCTTGGGTTTTTGTAATGAAAAATTTTATGAATGTCTCTTGGTGCTCTGAGTGATATTATTTCTGATTAGTATAAAACTTCACTAGAATTTCTGTATCCAAAAGTACACATATCTTCAATGTTGGTATATGACAAACTGTTTTCTGAAGTGGTTATACAAATTCACACTCCCCATAGCAGTGCCTTTTGGTTCTCACTACCCCACATCCTCGTCCAATTTTGCTATTTAACTTTTCAAATGTTAACCCTTCTGTAGTGGGAGGAATAGTAATTCAGTGTGTTTAACGCACATCTCCTGATGACTGATTTGGTTGAGCGTTCTTTGACTGTAGAGTCCCGCCACTTACTCTGTGGATTGGTGCTTTCTTTATTGATTTGTAGTAGTCCTTTAAAAATTCTGGATACAAACCCTCTCTTAGTCATATGTGTTTAAAATAATCTCACCCTTTCCTGGGGGGGAGTGGGGCTTGTATTTTTTTTCTTCAGAAGATGTCTTCTGATCAAGAGTGGGTTTTACTTTCATCTGATTTCTCAGCCTATTTTTTATGGTTAGCACTTTCATAACTAATGTAAGAAGTCTTTCCCTTTCCCAGTCTCCCTATGATATCTTAGAAATCATATCACTTTACTTTTGACTATATCTACAATCTACCACGAATTGATTTTTATTCAAGTGTGAAGTATGTGTCAGATTTCATTTTTCCCCACATAGATACACAGTTGACACAAGATAATTTGTTGAAAAGACCATCTTTGCCCTTTGGCATCTGTGGTGTCACCTATGGGGTGACCACACATGTGTGGTATGTTTTTGGACTCTTGATTTCATTTTATTGGCCAGTACTTCTCTCCGTAAGATAATACACACTGCCTTAATTGCTATGGCTTTATAAAAGACCTTGAGTTTTTGCCCTGGCCGGTTTGGCTCGGTGGTTAGAGCGTTGGCCTATGGTCCAGAGAGACCCGGGTTCTATTCCCGCTAAGGGCACGTACCTCAGTTGCAGTTTGTCCCCGGCCCTGGTTGGGTTGTGCTGGAGGCAGCCACTCGATGTGTCCCTTTCACATCGATGTTCCTCTCTCTCTCTCTTCCTCTCTCTCCCTCTCACTCTGTCTGAACAAAAAAAAAAAGGAAAAATGTCCTCGGGTGAGGATTAAAAAAAAAAAAAAGACCTTGAGTTTTGATATCTGATAGTGTAGGTTCTCCAATTTTAAACTTTCTCTTCAAAATTTGGTCCTTTGCAGTTCCGTATTTATTTTTAATCAGTTTGTCAATTTTCCCTAAAAAAATACATCCTTCAGGAATCTGGTCTGGATGGCTTTAAATCCTTAGATAAACTTAAGGAAAATTGACATGTTCACAACAACTGGTTTTCTAATTCAAAAGCATAGTATATTCCCTTGATTCTTTTAAGCATTTAAACTTTGGTTTTAGGTCTTTGGCCTCCAGTTCTGCATAGATTTAGAGGATCCTTAGCTCTTTTTATCCCCTTGCTGGAATTTTACTCTTTTTTTTTTTCTTTGTTGCCTCTGGAGGTCTCCAATGCCTTTAAATAAATGCTTCTCTATTTTTTCCAAGTTTTCTACTTTCTAATAGTTTTTGATCTGCTTTGAAATGGTCCGTCTTATCTGAAAGTGAACTTCTCTGAGGACTTATATTTGATTTAGACCAGCAGCAATTGGTGATCACCTATCAAGTTACTGAGATTGAGATGGTTCAAATTTTGGCTTCAAACCCAATTAAGGCTAAGATATGTATTTCTTATTTCTGGTTTACCTTTCTTCTGCAGTGTGGGTTGTAGGAGAGCCCAATTCAAATGAAAGGGGTTTTAAAGGGCTCCTATTTTGACAAGCATAGGTTTGAATTTCTATTCATCGACATTGCTCATTTATCAAAAGTTCTGCTCAGTTTGCCTCTAATAGACTCTACAGATGCCTCTAAACCTAGGGAGAAAGGAGGCCCAAATATTGGGTCTACTTCTTGGATTTTCTTTCTCTTCCTGGAACTTGGCCCTGTAATTCTTCTTGTCTTGTTAGATCTCCAATGACTCAAAGGAATTGTTCTTACATATTTTTCCTCAGCATTTCTAGTTCTCCCAATAAGGAAACCTGATTATATTACTTAGATAACATTTCTATAACAAAATGCAAAGTCATAAAACAATATATTAATGAGTTATTTTCACAATAAGGAAGGTATTAATTTTTGGACTTGGCTGAATAAAATAAAGTAGTCTGATTTGGTCTGGCATCCCTTCATTTTGTTTGTGTTGTTGGTTTTCGTTTTTATGCTTTTAGCTACAGTGCCAAAGATCTGCTCTGTAAGTTCAAGTATTTGGAATGAGTTCTTCACTTGAAAAAATGGTAGCAGGGACACATTAAACATAAGGGCTCACCCCTGTTTTAATTTTTGAGATCCCTTTTAGTGCCTTCATTTGGCTGGTCTTCTGCCAATTAAAAAAAACTTGAGCATTTTAGCCTTGCACATGCTTTGCATCTACAAAACTGCTTATAAAAATTTATAAAGTGTGCTCTTTAGGGACAAAGAAGTATTCCATTTTACTGCCAGCAATACCTCAGTCCAGACAATATAGTTCTATGTTTTATTATTGAACTTTACGAATGTACATATACCAGAACCCGGAAAAAAAAATCCATAATCTAAATATTCATAATCCTACATTATTTCTGTGTATCACTATATCCTTGTTCACAAGCTGTGCCTCAGGTTAAGCTCCTTCAGCTCACCACCTTTACCATTGTTCTGAGTGTTAGCATATGCTCTTAAGATACCACACGTGCATCTCTCTTTTAGTTATCAATCACTGTGTAACAACTTACCACAAAATTTAGCAGCTTAAAAGAACACTTTGGTTATTTTCTAAGTTTCTTAGGTCAAGAGTCCAAGCCTGGCATCACTGGGCCCTCTACTTCAGGGTCTCTTATAGGCTGCAATCTGTGAGTCGCATGGGATATAGTCATCTCAAGACTTATCTGGGGAAAGATCTACATCCAAGTTCACATGGTTGTTGGCGGGATTCAGTTCTTTGCTAAATGTCAGACCGAGGGTCTCCGTTTCTCACTGGTGGTTGACCAGAAGGACCCTGAGTTCCTTGCATGGAGACCTTCTCGAGATGCCATCTTGCTTCATGAAACCATCGAAGCTGAGAAGACAAGAGGGTCTGTTATTCTTTTTTAAGGTAGAAGTCACAGTTTTTTAATAATCTAATCATAATGTGACATCCTAGCACTTTTACTGTATTTTATTAGTTAGAATCTAGTTGCTAAATCTAGCCTATGTTCAAGGAAAGGGAATTATACAAGAGCTGGAATGCAGAAAAGCTAACATATGGAGGAAGAACTGACCAAAAATGCATATACAAGCGGGACTCATGAATAGTTATGTCCTAAGCAATCTTCCTGAAGCAGATTTTTGATCATAATATTACCTGCCCAATAAAAATATCAAAGATTCTCTTGCCTACAACTGTCCGCAATCAGATCCCAGTCTTCTGTTCCAACTTTTCTATGTTTTTACCACTCCTCATGAATTCCGTGCTCTAGCCAATTCTCTTAGCTGAACGTATACAGTGCACGCTCTGCATGTTTGCTCATGGTGTCCCCTGCCTGAAATAGTATGTCCTTCTCTTGCCATAAAGTATGCTTTGTAAGACTGGAAAATAGAATGGGCAGTGAAGGGCATTTTATTTTTCTTTTCGCTTATTCAAAGAGATAGCAGCAAACAAGTCAACATGTAGGAGACTAAAAGGGCAGGATTTTAGGTATAATGGAGAATTCCTGAAAGCCTTCAAGGCTACCCAACAGTGAAATAAACTGCCTCCAAAACAGTGAGTTTCTCATTTTTCATGTGTTTAAGTGAGGAAAAAATGTCTACACATTGTGGGAATAAAGGAGTTTCAGTGGAAGTTAAAATGAAAAGACTTCAAAAGTACCTTCCAACTCTTAAGATTCCATAAATCCATGAATTGATATAAGGATAAAAAAGCACAACTATTCCTTTTGACATGTAAAGATGAGAAAAAATATTTACATAAAAATTTAATATAATTATACTTGCTATTCAATTTTGAGCTGTGGGGTTTAACGGACGTTCCCATTTTTACTTACAGATTAGCTCTTTGTACAAACTCTGAAACCTCTATATTTTAATATTTTTCCTATTTCTAATTCATAAACAATGGAATTATCTAGCATTCTGAATTTTAAGAAAAGTATGTTTGTAATCATTGCCCACAAATAAAAGGGTTTATTTATATAAGAGGAAAGATTGTGCCATTTAAAGACCTTATAGTTATCAAGTATATTCTTAAGAATTTCCATAAAAGAAACTCAGTCCATATTTTCACACAATCTTTGGTGATTGTTCATTCTACCATTACTGATGAGACGGACCCTAAGAAAAATATTTACCTTGTTTTAGAGAAATCCACAGATGCAACAGCTGCCCTAACTCTTGTTGCTACTTCTCTGGATAAGCTGGAGCAAGTGATGATACGAGTGTTACTATGAATCCTTGTGTGGGTAAAGAAACCTCTAAAAGTGTGCCTTTTAGCTTTTACAGAGAGACAGAGAGAACAGAGAGACAGAGAGAGATCAAAGAACCAGTGATGCCCTTTTCCTTATTGGAGCATCATATTAGCAGTCCCTCCCAAGGAGATCCAGTAGAAAAGACCCAGTCTGTAGGTGGAAACTCGAATCCTTTTTAAAAGAAGAAATCATGGCAATTGCTCTTATTTTCCTTTATCTAAACTATAAGATAACTGAGAGCAGGGACCCTGTCTAATCTGTTGTTGTGGCGTGGCTCAGTAAACATCACACTCGCCCAGACAAACAGTTAAATAAATGTTGAACGAATTAGTAATTGAGTGAATAAACACAATGACAGATACGTGAGATTCAAATTGTGTCCCAGCGTACTGTTTGGCCTTAGAACTTCAGATTCTGCCGAGTGGTCTGTTATCATGCTCCCGAGAATCGTATATCACAGAAACAAGGAGACTTGCGTGAGACTAAACACCAGTATATACTAATTCCCTGATGAGGAGAAACGGAATTAGGTGCAGAACCATCTGGCTGGACTGTTTCTGTCATATACATGATGTTATTTCAAGTCAAGTAAGCCAGACATAGTGAATTTGACTATTGTGTAAATTTGGTGTTATGGCCATAGATGAAACACACTCCTGTCGATGAGGATGGAATTTCCTTTAAGAGAAATGGAAACTCCCATCTTGGGGGAAAGTTAATTCTGGGACCTATGGAAGTGGATTTTAGATTAGGGGAAGAAAAACGGTTTGGGTCTTCCTGGAACCCAGAGCAGGTCAGACTCTGAGATGTGGTAGGAGATGAACTGCCTTGTGGGTTGGGAGTAGAAAAAGAGGCAGCCCATAAAGGGACCCTGTCGCTCTGTTCTATACACCTTCTGCTTTCCCAGATGGCTGCTAAAATTCCATTACAGTTTGCAGTGTGGACTCTGCCTTGTGTTCGGGAAGAAACGAGCATTTTCGTGAGGGTTCCAGTCACAGTAGCAGGGGCAGTCACCAGAGAAGTGGGGACTGGTGGTCAGCAGCAACACAAACAGCCCAGGGGACAAACATTGTGGAAGTCCAGAGAGAAAAAATCCCTAACAAATTGTTTGAAATTATTCTGGAGACATTTGAAGAGTGGACCTTTGGTAACCAGTTACCTCATCTGTAAAATGGGGCGATAATATTTGTACCTGCTCCCCTTTAGGGAAGTTAAGAAATGTAAAATGATTAATAACTGTAATGTGTTTGAACACCTTGGAAGAAATATTATATATAAGCATATGATATCACGATTATCCCCATAATAACAAGAAAAGAAAATATTAAAATAACAATAATATGTACATTTTCAACACCTGCAGTTATATATGAAATATATAACTCTTTTTATTGTTTTCTGTCTAATCCACTGCACCTGCATTAAAAAATGTACCCCAATGGTCTAATTTTAAAAAGTACATAAAATTTAGACAGGTACTTATTCTTTTATTCACCCCATTGTGCCTAGGTCTCACAGAATATATTTTAAATAATATACAACCACAAAGAGACCACTTCAATACAAATCTCAGTAGTGTGGGTTAGTAAAAATTACTTTTAAAGGCAAACATCTGGCACCTCATAAATCTATATCAGCTTTCATCAAGAGTTTTTCAAACTCTCCCCATATATATTACACTTATAAGCATTATTAATTCAGCATATTGTACGTGGGTTTTTAAAGTAGTCCCAAAGCAGAATTACATATGTAAAATATGTGCTGTAATATCTAGGCCCGTGCAGTTCATAAAGAACAAGACATTAACCACAATGCTAACTCCTTTTGATTTAATGTGTTCTGCTAGCTAACAGGGGCGATTTTTTAAGCACAGATACAAGAAAATACTACAGTTAAGCTTAAAGGCAGCTATTTATTCCAACTAATTTTTTCCTCTCTTGTGACATTTAGCAAATTATTCTAGGCTTACATTTAGCTTGTGTCAAGAAATATGTCTGAAATATTTTACTCTGGTTTATTTCTACATCTAAAAGGAATTTTAAGAGATGATTTGCTTTTGTAAAGGCTCAATCAAGAACACATAACAGGTACTTCTCCTTTTGCAAGTATTGGGAGAAAAAAAAAGATATCCACTCACTACTCACTAGTAGCAACTGGTGGAAGACATAATTGTGTATCAGGACAGTAAGACAACAATATGTGATCCCACCAAGTCTCAGTAAGTGCCCTGTTACTGTTTGCCTTACATGTCTGAATCCTACAGTCTTGCTCACAGTGTACCCTTGGAAGTGCCCCTACCTTAGCTGCCAGGGTAGATGGCTGCCAGGATAAGCACAAAAAGGTGGTCTTTGATACAGAAAGAAGCTTCCTGCTGCAAAGTCTACAGTGTTGGCTCTCTCCACAGACCTCTGCTAATGGAACTCAAAACTGACCAAGTAAAACTACAATCTATGGGAACTTCCTTCTTCCTCCTTCATTTGAGCTTGAAATATAGTCTCCCAACCTCTGGCAAGTCCCATTTTACACCAGACTAGAATGGTCCTAGCAAGATCTCCGTAAGGATAAACCAGTACCAAAAAATTACTGGGTATAAGAAATGTTATGAAATTTCAAAAAAGAGTAACTCAGAAGAGCAGTGAGAAGAGTTACGTATTCTAACAATATGTTTTTTTAGAAAAAAACATGTAACCAATGCTTCTTTACAGAAGTCCAGGCAGTCGTACAACTATGAAGCAGAAAACCAAAGAGAAAATCTGATCCAGAGGAAACTACACAGAGCAGAAAAATACAATCACAAAGTTAAAAACCTCAATGAGGAAGAGATTAGCATGTTGAAAAGGCAGAAACTAAATGACCAACACAGTCATAAAAAAAGAAAATCCTGCCTTGTGTGGCAACATGGATGAACTTTGAAGGCATAAGGCTAAGTGAAATGTTAGAGAAAGACAAATACTGTACATTTTCACTTACATGCAGAATCTAAAAAAGGCAAACTTGATTGTCTAACCACTGCACTATATACCTAAACCAACACAAAATAATATTTTGTTATTTATTTCACAATATATATGTGTATCAAATTATCACATTGTGCACTTATACATATGCTATATGTCAATAATATCTCAATAAAGCTGGGAGGGGTGGGATAAGAGATGGTATTACAAATATAACACTTGAGAATTTCTATGACAAAATCCTCCAATTAATAAAGCACAAACAAAAAAGTACGTGATAAATAAAAATAAATTCAAATCCAAACATTTGTTAAAATTTCCAAAGAGTAAAAACAAGAGACTGAGTGCATGTGAAGAACAATTAGATTGAGAGCAAATTATTTATTAAAAACAATAAAGGCACCCTGGCCAGTTTGGCTCAGCAGATAGAGCATCAGCCCGCGGACCAGAGAGACCTGGGTTCGGTTCCCGCTAAGGGCACATACCTCGGTTGCAGTTTGTCCCTGGCCTCGGTTGGGGTTGTGTGGGTGGCAGCCAGTCGATGTGTCTCTCTCACATCGATGTTTCTTTCTCTCTCTCTTTCCCCCCTCTCCCTCCCGCTCTATCTGAAGATGAATGCAAATATGTCCTCGGGTGAGGATAAAAATAAATAAAATAAATAAAAACAATAAAGGCTGAAGCCATGTCTTTAAAATGTTGAACTTAGAATTGTGTACCTACATAAACTTTTGCTTCAGACCAAAGGAATTTTCAGAGAGAGAGAGAGAGAGAGAGAATCCTATGAGTTCTTACTGAGAGTGTTGCTGAAGAATGTGTGTCTGAAAGCAGTAAATTGAACTAGGAGATAAAGACTAGAAGGTTGATCAATGACTTTGGAAATCAAAAAAACAGTCTTACAAAAGCATTGACTGTAAACAAATAATAATAACAATAATATCAGAATGACAAATAAAATTAATGACAATTTATGAGAGAACATAAAATGAATGAAAAAAGCAGTGGTTTTCAACCTGTGGGTCGTGACCCCTTTGGGGGTCGAATGACCCTTTCACAGGGGTCACCTAAGACATAACAGTAGCAAAATTACAGTTATGAAGTAGCAATAAAAATAATTTTATTTGGGGGGGTCACCACAATATGAGGAAATGTATTAAAGGGTTGTGGCATTAGGAAGGTTGAGAACCACTGGATTAAAGGTTAATATCAAAATGGAAAGCATTCTAAGAGCCTAAGATCCTGCCAAATACTTGGCAGGTTTTCTTCTTTTATTTTTATTTTTTTTCTTTATTGATTTTAGAGAGGGAGGAAGGGAGAGGGAGAGAGAAATAGAAACATCGATGAGAGAGAACATCAATTGGCCGCCTCCTGCATGCCCTCCACTGAGGATTTGGCCCACAACCTGGACATGTGCCCTGACCTGGAATTGAACTGGCGGCCTTTTGGTGCATGGGTCGACGCTCAACCATTGAGCTACACCGGCCAGGCGATCCTGCCAAATATTGTAGTCACAAAATACATAAAGCAAACACTAAAAAATAAAATAAAATAAAAAAGAAGTTAAATGAAAATGATGGAGCAGTAAAAACAGCTTAACAGGTCAAGTGGGCTTGATAATCTTAATTTATATTTTTTACTAAGAACCATTAATTGCAAAAGACAATTTCGTATTTTACTTCAATAAATATCTATATTTGTTTAAATATAAAGGTATTGATTCCTCAGCAGAAAAAAAGAAGTATTTTAGTAAAATTAGTCATGTTTCATATTTTTATTGTGGCTTTACCTATCCCTGCATATTTCTGTAAGACTAAATTGTGTTCATCACAGAAAATGTCCTTGTCTTCAGGAGCTTACAGTACCCTTTTACAGTTGCATTTTCAAACTGTAAGAAACATATTATTCCCAGGGTAGTCAATTTGGCTTCAATACTCAGACATAATAAAGTAACACATAACACATGCACATGAACTATGGTTCAATCAGCCTCTGAGGTTGTCCAAAATACTAGTACATGTTTTTCAAATATTTATTGAAAGAATGTTACTTCATAATGAATTGAGACATATACAGGAAGAAAGGGGGTTCCAAAATAGGTAATTTATTAATAAATTACTTTAAAGGAGAGAAAAACAAATAATCATGTGGAAAAATGACAAAAAGATACCAGGAAAGTGTCATCTTGAGAAAATTAAATGTAGAATGGTACTTCACCATGTACAGGACAAGAAGGCCTATATATGCTCTCTCCTTATCTTGCCACTTTCTTTTAAAATTCTCGTCAATGTGATGAATAGTAGAAATAATTTGTAAAGGAAAGGTTGCAGAAGATGCCATTATCAACCTTAAAAATACAAAAAAAAATCAACTTAAAATACTTAAAAGAAGAAAATGCTATATGTTAGATATTAAATATAAATATAAGGAAATCAAAAGTTTCCTTGGATACCTAATAGTATCTAAGATGTCAGTCACTACAGCAATCAATATATATAATGAAATTCTAATCAACATCCCAAAAGGATATATTTCAAACTTGAAAAAAATAATGCTAAGCTGTATCTGGAAAAATTGATTGTGACGGTCTTGTGCCCTCTCCTCTAGAGGAGGCCAGGCTTGAGGAAGGCAGTGGGACTCTATTTTACACCTCCCTGAATCAGGTATTGCATTTATACGTGGACAGAAAATTTGCATGTGACCATTGTTTGTTAATTGCATATCTTGATAGATGAACTATTCCATACTAACTTCTTGCAGTGCTACTATTAGAAACTCTATGTTTCAAAATTGAATGTCCACCAAATAGACCTTGGTACTTAGAGTTGCAAATAAAGAGTAGACAAAGCTTCAACTTCTGACCTATTCCTTCATACATGGGTAGCAAAATAAACACTGATATTTATTGAGCACTCCTAATTTTCTAGGAACTTTACATGCATTTTCTCATTCGATCTCTATACAAACACTATGCGATAGCTACATCAGTAATTCTATGAGAAGATTAAAGCTCAGAGAAATTAAACACATGTTGTTCAATTACTTATTCGTAAACCCAGTCAATCCCAGGCCTTTCTGGCTCTAAATTCAGGCCCTTTCATTTTGCTGTTACTTTCTTATGGTTTTATTGTTTCTGTTATTTCTTCAATCATTTTTAAAATTGTATTTTAAATTTTATTTCTAGTTTGGTCATTCTTCTCTTCATTGTGTCTGCCAATTCTCACATTGTTTTATTTACTATGTGTGAATGTTTGTTAAGTCAAAAATCTATTTTTATTTATTTATGTATTTATTATTTTCTTGTGGAAGCCTTAGAGATGTTGAGGAAATGTCACTTCAGAGATATCTTTTGGCTTATTTATTCAGGAGATTTCGAGAACTTCAATGCTCCTGGAGCAATTTTCATGTTGAATTTTTGCCACGTACTTCTCAAACCACACAGGGCATGTGCATTCTCACTCCATATTTATAGGTAAGGTAGGCTTGGGATTTCAATTTCTCATCAGTGATACTCTTCCTTCAAAGAGAGAGAGAAAGAGCGAGCTAGAAAATTCCCTCACTGTTTCTCAGGAAGTGGGCATATCGAGGAGCTCTTCCTCATTTTTTAGCTCTATTGACTGAGAATTATTTCTCCCTGTCCTCACTTGTTGCTGTTTTTAATTTCCTGCCAAGTATTTTCTGCAGGAGCTGCTCTGAGGTTGTGCCGCCGATCTTTGGGTGTCTTCAGAAGCTTCAGAGCCCACGTCTTCGGTCCCCGCAGGACCCTCTGCAACCTCATCCCCCAGCCACCTGGGGATCAGTCTTGACTTACCATTTTTGCAATGGTTTTGTAGTTGATTTCAAGCAATTGTGGATTCACTTTTTATTATTTCAGTCCAGATCTTTAGCTTTCTTAGTCTAGTATTTTCATATGTTTACAGAGGGACAACTCCTCTTCCTCCACATGAGCTAAGTCTCGGCTCCCCATGCTCTTCCTCATTTTTTAGCTCTATTGTCTGAGAATTGTTTCTCCTTGTCCTCACTTGTTGTTTTTAATTTCCTTCCAAGTATTTTCTAGTCCCTTACTGCTTTCTTATTTCTTGATTTCTTCTTTCTTCTTTTTTTCCTGCAGTGGCTTGTCCTCTTTCCTGCTCTTCAGTATCAGCCAGCACCTTTTCTCATCAGTTTTTTTTCCATTTTTTGTATAACTTATTAACTGTTATCTATACATTTTGTTTTGTTATCTCTTGTACATGATATAAGTCACAGCTGGAATATTGTGCTATTTTTTGTGTGCTCATTGGTTAGCTCAGAACACTACAAGAAATTGCAACCAAAATAGGGCTTCAGGGATCAAATTATAATGAAAAATTAATTAAGTTAATTAACTGGGACTTGGAGTTTGAAGTATAAAATTCAGGTAATCACTCCTGTGGGCTAGGGGCTCTATTATTTAGGATGTAACAAAGTGTGAAGTTTAAACTGAAATCATGTAATTTATCGAAAGACTCTCAACCATACATTCTAAACAAATATATAAGGCATTTCATTTTTGAAGGAAAGGTCAGTTATGTATGTCAAGACAACTTTTATAATGAAGGTATTCTGCAAATGTGGTTCTTGTTCTAATGTATAAAGATGATAAAAATTACAGCAAAGTTTGTTTGATTGAGGTAGGAACGGAGTCACCCTTTCATTTGGAGGTCACCATCAAACAGGATCTGTTTGTTTAATAGAAATAATGTTAGCTCAAACTTACTGTGCATTTACTGTATGTGCATGGACTATTCTAAGTGACTTAACTTCAGTCACTCACCTCCTTCTACACTAATCCTAAGAAATAAGTCAAATTATTATTTCATCCTACATAGAGGGGACCGAGGCACAGACAGGTTAAGTCACTTGTTCAAGGACACAAAGGTATTTGGTTTTGGAGGGAGGATTTAAAATTAGACAAATGGGTTCCAGGTTCTGGCCTTTTCAGAATCATCTCACTTTAAGCACCATATTTGAAATCTAAGGCAACCACATTATAACAACCATGGAGTCCTCAGATAATTAATACTAATCAAAACCTATCTATGTATTCTTTTTATCAAAGTGCATATTAATATTTTAAGTATTTCATAAATATTTATACATGAAGAGATCACACTTGATCTTTTTTTTTTTAACTGAAAAGAAATTTCTTAATATATTGCCATTATAGGTGTGTGTTGTGCAAAATAAATTTAGGGATTTTAGTAATACCATGAGAAGAGAAGCAGAGATGACTAGTATAGTTTAAGAGAAGTTAGAGGAAACACTCATCACAGGGCTATCTTTACCTGGCTTTGGTCCAAGCATTTATTATAGCCACCTGTGACTTTATTAAGATAAAGACAAAGAGAGAAACAGGGGAAAAAATACCACATACAATGAATATTTTGACAATCTCTATTCTCAAGTATTAAAATTAAAACACAGTAAAAAGTTTTCATTTTCCCTATGCAATGTTTGTTATTTTATAATTATTATACTGTGTTTTCTTTATTACAAAAGCAATATTTGCCAATTGCAGAAAATTTGGAAAGCATAAAAAAGCAAAGAGAAAGAAAGGAAAAAAAAGAAATGAAGAAAGGAAGGGAGTAAAGAATGAAGGCTGTGAGGAAGGAAGGAAGGGAGAGAGGGAGGAAAAAAGAAAGGAAGGAAGGAAGGAAGGAAGGAAGGAAGGAAGGAAGGAAGGAAGGAAGGAAGGAAGGAAGGAAGGAAGGAAGGCAAGCAGAGAGGAAGGAAGGAAGAGATGAAGAAAGAGAGGAAGGGAAAAAGATAAGGAAAAAAGGGAGGAGGATGGGAAGAAAAAAAAAGGAAGAAAGTGGGAAAAATAAAGAAAAGGAAAAAGAGAATAAAAGAATAAAAGAACAATTGCCTCTCTAAAGGTAATTGTTCTCAATATTTTGGTATACGTTCTTTCTTATAGATACTATATATCTTATTAAAATTATTCACATACACAACGGTATGTACATACTCATTTATAGACTTTTTCAGATACCAATGCTTTATGAACAGAACATGCTCTAAGATGCCATTAATCAATTATTTATTTTATTCACTTATCATTTTGAAATAATTCCTGAATTACAAAAACATTTTTAAATTAATACAAAAAGTTTATATCTTTCACTCATCTTCTCCAAATGCTAATATCTTAACATAACACAATAAAATAATCAAAACCAGGAAATTGCCATTAATACTAATCTAGAGACCTCACTGAAATTTCAACAATTGCCTCATTCATGTCCTTTTTCTGGTCCAGAATCCAATCAGGACCACATATTGCATTTATTTAGACGTCATTTAGTTTACTTAGACTGCTATCATCTGAGACAATTCCTTAGTTTTAATTTTCATGATCTTGAATCTTTTGAAGAGTACTGGCCAGTTATCTTCTGGAATGTTGTTCAATGTAAGGTTGTCTGATGGTTCAGGTTATACACAATTTTGCCAAGTATATCGCAGAAGTGATGTTATATTATATCAGGAAGCTCACGTTATTGGTATGTCCCATCACACCTGGTGAAACTGTTTTCACTGATGGGATCTGCTATGTCTGTCCCCTGTAGAGCTACCATATTCTTCCTTCACATTGAATAAGTATCTGACTAGGAGATAGTTGAGATTATGTAAATACCTTATTTCTTATCATGCATTCACCCAATAATTTTAACATCCACTGATAAATCTTGCCCAAAACAGTTATATCTGTAGTGTTTACCAAATGGCAATTTTCTTTTTCCATCATTCCTTCTACAATTTTTAATTTGAATTCTACTATAAGGAAGAACTGTCACTTCTCTCTGATTTATTAATTTATTTAAATATATATCATTATGGGCTCATGAATATTTGTTTTCTTTTATGTTTTATAATACATTGGTGTTGTTGTTTTTTTCTTGTTCTAATTGTGCCAGATTTAGCCATTCAAACATGTCCCAATAACTTTCTGGCCACTCCCTTACCCTGTACTTTCCCTGCCTTGAAATCTGCCATTTCTCCAAGGAGTCCTCGTTCTGCTTGTCAGAGAGTGGCATTAAGAAATCAATATCCTGTCACTGGGTATGCTAATTGCTACTTGGTTTTCATTGTTTACAGGCCTTTTAAGTAAACAGAGTTAGGAAATACATATATATGTACACACTAATATACACACATTTATATTTTATGTGTCTATTTGTATATCTACATTAAACATCAGGAGTTTATTCTAATATTTGCAATTCTACATCAACAATTCCTAGCCTCCTGTCTTTCCTTATTTATAAGTCCCTTCTTTCACAATAAAAAATCCTGGCGCTTATTACCCACAATTTCTACTTATTTGCTCAATCAAAAATACATGTAGTTTCCCAATTAGTTATCCATTCTCCTACTGAAATATTACAGTTGTATAAAGCTATTTTTGTCCCTGTCAGATTATACAGTAAAAATATTGTTTTGCAAAGTTATTAAGATTTATATTTTTTTCTTTACCCCTTCAGTGTATTATGTTATTCAATTGTGATACACTTAAGCTTATTTGCATTCCTTGTATTATAGTTTAATCTCTTTCCCTTAATCTTGGTTTCTATTAATTACTTATTTAAAATAATTGAGAGTATATTAACTCAGAAGAGCCTAAAGTTCACTTAAAAAAATCTGTTGTTGCCATAGTGAAATTCTTAATTTCTGAAACAGGGGCCCTTCATTTTTGTTTTGCATTCTGCCACCCAAATTATGTAGCAGGTCTGTGCCCTAATAAGGTATCAATATACTCTTAATAGGTGCTTCCACATTTTTATTGCCTCAAAATAACTGACAGCTTCCATTACCCCTTCTCATTCACTTTCCCTTTTCCAAAAAAAGTTTATTGTTGAGTTATTAATTCCATGGTCTCCTAGTTCTTAAGAAATATTCGGTTCTTAAATACTTCATTACTTGCTCCCTCTTCAAGTTCCTCAAACATGACCAAATGTCTGCAACTTAGGGGATAGAAAAACTCTATCAGGACTTGTTAACTCATCAAGCTAACATTGTGTATATTTATGTCAGATATCTTAAAAATGCTTTTATGTTCTCTTTAATCATATTACTCCTTAAAGTTTTACAACATAACTTTGGTTCCTTAGAAATTGATTTTCAAAGTTCAACAATGTTTTACCCATTGTCAGTACACTGCCCCTAGTTTTTCTATTCTCGACATTGTCTTCATTGTTAATCACTTTTCTCTACTTGAAATTTTTTCCTCCACTGCCATTCATGACAGAATCCTTATGCTTTCCCCCTCTTCTCTGGTGCTTCCCTGCCCCCTTAGTCTGCTTTTTCTGGATATAAAAGTGGCACATAACTTAAGGCTCAATCCTCAATCAAAAGAGAAAGAAGAGTAGGAGAATTTAACGACAGGATGCAGAGGTAGAATCCAGAACCAAAAAGGGTGCTGGAGAAGAGCAGAAAACTGAGAAGTTCTCAGGACTTAGCAACAGAAATCTGGGAACCTGTCTCCAGGGTTTTGCTATTGAAATGCTTCAGTCCAGTGATTCTTAACATTCTGGGAGGTTTCAAATTCCCAAAAGAGAGGATCTGATTGAAGCATAGTATACCTCGGATTAATCATCTTTGGTCCTGTCAAGACTAGGAAAGAGTCATGTTCCTAGAGGCTGAAAAGACCTAAATTGGTATCTACTGCAAATATTCAATGTAAGTATTTCTTACACTGAAGGAAATATTTCTGCTTTTTTTTTCCGTTTTGTGTGATGTAGTTTAAAGCAGACAGTCAAAACCTAGATAGTTAGTACCCAGAAAAGAGTGGCTAAATTAAAATTATATATATATATATATATATATATATATATATATATATATATATATATGGAGAGTTATAGGGAAGAAAATATACAATAACAGTTCTCAAATATTTTAAACTTAAGTTAGAAATAGTCAGCTAATTTTCATAACTCCAGGAAACAGAAATGAATGCCACAATGTAAAATATGTGTGATCATATTTCTGGAGCTCAAAGTAAGGAGAACATTTTTAAATTACAAAGTTTTTCATTAACAATATCATGAGAATTAGAGCACCCAATAAATATTACAGGTAAACTCAAATTATCCTCTCATTGAAGATGTTCAAGTTGAATGTTAATCATCTAATGAGGAATATTTAGAGAAATATGCTGATACTGTTTGAATATCCATAGTAATCATTGCCCCAAAATATAATTATATCATGTTGGCATTGGAATGGGTATTAGGTAACCTAGTCCACTTACTTCACTCCGTCAATGAACAACTGAGCCTGTGTGAGGTTATATGGCCACAAGGTTGGTTAGTGACAGAACCAGAGTAGAATCACCATTTAGGAATGCTCTCCAAGCTGGAACAGAGTACATCTACAATGAACAGAGGAACATAATAGGTCACAAGCTGGAACACTGGTTAATCTTAGTCCTTAATGTCAAAGTTATTCTGACAGGCTCAAGCTATAAAGTTTGCCAGAGCACTCGTTCTTATGTGGGGAAATAACCTAAGCTGGCATTTTTTTTTCCACCCAGGATAATAAAAAAAAGTTTACATAATTTTAAAAATATAAAAATAATATAAAACAAAATGAAAGAATATGTAGAAAACAGAGGGAAGAAAAATCACTGGTAGACCCACTCAAAGACAATTATTTTGGTACTTTGGTTTATCTAATTCTAATATTTGTATGTTTTTAAATAGTTTTTACATGTACATGTTTTTTCATTATGTATGTTTTTACAAGGTTTATACATACACTTCCTATATATAAAAATGTGCACCTTTATTTTTACTCTTCTCTTATGTATTATCACACACTTTTAAATAGTTTTCCACTTTTTCTTTAAAGGAGTCATCAAAAAACAATCTTTAAAAAATAGTATCTTTGCCCTGGCTGGTTTGGCTCAGCAGTTAGAGCGTCAGCCCGCAGACCAGAGGGTCCCAGATTTGGATTCGGTTCCCATAAGGTCACGTACCTCCGTTGCAGTTTGTCCCTGCCCTGGATGTGGTCGTGTGGGTGACGACCAGTCGATGTGTCTCTCTCACATCGATGTTTCTCTCTCTTCCTCCCTCTCTCCCTCCCGCTCTATCTCAAGATAAATGCAAAAATGTCCTCAGGTGAGGATTAAAAAAAAAAATAGTATCTCAATGAAATGTTTTTTAAATGAAACATTAAAATACAATAGAATTCTTTTCTATTGTAGCAATGTTCAAGTATATCTAAGCCTCCATATTTAACTTGAGATGATTCTCTAACTACTTGGGATGAAAGACTGGGACTTCCTTCATTCATTCTCACCTGTGAATATTTTAAGGCAGAGCAGATTTTTTAGTGTACTCCTACCAATACCTTGACCGTACATCATACGTCTCTTCATAGGTAACGTTTCACCTCTCCAGAGTGATTCATATGGTGTATTACTTTTCTCAAAAAATAAATGGTGCAAGTGAATGTAAAATATCTCCGGTAAACATGTGTGTGCATTTAACGCATATAAGAGCCTATGTTTTCCTGTTTGAGAAACAAGTATCTCTTTCCTTCATAGATGAGCTGCATTTTGCCAGAACATTATCTTTTTAAAGTTAATCCCTGGTGATAACTGAGCAAGAAATGTAGAGGAATTGTCATCATGGTGAAAATAAGCACATGGACTCTATGAGGGCTGGGAGAGTTCAAAATAACAGAACGAGTGATCATTCAGGTTAATGTTAGAGAAAGGGTAAAGAAGACATAGAAAGTAGTTTTATTTTTAATAATATTTCTAAGAGTATTCTGAAACCAACTAGGGATGAAAATACCCAATCATCTACACTTTATTGAGCACCAATTGTTACTTATGTATGAGACAATGATTAAATCATTTACCTGAGTCTCGGTTTACTCGTCTGGTACCAGTGCATTAAATGAAACAGCTTCTAGGATTCATTCCTCTTCCTTAAATCTAGCCTGAGCCAGGGCCGCCGCTGCTATTATCACCACCACCTCCTACAGTATCAATTTAAACCAGGTGATTTGGCCCAGCTGGTGTGGCTCAGTGGTTGAGCGTCGACCCATGCACCAAGAGGTCGCCAGTTTGATTCCCAGTCAGGGCACATGCCCAGGTTGTGGGCCAAATCCCCAGTGGAGGGCATGCAGGAGGCGGCCAATGGATGTTCTCTCTCATCGATGTTTCTCTCTCTTTCCCTCTCCCTTCCTCTTTCTCTAAAACTCAATAAAAAAAAAATTAAAAATAAATAAATAAATAAATAAACCAGATGATTTGCCTGTGAGGATACAAAAGATTATTAAAGAGGGTCCTTGCTGTCAATGGGCCTCAATGTAGTGTAGTAAAATAGATAAATAAGAGATTATAAATAAAGATAATACATGGTTTAAATGTCTTATTTTAACTTTACATACATAAATGACTACACATTTATGAACCTTTTGATGTAAAAACTTTTTTAAAAATATAGGTCCAGTGATTGGACCATAACATATTATTTATAATTCTTAGTCTTCGTTTCTTTGAAGTAAGTGAGAACTTACAGATTTTTCTGAAGATTGGTGTGCAAAATCCTTCTTTATTTTTTGCTTGTGGTTGTTGTTTTTTTTCTTTTTCTAATCTGTTATTACTTACATATAAACTTAAGGATATTTTTTTTTGGTGACTACATATTGAGTCTTTCCAAAGCATTTCACTTCGTTTTCATAGATCCAACTCTTGTCACACTTATATTTTACTTTTGTAATATGTAATTATTAATTGCAATTTTATTTATAACTGTTATAAGAAGGATTGAGAACAAATGCAGCTGACTCTTGGTGAGCATGAGTTTGCGGTGGGAGCAGAAGTGCCCAGGTACATGGGGGAGCAGCCTGCATGGGAAGAATGATCACTAGCCCTGGGCCGCAGTCACTGCTGCCCACCGAGGGCTGTGCACACCTGTCAATCCAGCAGTTATGCTCAGCAGAGACCATGTAAGAGAGTTTCTACTCTATTTGGGGATAACACATAAGCATATAAACAAGTGTGTAAAAATATGGAAGAAATCACTTACAACAATGTAGTCAATATATAAATGTATAGAATATAATGTCTAATAACTAATTGAGCAATGAATAGTAAATAATGAGTCCAGAAAGAACATTTCAAGATAAAAGAGTGTTAGCAGGTAACAGTTTTTTTTTCCATTCCTAAATATTTCCTTTCATGTGACAGTAAATAAAATTACTGGAACATTTCGTCCAGTCTCTGCCTCTTTAATCCTCCCATCCCAGGTGGAACACAACGCTTTTTCCTATTAAAACATTTATGCTTAAATGTTCCCTTCTTCCCTTTTGGAAATGGCTTGCGGTCTGGAGAGAGCTTGCTCTCCCGGGATTAGGCTCTGCCCCAGGGAACAGAGGGACCTTGCCCCAGCCCAGAATTCCCTGTGGTTTGGGATTTGATATATGTAAGCACACTTGTCCAACAGATATAAGCCACACTCTTCAAGTCAATCTTTATCAACAATAAAGTAATATTTGATTCCCATCTGCTTATTTATTATCTATTTTTCATTTGGTTCAGAAATTGAGTGAAGAAGTGGTAGTGAGTGGCCCATTCAATGAATCTAGCAAAGCTATCAAAGGAAAATCCATGAAATACATGATATAGAAATGAAGAGTCCCTAGTACTCTCCTGTTTCATTGAAATTGCCTCATAACGGATCCATCACTCCCAGTTCTTTGCAATGTTACCTCTTTCCACTCTACCGCCAGAATATTTTTTTAAATGTTGCTGTGACTAAATACTTCAGTTACTTCCTTAACATCATATTCAAGGTTCTTTATTATGAGGCTGTTTTGTTGGGAAAATCCCAATGTTCATCTGTTATTTCGGTGTCTTTATTTAGAGCATCTCTTTTACAGTTTCGGAAAGTTTTACTGTCACCATATTTATGACCTACCTGCTACCTACCCTTTCCATCTCTTCTGCTACTGTCTAACTTGCACTTTTAGCTTCACACAGCATAATCCACTCAGCAACGCCAAACAATGCATGTGCGTTGAGTCCTCTGGCCTTCGTCAAAGCTGCTTCTTCTGTATGGAATGCCTTTTCCTCCCTTCCTAATTTGGTGAAACCCTACCTTTTTCTCATGGTCCAGATCCAAGGTCTCTGCTTCTGTCAAGTGTTCTGTGATCTTCTCTCTCATCCGTTGCTCTTAATCCGCCACTTGAATGAAATGTATTTTGAGACTCCAATGCATCAGTCTATTTTGATCAATGTATACAATTTAATTTTTGCTAGAACAGAATATACATAATGTTAAAGTGTCTAGGGAGTGAACATGGAGTGGAGAGGGTTATTCGTTATGCTTCAGAGCTGGGTCCAACGTGCTCTATGTAAGAGCCAAGCAGATGTAAGTGAACGACAGAGAACAAGCTGAGGTTAAGTGTGGCGTGTGAGATGCTCCCTGGTGAGTTTCTAATAGCACTTGTTTAGATGGACAGTAAACAGTGGCCTGTGCTGGAGAACAGTGGTTCCTTTTATGGACACCGTGAAGACATTGTGATGCTGTGCTAGTGATTGCACTGTAATTATTGCTAACCTGTTTAGTATTCGATTGAGTCTTTTAATCACTTCAAGTGTACTGTCAAAAATTCTAGTATTCAAAACTGTGCTGTGATGCCAAAAACAAACGAACAACAACAAAACACTGAGGGCTACTTGTATAGTAACTAAGAGCATAGGTATTTGTTGAATAAAAAATGACCTGAGAATATATTCTGCCACAGCCTATGTGTGACCTTAGACAAATTATTTAAACTCTCTAAACTAAGTTTCTTCTTCATTAAAAGAGGGGGAGAAATACCTATTCTATAAGGGTTATTGTATTGATCACATGAAATCATGCTTGTAAAGGGCTCATGGTGTGAGTACTCACTAAACGTTGCCACCCCTGCCTAGGTAATCTTTACACACTCTAGTAGGTTGTGTAAAAATACCGTAGGAACTAATCAACTGGTGCACCTTTGGGTCTGTGGGGGGAAATGAGCAAAAGAAAACTAAGATATTTGGAATATCTGACAGCAGTGGGTGACAGAGCAGCAGTGGCTGTGCCAAGCAAAGGACAGTGATCATCAGCAGAGACTCAAGTCATCCCAGGAGACACATGAGAAAATTGAAGGAGATCACAAGTGGAAAAGTATTCAGAGTTCAGTCTATGGGAAATGAATCAAGTTAAAATAAGAAAGAAGTGTGACCTCAGTCGAACGGGGCTAAGACATCAATCTTCTTCAGGAACCAACGTGAAATGAGCTCATAAAAAAATGGGATCAAGTAATTAGCCTCATCTCCCAAGGAGAGTTCTTGAGACTAACTGTTGCCACCCAATCAGTGGTGAAATGTTTCTAAGAATGTCTTACAGATAAATTAATTAACTGGGCCTTTATCTCCTAAGACAATGAGCAGGGCATCCTCCATATGCTTGAATGCCCATTTGAACCACTTGGTTGGGGCGGAGATGGTGCAGACCTTCTCACACGCTGAAGCACTTACAGTCACGGAAGCCCGGCGACTACAGTGCCAGTCTCAGTGTAAATGCTGGATACCTGTTGACGGTAGCTGAAGCAGAGTGCAGTTACATTTTCACCATATCTTCAGTCCTAATGTATGGCAGTGGTTGATGGGGAGTTTCTAGTACACTGGCAAGACTAAGGATGGAGATATTTTGGAGCCACGCAGACTTTTTCATCTTTTCAAATACCATTGGAAACATGTGTACTCCTAGGACCAGATCTTAAAATGGGCAGTTTTTATAGAAGGTTCTGGAAGTCACCAAGGATGCCACAAAGAAGTAATAGAAACACTGTTATCTACATTCCCTGGGGAAAGGAAGTCAAACCACATACGATTTGAGGAGAAGACAGTCTGAAATGTTGAGGTCTTAAGAAAGTCACCAAAATTCTGTCATGGGATGGTGAGCACTCTTAACGTTTTGTAGCCTGATGGCCAGAGGATATATTAAAACACTTATTAGCTAAAATGGGGGTAAAGGAAGCAGGGCACAGAACTGTACATGTTTATATAGAAATTAAATATATATACAATTTGGCTAACAATATGTTCGGAAGTATTTTATACCTGTGGGAAGTTTAGAAAATGAAGCCAGGGTTACCTGAAAATAAAGGACTGGCTTCATTTTAGGCATCAGCTTAACGCAACTATGGATGTCTTCGCAAATAACCCCAAGTTCTCTGAACTCCTCTGCATTTAACTCACATTTCTGAGGCTGTTTTAACATTTTACACAGTGGTTTAATAATACAGAGTATTCAGCTCAAAAAAAATTAGGAACAGATGGTGTGAATGGACTCATTCCCATTTCTGATGTGCACTTTATTATACTATTTTCAAAGAGTGACTTAAAGCACATTCCAAAAATGTACAGTAGGTGTGTGGATTTCGTCTCTTGAGAAATGACTGTTTAGTACAGTATTCCTAGCTCTGTTTCAGCATGTAATGGATGGGACTGCTTTAGATAGAAAACAAAGCAAATTAATATCTAGTGATGCACATGCCCAACACAATTGTTTTATAACTTATAAATGGATTTTAGTGTATAAGTCTCTTTTTAAAATAAAGTCTATTCAAAAAGGACTTTTTACAGCACGCAGTATCACACCACAGTGGAATTTTTTTTCTAATATTTTATTGAACTATAATTGATATATAACATTATATTTGTTGTAAGTTTATAGCATGATTTGATATTTGTCTATATATTGCAAACTAATCACCACAATAAATAGGATCTTTTGAAAATTCCTGATTTCAGAAATTAATTATAAAACGGTAAAAAATAACAGTCTTCGGGGAGAGTTGCCTGGTTTCCTGCTTCAACAGTGCTTGGACGGAACCGGCGCTCGACCCATCCCAACCAACCACCCGATCCAGCCTTCTGCCACCTCCTCAAAGCTCCTGGGACATCCCCAAGGCCCTGCTCCAGCGCCGGGCAGCCGCCCCTCCTTAGCCGCACACCATGACGTCCACCGCGTCCATCTCACAGGTGCGCCTGAACTACCACCAGGACTCAGAGGCCGCCATCAACCACCAGATCAACCTGGAGCTCTACGCTCCTACATCTACCTGTCCATGTCTTAGTACTATGACCGTGATGATGTGGCTTTGAAGAACTTTGCCAACTATTTCCTTCACCAATCTCATGAAGAGAGGGAACATGCTGAGAAACTGATGAAGCTGCAGAACCAACGAGGTGGCCGAATCTTCCTCCAGGATATCAAGAAACCAGACCATGACGACTGGGAGAATAGGCTGAATGCGATGGAGTGTGCATTACACTTGGGAAAAAGTGTGAATCAGCACTACTGGATTTGTACAAACTGACCACTGACAAAAATGACCCTCACTTGTGTGACTTTCTTGAAACTCACTACCTGAATGAGCAGGTGAAATCCATCAAAGAACTGGGTGACCACGTAACCAACTTGCGCAGATTGGGGGCCCCTGAAACTGGCCTGGCAGAGTATCTCTTTGGCAAGCACACCCTGGAAGACAGTGACCAGAGCTAAGCCTTAGGCTGGCATCCCATCGCCACGGGGGTGACTTCCCTCATCACCAAAGCTGTAGGTGCATGTTGGAGTTACCTTTACCTTTTCTATAACTTGTACCAAATCATCCACTTACATCTTTTCATTTGTACCATTCCTTCAAATAAAGTAATTTGGTACCCCCCAAAAAAATAAATAAAAATAAAATAAAATGGTAAATAAAAATAAGAATACTATTAGCCAATATTGAGTGAGTAGTTGTTATTTGCCAGGAATTATTTTAAGTATTGTACATTTTTATATTTTTATTTATTTTAGAGAGAAAAGAAGGGAGAGGGGGGAGAGAGAGAGAGAGAAAGAGAAATATTAATGTGAGAGAAATATCAATCTAATCGGTTGCCTCCTACACACACTCCAACCTGGATCAGAACCCACAACCTGGGCATGTGCCCTGACAGGGAATCAATTGGATGAGCTTTTGGTGCACCACGGGACTATGCTCAACAAACTGAGCCACACCGGCCAGGGCTAAGTGCTATATATTTTTTAATCTCATATATTGCTCAAGATGACCTCAATTTTAGAGATAAGTTTATTCCTAAATCATAGATGAGATACAAAAAAAAAATTGAGTATTTTGCCTTCCCAAGTTTATAAATAACATATTTTGTTAGATGGTAATTAATAGTAACATTTGCTCACTAGTAGAATATCTACAAAATAAAAAATAAAAATGTAGATTTTAAGGTACTTACTACTATATGACATTATAGATTGTGTCTAACAAAAATATAGATAGCAATGAGTAAGCTTCCTTAAAGCAGACCATTGGTTCAATGTACTTCCACAGTAACCCAACAAAGTCACTAGAATTGTGATTAAAAGTTGATAATTTGCTTCTTTTGTCATAGCTCTTTTATTAGAATAAACAGAGGTTGAGAGAGGCTAATGCATCTTTCCAGTGGTAATATTTTACTATGAGCACTCTGCTTGAGGTGAGAGAAGCTAGATATATATGAATAAACAACGATGCACCTCTGATTCTATAATGAAATTCCCCACAAACATGACTAACGTGATCTGGGCAGAATGCACTTCGGTGTTCTTCAGTCACACCTCCTCTTCAGAGAGATTTTTCAAAATAACATCTTGTCTTGGAACATTAAATATTTCCCTCATGTGACATCCAAAAGATCATGCTTGCTTGAGAAATAAAAGATGGATAATGAAGGAAGAGACCTCTGTCTTCATTCTATCAAGTGACCAAGGGTTGGCTTGAACATTTTCTGGATTTGCAGTTTCAAAAGACTACACTGATTTAGGCTCAGAATTAGTGCTAGCCAACCTTGTGTGCTACATGAAGCAGCAGTTATCAAACTTTAGTGTTTATCCGAATTACGTGGAGGCTTGTTAAAATTCAGTTTATTGAGATGCTGACCCAGAGTAGTTTTGTAGGTAACATTGGTTAATAACATTATATAAATTTCAGGTGTACAACTTGAATGCAATATCTGTATACTCAACTGTGTACACAGTTTTTGATTTAGAAGGCCTAGGATGGGGCTGAAATATATGCATTTCTAATAAGTTCCCATGTAACGCTGATAGTTTTAGTTGAGAGATTACACGTTTGAGAACCACAATTCAGTGTGTGCTACTTGAGTCTTAAAGCCAAGCCTCAATCATTTTGATTTGCATGTGATTTTTAATGCCTTTGATTATTCTCTCTTAGGATTGACATTGTTTAACATTATATATTGGTTATGATAGATGATAGATAGATAGATAGATAGATAGATAGATAGATAGATAGATAGATAGATAGATAGATAGATTTTCTACCTCCTCTTTTCAAGGATGGTTGTCCTATATAGGATTCTCTTCTGGGCACTTGGCTTCCAAGTCAAAATAATAGAAATGTAAAATGTTGTGAAGAGATACATTCACATATTTAATTCTTCCTTCTTACATTACCACCAATTTTAGGTGGTAGTTGTACTCAAATGAAAAGTTGTTTGTTTGTTTTGAAATCAAGAAAATGGTAATATGCTTCAAGTTGATCTTATTTCTAAATTACAAAGAACTATCATCTGTAGCTTTCCAGAGTATATACAGGCCACATAAAGTAACAGAGGCATTGTGCTAATCACTCCCCTTATTTTCTCTTTTATAAAAAGTTACTTCTTTTAATAGATTTAAAATAGTGTAAATAAAGCTTTGCATAGCACAATTTCAATCAGATTCTGACAGCAAATTTTTGGAATTATATAGATATGACTTCCCTTCTCAAGGAAGATTATCCTAAAAATTTATTATTGAAATTAAAGATGTTTATTAACTAATATTATAAGAAGAAAACACATTAAAAGCTGGTCCAAAATTATTTTCCTTAAATAACTTATTTGATTTTAATTTACAGCCACTAACACGTGGCTTTAACATGGAATTAATTTTACAAGTTGTTGACATATTATTTTTAATGTTACCGGTTAGATATTCTCTTTATCAGATAATTCTAAACATGTCTATGTTATTAAGGTACAATATTTAAAGAAATGCTTACAAACTTTTTTAAAAATGGCTATCACTTCTTTGAAAAGTAATTTTGCAGTCACTAAGAGTAAAACTGTATTACCCTCAGGAGACACAAAAGACGAAAGGAGATGTATTTTCTCGGCTTGTTTGTATTGTGAAGCATAGTTAAACAAATAGTGTCTCCTTTTCAGGGCTCAAACCCCAGCTAATAATACAGCTGATGCTGAAACTATTTGAAAGGGAAATGTGGCTTTTGTTGGGATCCGGCTGGATGACATTGCTTAGTAGAAGGCAAAAGCGCTTTTGCTCTATCACAAATACTTTACAAGGCAAAGAACTCTAGAGAGGGAGGACAGCAGAAACTATGAGAAGATTAATGAGAATCCCTATGGCCTGTTCTTCTATGGATCACCAGGAACTCTTTCATCAACCATAATTACTGGGAAAGTAAATCTACTGAAAACATATATATATATATATAAATATATAAATATATATTATGTTTTTTTCCTATAAGTCTGATTTAAGGTGAGATTCTAAACAAAAGGATTATTAACATTTTATTGACAATGAAAGGCTCAAGAAAAAAAATACTAAAGGGAAAAGCTAGGGACACTTTCATTGTGCAAAGCAGTTACATATTTTGCTGTTCATGCCATGCCAACAGCTTCTTTTGGGTTTTCTCACAAACATAAAGTAATATAGGATGGAAGTGAAATATATCATACTAACAATGTATAAATGTACAGGTTAAATCATTTTAAAACCTCTTTACTAGTGTATCTGGTATTTTAACAATAAAATACAGACTTATGAATTCATTACATAAAATCAATAGAGAAAAAAAGAGTAGCATTTTTTAATTACAACAAATTTGATATCAAGTTTATATAATGCCCATATAAAACTTTTTTACAAAAATAAACAGATTGAACTGGTTTTAATCTGTTAGTGGTTTAGAGCAGCATAATAAATTTAAAATTCATATCCCAAGCAAAAAGTCAGAATAATCCATGCAATTCTGTAGTAGTTTTAAAATAAATCCTTCCTCAGTAGAGAGCCCCTTTCTTTTGTAAACCCTCCCTCCTTCCCTTCCTTCCCACCTCCCAGCAGGGGCAGGTAGAGCTAGAGCAGAAAATACGCAAATGCTGAGGAAGTGTGGACAGGGACAGTTGTCGCAACAAAGTTGAACTCTTAGATAACTGTTTTTGGTAACCAGATGAAGGGAGAAGACGGTCAAAGGGGAAAAAAGAAGGAACCTCTGTAATAAAAAAAAAAAATAGCAAATTAAGTATTTTTTAAAAACCAGATGTTATAAAATTTAAAATATGTGTTATGTTGCCTCCGAACTATTTTGGATCACTTTACAACATTTTCAAACAAAATAGTAACCTAAATTGACCCAATGTACATTTTGGGGAAAAAAAACAAAAAACAAATTAGAGTAATGGAATCAGAGGAAATGAAGCAGGAATTTAAGCAGCACCATCAAACTTGTGATGAAACCCCAGCCACATACCCACAGTAAAGAATATCATAAATACCATAATAGGAATGTCCTGCATCATCATGAATAGAAGAGGGTCACAAACGTCAACTATAAAAACTTTGAAACACAATTAAATACCTATATTTCAATGTAAATGTGTATGGTCTCCTTAAAATGTATTGTATTTCAGAAATACTATTGCTTGAACTGTCCCATTATATTCACTTGCCTCATGTTCCACCAGACCCTAAGACCCTTCCATTAAGTAAATGAATAGTATCATTTACCAGATTAATGAAAAGTATAAACTGGCAAATCTGTTCTCTTTCCTTCTGAACCAATCCTTCTTTAATTCATGGTAATAAAGTGCTTAGACTTCAAAGACTTTCCTTGTTGGGCAGCAGGAAAACACAGAACTAATCCTATTTACTAAGAAGAATTGTATATGAGTCATATCTCTAAAAAAATAAGAATAAAGAAAACAAATTTATTTAAGGAATTAAAGTCATTTTAAGGGTTTTTAAAAAAAATATTGGTTTAGCCTTCTATGTAATAATATACTATACAGCATTTTAATAAAATAAATTTCACCCTAAAGAGTAGGGGTTTAATCCTACTCTGTTAAATGTATGATAAAATATTTCAATGGTTTGAAAAACTATAAAAAATGTAAGTTCAAGAACTCAACACAGATTTAACAGTTATGTTTACTGTATTTGTTCCAGATATCTTTCCTTCCCTCCTTCTTTCTTTTCTCCCTCCCACCCTTCCTCTTTTCCTTTCTCTCTCTGATTTTCTTTTTACTTAAACATTATAGTTATTTCTCTAGCCCACTTACAATATGTGCTAATCTCATTCCCTTATCTCCATCCCACTGGTAGCCATTATCCAAAATGTGGTGTGTATCAGTCCTATCCATGCTTTTCATGTTTTTCTATTACAGATGCAGGTATTCACAAATTAGATGTAGCATTGTGCTGTATCACTCCATTTGTTTATGCACTTTATACAAATGACAGCATACTCTTTTTTATCATTCTGCAGCTTGCTATTTTTTACTAAATGATGTATTTTTGAAATTTAGTCACATTGATGCATAGAGATTGAACTCATTTTTTTTAACTCCAAATGATAATTTATTAAATAAAATATAATTTATTTTTCTTATTGATCAGTGTTTTGATTGTTTCCACTTTTCTATGATTTCTACCCTATGAATAAAAGCAAAATTTGTGCTTATTGTCTGATACAGTGCATAACACTGGCTCAAATTGCAGACTTCTTCTTTAAATGTTCCCTTCTCCACTATTCCCCTTCTCTCCTCCCCTTTTCTCCTCCTCTCCCCTTTCTCCTTCTCTTTCTTCTCTCTCTCTCTCTCTCTCTCTCTCCCTCTCTCTCTCTCTCTCTCTCTCTCTCTCTTAACTTTAATTGACTTATGTCTTATATTCTGATAATGAATATGGATAAAACTTTCTGCATTTAGAACAGTCAAATGTATCCTTCTATATAAGAAAACTATTTTTATGAAGAACTTGGAAATTATACCTTATCAGGGAAAGATAAAAGTCCCAAAAAGATTTATATTTGAAAGGAGATTATAAGGAGATATAAAGCATTTCTTTTTGTATAGTGTTTTACTTTATTTCATTGACAGTTGGTAATAGCATAAGTTAGTGTTGTTACCCCTCTTCTAGATAAGGAAACTGATGTTCACTAGTCTATATCACTTGCTCAAAGTCACAGAAACAATTTTTAAAAAAAGAATCTAGGATTAGAACCCAAATCTTTCCAACCTTGAACTTGCTGCTTGGTCACTGTGTTGCATCATCTTCTGAGACTGCAGTAATAAACATCACAAACTGAATGGATTAAAACAATGGAAATGTATTCACTCACAGTTCTGGAGGCCAGAGATCCTAAATCCAGGTGCCACACTGCTTTGGAAGACTCTAAGGGAAACCTGCCTTCCCTCTTCCAGCTGCTGGGGACTCCACAAGTACTTGGCTTGTGGCTGCACAGCTCTGGCCTACTTTCCATTTCTCTTTAGCTCCCCTCCCTCTCTCTCTCTCTTCAATGTATCTCTTGCAAGGACACATCATTTGATTTGGTGCCCACTTGGGTAACCCAGGATGATTTTTATCTTTAATTTAATTACATCTGCAAACATCATTTTTCCAAAACAGGCCGCATTTCAGAGGTTCCCAGGATTAGGAAGTGGACAGGTCTTTGGAAGGGGTGGGGCCCATACAATCACTTATACAAGGCATTTATTGAGTATTCATAGGATAATGTAGGGAAAAATGAGCCACTAAGTAGAAGATAACAGAATCAATATACAGCTTTATTATTTTCATTAATCAATTCAGCAAGTACAAATTAAACAGTTAAAATATGCCAAGAACTCTCTGGCCAGTGTGGTTCAGTGGACTGAGTACCATCCCATGCACCAAGATCACCAGTTCAATTCCAGGTCAGGGCACACACCTGAGTTGTGGGCTCGATCCCCAGAAGGGGGCATGCAGGAGGAAGCCAATCAATGTTTTTCTCTCATCCATGTTTCTATGTCTCTGCTTCCTTCTTCCCTTCCTCTCTGTCAAAAAGCAATAAAAAAGAAAAAAATTAAAAAAATATGCTTAGAACTCTACCAATGCAGAAAGATTGTGATGGAGGGAAAACACACACACACACACACACACACACACACACACACACACACACAAAAACAGTGACCTGGCATTCAACATGAAGCTTCTAGATTAGCAGTAAAGATAAATATTAAATGAATTATTTAATTGAAACTGTAATTTGGGCTGTCATAAAGCCCATTCTAATAAATTTTGCTATCTAATTATTAAGCAAATAAATTCAAAGATTGAAAAAAAAAGTTACAAATATGTAGTTCAACTTCCTCATTTTTACTCACTTCTCAGTTCCTTATACCTGTTAAAAACACACAATGCAATATACAGATGATGTATCATAGAATTGCATACTTGAAACCTATATGATTTTATTAATCAATGTCACCCCAATAAATTTAATTTAAATTTTTTGAAATAAAAAAAAAAAACAACCACCACAGAATAAATTTCTAATCCGTTAGAGGAAAAGACAAATGCCTTCTAAGGTCACTTTCAACATTACATTCTATGTTCCAAACTTTAAGTTAAATGTTCATAAGCTAGCTCTATTTTTGATTAATAAAAGCCTTACTAATTACCATGTTTTACAATTGGCATTGAAATTCAAAGCTGGAGAACATGTAAATGTGCTTGAATGATACTTGAAAATGTTCTATAAGTTAGTTTGTAGACGTGGCAGCAAGAGGAGCTGTCCATCATGCCGAAACCCCACATGTTTTTATGTAGTATTTTCAAGTTTCTGTTAATTAGGTGGTAGGAATGCCAGTAACAATGATGATAATGTCTGGACATCATCAGGTTTCACTGGAAAGAGTGTGAAGTTTGGATTCTAATGTACCCAAATTTAAATCTTTATGTTCTATTACCACATAAGTTTTCTAAGAGACAGTCGGTCTTCTATCACTTTAAAATTTAGAAAAAGTGCCCTGGCTAGTTTGCCTCTGTGGTTAGAGCCTTGGCTTGAGGACTGAAGAAGGGTCTTGGGTCTGATTTCTGGTCAAGGGCACGTACCTGGATTTCAGGTTTGATCCCCAGCCTGTCAGGGTCGTGCGGGAGGCAACCAATCGATGTGTCTCTCTCACATCAATATTTCTCTCTCTCTCTCCCCCTCCTTCCCTCCATCCCTTCCATTCTATCTAAAAATCAATGGAAATATATCCTTGGGTGAGGATTAATAAAAAATAAAAATAAAGAAAGAAATTATGTGCACTTCACAGTATTGTTGATAATTTTCTAAATTATCATGTCTAAAGATCTTAGTGTGTTATAGTTGCTCAAAAATGTTAATTCTCTTTTTAATGATTAATTAACCCAAGTTAATGGTCTCTTCCATTAGGATGACTAATCCATATTCTAGAATGATATACCTAAATGGCTACTCAGAATCTCTATATGGGTGCCCAATAGGCATCTCAAAAATTAATAAATTCAAAACAGAAATCTTGATTCAATCTCAGCTCCAAACCTTCCCTACCTACAAACGACTTCCTTTAGATTTCTTCACTCATTGTCAGTGCTACCTGGATGATCACACCACAAATATAAAAGGCAAAATTGATTCCACAAACCAACTGATAGAATATTTTCAAGTTTCCTTGCATGTTCTCTGGCTTTGCATTTCAATGCCAAAAGACAAAGAAGTGGCTATACCTATCACATGTACCCCAAATCTGACCATCTCCACTGAACACTGACCACCTTGTTCCCAACCATCTTGTCTCACCTGAAATACTGTAACAGCCTCTTAACCTGTTTCATTTCCGCATGCTAGTTAGGGCACACTTTCAAAAATGTAAATAAAATACTGTCACTCCTCTGATTAAATCTCTCCAATGGCTTCTCCTTGTGGTAGAATAAAATCTAAACTCATTGTTTTAGCCTAAATCATATCTTTTGATTTGGCCTCTGCCTACCTGTCTAACCATTCACCACACTCCAACCAGACTTTCTTTGCCAAGCTCCTTCTCGCATCGGGGCTTTTTCATATTCTACTGACAATGTTCTTGCCCTAGTTTTTAAATTTCCTGATCCTTCTTAATAATTCAGGCTTCAGATCAAATATTAAGTCCTGAAAGAGATCTTCCTTGGCCATCCTACTTGAAGCAGCTCTCCCTCCTACACCTGCCCTAGTCACTCCTGATCTCTAGTTCAGGTGTATTATTATAGCATGTATTACCATATGAAAGTGTCTTATTTAATTATTTGGGTATGGTGTTTATATTTTTCTCTCTTGGAAGGTAATCACCGTTAGAGAAATCACCTTTTTTTCCTCTTACACTACCTGGTGTTAACTGTCAGACATATAGTAGCCACTCAATGAATGCCATTAACTACTTCAAAATAGCAGATGGCGAGGATGAAACACAAAGATATGTATCTTGTGAATCATGTTCAAACACTCACAAATGTGTTTAAGTGTTCCAACTGAAATAGAGAAAATACAGTGAAATAATTACTTTGAAATTCTAAATCACTGGAAGAAATGTTTGTATTTTAAAATATTGATTTAATATCCTTGCTTTCCTTTCATAAATACTCTTTGGGGCACATTGAATAATCGTACAGAATCTAATTACTACTAATAAAGATATACTATTAAGCAATAATAATGTAATTATTATTATTTGGTTTATAAAAGAAGAAATATAAGCAAAATAATATGCCCTAATAAAATTTTAACTCACATAAACACTTAAAGATCCAAGCAACCATGCAGTAGGCTGATTCATATGAGTAATATAATTTCAACATTTAATAAATTAATAATAGCCATAGCCTTTAATGAAGGTCATGCAATTTTCTTCATCAAGTCACCATATTAATTTTGAACTTTTATAACTCAGGGAAAAATTATATGGAGGCTTGAAAACTATCCAAGTACTTCATGAAGAGCAAAGGTACACTTTACTCTTGGAAACTTTATCAGTATAAAATAAACATGATTATGATCTCATTTGTGCAGCCTTGTATCTGTGAATACTCTAAATGTTGCCTATTAATTTTTAGAGTTATATTAAATATACTGAAAGAAGATTGGTTAATATCCCTTGAGAGTTCTATGAAAAATAAATGTCTTTTTCATTTGGCTAGTCAGGTAGGGAAATATGAACACAAACTTATTACCAATTTACATATCATACTGTGCTGTTTCCAAAGGCTCAAGAATATTCATTTTTCAAGATAGTAATAATCCTTTCCACTTTGTAGTTTACAAATCACATCACATACATTATTTCATTTGAGTCTCAGAAATTTAAGTAATTTTTCTAAATTGCATGGCTAGGAATGGACAAACCAGCTATACAGCCCAGGGTTGAAATTTCTATCCCAGCATTCTTTACATCATACCATCCACCTCTGTTAAGTTCCTGACAAGTAGGAATGACATAATTAAACAATAGTGCCTTGAGCTGTTGCTATCCACAGAACTGTCATGACATCCAAGTTCTCCTGCAATAGCAGGTCCAATTCTGATTCTAAGCAGGAAGTGTCTCTTCCCACCAAGGGGCTCGAAAACCCTCTTGCATCAACAAAGTGAAGAACAAAATACTAATTCTACGAAGAGAGAGCAGCTGCTGGTAGACAGAGCTCTCTGAATAAGAAAGCAGAGAGAGCTAGCTGGAAACTACTCTCAGACAGAAGTTTCCAGAGCATATTGAAGTGAAGCACAGTTGATTTTTGTAGAAATCAATTGATAAAGATCTAGTGCTTAAAGATTATAGATAGAGAAAAATAAAAAACAAAAACAAAACAAAAAAAAAAAACAGGAAAAGACTAGGAATCTTGTATTAAGGAGTCTATTGCTGGATCAGACAGATTTGGGCAAGAGAAACTTGATACGGAAAGATCAAAACCCAGATTGGACCATATCATATTGTTAAATATTACAAGTCTTACGTGAGGGGAATTTGGAAAGATCAGAACCTCCATTATGCCTGTTACAGATCTTACCTGACTACACTGTAAATTGTGTAAAATCATCCTTTGGTTTATGGATTTAGTTACTCTGGATAAATAAAGTTGCTACCTTTTTTAAGTTCCAATATGAAGAGACTCTTCTTGATATGCTTATATGAAGATACCTAGAAATCACAGGTCCTATTAGAACTAAAATTCCAGAGCCCAGATTTGATTACATTATTCAGTTAACCAAATGTATACCTTTCTGAATGAAATTTATTTCTGTCTTAGGCTGACTGTGTCCCTCTGCTTATGGTCACTGCTTCCCTCAAGGCCAAGAGTGACCATGCCTATGGCCCTCAAGGCTCCTGAAAGTGTTTCCTCCTATTCCCCCTGGGGCCTAAGTGTGATAATAATTTGTCTGCTAATATGCCCCAGATTATTGCAATATCCTTTGTGGTTACCATCCACCCACACCTTTATAATTAGGATCCCTATAAATATATCATTCTGGAATTAAGTGCACCATCTGCTTCCTGTTTGTACTAACAGATACAGACCACATAGTACAAAGCTCTTTGTTATGTAGTTCTCATCGCAACCATAACACACGTATTTCAGTATTTCCTATGGATGCCAATGAAACTCATCCTTGCAGAATGTAGTTTACCTAATATCACATAGATAAGAGTCACTAGAATTTTGCTATAGAATAGTCTGAGCCAAAACCTGTGATAGTTCCACTTTACTGCATTGACTCTAGAGTTTGTGTTACACAAATATATATTTTTTCACATACATATGGTTTATTGGTAACAGAAATTGTTGTAACATTTCAGAAGGTTTGAGTGAAATAAACAGAATAGGTAAGCTATCTCAACCCCTTTAAAAATAAACGAGGTAAGAAAACTGGGAGAAAAAGTAATTTGCTCAAATCACAAAGGTATTGACTGCTAGCCAAGCTTCCCCCCCCCCCCACACACACACTTTAAATAAAGATATATAATATTCAGTAACCTACTGAAGCAGAGAGGTAAAGTGCCTTGACAAAGGTGACATACTCAAAGGTCAAGACATGTTTCTTATCATTCCCAGACATCTGTTATAAGAGTTGTATGACAGAGTACGTGCTCATAACTCTCCTTAATACAGTTCAATAAATTTGGGTTTATTAAATGTATCCATCAATTTATTTCTCTAACCATCTTATAGTTTTAATTAGAAATAAGAAATCAATTTGTGCCCTGGCCGGTTTGGCTCAGCTGTTAGAGCATCGGCCGGCGGACCAAAGAGTCGCGGGTTCAATTCTGCTCAAAGGCATGTACCTCAGTTGCAGTTCGGTCCCTGGCCCTGGTCGGGGTCCTGCGGGAGACAACCAGTCGATGTGTCTCTCTCTTACATCGATCTTTCTCTCTCTCTCGCTGTCTTTCTCCCTCCCACTCTATCTGAAGATAAATAGAAAAAATATCCTTGGGTGAGGATTTGAAAAAAAAAAGAAAGAAATCAATTTGCAGCCCTGGCTGATGTTCAGCTGATTGAGCACTGTCCAGTGCACCAAAGGGTCAACTGTTCAATTCCCAGTCAGGGCACATGGTGAGGTTGCTGGTTCCATCCCTGGTTGGGGCATATGCCAGAGGTGGCTGATCAATGTTTTTCTCTCACATCTATGTTTCTCTTTCTCTTTGCCCTTCTCCCTTCCTCTCTCTCTAAAAAAATCAGTGAAAAGATATTTTTTTAAAAAAGAAATAAATTTCCAAAGTAATGGTAATCTAGCAAACATACTCAGCATTTTATTTTATTTTATTTTTTAAATCCTCACCTGAGGATATTTTTCCATTTATCTTCAGATAGAGTTGGAGGGGGAGAAAGAGAGAGAGAAACATCCATGTGAGAGAGACACATATATACACACACATGCACACATATATAGAGAGAGAGAGGAAGAAAGAGAGAGAGTTGTATAACTAATATATATTTCACACACACACACACACACATATAAAACTAATAAAATAAGGATATATATGTATATATATAATAAGGGGGAAAAACTAAACTGTTAAAATTTTAAATGCCTTTGTAAATTTTAAATAAGATAATTTAATAAAAAATAGAAGTTAAAGAATAAAAGTAAAGATATGAAGAAAGAAATAAAATTATAATTATTACAAATAATAAAATTTTATAGCTAGGAAATTCAAAAGAATCAAATACTACTAAAATTAACAAGAAAATTCAATAAGGTGGCTATATGCAAAATAAACTAACAATGCCCTAACTCCTATATACTAGTATTACATAATTAGAGTATAATTTAAAAATATGTATACTAGTATCAAATATAAAGTTCTTAGTAGGAAAATGAACAAGGATTATATGAAATCTATATGAAATAAACTGTAAACTTCCTGAAAGCTATAAGAATATTTCAGTAAATTAAAAGTCATACACTATTTTGGGATAAGAATAAAAATATACTGACTTGAAATTCATTCCAAACTATTTTTATGTTGTAATACAGTTTTAATAAAAATCCTAAAGAGATCTTATCTTAATTTGAAAACAATAATTGTAACATTCCTAAACAGAAATGCAGAAATAAATTTGGGGGGAAATATACATAAAGGAATTACTTTACATAAAGGAATATGTGATAAAGAAAACTTAGGAAAGAATAAGAAAAGGATAATCAGCTAATTATCTCAAACAAATGGTCAACTAATAGAAAAATATCAATTAAGATCCTTTGTTTATACTACATGCCAAAATATATCACATTAATTAAAAATTTAAATATAAAATATCAAGCCGTAAAAAACTAAAGACAAATAATTATAATTTTCTACATTTAAAGTCATTGGAAGAAACCATGAAGGATACAACATGAAATATACTGGCAACATGAAAATGTACAACTGAATGTCAAGAATATCATAAACATTATTAAAAGATAAATTAAAGAAATATTTGCACTAAACAAGGATTTAATGACTTTCATACATAAAGTTCAGTCAAGCAATTAAAGAAAAAATTGAGAATAGATAAATGAGTAAAGAATATAAGAGAAGATTCATGAAAAAGAAATTTCATGTAATAATTGTATAAGTAAGGTTGACTATCAAGAATAATGAAAGGCATTTTAGTTAAAATAAAAATCAATTTTTCAATAAATAGATTTAAAAAAAATTTTAATATTAATAATTACACAAGTATTGGAAGAGAGGAAATCTCATTCATTGACAGAAGTGTGTACATAGTGCAATGCTTATGGGAAACAATTTGAAAATATATATTGATATACTCAGTAATTTTATTCTTGATAATCCTTAACAAATTCAAATCTGAAACAAATATTTATGCACTAAATTCTTCCACACTGCATTAGGGTAAATATGGGATTAAAAATACATATGCAATATGATACTAACTATGTTCAACTAGATAGGAAAATAGTAGGGAGTTTTGTACATTGTAGTTCATGTTAATTGATTCTTTTTATTTTTTTTCTCTTTATTGGTTTTAGAGAGAGAGGAAATGAGAGGGAGAGAGAGATAGAAACATCGATGAGAGAGAACATTGATTGGCTACCTCCTGCATGCCTCCCACTGGGGATTGGGCCCACAACCTGGGCATGTGTCCTGACTGGGAGTCGAACTGGCGACCTCTTGGTGCATGGGTCAATGCTCAACTACTGAGCTACGCCAGACGTTAATTGATTCTTATATGAATCAAAATACAGACAATAATTTGCATTTCCTTAATGTCTAATGATGCTGAGCATCATTTCATATGCTTATTTTCCTTCAGCATATCTTTTTAGGGAAGTGTCTATTCAAACCCTTTCCACCTTTTTACTGGGTTGTATTTTATTACTGAAATTTAAATATCCAATACACAATGAGCACATAGTGAGGTACCGTGCCATGTCTAATACAGTAGTTATAACTGAAAAGACTGACTGTATGAAGTACTGGGAGGATGTGAAGGAACTGAGCTCTCACACACTGCTGCTGGCAAAATGGTACAATCACTCTGGAAAACAGATTGACAGTCTCTTAAAATACTATATAATCCAGAGATATTGCTCCTGATATTTACCCACCCCTCTCCCCCAAACGAAATCATATTGTTACACTAGACAGTTAGTAACAAAAAGGAAGGGAGCAAACATCCAATTAAGCCAGATTAACTAAGAAGGGGCAGTTTCACAATCACCCCAGGGAACAACCAACACCTCCCCCAGATTAACTGTGGGGAGGGCAGGAGGGGTAAGTCATTTTGCTAAACTACTGAATGCATGCTCAGTAGAAGCCAAAATGGTGACCATAAAGGGGAGAAGACTACCTTGGGAAAATCTGGAAAGAAGACCAGATAGAATGAGGGCACAAAACCTCGGAAGATCCAGGAAAGGAACTGAATAGGGGGAGGGCACCAGCACAGGCTCAGGAGGGCCAGGAAAGCGATTGGGAAGTTTGAAAGAAAGACTGCTCTTTCTCAAAACCCAAGGAACTATGGGGGGGTTGAAAGAAGGCCCGCCTCTGGGTGGCAGCCGAGCAGGCCAGAGCGCAGTGCTGATTGCTGCCTGGGTGCCATCAGCCTTGGCAGCAGATGTACAAATGGGGGAATGAAGCATAGAGAAGTTAAGTAATTTGCCCAAGCTCACACAGCTAAGAATTTTGATGTCAGCCCAAGCAGAGACTGAGCTGGACTGTCAGATCCTCAGGTGCTGGAGGTGATGGCATTGCAGCTTTGGGCCTTGACTCTTCTAGGCCTGGTGGGTGCAAGTGTGGGCCTGCAGCCCAGGAAGCTGGACTTCTTCCATTGCAAGAGGGAGCTGAACCACCTGGTAATGGATGAGACATTGGCTGTGGTGTATCTGGGGGCAGATTGACAATATCAACCAGCTTTTACTACTGGACCCCCTGGGGAAGCACCTCATCAAATGCGGCAGCTTTTTCAAGGGTACGTTAATGCATCTTACCACGAGTGATCAAATACTCCTTTGCAAATGTCCCTGAAATGCTTTTCCTACAACACTGTAAGAACCTATTTCCAAATGGATCTTTCTCCAGTAACAATATGTCTGTACAAGGACTTGAATACAAATGTGAATAGCAACTTTATTTGTAATAGCCCAAAACTAGAATCAACCCATTGTTCATCAACATATCAATAGATAAACTATAGTAATTCCACCCAATAGATTACTACCCAGCAACAGACAGAAATGAACCACTTACTGCAACAATGTAGATGAGTCTCAAAATAATGTGCTAAGGAAAAGAAGACAGACAAAAAAAGCATGCATTTGCTGGTTCAATGTATATAAAAATTCTAAAAATTCAAGATAATATATAGTTTCATAAAGCAAATGATGGCACCTGGGGACTGGGAAGAAGAGAATTGCAGGAGTGTGGGGAGGGTGGAGAATAGGAATAACAAAGGGTTATGAGATTAATTTAGGGAACAAAAGTTATGTTCATTACCTTGATCTTATTGACAAATTGACGAGTGTACACAAATATCAACTTACCAAAATGTACACTTTATATACTAACATTTATTGTATGTCATTTATACCATAATAAAGCTGTTTAGAAATTTACAATGACCATGTACTACTTTTTATATTTTAATTATTTTCATTAACTGTGATTACATTATTATGTACCCAGATTCTGACCTTGTAGCAGTAACATATTGGATGAAGAGTTTCTCTCAAGGGAAAGGTTTATGGGGAAAAAAGTCCTATGTGGCCAGTTAAGTGGGGGATTTTACCCAGAAGTCTCTCCATGAAATCTAAGCATAAGAGGGAAGACAGAGAAGCAGTGAGGAGGAAAAACCAGAAGATTGAGAAAGAGGAACATGGCTTAGGAGGTGGAAATGAGTTTGGAAAAGTCCAGGCGCACATGAAGGCCAAGGTCAATAGTTGAAGATCTAAGGTATTCTCCCAGGCTAGTCACCTAACAGGTACAGTCTAGAGTGTCTAATTAGATTTTGGGGAAGAGCCTAGCATATTTCATTGGACTAGGGTAAGACAAGTGACACAACTATTCTAAGCTAGGTAATGAATTTGCCAATTAAATAAAAAATAGATCTCTCAGTGATACCTCTTCAAAGGAACAGAAGTCCCCATGTTTTACTAGGAAAAACTCTATTTACATTATGTAAAAGTGACTGTGTTGATGAAGCTGAATGATGGCTAGAAAGGAAGATATGTGAACACTTTCTTTCCCTGCTATGTATATAAAATAATTGCTCTTTGAAAAATTAAAATCTCAATTTAATGATAATGCTTAGGGATTAAGAGTTCTTCTTAATTGAATTTTTTATTTAGACAATCATTGATGACAATCATAGAATTTCACAGCTGGAAAGGACCTTGGAGATCATTTAGTCCAACCTCATTTTATAGATTAGGTAACAGAAGACCAAGAGGTTAAGTAAATGGCCCAAGGTGGCAGTCAATTAGTGACAGAACTGGGATTACAAGAGAAATTTAACTAGAGCATGCTTTTTGTTTTAATCCTTGGATTGGAAATTTTCACTGAAAAAATGTGTTCATCTACTTAAATGTTTTAATATGAAAATACAAGAACTCTGAACCTACAATGAGGTTGTGCCCCCAATTTCTTTTTTTATTAATTTATTTAACTCATATTTGTTGAATGTTCACTATGTTCTTGGGATTGATTAAGTTCTGAGAATACAGAAATAAAATGTACAGAGCTCATAGTTCAAAGGACTGGCAGGAAGTAAATGTGATACATTCTATGACAGATATATGCACAAGGGCTCTGAAACTACACCAGAGGGGCACCTGTCGAGATGGAAGAGAATTGTGACTAATGTTGTATTAATATAAACAATATATAAATTAGGGATACACACATAAAGCCATAAAGAAAAACAGTAAAGAAAATGATTATCACAAAATTTAGGATAGTGGTTACTTCTAGGATGGAATGAAGAATGGCAATTACCAGAAGCCCATTCAATTGTATTAGTCATAATCTATTTCTTAACCTGGGGTGGGGGGGCACATGAATGTTCATTGCAGAACTTATTTTAAGTAAGTATATACACTTGTTTGTGTACAAACTATAATACATTGAGAAAAATAATCTTTTAAGCAACTGAGAGGTAAAATATTAGGAGAGTGAGTGAAAACTATAGTCCCTCTCATTGGTGAAGGATAAAAAGGAGATTCCATAGGAGCTCAAGAGGTATGAGGGGCAAAGGAAGGAAATGTTTCAGCCTTTCTGATGACCAAGATGAAATGATTGAAAATTAAGAGGTGAGGGCTACATCAATAAATATAATTGTGAAAACTAAAGAATGTTAAAGAAGTTGTGTTTGCAAATGTTGGCCAGGCACTCCTTTCTGTTAGACAAAAGAAAAATGGAAAAGAGCTCATTGTGAGAAATTTTAGGAGAGAAAGGAGACATTGTTTTCTTAACAAAAGTAGCTCCTTATTTGCTCAGAGAGGAAAGGCAAGAGGTGATGGGGGGGGGGGGGGATAGGGAAGTGGGTGGAATGTAAATAGGCGCAGAAGTGTTCTTAGAAGCTGAAAGGAAATGAAAAAGTGTGAAACAACCTCTAATGGATACAGAAATTACCATTAAAGTCTGTCTGAGGAGTAACAATAAATCTATAGTTGATTACATTGGCAGTCCTCTGACTTTTTTAGAGCTATGATAAGCAAGCTGGTTACAGAAGTAGAGAGCTCAGGAAACTGAGAACAGCACAGGGTATGTACCGTAGTGTGTAGGGACAGTCATACACTGGACTAGGGTATGAGATGTGGAGCTACAATCAGGTGAACAAAAGAGTGGAGAGGATGAGGCCACATGGACTTTAATCTGAACCCACCAGAGCAGAACAGGTGAGAACACTATGTTTTTAGGATTCAATAGTTAGATTTATTGTAAGACTAACTACAAAGTGTACTTGAAAAGGGGGGTGGGGTGTGGGAGGTAGTATGAGGCATGAACAATGTGCAAAGAATGTCATAAACTCAGTTTGGATTCAGACAAAAGTTAAAAGAGGGCCTGCAAGAGCAGGTGTTAGATCCCAGCAGGAAGGCAGAGCACAGCTATAATCTGGTTGATGGCCCAGGAAATTTAGGACAGAAAAAAAAGTTACCATTCAGAAATAGGTCTGTAGGTGGGAAATAAGGACCCATTTAGTAGGTGGGTGTTTAGAAGCAACCTTTTGTACTTCTAGAAAGGAGTACAAAAGAAGACAGGGTAAAGGAACTAAATTATTAATTAGCCCTGTTCTAGGAACTGAACCCCTAGGGATAAAACCAAGTTTGCTTCTGAAGTCTCTGGCCCAGAGCCTCTGGCTATAAGAGCCAAGAAAGGGGCTGACTGTCTTTTGATTGGTGTCTTAAGCTGCTTATAATTCTTTCATAAGTCAGATGGTCTCCAAACGGGGCATATGAATGTGTGTAGATATGTACAAGTGGACTCAGTCCGGTATTGGGGTTTGGGACAGTGGAGTAAGAGAACTGAGGTAAATGCTGTCAGAGCACGGTAAAAATGGTTTAGGTAGAAAGGGATTTAACATCAGGTCTCGGAGACTGGCAGAATTTGGGGCCAGGAGCCAATAAGATTTCTCTGGTTGTGACTGATTCAATATGTTGGTTCTTCAAGTTTTCTGTTAGTTCATATCTGTACCCAGACTGTACCGAATGATTTATAGTCACCTGTGTTTCATCTTATAGATGGACTTCTAGATAACATTCTTCAGAATGTCAGATCATGGGTTAGTGTTTTCAAAGACTTGTGCTGCTCTTAGGAAGCTGATGTGTTGCCCAAAACACATGAGTACCAGTGCTGTAAAAAAGTCTGCGATATGTGAAAGCACCCCCCGCCCAAACCCGACTTCATGAAGAGTTCAATCAATTCCCCACATGAGCCATACTTAACAGGAAACTAACAAGCCAGAGTCACCAACCTTGAGATTGTGGAAGGTGGTCAATCATTTGGGAAAGTTAAAGGAGGGGGGGGGGCTACAATGTGTGAAAATGATTTCATGTGAAAAATGAAAGGGACAGGTTCAAGAAATGAGAAATGTAGGGACAAATTTTCATATAAAATAGAGGGTTTAAAGCTATATTTTCACTTTAGAATATGTCCCTTATTAAAATGTATTTTGAAGTTTCCCTTAAATACAAAGGATTGAATCTTAAAGAGCTATGTGTGAAGACTCACTGCAATGCTCTTCCCTGTAGGACACACTATAGAAGAAGCAAGTCTATTTGGCATCACCTGGAGGAGAAGTATTCAGTAAAATACCAATAAGATCTAAAAATTATCTCACTAAAGGTAGTCTCACAACAGAAATCACTAGTACAGTGTTTTAGCAAAGTTCCAGTATATATTTGTACATTAATAATGTGGAATAGTAATTAGAACAATTTGCTTAGGAATCAAAATGCTACACAAAGAATTTATGATCAGAATGCTAAATTATTCTCTATTTCATTTTCTAAAAAAAATAATATTTTATAATTATATAACTTAATTGTGTATTTAATTTCACCTTTTAAAAAATATGTAAAATACTTTTGTTACTGTATCTAAATTGTTAATATCCTTCTTAATGTTGATTTTAATTGCTATCCACAGAAAGCTTAAAATTAGGTTTCATTTATTTTAAGGACAAAATTTCCATGAAAATTTTTTTTAACTGTATGTACCCTCAGAAATACTCTAATGTATCTTAATTTGACTTAATCACTTGAATAAATAATTCCACTAAATAGGACATTTTCTTAAAATATAAATGCTATTCAATTTCAATCTACATAATTTTGAACTATTTTTCTATAATAAACATACATTTTGCAAAAACATGGTTGTTCATTTTTAAGTTAGTACTAAGCACACACACACACACACACACACACACACACACAATTGGCTAGGGAGGAACAAAACTTATGCTGTATAAAATACTAAATAAAGCCACACACAGAAAATGCCATGGAGATTATTGTTATTTCAACAGGGATTAGATTGTAGTACACTTTAGGGGAGTGGAACGTGAGAAAAGAGATACAAGTAGTCCAAAACATTCTTTTAGCACGTGATTTTTTGTGTTTTTGAAAAGTTTAATTGATGATAGAGCAGATGAATGCATTCAAAAATGATTTTTTAATTACTTTATATTTAAGTTTGTGGAAAAAGTAGAAATTAATATTGACCAAATTATAAATGTATTCTTAAACTTGAATTAAAATAAATCGTATTTTCAGGATACACATATCACACAAAAAGAGGGATTGGTAAAGTGAACAACAACTCACTTTATTCTAGAACATTATTTGAATATGAGGAGAGATAAGAACTTGAAATAAACCTACTTTAAGACAAGACTGAAGTGTGCCTTGGCCGGTTTGGCTCAGCAGTTAGAGCATCGGCCAGTGGACCGAGGAGTCCAGGGCTCAGTTCCCGCTAAGGGCACGTACCTCGGTTGCGGTTTGTCCCCGGCCTGGTTGGGGTCGTGTGGGTGGCAGCCAATCGATGTGTCTCTCTCATATCGATGTTTCTCTCTATCTCTTCCTCCCTCTCTCCCTCCTGCTCTATCTGAAGATAAATGCAAAAATGTCCTCGGGTGAGGATTAAAAAAAAAAGACAAGACTGAAGTGTATTTTTTGACTTGATATTGATACTGATTTATCCAAATTTTATAGGAATGGAAAAAAAAATAAGTGAAATCATGTATTATGCCCAAGATTTTAGAGATTATTTTCTCACCCAAATACTAACAAATACATTTGTGGAACAGTAATGAGTCCAATCAGAGCTAATGACCTGTCCTGCCCCTCACTTGTATCAGTCAGTCTGTGGCAGGGAACCAATGGCATACTCAAAAGGACTATTGGTGAAGACAATCGATGGAAGAAACTATTGTACAAAGGCTTCATCACAGTTAAAGGAAAACAATTAAAAATGGTACCGCTCATGACGGTGTAAAAAAGGCCCAGGCCAGAGTAAGTAAGGAGAGGAAATATTTACTAGAACCCAGGTAAACATGTAACTGTAGGAAAAGGACAGGACAGGAGCTGCGTCTTTAAGAGAAAAATAGCTACAGTCAACCAGAATGAAGACTGACAGGAAGGGGGCTAGGAGAAGACATATTACACACTCTTTGTCCTCCATATCTCCAATATCTGGCCTTTTATCCCTCTTTCTAAACCAATCAGAAGACGAGGGAGACCAGTTGACATGTCCATAAAATTCAGCCTTCCCTAGCACAGAGCAGAGAAGGGGCAAACAGACATCTCTAGCATATCCTCCACAAAGAAAATAAATGTTTTCCTTCAGCAAGTTGCCCAGACCCTACATTACTGCATTCTCTTCAAACAATGAGATGGATCCCCTATCAACAATAGAGATGATTGATTTTCTCTCTCACTGGAAGACTCACACATAAGACAGGTACTATAGCCCCATGGTTTGTTGGGTTTTTCTAGATCGCATCCAACCTCACTTCTTATTTTGAGGGAATTTGCTATTGTTATTGTCTCTGTGGTAAAGTGGGAGCAGACCTTTCCTCTTGAAGCCCTTGGTCCACTAAGAACAGTCTCTGGACCTAAGATCGTGGAATAGAGATGTGTCCTCCCAGGACTCTAAATATGGAGGAAGTAAGCAATATTAACCAGGGAGTTAGAATTTATTCTAGAGAGAAAGCTCTGGTCATTTCCTTAGCAGTGGCAGTAGCTGCCTGGCCAGGCTATTCCTGCTAAAAACATTTCTGTACTTTTACTACTGGAAAGCCTTTAATTCAATCCATTCCCCTAATCAGCCGTCCAGCTTCTCGACAAGTACATAAGCTCCAAAAATCCTTCCAACAAATGCTTTTGTTGGCTTCTGTTATGTGTACTCGAGCATCCTAAAGTATGTGGTTCCTGTTTTTGACACTGAGTTGCTAGTTGGATGATAACAGCTTTCCCAGGGGAATAGGTAGGGGCATTCCTTTGCACACATGACCTGGACCTGTCCCCATTTGTCCTGTCTTTTTTACCCAGCCACTCAGTCCCCTTCTCGGTACCTAACTTAGTCCTCCCGTCGCCATGACTCTGTCCTCATCCAGAGTCCTCCCCCTATCTCTTTGTGTCTTTTTTTTATGTGTAATATATTTTTTTAATCTCAATACTCATCTTTGGAAATATTTTTATTCTAAACATTTTAATTCCAATATCTGAATTCAGTGAGATGTGTATAACTGTCAAAAGCTTGATCTGATAACCAATAGATTTTTAGGTATCAGTGGCCAGCTGTTAGTTGAGATATCTGAGAAACAGAAAGACCATCCTGGCAGTCTTAAAAATCTCAGCAGTTGGATGCCTGATGACTCTGCTTAGACATTTTAATGCAAGGGAAAATAACATTTTAATATTTGTCTACTGTAAGTCAAATGCACTGTGCTGGCCACTTTTTGGAATTATCTCCTTTCATTCTCATAATAAGAGAGTTTAGGTCACTTCTCCAAGTCACTGTTGAGTAACAGAGCTGGGATTAGATCCTGTAAGTCTCACCTCAGTTCCTGCCCCACTACCACCCTGCCTCAAAATGACAGCTACCTCTTTAAAGATCCTGACACTCACATATGAGTGTGAGAAAATTAGTGGCAGCAGTCAGTTCAGTGACAAAGGTACAAGAGACTACACAGCACCTCAAATTTCAAGATGAATTTTTGACAGCACAAAAGGCACTTTATTAAGAAGTCATGAATTCAATTGGGTTATGCTTAAAACATCCACTAGAAAGCCATTTCTTAAATTACCACTTTATGTGCTATGGTATTGATGGAAAGGAAATTGTATAATTTGCTCATGTGTCAGAGGGAGTCTGCTTGTGTACCGTTAATGATAATCAAAATATCTGACATGTAATAACGTTCTGGTAACACTTAAATCAACCTGATTATACTGAAAACCTAATAAACAGTAACTACAGAGTTTTTTAATATGCTTCTGGCTGAAGTACTGCCAATCTGTAAAATATTTGAATTCCAAACCGCAATGGATGTGTTCATCAAAATAGAGGAAATAAAAACACAGCTTTGATTGAGTACACTTTTAACATTAAATTAAAGAAAAATAACTAAAAATCATGTTTTGAACGTTAATTTTAGGGAGTTAATATTATTTTGTGGCCACGATGAGTTTCTCTAGTGTAACTGAATTCTTTTTGGTAATCAGGTTTCATAGGTGTGACTAGAAGCAGCTGCAAAAGCAAATCGAGTTTGCTCAGGAAGATAGTAATGGTATTCTGAAATTCCTTATTCCCAAAGGGAAAGTAAAACTTTAAGCTAACTACTTGAAAGAATACACATTTTACATGTTTCTTTTATAAGTGATGAGAGTTGCTTATTAATCAATGTTTAACAATGTAATTACAGCTGTTTTAGTCTCACCAGATAACACAGAAATAAATGACCTGCAACTAGTGAAGTGTGCAGATAGGGTAATGAATTCTTTCCATCAGCACACTAATTTATTAGTAATAAACAAAGACCATGATGAATTAACAGAATTGTAGAGTTTCTGAATATTGAAATCAAATTTCCAGATGAAAGCATTTAATCATTCAGTTTTCCTTCATTTATTTCTCTTCATGTCTGATAATGGGTTGGGATTTGCCTTTTTGGACTGCATTAAATAGTTCATGCAATTTGCAAATTTACATTGATCCAACTCTTATTATTATATATTAGTTTTACCTAATGCTGAAAGTAGCATAACTTTGATTTCAACTAATAGAATTATTATGTTTAGAAGAGCTCCTTATTAAAGCTCCGCAAAGCACTATTTGATTAGCCCTGTTTTCTCAAAACGGGCTTTAACCACGTAGAATTCTTTTTGAAGATTTCAGTTAACTCAAAGGAGAGAGACACGAGTGCATGCACATTGTGATAAATAGCAACAAAATCTTACAGCAAAGGGAAGTCTGATACACCCAAAAGTAATATGGGACAGTGTTTGTCATTTTATAAACACTCTGTTTAAATTCGAGCCTTCCTTTGAATTTCACTAGTATGCAGTTGTTTAAATATGAACTTTATCTCGTGGCATATATTAAATAAATGTTCCTGCAATTACCACCAACTTGGAAGGTGAAGGAGTTGGAGGAGGGCAATCTAAATCTGAATTACTAAATTAGAAATGCATTGTTGCTTTAAAAGAAAAGAATTAGGGGCATGAGCTACTGACTGTTTTCTTAAATTATTTAAGAAAATTAAGAAATCATTACACTTACATCTATATATATTCTCTTGAACTCTATTTTATTTTTAAGATGTGGATTTTAAAGAAAGGTATGAATCCTTTTAAGAAATAAGATAGAGAGTGAGCTAGAAGTGGGAAAAGTAAAAAATAAGAATTGGAAACAAAATAAATGTTTGTACTAACTTTCTGCTCAGAATGGAAATGAGTCTAGCAAGATAATTACTCTTTCCTGGTGAGAAAGGATAGATCAGAATTCTCAAAGACACTGATGGGTGACACTGTGTCCTGTCTGTATCTAAATAAAGTTGGAGATATCTCCTCTCTTCTTCTAGCTCTAATGTAGGCTGGTGGAACAGAAAACTTTCTCCTTCATGTAAAAGAGGCAAGTAAGCAGAGGAAGACCAACTCATGCATGAGCAAAAGGTACCTTAGTGATTCCTCTCCATGATAACTTACAAGGAGGGTGTTAGATGCTTCAACTTTAAGACTGGAGAGTGTAGCCTACAATAGCTAGAGAAAGTAGAACTGCCATACCTTGCTAGTGGAAATGTAAAATGGGATTCAGGTATTATGGAAAAACAGTTTGACAATTCCTCAAAAAGTTAAATATAAAATGTCATACAACCCAGCAAATTCACGCAATATATACCCAAGAGAAATAAAAATAGGTACTTAAATGAGTGCATATTCAGGCATGTTCATAGTACACTGTTCACAATAGCTAAAAGGTGAAAATCCGACAAAAGGGTGAATGGGTAAACAAATTGTGGTATGCAATGGAATATTAGTCAGCCATAAAACATAATGAAGTCCTGACACATGCTACAACTGGATTGAATCTTTAAAAAAATTATGACTGAGAGAAATCAGTCACAAAACACCACATACTGAATAATTCTATCTATGTGAAATACACAGATAGGTCAAACGCATAGAGACAGAGAACAGATTGGTGTCTGTCAGCGGGTGGGAGAGGGAAGAATGAGAAAGGAGAGGAACTGCCTGAGGGTTTCCTTTTGGGTAATGAAAAGGTTGTAGAACTAGATAAAGGTGAGAGTTGCACAACATTGTAAAAGTCCTTCATACCAGTGCATTGATCTAAAAAATGTTACATGAACTCCACTTTCATAAAATTAAAAGTGAACAAAGAAACAAAAATATGATAAATGAAGGCTAAATAGGGAAGGATCAAAATCAGGATATCTATTTAGTAAAAAATTTATGTGATTATACAAAGTCCAATACATATAAAATCTCTAATTATAACAGAAATAGAATGAAATGATTTAACCTGACAAACATTGATAACAGATATTTAGCAAAACCTACCATTACAGTGAATGGTAAATGTTAAAATCATAACACAGAAGTCAAAAACAAGACAAGAATGCCTGTGCCAGCTATTATTGTTATGAGAATTACTTTGGACAGTTTAGTTAATGCAATTGGAATTAAAAGGGAAACTTTTTAAATATTGGAGAAATAAAAGTATATTTATTTACATAATGTATGATATATACCCCCAAAATCCAAGACATACTATAGTACTAGAATTAAAAATAGAATTCAAGCCTGGCCGGTGTGGCTCAGTGGTTGAGTGTCGCCCCATGCACCAAGAGGTTGCTGGTTCGATTCCCAGTCAGGACACATACCCAGGTTGTGGGCCAAATCTCCAGGGTGGGGCATGCAGGAGGTGGCTGATTGATGTTCTCTCTCATCAATATTTCTATCTCTCTCTCCCTCTCTCTCTAAAATCAATAAAAAAAAATTAGAATTCAATAAGTTGGGTAGATATCAAAAAATATTCAAAAGTCCATAGATAATTTTCAATAAAAAGTTAAAAAATAGTGCTAAAAGTTGATATCCCAGGGACAATTTTAAAAATTATAAAATGCAGGAATAATTCTTTTAAGTATAGCACCTATGTGAAGGAAATCATAAAATATTGTTACAGGAAATAAGGCAAAATCTGGACAATGGTAGAAATATACTTTTCTCTGGATAAGAATGTTTTATATTATTTTAATTAATTTAATTCTAATTCAATCATCATTTCAACACAATTTTTTTTTTTTTATCCTCACCCAAGGACAATTTTTTTTGCATTTATCTTTCAGATAGAATGGGAGAGAGAGAAGGAGGAAGAGAGAGAGAGAAATATCGATGTGAGAGACACATCGACTGGTTGCCACCCACACAACCCCAACTGGGGCTGGAGACAAATTTCAACCGAGGTCCGTGACCTTAGCGGGAACTGAACCTGGGACTCTCTGGTCCATGGGCCGACGCTCCAACTCCAACCGCTAAGCCAAACGGGCCAGGGCTCAACACAATTTTTAATGTGGTAAAATGTAAATATTCATATATAATAATACATAGTCTATGAAGAGGTAACAAAATTAAGAAAAAGAAGAATGAGTGAGAAAAATATTCTTTAAAAAAATACTAGCTTTCCTAAATACTAAAAATGCTTACTACAAAACATTTTGTAATAAAAATGTGTGTTGGGCATGGGAAGATAAAAATAAATCAGCTAGCCCTGGAGGGGTGGCTCAGCTGATTGGGTCATCATCCTATACACCAAAAGGTTGTGGGTTCGATTCCTGGCCAGGGTCCATACGTAGGTTGTGGGTTCAATCCCTAGTCGGGGTGAATACAGGAAGCAACTGATTAATGTTTCTCTCTTGCATCGATGTTTCTCTCTCTCTCTCTCTCTCTCTCTCTCTCTCTCTCTCTCTCTCTCTCTCTCTCCCTCCCTCTGTCTCTAAAAATAAATTTTAAAAAACATCTTCTGATAAGGATAAATAATTAAGTGAAACAGAATAGAGATTTCAGAAGTAGATTATGTATATATGACAACTCACAACACTGGGTAGCTGTTCAAACAGACACCCATGAAAAAATAAAGATGGAGCCCAATCTCTCACCATATGCAAAATTAATTTTGAAATTAATTTAAAGTTTAAAAATAAATTAAAATATTAGAAGAGTAATTTTTATTCATGGAAGAGAGTCCTTTAATGTAGTATTAAATGCAAAAAAAAAATTACAGACTCAGATGTTATGACTTTTGTTAAAACAATTTCATAAACCTAAGAAAGTGACCATATGATTGCAAAAGGATGGATAAAGCTGTGGTTAGAAACACCCCTAAATGTTAACATATTTATATGGTATTGCACTGAAGTATGGGAGCTAAGTGAGGGTATTGAGAAATTATCAACATTTCTTTATAGATTTTGGCATTATTTAATTGGTTGTGGTGAGCTCATGTGATTTTTATCTTATTTGAAAAACAATTTACGATGAAATAATACAAGGTAAATCCTTCTGAAATAGAAGGGTAGCTTGAGAATTGTCACAGTAGAAGATAGAGATTGAGGAGAGGCCACTAGAAATTTAAATTGGCAAGAAGAAGAAAATAATTCATTAAGCACAGGCCAGGAACAGAAGCACAGGATGATCTCACCCTTCTAAGCACCAACACCATTTAGATAAATCTGTTGTACCGGGGTCCTAGAAGTTTTGGGCAGAATGGTACAGATCAATCCAGTGTCTATTCCATAAAAGGATTCAGGGATTGGGGCTCCTCAAACCTACCACAGATACATAAGGGGTTCCAGCATGGCAAAGATCTATAACTAGTTCTAAGCAAGAAATACAGGAGACTGGAGAGAATGAGGCACTAATTTGGGATGTTTGCGATTCTGATGGAGGCAGAATCTGGGCCCATTTAGAAAATTGTTCTCCATATCAATTAGTCTAGTAAGTAGTCATATATATATGTAATCTTTTTGCTAAAAGACAACTTTTATAAAATTTGACTGCAAAATACTGTGTTCCATGAGTTACATTCATCATTTCAGGTTGTTACAATTACTTTGAGAGATACATATTTTTATCTCCTTTAGACAAATGAGGAAAATTATATTCAACAGCTAGAAGAGACATGTCCTAAATCACAAAGCAAATAAGAATGGGGCTGGGATTTGACCCTAGATATGCATGCATGTATCATTATGTATCATTCAACACTGTACCTAATAACCTTTTTGATAGTGTTCCCTGAATAATATTTGTTTTGAAGATATATACCTGGAACTGAGAGCTGGACTTATTACAAAAATCACATTCAATTAGCGAACAGGCACTATCAATTGTTTTTTCCTTTCATACAATTTTTTTTAACAGTATGGTCTTGGAACTTAGGCCTGAGTTATTGAAGCTATAGTCATTGAAAACCTTTGAGAAAAATGAATGAAAGTAAATGGTGAAATGGAATAGAAAATTCATCAACTTCTGTATAATAAAAACATGGAATAGAACAAGTGCTCAGAAAATTTAAGGAGCACTATGTGAGGTTATGTGATGATACTACTTATATTTGAAGACAAGACAGAGAAAGGGTTATATGAAAACATACACAGATTTGAGATAACCATCAAATAAACATAATACCAAGAAATTTACACCAAAAACCATAAACCAATAAAGATCTCCTGCTGGGAGACATGACATTAAAACACACATATTTCCCAGATTGTCCAGACAGTACACATGGCAAGTCATTAGTAGATTGAATAATTCTTTTTCCTGCCAGTGAAGTCTCTTTGTCTTTGAAAGACAATGATATATTTGCAGCATTTTGCAACTACATTCACCTGATCATCCAAATTCAGACAAGGTTATTGAAAATGACTTATAGACTGTGGAATCTGCAACATACAGAATTTGTTTATGGGTAGCTCTTTGGGTGTACAGAACAGGTTAACCTGCTGCAGGCATATGGCGTATGTTTTTCTGGCCAATTGCAGATGCATGTATAAAATCTGACTGCAAAATGGACTTCTACCAAGGCTTAAGTCTGTGCAATAAGCTAAAAGGATCTTGCTCTATCAAGCTCTGACAGGGACTCTATTGGGAACTTGGGCTTCACATTCTTCCTTTTAAGATATTTTCCTTGCAAGGAACTCCAGCCTTGTCATGGCAGATGCAAAGGGAGTTTTGTCAGCGGCATTTGAATGTCTTACATATCAAGAAGGGCTGCATTAAGATAGGAATTGGGCTTAATGCAATTAATAACAATATGTTTTCACTTTTGTATCTATTTTTCTTTGAGTGGGTTATCTTTTGGCCTCTTTTGCCTCTAAATTTGTTCAATTACATTTTGAAAATAGTGATCGACAAGTACATGATTAATATAGTCTATTATGAGGGTAACTGAGCATTAAAGAATAAAACTAGATTCATATCACAAAAACATGTACTTTCCTTAAGCAGGTCTCAGATTTGAATGTGTTTCTGTACCTGCTTCATATTTAAATATTTAAATTGAGAGAGAGAGAGAGAGAGAGAGAGAGAGAGAGAGAGAGAGAGAGAGACCAGTCCTTTTCAGAGTTAGTTCGGCCCCTACTAGAATAACCCTGCTGCTTGTTTTCAGAAACACTCTATTTCAATGAAAACACTGATGAAGATCCTATCATAAGACATCCGTGTGTGTGTGTGTGCACACTTCCTGAGAAGGGACTTTGCTTACATCTTGACTTACTGTAGTTTTCTCTTCTAATGAACTTTATAATGTTACCAACATTTACTAGTTTGCAAACACTTATTAGTCTCTGAATCTGTACTATTTTGAGTTGTTCACATCACTTGCCTCCACCATGCAGAGTATAAGTTCCATGAAGACAAGTATCATTTGCTCATTGTTACATCCTCAGTATGTGCAACCTAGTCTTGCTATGAAAAGGAGAGAGGAGGAGAGTAAGAGAAGGTGAGGAGGAAAATAAAAGGAAAAGAAGAAAGAAAGGGAGGTGGAGACGAAGGTGAAGGAATGTATTGATAAATCTGAACCTCAACGCCGTATACTCAGATTAGCCAAACTCCATGTGTGTTAGTAAGTGTGGAACCTGAGACGATTGCAACATACTAATTAATGACTTGTAGAATGCGCCAGAAGAGGGAGGTAGATGCAAACATATCAATCTGCCGAAGTTTACAGTGGTTTTCAAACTTTACTGGGAAAGTGTTTTGAACACATGGTGCTGGAGCAATTGAAGCACAGGTCCAAGTAAGTGAACTTTGGCCTAAATGTCATATTTCCTAAGAAAACATTAACTCAAAAGTATCACAGATGTAAAATGTAAAACTACCAAATATTTAGTAAAGAACATAGGGGGAAGTTTTAAGTCTAGGGCAAGCAGAGATTTTAGGCTTGACAACAAAAGTATAATTCATAAAAGAAAAAAATTGATAAGTTGGAGCTCACCAAAATTTAAAACTTTTTCTCTGTGAAAGACTTTGTGAAGAGAATGAAATAAGCCACAGACTAGGAGATACCATTTGTAAACCACATATCCATAAAAGGTCTTGCATCTAGAATACATAAAACAACAACAACAACAAAACTCAATAGTACAAAAACAAAACAATCTAATTGGAAAATAGGAAAAAAAGATATAAATAATCATTTCACCAAAGAGGATAAAAATATGGCAAGTAAGCACAAAGGAAAATATTTAATATCACTAGCCATTAATGAAATGTAAATTACAAAATGAGATATTACTACTTACCTAAATGAGTGGCTAAGAAAGAAATGGTGATAAAACCAAATGTGACAAGGATGCAGAAAAACTGGATCACTCCTACATTGCTGATCAGAATGTAAAATGGTAGAGCCCTGGCCAATGTAGCTCAGTTAGTTGGAGAGTCATCCCGTACACCAAGAGGTGGCGGGTTTATTCCCGGTCAGGGCACATGCCCAGGTTGTGTTTGATACCTAGTTAGGGTGCATGCAGGAGACAACCAATAGATGTTTCTCTCTCTCTCTCCTTCCCCCTATTTCTTTCTCTCTCTAGGATCAATAAAAATAATTAAAAAGAGAATGTAAAATGGTACAACCACACTGAAAATGAGTATAGCAGATTCAATTTCATACACAACTAAATGTGTGCTTACCCTGTGACCCAGCAGTTGACTCTTGGGTATTATGCCAGAGAATAAAAACTTATGATGATACAAAAGCCTGTACACCAAAGTACATAACTTTATTTATAGTGATCAAAATCTGGAAACAATCCAAATGTCCTTCAATGGGTGCAGGAGTAAATAAACTGTAGTATATTCATACAATGGGATGCTTCTCATCAATGAAAAAAAACGAACTGTTAACACACTCAACAACTTGGATGAACTTATGCTGAGTGAAAATGGCCAGTTTCAAAAAGGCACATACTGTATATGATTCCATTTGTATAACATTCTTGAAATCACAAAATGATAGAGATGGAGAAGATATTAATGGTTGCTGAGGTTTAGGAATGCTGAAGAGAGGAGGTGAGTGTAACTGCAAAAAGGGAGCATGTGGGATCTTTGTGGTGATGTAACAATCCTGTATCTGGATTATGGTGGTGGCTACGTGAAACTACACGTGAAATAAAATTGCATAGAAACACACACACACACACACACACACACACACACACACACGAATGAGTGCATGTAAAACTGGTCACATCTGAATATGCTCTGTGGATTGTACTGGTGTCAATTTCATGGCTTTAATATTGTACAGTCATTTGGAGAGATATTAATACTGAAGGAAACTTTGTGAATGGTATACTGTCCTTTGTATGTTTGGGTGTTTTTTTGTTGTTGTTTTTTTGCAACTTCTGTGAATCTATAATTCTTTAAAAATGAAAAGTTTAACAAATCACCTGAGAATCTTTTTAAAAATCCAAACCGAGGCCTCCTTTCACACAAATTAAGTCAAAATTTCTAGGAGTCGGATCTAGGTAGCAGCATGTTAAAACCTTCCCAAGTGATTTCAATAAACAGTCAACATTAAAATAAACCATGCTCCAAAGCAGTGGCTCTCATGGTGTGATACCAAATTCAAAAGCAAAAGAATCACTTGGGAATCTGTTAGTCCTGCAGATTCTCAGGCCTCACCCAAGGCCTACTGGTTCAGAAGCTCAGACGGAACTAGCAAGCTGTGTTAAAACAAAACTTCTAGGTCACTCTGATATACACTATATCCAACAGGGTCGCCACTAGGCACATGTAGCCATTGAACACTTGAAATGTGGCTAGTGCCACATGTTGCAATAATAATAATATTTTGACATATTAGGTTAAATAAAATGTATTAATATAATGGATTATACTCTGTATTTAAATTTTTTCCAGCTCTATTGGCATATAATTGACAAATAACATTGTATGTGTTTAAGGTTCACAGCCTGATGATTTAGACATATATACTGTGGAATGATTACTACAATCAAGTTAGTTAACACACTGATCACCTCTCAAAATTACAGTTGGTATTTTATGATGAGAACATTTAAGATGGACTCTCAACAACTTTCAGGTATGTAACAGTATTGTTAACTATAGTCACATGCTGCACATTAGATCCTCAGAATGTATTCACCATTTAACTGGAAGTTGGTACACTCTGGCCAACATCTTCCTTACCTATTTCTTCTTAATATTTTAATGTGGCTACTACAACATTTTAAATTACAAGATCGGTGTGGCTACTCAGGGTCTTTTGTAGGTCCATATAAAGTTTTAGAATATTTGTTCTAGTTCTGTGAAATATACCATTGGTATCTTGAAAGGAATTGCATTGAATCTATAGATTGCTTTGAGTAATATGGACATTTTAATTATGTTCATTTTTCCAATCCATGAATATGGTACATGCTTCCACTTTTCTGTATCTACTTCAATTTCTTTCTTTAGTGTCTTATAATTTTCTGAGTATAGGTCTTTTACATCCTTGGTTATATTTATTCCTGGGGAGTTTATTCTTTGTGAAGCAATTGTGAATGGGACTGTTTTCTTAGTTTCTCTTTCTGATAGTTTGTTATCAGTATATACAAATGCAACTGATTTCTGGGTATTTATTACATTTTGTGTCCTGCTACTTTATTGAATTCATTTACTAGTTCTAGTAGTTTTTTTGATGGAATTTTTAGGTTCTTTACATACAGTATCATGTCATCTGCAAATAATGACAATTTTACTTCTTCCTTTCCAATTTGGATGCCTTTTGTTTCTTCTTCTTGTCTGATTGCTGTGGAAAGAACTTCTGGTACTATGTTGAATAAGAGTGGTGAAAGTGGACATCCCTGTCTTCTTCCTGACATTAAGGGACATGCTTATAGTTTTTGTCCATTGAGTATGATGTTGGCTGCCTTATGACCTAGCAATTCCACTTTTGGGAATATATCCAAAGAAACCCAAAACCTTAATTTGAGAGACTATAGCACCCCTATGTTCACTGCAGCATTATGTACAATAGCCAAGGTTTGGAAGCAGCCCAAGTGCCCATCAATAGATGAGTAGATAAAAAAGCTGTGGTATATTTACACAATGGGATACTATTCAGTCATCAAAAAAGAAGGAAACCTTACTTTTCACACCACATGGATGGACCTGGAAAGTATTATGCTAAGTGAAATAAGCCAGTTAGAGAAAAACAAGTACATATGATTATACTTGTATGTGGAATCTAATGATCAAAATAAACTAACAAAAAAAAGTGGAGATAGTCTATGGATACAGAGAACAGATTGACAGCTGTCAGAAAGGAGGGCGTTGGTGGCTGGGGAGAAGTGTGAAGGGATTAAGCAAAGTAAAGAGAGAAAGACTCCTGGACACAGACAACAGTATGATGATTGCCAGAGGAAAGGGGGTACTGGAGGGAGGTAGAAGAGGGTAAAGTGGGGATAAATGGTGATGGAAGGAGACTTGACTTGATACAACATACAGATGATGTATTATAGAATTGTAGACCTGAAACCTATATAATTTTATTAACCAATGTTACCCCCAATAAATTCAATAAATAAATAAATAAATACATGTAGAAGAATGTACTGTAGTGGAAGGCGTCAGGACTGGAATCAGACACACCTAGGCTTGCTAAGGGAAATACCCTAATCTGAAAGTGATGAAGTAGTCTAGAAAGGCAGGTAGTATATTGTCCAATAAATATTTTGATAATAAAAATAGCATCACATGTTAATCATTGGCATTAGACACATTCAGGAAAACATGGTAGGTGGCAAGCATAGAAAGGCACTGAAGAACAGTTATTATCCAGGCAGATGGCAGGTGGTCCACATCAAGATGATTTATCAGCAGGTAGCCAAGCTTAAGTGGCATAAGGCATAGGTTCTAGAACATGGAGCTCATTAGAGGGATGGGGTAGGGGGAAGTTTACTTAAGGGCTTCACACTTATGGGCCAAGGTAAGAATTTGAATACCAGATTTAGAAAACCAAATATAGACCTTGATTAAAAAATGAATGGTCCTTGACTTCTGCCTTCCTAATACTAGGCTTAGTTTTCATAGGGATCAAGGTGAAAGCCAATTGACTTCTACTAGGTGTAGAGAGAAATATTCAAAGTCTGTGAGCCATGTAGATCTTGGAAATAATGCATTTTATGTGCATCTGAGTATCAGAATATTTCAAGATCTGCATTCATTATTCAAATTAGAAACCTTTAAATAAATAAATGTGACATGATAAGCATTTACTTTTAACTTCAGGATAAATGCCTTATAATGATAATCTCTGAAAAAAATTAAATTTTGAATAACAGATATTGCTAGAGAATGTATTTCATAGTAATCTCTAAATATGAGAAAATAAAAGGTATACATTGTGCACAATTGTATCATATATATATATATATATATATATCATCATATTAAAATTTCATATACAACTTTAAAGGTTTAGTGTTACATATTTGTAACACTAAAACTTATACTTTAATTTCTGGTAAAAAAAAAAGAATATATTTCTTTAAGGCTCAAACTTTATTAAAGACATGTAAATGGGTGAATATAAAAATATAAAGCATAAAGCAAGTTTTTACTTTATTGATTTTTGAAAGAGAGAGAGAGAAACTGAGAGAGAGAGAGACATCAAAATCATTGATTTGTTGTTCCATTTATTTATACATTCATTGGTTGATTCTTTTTTTTAAAAAAATAATCTAAAAAATTTTTTATTGATTTTTTAGAGAGAGAGGAATGGAGAGAGAGTTAGAAACATCGATGTGAGACAGAAACATCAATGGGCTGCCTCCTGCACGCCCTACACCAGGGATTGAGCCTGCAACCCAGGCATGTGCCCTGACTGGGAATCGAACTGGGACCTCTCAGTCCATGGGAGGCCGCTCAGTCCACTGAGCCACACCAGCTGGGCAATTGGTTCATTCTTGTATACACTCTGACTGGGGATCAAACCCACAACCTTGGCATACGTATCGGGACTATGTTCTAACCAACTGAGCTACCAGCCAGGGACTAAAGTAATTTTTAAAAATAAATGTTTCAATATTTAAAAAGGTAAAACTCTAACATTGACCAAAGTTTGGAATTACTCCCCTCCCCCCTTTTTTATCCAGCATTCTTCACCATCCTACTACATAGTCTTGGGAGCAAGTATACTGATTGAATCACAGCTGTTATTCTCTGAAATGGACACAACTACCATTTATCTTAGATGTGATGATATACTGCAGTTTCCCGAAAGTATCTGAGGACATGCATATAATTATAGTATATCTTTATTCAAACTTAGAAAATAATCATTCTCTCGAAAATTTAACTCAAAGGTAGATGTAAATATATGATAAACTGTTAAATAAATACAGCCCTGTCCGGTTTGGCTCAGCAGTTAGAGTGTCGGCCTGCGGTCCAGAGAGACCTGGGTTTGGTTCCCGCTAAGGGCACGTACCTCGGTTGCAGTTTGTCCCCGGCCCTGGTTGGGTCGTGTGGGAGGCAGCCACTCGATGTGTCCCTTTCACATCGATGTTTCTCTCCCTCTCTCTCTCTCTCTCTCTCTCTCTCTCTCTCTCTCTCTCTCTCTCTCTCCCTCCCACTCTATCTGAACAAAAAATGGAGGAATGTCCTCAGGTGAGGATAAACAAAAAAATTATTAAATAAATACAGAGATGTGATAGTATAGAAACATTAAATCCAAGTTGAGATGTGAGAGAACTCTCATAGGGGGTCCTGTCTTTCTTTATTGGAATGCAGGATAACTTCTTCTTTCCCCGAACTTGTGAGGTAGACAAAATAGGTTTTCTCTTTTGTGGTTATCATGTATCCTTAAACAAGGCAAGTGTCTTCCATGTTTTTCACCTCTTTAGTTTTCCAGACTTTGCCACTAGAGTTTGCCTTTTAAAAGACTGCAGAGAAAGTGATGATCAGATATTAAAATACTTAATTAAACTGAGATTGACCTCAGTCATTTCATCAATGTAAAATCAATCAAAGAATGTGCCAGGTTAACTCTGTAGCTTTAGCTAAAGTAATGCATCTATAAAACCAAACAATAGTAATAACCTCATAGAATCGGAGATGGAGTATAAATTTTCATGATTTAAAAAAATCTGATCTGAGTGCAGAGAAGGGAAAAGAAAACAATCTTGTACAAGCCAGATGATAAAAGCCTTATTGTGCTCTGACTCATCTTGCAGTTTATGGTCAATAGAGTGATTATGAAGACATCATCGTTTTGATATGGCTGAAATCAACACGGAGTAAAATTGGCTATTTACCTATTTCTCTAAACAGATGATCTCCTCTGCTTTTCTAAAAGGAAACATGAGTCACAAAGGAATCCTGAGGGGTGTTAGATCTCTTGAGTGTTGGGCTATGTTTTGTCTGCCTATAACCCCCCGTGCCGTTGTAAATATTTATTAAATACTTGAAAATGCTATTTTTATCTGAGGCTCCTGTCATTATTTTCTTTCAGGAATACTGTGTTATTTAGACTGAGATTCTGTAATCATTTTGATCCATGTCATCAAGAAGAAATAAAGTCACTTATTTCTTTTAAGTTGGATTGTCCAACGTAAGGGGAAACCTAGCATCTCCTTCTTGAGGCTTTCTCTTCTCCATAGTGTTCTAAGAACTTGAGGAATACACTCAGCCCAAGGGAGCAGATTTCTTCCAATGATTGGTATGTTCAGTCCACTAGTAGCTTTATTTCTATCACTGCCATAATGTATACGTTTGAAGACTGGCTTTACATGGAATTGATCCAGTGTTGCCTTATTCTATAGGTCCCTCCCCGGCTGTGGAGTCACTCCACATTTTAGCTACAATGGTATACAGCTCTTTCAGTTCATACTTACCTCATTAGAAACACCACGCCTCGGTTGCTGGGTCCAGAGGGCCGTTGAGCCACAGGCCTATGCCTCCACACAGCAAATTTTAAGCACAGGATTCTTTCCCTTGCAGTAGTTCTTGCCCTGGCTGGTTTGGCTCAGCGGTAGAGCGTTGGCCTGTGGACCAATGAGTCGCAGGTTTGATTCCAGCCAAGTGCACGTACCTGGGTTGCGGTTCCTCCCTGGCCCTGGTTGGGGTCGCGTGGGAGGCAACCCGTCGATGTGTCCCTCTCATGTCGATGTTTCTCTCTCTCCCTTTCTCTCCCTCTCTCTCCCTCCCACTCTATCTGAAGATAAATAGAAAAATATCCTCACCCTGGCTGGTTTGGCTCCGAGGTTAGAGCATCGGCCCATGGTCCAGAGAGACCTGGGTTCGGTTCCCGCTAAGGGCACATACCTTGGTTGCGGTTCATCTCTGGCCCTGGTTGGGGTCGTGTGGATGGCGACCACTCGATGTGTCTCTCTCACATCGATGTTTCTCTCTCTTCCTTCCTTTCTCCTTCCCGCTCTATCTGAAGATGAATGCAAAAATGTCCTCGGGTGAGGATAAAAAAAAAAAAAAAATCCTCAGGTGAGGATTAACAAAAAAACAAAAACAAGGACCAGTACTTCTTCGAGCCTCTTGGGCACATTTTGTTCTGTCAGAACCATCCTAATATTTCGGAGCTTCTAACATCATTGAATCTCATATGGGTTTGAATTGGGGAATTGTGATATCTCTCCTACCAGAAGAGTCTTTGTGTCACACCAATGTTCACAGTTCCTCCGTGGAGAACAACTCTGCATGTTCAGTCAAGGGTAGTATTAGGCACCACCTTTGGCAGCGTCTAGAATTCCACCCTTAGTCAGTGTAGAGAGTACCCACTGCTTTCTATTTTACAGTTAGGGGAAGCTATTCATGAATTGTTTTCCCCATAACATAGAAACTCTGTTTCTAAATTACTTTGACACAAAGAAACTCCTATTGTTTAGACCTTGTCTTAGACCTCCTTGAGAGTAGCCATGCAAATTTCGATACAATGTTATTTTTAGTATTAACTATGGCAGAAAACTAGGGAGGGAAGTGGTCTCCAAAATGCTCTTCAAGCTAGCAAGTTCTAGGAACTTCACACGATCCTTAAAAATTCAGAATTGTCAAGTCCGAGAGAATGCTCAATCTCACGCTGGCACTGGGAGTTAAGTGGGTGCAAAGTAAGAAAGACAGTACCTGTGGACTACGGGAGTTCCTCATATATTTAGTTTTTAAAAATTGGAGAGCATTTTTCTGTAATATAACTCACCTTCTAAGGTGCCTCTGGAGCCCCTTCAGTTAGCTTGGCCTCTTTAGGCAGAAATAGGTCATAGAATATCTCACACATTTTTATGAAGGTCTTTAGTAGGCTGACATAGATACAGGGAGGATAAAAGTATCAATAATATTAATTATATAAAAGATTGTATAGACATTATATATAATTATATATTTATATAATTTCATAATTACCCCCTCCTTACTTAGTATGGACTTGATTGGTCAGTACACCCAGAGATTGTGGTGCCCCCTGGTGGTCATTGAATTATCACAGCTCTCCTTGACACCTAAAAATACACTGGGTTTGAAAAGCTCAGGAATTGCAAGATGAGAAACCATGAAAGCTTGTAGAAGTAATTTGTATAATTTAAGCTAGTTCTTCCTAATGGTGCTGGTGATTTACAACAAAACAAGGTGTAAATAATGGAAAGGAAGCACCTCCCGAGGCAAAATCAAATTAAAAAGAAAAAATATTCTGAAGAGTACTGAATGTGTGGTAAGTGATTTTGAGTATAATGTGCAACATTTTCTGCTATATTAGTAGTTCTTTTAACATTGCTCAAATAATAAACTTTATTTTTTAATATTTTCAAAATATATTCTCACTTTTGAATATTTTAAGTAATGGGAAAATTTAAGATGGACAATTTAGCAATATTCAACTGTACTCTTATTTGATATAAATTATATTTTTATTTTTAAGCTGTTTTAAATTAACTCAGAAATTGCAGTTAAATAATTATAATTTTAATCTTCTGAACATTACAATTTACCTGACCTCACAAAAGTGAACGAACTTCTATAAAGGCACAAAATATAGTCTTGACTTATGATTTAATTTCTGACCTCTGCCTTCCTATAGGGCTAGCTAAGTCTAAACTTAGAAGAATAAATTAAATTATTACTTTTTATAAATGAGCTTAGCTTATGGATATTTTTCACATTAGACTACAAATAAATATTTTATATACACTACATAAATCATACCAATGTAAATATATAAGTGATTTTTCTGCACAGTAGAAAGAGGGTTTACATTTGACTGAAATCACAGAGAACCCAATTTTCTGTAATATCTATTAACTGAGACATAATGTTTCTTTTGTTTATAATCAGTTTCTTCTGCACCATACCTTTTCTAATTCAGTTTATATTACCCCCTTTTCTGTGATGAACTTCTATTTTCACATTTACCAGCTGTGAATGCATTTAGACAGTAAATGCAAAAGTAGTAGGTTCAGAAACAGCCCTTTGATTTCATTGTTGCTGTGTTAACTATTTAACCTTAAATTTGTAACATACTGTTTCAGGTTGTTCCCCTACCCTCACAGTGGTTCTCAACCTTCCTAATGCCGTGACCCTTTAATATAGTTCCTCATGTTGTATGTGGGCGTATCTGCACGTGGGCGGATCTGCCTGGAGACGGATAGAGGAGTGGTGTCTCGGTTCCTAAGACCATCGGAAATATGTGTTTTCCGATGGTCTTAGGCAACCCCTGTGAAAGGGTCGTTCGACCCCCAAAGGGGTCGCGACCCACAGATTGAGAACTGCTGCAAAGGCTCTTTTACTACACCCACCATACACACACACACACACACACACAAAGGCTTTTATTTGAAAATTCATGGAACTTATTTCCTGAAGTCTTTACAATTTACTACTAAGTAACTATTTCTCTCTTAAAATCACAGAATGTCTCCCAGAGATAAACAGTGAGATGAATGTTAGTACTGAAGCAAATTAAAAGAAAATAACTTCTGTACCCTCATTTGATGTGTCTTGAATTTGTACATTTATTTTTATATATGTACAGTTATGTGTGATTGCTAGTAATTAGATAAAAATAACATGGTACATAAATATTGAGTATATTATCTATTTATGATAGATGTTTAAAAAGACGGAATATGAATAGTAATATTTAGGTTTCAGTTTCTTTTTTCCATTTATTTAAAATTAGCTAAATATATGTAGGCAATTGCATTATACAATGAATACATAAAAATTAAGGAATAGTTTTCACAATCTCTGCTTTGTCTCGCATATGTTGGCTATATACACCATTTGGTATTGCTCAGGAAAATGACTTCTTGTCTAACTTATTTTATATACACACATGCATTTATATAGTACTTCTTACAATTTGCTTTGGAGATAATTTGCAAAAATCATAACTATGAAGCTAAAATAAACCATTTAAAAAGTTATATAAAGTAATTAACTATTAAATGTTATTTTAAAATATGAAAGTTTTATAAACTGATTATTTTTCATTTCAATAGCTTCATGTACAAATAGGTTTATATGCTTTGCTGCTAGTCAAATACAGTCTAATACCAATTTATATACTAAATATACATGCTGTATAATACTGTATAATGAACATTCTCCTCTTGACTAAAGCATTCCCTTTTATTTAAATAGCATGGCTTCTTTATCAATATACCTAGATACCAAAGAAGAAAAAGGAGTAGCTGGATGAGGAGGAGGGGGAGCAGGAGGAAGAGGAGGAGAAGGAGAAGGAGAAGAAAAGATTGGTAAACTTAAAATGAGTATCACTCTGCGACTCTGCAGAGAAAACTGTCAGCAGCCTGGCACATATGCATTTAATGTGAAGCCTCTTGCCTCTAAAAATAAAAGCAAAGCTGCACATGCCCCTGTGTCTGACAGAGAGAGGGGACACAATAAGGCAGCTCCCTATACCACCTACACTCATCAGAGTGAAGGATGTTACTTCTTTGGTTTCCTGGTTTAATGGAAAAGTATTTGTATTCACATCACTGAGTATTAGTCATTCAATAGATGAAAGGAATATTTTAAACTTTAAAGGCTACCTTGGTGTCATTCAAAGAAGTGGGGATGAGACCCTGGGGAAAGTGTTGAAATCCTGGAGAATTATTTTAACTATTACAAGTGGTTTAGTATGTGTGAGTTTGTGGTTCTGAGATTAATAGTTTTATAGCTTATGTGTGGGGATTTATGTTTTTAATTCTAATTTTTTACCTTACAATTTTTACTCTTAAAGCATCTGTTTGTGTAAATACCACTTAATCTTCTCTGTAACAAATGTACTCTACATTTTTTTGGGGGGGGTCTCTTTTCAAGATTAATTTATTAAGTAGTTTTATTTTCTTTGCATCCTTTAAAAGACACTTAGGATGATTTTATATATAATTTCTAAAATATTTAATAATCGTAATGGCTAGGAAAAAGTAACAATGAAGGGTGAAAAAACCCTACAGAACCAGAAAGGTTGGAGGTGAAGGAAATTTCATTTCTTTCTTTTTGTAATTGGATTAGGCAAGTAAAAACTATATTTTTAAATAAAAATTTAAAATATGTAGATCTGTCATCTCTGAGAAGTCTTTGCTAAAAATACCAGAAATAACTCAGTTTACTTTATATTTCCAGATAGAAAGACAGGAAAAGTTTGGAGTCTTAGGTGAGATCAAACTTTGTGCCTATCATAAATAAAGATAAACCATGACTGACAAATTTTCTTTTAAAAGGAAGAGATACAGGAAAAGAAGAAAATGAATCTCATCTTAAACATGTGATCAAGTTACTCTGCATGACTTTTGAAATGGATGATTTGACAATTAATGTTTTAAAGTTCTTCCTCTTATTATGTTACTCACCTCTTGAATTGCAGATTCCCAAACTCCCTAACGGTAAACCCATTTCTTTCTGCACAGTCGTCCCCGACACTTTTAGTTGGATGAATTCAACTGGAAATATTGGTTACACTTTTTATTCTCAGTTTCCCTTTGAGAGAGAATTACTTAATAATTATAGGAAAGTAGTTGCTATTTGCAAACGACGTTTTATTTTATGAATTCAATGCGCAGTAGCATTCTTTAAAATTAAATGTAATTTATGCAGCGAAATGGGCAACGATCAAAGTGGGAGAAATCTAAAGAAAACCTCAGAAAATGATAAACGTAAAAATAAATAAATAAATAAAAAATACGGAACCTTCTGAAGGTTCTCTCTTAAAGTCCTACTTTTCACCCAACAAACTATTGTGAAAAGATAGGGCGGGGTGAGAGGGACACTTAAAACAAAAGACTTCCTTTCCCCACTCCCTTTTCCTCTATTTCTTTTGCCAGAGCTTGCTGCAAACTCCTGGAAACACTGTTTGAACATAATACATGTGGTTACTTTTATTCTTCCAGGGATTGTGCTGGGTGGTGCCTAGAGCTGACTGCCGTTGGAGTAACAAAAAGAGAAGTAGAAACCCTTCAAGAAAGGAAAAGAACAAAGTTATCCGACCCGCGGAGGTTGTAACAACAAAAAGTAAAAGGCACTTTATTTAAAGGCACAGCTCATTTCACTGTCCCCGCTGCGTGCTTGGTAGCTGAGACACTGCTTGCAGTGTCTTTGGTTTCTATAAGATGTAGAGGAGTAACGCTATATAGAGGACTGTAAGCTGACAGCGTTATTCTCGGGCTGATTCTGCTCCACGAAAGCTGCGGTTGCTAAAAGCGGAGTGGCCACGGCAGCACGCACCTCGGCCGCCATCCACCTCCTCCCTCACCGAGCATCCAGCACCAGCAAGTGAGCCCAGAACCTGGAGGGAATCCTGGACCCGCAACCTGACTCCGCTCGTCGCCGATTGGTCCACTCCTCGAACCCCGCCCCCGCGGCCTGGGCGGCCGTTTCGCGGGGACCCGCCCCTCGGCCCTGGGAATCGCCGTCTGGCAGGCCGGCTGCGCCTGCCACTCAGCCCGAGTGGCGGAGGCTCTCTGCTCGGAGCCCCGCCCTCTCCCCCCTAATTGATATTATTGGAGTGTGGAGCAAGCGGCGGGTCTGCAGTCGGAGACTTGCAGGCAGCGAACACGGTGTGAACGAACAGGAGGGGAGAAAAAAAAATTAAAAGCTAAACGTGGAGCCACCGCCCGGAGAGCCAGAAGGGGAATCGATGCGAGGAGAGCAATAAAAAAAAAAAAAAAAAAAAAAAAGGAACCACTTCGGAGCAAACAGCATTTAAAAAGCTGCGACTCAACTGAAACCTAAAATAAAACCTGCTCATGCACCATGGTTTTTCAAACTCGGCACCCTTCATGGATTATTTTATGCTACATCTGGCTGCTCCGTTTTGCACACACCGGAGAGGCGCAGGCTGCAAAGGAAGGTAAGGTGATGGAAAAGCAAAGTTTGTTCTGACTTATTTATTTAGCTGTCTACCTGCATGAGCCAGCTAGTCCGCGGGGCTGCCGGCCGCGCCTCCGGCTCGGGGCGACCCTCCCCCGCTAGCTCCCCGCCCCCTCAACGCTCGGGCTGCCCCTGGCGGGCGGGCGCGCGGCCAGGGGCGCTGCTCACAGCCGCCTGCAGCCCCGCGCCCCGTGCTGTTGGCCCGACGGGAGCGGGATTTTTGGCGCGGGCAGTCTGGAGGGCGTGAGCAGCCACTGAGGGCGGTGGGATGGGGTGGGGAGGACGGCCGGCGTGCTCATTCTCTAGGACCCGGGGCGGGTCAGATCTCTTCTCTAGTCCTCTCCCCTTCCTCCTTTCTCTGTTCTCCTCCGGTGGGTTAAGCTGCGGCCAGAGTTGGTCGGAGATTGGGGCGTGCAGCCTTTAGTGTCCCGGCCAGTCCACCAGTGAGTGGCTGAAGTCCGGAGCCTTCCAAGAGGAGCCGTGACTTGTGTGAGCTCCGAACGCTCGGGTTACTAATGAAGTGTTCGTTGCGTCGAAGGAGGCGGCGCGGGCCTGCGGCTGGCGCTCGGCCGCCGGCGCGGAACAATAACGCGGCGGAGGTGAAGCCGGCCAGGGGCGCGCGCCCCACGGCCGGGGACGTCTCCGTTCCGTGCGCGCCGCGCGCAGGTCCCGGCGGCTGGGGGCAGCCGGAGCCCAGAGGGCTCGACCGGGCCGGGGAGGTAGAAGGCAGGCTGAGGCTGTGCTCCTGATAACGTGCTGCCGCCTAGGCGACCGAAAGTCCCCAAACATCTGCCCCAAGTCCTGCAGTTCAGTCCGAGTGGTCAAACCCTGCAAAAGATCTGGACACTGAGGGCTAGCTGTGGATGAAGAGAGCAGGTTTCATTTGGGCAGCCAGATATGCTTGTATATGGTTATTTTTTCCTTCTCCTTTGAACCACTGACAGAAGGTAAAATACCTTTCGGTGCCTGTAGTTGGAGCTGGGGAAAAATAAATCCTGTCAATGGAAATGCCTTGCTCCACGCAGTGTCACAATTTAGCCCCCGCCCCACCCCGTGTCTTCTACGTTGTAAGTCTAAGGTTGATTTTCCAAAATTTAAAAGCAGAATACTGATCATTACTTGTTCCTGAAGCGTGGGGGATGGAGGAATCTGATGGCAGATTTAAATCCTGATGGTGATGGTGGGGCTACATATCGGTCCTCGGCTCCATCTATCCCTGAAAACTTAGTGATTCAGTGCTGATTTTTACCCCCAGTTCTCTTCGTGCACCCCTCTTCGTTCACTCAAACCACCCCCAAACCGAAGTCTTGACCTACTTCTTGATCCAGCCTGACCTTCTGACCCCAGTTTCCACATCTGCAACCTCTGTTGACGCTGAACCCATTCAGAGATATTTTCAGAGAAAACCGTGATTCCAACCTGCCGGTTACGCGTTTGCAGCTGAACCGTCGTCTGCTAGAAACACACCCCCAAATACACCAAAACCCCACATTTCTACTTGGATGATGTTAGCGATTAGGAACATTCAATCCTGGAACCTTGTCCCGAATCCCCCGGAATAGCGGGAGCTGCGGAAAAGTTTGCACCGCGGCGGCGAAGCCTGGCGCGCGAGCTCGGGCAGACGCGGGCTGGAGTTTGAGCTATAAATAACTGCATCACTAGGGGGAGAGGTTCCCGCAGCCAGACTGGCTCGCTTTCTCGCCTTTCTCTTTTGGGTGCAGGATACCCTCGGCAGCTGAATTCTTTAAACGCTGAAGCGAGATATTTAAAATGTGGGCGGGGTGGCGAATGCGCCCGGCTTCTCCGTGGCGACGCTGCCGGCGCGCTGCGGCGATCCGGAGCTGCGATTCTGGGAGCGAGCAAGCCCCAAGGCCGGGTCGGGGCTCTCACTGACGGGCGCTGGGAACCGCCTGGAGCAGTGCCTGGCCTCCGGGTGGATGGGTGGTTGGAGGTAGATAGAGACCTCCCCACTTCCTCCACTTTCACCATACATTTACTCTCGAGGCGGTCAGTTCCCGCTACTGCGAGCGCGGCTCTAAGTCAGAATCGGACGGCTGGAGGTGAAGTGCAGCTCTCTTTTTCCTCTTCGTAAAAGCCGCCGCCGCCGCCGCTCCCTCAGAGGAGATGCTTCCCGAAAGCCTCTCTCCTTCTCCCGTCTCCTTCTAGAGCGAGGGCGCCACCGGCTCCCTGGAGGGCCCAGGTCTGGCGGAGGAGTAATGGATGCTCGGCGCGGCGGGCGCGCCCGTCTGGCAGCCCCCGCCCCGCCCCGCCGGCGGCCCCGCCCCGGCCCCCGCCGCTCGCCGCTGCCCGCGCGGCCCTTGGCTGGCTCCGCCAGGGCGCGCCGCCTCACGCCCCTCTGCCTCACCCCCCCCCCCGCCCCGTGCGGCAGGGCACGGAGTCCCCCAGCCCGGTCTGGGCGCCCCGGGTCCTGGTCGGCCGTCCCGCTCCCCCTCCGCGGGCGTGAAGGGACGATGGCACCCGGGGCTCTGAGCGGGAAGGCCAAAGCGCGCACTTGCGGTGTTTCCAGGGAGCGGGTGGCAGGGAGCGGATGGCCGGGAGCGAGACACGCTGATCATTTTAGAGCTGCTTCTGATTAAACGGGCCGATTTCTGTTTTGTCTTTATTTGTTTCTCAACTTGTTTGTCATCATCACCCCGCCGTGGTACCTGCTCCCACCCCAGGCTGTGCTGAAGGATAACGGACTGACAATAAACAGTCCGAAATGCTCATTTCGCTGTCAAAAACGACCCACGAAGGTCACCAGGGTTTAAAACCCACTTGTCTCTTGTCAGTACAAAAGACAAAAAAATAATGAAAATAAAATAAATAATCTCAAAAGAAGAGTACGTGGTACCCACGTTGTTTCCTTGTGCTTCATCTATTGTGGAGGACAAAAACAAAATAAACTTTAAAAATTAGTTCGTATAAATTCACTAGTTAAGTGATTTATTGATGTTCAAAGTGCGAAATACAACTTGTACTTTAAAAGTACCACTCCTCATTTGGAAGAGAGTCAAGTGTTGATGATCAAAATTTGTGTTGTCATGGTCTTCCCTACAGTGTCTTAAGTGCAAAACATTTTTTAAAAAGTGCCCCTGTATCAATCTATACCTATTTTTTTCAGTTACAGGGGATAACCTTGACTAGCGTGAAGGAATTGGACACATAATCAATGTGTTCTGATTTTTAAGCATAACAAATTTTCATTTCCTTTAAAATACATTTTTTCTCTAGTGATTATTTAAAAGTTCATATAAGCATGTATTTTATTAAAGTCTAAATTTTAACATTTTGCTGAGGTTCGATGTTAACCATATTTACATACTCAAAAATACACTCACTGTTATTTTTGGATAAATTGATACATTTGTTAGAATGCTGTAGGGTGAAAAATATTTTTAAAGAGAAAAACTGAGGTAACAAAACAGTTTGAGCAAACAGTGAATTCTTTAGGAGGGTAATTGTCTTAAAAAGCAATACAGTGTATCAAATTGGAAGTATGGTGTATGGCATTTTAACACATTATATTAATACTATCAGGAGCATTCGTTACATTTATATAAATTTAAGTTAATTATATTATGATTTTTGATGGCATAAAAGTGGAACACAACTTTTAAAAAGACGTCAGAAAAATAGTCAAGTCAGAGTTTAAATATACCATTTTGAGATTAGCTAATGCTTTGAAATCTTTTGAAATTAAAAATAAATAGAAATATTGAAAACAGATGTTTGACTAATTCAGAAATAACTATACCTTGCAAATAATAGTCAGTTTATTTTTCTCAGGATAACATTGCTTAATATAGATTTTAATCATACTCATTTTGGATTCAGAGAAGACAGTGTGTGTGAAAACTTTAAAAAATAACTGCAATTCTCAAAAGGTGCTGGGAACTACTTATGGTAGAATATTATAAATTAATCACTATCTTAAGTAATGTAGAGTTACACTTTATTACATTTACATTATTTGACAAAATTTGGAGGGCTCAATGGTTTACAAACTATAATATACAATTTCTGTAGAAACAATACATCACATAGCAATTTTTACATTCATATGTTACTTTTGAGTTTTTAAATTTATTTTAATATGTTAATTAAAAATACCAAATATAAGATGGTATTTTAATATATTTTCTCCCAAAGTGGAGTAATATACTTATATCAGGTAGGTAGGTATTCATTTCACCATTCATTTATATAAATAACTCTATATATCTAAGTGATAATTAAGTAAAATTAGATTCACTTTAATAAATTTTACAAATGTGTTTAATTTTTTTCATGTAATGTTGGGAAATAAAACTTTTTTTTTTTTTTTTCAGTACTACTGCTGGATTCTAAAGCACAACAAACAGAGTTGGAATGGATTTCCTCTCCACCAAATGGGGTAAGTGCCTCTCCTCATAAAAGATTACCCTTTATTTTTTTTCAAGTAAGACACACAAGAATTTTCCACTCTCCATAGTGGAGATATTCACATTCTTTATATTTATTTAATTTTTAATTTTTTCTTTATTGATTTTAGAGAGAGAGGAAGGAGGAGGGAGAGATAAAAACATCAATGAGAGAGAACATCGATTGACCACCTCCTGCATACCCCCCACTGGGGATCAGGCCCACAACCTGGCATTTGCCCTGACCGGGAATCGAACTGGCAACCTCTTGGTGCATGGATCGATGCTCAACCCCTGAGCCACACCGGCTGGGCCACGTTCTTTATATAAACAATTTTAATTCCAAATATCTTATTCAGTATTTTGTTGTGTTTGTCATGAAACATTGAATTCTTTAAGTAGAGAAGGAGATATACTTAGTGCTTAGGGACATGGATTTAAAAAAAACTCTATAACCGTAATCTTTTGAGTTCTTATTGTATGTGGTATCATACCTCAGGTTCCAGGCTATAAATGCTAACTAAATACAGAGAACAGTCCTTCACAAACTCATTTAAACCCCTCCAGCTGCTTTATACTAGTATAATACCCAGGTAGGTTGTATGTTGTTCTTTAAAACAGTATGTAATCTGTTTTTCTTCGTTTAAAAACAGTTTTAGCATCATTCAAAGTATACTTTAAAAGGTAACTAAAAATGTGATATACTCAATATTTTAGCATACAATTTGCTATAAAAGATTATTTGGATTCTCTAAATTTATATCATGCTATCTGCTATTAATCATAAGTGATGGCAGAGCATGCACACATTACAGTAAAAATCTGTTACAATAAGTTTGAGTGCAAGCAGTCAATTAAAAATCTATGAAAAGATACATAACCCTCTTTCCCCAATTTTTCAACCAGTATGTTTCATATATCAGGAAAGATATTACTTACTTAAATTTAGTTTAATGTCTTTATCCTCGGGTTTTTTAATTGTGAGAGAGGGCACATACTTCATCCCTTATTAAGGAAGAGGGCTCCGATAAAGGAAAGTATACCCCATTGATCCTTGAGTTAATCTTTGGCACAGTAAGAAATCTGGAATCAAAGAACATAAAGTATAAATGAGGATATAAAAAGTGTAACAAATTTTGCAAAGAGAAGAACGAAAGTCCAAAAGGGATCTTTGAGTATAAGAACATCATAAAATCAATGTCATGAAGTGGAAGTCGGTTTAAGAATGCAAAATGTGAATGATGAAAATCTGTTCAAAATATTCAGATTTTTCATTCAGTTAATATCTGAGAAATTGCTTAATGTCATTGTAGTTTTCTGTATTGGGAAAAATAAGTTACAAAAAGTGACAAATATTTTACAGATTAAGTATAAAAAGTACATGAAGTGTGAGGTAGGCGTGCAATACTTTTCGTGCAAGTGGAAGTTTTCCATGAGTAGAATAATATACATTATAGGAAGACATTCATAATAAAAAATGAAACACCTTTCTTGCCAATGACAGATGTAACCTATTTTCTACCGTCCATCAATTAAAACAAGTAGAGATAGAGGGTGTTTTTTTTTTATCTCTAAGGAGAAGTAAACTGATACATGATTGTAGTATTTCATCCATGTAATCCATGAAGTGATACATTTTGACTGTCTATGTTATCTTGGACTCAAATGGGCATTCTGTCAGTCCAAAGTATCTGTAATAGTTAACCTTACATATCTGATGGAATCAACAGATAATATTAGAAAATGATGCTCGATAGTATTTTCCACATGAAATTGATTGGCTTACATGTGATTAAATATCTAACTGGAAATAAATGGTTATTAAGATACAGTTTCTAGAAAATATTTTTATAAGCAAACCATAAAAGCACAATATCCGAATTAAGACTTCTTTCCCAATGGTGTCATTTGTAGAAATCATTGCAGTTTCTCAGAGAGTGAGATGATACAACATGAGTTGCGTTAGATGTGTTTGTGTTGTGTCACTATTTGTTATCTATACATAGTTGTCTTGAAATTTTCCCCTCAGGAATCAATTTTTAAATAAAAATTATAATGAACTGGGATTCATAGGTTAGTAAAGTTGACTTTTCATAGAATGAACAAAGTAATGTAATTGTTCTTAATGTTAGAAAAAGGAATTCTTGAGATATATTCCTTTATAGTAATTAGCCTTGGTTTCTTCAAACTGGGAAATTATTAAACAGAGCACATTTATCTTTGAAGCTTTTGATATTTTAGTGGATACTACTGCCAGTTGTATTTCTTTTGCTAATTTCAATCTAATTTAGAGACTAAAATCTACCTGTCTAAATGGAGGAACTTGGGTATATTTGGCTAAGTGCTATTCAAGCAGGTTATAAGCAGCTAATGGAAACAAAGGGAAAATATCCACACCACTAACTAATCACAAACTTGAGTTGTGTTGAGTAAAAACTGAACATGATAATGGGGGTTCTTTGCTGTAGTTGAGGACCTTTGATGATACATATAATAAAATTGTAGCAGTTATATAACAACACACAATAAATTTCTGAATTACAGTATATTGCTAATTTGTCGATTGTTAGTTTTTTAAGAAATAGTTTTAAAAGTAGATATTAATACTTTATAGAGCATTTAAATAAATTGATTCTCGATCAAGTTTTACAGATAAAATTCATTAGCACATACTCGTTTATTTTCCCATCTGCTTTTCTTGAAACAGAAGTTTAAATATTGCATGCCATGTGACTTTGAACTTTAATAGTAATATATTTTTATATTTGGCATTTCATATTAGGGAAGTAAATAAAAGTAGATGACTATTTCACTAATAAGGCAGCATAAATATGAAGTGGGTAATTTTGAATGATGTTAAGAAAGGACATAAACAGCTGATATTTTAGGCTTTTGGGGCTATTTTAGGTGAAATGATTTCATTGGTAGTAGTGATATAGGTAATATTGTACATATTTTAATAATCTTTACATTGTTGCAAATTCTGCCAATCTTATTTTCCTTTTTTGTGAGTATATGTAATATGAGTTTGTTATAGCATGCATTGTATCAGCATGCGAATGGACATTTTGAAACATTTGGTATTTTTCCTGTCACAAAGCTTATTACTGAAATATGATTCAGGATGCTGATTTGCCATGTACATTTGATTTTTCTATTGAAAGCAATTTATTTACAAAGATGAATCATACTTTTATACAAATATATTTTTATAGTTATGTGAATTTATATACAATATTATTGATAACACTGCAATAAATAAATAGCTCTGTAAAATGTTACTCTTATATCTCATTTTGAGACGATTGTAAAAGAGTCCGCATTATGAATATCAACATGTAGTGGAATACTATTACATTTCAGAGTACTCTTGGCATTTTCTTCCCAATGTTTTTAGGTACTTTCTAAGTTTAAATATAATGTTTACACTTAAAATGTCAACTGAGTTATAAAAATTCTGCCATGTATCCATATGTATATGCGTTAAACTGTGATATAAGTAATTGTGTTGAGCACTTTAGTCCATAAATATAGTCTCAATGGAGACTACAGATATAAGCAAACAAGTAAAAAGAAATACTAATATAATACACTAGCAAACAGATATTAAACAAAATGAAATATTTATTGTATGTACAAACAATGCAAGCAACCTAAATGATGTTCCACCACAAGGATGAAGCTGAAGTGAGAAATCTCTAGTCTCAGGTTCCAGGGTTTGTGAGGGTAGGAATCCACTTCTTTCAAAGATACGCATTTGTGCTGTAAAAGATTCCTCACGCACTCTCACAATCAAAATGTTATTTTTTGCTGGACGACTGATGACCTTTATTTGATTTTACAGTGGGAAGAAATTAGTGGTTTGGATGAGAACTACACCCCAATAAGAACATACCAGGTGTGCCAGGTCATGGAGCCCAACCAAAACAACTGGCTGCGGACTAACTGGATTTCAAAAGGCAACGCACAAAGGATTTTTGTAGAATTGAAATTCACCCTGAGGGATTGTAACAGTCTTCCTGGAGTATTGGGAACTTGCAAGGAAACCTTTAATTTGTACTATTACGAAACAGACTACGACACTGGCAGGAATATAAGAGAAAACCTCTATGTAAAAATAGACACCATTGCTGCAGATGAAAGTTTTACCCAAGGTGACCTTGGTGAAAGAAAGATGAAGCTTAATACTGAGGTGAGAGAGATTGGACCTTTGTCTAAAAAGGGATTCTATCTTGCCTTTCAGGATGTAGGGGCTTGCATAGCTTTGGTTTCTGTCAAAGTGTACTACAAGAAGTGCTGGTCCATTATTGAGAACTTAGCTATCTTTCCAGATACAGTGACTGGTTCAGAATTTTCCTCTTTAGTTGAGGTTCGAGGGACATGTGTCAGCAGTGCAGAGGAAGAGGCGGAAAACTCCCCCAGGATGCACTGCAGTGCAGAAGGAGAATGGTTAGTGCCCATTGGAAAATGTATCTGCAAAGCAGGCTACCAGCAAAAAGGGGACACTTGTGAACGTAAGTAATATGCACTATTAAAATTCTACTTTGCATTTTTTTCTACTTCAGTATCAAAGTCTTTAAGTAATAATAATTATTTGAACATGTGACTCTTCTCTGTACCAGCAGCTTGATTCAGTAGATCTTAAGCAAAGTCACTATTGAACTTGTCAGTGATTCCCCACTGTGATATCTGCACTAAGGGTATGTAATAAATATTGGCGATAATGGTATCTGTTACTAAAATTTAATTTGCCCTATGCTTGACATAGAAGTGAATAATTGCACATTGAGCTATGAGATTTAAGAGAGTGAAGTGACAGTAATCAGGATTTAATGATATGTGGTTCCTTCTGTTTTGAAACCCCTATCTTCTGGACTTGTGAGTAGCAGAAAAGGTAGGTTAATGGGCTGATCATAAGAGTTCTACTGACAGGGCAAGTACAAATACATTTGCAAACTTTTAGAAATGTTTTTTTATAAATGCTAAAATTTTGATACAAACTCATCACATTTCACTTGATAAATCTCTGAAGTTACTTCTGCCAAAGCCATCTTTCTTTTCTGGACTAAATAGTTACATGAGTGTATTCCTGATAAGTTGTGTTCTAGTAGAGCACATTTTTGTGGAAGTGAGCCAAAGTAAAGTTTTAGTTATCATAATACATCAGCTGGACGTTTTCTGTTTGTTTTGAAACAATAATAGCCTATGAATTAGTGAACCTATGCTTTGTGAAACTGGATTTTATATTACATAATGTTATGTGGTCATAATAATTGACCAGCATTTTTTTTTTTTTTATCACATGGACCTTCAAAATTGATATATATTTTTCTATTTGTGGATATCTTGACAATTTTCTTATCATAAGATTATATTACTTATATCTCTTTTAACTTGTAACTTATAATACATTCCTCAAAAAAACTTCTATATTCTTTTAGTCCTAGTCAGCAGCATAATTTAATATTTGCAAATATTAGGTAATTTAGAGAGAACTGTAACTAACAACAGTTTTATAACTAAATTTTTTGGGGTAATAGTATGTGCAGATACCTTTCCATCTGCTCTACGTATACTAGTTCATTTAATGAGGTAGATATCATTATCATCTCTATTGAACAGAATGAAATTTTGGGGCTACCAACGATAAATGGCTTGCTTGCAGTTACTTTAGTAAGTAATGTTTGTCTTAGCTTAGATTCAAACCCAGATCATTCTGATTCCAGAGCCTGGGCTCTTGACAACAATATTGTACTAGTTTCCATCACAAAACAAGGAGATTGCTAGCAAATATTATTCTGTTTCATTGTTGAACTTAAATGTCTTGCTAATAGTAATTTGGTGTATAAATTACATTACTTCCCCTTAAAATTCTCTTCCTGGTAGAATATTTAAAGAAATAATAAGAAGTATTTAGAGTCCGGCCAGTGTGGCTCAGTGGTTGAACGTCGACCCATGTACTAAGAAGTCGCTGGTTTGAGGTTCGATTCCCGGTCAGGGCACATGCTCAGGTTGTGGGCCTCATCCCCAGTGGGGGGCATGCAGGAGGCGGCCAATCGATGTTCTCTCTCATCGATGTTTCTATCTCTCCTTCTCATTTCCTCTCTCTCTCAAATCAATAAAGGGGAAAAAAATAAAAAGCAGTATTTAGATCTGTTTGGTAGCCAGTAGCTTTTAGGTTCTGAAAAGTGACCATTCAAATTTGAGATCTGCTGTAAGTATAAATTACACTCTGGACCTCAAAGGCTTAGTACAAAAAACCATAATATAACATACATCATTAGTAATTTTTGTAGATAAATTGAATACAATGTAGTAATAATAAAATTAATTTTAACTGTTTCATTTTACTCTTTTAATGTGGCTCCTAGAAATTTAAAATTTACATATGGGGTCCTGGCCGGTGTGGGTCAGTAGTTTGGGTGTCATCCTGTGCACCAAAAGGTGCGGGTTAGATTCCCCATCAGGGCACATGCTTGGGTTGCAGGCTTGATCCCTGGTAGGGGATGTGCAGGAGGCAGCCGAAAGATGTTTTTTTCTCTCTCTCCCTTCCTCTCCCTCTAAAATCAATAAAAACATATTTTTTAAAAATTACGTATGTGCTTCACATTATATTTCTACTGGATGCACTATTTAGATGGACTAACTGAGCAAGTATATTTTTCTCTCCTGGTTGAAGAGTTAAATAGTTCATGTGGGATTGTCCCTGGCATATGAAATACTTGTGACCCAGCACTCAATCATCATCTTCTCCATAGGTGACATTGTGAAGTGCATTCTGTGTAAAATAAATGGAGATATTACAGGTTCAGGTCCCATAGACCAGATAGCAACCTTCTTTTACACCCCTGAAGGAGTCAAACCTGTCTACCTACTGTCCTCTTCCCCTTTCTGTCGCTGGCAGCATTTCTTACGGAGTAGAAAATCCTACAGGTTCCATGTATGTGGAAATCAAAAACTGAAGATTTACCACTACTAGTAGGCAGAATGCTATCGCACTGGGTAAGTATAGAAATATTCTTAGTTAACTAATCAATTTACTGAAAGGCAATGTTCTTATTGACTAGAGGTTAACAACAGTTATTTGAAAATGATGGTGGATTCAACAATAACTATTATAAGAAAATTTTAACAACATACTATTTTAGCTATAAAAGCAGTCAGTTTTAATAGTATGAAGATTTGGAGTATAAAACTTTAGCACAAGTAAGAATGGAAAACATAATAAAGCAGGAATACATAGAAAAGTGCACAATAAAATTTTGTCTAAGAAAAGACTAGGAAATAACTTTAAAGGTCCTGCTCTTTTAATGTTTAAAGATTTTAAAGAAAACTATATTTTTTTGTTTCATTTTGTGTAATTTAACTCATATGATTTCTACATTTACTTGTTAAGAAAAGTAAACAGGAACTTTTTGAATTCTATACTTGTAACTATAGAATTAAGTAAGAAGAGCAGTCCTTAACAGTGGTTAAGAGATGTATTTACTATGAAGAAAAGTCTCCAATTTCTTCCAAATGAGCAAAATCATATCATTAAATGTGGGACTATTAAAATTTTTCACATTCATTTATTTTGGTTTCAAGAATTAGAACCTCATTTGAATACCAAAATTACTGTCATCTGCAAAAATACACTAAGGTACTTAAAAATAAAATAAAATTACTTCGCTGTCATCTACAGTAATTATGCATTAGAATAGGTGGAATTAGGTATTAATAGTAAGAGTTCATTAAAGAAAATGTGATTAACGGAGTAGAGATGCCTCCTTATCATCATTCAACTGTGAAAGAGTGTGTCTGCATTTTTGTAAGTTAAGTAAATTGTTTATCAAATAACTTTCTTACTTTTTAACCTTGGTGATATTGACAAAAGAATTAATACCTTATGCTTAACTATGGCATTATGTTCATTTGCAAAATCACTTCCCCCTTGGCATAATTCCTGGCATCACGCTGAGAGTACTTGCCCTGGAATCAGTCCAGGCCTCCTTTATAGTATTTCTCCTCTTTCCTTCCAGTGATCCTGTTGAGAGTTTGAAAACAAATTCTAACCCCATATTGAGGAAAACTGAAGTGTTTGGGAGTGGATGCTAGTGGGTCCCTAGCCAAATGAGGGTGGTTAGCCACTTGAAGGCAAGTTTATCTGGTCATTTTCTAGAGTGGCAGACCATTGTGATGTTTTTAGAGTGTAATTTGAAATATGAACAAATATAAAAACTGATCATAGTTTTGATCAGTTAATGTAAGAATTTTTTTCCTTTGTAATTTTGAAAAAATAACTCAAATTTGAAAACCAAATATTTCTCGTCTAATATATGGAGAACTTCTGTATGATTCCTTAATATAATGCTTTTATGAAGACATCCTTTTACAGTCATTTAAAAATATATAATTTTAGGTAGTTAACATGCTTTTATTGTCAAAAAAACCTTTTTAAAAAATTACCATAGAAGTTGACACTTTTATGAAACTAGCCAATATATTTTCTTAGGTAAAAAGTGTAGTCATTTATAAAATTGACAGCAGATTATATTTTACATATATAAATATTTTCAAAAGACTAATAAAATCATATTCCAAAATATAGTTTGAAATTTTTGGAACTTTTGTACAACTTGATTCCATTTAAAATTAGAATGTTATTTGTCAAAGTATGGAGCTTGGAGTTATAACTTGGATTTAATAGGTAATTTGCAGTTTACACTAAACAATCATGTTCATTTTTTTCATTTAATCTGTCGAACATCACTGATAGGTGGAAAGTGTTTTTTTTTTTGTTTTGTTTTGTGTTTTTTTTCCTCTTTTGACATATGAAGAAACTGAAACCCAGGGTTTATTAATAAGGAATAAAATTGGAGGAGAACTCAGGATCCTGTTTACCAATTCAAGTCCTTTTTTCCCCCCATGATCCCACACTGCTTTCTAAAATTTGTATTGTACTGCAACTTAGTTACTGAAGAACCAATGAAACTTTAGTCTAAGTAGGGAGACCATATGCCTAATTTGTCTGCATATTTTTTTTACTTATTAACACTGCTTCTTTTTGCTTTCAAAAGTGTTCTCATTTGGATGATAAAATACATGGTCATTCTAATTGTAAAAAAATATAAAAAGGTAATACAGTTTACATGTACATATGTCAGAACATAGACATGTGATCTGCTTCTATTATTTATATGGCTTAATTTTAATTTTCTGAATTAAAACAGATTTGTAATTGTTTTATGATTTTGTGTAAAGGGGAATTCAAATAATCCTACATTTTTCATTTTTAGTATAAGAAATTTGCATCATAGTTATTCTTTAATATTTTTTATTAATTAATTAACAGGTCTGTCATTATTTTAATAGTATATAATTTATGGATTTGTAACATATACTATTCAATAAATTAAATATTTATTCAATTTAATAGCATTAATAACATTTCTGCTTGATTATATTTTTGAAAACTATGTGGTTGTTTTCCCCACAGAAAAGTAGTATGTAATTTGTACCATTACTTTTCATTTTAATAGTTTTTATAGTGTATAGTATTTATAATCAAATATATATGGAAATGTAAAATACACTACAGAATTAGTAGCTCTGATGCTGGAGACACAGAGTTTTAAATTCTGGCTCCATAATATACCAGGTATATAAACTAGGACAATCTTTCTAAGCTTTAATTTCCTTAAATATAAAATGGGGCTAATAAAAATAGTATATGCCTCAAAGGGTTCTTGTCAGAATGGAATGGAATGATACATGTTAAAACCCTAAGAATAGTATCTGAGATATAACAAATAATGAATACTTGCTATTATCTTTTTATTAATAATGCAATGAGTTTGCAAAGTAACGAATTCTCATGGCAATGATTGCATGAATATAGATCTCATGGGCCACGAATAATTCAGTATCCTTTAAAAAACATTTTTTTTTCTTTATTGATTTTTTTTTTTCTAGAGAGAGAGGAAAGGAGAGGGAGAGAGAGATAGAAACATCGTTGAGAGAGAACATCAATTGGCCTCCTCCTGCATGCCCCCCACTGGGGATTTGGCCCACAACCTGGGCATGTGCCCTGACTAGGAATCAAACTGGAGACCTCTTGGTGCAAGGGTCGACGCTCAACCGCTGAGCCACAGCAGCCAGGCAGTTCAGTATCCTTAAAGCTAGTAATCTCATTGTTAATTTACCTAAGAAGATAGTTCTATAAAAGAAAATAACTTTTTATATAAGCCCCTCCCCACACAATTAATAATAACCTAAATGTCCAAACTTAAGTATAATAGCTTGATTTAACTTAAAATATCAACAGTGTGATACAGGAATTTGTAACTGTTCTATTGAAATTTTGAATGAAAAATAAAGAGTTAAATTTTGTATACACTTATATTTAGTATTATACAAAATATGCATTGGGAAATGAATAGATGGGAGCATAAATATCACATGTAATGTGATGTCAGAGTGGTAGGATCATGGCTGGTCTTTTGTTCTCTATATTTTTAAATATCTTGAACATTAACTTTTTAAATGGAATATATTGGGGTGACATTGGTTAATAAAATTATATAGGTTTTAGGTGTACAGTTCTATAACATCATCTGTATATTGTATTGTTCACCAGCTCAAGGCAAGTCTCCTTTCTTCACTATTTATCCCCCCTTTACCTTCTTCCACTTCCCTGCATCCCCATTTCCCTCTGGTAATCTCCATACTCTTGTCTGGGTCTATGAACTTTTTTAACAATATAATTATAAGTTATACGGAACCTGATAGTTCATACAAAGACAAATTGAATTGCATCTCCAAAATTAGGTTTTTAAATTAAGTTAATGTCTATATTAAATGCAGGTCTCTGGAAACAGCAGTAGTAACTGGCAGGTATAGTTTAAATCATTTAAAAAGGGGGAGATTCAAGGCATTCAACAAAAATAGGTCATAGATTTTAATTCTTTAGTTCTTCATAGATGACAAGAGTTATTGATTTTTTAAAAAAACTATTTTAATTGTTGACACTTACAGATGTCTCCATTATTTTAAGTACTTCACATCTATTCATTTAATCTTATAGCGAGATGTTCCTAACTCATTTAACCTTGTAGGTAGGAACTATTATCACTGTTTAAAGGAGAAAAAATACTCTTACCGAAGTATTAGAATATTTATATATGAAGTTACATTTGTATATAAGGTGAATGTCACTTTTTTTTTTTTAAATCCTCACCCAAGGATATGTTTTTATTGATTTTAGAGAAACAAATAAACATTGATTGATTGGTTGCCTCCTGTATGCGTCTCAACCAGGGATTGAACCTGTAATCCAGGTATGTGCTCTGACAGGGAATCAAACCTGCAACCTTTTGGTGCATGGGAGGATGCTCCAACCAACTGACCCACCTGGCCAGGGTATTTTTTTATGTAAGGAAACCAAAGCACAGTGAGAGTAGGTTAAGTACCTACAGTCACACAGGGAGTGGCAGACTGCTGTTTAAACAAGGCCATTTTGCTCTGGAATCTTTGTCTGTCACCAGTACATGGGTCTCATCTTTATAGATGCACATGTTACCTATCACCGTCTTTTATAAAAATAAACCTTCTTTTAGGATATCTTTGAAAGGTGACACAAATCTGAACATACTCTTTCATTTGTAGTAATTTCATCATACTTAGATCTGTCTTCCCCGTATCCTAAATATTTCATCTGCTTTGCCATCCTCTTTACTATTCTAGTTATTTTTTTTTTTTTCACGTAGCACTAAAACACAACAGAGTGGCAGTTTATTATGCAGAAAGCTTCAGGCTCCTAATTACCAATAACATTTTCCTACTTTTTAGGCTGGCGTTCAAGTCCCTCTGACGTGACCCTGATCTTTTTTTCTAACTTTCAATCACATCTTTATCTTACTTGAAGCTCCCGCTCCCCCTGCCTGGTTCTGGTCTCTCCTTCTGCCCTTAAACACACCTGTAGATGTTTTTACGCTCTTCTATTAACAGTTGGCCCCAACTAAACCGAAAAACAAATAAACTATCATGACTTCTCACAATTATCTGTTGTACCTTAATCCTACACTTCCCCAACTTCTTCAGTGACCGCGGTCTTCCAAATTCAGATGGCAGTCACTGGAGTGCCATTGTCCTATTCTTACCCTGCCTTGCTTTTTTCCACCTGCAATGCCACCTACTTTTTTTCAGGCTTTGGACATTTTATCTTTACTTACAATTTCAATTAAATACCACTGGTAGCCTGTAACAGATAACCTTTCTTTGTGAATATTTATACTTTGCCCTTTCTTTCCCTATGGGAATCATCACATGCTGTCTGATTTTATTATTATTTGTGATTTTCTTTTACAGCTTCTAAGCTTGTTAACGACGGAAAGTTACAGTTTTTTACCTACCCACCCTAGTAGTTCCCTGCACTACATAAATCTTCCAATAAATGTTTATCGGTATTCTTAAAGACTTAATCGTATACTACCCGTTGCCAAATTAAATATTTTTTCTATTTAAAATTTATATGACTATTTAATTTCTAGTTGTGTATGGCTAGTCTCTATGATTAGTCTCAAACTTTGTGAGTATAAGAACCCTTTATTATATTTCCTATCCTCATAACATATACAAGATGATATGCTAATAACTAGCAAACATGGACACGAGTCTTCTCCAGATATGAGGAATTTATTTCTATGAAAATGGTATATCTATTTATATCTATTCATTGTCATATTTCCATTCTGTGTATCACGATCTTTCTCTGTCTTCCTTTACAACTTCTTCTCCCTCCTCTAATGAAATGAAAGCTATTTATCTTCTTTACTAAATCGATGTCTTGAGAAAGACAGAGTTCAACTAAAATAAGAAGTTCTTGAAGTATATTTATAATTATCTTATATGGTAAAGTAACTTTTGTTATAAGATTATATTGTTTTGCTTCCAAATTATATATTTAAAAATGTTTTCTTGAATTGCAAAACAAGCAAAAAATAATCGAAAGAAACAAAACTTGAGAAATCAATTCCTAAGCTTATATTACACTCTATAAATTGGGAATTATGCAAATTCAGTATCATTTCCAAATATATTTCTTCTATTTGAGTTATAACTACATTACATTACAATTTTTATACTATTGTTTAAATGAGTCACTTTCAGAAGCTCAGAATACTTGTTTTAAGACATTCTTGCATAGGTAATGTACGTAGATCTGGAACGAATGCCCTCTCTATGTGCCAGTCCCACAGTCCTTTTCCCAGGAGCAACTGCTGTCATCAGTTTCTTCTATCCTTAAAAGAAAAAAAAAAAAGGAGAAAGATCATTGTGATTCTTAAATGTAGGATCATCACAGTTTTCTGCTACAACATTGGAGACTTCATCTTAAATTGTACAGCTTTTTACTTATCTTTGTGTGCACCCACAGTGCATTTATGTAGTCAATAAATAAAGGACAGGAAGAAGGAAGATCTGATGGAAATGAAAAAAATAATGAAAAAAGGAAGTCTGAAATTAACGTGTCTGATTTAACTTTCTATGATTTATAAGCTCAGTTTATAACTTCAGAACTTTTCTCATTATCCTAACTTTGGCAAGTATATGTTCACTCTTTTACATTTCTAGTGGAAATTTAAATTGGCATTCATTTCTGGCAGGCATTGTCATAATACAAATCAATGATGCCTTAACATTTTGCATTTAATTTGATTTTTGTATCCAACTTCTAGCCATTTCCTCAAAGGTAATTGTCACTAAAATTATAGCGTATAAAATATTTAATTTATTATGATCTTGTGTATAACGTCTTATTTTGTACAAACAGTAATATTATCTTCAAGGGAGGAATTTAACCCTGCTATATATTTTTCTTTATGTGCATAAATATCCATTGCTTGAGTCAGGGAAGAAAATTTTGGAAACTCCTTTTTATTTCATTTTTTTTCTCACCTTCAAGTTATCCCATCCTCTGCAATATATCTCACAAATTTAGTTTCATGGAGGCAAGTCTCTATTAGGATATTCATCTAGTGTTTTTACTTGGAAAGTAGAAGGTTACATGCATATATAATGTGCATTTTTTAAAAATCTCGTAACAAAAGCCACTTAACTTTTAATTTAGTGAGGTATAGACATTGCTTTCTGTTTTCTACCTGTGATAATCAACTTTGCTAAAAGTTATAGAATCTGAGAATCTATGTGCATAAGTCATAGTATCAATCCCAGGTAACAGTTTCACAGGGAAACCCAGAGTAACACATACCTCAGTTGAATTAAATGTGCATTATTTCTCACAAATTCTGCGGTCTTATGGGGAAGTATGGGAGGTTTATTATTTAGCTGACTTTGTTTAGTCAGAGGTCAATGATTGACATAGAAAACCAGGGAAAATGCATTCTGGGGTATAGTAATTTGAAAAATTTTTAAGGGTTACATGTTATGTACAGTAGTCCTCCCTTATCTGCGATTTAACTTTTCACAGTTTTAATTAACCATAGTCAACAACAGTCTGAAAATATTAAATGGAAAATTCCAAAAATAAACAATTTAGAAGTTTTTCCATTGCATGCTGTTATGAATGGGGTGATGAAATCTCATACTATCTCTCTCCATCCCGTTTGGGATGTGAATCATTCCTTTCTCCAGAGTATCCATGCTATACATGCTACCCACTTGGTCTCTTGCAGCCATCTCAGTGATCATATCGACTGTGCTTGTGTGTAGGTTACCCTTGTTTTATTTCATAATGGCCCTAAAGTGCAACAGTAGTGATGCTGGCAGTTAGGATATGCCAAAGAGAAGCTGTAAAGTGCTTTCTTTAAGTGAAAAGATGAGTATAGTGTACAATACAATAAGATATTTTGAGCGATAGAGACCACATTCACATAACTTTTATTACAAGATATTATTATAATTGTTTTATTATTATTGTCATTACTCTCTTATTGTGTCAAATTTATAGATTGAATTTTATCATAGGTATGTATGTATAGGAAAAAACAACAACAGTATATATGTACAGGGTTCGGTACTGCCCACAATTTCAGGTATCCATGGAGATTGTGGAAGATATTTCCCCAGATAAGAGGGGACTACTGTACTGTGGATTTTGAATTTTTTCATTTGGCTTATTCATTTATATTATTTCCTGTTTGGTAATTATATTGTCTCATGTTTCCAATGTATTAGAAAACCAGGAGGCTTTGAAAGGACACATACTGTGTTTTATATTTTGTTTCATATGTCACCCAATTAACACCTAGGTTAGCCCCTCACCTATGGTGGTGTGAGACCTACACTGAAGCCATTAACACTGAAGCCTGAATTACTGCATTTTATGGAAAACCCAGATCTGGGGAGGGGAGCACTGTGATGCTTTTATTAATAAAATATGATATTGATCAGATGTAATTATTTACATATCTTGCATTTATTATCTTTTAAAGTTGGTCAACCATCTGTTAGGTTACTATTACCCACTACTTTTAAAGAAGAGCACTCTCTCTAAAAGGGCAGAGTGAGAGAGGGACATAGGTGTAGAGGGGTGAGATGTGTCTAACGCATCATTAGATATAATGAAAGTTTATTCTGAGAAAAATACATGTAGTATTAGTAAGTTCACTATACTATATATTTTCAAGTGATTTATATGTTTTATGTTCATTTTAATAGTAGTCTACTGTCATTACCCAAACTAGTTCCCATGTAGACAGTGACACCTAAGGGCATGAACTTACCTAACCACATTAATTAATGACATTAATTAAACTAGTAGATGGATTAAATAAATAATCTTAATTGATTTACCCCCTCAAACTCATACATTTAAACATAACTCTTCTGTGGACATTCTTGCACTCCTTGAGGTTATAATCTCTTCCAGGAAAATTAGAATCATAAATTCTTGGAGTCTGAGTGTAATTTCAAGATTGCAAAAGTTAAATTAGAGGGGATTTTGGTCTCTCTTTTTTTAAGAAATGGAACAACTAAAGCCCTCATTTATAGTTCTCACAAGCCATTCACGTCAGATTCCCAAGTAAAATGAGAATGTATTCTTTCCAGGGTTTTTCCACTTCATAATGCACCCACAATACATACACATACATGTGCACACATATATACATATACTCACACTGCCAACCTCTACCCCAACTACAGGGAAAAAACACAAGTTAACAATATGTAACAAAAAGAGTAAGTATATTTTTGTCCTTGACCCATTTTTAGATTTCTCAATTGCTGTGCACTAATCTTTTATAAGTGCTGAATAGTTGAGATGTTGTTTTTTTTCTTTGTGAAAAACTCAGTTGACAATTATGAAGAGGATAAAAACTCATATAGGATATTCTTGGATGATTGTATATTTTAAAAGAAACAAAAAAAAAATAAAATAACTATGCCTTAGCAATCCTTCAGATTTTCTCTCAGAACGCAAAACATTTTACAAACAAATTTTACTTCTTGATTTTCAAGTAAATATTTTTTTTTAAATTTTCAAATGTAGTATTTTACCAGATCGTAAGAAGGTGAATTTTAGCAAATAGGACGTTTTGGATATTGTAACAGTTGTATGTAAAATTTAAAATGAGAACAGTGACCACCTCCTACATTATTAGAAACCTAGAATTTCGGGGGGAGCAGAAACTCTGCTTTTTAGCCTTGTGGTTTCTGACGAGATCTCCTCTGAGAAACCTTCAGACTTGAGCCCCTCACTCCTGGCTTCTGCAAAATCCTTTCTTCAAAACTGCACTTTAAAATTAACACATGCTAAGCTTAGACATTCAGGCTGAGCTGGAGCTGGGAAAACATATGGCTCCAGGCTTATTATGTTGAGACAGTGTTTTAGTTTGCAAGGGAAGCCTGCGAGGAACTTTTTAAGTTTGCTGCTTCAGCCATGCTCTTTCTGTGTCTAATGTTTATTCTGCACAAATATTATGTATGAGAGTGCTGTGTTTTTCAAGGCTGAACCTAATGGTTTGATCATTTTCCCCTTTATAAAATTTCCCAATAAGACAACATTGCTTCTCACTTCAAATTCAAACAGCTCTCTCACTGAGTTTCAAAATTATTCATCAGTCCATTACCGTAGGTGTAGTCATCCTTCTTTCTAATATAATTTATCTTTCGGGGTAAAGTGGATGTTGTTTGCCATCACTGCTCCTCCTGGTTTTTTTCTGCGTTTTTTTCTATAGTTTCATAGACTTTGGCAATAGCTTTTCATTTACCTTTTAGAATATTCTACATTATCCCCTGATTTAAAACTTTTTAGAACATACCTTCCCATTGATTAAGTGGATTGAAATAGTGAAAGTACATCTTCCTTCCCTGCTCTGTCTTTACTAAAATAAAAACAGCAACATTTTGCTCTTTTACCTTCTTTTCATGACAGTGATTTTACATATCATAATTCAATGTTGTACAAATTAATTGTCAATTAATAAAAATATTGAACCTTATTAATAATTATTGCTCATTATCATCTTGAAGTTTTGATCTAATCCTGGCATCTCTTTCTGTTTTCAACTATAAGTCATCCTTTTACATTTCTGTTAAAATTCTTAATTAGGTATAAGAAATCTAGTTTTTACCTCTTCAAAATAATTAATAATGTTCACTAGTGACACAATTTATAAAATTAGACTTTTAATATTAAACTGAGAAGAGAGTTTCATAATCGAAAGGTAAAATACTAAATTTAAAAATGAATCATAATATGTGGCAAAACTTGCATAATTTGAATTCTGGCTTGTTTTTATTGAGCTAAGAAAATAATCCACACTTTGATTATAGTCTCTTTGTAACATTTGGACTGCGACTATATAATTCTAGAATTATCTCTATCCGTCAATACCATAAAGGAGCTCAGTCAGGATATGTATATGGATGCCTAATCAGTTAAAGTTCTTAATCCTTATTTTTTCAAAAAGCCATTTATAACAATTTCTGTTATTGTGTGTTTAAATCAAAGAGCTGGAGACTTAACAACAAGAGAGAGTGTACTAATAATTTAGATAGTTTTCCTCTAGAAAGGCAGATTAAGGGTGAATATGAAAGAGGAGCAAGGTTAGGATACTGACACAACTTCTTCTGATCTTTGGTGTTTTAAGGATTTTCTGTCATTATGTACACTATTGCAGAGACAGCAAACTCCGTGTTAGGTCTGTAAAAGACAGCATAAATATTCAGGAGCCTGTGAATACAGCTCATTTACGCTTATATGATACAAGCTGAGACAAGGTTGACTTGGGGAAAACAAAGCACTAATGTATACTAGAGTTCATGGTAAGCACATCTTTTATTGCAGCCACATTTTTGAAATATCATTTCCTAATGTATGAGATGAAAACACACAAACAAACAAAAAACAAGTCTACTTGTGCATGTAGGTAATCTACACTGAAAATAATATACATTTTATTCATATAAACCAAGACGGCATGGTAATTCATTATTCATTAATGTCAATAGATAACTGACTGTCACTTGAATCAGAGTGGAGTCTGATGGAATGTTGACCCTGATTGATGGACATACTCCTGAGAATCTGCATAGGCAGACTGCTTAGGTCAGTTGAACACATAAAACCATCCTGGACCTGACTGGGGCATGAAGAATCTTGTTGCTTTTTATTTTTTAAAAACATTGCATAGTGTCAAGAATTCATTGGATTTTTAAGATTAATTTTAGGTTTTTAGCATCATAATTATCAAGTAAGAGTAATAAATGATTTGATTTTTGAAAAAAATCAGATCCCTGGTGCTCTGGCTTACAGTTAGAGGACGAATTTTAATTTTGTTTATTCTGTCTTACAGAAAGATAAGTAAATAAAATTAGATAAAAGTTGATTGTTGCTTTGCAAATACATAGTCGAAATTATTGGAACTTTTCTTAGAGAAATACTATTTACTTACGAGAATAAAAGTTAAGAGTTATTGATGTACAGTCTATATGATAGTACAGATAAAAGTTAATTGTGTTCTTGAATTTCTCCTGGAATGACTATCAGCATTGTATATTTTTAATAGATTCCTCAGCTGTAATAAATGTATTTATTTTAATGGTAGTTATTAATATATCAAAATGTTTGCAAAAATTTAATTAATAATTTTCAACTATAATTTGTTAATTTTCTCAATTTGGATGAAAGCATTAGCATGTGAAAATAATATACAGAATTTCAGAATCATTTAATGTAGGGTTAATAGTTTTTATTTCAAAGTAGAGGAAAATGATCATATTATATTTTGTCTGCAATTTAATAAAAGGTTTAACTTGAATTATAATTGGTACAATACTTATCTTAATTTTGTGAATTTTACTTTTATTTTCAGTTTTCTTTTTTAGTACTCAGATTGGTATATTTTATATATATATGTATTTATTGGCTAACTCTAATTCTAGATATATAAATATGTTAAATTATATTTTGAATGAAATAAATAACGTTGGCAGTTATAATATTTTAGAGCTTCAGAGTTATAAATCCATATATACTCAATATTTATTTTTTAAATCTATTTATAACAACTTTTTATCATGTTTGCAAGTGTGTTTTTGAACATTTGAATTTGAGTTTAGTTTCTTTTACATTATTCAAAATCAATAACAAATCTCCAACATATTAAAATAGCTCACAGTCAGCATCTCAAAGCAACATGTAATTTATTATATCATTACAGCATCTTTGTTAGATAGTAAATATTTTAATGTATTTTTTAGTCAGGGAAGGCCATATTTCACAGGGTAGCCACTAAAAATGGAGGGAAAAATGGAGTTCTGAAAATTACATAGAATATTTTCATGTACATTTCTTTTAAAATATGGTTGTCAATAATTGCTTAAATAATATGACTCTGAAGCACTTTTTTCCTACCTACTCAATAGTTGTGCATAACATATTTTAGATGCTAGTCATCACATAGACATGAGATTTTGATTTCCCACTTGGAGGTATACCTTGAGATTATCTAAGATTTAATTTCTACAGACGAATGACATTGAGAAACAGAGATAAATAGTTCAGCATTTTCCGTGCTGACATGATGTTTGCCTGTCTGATTGCATCCTTTCCAATAGATAGCAGAGACGTAGTTAGGAAAAAAGACATCTGTGCCAAGGTTTAGCTAGCCAAAAAGGGCAAGCTCTTGTGTTTAAAAGGTGGAGAATCAAATCGATGAAAATGTCTGGACCTGTTAGCACCAATAAAGCTGAAGGCTACTGGGAAGCTCAAAGAGGGTCTTTTGTTACAGAGATGGAAAGAGACCCAAACTATGACACTTTAGGGGGGCAGGGTCAGCACAGAAGATCATCCATCTTCTTCAGTGGCAGCTTTCTGTCAGATTCTAACCCTGTTCAGTGGAGAAACTAAGCCTCTCTGTTGACACCAACTGATTCTCAGCCAAGTGTAAATGAAGCTAATATTCACTGACCTTATGCATAGCAAATAAAGCCGTGTGTGTCATTTGAGAAATAATGTTATCTGACACTTGAAAAAGTGAGTGATAGACGACGGAGTGTATGTGTATGTGTGTGTGTGTGTGTTTGTTTTTGTTGATCAAGTAAGCAAATATACAGGGGTGGGCAAAAGTAGGTTTACAGTTGTGGGTATGTGAAACAGTTTATTTCTTGTGTTTATTAATAATTTATTAATTATTGTATTATTTACCGTATGAACAACTATAAACCTACCTTTGCCCACCCCTGTGTATCCATCAGCCACTCCATATTTTTGGTTGATTTTTCACAATAGCCACAGATTTACCATTTTGACACCAATTTAACTTTGTGTTATTTTCATTTACACGTCACGATGTTTTTACATGCAGAAAAGTTCTTATTGGGCTTCCTTTAGTTTCTGTGACTGTGTCTGGTCCCAGAAGAGAAAATCCCATTTTCACTAATAAAAGATAGACTTCAAGAAAATTCTGAGTTACTAGTTCACATTCAAAACATAATGATGCAGAATGTATTTCTTTATAATTATAAAGAGTGGATTGCTTTCATTAGTGAGCAAGTCAGAAAGGCTTTATTTGATCATTTTAAAGCATTGTCTAAAAACTCCTTTTCTTTTTAGTTAGTAATGTCTGTTACCACCTAATAGTTTTTCTTAGTCTGTAAAGCAAGATTTTCCTATGATTTTTTTACTGAAGACTATATTCTAAATTGTATATTATGCATATTTTTGGTCTGAAGAATTTTCCATAATACTCTAAGAAGATTCTTACAAAAATAAGGGTTAAAATGTACCAGTGGTCATAAATGTCCGTTACAGCGACAATATTAACTGGTTATGTATCCTGTAACTGAAACATTACCACAGAGAAAAACAGAATACTTGTGATAAATATCAAACAATCATTTTTAAAAACTGTGTGGAATTTAAGGACTTAGGGAAAAATATATTAAAGCATAGTGTTGGATTTTCAGAGTTCCATGGACGGTCACTATCTGACAGGGTGGATTTTATGAGAATCTCCAGGACAGATCTGCATCTAATTGACATCAGTCATGTTTGAACTGAAAATAAACAGTGGTAAAATTTTTGGAATCTGTGTATTGATTTTGGTTCACCTCATCAGTCTTGTTTATTTGTACTTATTAAAGGAGGAAACATTTTTTGTTCTACCAAACTTGAAAAGACAGCATTTGATCAGTACGATGTATTATTCTTATTTTTTTGCAAGTAACTAAAATCAGATGAAATCATACACAAAGTTTTCTCCTGGCATTGTTCCAGAACCTCATCATACAAAGACACTAAACATGTGTTTAGTCAATTCTTATTTTTCCCCTCAGATTTGTCTGAATCCAAGCACCCTTCTAGGTAAAACGATGCTCAAAGACCAGAGAGAAATTATCCCTGTTGACAGTAACTCTACCGAGTTCTAACATCTCTCCCTGTCTCATGTTATCTTCCGCAGGATTTAACAGTGATGTACGTATAAGACACAAGTGTTAGAGTTGTAGCTTCGTTTATGAATTGTAGGCACTATCTGCACATACAGATACTAAATTCAGTCAATGCATCAATTGTTTTCAAAACAGTACTCTGACAGAGTAACTTCATAAGTTTTGTTGTTAGTGGTGATGATGGTGGGGGTGGGGGGGTGGACTAAATTAAGCTGATTTTGAAATATCTTGAATTGCATTACCTTGTACAAAGAATCCTCCAGATAAAGCCAATGGACACAAATGCACACAAATTACTTCAGAAATGATAGCAGTCTCCTGGCGATGTTTTTTTTTCTAAACCATCTGCACAATATAATAACTCTCTCATAAACATTTGTGAAAAGCTGTCCGGAGTACATATGCAATTTTGCTTAAATTTTTTATATTATGTTGTCGTGGATTTTTTGGATTTCTTTAGAAATAGCATTCAAAGAGTTTCCATGGTAGAAGAAAATAAGGAAGAATTGGTTAAAAGGCAGTGGATTTTGCTTCATGGAATCACTGGTTAATGGATTTAGCCAGGTGTTTGAATATAAATTGAAAAGACCAATTGTACTTGGTGATCTGCAGGAGTCAGATTCGATTAGTAACACTAAACTTTAGAAACCAAAGTGTCATTTCATGCTGCTGTTCAGTAAGTCTCAGCCCCTTTGCCCTTAGAACTTGCAGAACTCAATCCAGTTAAGTCCTGCTAACCCAATATAGGGTTTTTAATATGAGAATCATGTGTTGTAGTGTCATGAAGGCCTCCGGTAACTTTCTAAAATTATTCCTGGTTGAATCATTTGGACCATTGGGGTCATCTCACAGGATTTCTCGGCTTGTCCTTAGAGGCGTTATCTGGATTAGAAACTTCTTCGAGACTAGGAAGGTACTAATCATCACTTGTGTACTAATATAACAATCATTCATTGAGCAACATTACTCAACACTATACTAGGTATTGTGTTTACATACAATATTGATTATATTTCAGATTTTTAGGAGCCAAACAATTCCTGAAATAATTGGGATTCCTAGAGTCCTGTCAGAAAGCCACAATTTCTGAGGGCTATGATTTGAGAAAAATGCCAATAATAGAGGGCTGTTAAAGATGCATAACCAAATCATGCCACTTCAGTATGAATTAATGATGTACTAGAACAGGTCTTAAAATGAGTTTCAAAGATCTTTAAATTTAATCAGACTGTAGAATCAGTACCTCCTTTCCCAGAGTCGACTGTTATTATTGCCACATATTAAATGAAATGAGATATTTTGTCCTCATTAGGATTAATTTTGTAATCTGTAAAGTAAGAGATTGCTATGACTTACTTAATAAGTAAGTTTATATAAAATGTTAAACAGTTATTCCCAATAAAAAAAATGCTTCTATTCATTTTCAAACAAAAATTGAAACATATTTCAGGTAAAAATTAATTCTTAATTTTACATGTTATCATTTTATTATTTACTTTTAAGACCTTACATGGGAAATGGATGATATCAAAGTGGACATGTTTTTAAAATAATAAGTTGTGCATTATTGTGTAAAGGAGGGCTTGACATGTTTATATTTTTAAAAATGAAAAAAAATTACTTTGTGTTTAACCCTCCCCTCTCTAAGGTAAGTCTTTTCTTTGGTAGTTTTAATGCTTTCTATTTGTTTTTCCTGTTTAAAAAAGTAAAAGAAAAATGGGAAAGGCTATTTGTAGTATAATCAACTGAAGAATCATCAAGTGAATAGTGACATCTCTGAGAGCCATGGGGGTTGTTTTTTTTCCTTTATTTCAATCTGGAGGAAAAAATAAACCAGCAGTTCCTATACTTGGTCTGACATTTCACAGGACAACTGAAAAGGTAACCATCCCTTTGAGGGCATGGTGGATTTTACTTGTGATTCTTACTGTACCATCAGGATCAAGGCTTTCTGGCGAAGCTTGACCTCTGTTGAGGTCAAGAAAAGTGGGTGATTTTTGCTTTCTCTACCTGCAGGTCTCTGAAGTTATGTGTAGATTGGAGTTTACTCTGCACAGCTTTGTCAGCATAGCTGTGGCTTTTTTGACAGTTGTAAAAGAATCCTGAGATGGAAGGATTTGGGTGTAAAAATTGCTTTTTCTGTAGAGTGGGAGATTACTATATAATTTTTTAAAAATTTAGATTGTAACAGAATTTTGAACAAAAATTTGTGTCATTTTATATTGAAGGAAATTGCCTGTTGCTGCTCCAAAGTGTAATCATTATAATGGGTAAATCCAATCACAATTTAGATCATGGGTTTTTAGTTTTAGATTTTCTATCTCCTAAACCATGAGGAGTTTAAATTTTATTCTGTTTTCAATTAGCTGGAAGTTAAATGAGGAAGAATTAGGTTAGAATAGTGGATTATTTCTTTCTGTTGCTCTTTAGCTAGTTAACTAAATAACCAGCTTTCTCCTTTCTCCATTTCTCCCTCCCTTCCACTTTTTCTGCTCTTATATATTTATATTTAAAAGTATATATTGTTCATAACTATATAGATATATTTATCAATATATAGACAGTTATCTCGGGCCCACAGGCTTTGCAGTAAATGCTTTCTTATCTGTATATTTTTCTTTGTGACTGAGGAATTTTTTCCTTGGGTTCTGCTCTGTTCATGCTACTTCCTTTCAGCCCTCTGCCTTGCTCTACCAGGGTATAAAAGCTGACATGAGGAGATCAAGATGATCTATTTTCTATTCGGTAACGTCATATAAATTGTGTCTCACCATTTGAATATTGGGACGTGTTTTCTAGTTTTCTCTATTGCCAAATAGATATATGTTTGTTTCTTTCTTAGACGGTGGTATCACACTCGTTTTTCAATTGAAGATGACAGTGAAGTTTCCATTCACACTTTTATACCTGTAATGACCTTTCTTGCCCTCAAGGAAGAGATGCTTGTTTTGGAATCTCTATGAACCTCTGAGGGTTAGTACCTGGTATACAATTCCAGAGGGATTATTATCATAACATTGTACTCTTATCAAGCTCTATTATGCTAGATTTAAATATTTGTTGACAATTTAAATTATTGTCAAAATTTTATGCATTTTACTGAGAAAAAATGATGAAACTGGTAGGAATATAATATATAGGGGGATTAGGGATTCTTCAATGCTGCATGGAGAGTAGATGATCAAACAAAAAATATTTGCTTTAACAAGAATTCAGTACTAAAAACGCTATTGGGAAAAGATGCTTGGAATATAAAAACAATTCAATTTAGTTCAATAAACATTTCTTGAGTGCTTTTTGTTTATAGATTACGATGATAAATGTGTTAGTGAGAGATAAATTTATATTAGTTTATAGATTGCCAAAACACTTAAAATTAATAATGCTAACAATCAAGAAGTAAATTAACTCCATTTGAGAAATTAATTTTCACTTTATAATTTTTTTTTCCTTTTACAATGTCTGACTAACAGAAAAGTACAAAGAATAGCCTAATGAACACTGCAGTGGTTCAGACTCTTCAGTTTTTAAAATGTTGCCACATTTTTATTTGCTCCCACTTCCTCACCCTTATGTATGTGTATATTATATATTTATATATCACATATATATAATTTTTTTTCTGGCTGAACCATTTAAAAGTAAGTTGCTGACATAATTACATTTAACTTCTAAATATTCTGGCACTTTTCCCAAAAGAAAGACATTTTTACATAAACATAATACTTTATTTCAAATTCAAGAACTTGAATATTTATTTAAAAGTTTATCTAGCCCTGGCTGGTGTGGCTCAGTGATTACAGTGTTGGCCTGAGCACCAAAGGGTTGCTGGTTTGACTCTGGTCAAGGGCACATACCTGTGTTGCAGATTCCATCTCCAACCAACCTGGGTGTGCAGGGCAACCAATTGATGTGTCTCTCTCACATCGATGTTTCTCTCTCTCTCTTTCCCTCCCTCTCTCCCTCTCTTCCTTCCACTCTATCCAAAATCAATAGAAAACCCTACTGGTGTGGCTTAGTGGCTGAGCATCAACCCATGCACTATGAGGTCACCGGTTCGATCCCCAGTCAGGGCACATGCCCAGGTTGTGGGCCCAATCCCCAGTTCAGGGCATGCAAGAAGCGGCCAATAGATGTTCTCTCTCATTGATGTTTCTATTTCTCTCCCTCTCCCTTCCTCTCTCTCTAAAATCAATAAAGAAAAAAAATTATTTTAAAAAATCAATGGAAAAATATCTTTGGGTGAGGATTAACAATAAATAAATTAATTAATTAAATAAATAAATAAATAAATAAATAAATAAATAAGTTTGCTAACATATTCATAGGTTAATTTTCCATTTGCCTCAATCTGTCTCTTATAGCTAATTTTTTTTTCAATTCACAATACATTTAAAGATCTCATAATTGTTTCATTATTACATTTCTTTTCTTCCCTTTTAATCTAGAACTTTCCCTCAATTATTTTTTTTTTCACTTTACTGACTTTTTACAAAAAGAATCTGGAGCAATTACTCTTAGAATAATACCACATTGTAGAATTGGCCTGGCTATCTCATTATTAGATTCAAGTTAAAGTTTTTGGCAGAGATACAACATAGTTGATGTGTTTTACTTTCAATTGTATCACATCATGTCAACTTGTCCCCATATTTGTGATGTTAAGTTTGATAACTTGGTTAAGGTTATGTTATGGTACTGTTTTCCCTTTGTAATTATTCAATAATTATGCAGTGATACTTAAATACACTATAGTTTTCCAATTCCTTGATAGTTTTCACCCATTTTTTATTATTCATTGATAATAGCAAGTAAAATAATTTATTACATTGATAGTTGCAAAATGTTGATTTTCTAATTTTCTTGCTCCTATATCTCGTAGTTTGTTTTATTCTGTAAGAAAGAGTTTTGTTCTTCCTATACAATTTTTTTTTAAAATAATGCTATGGACTCACAAATTCTACTAAAATAATAATTTTTAAGGTGAGTTTTTAGTTGAAGAAGAATGATTTCTACTTAAAGAAGAATGAAATTGAATAGTAATTATATACTTTGATGTCATAATTTTTAAGGTTGAAATTCTAGCCCAGATCTTTCAGCCTTTGTTCTATTATTTTTCACTTGTTTTGCCTTTGAAGAGAAATTTAATGCATCTTTATTGTGATACATACTTCATGATGAGTGAATAAGTATTTCATTTTCAGGAGACTTTTTTGAGACATCTTTCATATTGGGAACATAAGCCAATTAACATAATCAAATAATGGTTAAAAATATTTCTTCTGGTAGAAAGATACACAGAGGTACAAGGTCAGAATCAGTCACTGTGTGATTGTGCAAGCTACTTAATCTCTACTTTCAATATGGGAAATATTAACAATATCTATTTCAAGAGGTTGTGTATAGATCAAATGATCTAATATACATACAGTACTTGCACATGGACAGTCAACGATAAATATGCATAACAATGAGATGATGCTTGCCAAGCATTTAGTACACTGTCTAACACATGGTAAACAAATCAATAAATGTTAGCTAGAATTGTTGTTATTCTAAAAATTGCTCACTGTATGTCTGTTTTGGTAAAGAGGCTAGACATGATCCAGAAGCCTTATTTATTCTGCCTTCATAAAAATGTCCTCTGTCTATCCAATCTGTTTTCCCCATCCTACTGCCCTAAGTCCATGTCTTACCTAGCTTAGAGAATATCAGTAGCCTCCTAATTTTTGTGTTTGTATTTGCTCTTGCTCCCTTTCAATATTTTTTCTACTTCCCCTCCACAGTAATTTTTTAAAATGCAAATCCAATGATGTCATGACTTTCTTTAAACATATTTACTCAAGTAGTTACCAAGATAGTTCTTACCATCTTATTCAAAATCCAGTTTTAACTTGCCTCTGTTTATTTTTATACCCCTTACTTAACTATACTGAATAATTTGAGGAATCTGAAATGCTTTATTTCCCCTTATGATCTTCAGATATTGTAATTTTCTTCCTAGATTGTTATCTCTTTTTGGAAGGCTTTTCTACTGTTATCCTCCACTCCCCTTACTGTCTCCACAAGTCCATAGCCATGGGATCAGTCGGGTTTCCAGTGTATATCAGCTTTATAGTAATGTGCCTCATTAAATTATAGGTTACTACAGAATAATGGCATTTCTTTATATCCATTAAAAATAGCACCCTACCTGACTCACCCTATCTACTCAGTAAATAGAAGAGAAAGGATTAAAAAGAAGAGAAAGGATTAAACATATAAATGTAGTTATTTAGTTAACTTCTATACAGCAGAACATTTCTTATTCAGTGTTCATTTAACTGCTAGTTAACAGTTAAATACCAACAAGGAATTGTGAACATGATAATATGGATTATCTTCCAAGGCAAAAAAAAGACCTTTGTGCAAAAGGAAATACCAACCTAAGTGTCTGAGAATAGGAAATTAAAAGAATTATAGGATATCCATCTGATGAAATCTCGTGTAGACTGTCAAATCATGTCATTAAATTATAATTGTTTACATGGGAAATTGTTAACAATATTAGGCTAAGTAAAAAGCAGTGCAAAAAGAGGTGTGATATCACTTTTAGAAAAAGACTGGGAAAATATACAAAATTGTTAATATGGATCCTCTGTGGAATGTGGTATATAAGTTATATTTATTTTTCCTTGGATTATTCTATATTTTTATGTTATCTGCATTGATCACAGATTACTATATATATATATGTATGTGTGTGTACACACAAATCTATCTAATCTGTCTATAATTACTCAAAGCAAAAAAAGGATCACGAACAGAACATAACACAATTAACCCATCCTTGCTTTGCTTTTTTCTCTCATTAACATGAGGGGTACAGGTACTTTTTTCAGTTGTTGTTTAAAAATATGGGATACAACTCTAGTTAAATACAGGGTTTCATGTTTTCAGGAATATGTTAGTATTAATTTAAAACACAATCTAGACCAATATAGTAAATGCACCACCATAAATGTAGAGGGAAAACAGGGACTTTGTGGGATCTAAAATTTATGAAGTATTTTTTGAGACATTTATTTGTTTATTTATTTAAAATTTATCTTTTGTTGAAAAGTATTACAGATGTCTCCCCCTTTTCCCTCATTGATCCCCTCCACCCTGCTCCTGCCTCCCCCCCACCACCGCCAGGCCTTCACTTCACCACACTATGGTCTGTGTCCACTTATTTCTTCCCACACTGCCCACCCTCCTTCCCTCTGAGATTCATCAGTTTGTTCCCTGCTTCCATGTCTCTGGATCTATTTTGTTCATCAGTTTATTTTGTTCATTATATTCCACATGTATGTGAGATCATGTGATACTTGTCTCTCTCTGACTGGCTTATTTTGCTTAGAGTAATACTCTCCAGGTCTCATGCTGTCTCAGAGGGTAAGAGATCTTCTTTATACAGCTGCATAGTATTCCATTGTGTAAATGTACTACAGCTTTTTTATCCACTCATCTACTGATGGGCAGTTGGGCTGTTTCCAGATCTTAGCTGTTGTAAATAGTGCTGCTATGAACATAAGGGTGCATATATTCGTTCTGATTGGTGTTTCAGGATTCTTAGGTTATAGTCCTAGAAGTGGAATCACTGGGTCATATGGCAGTTCTATTTTTCATTTTTTGAGGAAACTCCATACTGTTTTTCCATAGTGGCTGCACCAGTTTGCCTTCCCACCAGCAGTGTACTAAAGTACCCTTTTCTCCACACCTTCACCAGCACTTATTGTTTGAGGATTTGTTGATGGCAGCCTTTCTCGTAGGTGTGAGGTGATACTTCATAGTCTCTGATGATAGTGATGTTGAACAGTTTTTCAAATGTCTCTTGGCCATTTCTATGTCTTCTTTGGAGAAGTGTCTATTTAGGTTCTCTGCTCATTTATAAATTGGATCGTTTGTCTTCCTTTTGTTGAGTTATATGAGTGTTGTATATATTTTGGAAATTAACCTCAAGTCATTATGTTCAATTAATGTTTGACAAAGGAGGCAAGAGCATACAAAGGAGTAAAGAGAGTTGCTTCAATAAATGATGCTGGGAAAATTGGCCAGCTACATGCAAAAAAAATGCAACTAGGCCACTAACTTACACTATGCACCAGAATAAACCCAAAATGAATAAAAGACTTAAATGTAAGTTGTTAAACCATAAAAATCCTGGAAGGAAACATAGGCAGCAAAATTTCAGATGACTCATGTAGCAGAATTTTCACTGATATATTGCTTAGGGCAAGAGAAACAAAGGAAAAAATAAACAAATGGGACTACATCAAACTAAAAAGCTTATGCAGAGCAAAAGAAACCGGCATCAAAATGAAAAGGGAATGCACTGTATGAGAGAACATACTTGACAAGGATACATCTGATAAAGGCTTATGAAGTATTTAACATTTATTACTTCTTTCTGACTGCTGGATGACAGAGAAGTGGATTATTTAAACATACTATAATGTAACATACATAAAACTCTGTGTGTGTACATATATACACATAATTTTATTCTTATAGATTACTAGTCTTTGAGTTGTAGCTGTTACTAATCAGCTATTATATATTTGTAGTCAATTGCATTGTTTTGTGGAAATGGATATCACTTATAGAATAAGCCGTAAATGAGAAGCATGAATTCTAATAGGTTTTACATATGAATTCCCCAAAGGTAAATGTCTTTTTGTGTGAGAAAGAAATTGGTATATAATTGCGTAGTCCAGTAAAAAACTGAAATTAATTATAAAATTTACTACTAAAAGGAAGTGAATATATTGTAGCAATCATCTTTAATGGCATATTGAATCTTGCCATTAAACACATTTGTATTTGTCCTGAAACTAATTTTTGATTGTCTGATGTGACATATTCAAAATCTCTGTGTTTCTTAGTTCCAATATAAAGACAGTTTTTAACTTGCATGCCTAACTTTCAGTAGGTTTGTTTTAAGGAATTAACACTTGTTTTCATAAAAAACTACAGAAACTATTTTAGGGAGATACATTATTTGTGAATCATATGATAAAGTATAATTTATGAGTTTTTTAAAAAGATATTTAAACACAGCCTCGAGCCCTGCTTAGTCCTGTATAATTTTGGTGGATCAGCCTTCTCTACTCAGATACTCAGGTGATAGATAACGTTGGAGGACTTTGATAGTAGATGCTTCTGTGGCACCAGGGAGTTTGTGATTAGTAGAGTGGATGGAAAAGGCTGCCCCACAGCTTGTGTTTCCCCATCATAGCAGCTGGTGTCCACTTTAAGAGTTGTACCAGGAAAACTTCTGCTTCTGCTGACCACTTTTTTCCCAAATTTATCTCCCCATCCATTAGTTGGGAAAACAAACCAGAAAAACAAAACTGTACTGAGCATCTATTCTGTGCATTTAGATAGACTTTATATGTTCATCAAAGTATAAATGTTTAAATAACTAATTATAAGTCAGAAAGTGGTAAATGGTGTATATATTCTAATTAAGTGAGGAAACATTTAAACTGTAGAAAAAATAAAGGCTTGCAGGAAGTGGTATGTGCATTGACTTTATTTTTTTCTTTATTGATTTTTAGAGAGAGAGTAAAGTAGCAAGAGAGAGAGACAGAAACATTCATGAGAGAGAACATCCATTGGCCACCTCCTGCATGTTCCCACTGGGGATTGGGCTCACAATCTGGGCATGTGCCCTGACCGGGAATCAAACCCATGACCTCTTGGTGCATGGGTTGACACTCAACCACAGAGCCACTCCGGCTGGGCTGTACATTGAGTTTTAATAGACACACGTGAATCATACAAAGGCACTTCCAGACCCAGTGAACATATGAGTAAAGGTGGGACATGTATGAAATTGCCGGTCATATTTGGTGATCAGATAGCTGGGGTGTATGCAAAAAGGATTAGATAGTGATCAAGCTAGGAAAATGGAAGATGGGTTAAATCTTGGACAGAGAGCTTTCTATGTTACAGTATTAAGGGATTTATACTACCTTCTGTAGTTATGGAGAAATTATCAAGGATTTTTAAGGGGGACCATATAACCTAGGTTGTGCTGTAGTAGTAACTTTAAGGGAAGTTGAAGACTGGATTAGAGGTGAGACACTGAAAGCAACAGCATGCTTTGGAGCAACTCAAAGTAAAGATGCTGATTGAAGACCCTGTTACTGGGAATGGGAGGGAAGGGATTGTTACAGACACATTATGGAGGTAAAAATAATGCCTAAAAAGCAAGATATTAAGGATGAAACATGACTTGAGAGTTTTTGAGCTTATCTTTTACCACTATACTTTATAAGACCACTTCACTTCAGCCAAACTAATTTAGTTTGTCAATTGTTTCTAAATATAACTCTGACTTTTTGGTTTCAGTATTTTTTATTGGGCTTGTTTTAATTTCCTGATACTCCTTTTCTTCCATATCTTCATAAAATATTCATATATTGTGTGTCCATCAAAAATGCAAGTGTTAACTCCTCCAGGTGGCCACTCTGATTTTCATGGTCATGTTAATCTTTCCTCTCTTAGAAGTCCAGAATATTTTATTTGTATATCTCTTATGAAAATTAAGTTATGGCCTAAGCTATTATATTTCAGTGGTGAAGAACAAGCACTTTGGAGCCAAATTCATATTCTACTACTTACTAGTTTTAACTTTGGACAGATTACTTAATCCCACATAATCTCAGTTTCCTCATCTTAAATTGGGGAATCGTGATATCATCTGCAGAGTCTGAGTGATAGCCAATATTAAATTATATAATGCATATGTATTACTGAGTGACATCCCAGGAACAAAATAAGGGCTTGGTAAATATATTAGATGTTGTGTGAGATGATATGAATCACCTAAATAATTTAAGGTACTGGGGAGTGAGACTCTCCCATCAAATAATGGGCCAATCAAGTTGAGCATTCTTAATGCTGGCTCTTAAAATAGGATAAAGACTTTGATTGGATGCAGTGGGCAAAGAAGGAAAAACTAAATTTAAATAATGTGCTTTTGCTGAATTCTCATCCTCGGTCGGGTCAGAAAACCAGGCAGGCTGGGTTCTCCCTTGAAACGAATGTGGTGGTATGCAGTGTTAGTGATATCTCTTGGAAGTGACTTGGGTGTGCTAGGCCCTTGTCAGAGATATTTGTGAAAATAATAGTAGTAGAAAAAGCTGGGAAAACAAGTCGATTAAATCCCGGTGAGAGAATTTTTCAAGGAGAATCATATGGGTAAGCAGTGTCTCATTCTCTCATTCCATCATCTGAGAGTGGGGAGGGCAGAAACCAAATTTAAGTGAGCCAAGGAGTGAATGGTGAAGTGAGAAAATGGCTAGAAAGAACATAGACATACCTGGCAGGGGAGACACCATGATTGCGAAGGTGGTTTTCCCAGGGCGAGGCTTATCCATTGCACTCTGGATGTGCTGACCCTGTGATTTCCCCAAATGTGGGAAACTCGACTGCACAATTTGTGGTAGTGGGGGACTACATTTGCGCTCTCCCCTACAAAAAAAAAAAAAAAGAAAAAAAAAGAACATAGACAGTTGTCATGAAGAAAATAGATAAGTGACAAAATCAACTTGTTACCAATTTCTCTAATTATTTGGGTGGTCCACATCAAAACATCGCCCCCCTCCCCTCTTTGGAGGGTTTATACGTTTTGAGAGAAAACTTTGTATTCAAAGTTTTCTAAACTTATTTGATTGATAAAATGTGGAGAGTTGACTTTACGATAAATCCTTTTGTTGTGATTAATTCGTAGTGATATTTGTAGCAATGTTTGCAAACACAGTTGGGGAAATGATCCTCTAGGGTCTTTGAAGGAGATGGGAAAAAAGGGCAGGATTCAAGTGGAAAAACAACAAGATTCAAGGCTGAGATCAAAGTGGGATATTTCAGAGTTTGTGACTGGGAAATGAAATAGTTTTGATTGATGATGATAGCTTAAGTATGGCTGTACTTGTTGACAGATGGAGATGCTATCAATTTATCTCCCCAAAGACGGGCAGAAGAATTGGGATGAGAGGATCACAGGGTATATGAAAAAGAAAAGAAAAAAAGAGTAATCTGTCACAGAATTCCAGAATGTAATCATCTTTTCTCCTAACTTATTAGCTCATTGGTTTCAACAACCCTTGATGTAATGTTTCTAAGCTTTTTATTTTGTGATTTAATTTGTGATTAATTTGCTAATGTCTATTCTTCAGTTGTCAGAATTACTAAATACATGTGTTAATAATCACAATATCAAAAGAAGCAGTTTATCTGCCCTATAGAAAAAAAGTCAAACTGAAAGGTCCTTGTTTTTTAGAACATATTTTGAAACGAAAAGGATTTTCTAGAATAGAAATCTTTCGTTTGTTTCAGAGAGGGTAGGAGAAACACAATATGATCTTTCATAGGCATATTGCATTAGATCTTACTTGCATTTGCCACCATTTCTCTTTAGTTCCCAATTATAAAAATGAAATATGTATTACCTATCTAATAACTTAAAATAATGGCTTGCTTGTATTGCTTATTTTCCTTTTAACTTAAAATTTATCACCTTAGAATTTTCTCAGTTTATATCTGTGTAGTCAAGGACAGATTATGTGGAACACTGAAAGTAAATAGCAAATGTGATCCTTTGAAATAAATATACCTGTGATTAGAACACTAAAATTTTTTTCAGAAACACCTATTACATATTTCTTTCTAAAGAGGACTTCATTACTTTTAAAGAGGACACTTCCTGAAAATGTTCAGGGGGATTGCTTAATGGTAACTGAAACAAACAAAAGGAACATGAAAACAAGGCAGTTACCTTCTGCCGAGCTTTTAATAGTTACAGTGAAAAACTAGGGCCACCTGCCATGTTGAATTTCATAAGTATGAATGATGTAGAGGTACTTGCCAATACATTCATGAATAAGTGAAAAAAGAGGAGTTTTATATAGTAAGGCAAACCTTCAAATGGAGTTAATAAAAGACAAGGCTTTTCTTTACTGGATGGAAAGTTATCTGCTATATAGAAAGGCCTCCTGAATGAAACATTTGTCCTCAAATTTCTTTTAATCTGCGGTGAGGTTCTGCCTGTTACCTCACTTGGAATAATGTGCCAATTTTGTGAGGATAAAGAGAATTTTATCCTTTCTCCGTTCCTTTAGCTTCTTGATGCAGCATTTCCTTGAATTTCACGGTACCTGCCTGTTTTTAGCAGCTCTAATTTCAGACTATCACTTTCCTGGACTAAAGTGTAAAAACTGATATTCTCATCTCCTTGATGGAGAATATTCAAGAAATGCAATCCCAGTGAGAATCCTGCTTACTAATGGATATTTCTTTTTCCAGCCATCTTAAAAAATTCTGTGTCTGTTTCAACTCTTGAATACCTCCTGTTCTTTACAAAACGGATTAAAATGTCTGGTATCCGTGGAGGAATGCTTTTGTGGTGGCATATTGCTTTTGTATCATATATTGTAAGTGGTTATTGTTCTCCACTCACACCTTAATAGTTTGAGTGAAAGTATTTTTCTTTGCCCCTACAGAAATATTTACTTTGTCCTGTGGCTGCTTAGAACTGAAGCGCAGGAATTAGGAGAGGTATAATAGGCTTTGCCTTGGATGGCCTTGTATGCTTTGCTTTGCAGAGTTAATTGGGTATTGTTCTTATAGAATGAAAAGTGTTCAGTGGAAATAATGTAAGATTTTGTAAGTGTATTAGAGATTGTTTTGTAACTGTGGCAAGGATCCCAGGTTTTTAGCACTAAACAAGGGTACTTTAGTGTGGGGGAAGGTTAAAAGCAAACAAAGAAAATTCTTCCAGTTTTAAGCAAATTGTTGCTGTGAAATATATGGATTCTAACTCACTTCTGAAAACATTGACAAAAGAGCTGGCTGGTAAAATATGCAAAATCTCCAAATTTCAGAACTTTGGTTATATGTAGGTTGTTTGGTTATTATACTTGTATGTATGTGAAAGCTAATTTTACTAAGGGAATCATCACTGTAATTTCAGGGCCTCTTAGAAAGCCATTTCCTTTTGTTTTTATCTCATTGTAGTGATTAAGGTGACATTCATTTTGTTGTTATTATTAGTCGCCCCTCTTTCACTCTTGAAAGGGTCTTGGTTTGGATAATAAATTATATAATTATCTTTCATGTAATGTGTTTGGCTTCCTCTTTCAACACATTTTATATGTTTCCAAGTAGTCACTTTTTAAACTGCATTCTTATATTTTATAGCTTTTCAAAAATATAAATTTATTGTTATCTATCATATCCAAAATAAATGTATATGGGAGTAACTGGTAGTTATATCCACTAACAAAAGTAATTATATTGCCTGGAAGTTGAGTTCTTAAACTGTAACTCAGGACTTCATATTTCATGATAGCAAACTGATAAATTATAATTTTTTTTGGAGTCAAATTGAGACCTGAAAATATAAAGCACCTTGTAGGATTACTTGTCAAATGCAGCTAAATGGAAAGAAAAATTGTGTTTTGGAGGAAGAGGCAATTCAACTTTTTTACTTCACTGGAATTAATGTGCGTTTAGAGTGAACTTGCATGAAGGCAAATTTGATTTTCATATTTCATTAAATATTTATGTTCTGATCATACTGCCAACTAACCCATGTGAAACAATTTTAGCCTGGACAATGCTATTAGATCTCTTCTTCCTGCATTACTTATATTAATATAAATGTCTATTTATGATTTCATTCATTTCATTATATTCAATATAATAAGAGTTCATTTTTTATTTCCATTTCTATGTGGAATGGTCACTGAATATATATGTACATTTATGAAATGATTAGAAAATTATTATACTTGGCAGTAATCAGGTGCCAGCGTGTGCAATGCACACCACATAGCACAAGACTATGCAGACTGGGGTCTGCATCTGGGGGAAACACACCCCTGGGAACAGAAGTGGATTCGGAAGCTGAGTTGGGTTCTAAGACTATTTTTACTACCTGGTAACATTATAAGTTGGTGTAAATTACTTGATCTTCCTGAGCCTCCACTTTCATCCTGTCAAATGAGGGACTTTTGCTTGCCTTGCCCATCTCATATGATGTGACAGGGACCCTCTTTGCTATTGTAAATCAGACTGCATTTTCATTTACAAAACCGAATCTGTTGGTGTGTGCTGGGTAATTGGAAAGTGTGAGAGTAGAGACTGGAGGCTATCTGGTAAAAATCTCTTGATTCTTCCTCCAAGATCTCCTGGATGCTCAGTTCTCTCTATGCAAACCCGTGCGTCCTGAGATAGTTCGCTGTCCTCTTCCTCTGGCAGCACGGCTGCCCCCTTCTCTCTCACTCTTTTTCTGCCTCCTGCTGATCTGCTGTGGCTAGAGTGATCTTTCTAAATGTGTCTTATCACAACTCTTCTTAAAATCCTTCAGTGGTTTTCTGTTTCTTTTAAAGTAAAAATTTCTTAACTCCACCCCCCCACCTTCTTTTCTGGCCTCATCACTTGCTTCCCTTCCTCTTGTGTCCTACGTTATAGCACATTCACATTCAGTCATTGCCTCAATTGTACCACGATCTTTTTCCTCTTTGCTCTTTCTTGGCCTGTGAACAATCTCCTTCCACCCCTTTGTAAAAAAAAAAAAAAAAAAAAAAAAAAATGGTTCTTACTTATTCTGCAGGGTTCAGTTATTCGAGAAGAAATGCCACCTGTTGGTGTTCCTTGCAGTGACTGCCTTCCCTAAGATATTTTGATTCATTATACTTGCTTATTTAATTATTGGCTTCTACTAGACTGAGAGCCCTGTAAGGACAGGCACTGTGTAGTTCTTCTTATGAGGAGATAAGAAGTACTCAATGTATTTGTTGAATGAGTAAGTGAATGATTACAGGAAGATAGTGAGCACAGTAAATAAGATGAGCTGTGATAAACATTTGACACAGGGTTACTGTAACAACAGTGTCAAAAGAGTAATGGGCCAGGGATTAACTTAATATGAGAGTTAGAGGAAAGTGGAAACATCAAGCTTCCTCCTGTTGAAGGAATGACAAGTTCAAGGTTTTGTTTTTTGTTTTCCTTTTGAATTTTAGGTTACAAAGAGCTTTATAAGGGGAGATACCTTACATGTAGCTGGGCATTTGAAACAGGAGACACTGATAAGAGCAAAGGGAAGGTGGTAATAACAATAGTCCTGTCAACTTGTGTCTTTATGGCCCTTTTTTTGGTTTTTCAAACTTTTTTTTTTTGTTACAGAAATATCAAATGAGATTAATTTCTTAGCAAATCATTAGTGCTTTAGCTAGAGCAATTGTAAGAAAAACTAAGTGTATGAAAGAGGAAACTAACTTTTGTTAACAAAGTTATCTTCTATTTTTGTTTAAATATGAAAAAGATCTAGCCACAGTCCTTCTTATTTTGCTTAGCTAGGAAGGGCTTATTAACAAGGAGATAACCAGGACTCGGAAATAAAACTGACAGATACCTGTTTGCAGAGAAGCAGCGTTGCTCAGCAGCCGTGCTATTGACATTTTGTGCCAGACATTCTTTGTTTTGGAAGATGTTTAGCAGCATCTCTGATGTCTACCTACCAGATGCCAGTAGCATCACCCTCTTATAGTTAAAACAATGAAGAACTTTGTGAAATAGTTCTTGGGGCCAAAATACCCTCCGTTTAAAAAGTAGTGCACGACAGAATTAAAAGTTATATCCCTTATCATTGATAGGAAAACCTTGTAATATATTGGAGCCTTGTAATTCCCATGTAAGTTATTTCCATATCTGTATTTGGCCATTATTAATAAAATGTAAAAGACCAATGTGAATACTCTCATATAGTGCTAAGAATCAAGTGGTGAGGACTGCTGGCTTCTTGGCTCAGAAAGCAAAGACTTTTTTTTTCTATTCCTCACCTAGGATACTTTTCTGTTTATCATCAGATAGAGTGGGAGGAAGAGAGAGAGAGAGAGACAGAGGGAAACATCAATGTGATAGAGCCACATCGACTGGTTGCCTCCCGCATGACCCGACCAGGGCCGGGGACGAACCGCAACCGAGGTACGTGCCCTTGGCTGGAATCGAACCCGCGACTCATTGGTCTGTGGTCGGACACTCTAGCCGCTGAACAAAACCAACCAGGGCAGAAAGCAAAGAGTTTTAAGGAACAGAATTGAAGACGGGCACCTATGGAAAGGATGAACAACTAATTTGTTTTGAGGATCTGCCTCTCTGCCTGCATCTTTGACTTGGGGCTGGGGACTGAAGAGTTGAAGAGTACTTACATGTCCCCAGAGGCGAGGCTTCAGTTATAGGGTGTGCACTTACGTATGTATGGTCTTCTTTATTTTTGTTCAGATGCACTGATATGGAAGACAGTGCATATTTATCTTACAATGGAAGGACACGATTTTCAAAAATATCAACCACATATATTCCTATAGGTGGGAGAAGCATCTTCGGCCTTCTCTTCTCATATATTAGTATCATTTGTTTTTTCATAAGATTCCTGTCAGACTACCAATGTTGTATTAATATATGAAAATGAAACCACGATTTTTCACTTGGTTACTGCTGGTGATGGTATGTCCTCTCTTGTCCTTGCTTCTTATCTTCAGGCGTGTTATTAATTATGAGAAGGCCCTACCTTCTCCGCCTAACTTCTCTCAGCTGCACATATCATACATCTCTTATAATGCAGGTTCTGTTGGCATCTAAGGGAAATAATGACAGAATTAGCCCTAAAAGTACTGTAATTTGCCCCCCTTTTGTGGTTATAAAGGAAGAGATCGGTAGCTTTCATTTTTCTTACTAGTCTTTAGGAAAAAAAAATTGTCAGACTTTGCAAATGTGGATGGAAGACAGATTGATATTAAAATGTATATGGATTATTACATCATGAACTGACTGGGAAAAAGTTATATTAGAGAAATCTGTGCTTTTTGTATTACTTCTCTCTCTCTCACTGAATGTTATATCTGTATTAGCTGCCTGCAAGATACTGGAGCTTTTCTTTACCCTTTCAAATCTCTGAGTTTCTGAGTTTTTATGTCTTTCTTATGTTACTTTATTTTGGTATTAAGTGATAAGGTGCACAGATTGAAATGTGTTTGGCATACTTCCTTTTATTATAGAATATAGGGTAGAGTTGTATCTCTACCTAAATAACAGGCTAAACAAAGCAGGTTTATCCAGAACAAAAACAACAGAAGGGAAAATAGGTTAATTTTCCAAAGAAAAATTTTTTTTATGATGTTATGTTAAAGAATTCAATATACATGATATTTTAGTTGTTGAAACTATTAAAGGAATTCCTAAGTTGAAACTTTCAGATGTGATTAGCTACCTGATTTACATATTCATGCAGTTAAACAGATTATTGGAAAAAATGTTGGAGAATATTCAGCAGTTTTTGTGTTTTAGTGGAAGCAAAATTATCTTAATTAAAAAAAATAGTGTTCTTTACTATGATAACATAATAATGATCATTATAATATTAACTAACATGTATAAAGTGCTTAGTATGTGCTAGACACTGTTATAAATTCTTTAATTTAGTCCATATAACAATTTATTAGGAAAAAACTATTACTATTCCTAGACATTTTCTTATCTATAGTGGTCTAGTATTTGGCCCTTGGGTTTCAAGCGTGAGGTGTTTGGCTCCTTAGCCTGCATTCTTTTTTTTTTTTTGATCCTCACCCGAGGATCTTTTTCCATTTATCTTCAGATAGAGTGTGAAGGAAGGGTGGGAGAACAGAGAGAGAGAGAGAACATCAATGTGAGAGAGAGACATCGAATGATTGTCTCCCGCATGACCCTGATGAGGGCCAGAGATTGAACTTGCAACGCAGGTATGTGCCCTTGACTGGAATCGAACCCATGACTCTTTGCTGCGCAGGCCCCGCTGAGCCAAAACGGCCAAGGCTAACCTGCATTCTTAAAGAATATTCTCTCCTGTTCTATAAACATTTTATTAATCATCAATACTTTTTCAGAAGTACAAGTTTCTTTTATTTTGTCAAACAAAATTGCAGTCTACATAAATATATGTACATCACCAACATTCTGGGCAGTATCAAAGACTTGCTCAGTGAGGCATGCCACTCAGATGGAAGACTTTAAAGGACCAAACTCTTGTGAAATATAAAGGAAATATAATTAACTTTTATATTTAATTGGAAGAATATGTTAACTAGTAAGATTGCATTAGATCTATAGAGTTATAAAGATATAGATGTACATGTGAATATAGACAGATGTAGATATTGACACGGATATACATCTTATATAGTGCTTAATTATAGAAATGGGAAGAGAGGAGGGATTCAGTTGCCTAAACTAGAGGTCAGTTACAGCTTCACTAAGGATGTGTGGTTTGGAATTTTAGCAAATATATTTTTAATGAATCTTCTTCAGAAGTTCAACACCACATAGTTTTACTCCTTGATATAAATATCTCTAAATTTGAGCCTGACTATAAAAAAAAGAGAATAATAATGCTCTACTTAAATACCTTTTGTGAGACTCCGTGTTATTTTTGTGCCTTTTCTTGATGGGGAATTTAATATTCTACAGATTGCATGTCGTTTAGGGATATAACTTAGATGGGAATTTTATAAAGGAAAGACAATGGAGTAACAGGTAAAGAACAATCCATGCGCCTCAGAATTTTACTTTTACAAAATGTGTTATGTAACTCAATACTGCCTATTTGTGTAAGAGGAGGATTTCATTTTGGGAAAAGCTAAGAACTTCAAAACTTATGTTGGCACTATTTCTTTCACTTCTAGACATATTTCTTTAACTTTTGAAGCTTGAAAAGATCTACCTTTCACGCCTCTTACTTAAAGTACTAATTTAAACTACAAAGTAATCATGTTGAAGAATGGCAATGAGGTAGTCATATTCTTATAAGGTTAAGCCTCTCTCCTTATATAATTGTTTGCGTTTGGTGAGGGTGACCCTTGCTCTTTTCATGCTATAGGTATTATGGTGAAATGAAATTAAAGCTTTTCATAAAGCTTTTTCAAGAATGAAATAACACCATTTTTTCTATTGGTATACATCTTCTCACAAAAGTATATTTTTCACAAGTTCTTATAAAATGCTACATTATCCTTAAGTTACATAGGACTAAGTCAGTCATACCTTGGATTTTAGACATTCTGTTTATTTAGACATACATACAACTAATAGTCTTATCAGTCTTTTGTTGAACATGTACCCCAAAGGGTAATTCAGTTTAAATGTTGAAAAATAAATCTCTCCTGAAAATATCATCCATCCCATTCCACTTGGACAGTATGTCTTCACAGACTGCCATCTGCTTTTCTTCTGTATGTTCTTCACCATTTCATTCTGGTACAGTCTTTAAACTTTTTCTTTTCTTCCTTATTATTTGTATTATGGTTAGTATAAATTTATATTTCCAAACCTTTAGGTAGGTTTTGAGATTATTTGATTATAATTAATGAATTAGGAAGGTTTTATGCATGATCAACTTTCTGTACATAATATTATATCACAGCACCATTAGTGTAGAAATAGAATCAATCAATATATTCCGGAGAACTTTCAATACATTTTTTATTTGGAAATGTTCATTTACATTATTATCCTTTACCTGGAGAAAACAGTATTTCACTTCTAAATTATTCAGTTGTTTCAGATTGAAATATGTAGGTGTAAATATTGAGTCCAATACTGTGTAGTGCTTTTCTGAGCTCACTCTTCATATTAAGGTACTTTATGTTTTTATCCAGTTTTCCTTTTATGTTTAAGTTTTAACTTGAAGTTTAAGTTTTAACTTGAAAAAAGTGAAGCAATATATATATATATATATATATGTCATAGGTCATAGACTAAATTAATTTATCTTAGCAACATATGAAATTGAATTGGAAAATAAAAATGTATAGAAGGGTATATGGATATATATAGTTGTGCTCATAATAAAAGAAAATAAAAGAGGTAATAGTCTATTGTATTAAAATGAGTTTTTTGTTTACTATACAATAATTGTTTTTAAAATTTGAAAGAGAGCCAGTAAGAAATAAATTGAAATCATTTTTCATAGTGTTAGGCATCAGTGATATTTCTGTTTTCCAATAGAAATGTTAATTACAAAAATTTATTTTAATAGTGGCCTGTCTAGTTCCAAATTACTACCAGAAAGGAAAGAATTTGTGTATACATCTAGAATATAGCAAGTCTAGATTATCTAAAATTAGAATATTCTTGTTTTTGAGTTCGGAGAATGAGTTAGTTATTCTTAAATAAAGAACTAAACTAGATGTCTTTTTCATATCTAACATAGCTACTTTTTCTAGACTTGACTAAAAATTATATTAACAGATATTCTAGTAGTACCTACATTATCTGTTTGCAAATGCTATGGATGTAAAGTGGATAAGGTACAGATAGAGCTGTGACAGATTATTTGCTTGGTTTAGAGGGAAAAATTAGCAACAAACTGATATTTTGTTATAAGGAGTAGAAAGTATGGGAACCCACTTATAGAATTTTACTATTTTGTATCACTAATGAATGTTTATCTCATATATATGTAAATATATACATAGACACCTGTGTATATATGTATTTGTCTGTTTGCTTTTTGTGTATGTGCATAGCTAACTTTTTCGAATAAAGCATTGAGCTCAGCAACATCATTTGTTGTAAGGATTTATTCTGCCTGTGATTTTCTTTTATTTCTAAAAGTTAAGGATTGAGTAAATCTCCTTATTGTTCTGATGCATCTTTTTTAAATGTCATGCTTCAGGGTAAACTGATTTTTTATGGTCTTTGGAAAATTTTCTACTGACATAACAGAAATAATTATTTATCTCCCCACATGTTCAAATGGCATTAATCTGCTTTAGGGTTATTTGCTTCACAAGACTTAGTATTGATCCACATTTTATAACTGACTAAATAAGAAAAATATAGTCTTTACAAAATAGCTAGAAAGATTGCTTTAGCTGGTGATTTTGTTTTAATCATTTTTGAAATTATTGCAGAACACTGATGATGACAGTGCATGTCTGAGACTGCTTCAGATGGAACGACTGCTCTTTAAGAAATTAAGATGGGATTGATTCTTTATTTTGGCTGTGGGTCTTAAAGACTTTTCTACAGATATGCAGATCTAAGTATATTGCAGGAGAAAAACCTGTTATTGATGAATCACTCACAAAATAGTCTAATTTTAATTCTTTAAATTGAACTAAAATATGTTCACTTTGTTAAACACAATAAAATCTCAAATGTTTGTATGTATATGTATATTTCTTGTCTAGCTGAAGTCTTTGAATTGAAGTAACCTGCCCTTATGAAATATTCTGCTATTGCCAGATCCACTATTAGTCTCATTGAGAAGCAAGCCAATAACTGCCACAAATAGCTCTCCAGGTTAAATAGTATTGGTCTGTCATGTTCCCTACACACATTCCCTGCATATCTACCCGCTCTGAGTAGTTCTCACCTCACATCGATGAAATGCTACAGCTTGGCAGGAAAGGTGACTTTAGAATCTATATTCACCACTGAAATAGGAGATCATTAATCCCATCGTAAAAGATACAAATGAAGGCACAATATTTATAATTTATATAATTTGTATGAAATACCAGAATCTTAATTAGCTGAAACACATAATCAAATACTTATATATACCATTTGATTATAGGTCAAAGGTAATATGGTATTTAGATATCACCATATTTGTTTTTTTAGCAGATATATCTTTGGTCTATTGCCTGACAATGCAAAGAATAGGCAAACAATAATTATTTAATCAGGGAATAATTAATTTGGCTATATTTATCTAATAATTTGTGTTTCTTGTTTATATACATACACATCTGGAAATGGGGAAGTAGCTTCATGTTTATCAAGGTAGAAACTAGAGTGAGAGCAAAACTTTGCATGGCAATTACATTGTGACATGATCATAATAGTTATTTATGGAGTGCTTATTCTCCACTAGGCACTGCGCTGAGTTCTTCCCATGAATTATGTACTTCAGTTCACAACAATGTTATGAGGTCATCTTGTGATCAGGTTTCTCTGTTCTAGAGATGGAAAAACAGGGCTCAGAGAAGTTCAGCAGATTTACAAAGGTCATGCAGTCCATGCTGGAGGGGCAGCAAAACCGATCATTTATATAATGGACAAGTCGTATTGCCTTTTGGATTGTTGAAGTGAGACTTTATGTGATACAATTAACAGTGTTTATTATTCAGAATATATGTATCTTTTAAGAAATGTTTGAAAAATGATTGTGTTAAAACAAGAGAATTGATCTTTTAAAAGAGGAATTCTCACTCATGGATTTTACATTATTTTTTTATATGTAGAGCCTACATTATCTAACCTTTCTTGGTATGTTTTCAGAACTGTGAGGAATAATTTAGCATAATGAGAATGAATAATAAAGCTAAAATTACAAGACTTATGGTAAATATAAGAGAAATGTTTGAAAATGAACTTGACAGCATAAATGCGGTAGTAACTTGTGTCCCGTGTCTAGCACTTCCTGACACTAGTTGCGTTTAAGACCGCTCTCGCTGCAGCCTCTTGTTCTTGATGACATGACCTGAAGGAGTCTTTGAGAGAAATAAAATTGTACTGTCAAAAATAAACCACATTAAATTTTAAATTTTTTTTTCAAATCCTCATCCTAGGATATTTTTTCCATTGATTTTTAGAGAGAGTGCAAGGGAAAGAGGGGGAGAGAGAGAGAAACATCGATGTGAGAGAGATACATCGATTGGTTGCCTCCAGCGTGTGCCCCAACAAGAATCGGAGATCAAAGGTGCAACCCAGGAATAGAACCTGAAGCCCTTCGGTCCGAGGGCCGATGCTATAACCATTGAGCCACACCAGCTAGGGAAACAAAAACCATTTTTTTAGTTACTACAAATAAGTAATGAATGTTTGCGTTTGGTCAGTTAGCTTCCCCTAATTTAAGTGTTTTTAACCCATGGCAACCCCATAACTATTCTACTTAACTATGCACTTAAATTAGATTTAAGATTACTGTAACTTCAGTTCTTTTCCAGTGGGGTTACTAAATGCTGAGATTTCATAGATAATTCTTTTTTTTTTTTTTTTAACTTCTAGGTTGATCTCTCCTATTGGACTTATGAGAACAATGTTGAGTGAGATCCAGAAGTGTCTGATTTCACTTTGAATATTTCCTTTTATTGGAGTTGATTTTAAGTAATTTACTTAATTTTCAAACTTCATTTCTGGGTACTGATTTGTGTGAATCAAAGTGAATGTGCACATCTCTGGGAACACAGACAGGGTTTGACAACAGTGGCACAGTGAGAACTGGAGGTGACGTGTTAGGCAGAGGCACCACTGAAAGACTTAAGGGGGTGTTGGTTTGTATGTGGGGTTTTGAGGGTGTGATGATGGCGGTAGAAACCTGTATTTTTAAAGTATTTCATTGAAGAAAGTTGTATGGGAGTTTTAACAAAATACTAGTATGTTTCTAGCTCTTGATAATTACAAGAAAACAGGGTCATGGAAGCTCAGGAATGTGAGGTGGCTTTGTCCAAATTACATGTCAGTGTGTGGGGGAGTAGATTTGAACACAGATCATTTCAGTTAAAATCCAGTTCTTTTTTGCTGTAACACATTATCTCTTTAACATAGCCTAATATTTATAAAGTAGAATAAGAATATAAAAGCGATTTTGAATGTTCTAACTTGACATCTTTTTGTTTCTTTAAATCATTTTTGTGATGATATCAGAATTATGGTGATACTCTTTTTTTTTTAAATATGATTTTATAGATTTTAGAGAGAGAGGAAGGGAGAGAGAGGAACATATTGGCTGCCTCCTGCACACCTCCTCCTGGGGATCAAATCCACAACCTGGGCATTTGCCCTGACCCGGAATCGAACCAGTGATCTCTTGGTGTATGGGATGATGCTCAACCAACTGAACCACACCGGTAGGGCAGAATTATGGTAATATTCTGATAAGAGTATTTGAATGCCAGACTTCAGCAAAATTTTTAGCATATTCCAAACTGATAATTTAATAAAGGAGAAAACACTGTGTTTACATAATGCTTTATTTCCTTTGACAGTCTAAATCTTAAAAGTAAAACTTTTTAAAGCTTCTTATTTTATATCTGTTTCTTTTCCACTACATACTATCAATAAAAGTACTAAATTAAGTAACACAAGTAAATAACATCTGTTTAATAATGCCCTTAAATTTATTTTTTCTTTACAGTTTTAAAATTTCCCTTATTATTTTCAGCACTTGAGCACCTGCTATCACACACTTCATATTGTGCATCGTTTCTTTTCTAAACTCTTCCAAGTTAGTTGTAGGGTAATTTGGATGGTGCCTCACAAACTGTAATAAACTCAATTACATCATGTTGTTTTTATCCTCCCTGCCCGCTGTTCATTCTCAACGTGAGAAATCATAGCATATCAGTGACAGGAGGTCTGGCTTTCAGGCAGACTTTTGTAATTATTCCCACCGAGGCACTGTCAATAGGATTAAAATACAGAATCTGGATCTGTCTGTCCCAGATGAGGTCAGCACTTTGAGCAGTGGGAGTACTATTTCTACAAGCTGCTCTTTCCCCTTTGCATTATAGAAGCCTAGACGTTAATATGACACAAATATTTGAAAGCTCCTATGGAAACAGACTCACTTTGCCTGAATTAAATAAAATGTCCATCTGTAATAAATAGAGTAACAGCATTCATTAGAATCCCTAACTTTGTATGTATGTAGATTCTACAATAATATTAAAGCCCAGAAACTTTCAATTACAGAACAATCTACTTATAGTTCATAATTAATAAACTTTTTGCAGCTGCATAACTGTGGCCGGAAACATCTGCAAAGCCTCATATTTTACACATAGACACATACACATAATTCCTTCAGAAAAAGTTCAGTTGTGCTTAAAATCACAAGTCTAGAAACAGAGTAAGACCTGAGGAAGCTGAACCTAGTTGCATTCAGTTAGCTCATGGAAGAAGAATTGAGAGGGTTAGGAAGGAAGGAAACCAGCCTTTGTCTGGCAAAATGATGTGAATAAAAAATAAGAATATTTAACATCTATTCATATATTCACTCAAAACTTACATTGTAAATAATGTATCAAAAATCCCTAAATATAAGTTTGGTATGGATAAGAATCTGTTTCTTTTTAGTTATAAAATTACTCAGATAAAATTGCTACTTCTCAGATAAAAGATACATTTATTATTTATGTGACTCTAGAATTACCATATGGGTAAAAAGAATATATTGATTATAGATTTTCCAAATTTTTAAATAATTTATAGTTTATTTATTTTACCTGGACACAGTTTTATAAAAATAGATGAATATAGAATATATGTGTTAGAAAGGCAAAGTAATATATTATCAACATATAAAATTTGGTACTTTTTTCTTTGATTGCTTATTTAAATGTTTAGTTTGAAGTTGCATAATTAATGGATTTTATTATATATAAAAGCTCTACTGAGATATAATTCACATGCAACGTGAGTCACCCATTAATGTAAACAATTCAGTGGTTTTTGATATAGTCATAGAGTTGTACAACTCGCTGCAAATTAATTTGAGAACATTTTCATCACCCGCAAAAGAAACCCTGTACCCATTAATAGTCACTTGCCAATTCTCCTCACTGTTCCAGCCCTTAGCAACCCCTAATCTACTTTCTATCTCTATAGATTTGCCTATTCTAAATATTTCACATACATGAAATTATATAATCCTTTGTGACTGGATTTCTTCACCTGACATACTGAGTATTTTCAAGGTTCATCCATATTGTAATGTGTCAGTATTTAACTCCTTTTGATTGCTGAATAATAATACTCCATTGTGTTTACTCATTTATTATTTGATGGGCATTTGGGTTGTTTCCACTTTTTTTGGTTATTATGAATAAGTCTGCTATGAATGTTTATATACAAGTTTTTGTGTTGCTATATATTTCCATTTTTCTTGGGTATATTCCAAGGAGTGGAATTGTTGGGTAATAAGGTAACTATGTTTAACCTTACAGGGGTGGGGAACCTTTTTTCTGCCAAGTGCCATTGGGATATTTATAACATCATTCTCGGGCCATACAAATTATCAACTTAAAAATTAGCCTGCTATAGGGTCAGGGCCAGACATTCCCTACCCCTGCTAGAAGAATTGCCAGTTGTTTTTTTCAAAATGGCTGCAACATTTTACATTTCTCACAAGATTCTTATTTCTCCATATTCTTACCAACACTTGTTTTATCTGTCTTTTTTTAGAATAGCCGTTCTATGGGGTATAAGTGGTATTTCATTGTGGTTTTGATTTGCATGTCCCTGATGACTAATGATGTTGAGCATCTTTTTGAGTGTTTATTGGCCATTTTTATATCGTCCATTGAGAAATATCTATTCAGATTCTTTGCCTATTTTTTGATTGGCTTATTCATGAATTGTAATTTTTCTTAAAATTTTAATTTTTAGATTTCTCAGTATCTCATTTTACCTCCCTCATCAATTTTATGGTGGAGACATTTTGTTATCATGCATTCTTTAGATTTGGATAGCTTGAGAAAAGACCTGGGGCCTACAGAATGATGATTGTAAGGACTTGGAATCTTTTTAAAATATAGGCATGTCCAGGCTCCAGGAATGATTCAATTACTGTGATAGGGCAAAAAGACATTTCAAAAGTATCATTTGAAAGCATCCCTAATGTGCAATCATGGAGCATAGCTGACTGAGATAATAGATTATCAGTGCCTTGATATCCAGGATGGTGTCCAGTATGTCTGAGATTAAACTGGACTTAAGATTTCCAAGAAAATATCCCTTAAGGACCAGGGAATCTTTCTTGACTGTAGAACTCTAGAAATATATGCATTTTTCTGGGACAGAGTCCTTAGAAATATAATCAGGCAAGATATCCCCTATGTTTACCCTTATAGGTAATAAACCTAAACAACCAGGGCAAGTCTGAGGATCTGCACCCTCATTTAAAAGGAAGAGATATTCCATTTCACCTAATTGCTTAGCTCAAAAGGTGGAAATGTGTCTATGGCTTTTGGATGGCCTTTAGGATTGTTCATTGAGAACACAGTTTTTAAACCAGTACCCTCATTGTTCCACGGACTGCCTCATGCAGATATATACTCAAAGACCTGGCACCCCATTACTTAAACACTTGACATCCATTGAAGACAGCTATTGAATGTGCACTTGTTAGGAGAATTTAATTGAGAATCAGAGTACAAGAATTCAGTATCAGTTCCCTTATATATATAAATATCTCTATGTTCAGATATATTTTGTTGCAGCATTTTAACTCAAGTAATTTATTTATACATGGGAAACCCTATTGCCTTCTGTTTTCTTTTTAAAGGAATTTAAATTCCAAATATTATTTGAACCAATTTAGTTACATAGGACAATATTCTTATTTAAAATAGTTGAAATTAAATATATTCAATTACATTTATTTCATTGCAGTAGATACTATAACAGATCTTATAATATAGTATATTGTAATAAATTTAGTGGATATATTGAAGTAGATAATAATGCTACTGTCAAGTAAACAGAAGTTTCATGTGCTTCCTTGGTTCCCTTTTCCTTGGTATATTTCCATTTAAAGAACAGACTAAATGAAAACTTGCTTAGTATATGAAATCTGACAAGATTATGGTTTTTGTCTCTAGGATAATGAATTTATGTTATTTTATTCATTAAGGCCCTAAGGGCTGAAAAGAAAAAAAGTCAAAAGAATTAATCCCAGGCATTTCTGGTAACACTGAAAAAATACTGTTAATAAAACAATAGGGGAAAGATTTTTATTTAACAAAAGCAATGAAATATTGAAAACAAATTTTATACATATTTCCAATTTTCATCAATACAATGAAACATTACCTAAAGGGGTGATGAACACACCATGCAATATACAGATGAGGTATTACAGAATTGTACACCTGAAACCTATATAATTTTATTAACCAATGTCACCCCAATAAATTCAATACAAAAGAAAATCATATATAAACACAAAAAAAATACAGTGTTCATTTAGAAAAGCAAAAACATCAAAAGGCAGGAAATTAAAGTGGTATGTTTTTTATTGTAACTAACTTTACCATAGCCACATACTATATTAATTAAAGTTTGCTATGAGTTCAGATGCTATTGAACAAATTGAGAAATAAAGCAAAGGAAGAAAAGTTTTAAAACTGCGATTGTACAATTCCTAGAAAGTCAATTCTATATATTTTGTAGTTATGTAAGAAGGAAATTTGTCTTTGATTGAGGTTTCAAAAGTCATTTACCCCTAAAAACGTTTTTACTAGTACTTTTTAGATAAGCAGCTGCATTTGGAGAGGAGAAATAGCCTTGATTTCCAGGTAGCCTTTTTGGGAGCTGTTTGGAGTACTCATCTAGTTCTTCCTATGTGGTTGACTTCTCAGATACGTCACTTCACCCCAGTTTCTGTCACAGAGCATTTTACTGAAGCTATTTCATGTCGATATTTCATCTAAAATTTTAATTTTAACAGCATCTGTTCCTTTCTTTCCAAACTTTTTAACCACCCAATTGCTCACTGTTAACGTAAGAGAGACAGCTTATGTTGTTGCATATTCTTGACTTAATACCATAGCTCCAAAGAATCTGTACAGTAGTCTTTCTTATCTGAGAGGATATGTTCCAAGACCTCCAGTGGATGCCCGAAACCATGAATAGTACCAAACCCTATATATACTGTGTATCTTTTTTTCCTATGTATATGTACCTATAATAAAGCTTAATTTATAACTTAGGCACAGTAGATTAACAATACTAGTTAATAATAAAATAAAACAATTATAACAATGTACTGTAATGAAACTTCTGTGAATGTGGGTTCTCTCAGAATCCTGTTGTGCTCTACCCGTCTCCTTGTGATGATGAGAGATGATACAATGATACGATGAAGCAAAGTGAATGATGTAGACAATGTGACATTGGTTAGGCTACTCTTGACCTGACAATGCATTGGAAGGAGAGTCATCTGCTTTGGGTCATGGAGCCATGCCAATTCACCGTGGGTAATTGAAACTGTGGGAAGCGAAACCGTGGATAAGGGGGAACTTCTGTACTTCTGTATAATAATTCTATATTAATAGTTTCCTTAGAGGTTAAGTCAAACTGTTTGTTACAACTCATTATTTTCAATAGTAACTGAACAAAATCAAAACATTACTTCAAAGAAAAAATGTTAAGACTTTTATGACCACGTTTTTCCAGTATTGCTTCTATAATTATTTATTTAATAGTAGCCATGCATCTACTCCATAATCTTGCAGGAATCATCAGTGCCAAAATTCATACTGGAAATGAGAATACTTACTTAATATCTCTTCCGTAAGGTATGCTAGGATATTATTTCATAGTTTTCTAAGTTAAAATGATAGTTTTAAATTAGTAAAGGGCTATAATTAAAGATAATAGGGACACATTGAAAATTTTTAGGGTTGCTAAAGCCCTTGAGAATCATTGAATAAGTGTCCAACTTTGGCATATCTAACAGTCGACACTGACGGAATAGCATATGGTTGAGTATCAGTAGTCCTGTGTTCTACATCCAGTTTTAACGCAGACAAACAGAATTATTTGAAGAACTCAGGTTACTTTTGCTTCAAATCTGTTTTCCCATCTGTTAAAGTGGTAACATAATTTAATGTAATTTAAAAGTTGAATGATAAGGATTTTAAATTTCTCTACATTAGGTACCAGATATATTCCACAAATCATGTATGTTGAGTAAAAAAGGTACCTCCTTGTTTGTGAGGAAAATAGGAATAAGCCTTCAGGTAGAAGCTTTTATTTGCAATGGGGGAATGAGAATTCGGAGGGATTCCACTGGGTAGTTTGCTGCCTAGTAATTCTCTCTATCTCTCTCTCTCCTTACTGTCTCTCTCTTCCTTTTTTAATTCCCTGGGCTTTAATGTTATCGAGCTGCAGGTTGTGAATACAGCATTGCCTTCTCTATTTTATGGATGTTGTATCTGGATGTTGAATTACAGATAATACTTAGAGCAAGTCACAGTGAATACTTAAAGAAAGGAATTTCCATCCAGGGAAATTCATACTAAATTCTTTAGCCTCGCAGTTCACCATTCTTTTATGTGGCAAGATCATATCTTTAGAAACATTTTTAAGTATTATATTTTTTATTATATTATTTTGCAATCAATCTCATTATCTTTGTGCCTTAGATTTGTGGTAATTGCTACTGAGAACATGTGAAGATGCATTAAGCTTCTTTGCGTAATATGTTTTCCTCTTGGATGAACTGAGGAAGCCGACTAAAGGCAGACTGGTTTCTGAGCTCCGCAGCAGATCATATATTTACAGAGATGACTGTAGTTGTTTTCCATATCTAACATTTATCTATCACAATATAACATTTCTTTACATTAAGTTTCTAAGCTCTCTAAAATATCTATCTTGTTCATGTAAAACAGTCTTATTTTCTTGAAACTCAAAAGATGATTTTGAGCTCTCAAGCATATCAGAATTATGTGTTAAATTTCCAGCATGTGAACAAAAGTAGAGAATGATTCACCTTTTTTTTTTTCTCCTGGAAAACGTACCTTCTCAATAAGATAAGGTTGTTTTTCCCACCAAAGAGTGAAAATATGATCAAGTTACTGAGTAATACCCAAGTTAAGAACATAAACTTAAGTATAACCAATGAAAAGTTATATTTGCATTTATGTTCAATATTAACTAATCTTTATACATATGATTTATTAATTTCTATTAAATTTAAGGGTCACTAAAACTTAGATATTTATCTAAAAATGTGAAGGACAAATTAAATTTATTTACTATATTCGATGTATAATACCATCTATTAATAGAAAATTGAGATAATAAAAATTTAGTTTGCTAAATTTTAATTGAAAATAAATGTATAAAATATTCAGTGATAGTAAATGGCTCAAGATTACTTGATTTAATAACAAATCGGGTGCAAGTGAGTAAGAACAAGTTCACTAGGAGGTGATAGAGATGTTTTCTGTACCTGTCTATTCATTGCTGAGCAGTTGCTGTGTTAGTGTGACTATACCCTAAGCCTCTCAGCAGGGCAGACACATTTCTCTGCCATTTACAGTTGATGGTTTTCTCCTTAATTCTGGTGGAATAGATTTCTTTTATTTATGAGATTTCATTATTTTTAGTAACAAGGAAGTTCACTCAGTGGAAAGCAACCTGCCTTATAAGTTAAATTGGTTGAAATTATATTTTGAAGTTTCCTGAAAATTTGAAGGGAATACATTTCTATCATTTACAGATGAAATTTTTTACTCCATTATTTCTAGTAGGTGATTAAAATTATTTTTATATATTTCATTATAAATCAAATTAACACAAAATGTTAATTTACAGCTATATTTGATGAAGAAAACAGAGGTTTGAGTGTGTTAATGCAGTTCAACAAACAATTTAATTATCCTGAAATCAATGTTACCCTTAATAAAATATCCTAAGATTTTGACTAAAGAAATTATGCTTATGTTCAGTTTTTAGCTCTGAACTTTGAACTGATGCCAACTATAGGTTCAAGTTTGCTGTATCATTGGTTTGTATTATTTTGTCTTAAAATGTAGTATTATAAATTTGGGTTATTGCTCTACACTAAAACAAAATTTTATCATAAACAGCTTGTTTTTTGCAAATCATATTTCATATTTTATTCTTTGCTAAATATTACTAAAATTTTGAAAAGGTCTACTTTCTCTCATGTCTCTATTTTCCCTTTCTTTTGCATACCCAGCCTGTGGTCGGGGGTTCTACAAATCTTCCTCTCAAGATCTTCAGTGCTCGCGTTGTCCAACTCACAGTTTTTCTGATAAAGAAGGAGCTTCGAGATGTGACTGTGAGGATGGATATTACAGGGCTCCATCTGACCCCCCATATGTGGCGTGCACAAGTAAGTTCATCACAGCCAAGTTAAAAAGGGCTTTCAGATCCCTCCTCTTGTTTGTACTATTGTGACATTATTGAGATAGACCTAGAATTTGTGAATACATTCTTAATTGTTGTTAAATATTAAAAAATTTTTCATGAACCTCTAAAGCTAAACAATAATGTAAAATACATCTTACTTCAATGTAATGTTTATGTCTGCAAAATCAAGATGCATTTTAATATTTTTCCCATCTATTTAATAGGAATCCTAACATGTAAACGTTATGAGGTTTACATGTATTTGAAATGTGATGAAAAAGTAATGGTTTCTAAATTAAAATTCAGTCATTAAATAGAGCAAATCTCACATCTTGGTGCTTCAATTAATGAATGTTTGACAGACCCCAATCCAAACCAAATTCCAGACAGTCCTATAAATCATTCTCAGGCACATTAAAAATGAATAGGTGTATTCTCTGTTATATGGTTAAAAGGAAAACTATTTTTAAACAACTTCACAACTGTTTTTTTTTTTAGGTGCATTAACTGTTCTTTTTTAATTGCTTGGAAGTAAAGTAGCTAAAGACCGTGGCAAAAGTACAAAGACAGTTGTTATCCTGTTTTCATTTTGACATATTAAATGGAAAATAAATAAAGCCTCTTGCCAAGTGAATTCAAGGGGCTTTTATATGGCTTCTCTAGGAAAGGTAATGAAATGTTTATGTGAAAGAAAGCATTTCAACTAGTTTTCTGTATGGTAATTGAGCCCCTAGTTTAATGTCCCACATGGTCCTTTCCTGCATTTTGTTTGCTTTTTTTCTATTTTTGTTTATTTGTTTATTTATTTTTGGTTCCGAAGGGCCTCCATCTGCACCACAGAACCTCATTTTCAACATCAACCAAACCACAGTAAGTTTGGAATGGAGTCCCCCTGCGGACAATGGGGGAAGAAACGATGTCACCTACAGAATACTGTGTAAACGGTGCAGTTGGGAGCAGGGCGAATGTGTTCCTTGTGGGAGTAACATTGGATACATGCCCCAGCAGACTGGATTAGAGGATAACTATGTCACTGTCATGGACCTGCTAGCCCACGCGAATTATACTTTTGAAGTCGAAGCTGTCAATGGAGTTTCTGACTTAAGCCGATCCCAGAGGCTTTTTGCAGCTGTCAGTATCACCACTGGTCAAGCAGGTATGTTTTTTTTGTTTGCCTTTACTAAGTGAATGATGTCCCTGCATAACTGAGGTGTCTCGCTTGAATATTTGGTTAACTTGGCTACACAGAACCCAATTATTCCAGCCTGTTGATTATTCACACCTTTTAACTTTTCTTTGTTATTTCTCCTGTTGCCTGTTAAACCATTACTAGACTCATTAACATCTCCTCCAGAGATCTGGCAACAGAAATAAAAGGGATAAATTGTAAACCAGTTAAGACTGTTCTTGGACTAGAAACTCTCTAAATATCTAGAGGAGAGTGGATATATTGCATAAAGTGAAATGCAGGCTATTACCTGCATTTTCACCTTTTTGTGTGATATGTACTCATGATCAAAAGCTACATGATAATTAGGAATAATGAAAGGGTTGACTGCACTGTTTCACATGGTGTTAACCAATTTTTTACAAGATACAATGTGATATTTGTAATATATGACAAGTCTACCTTTTGCATGAGGGAATTTTAAATTCATTAGGAGATTTGTGATGATATTGATGTTTATAATATTGAAATAAGTATTTGGGAGATCTCATGATGATTTCAAAAGAAATGAATTAGGATGTATAATAACCATGAGTACAAACTTGTAGTTTAGCCTGAAAGCAGTTTTCACTTATTTTCTTACTGGCATTTGAGATGCCCTGTTCAGTCATTCTTTGCTTTAATAAGTATGTTTTAGAAAATGCAAATTGGGAAGGATGTTTCATAAATGGGAACTTTCTAAACCTCCAGAAAAATATTATTACTGAAGAAAGTTTCAGAAATTGAGGGCTTTCTCAACCTCTTGAAAATTCTTGCTGCTGAAGGAAGATGCTATGTAGCAGATGTAGCCAAGTGCTATGTCATCTTCATTAATAAAATTGGATCTATACTGGAGTCCCTGAGTTGTGTGAGCATCATAATAAACTTATAACAAGGTCTTCTTGATCTTTGGATGACTGTCAAAGACCAATGTTATCTCAAATTCCTGGACATAGACTAATCTATTCTTCATTTCTATGCCAATTTTAACAAAGTTACCTATTTAAATTATATCTGCAGAATGAAAACTATGCATATGGTCTCCTGCTTACCATTTTGAACAGATTAATAGCTTCTTATTCTAAAGATTTCTTTTTGATATTTAAAAGGCTATTGCAAATCAGATCTCTCCTGTAAATGCAGAAGTCTGGAAGTAAAACAACATAGAGACTTTTAAATCTTCAAACATTAGACAAAAGAAATGACTGATTTAACTGATATTTGGATTGCTGTATTTTATTTACCCTATACTATTTACTAGTCTTTTGAAATAATGTTGCCATTACGTATTTTTACTTTTGTTGCTTTATATTGAAATTTGTCATCATAACTCCTCAGTGAGTGTGTTTGAGACACTTTAGGTTCATGATTGTGACACTAACACTATCTTTGGAACCATTAATAGGACTCTGAGGTCTACTGAGCTATAATAACTGCTTTATTCCTGCTGATATCAAGTACATAAAGGGACATCTTAATTTATTTTTTTAATACAACATACAGATGCTGAACTGATACCCCAAATAGGTTACAGTTTGGATTGGTTTTCTTGCTTTTTAAATGTTGGTGTTTAATTTTTCAAGTTTATACTATACCAGGTAAATGGGTCATAGATTTTCCATAAATTTTCAAATCAAATATCTCACAGTAGTTAGGTAACGTAGCTTTGAGAGTTGATTCTCTTCTCGATAAGAGCAAACTAGATTTGTTTGTTTTTTGAGGAGGAGGTAATTTAAGTGTGCAAAAATCAGATTGTGATGGTTATACAGTTCTGTAAATATACTTTAAAAATATTGAATTGTGTACTTAAAAATGAGTGAATTTTATGGTATGTAAATTATATTCCAATAAACTTTTTATGAAGAATAAATATAATAAAGGTAAAAAGCAAACTAGGTTTTTACTTTTATATTGAAATAGTAATACAAAATTGCCTAGTCTCTACTACATCTTAAATACTAAAAACCCATGAATTTTCACTGTTACACTGTTAGTTTTTTCTGTTAGCTTTTTCTACTTAAAAAAAAAAAAAAGTGTTTAAATATGGCGGCAATCTGTGGTAATTTTTAAAATTTTAATTTATTTTTTTTATTATTATTATTTTTGTTAGTCCTCACCCGAGGACATTTTTCCATTGATTTATTTTAGATAGAGTGGAAGGAAGTGAGAGAGAGAGAGAGAGAGAGAGAGAGAGAGAGAGAGAGAGAGAGAGAGAGAGAGAGAGAGAGAGACATCGATGTGAGAGAGACACATCGATCGGTTGCCTCCCGCATGTTGGGGGAACCTTCAACCCAGGTACATGCCCTTGACCAGGAATTGAACCTGACACCCTTCCGTCCGCAGGGCTGATATGCTAACCACTGAGCCAGAACGTCCAGGGCATTTTTTTTTAAACGGGAAGTGATTTGAAACTTTGTTCATGTGTATGACTGTCATGGAATCCTGCAGTGATCCTTGACATTCTCATTCTCCATTAACCAAACAGCATCACCTCCTACCTAGTTTATGCTGCAGTTGCTTCAATAATGAATTTAAACCTCAGTCTCTGGTTTGTTGTCCCCTTCATCAGCAATCCACTGATGCCTAGTATAAACAAAAGAATCTACATGTGGCGGGGGTGGGGGGTGGGGCAAGAATAAAGAGTAGGCATGGAGTACAATCAGCCAGTGTTTGAAAGACAGTGTGTACACTTTGTTGTTCCTTTTCTATTATGTTTGGAGTCCGGAGCTTATGACCCTCCATACCAATGTTTGTGGAACTGGAAATACATTGAGGACCCTCTATCAGGGTAGTAAAAGAGTTGCTGGTGTTAAGAATCTGTGCTCCAGCCCCAGTTCTGCCACATAGGAGGTATATGCTCATGGATGAATCACTAAAATTATTTATGAGTAAAATGGAGATAAAACAATATCAAGCTTCTTGTATTATCTTGTTAAATGAGACAATATTAGAGAAAACTTAAAAACTCTTTATTATTACAAACATGTTATTTCAGTGATTAGCAGGATGAATGCTGAGTCCTCTTTTTATATAACTCTTTGTGAGCATGTCAAGGCAAAACATTCTAAAATCTTTATTGCAATTGGGGTGGGGGGGCGGATAGTGGAGGCCCAGAACTGACAATGATGTGTTACAACACCAGAGGAGGGAGAAAATAATTTTGTTTGGTCTGTATAAAATGTGACTATTAGCTAGTCACAAATTATCTTAAGACCGAGGTTCTTATTTAGACCAGTAATTAGCTTTAAGATGAGAAGCATAATGTGTTATATTCATATTTAGGTAATTTTTTTATTTACTTATCGGGACCTACGTAAGCTGGCTGAAATATTAGGGGGACCGGAAAGAAATGTCGTTTTTTTACATTAAATTCAAACAGATAAATTTTTCACAAGTTTTTATTTTTAATCAATGATGTAATCACCCTCATTATCAACAACCTTTTGCCATCTAGTGTGAAAATTTTCAATGCTAGATCGATAAAAATCAGTTGGTTTTTGAGCAAAATATCTGGAGATGGCATTTTGGACATCATCCAAATTTTCAAATTTTTTGCCACTTAGAAAATGTTGTAGCGATCGGAATAAATGGAAATCCAATGGCACAATATCGGGCGAGTATGGTGGGTGAGGCAATACCTTCCACCACAATTCATTAATTTTTTCCAGGGTTCACCTTGCGCAGTGAGGTCTTGCATTATCGTGTTGCAGAATAACACCTTTTCTGGTGACAATTGCTGTGCACTTTCAATTAAAGATTGATTTACTCGATCCAATTGTTCACAGTAAAGGTCTGCATTCACAGTTTGTCCAGGTTTCAGCACTTCAAAATGAACGACCCCGCGAATACTCCACCAAACACACAAAAGTGCCTTTTTGGGGTGTAAACCTGGCTTAGCTGTACTTCGTGACGATTCATTCGGAAAGAGCCACTGCCTTTTGCGTTTTGGATTATCATAGAGGACCCATTTTCATCTCCAGTGATCAAGCGATCAAAAAACGCTTCTATATTGTGCCGCTGAAGCAGTAAGTTGCATGTGGTGGACCGGTTAGCTTTGTTTTCTTCGGACAGATTATGCGGGACCCAAACACCTGCTCTGCTTACTTTACCAATCTGCTGCAAATGTTTTTGGATGGTTGACCAAGGTTGGTTAAGAGTGTTTGACAGTTCCTCCATTGTCTGACACGGATTTGCTTCCACTTCCGCCCTTAACATGTCATTACTTTAACGACATTACTTTCCGGTCCCCCTAATATATACTTTTTATTGTCTTTTTTTTTTTAGGAATGTTATTGACCAATTAAGAGTGAAGTCACATGGATCAAACTTATATATATTGGAGAGATTTTTAAAATATATAAGTGAAGGGGAAAACATATACATTGATTTATGGCATTATGATCCTCATTCTTCTTTACATTGAAAGGCTCTCTTGAACAAATATGGTCTTAATAATTACATAAGTGTTAGTAAGAGCTGACTATTTAATACCACTTTTAAAGTATTAATTCATCCAGCTGTCCTGACTAGTGTGTGTCAAGCACTGTAGACAATGCTGGTACAGGAAGGTAAAGAATGGTCCTATCTTTATGAGGAACCCATACTGTATTAGGATAGATATGCATTTCACAACTCAGTACAGGGCACTTGAGTATAAAGTGATTCATGGTGTAGAGCAACATGAGGAACAAAATACAAAACCCTGAAGAAAAACTGTCTATTGGGGGGGAAAGGAAAGTCCTCACAGAAAAGATGTCAGTCAATCTAGGGCTTCAGAATGGATATGGATTTGTCAGAAGGAAGAGAAATACATTCTATTCCAGGCCCTCAAGAGGACCACTCCCTGTAAAACTTTATAATTCTCACTATATTCTATCCACAGACCAACTGGATTAACATAACAATAGCTTGCAGAAGTATGAAAGTGAATAAAAACAGGCCAACCTAAAATTATGGTCTCTTTCTGTAATACCGTCATTACTGTGGGATCATTTAAACAATTAGACAATTTTAACTGTTAGAGAAACAACACAAAATTATTAAATGTGGTCTTTCCACTAAAGAGACTTAAGGGATGTAGTAATTATTCTTCAGGTCAGTGATTACATTATGTTTGTCTGTGTCTTTATCATGAACATAGTTTTTATTTTAATATTTTTTTTATTTTGACTTAATTGGGGTGACATTGGTTAATAAAATTATACAGATTTCAAGTGTACAATTCTATAATATGTCAGCTGTATATTGTACTGTGTGTTCACCACCCAAAGTCAAGTCTCTTTCCATCACCTCTCCCAAACCCCCTTTCATTCTTCTCTCAGCCCCCCAGTCCCCTTCCCTTCTGACAGCTGTCAGTCTATTTATTCTCTATATTTATGAGTCTGTTTCTATTTTGTTTGTTCGTTTATTTTGTTCATTATATTCCACATATAAATGAAATTATATGGTATTTGTCTTTCTCTGATTGACTTATTTCACTTAGCATAATACTCTCCAGGTGATCCATGCTGCCCTAGTGGTAAAGTTTCCTTTTTTTTTTATGGCCAAGAAGTATTCCACTGTGTAAATATACCACAGCTTTTATATTCACTCTTGTACTGATGGGCACTTGGGCTATTTCCAAATCTTGACTATTTTAAAGAATGCTGCAGTGAAGATAAGGGTGCATATATCGTTTCAAATCAGTGTTTTGGGTTTCTTTAGATAAATTCCCAGAAGTAGAATCGCTAGGTCATAAGGCAGTTTCGTTTTTAATTTTTTTTAGAAAACTCCATACTGTTTTCACAGTGACTACACCAATCTGCATTCCCAGCAACAGTGCACTAGGGTTCCCTTTTCTCCACATCCTCACCAACACTTGTTTGTTGATTTATTGATGATAGCCATGCTGACAGGTGTGAGGTGGTATCTCACTGTGATTTTAATTTGTAGTTTTCTGATGATTAGTGATGTTGAGCATCTTTTCATGGCTATTGACCATCTGTATGTTCTGTTTGGTAAAGAGTCTGTTCAGTTCCTTTGCCCATTTTTAATTGGATTTTTAGGGGGGTTGTTGTTGAGTTATATAAGTTCTTTATAAATTTTGGATATTAACCCCTGAACAGATGTATTGGGGAATATGTTCTTCCATTCAGTAAGTTGTCTTTTCATTTTGTTGATGGTTTCCTTCGATTTGTAAAAACTATAGTTTGATGTAGTCCCATTTGTTTATTTTTTCATTTGTTTCCCTTGTACAAGGAGATATATCAGAAAAAATATTTGCTATGAGAAATGTCTGAGATTTTACTGCCTTGTTTTCTTCCAGGACTTTTGTGGTTTTGAGTCTAACATTTTAAGTCTTTAATCCATTTTGAGTTTATTCTTGTGTATAGTGTAAGAAAGCAGTCTAGTTTCATTTTTTGCACATATCTGTCCAATTTTCCCAACACCATTCATTGAATAGACTGTCTTCATCCCATTGTATGTTCTTGCCTTTGTCAAACATTAATTAATCATAAAGGTATGGGTTTATTTCTGGGCTCTCTATTCCATTGATCTGTATGTCTATTTTTATGCAGTATTATGTTGTTTTCATTACTAGGGCCTTGTAGTATAGTCTTATATCAGGTAGCATGATTCCTCCAACTTTTTTCTTCTTTCTCAAGATTGCTATGGCTATTTAGGGTCTTTTGTGGTTCCAAATAAATTTTTGGAGTATTTGTTCTAGTTTTGTGAAATATGCCATTTGTATCTTGACAGGAATTGCTTTGAATCTATAGATTGCTTTGGGTAGTATGGACATTTTAATTACGTTAATTCTTCCTATCCATGAACGTGGTATATACTTCCACTTATTTGTATCTTCTTCAGTTTCTTTCTTCAGTGTCTTATAATTTTCAGAGTACAGGTCTTTACATCCTTGGTTAAGTTTATTCCTAGGTTGTTGTTTTTTTACACAATTGTAAATGAAAATTTCTTCTTCTTAGTTTCCCTTCCTGATAGTTTATTATTGGTGTAAAAATATGCACTAATACAGTTCTTTCTGTATTTCTAGCCGTACCACAAATGTTGCACCGTTAATTACAATGAGGATACTAGTCATGCAAAAGAAAATTATTTTACAAGAGGAAAAATATTGAGATATGAATGGAAAAGGCATAGGGTTTGATATTTGATGACATAATTACTTAATTTTAGGCAAGTTACGTTACTTCTTTGAACTTGAATTTTCTTCTGAAATGGCATCATGCTACTTGACTCCTCATATTATAAAAACAGAGATTTTAGCTTAATGCCAGGAGCTTATATTTATTAGAATTTTTAAAAGGGTGTATTAGAATACTTCAACAATAATAATAATAATAGTAATAATGGGAGTTACTAGTTATTGAACACTTACTATGTTCCAGGTACTTTTACATTTTATCGAAAAGAGTGTCATAGTTGAGTCACTTAATTTTTTTTGGCCTCATGTAGTCTTCCTAAGTAATGGAGAAATTTGAGAAGAAGACCTCTAATATCCCATCTTATATCCATAATTAAATAGATAAAGTCATGCAAAATAGATAAAGTACAATGCAAAATGTACATTGTGCATTCTTGATTGCCAGTTATTGATAGTTGAGTAGTATGTGTACAGGTAATGTAATTTTTAATGGGATTGATAACTATAGAAAGCATTGGGAAGCAAATAGGGATGAAAACTGTAACCTCTTTTTTTTTTTTCCTTTTTATTGATTTTAGAGAGAGAGGAAGTGAGAGGGAGAGAGAGATAGAAACATCGATGAGAGAGAACATTGATTGGCCACCTCCTGCATGCCCCACACTGGGGTTCAAGCCCACAACCTGGGCATGTGTCCTGACCGGGAATTGAACTGGCGACCTCTTGGTGCATGGGTTGACGCTCAACCACTGAGCCACACCGGCCAGATGAAAACTGTAACCTCTTGAAAGAGGATCTAATTTCCCAAATTGGTCTCTCTAGGAAGAAAACACTAAGATGGAGTCTAGTGTGCAGGAACTGCAGCCATCAGAAGAGAGGGAAGGGAGTATTACTGAGCAGAGAAGATAAGTTATGATTCAGTCTCATTGTTGTCCTCAGCCTACACCACAGGGAGCTCTCCACCTGTAAGGGACCTTCAGATTGTCCAGAGTTGAAGAGAGAGTGGCAGGCTTTTATTTCTCTGTGATGTCCAGACATTGGCTGCAGGCTACCCTCATAAGGAGCAAAGTGTCGTTTTTCAGACAATGGAATTCTAAAGAGTGCACAGGGAACTGAGCTCTGCTTTCTGGCAGCTATCTCAGCAGCTGGGAAAATAAGTCCTTCCGGCCTTCACCAAGGGGTAATGTGGGCATCACAACATCCACTACAGATAGTTAAATCATACAAAAGAATAAAAGGGCAAAGTTCAGAGTGTGTTTAGATAATACTGTTACGAACTAGTGAATAAAGGTTTGTGGGAAAGAATAATAGGAAACTTTATTTTTAGGAAAATAGACCTTTCTGATAGACAAGGGGGAAACTTTGTTGTTTTTGACCAGGCAAATGACATAACTGATCTGGCTTAAGTTTTAAACTTTGTGTATCTTCCACAGATTATTTGATGTATTACATATAGTAGTTTCTTGTATATAGATCTATAGATAAGTATATATCTTTAACTGTGTATCTATGCAGAAGACATTTTCTGAAAATATGAGAAAATATCAGCAAATCTTCCGTAGTGGTGTAGAGAAATGTCTTAATTTCTCTACCAATCTGTTTTATAGTATCTCTTAAAAAAAGAAAATTATGTTCCTCATCACCAATTTTGTGTATATGGATGAATGGTTCATATAACACTTATACACATATTATATCATTAAAATATCAAGTAAATTGGTAAAGTTGGTAAGATAAGTATTAATAACATTTACAGGTAAAACGTTGAAGTTTATAGTGTATGACTTACAAAGGTCACATGAAAAATGTATAGTGGTGACCTTGATTGTTGCAATCCAGTACACAATTTACCTCAGAATTATTGTTATGGAATCTTATCCTGGGCTGCTGTCTTAAAGAATTTAGCTCTATAATCCTTTATATGGGAATTTGCAGATTGATTCAATAGCCTTGTGCTGAATTACTGTTCAATAAAAAGGGCGCCTACTAAGAAGTGTTATTTCCTGAGGATATTAATAACAAAAGTAATCTCTGGGAGAGAGCGCTGATAACTATAGCATTTGCCTTTTGGCAATGATTTTATTGTTCTTTAAGAAACCATAAAAATAACCCTGCATATCTTAATTTGACTAATTCCCCTTATGTTTTCAAGTGCCCAGATCTTATTTCACTGTCAAAATTAAGATTTGCTCCAGCATTCCCTTTACTTAGCTTTCTGCAATGTTTATATAAAGTGTCAAATGAAATACAAGTGTAGAGTTATGTGATATAATATACATAGTCAAAATTACTTTAAAAAAAAAAGACAGTACCAGAAGTCATTTCCTGTATTTGTCAGAATATCTTTACACATATGTATTAATGTGACTCAACTGTGACTATTTTTCTCATAAATTAACTCAGATCATTTTTTCAATGATTTAAAATAGTAGTCGAAGTTATAAGTAAAATAAGTTAATTCCATTTAAGTTTATGTATTTTCATATTTTTTGCAATATATAGGCTGGATTTATATTTTAAGGAAACTTGGTGTTTAAAAAAATTATTTTCTTGTTTGAGAGCATTTACTGATTATATTGAATAGTATTAATGCAACAGCCTCCATAAAGTGAAACAAGATATAAATGCAAGAAAAGCCACCACCACCACCAACAGCTACAAAAATATTTTATAGAAATAGTTTCAATGTTGTTAAAACACACATACATACTCACAGTCTGCAACAGAACGATCAACTGAATGAGATTCTTTTAACAGTAAACCATTCCAAATACTCATTTCTGTTTGTTTCCAGTTATTTTATATACCTGCTGAAAGGCAGAGCAAATCCAGTCATGGTAATTCATGCTGTAGGGCATGATGTTTTAGAAATTTATATGCTTTGCTTAGCAAGTAGGAGTTTTAAATTATTTTAGTGAAATTTAATTCTTTAATATTTAAGTATTTTTGTGCCCCCCTTAGTTTAATGTTATACATGTAGGTACATTTACAGTTTTCCTTATTTGTCATCAGTAATTAAAACATATATAAAGGTAGATTTGGGGATACTCTTAATAACATTTTTATTATGGGAAATGCAGTCATGCTGACATTAGTACTGACAACTACAACTTACTGAGTGCTTATTGTGGGCTGGTCACTTTATATGTAAAGACCCATATGCCTACACAGTATCTTTACATCCCAAACTTACTATGGAAATTTAGGAGAAAATTATGTCTTTGTGTGATGCTGTCTTACAGTATTTCATGCATTTTTTAAATCCTCATCCAAGGATATCTTTTTATTGCTTTTGAGAGAGAGAGAGAGAGAGAGAGAGAGAGAGAGAGAGAAACATCAAGCAGTTGCCTCCATACTGTACATGCCCCAACTAGGGATTGAACTTGAACTCATTTTGGTTCACTGGACATCACTCTAGCCAACTGAGCGACCTGGCCAAGGCTCATGCATTTTCTTTTAACATTCTTCACATATTATCTGAGAAATGTTTGTCTTTCCTGTTAGACTTCACTTTGTAAGAAAACAGTGGCATCTTTCAGTCTTATTCTCTAGTCCCTATAATATATTGGGCTCAGGGTACATGCTTAGTAAATCTGTTGAACAAATTCATAAATTCTTTACATGGTATTGTAATATGAAAAGAGACTTTATATGATTATGAAGATTAATATTTAAAGGGTTAGTTTAATTCAAATTCAACATAATTTTATTTAAATTGTGCAATGAATACATCAGATAACGATTTTAAGTATAAAAATTTTGTGATTGGTCTTGAAACTATAGATGATTTTTAAATATTAAAATGTTTTCAGCCATAACTGGGTATTTAAGTAGAGCTTTAAGACAAAAACTTAAAGTAATCCTATTATAAAATATTAAGATACAAATAACCTTTAATTTTGAAAACTTAGAATTCTAAATATTTTGAAAATCTTCTGAAAAAATAATTTCTATCTTTATATGTGACATAGAATGTGGTAGAAGCATGAATGGAAACCAAGATTTGAGATATTTTCATTAGTGCTCAAGACTACTATTTTAAGCACCTGATACCAGTTTTCAATATTTTTTGTTTAGTAGTTTTTGACTGCTTCAGACTACAGCAGAGAACTGTTATGTGATTTTTCTTAGTTAAAATATATGTAAATAAATGTTCTGCACAACCTTTGTTCTCGTCCCCACACCTTCGTCTGCATCTCCATGTTCTTCAATCCCAGTATCTTTGTGAGTTGTCAAATCCACCCTTTTCTGCCTTTATAAATGTTTGTAATGAACTACTTCTGCTTATGTTGGGGTTAGAGTGAGAAGTTCATCTTTAGACTGTTCAATGGAAGGATTCTGTAGACATTTGACTTAGTGTAAGGTGTTTTAAGTAGCCTCTCATTTTCAATATATCTTAATCTTTTCTTAAATTTTTTATTTCAGCATTACTATTTAATATCAGGGAAGAAAGGTAATTTATTCATTGTCTTAGTTTTAATACTGCTGTAAACTGAATTGTGTCTCCCCACTACAAATTCTTATGCTAAAGCCCTAGCCCCTAATAGAACTGTGTTTGAACATAGAAATTATAAGGAGATAATTAAGATTACATGAGGTTATAGGGTTGTGGCCCTGATCCTGTAGGCTTAGTGTCCATATAAGAAGAGACCCTAGAGAGCTTGCACTCTCTCTCTCTCTCTCCCTCCCTCTCTCTTTCTCTCTCTTCTTGCACCAGAGAAAGTCCATGTGAGTACACAGTCAGAATGTGGCCATCTACAAGTCAGAAAGAGCCTTCATGAGAACCCTATTGGACCTTCAGCTGGGAATTCCAGCCTCCAGACTGTGAGAAAAATAAATTTCTGTTGTTTAAGACACCTGATGGGTGGTATTGTTATAGGAGAAAAACGTGCCTAATCTTTCCCCATTGCTAGTGGGAGTGGGGCCCTTGCAGTATCATGAGAAAAAGAATTGTCTGGGACTCACATGGGAGAATTCGATGTGGTAGAAAACTTTATTTCCGTGGAATTATATCCCTGGGTTTCCAAAGTTCCATTTCTGTTAGTCTGGTCATGGAAGAAGTGTAGCTGGGGTTTCAGTAGACCTAAAATCGGAGCCAGTGTCCAGAGTTTCCATTCCATGTCAGAGCTGGGTTCAATACAGCATTAGGCTCACTGCAGTCCATTAGTCCATTGTGGAGGGGGCAGTGTCCACATGGCTGTGGGCCACACAGGAGAATGCCAGGAAGCCAAGCATGAGCCATGAACCAAGCTTACCAAGAGGAACCAAGAGAGGGAACTTCTTTGTTCATCAGATTATATATCTCAAAGTTTCAAGCTTGCCATGGCCACACCCATTCTGGCCAACCATCTCTATATCCAGATGTGATTGACAAGCAGGTATCTTCCCTATATCATCCCAACTTTATTGGACATGTATGTGTCTATCTTCCCTTTGTTGGATTCCTCCCCCTGGTGTTTTGCAGGGCACATGCCTATAATGTCTGGCCTTCCCTTTGCTCCTTACCTGTATTAATAACTAGCTAATTACAGTGGTATCTCTATTTTGTTATAGTAACCTGAGCAGAATAGCACAAATATCCGTCCCTGAGATAATTTAGTTCTATACTATTATTTTGAAGGAAAGTATTTATTTTCTATATTCATGAGGATAGCTAAGGTGTGCACACTTTTGTGGATGCAACAAGGAGTAGGAATTATAGACATTATAAATTTGTATAATTTTTCCTCCTCAGAAAAGTGTGAAACTTATTTAGGGCAATGCATTGGTGAGTGGCAAAAAGACCAAATGTAATATATTTCTTTTGATATCCAAGGCAGTTTTTTTTTTTTTTTTTTAACAGAGCCAATTCATTATCTAATAAATTATATGATGTGCTACATTGATGGTAGTAGAACATTTGATGCAAAATAAGTTATGAGTTTTGTCCCTGAGTTTTCAAGTTTGAGCAAGTTTTTCAGATTCTTGGCAATGTTAAAACTAGAAATTTCTGCATGATTAAGAAATGAATGCTGTTCCAGGATTTTCTAGTGAAAAAGTTTTTATAACTTGATATTTTGGAGATTTAATTTTGTAACTTATTAAATTTAAGTTTCCCCTTAATAGGCTCTTCAAAAAGTACATGACTGCCCAGTAGGATCATTATCCTAGAATAGTCCATACTGATGGACTTATGTAAAGAAATTCTTATTATGTGTGCTTTCCGTAATAGGAGAGCCTTTATTTTGCTACTGTCAGTTTATTGAATAGAGAGTACAGCAAATTAAAAATGCTTATAGATAATATAGAATATTATCTATAAAGAAATAGCCACTGTATTTTTAAAGTCAAGAAGTTTGTTCAGTTAAAATATTGAAAATCTATAACTGAAATGTGACTAACCAGACCACCTACTCTGTACTTTTAGGGGAAATATACACAAAACACATTAATAGCATGAACTTAAGTAATATCTGCAAATATATTTCAGTGTATATGGGTCAATATATATTGAATTGTCTCTTTTTCTAGATGTATTAACTAAGTAATAGAATAGCCAAACATATATGATATGGTGTAGCATTACTACACTAAGAATACTAACTAACCCATTTATGAAGTATTTACAATCCAAATTGAATCAAGAGGTGAGTTTTCCTTAGTTGTACGAAACTGGTTACCTAACTTACTTGATGTTGTTTCACAGTACAAAAAGGTTTTTATCTGTGAGTTGTTTGCTTAGTTCCTATAGAGCAAACTATTGTAACCATTTCCCCAAAGTGTTGTTAAAGGAATGGCATTGATTATTTTTTCTGAAACAGTTTCAGAAAAAATTCATTTAATAATCAGAAATGAATAAGCTGCATTTCAGAGAATGAAAAGCCAGTGGATGGTAATTTCATACATTATTTGTGTATAAATGAGTACACATAATGTGAATTGATGATGATGATGATGATGATGATGATGATGATGATGATAAAAACTTGGGCCTATAAATTTGAAGTACATACTTAGGTACTAGCCCCCCTGCCCCCAGTCCTATTTCCTATATGATTGCTAGACCCAACCATATATATATATACTATTTCAAGCCCTAGATAAACTGAAGGACATAACTTTGAAAAAGGTAGGAGATAGTCTTCAAATTAACAAGCATTTATTTGTTGTTCTGTTTTCAGTACCAGTGGTAAGAGAGAGTAAATGTTGATTCTTTTATTCCTTGCTTCATTGGTGATGAATTGAAGCAAATTTGATTCAGACAAGCAATCTGGTGGAATAATGCGGAGCCATCCACCAAAACATTTGTACTAATCAATCAATGCAATAAATTAGAGCTACAAGGAAGACATTGATCCAAGCGGATCATTAACAGTTTTAACCAACTGATCTAAGTAATAGTGCAAAGGAGAGAACACTATCAAGATGTTGCTTTTCAGATCTGGTTATTACTACTGCAAATGCCTGATTGCTACTTGTTCCCATTTCAACTGTTTATGACTTTGGCTCTCTTGTACTATTGAAAGCAAAGAAAAAGGATCAATTAAGTGGTTAAAAAAAAAAAAAAAACAGGAAAAATTATCCACATTTCCTGCACTCCATTTACAAAGAGGTCAGTCACAAAGGGAGGAGTAATGCTGCGGCCCCACAAAATTAATCAGGTAGAAGGCAGAATGGATGATACATGTTCTATGACAAAGTGCATGACAGAGATTTACATACAGGCCTGTAGCCTTGTTTAAGACACAGGGCTAGAGAAGGAGATCTGAGAAACAGCATAGCTTGAATGCACATAGTTCTTAATTATCCATAGCATGTTGACATCACATAATTGGTATCCCAATTTTTAATAATATTTGATCATGGACTTCAGCATGTGGAAAAATGCAAATCATTGTCTGGGCCTAGCATTCATAATGGCAACCATATATGATAATCAATGCAAAAATACTTGGTAAAGCCATTTCATTATCAAAGTTTATTCAAGTAGTGCTAATACTCTTAAACATAGCACCTTTACCTTCTATTACATCAGGCTATATCATGCGATCTGATGTATTTCTGTGTATAGACATGTATGTATACATTTATCACTATATGTATTTTTAACTTCATTTTATGAGTGCATATCTATTCCTAAGAGAATGGGCATTAGGATGGCGGTGGAATCTAAATTTAATACATCTAGAATCATAAACCTCTGGAAGGTGAGTTAACGAATGGCCTTTCTTGGGAAGAGAAGATGAAGGTATAATTGAAGAGTTTGAGTGAGAAGTTTTGAAAACACTGAGAGTTAGGAGCTCACAGAATGTGATAAGCATGTGATAAAGACCAAAAAGGAATGCCAAGGCCAGTTGGATAGGAGGTCTGTGACAGTAGGAAGGAGGGGACATTTCAAGACAGTCGATCATAGAATCAAATGTTATAGGTCAAGTAGAATAAAGACAAAAAGAAAGTCCATTGGATTTGACAATTTTGAGCTCTGAGAAACAATTTTGATAGACAACTTGGGGTAGAAGATGTTATCATCATATTGGTCATGGTTGAAAACAAAACCTAACACTCTGGCGTATGTGGTGTAAGCGCTCAGTGTTGGCTGAATTGAATTGTAATAAATGACTTTTTATGCTGATTTCATACAACATTTATCAGACTGGCAAGGACTGAATTTTTGTTTGGGAAAAAAAAAAGACTGCCTTTTTTCTTTTCTAGTACATTATCATAACCTTGTTTTCTCCTTGTTTTGACATTTCATTCTATTTTCACATATCCCTGACATCACCAAGAACCCAAATTTAACCTCACATAAATTTTATTGTTGGGAACCTGATAATCTCAGAAATAAGGGTCATAAAAGAGAAGCTGTTAATTGTATAAATATAAACTATGCATTTAAAACAATGTCTCCTCTAATGTATTTATCATTCTTAATATAAAATATTGCTATAAAATCAAATGGGTTGTTACCCATAAAGATGAGGTCTCATAAAGATGAGGTCTGTTACTCATAAAGATGAGGTCTGTTACTATATATAATGTATATATAGTATACATAGTTATATACATATATTCTTTGTTGTGCTTTTAGTTTTCATATTTCTTTCTAGTCCTAGTTTCTTTTCTTTTTCCAAGGCATTTTAAATTATGTCCCATATCATGTGCTCCCTTATAAAAAATTAGGAGATCCACCTAAAATTTTGGAAACTTAGTCTTGCTATTTATAGTATGTTAATACTACTAAGCCTTTATCTTTAATTTTAGACACATTTCATTTACCTTTAAAAATTACATAAACAAAGAACAGAAAGCCATGATGCCATTTCAACAAACCTTGGATATTCATGTGATTTGTAAGTCACTTCTGGTGCAACTGCTGCATTAAATACGGGTGTTATGTTTGAAAAGATACTAACTAGCCTCCTTTAGAATGCTGTCTGACTACTCTGATATTTCATTATTTTCTTCAGTCCAGGGATGAAATGGATGAATGGCTCTTAATTATAGTATCCTGGTGACTTTTTTTTTTTTTTAGCCCATTTTTCTGGATAAGCATCAGCTAATCTGACAAATCATGAACAGTTTACTCTATAGTTTGGTTGGGATTCAGTTACTGGCTGGAAACTGCAGGGAACATAAAGAGCAATGTGTGCTGATAAAATGCTTTGGGTATTTACCATGCCTGTTTTCAATTTTAATCAGTAACCTTTATGGAGAACTATAAACAGAGGATTCACTGACAGATGTATTTTTATACATTTACCTATAGCACTTCAAACATAAATGGGCCCCATGTATCAAATTTACATTCCTGAAATCTAATTGTGTGTTTGCCTAAGAATTTTCTTCTGAATCTTTACCATGTGGAAAGGACTTCTCTGTAACATTTATTTTTATTTACAACAATATTAGTAATATTTATTAGAATTAGGTAAGAACATTTGTGATGAGCCCTTTAATTGCCTATAGGATATAGTGCAACATAGGTTTGATTATTTTGATTGTCTTTTCATTTGCAGGATTTTTATTTTATACTGGGATGGTTGATTTATTGAGGAGAATTTGACTCTATATATATATATATTTTAAGTTTAAATAAAACAAAGTGTAAATTTTTGGAAACGTTACATAGTTTTTAGCGTTTGTAATAGTACATTAATATTTACATTATTATTTAAAGATTTCTGTCTAACAAAAATATTTCACCTTTTGTGCTAAGGTTATTAATTTTTTCCTGACAGTAATTGTCCTTTTTTGTGTGAATTCCATATGCCCTGAACTAGATGGCATAGTTTTGCTGTTCAACATTAGTTTGTGCTTGCAAACAAGAAAACTGTTACACATTTTCTTTATACAGGTTACTAAAAGCAAAATGTGTTCATTAGTTAGAGCCAGCAAATGAGTAACATGTAAGGCCATATTTTGCAATAACTATCATTTAATTGGACATTTTGTTTCATCTATCTGCTCTTGGGTATGTAATAAACACACCTAAGAGAACCTAACATGGAAATTAGATTTAGTATCCCTCTGGGTAACTGAAATTACCCTGCTGTTGTTATAAAACAGTGTATTTTTTTATTATTCTTAGACTGTAAATATGTGTATTGACAATAAAGAATTAATAGCACATCCAGGAAGACTTTATTTAATAATGATGATGTAAAATATTTTATGCCATTCGATATATCTAATTTATAACTGTTTGATTACCCCAGCATGTCTTTCATCTGCCAGAATTGTGCCCTGGGGACTAGTCAACTGATTAATTCATCACTTGTTCTTTTATGGTTGCAATCCTCATTATAGTATGAACATGGAGTGATCTTTTCTTCTGAACGCTGCCAGCCAACTGGTTCCAGTCTAGTTGACCTTTGTTTGTAACTATGATCCTAATGGTTTTTCTATTGGCTTCTGTTTCTAATAGGTTATATTACAATCTACCTTTTTGTCTTATGGTATCATGATGAGGATAGGACAGCAAGAGTGAATTCCACACCTGCAATTACAGAGTTTTATAAAAAAGGAAAGACCTGCTTCAAGTTAACCTGTAGGCTTTCGTAAAATGCCTTTTGATTTATCTGTCACCTGATCCATCAGCAATGAATAATTTTCATGGAAGGTGCACTTTAATTACATTCCCATTTGACTTGCATTATCAAGCCCTATCTAGGTAATTAATCTCACCAAGTATCCAATTTCGGCCTTTATTGCTGGCAGGCAGGCCTCCTGAATTATGTGTGCTTGAATGGGTCTTGGGTCTTTAACCACGCAGACCCTGAAAGAGATCTGGGGTCTTCCAAATGCTGGAACATGTCTTAGAAGTTTTTGTCTTAGATACTGTGATTAAATTATATTTGACATCACAAGTACACTCCATAAACAATAAAGCCTATAGATTATTACAATCATGAAAGCCTTCACTTCTAGGTGTAGCCAATCTGCATGTCATTTTGTATGTTGTGGATATGTGCTAAATTGTTAACTGTAGCTAACATCTTTATCAATCTGCTGATATAAATTTGCCACAGTTACCACCTAAAATTTTTGGGTTAAAAGATGATTAGATAAAAATTAGAATGACTTACAATTAACATGCTTTCTACAATATACTCTGTTTTCTACAATTTTCTTTATTCTGAATTAAAAGACATCTCACCTTTTATGTTTTCCCTATCTTTATGTTTTGATGATATTCATTCCTTAAGTACTTACAGTGATTAATGCCAAAACTCAATGATATTACCAACTTAGTTTACACACAAACATATACAATAATTCTATAATTTGCCTTTCTGTTATAGTCTTGTTTTATAATTTAGTGAACACATAAATGTTTTATAATTTTCTAATTTAAAAATTATGTTTATAGTTTATATAGTGTTTTACTTCTCTACTCTGAAGATATTTGAAAAAATACTGGAGCTCCTTGAAAATCAAATTAAAATATAGTACCAGTAGATTTGACTGTCTGCTTGAAGGCGATCTAAATATCTGACAACATTTTAAGCCATAGCTTGCCTGATGAGAAGAAGAGAAGACAGTCCAATCTGTAGTAGACCAAATAGGTTATAATGTTTACCAAGTAAGATATTTTGAAAAATTTGGATTGATGATACTGGGAAAAAGATGAGTACTTTTCCAGCTTCTACTATCACCCCTATATAATTAACTCCATAAATCTCTGCTTCTAGCCCTTACCTGTCTCACAGAGCCCTGCCCTGCACCTCCACAGGCTATAGGTTATGAAAAGTTATAAGGATTTCATCAACTAACCAAAACTCTACACAGCTAAACTTTATTTTTAAAAAATATCTCTTAATGTGTAACTTCAATTTGACCCTTTCTTTTTATGAAAATAATTGAACACATTTTAATGTAATATATGTTAACATTTAACATTACTTGGTAAAAATCACATGGTATTTCTTTATCTGTTTCCCTTGTCATTTAGAAATGAATCTTCTGTTTTTACTCACAGTGATTTCGTTGCAAGAATAAACATATTTTACCATCCATAATATTTCTGGAATGGGGATGCAATAATTTAGTTCAATGTTATTTTGATTAGATATGTTCATGCAAATTGCTTATAAGCTACAGGATAATTTAATTCAGGATTTAACTTGGTCAGGAAGACTCATTACTGAATGGTTTGCTACTGTGAATTCCTCAGTAAAGTGTGTGCATGCATACATACTTATATACACTTACACACATGCACACACTGATATGTATATAACATGTATGGATATGTATGCATTCATAGTATAAATTTTAAAGAAATTTTCTCCTCTGTGAATATACTATTAACATATACTACCCCTAATAATTGGGTATATAGTATCACTTAAATAGATTTCCTCTTAAATATTAATATCTAAACAAACAATTTATGGCCTTTTTACAGCTGTCCTTACCATTTAGTTTTTTGGGTTTTTTTTTGGCACTTTGAATCATGAGAGTTTATATTTTTCAGCAAATAGTATTATTTCCTGTTAAACCATTTTGAATTGTGAGTATAGCAAATATAAAGAATTTAATGTTTGCAGATAAAAGAATTGAGGCTTAAATAAGAGAGAGTATTTGAATAAAATATTGCAGTGAATCAATAGGGTCTAGTTTAGAATTTTAGGAATGTTTGTTAACAAAAAACATTTCATCTGAGATATTTTGCTTCTCTTCACTATGTTGCTAGATGTTGATTTTTCTCAGTGTTTTTACTTGCCAAAAATATGTATTGCTTAGGCTGTTTACATAGTCACTAAATATATTGAGCTGAGCAGATTATTTACCTACATCAAAATAAAATCAGCTTCTATATAACAGTGCATATAGAGAAAAATAAACTTAAAAGACATGTCAGGCAAGTTGGACATAGAACTCTGGATTTCGAATCAGAATATTTCAGTTCAGTTTACCAAGTTGCTTTTTGACCTTGGGCAGCAATCTCTATATTTTACTGGTTAACCTCAGTATTTCATGAAGCAATACATGAAAAAGTGTTTTATAAAATAAATGCTTTGCAGTTTTCAGTTGGTGATGTTGATATAGTAGAAGGCAGTTTTGACTAGCTATGCTATAAATTTTACTGACAAAGCACAATCTTGGTAAAGTTAGCAAACTAATGTTGATTATACTACAAATTAAAGTTGGCTTAATTCTCACAAAATGTAGCCCTCTCAATAACCAGACATTTCTGTAAACCTATTTCTGGGCTAAATCATCATAATTCAGGAAATTCCAGGAATTAATTAATAAGAGGTGTATTAGATATAATTGATTTCCTAAAATTAACTTTGTACTCTTAAGATACTATCTTGCAATAAATCAGTTTTCATAGTTATACTTTTAGAACGGGATGGTAAATATCAATGTTATATTTTATCACTTTATTTTAAATTAAGTAGTGTGAAAATATGTTGGTACTTTATGGTACTGTTTGTGTATGGATATGGATTATATAAAATTTAACATTTATTTAATTTTTCATAAAACTTAACTCTCTAGATATATAAATAAATGTTATAACTACATATTTTATTTACTGCTCTATCAGAATACAGGGCCTTTTCTACTAAGGTACTCAATTTATGTTTTATTTTGTGAATAAGAATATAAAGTTGGAAGAGGATGATTTGATAGAAATAAATTGAAAAGATTTTTAAAGGTCAATAATCTTGACAATAATCTTTAGCTGTTTAATTTTTTAAAGAGATATTCTAGTATCCATCTCCATTAAATAAATAAGAGAATATAAAATGACCCATCTTTGTTTTTTATTACTTCTTAATCTTCAGATACAGTTGATAACTTTGAGGAAATTTTAAATATTTGGGAACATCTACATTTGAAATTTAAGCCCACTTATGATAAACTGGGATTAGGAGAAATGTGATTTATTGAAATATTAATTTAGAGATAAAGTTTAATTTTGATGCTTCAAATATGGTCTAGAATCAGGAGAATATTCCCTTGTGTGGTTCTGTACGAGCTTATTAAAGTGCCAGAAAATTATTCTCATTTAATGTATCTGATTGGTTTCCACTTTTCCATTGGTTCTTTCTTTGTTGGCTAGAAAATGAGCCCTTAGCTGCACCTTTATGCACACACGCTCTGCTTAGATAACTTTAAACTGTTGCGGGGAGGGCATGAAATAGGAAGCCAAGAGATATAAAACACAAGGGGAAAAAAGGAGGGAGAAGAACATGCGTTCTATTTTTGGACAGAATAGTGAATGATAGCAGTACCTGACTGACCTATAACTCAGAGTTGTTTTCTTTGCTTTTTACATTTCTACCCTCACGGGGTGTTGTTGATGGGCATTTCTGGCAATGTGACAATATTCTTGAGTCTCCTGTTCTAGACTTATATGCTGTTTGACATGTTAGGTCTCTTCTCTTTTGATCTTCCCTCTCACCACCCTCTCTTTTTCTCTCTCTTTCCTGCCCTTCCTGCCTTCCCATTTGTTTTGGTGGTGAGCAGCTAGGTACAGGAAAAAATATGCTACAATATGAAACCACTATTCCAGTATCACAAGAATCCTATAAATGGTGAACAAAGAACAAGTTGTTCCCCGAGAATTCATTTCTTTGCCTCCAGAATGCTGCTGCTTTTTTCATCCTGTGATATTTACTTCCCTCTCTGAGGTACATCTAACTTGAGAGCTGCAGGTTTGAGATCAGTGGTGAGAATAACAACAGACTTGTCTGTGATACTGTCCTGTTTGATATGGAAAAATATTGGAATATTTTCTTTTCCTGCTAGCTTTCTATGACAGAAATCTCTCAATTATGTACTGAATACGGTTATACAAATGTGGATGAGTGTTTTTAAAAAGTAGTTGTTAGAGGCCCTTTGAAAACAGAATTTCTTTCCTTCAGACGCTTAAACATTTTAGTGAATAAAAAAGCAGCACTTGGTCCAAATGCATTTTATATTTGTAAAGGTAGCCTTTTCTAAGGGTAGATTTGGCCAAAGAACTACCCACAGAAAAGTAGGTCTCATTTCCAGAGAATAAAAGTGGAGTCTTTTGTTACATCCTTATTCAACCAGTGTGTAAACACCTCCACTTACTACAAGATCTTGTGATTTTGACCTTTTGGAAATGGTGTGCGGTCACTGGAACCTTGCTTTTGATCACTGGTCATCTTTGACATTATTGAGCAACCTTATCCTTGAGGATCTTTCTCTAGTGTTCTGAGTCAGTCTCCCATGGGAGAAAAGTGAGGTTTTGAATTCTGGATTTGAAAACAAAGCCGCAATACAGTCTTCTGTTGTTTAAGATATCTTCTGTGAAGATTCTCACTGTACTGAATGTGCCTTCAGCCAAATGCAGTAAAGGACACCATCTGGTCACTTTTAATTACTCGTTTATACATCACACATGCCTTTTTCCTAATGACTCCCAATTCCTGTCCCTATAGATAGCAAACAAAGGAACAGGTTAGCTGATATAAGCTTCTTTGTGTTTTCTTTCTTTCCTGTGGTATATTATAAAGGGTTTCCAATTTATATAACTTTAAACATCCTTCAGACTTATGGTAAAATTGTTCAATTTGAAGAAGGATGCCATTCAAAGCAAGAGGTTACTCTTGACTGCTTAAGTGGTAGCTGCTAAAGGAGCTGGTTTTGGGGAAAAACTGTCCTGTTCTTATTGTCTAGCTGTACATTTAACTACCCACTAGGTTTTCAAAGGGATGGAAACACTGTGTAGAAGCAGCTTGTAACGTGTGACAAATGAATAGAATCTGAAACTTACATGTATGCCTTGAACTTGCCTTGTTTACTGATGATAAAGTCATTGAGGTGAGTGTAAGGAATGTTCCTGTGGGCAACCCTAAAATTCAAGGGCAATGTTGTAAATAAAGTTATATGATGGTTGTTATTATTTTTTCCTTATATCAAAAGGCCTTACAGAAGTTGAAAGGCTCAAATATTTTGTTACTCAAAACACTATGTAAAGTGTTTAATTCCCCCCCCCTTTGGTAATACTACTTATAAGTATACTTTTAAAACATATAAATTATAATTAAACATTATCCATTTTGCATTGGGTGGTAAGGATAATATCTGTGCCTCTTTTCTAGGTGATAGAAAGATACATCCTGTGTCTATCCTGGTTCCTATTCAGATCTGTAGCCCACCATCTCTGTAGAAAATAAAGAGATGAGCCCTGTCAGGTTTGGCTCAGCAGTTAGAGCATCGGCCCTTAGATTGAAGGGTCTTGGGTTTAAGCCCAGGTCAAGGGCATGTACCTGGCTTGCAGGTTCGATCCCCAGCTCCAGTCAGGGTTTTGCTGGAGGCAACCAATCAATGTGTCTCTCTCACATCGGTGTTTCTCTCTCTCTCTCTCCCCCCTCTCTCTCTTTCTCTCTTTCTCCCCCTACCTGTCTTCCACTCTATCTAAAAATCAATGGAAAAACATCCTTGTGTGAGGATTAACAAAAAATAAATAAAACTTTTTAAAAAGAGGGATGAAAAAGGAGTTTCCCCTTGAGTGATTTGTATCTTAATAATCTCTTTTTCATTATTAAAGAAATAGTTCCTATATCTCTAAGTTTTTACTAAATACAAAGGAAATTGATGTAATTTATAGTTATGTTAGTAAAATATTATCAGCATAAGAATTTAGAAAGTACAACTTGTTCCCAGGTATCTATTTAAAAATAAAAAACAAAAACTGGAAGAGTATTGCAGTGTCACTGAATTATGGGTTAATTTGTGGGCCCAATAGGTTTTTCCCACTTGCCCCTTTCTTTTTCTTACCACTCTATATCTTTTCTGGTGGTCTCCCTCACAAAACACAGATGTTTTTAAATATAATTATTTCAGTGCTATTTTTTTTTTGAAGAAAAAAAAAGTAATTCCTTATGTCCCATATAACACCCAGAATTTTAAATAATCCTTTGTAATTATAATGTAAATACCACTGAAATTGTAAAATTTTAAATAGAATTCATGTTCGAGGTTTGGTCAGGGCAAAAAGCTTATATTACAGCCCTGGACAGATAATACATCACATGTGTGGATGATTATGCTTTACTTTGGATGAAAACTCTCATTTCATTCTAATACTAAAAACAGAAGTAGAGAGAATTTTTATGATATTTCTTGAGTACACCCATACATTTCAAGAGTAGAAAAAGTAAGATTGGAGTTACATAAAATATATTTAGGGATTCAGTCCTGCCTGTTAACAATTTATTGACTCCCTAGGTATCAAACTCAGCAACAGTTTTGTGAAGGCACATGTTATTATTCAGAACGCAGGCAGAAGGCAAGCAAATCGCCCAAGGTGATAGGCTATAAAGTGGCTGGGTGAGATGACCAGCGGGGTCACACAGCCCTTGGTTATGTTACCTCTCCTCTTCTTGATTTTGTAGTTGTGCTGTCCTATTTCTGGGGGGGGAAAGTCAATTATAAAAAAAATGTGATACATACTCATACTGGAAAATTTCTAAATACAGTCAGCATATCGCAATCTACATTTCTTTTGGATTAAGTGTAAAGGTGAAGCATGCAAATTTATTTGTTGTTATCAAGGAAAGAAATTTATTTTCATCACACTTTTAACCTTTATATTTGTTGGTTTGATTCAGAGCCTCCTATTTGTAATGCATGGATGATTTCAGCCCAGAGTAGAAGCAATGATAACATCTAACATGCTGCTTTGGACTTTTTTTCAGCATTAAGTGTTAAATTTGCTCTCTAGTAATTGGAAAATATTTTAAATTGTAGGTGTATTATATGCAAGTTAGAGAATTATCTAAATAAATATAAAATTGATATAAATAAAAATATATATTAATTTATATTATTTTGATGACTTTGAACCAACATTTTTTGTTTTAAACGAACACTTTCAACAATTTATTTACTTTAAATTTCTGCCAGATTATATTGTTGATCATATCAGTTTATTTGACAGTTCAAAAATACCCTAAATAATATTTTTACTTAATTGTATTGAAAACTTAAGGCATTTAAAAAATATATTTCTAGCTTTTGCCTTCAGAATTTAAGAACTATTATTAGAATATGCACAAAACCAGTACTAAGATTTATACAAACTTACTTGCTTTTGCCTTGGACAAATATATTCCTATGTAGCACAAAATTAAATTAAATTTATAGTTGAGAACCTATGTAGAAGCTACATATAATAAACATATAAGCCAGCTAGCACAGAGAGAAATGGCATTTGCCATTATTGTTGATTATGTCAGATTAATGATTACAGATACACAAAGTTCACATTCTATAAATAACTGATCGTTTTTATAGTGTGTTCTCTTTTTGGTCATAGCTAGAATTAGCAGAAATGTACCTTGCCAGAGTGAAGGTAAGAAGAGTTATAATTTCCACTATTTCATTTATTATATTTTATGACATTATTATTAATTTATTAATTTTCTCAAGAAGACTTTTTATTTATTTTTACTTATTGTGTGCTTGATTCATTTCCACTCCTTGGCTTCCACCAGGTCCACTGACCTCCACTGGAAACTTATTTGGTGTCCAATTCTGTGAGAATATTTTTAAACAAGTGCTCTTATTAAATGTGCTTTCTAGAGTCAAACACAACACTGTTAGGAACATAATACATATTTCTTGAGAAAATATATTAATACATGATTTATATTGAATTGAACTATATGAATACATGTGACTTAGATTTGTCTATGTTCCCCTTAAAGCAGAGTTGATATAATGAAAGCCTATTCGTTCAGTATTGGCTTGTGGATACTATGGAGCAGATAAAATGACAGTGTTTCACAGCTGGAAAGTGAAAAATACATATCTTTGAAGAAATAATACATTGATAAACTAAATGTACAATGTAGTGGCATTGCTATTTGCCACATACACATTATATTGAGGAACGTATTGGGTGAGAAAGCACCACTGCCTCAATAGCTTGTATATTTCAAGTGAAATAATTCTTTCTCAGTTATTCACACTGTTTCTTTAACTCTCCAAGATCATTTCTGTGAAAAATATTTATGTGTGTGTACATAAATAAATCTATGCATTCTAGAAGGAATCTCCCTTTCTAAATAAGATCTAAAAGAATAAAAGACCTATGTGTATGTTTGATTTGAGTGAACTCCAGATCGTGCTTTTTATATTTGTTTTCTGCTAAAGATATTATCTGCATATTCCAAGAAGGCATGTGTTCAAGAGTTGCAGAATTTGGAAAGGGTTTATGGGTGAAGAAAACTGAGAAAAGACATTTTGAGTTAGCTAGAAGGAAATCATTGGCGACCTTAGAAAACATGGTTTTATTATAGTGGTGTGAACATATATGTGGAAAATAAAACTAGCAAATAACTAGTAAGGCCATCTTTGTTTACTTCTTTTTCTAAAGTACAGTGATATCCCTATTTGTAGTATTCTGATTTATACTTTTTTTTTTTTTTTGCCAAAAGTTAAACCTAAACCATTATAGGTTTACTTCATTCACATATTGCCAATTTACATTCCAAAACTTGCAATACTTTTCTTCAAATAGCCATTGCTTTACTGAAGTGTTTGATCTATAATCTCGCTTTCAAATGTGAACCTGATCAGACAGATCTTCTAATTAAAGCCACTTAAAAAATACTCAACATTGATTAAGTGTGTATGTTCTTCATACTGTAAAGTCCTAATGTTACTGTAAAATTGCACTGGTGGAGTCTCTCTGTTGCTAGTGGGAGTGAGGTTCTTGCGACATCTTGAGAAAAAATAATTTTTTGACTCATATGGGAGAACGAGTGATTTTCATTTGCATAGAGTTATATCCCTTGGTTTCCAAAGTCCCATTTCCCTTAGTCCAGTCCCAGAAAAGGGGTGGCTGGGAACTGAGCAGAGCTAGAAGCAGAGCCAGTGTCCAGAGTTTCCATTACATGGTTGAGTTGAGTCCAATGTAGCATCAGGCTAGTCACAGTCCATTAGTCCATGGTGTGGAGTCCACATGGCTTGGGCCACACAGACAAATGCAGGGGAATACTCCCCCTGCAACAAGAGAGCTGAGAGCAGGAACTCCCTTTGTTCAGGAGTTTAAATATCAAATCTCCCGCATTTGCAGTGGGCACGCCTAGTCTGGCCACTGACTTGCTCCTAGGTGTGACTGATAGGTAAGCATCTTCCCGTGTCACCTAGACCTTACTGGGCATGTGTCTATTATCCAGTCCCTTACCCCTGCTTCTTTCCTGTTAATTAATTAATAACCAGGTTATTACAACAGTATCACTGAGACCAGTTCCAGAGTAAGGAGTCAATAAATCTTTGGCCCCTTTTGAGATACCTTCTAGATTGATGCCCAAGCTAACAAAGAATAAAAGAAATAAAATGTTTTGCCCTTAAAGAGAGTCACCTTCTTACTATGATTATTACCTTATGTACTGTTTCAAAAAGACGTTTAATGACTATGTTTAACATTGTATAACAAGGATTATTCCCATTTCCTTTAGTAATCTCGCCCCTTAGCCCACTGACTGTGACATTTTTCTCCCTTCCACCCAAAGCATAGTTTTTCTTTTCACCAATGTGAAGTGGTAGGTCTGGTTATACTTTAGGTGAGAGTTTATATTGTAATACAGACGGAGCTCAAGTTTTTGTGCTTCATTTTATTGTACTTCATAGATTTTTTTTTTGTTTTTTTTTTTTACAAATTGAAGGCAAGACCCTCCATGAGCAAAATTACTACATCTCACTTTATTGCAATACTCACTTTCTTCAGTGGTTTAGAACCAAACCCGCAATATCTCTAGGTATGGTAGTAATTTAATTCAATATTATTGCGTAGTATCTTCTGCTCCAAGCATGAGTCTTTGTTTTGTTTTTTGTTGTTTTTTTTTTTTTATTTCACTTCAGCTGTTGAGTTTACTGGAAAGATGATGGGCCCTCCAGTAAGATGACCTGGTTTTACTTGCTGGTTGTGCCACATTCTCATTGTATGAAATAGACTATGCATACAGAAAGATTATCTTATACATAGAGTTATCAAAAATAGTTGATAAGATGACAAGAATATTTGAGGAAATCCAGGAAGTCACTAAATTTATTTGACATGAGCCATACTTTCTAATGGATGCAATGTATACTTTGGGAAATGTCTCCTTCTTTTTTTGTAAATGTCCCCTTCTTCAATTTGTAAAAATACCAGAAGTCTACAAAGAATAGCTAATTGGGAAAGTACATTAAAAAAATCAAACATATCAGAATTCACAATTTATGGTATAGCACTCACTTTTTTTATTAGGTGTGGAGTAAAATTCTTGGAAGATCTCTTGAACCATATGCAATTGCTGTGTTCAGGGTCTAAAAATGATGATTTTATTTCTACATTTGCATTCACATTGCTTATGGTCTGGCTTAGATGTTAAATGATAAAAGTTTTCAAACTTTTATGTCTGAAATAAAAAACTACTAATAATAATCAGCAATTAAAAATTTTAGTTATTTTGCTTAAAAGATAAATAATAAATGTTTTGTGGCCATTGCCTCATTCAGAATTTAGAAACATACTCTGTAGTTTTGTATGAATTACTTATATCATTACAGTAGAGATCTGAAGAAGGAATATATTTATTCAGTGTAACTAATACCAAAATATAAAATTTCTCATTGAGACAAAAGTTAAAATTAATCATAACAAAAATACACATTACTTTATTAACCTCAGTTTCACAAGGAGTTAGTTCTTTGTGTGTGTCAAAATGATGAGACTTTCACAATTATGGTGTCCTCACTACAAGTTGGTCTTGATAATGAAAGATGAGCATGGTTTTTCCAGTGCAGTTTTGGTTAATTTCTTCTACAGAGTATGCCCTTTTTTTCTCATGCTTTTTAAAATTTTGTCTTTAATTAGAAACTTAGAACTTTGCCTATTTTGTTGTTTAATCAAAGCATTATTTTGACCATGGTGTCTGTGTAGTTTGCTTAAGAAGACAATGCCATCTTTCACTCCCCTGTCCCCAGAGAATCTTTCTCCTACCGTTAAGTTGTGTGCTTAGAGGGTCTGAATTCATTATGTAGAGCTCCCATGGGAATTCTCTAATGAGAACGTGTTATTACCCAGAGTGAACAGTGACCCTCTTACGCTTTAAAATTGCTATAACTCAGGAACCAATGTCCTAGGAGAAATCTTGTTATCCAAAGATAATAATGCTGGGTAAGACCAGCTACCTCTATTTTGAGAGGGAAAAATCAATAGAGTGTGACATATGGTGTACTTCTAGGACAGTGTGGATTCCATCACACCAAAATTCTTTCAACTGGTGAAAATTCAGTAGTGGAATGTTTTCTCTTAAAACTTTCATTCATTCTTTTATCGTTCAAAAATCTTTATTCAGCATTCATAAGTTTCATGCATTGTTTTAGGTGCTGGGAAAAGCAGTAGTCAAAAAAAAAAATCTGCCTTTAGCTTTTAGTGGAAATTAGATACACAGGGTAGAATAGACAAAAGTATATTCAATGTGTAAAATATTTAAAAATTAGACGATGTTGTAGGAAATGCATAAGCAGAGTTTCAGAGGGTTGCAGTTTTTAAAAGGTTGTCAGAAAGGCTTCATTGAGAAGATGGCAATTGAATAAAAGCACGAGCAAAATACAGAAGCAAAACCAAAAGGAGGAAGAGTGTTCCAGTCAGCGGTGCAGGGTGTGCAAGTTCCCGAGAAAAGAACATACACGGCGTGTTCATTGAGAGGTGGGTCTCGCTGTTGGGGGATGACAGAGGAGAGCAGAAGTAGAGTCCAGAGTGTTAATGAGGTTAGAGGCTGCTGTGTTGGTCCTTGTGGGTCATTATAACCACTGGCTTTAGATGGAGATAGAAAGCCACTGAGTATTGAACAGAGGAGTGACATCATTCTACTTCCATTTCAACAATATCATTTGGCTGCTATGTTAAGAATAGATAAGAGGGGCTCAAGGACGGAAGCAGGAGATTAGTTTGGGAGGCTATTGCAGTCCTCTAGAACAGAGGTGACGTTGGCTTGTGCAGACTATTAGCAAGGGGCTGATAAGGGCTGGTGGTTGGAGTCTGGATACACTTTGAATATAGAGTCAACAAGATTAGCTGACTGTGGAATGTGAGACATGAAAGAGAGAAAACAAGAGCGACTCAGAGTATTTTAGCCTGAGAAACTGAAAAGGTGATATTGCTAATAACTCAGATGCAGGGGGACAGGGTTTGTTTGTTTGTTTGTTTGTTTTTTCACCCATGGTTGGATTTTTTACATTTTATTTCTTGGTTCATTTCAATGACATCTGTCCTGAGAATACAATGAAGGGCTCTTTCTAGGAACAGCAGATTTGCAGGGACAAGCTTGAAGGAGAAGTTTAAGACCTCAGTTTTGGACATGCTCAGTTTAAGATGCCTGGAATAGTGATATAAATCTGGCATTAGCAGCATAGATATGGAAATTAAAGTAATGACACTAAATGAGATAATAGAGTTATTGAAATTTAAAAAGAGGGTTTAGATCTGAGTGCCAGGACACTGGGTGATGAAGAACAATCAGAAAAAGTGACACAGAATGGACAGCCAGTCAGATAGGAGGAAAATTCCATTTAATGCCCTGAAAACAAAGAAAGTGTTTCAAGGAGGAGGCAGTGATCTGTGTCAAACAAATGTTAATAGCCCTGCAAGGCGAGGAGTGGGAACTGAACTTTGGATGTAATAAACTCAGTATGAGTCTAGTGGCCATCAGAACATCTCATATGTCTTAGATTGCACTAATCTTTAACTCAGTCCTATACTATGGATGCCAATTGAAAGAATGGGTTCAGCTAACTTAGAGAAAACTGAAGAAGATATTACATTAATCTTCAAAAAACTATGAAGTTTATATCTTAGAAAGTTTTATTTAGTTACAATTTGTTGTTTCTGTCCATTCATTTGTTTATGCAATAAATATTACATGCCTGGGAGGTTTCAGACACTCTGCTAGCCACTGGAGATCAAGAAGTATGCACGGAAGACAAGATTTCTGTGTTCATGGAGTAGATGGAAGAATTTTAGTCCCAAACTGTGATATGCGATGATGAGATCACAGTTCACTGTGTATTCCCGCAGTAACAGGAGACTTGCTCGCTAAAAGGGATGAAGAGGGAAGAGAGAATACAATCTGACTTTAAAAACTCAAGGAATAAATGGTTTCTCAGTTTTAAAAATTGCTTTCTGTACTCGCTCCTGCTTTTAATTTTCAGTGAATTACTGGCAATCATCACACATGGAGAATTTGGGATCACATGGCAGCCTTTCTTCGAAGTTCAAGCTAGAGTATTCATTGGATATTTAATGCTCGTATTAAGTTCATTCAGGATCACTTCTTATATATGATTAAATGGCATTGAATATTGTGGCAGTGTTATATTGACATTCGGGCTATGTTTTTACTCATTTGTTAAACAAACATTTATTGAGTGCTTACTATATGTCGGGTCATTTGCAGAGAGCTGGGGATTCAGTGATGAAACGGTCATAGGGTCTCACAGAACCTAGGTTATTGAAAGAGACAGAGCCCAGTCTTTCCTTTTTCCTTCCACTCTCACTCTGAGGTTATTCTTAAGAGGCGTTCATTACATGTTCTTAGCCTATGCAAAGAATATCTGCTGTATGGCTAATGTTTGGTAAAGACATCAGGCAGTTTATAAATCTAGAATTACTATTCTTGAAACTTTGACGGATCTCATTGATGGCAATGACAAAATGTTGTGTCATGTTTCTCACTAAGCGAGGCATCAGTTCTACGTCTATCTTGAGCCAGAAAAGAAAACAGATAATTATTTAATCTCCTGTGTTTGATATAACCATTTTTCTTGGCAAATGCTTGAATTAAGCAAGTTTTCTTCATTGATATTTCTACGATTCAGAATCCTTTTTTAAGCCAATTAAATATATTCAGATTCAGCAAAGTACGTCTGAGTAAATATATTAAAGTATGTCAGTGTGTTCAAAACAGTTTCTTTTCTTTTTTTTACTGCAATTTATAAATATCTACCTTTTTTCAATATTAAGAAAAGTAGTAGCTTATTTTGTTGTAATATTTTATAAATTTCAATTACTAATTGTATATTTTATTTTTTATCTCGGTACCCTAGGTAGATATATCTTACTCTCCTCCCGTCCACACCCATTTTTTATCCTGCATAACCTCAGCCTTAGAAAAGGCATATTTACTGGAAATAATTTTTTTAAGAATTGTTATTAATAAGTAGAGAATAGAATAGTGAGGGGAAATCCATGGATAAAGGATTTGCGTGTCCCTCTTCTCCCTCTTACAAAAGGAACCTCTCTTCTACCCTTGCTAGGAGCACACAAACATTTTCTGCTGCTTCCTGGCCAAGGACTTGATTTGTAAAAAAAAATCTCAAAGTTCTGAATGCTTGCTTGAGTGCTCAGAAATGCAGATTTGTGTTTCTCTGTGTATATCTTGAAGACATCTTCGATTCTTTTCTTAACCATGCTTTTCTAATCTGAAAGTATGAACCCCTCTTACTTGCCCCAACACACACACACACACACTTGTTAAAGCATGGCCATTAATGTTATCTAAAAGTGATGTACACAGTTCTAAGAGTATGCAGTTTCCTGTTTCCAAACTTACCCCATTATGTTGTGTGAGTTTTGTGATCCTATTTTTGCCTCAGTGACAATACTGCTACATTATTATACTTTATGCCTCTCATCTGCTCTTGGGTTTCCTAAAATCTAATAATAGTTTATAGATGATTCTTCCCCAGCTAGAATATGTTAGCCACTGAGGTTTATGTAGTATTCTTTAGAACTGTCTTCGATTAATTTGATTTTCAGGTAGAAACTTTTTTAATGACTTGAGATTTCCTTGGCTACTCTGTATAACTGAGGCCAAATTAAAAAGCTTCTGAACTATTGATAAGTACATTTCTTGCTAATAAATTCATATGTAGGCAAATAAAGTTATCCCAGGACAAACAATGCAGACTTTTTAAAAATCGTTCTATCCATTAACATTAATTTTACAGGGTTTTTCCCCCTAAGCAAACACATCAAAAGACACAAGCAATATTTCTGTGCAAATCTCAGAAATGTTTCTTGTGCTCAAAAACTTCGTCTGTCCCTTTCTGGATGGTGGAAGATAACTTTTGATAAAATAGAGCAAGCAGACCACTGATAACACTTGGAGGTGGTTTTGTGTTCGTGACTAAATGCATGCGAAATATGTAAGTGAAAGGACTCCTGGAGTTAAGATTTTAATATTTCAGTTGTAGATAACTGTCTTTGAAAATATAGCTTTTTATACAGATTTGGTGTGAAAATGTTTAGTTGAGCAGATGGAGATCCAGCTGGTAGAGTATATGTTTGTCAGGGTATCTGGCATTTAGCTACATCCAAAAATGATATCAAACTGAAAGATGCCAAAGAGCAGCACTATATGAAAGCCAGTAGGATCAGTTAGGGGTAGTGTTCCCTCATTTCTGATTTTCTAACCTCGTAGGAATATATTTTAACTCGGATGGAATTTTTCACTCCAAATATAAAATCTGAGAATATGTAAATAAAATTGTCAAACAGCTGGCTTTCCAAAATCTTGATTGCAATAGGCCAGGAAACACATGCTACTTTGTGTTGAAATTTAGTACCTAATGAATAGTCTATATCTGTGAGCATACAAAATCATGCACATTTCCCAGAACTTTATATTCTATATACTTAAAATCATTATTTTGGTTTCAAGAGCTAAGCTGTAAGAAGTGGCAGAGGATAATGAGTAGAATACTGAGAAAAAGAAGGAAAGCATTTGGGGAAGAATGGCAGGAGTCCCAAATATATTTGAAAACATTTCACCCTATTGGATGCCAGTATTTAAGCCCACACTGAGGTGCATAAAAGGGCAACTGTGTATGAAATAATAACATGTATGTTCCTAAGTTATGGAACACGTACATTTGTTTAATTAATATAGTCTACTTACTCATTTCTTTCTTAGAGAGATGAATATTTAGCAATAGCCTATTTTACCAAAATAAAGTACATGTACTCAAAATCTTGTGTGTTACACACTAGAAGTTATTTGTTTGAATTGGGATCAGTGGGCAAAAGCCACAATTGCAGTTATAAAAAAATTTTCACATCATGTTTTTTGTTAGCTTTCCCCTTGGATACTGTATTAGTAAAATCTGAATTCAAGCTTTTAAATTAAATTCACTGAAAATGACCAATTTGATTGACTGCTATTTTATATGAGACCTAAACAGCATTAATAAATATATATATATATTTTTAAATTGTTTTCTTTATTGATTTTTTTTTTTAGATAGAGAGGAAGGGAGAGGGAGAGAGAGATAGAAACATCGATGAGAGAGAACATTGATTGGCTGCCTTCTGCATGCCCCCACTGGGGATTTGGCCCACAACCGAGGCATGTGCCCTGACCATCTAACTGGTGACCTCTTGGTGCATGGGTCGATGCTCAACCACTGAGCCACACCAGCTGGGCTTATTAAATATATCTAATAGAACTATTAAAACTGACATGCGTGCGCGCGCACGCGCGCGTGCACACACACACACACACACACACACAGTGGTGAACAGAATGTACTCTAAATACTTGAAATTGCTTACCATAGGGAGTAAAAGTATCTGCAAGTGACTTTTGGAAGGTTTACCATAGAAATTTATATAAATCACTAAATCCAAACATAAGTTTTGATCCTGATTTGACCCAATGACTGAACTCATGATTTAGGAACCCAAGTTTTAAAGGTATAAATTGGGATAAGATAGTCACTAACATGACTCCCTGATTCAGCCTTTGATATAACCAGAGCTAACTGCGCTGCTTTAAAATATTCCCTTACCAAAACACTGGGCTGGCAAAAACAGGACTGTCTTATCCTTAGTGAGCATGACGCAGTTCAGATTTAGAAATTGTTTAAGGAAGAATATGTTTCTGCAAAACTCTAGTATATTTATCAGTAAAGCACCCCTGTAAAATAAAAAATCATTTGGCCTCTCCAGGGAACTTTATATGTTATAAAACAAGGAAGAAGAATTGGTATGAATAGACTATAAAAGGTACTTACTTTCAACTTTCATGTAATTTTTTTATTGGAATAATTTTTCCTGAATTTAAAAAATAATACTAATTAATACTATATTTCCTCTCTTTAAAGACCCATCTTAAAATTTGCTTGTTTATATCACTTTTCTACAGTATAAATTATACATAGTATATTATAGATATGTAATATATAAATTACATATTGTGTAAATGATATGTATATACAGAGTAGGCAAAAATAGGTTTACAGTTGTTCATATGAAAAATAATGTAATAATTAATAAATAGTAATACAATAGTAAACTCTGTATTTCACATACTCACAACTGTAAAACCTACTTTTGCCCCATCCTGTGTGTATATATGTGTATTATACATATATAAATGTGTGAGTGTGTGCATCTGTGTGGTGTGAAAACGTGATTGCTTAATTTACTTTGTACTAAGTTCTTTATTAGGTTCTTTGCATTCATTATTTCAGTGAATCCTCACAATACTACTATAATGTAAGTAATGTTAATTTCCTCATTTTATGGATGAAGATGAAGGTGTAGAGCATTAAAGTAATCCACCGTTGCACAGAGGCACGAATCAAACTCTAAAACATGCTTTTAATCACCATGCCTTATGGCCTTTCTAATTTTTTAGTACTTCAAAAAGCCAAAATTGGAGAGGAAAGACTCCTCTGAAGGAAGTCAAGTGTACTGAAAATGCATACATGCCCAGTGGTGCCAGCCGTGTCAGTTCCAGAAGGCAAGCCAGAAATCTAGGTGTTTCAGTGAAGTCTTCAAATTTTATCATTTCTGTCTAATAATTCAGTTTATAAACAAAGACTGCCCCCACCTGTGTCAAACACCATAGATATATAGGAAGGAACTGATAAGTGCATTAATTTTTCACCACAGCTACACAGACATTGTGGGTTGAGTTCCGAAGGTAAATAGAGTCTGAGACAGAGGTATGTATGCAGGAAATTTATTGGGAATCAACATCTATAGGTGCAGAGTTTTACCAGGACTGGGCAGAAGAATTTGAGTTAAGATTCTACCCCAATACTGGCTGTAGGCAATCCCATTGATTAGGGCTGGGAGGGCACTGTAGAGTTTTCTCAGTTGGGGCAAGAAGCCAGACCTTTATGCCATCCCTCCATCTGCCCTTAAGTGGTCATTAGAAACGCCCCTGCTCAGGGGGTATGACTTTGGCCCAGGTGGTTCTTGTCAGCCTAGAACCATTTTCAGAAAGACACTCAGCAGTAAGCTGTAAGTCACCCACACACTTAATACCAAAGAAGAGATGCTTGGGGCTCTGGGTGGTGCACCACAGGGTACACTCCAGCCTGCCATCCAGTGAAGCCCCAGCCACTTTCACCACCTGAGTCATCTAGTAACTGTTTTCTAACTATTTCCTATTAACCTAGTCTCTCCACCAGAGATGCCTCCCTCCCACCTCCGCACATTCATATTCTACTCATCCTTAAAAGTCTGCTGAAGTCTCCCTTTTTCCATGAATTTTTATAGACCATACTCTGAGCCACTGGGATTGATATATATATAATCAACAAGTGATGTGTTGCTGTTGTATGTATCTCATTCTTTGATTCTTTGAATCTCAAAATGTTATGTCCCCAAACTTCATGTTAAGTGCTTGTTACAAAGGCAAGTACTGGGACCCACAGTGAGGAAATCCTGATTTTCTAGATAACTGGGTAGAGCACAGTTGCATGCGTTGTTTATATGTATGTATGCAGGTGATTCTTACGAACTTCATACATAATACCAGATGTTTATATAGCAATTTGAGATATACTGCTTTAAAGGGATACATAAAAATACAGATTTATGTATATTTCCATCAGGACATGATTTCTGTACTGCACAACTTTTTCTAAAAGTCCTAACTAATCATAAGCAAGTAAAGCATTGCTGTTTTATTTAGCAATTATTACATGGGAATAATATTTTAACTAATCAAAATTATTTTGGAAAACTTCTGACTTGGTAAGCTCCTATAATCCTGTATTTCAGCATTTTAATGCTGCCTCAGGCCTGGGCTAATTGTGTTGGGCCATCTTGTCTCTAAAGCATTAAATACTACTAAAACCGTGTAAGCTTTAAATATAATTTTCCAAATTATATTTTCTGACTAATGCTCGTGAAATTTCGTATATTATAAAATATGCAATAGATTTCTTTTTTATAAAATACATTTCCCTCAGTTTTAATTGCACATCCAATCTGTGTCTAATACCGTCCTTTTTAAATCATCCGAGAGAAATGTAAGCATTATACGTCTACCAAACCTGGTGTTTCCAGCTATATTCTTAAATATATTTACTACATATGAAAGGGAATTGATTTTTCCCCAGTGAACTAAAATTGCCTTACAAATCATTTTGTGCTAATGATTGTATTCTTTTAAAATAGCCAAGCATATTTAGTCTCTAATCACTTTGCCTATCACTGTAATGTAATGTTAATTTAAAAGAATTCTCTTTTGGAATGAAAGAACTAATATGCTGAACCTTTATTCGAATTGTACTTATATATCAAAGTGCTTTGCTAAGCTTTTGTTATATCTGCAGAATATTCTAATATGCTGAAGCTTCTTAGTATTAAAATATAGCATTTATTAAAGCACTTCTAGGTAAAATAAAACCAGACATGAAAATATAATATCAGATAAAATTTTAAAGCTTCACAAGGAGGTTAATTAATCAGTGAAATGGATTAGTAATATCTCTTCCTTAAATGAGGAACCCATTCATACTGGCACACAATACATACTATGGATTTCACCATTGAGTCCATTTTTAATTATCTACCATACTTTCTATTGCAGTATTTTACCCATTTTAACACACAATTCATCATCTAAATATCTAGTAAATATGTGTTAATAAGAGGGATCCTCAGCATAGAAAATTTATTTTTCAGCTTACCACTGAAACTCAAAAAAATTATAAAGTATACTATTTTGTTACTTTGTAGATATTATTTTTCAAGTGAATCTATAATTATCAGTTATTGGTTACTAAATAAAGATTATTATAATATTTTTAATACTTAGTTGTTAATATATGCCGTCTCAGGAAATCCTATGGACTCTGCCCTCAACATATGTATATAGTTATAAAATATATATACAAAGAATTTGACCACTTTCTTCACTTCAGTGGCTGTTGGCTCTTCCAGGCCACCAGCATTTTCACCCCGATGACTGCAAAACTTTCTTATAGGGTCTCTGTTCTGCTACACTTGGCCCCTGATGGTCCATTCTCAACATGGAAGCTAGATCCTTTTTAAAGCGTAGATCATTTCATTCCTTTTCTCAGAAAGCTGCTATAATGCCCCATATCACTCAGAGCAAGAGTGAAGGTCTACCAGGCCTCTGTGGTCGGCTCCCTACCACACCTACTCATAACCCGTGGTCTCCTCTCCTGCCATTGCCCCTCCTTACTCCCTTATTCCACCCGGGTCAGTCTCTGCTGGTCCTTAAATACACCGGAATGCTCCCACCTTTGGGTCTTTGTTCTGGCTATTCTTGCTGCCTTAGAATTTTCTTCAGCTGGGTATCTATTTGGGTAATTCATCTCCTGCAGATTATTGTTCAGATGCTAAATTCTCAGTGAGGTCTAGCGGACTACCTATTTAATATGACAATTTGTAGCTTTTTAATATCCTGACACCCTGACCCTGCTGTACTGTTTCTTTTTTCTAGACCTCCTTTCACCCTCTGCCCTATAAAATTTCGTAGTTGTTAGTTAGGTTTATTGTCTGTCTTTGTTATGGGTGATGTCAGCTTCGCGAGGCTATAGATGTTTCTTTTCCTTGATTTTATTTCCCAACGCGAGAGTGGTATGAATATAGTAAGCTCTTAATAAATATTTGTTAATTTGAATTGAATTGTGATATTAGTAGGAAGAAGGACTATTTAAACACATTATTGATACTTAAGAATTTAAATAACGGCAAAGGTTGAGAAATTAAGACAACAGAATTCCTTATAGTTATCAGAAAAGACCACCACTTTTTTCTTTCAACCAAGTAATAGTTTCCTAACTCTAGAATTTAGGCAACTTTAAAATAAAATTTTTAAAAAAGGAAAGGCTGACAAATGAGGAAAACTGCGTGAAGCTTTAAGGACAAATCCCACTATGCTATCAACATAAGGGTAATGAGCCCGGCCGGGTTTTGCTCAGCGGTTAGAGCGTCGGCCTTTGGACCAGAGAGTCCCAGGTTCTGTTCCCGCTAAGGGCATGTACCTCGGTTGCAGTTTGTCCCTGGTCCCAGTTGAAGTCATGTGGGTGGCAACCACTCGATGTTGTCTCTCTCACATTGATGTTTAAAAAAAAATAAATAAGGGTAATGATATGGACAAGAAAGGGGAAAAAAACAACAACCTTTTTTGAAAATGACAATATTGATTTTAATCTCCCTTATTTATTTTATTTAAAAAAATATAATTACTTTTGAAATACAATATTGTATTTGATTCAGGGATACAACATAGTGATCAAACATTTATATAACTTACAAAGCAAGCACCCCGATAATCCACTATTTCTTGAAATTGTGTTTAAAAACTGTGTAAGCATAAAATAACATTGCATGATTAAGGATATCTTTTAAGTTAAATACACTTACCTATATTAAAAAATATATACTTTGGTTATCGGTCCTTTTTTGTATTTCTAGTGAAAACTACATTAAGGAATATCACCAGTCCACAGATCTGCATTTAAATACCGTGAATTAGTGAACTCACTGGCTCCAAGATGCCTGATTCTAAGTAGCTTCTTTCTGCACATAGCTTTCACTTTCTCACCAAGCAGATGGCAGCATCGTGGCAAGCTATGGAGACATGCAGTCCAATTTATTCTGCCATGAATTGAAAACTGTGCTAGAATTTGTAGGCAAAATAACAGCAAGAGAAAAAACTAACACTTTGAGAGCCATATTATGTATCAAGCACTGTGTTAGTGTTTTCACATATATTATTTCATTTAAGAAATCAATGAATTAACAAGAGAGAGACATTAACACATTGGAATATAGTATGTCTTATAAGCACAACATTTTTCTTCTGAGGTCAATGTCATAATTGGATTACCTCTTCAGGCTTCACAGTGTGATATGTGATCCAGAGGTAGATCACAGATACAGACAATGATTATGAAGAAGGTGTGGAGGTAGGAAGGAGAGCTATGATTACTGAATGGCTTACTTAAAGGGAGATGAAGAGTTCCAACTCATATTGTCACCTCATTAGCTATTTCATCTCTTTCTGTAGCTAATGACACTCCCAGGGATTCTCAAGCCAGCTGTGATGGCAGCAGGAGGCAGTTTCACATATTGTAGGTGCTAGACAGGGTCAAGGATTTCTGCTTCTATACGAGCTGAAGGGATTGGGGGCAGGTAGCACTGCCGTGCAAGGAGAATACAATTTAGCTATGCTTTCATTCTGGTCAAATTGGTTCTGCCAAAGCAGTTAATATTTACATTTGTAATTATGTATAACTCTGTGACCAAGTATAAACTCTGCTTAAGACTAAAATTTCCTATGACAGGGCCTTATTAAAAGGTAGTTCATAGTTGGATTAATCACTTTGCTAATGTTAAAATGGGATACTCTGAAAAATGTGTATGGGACTTCACCATGGCTTATAATTCATATACATAAAAGTACCAAGACCAGCACAAAACTGGGTCCTATATAACTGTGTCCCTCAAATTAGAACCTTTCCTTTTTGAACAACTTTGTTTTTAGGCTAGCTTCTGTTGTGAATTATATCTAGGACTGACTTCCACCGATCATTCATGGAGAAATGTGAATTCATTTTCACATTAGTTTATTTTAAACATAATTAAAATAGTAAATCTTTTTTAAAAATTCCTATAATAAATTCCAGAACCAGAAGGTGATGGGATTGCAGCAAGATTGTTTTATGCCTACCCAAGCAAACTTACAACTTACACAGTAGAGAATAAAGCGCTCAAGAACGTCTGCCCTGAACCTTGCTCTCATCCTGGCAGAGAGAAGAAGAAAGGAAATCCGAAGTGTCTAGCACATTATTATTTGTTTGGCAAAGAGCACCTAGGGAGAACTGACCCTAGTAAACACAGCAGGTAGTTTTACTAAATGTACAAATGTGAAATTACTACATTCCATCTTAAGGCTGTGGTTTAGTTTTCTCTTGTAAAGGCTAATTATTATTTTCCATCCAACTTCTCAATGTTTTCAAAATTTGTTTTTATATCTACAGCACTTATATATATTTAGAAGCCATATATATAAGAAATATACCCAGAGAATCTTAAAATGAACAGCATTAATTTATATAATGTAGAAACTCAACAATCTACAGGAAGGGATTGAAAATATATAATTATTCTAAAATATAGTCAGATATAGTAAAAATATATGCCTTAGGTTTACTTAGTCATTTTTACCAACTGGTATAGAAAGTAATTATTTTACTCAGTTGTTATTTTATGTGTTAATGATTACATAATTGCATATCAAATAAACAACTTGGGATCTGATAAGTAGACATTTTAAAGAGTAGATAATGCTAAAAAAGTTAAGTGTAGATACTCACACTGAAGTTTTATTGCACAAAATTTAGAAATTCTATTAGAGTAGTATATAATCCAATACAAACAATATCAAAACAGTAGCATTTGGGTCTCTAAAAATATCTGTAGCTCCACAAGGAAAAACCCTAAATATTTCCAGGTTGATTCTATAAGAGTACCTTCTAATGTTATAAACTATTTGACATGTTCAGCTCAGCAAATTAAAAATTTATAAGGATTTTGTTTTCAACATTAAGTTATTTAGGAAGTTGGAAAGGAGACGTTATGCCCTTACTCTTAAACATAGTTAATTTGCTACGTATGCATTATTAAATAGAAAAGATTTTAAAAAATCAACCCCTGCCTGCCTTACCAGTCATGGTATGAGAGAATAAGTAGGCTCATCTAATTATCTGTTGGCTTCACTCTGGGATCAAAACTATGGCAGTGCAGAACCTTCCTATGATAGCATAAATAAATCATTCTCTTCCTGGTAAATTTTTTTCATTGTACCCTCTCAACCACTTTCAAAAAAGTTAGGAGCTTAGATTAACCTCTTGTTTTTTGTTTTTGTTTTTTTTTTTTGACTCAGGAGAACATTAATTTCTACAGTAGGACCAATGAAATTGACTTTTTCATAACCAGTAGAGCTATATTTTGGGGTACCCAGTCTGGGAGGCCTACTCCTACAGTAGAGTTCTTATTATAAAACATAAGCTCTTTCTTTAAAAGAAGAATCAAAAACTAAGAGTGAATTATCAGCATTTTTATGATAAGTAAAAGAACACATGAGAAGCTTAAATAGCTTCATAGGTCATGAAATTGGTAAGGCAAACACATGGTTCCCCATAGGTAAAAAATTGAACAAGGAAAGATCAGCAGATAGTCAAGGTATTCATTTTAGAGTTCAAAAATGAGCATATTGAATAGTATGCAGCAAGATATTGGATCATGTATTCACAAGAGCAAAACTAAAGTTACAGGGATTTTTTTTCAAATACAAAAAAGAGTTGATCATTGCTTTACACACCCAGAGAATTTAGCTGAAATCAAAGTGAACCATTGTTTAAAGGGAGATAGAGTTTATTTTTGGTTATTTTTGGACTGTTAAGCATTAAGTATTTTATCTTTAAATTGCTTAAATTTGTAAGATTTAGGCCCTCGAAGACAGAGCTAGACCACACAACTGCTGCATGTTCCTATGATTATGTTCTTTGTTGTGTAATTAGGAGTATATCTATAAGATATTTGACACACAGCTTAGAAGAAATTATCAGAGTTTTTATTCAGTGCCAGTGCCTAAGTGATATATATTTTACTCATGGACTTAAACCCAGTGAAAGAATTTAATATTCTGGTTTTTCAGATTTTGACATTGTGTATATCCATTTGTGGACTCATCATTTAATGCTATTTATTTAAGGAACTCTTATTGTTAGCTTAATGTTAATTTTTAACTCTGTATATATCATAGTGATTTTTAATATTTTAAGAAAAATTTACTAAAATCTTTACAATATTTATTAAATAATACAATATTTTATAAAACTCACACTTTAGTTTCAGATTATCAGCTAAAATATATCTAAATGCAAAATTATGGGGGATTTTTTATTTTTTTATTTTTTGGTACGTGCCCCTAGCGAGAACCGAACCAGAACTCTCTGGTCTGCAGGCTGACACTCCAACTGCTGAGCCAAACTGGCCAAGGCCTATTTCTTTTATTATTATTTTTAATCCTCACTCGAGAATATGCTTATTGATTTTAGAGAGGGGATAAGGGAGAGAGAGAAGAGAAGGGAAGGGAAGGGAAGGGAAGGGAAGGGAAGGGAAGGGAAGGGAAGGGAAGGGAAAGAAGAGAGAGAGAGGGAAAGAAAGAAGAGAAAAGAAGAAAAGAAAGAAACATTGATGTGATCAAGAACATTAGTTGGTTGTTGCCCTCCGGATGTGCCCTGACCGGGAATTGAACTTGCAACCTTTCAGTGCACAGGCTGATGCTCCCACCGATTGAGCCACACTGGCCAGGGCAAAAATTCAGGTTTTTTTAAATTAAAGTATAATTGACATATAACATTATGTCAAAATTCAGTTTTCTTGAGTGAACATCTTATCTTTCTCCTCAACCACCTCCCCCCTCAAAATTACTTGTGTTCTTAGAATAATGCCCATTAACATGGTTTTCAGTTTTGGGTTCTGTTTGGTCATGGTTGTAGGTCATGTATATAAGGTGGACTTGCTACTGTGTTGTTTGAACTAAGATTCTGTAAATGTTCAGTAGGTGAATGCTCGAATTCATGATTGTGAGGCAGGTTAGGAGATGTGGGGGCTGGGCAGATCTGGGAACGTGCCTCTGGTCCTTTACAGTCAGATGTCCTTATATTACCGGTTAAATGCTAATCCCAGCATAAAAGTCTTCATCTCTGAAACTGGAATCACAGAGTGTATTTAGGATGATTACTGTGCCATCATATAATCCGAGTAGTGATAATGCAGGGAGTATTATATAGGATTTTTTCCATATAACACTTTTTTTTAAAGAAGAGATCAATAACCAAACTGAAACTTCTTAACATTTATTTTCTAATGTAATTTATGTTTATGTATTTAAAATACCAAAATACTTTAGATATTTTCCTGACTGAAAATAAATATTTCCTATGGAATATGCTTGTTTAGCCTCAGGGTGGGGGGGGATGTGAACACAATAAGATTGTTTCACTATGACTATGTTTCAGAAACTCTTAATAGCCAGTACCATGCATGCTGAGACAGCTGTTGTCAAATGGCACTCGCATCTTATAGAAACCACACAGTGGGAGAACTTGATGAAGAGAGGGATAAGATTGTTGATGGACCAGAAAACTAATAGAGGGAGAAGTATAGACTATAAGATATAAGCAGAAGAATTGAAAAGAAAGGAGATAAAATGAATGAGAATACAGAATAGGACATAGAAATAGAAAAGATGAGGAAGAGAAAGACCATCCCTAAATTCTTCTTTATGTCTAATGTATTTGTTGTCATCTGTGTTTGGTTCCCTGTGTTAGGTATGGTACTGTTGCCCCAAATTTCCATCTTTCCCACACTAAGACCACCTTCCTTAGTCTGGTCATCTTCCTTGACCATCACATCATTACAGGCTAAGGAAACTTTCGTTTGAGTCTTTATACTATCTGTGCCATCTCTGAAGAATATTTAACTTTGATGATTAATTCCTATTTTTGAAAAAATTTTGTTTCTTTAAAATTAGAAATCATATGGCAAATACCTTGGTTTTAATTTAGCAATGTTAAAACATCTATATTTGGTCATTGTTTTTAAAAGTGAATATACTTTGCCAGGCTGTGTGGCTCAGTGGATTGAGCATCATCCCATGGACTGAGAAGTCCTGGTTCAGTTCCTGGTCAGGACATATGCCGGGTTGCAGACTCGATCCCCAGTAGGGGGCTTGCAGGAGGCAGCCGATCAATGTTTCTTTCTCACATCGATGTTTCTATGTCTCCCCCCCATAAAAAGGATACATTTTATTCTGCTTGGGTATCTATATTAAATTTTGTTTGTGTCCTTGACTGTGCCAAATAAGAATGTTGTACAATATGGGTTCTCTTATAATAGCATTAATTGTTTCTGGCTATAAAAGCAATATGTGTTTGCTATAGAAAATATGGAATCCAGATATGTACAATGTACAAACAAGAAAAAAAAATCACCAGCTGTTCAAATTTTCCCAAATTTTCATTAATAGTATATATTTGATTCTATATGCTTTTTCCTCAGTACTACATAGTATCATTTTTTCTCATGAAATGAAATATTTCTTGAAAACATTATTTTCAGTGGTTTTATTATGTAATTTAGACTGTTTCAACTCTCTACCACTATTGATAATCCCTTCATATTTCTCTACAGATACACCCTTTATATATTAGCATCTATTTACAGAAAAAATATTGCTGTGTCAGAGACTTGGTGCTTCTTGTTAAATTATTTTACAAAGGGGTTATTTCAGTGTACAGTGTATGTAACAGAATAGGAGAACCTGCTGTGAGTTTTGTTTTGCTTTGTTTTTAACTTTTATGAGATTATTGAGTGTAACACTATGTAAACAATTAATGTCATGTATTTGGAAGATTTTTTCATTGCTGATTTTCATTCAGTTTTCAGTGTGTTTCGTAATGACACTGAAAAATCACTTGGAAGGTGAGGGGTACAGCTTTTTTTATTGAGGCCATAATCAAAATTTATATGAACTTGACTCATGTCATAGGCCAAGTAATTTATCCCAAAACTCAGCACCGTGAAAGTGTAAATTAATTATAATAATTCATCTTTATTGCAGACTTTTCAAAAACAGCTCTTTTAAGTCTCTTTAAATGCACTTGTTAGATGTCTGATAAAGCAATAAAGCCATTCAGGGATTAAGGACTCTGAACCAGATATAAAGTGACTAACATGATTAAAATCCACTTCTTAAAACTTATTCTCCATACCCCTGATCTCACTTTCTTTGTTTGACTTTAAAAAATATGAAAGTGGAAAAATATTATTTTCTTATGTTAGTGAATTTAACAAAACATTTATCTCCATTGTTCATTTAATTGTACAACTACAAATGCTATTAATATCAGAAGTTAGTGCTTTTAATTACTAGTATATACATGAACATTTATTTTGTTCTTTATGTTTATCTCAAGAATAAAATGTTTTATGATAAAATATTTTATAGTAGTATAATATTTGGGTAGGGATGTATTCATTTCTCACATATTTATGTTTAATTTTATAAATTTTATAGGACCATAATTTATTAAATTAAAAAAATAGATTTCATTTAAATGGCATATATAATAAAGATGTCTTTGTTTAGCTTTATTAGGCACCAGGGACTTTTTGCATTGTTTAAATAAAGTGATCATTTTTATAAGCCATCATTTTTTACCAAGATTAACTTTTCTAATGGTAATGTATATAATATAGAACATTTTTAAAGTAGCCATCATATTATGAAAAATTACAGAAATTGTTAATCTACTTGTATGTACTCTTTGAAGAAAAAGAAATCTCTGAAATTTATTAAGATATTTGAATTATTTATAACATTTTAAAACAAATTGGGTTTTTTAAATGTCATATGATTTCACTTCTATGTGAAATTAAAAAAAAAAATATAAAGGAACAAACAAAAGAAAATCAAAGTCATAGATACACAGAACATTTTGGTGTTTGCCAGATGATAGGGGGGTTGGGGGAATGGGTGAAAAAGGGAAAGAGATTAAGTAAAAATTGGTAGTTACAAAATAGTCATGAGGAGGTAAAGTATAGCATAGGAAATATAATCAATAATATTGTAATAACTATGTTTGGTGTCAGATGGTAATAGATTTATTGGGGTGATCACTTTGTAAGTTATATAAATGTCTAATCACTGTTATACACCTGAAACGAATATAATATTGTATATCAACTCTAATTGAAAACGAAAAAAAAACTTTAAAAATTATTTCAAATGAATAAATAAATCTACATGTACATATTCAACTAACTGTGAACTTTTATTATTAGGATTAATAGTACATTGGTTCTACTAATTATAACAACAATGATATTTTTTCTTTTGTGTATTGAAATCTGTTACATGGTAGCTGGAGCAGGTGTTGAAGGGTCAGTATGTTTAGCTCCTGTCCCACGCAAGAGGGAAGAGTGATGGTTAGAGCCTGAGAAGAGTTTGAGTTATCATGTAGCATATCACTCAATAGTGATTAAACCTCAAAAGATTTAAAATGGTCAGCATTTCATGAGACACAAAGAATATGCTTTCTGTGTGGATAGTGTCAGGTTTCTGTGACTCCAATACTGTTAGCCTGATACTGTAAGCTTATTCTGCTCACACAATCTCTCTCCACCCTACACCCTTCACCAAGACACTGCAAGTAGGAGAATTCAGGATAATGTTCTCTCTTTATTTGGATAGTGCTGACATCTGAACAAAAATGCCCGTATCCATATTCATTGTAAAGAAATATTGATATTTGAGAACTAATTAGAAATTTTTTATTATAAAAGGTACTTTTGTTATTAGTAAATCTTACTGGTTTTATCCAGATTCAAAGAATTTTTTCGGGCTTTCCTCAGAATGAAAAGGACAGGACATGATCACACAGTCATCAGGGTATAAGGACCACAGGCATCATGATTGGTCTATATTAATGTGTAGCATAAGTACATATGTATTTTACCTTACTGGTTCATATTTTTCCACTGTCTACTAACTGCCTGATCTGAATGCCATGAAATTAAATTTGTATTAATTAATCTAAGAGGAACACAAATAAACTTGACTCAAAAATTGTATACAGTGTAAAATTTAAAAATAATAAATTTAGTTTTCATTGAATAATTTTAGCCTTTTAGCGACTTTGTATTTTAGGGAGAAAAAAAGGATTAAGTTAAATAATCTTCTTTCAAAATACCTGTTGCTAAGTTATTATGGGTGTAAGTTAGTTCAGAGAAAGATTTTAAAATACAGCAAGAAAGGTTATTCAAAATTTGTTATCAGAGTCTGAACAACTTAGTTCATTATCTGAATAAATTTCAAGATTTATTGTCTTTGATTTATTTCTGCTATGTAGTGTAGACAGCGTCTTCTCAGCTAGAAATTTGTGTTTGTTTGTCATCATAGTGAATTCTTTTATTTACCACATATTATCAAACTGGTTTTCTAACACAGAAAATACAGAGTCTAACATTTGGTTAATACAGTGATTAGGTGTTTTTTTTGTAAAGATATGCAATTTATTTAGAATTTTGCATCCTGACTTCATTTTTACCACTTACATTTAAATTGTGTTCAAATATAACATTATTTATAATTTTACTTTTATATACTATTCTATTAAGGTTATATTGAGATACAAATAATTCTAAGTATATATATCTACTATGATATTTTCTGTTAAATAGTAATTGCTACTAAAAGAATTAAATTATTTGGTTTATCTTCACATATAGAATTTTTCCCTCCTTCAAGAGAGTTCATTTCTCTTACCTGTGAAGCAAAACCTAGGTTTCCCACTGTAGGTCATAGAATTTAGTTCAACTTGTAGTGTAGTTGGAAAGACACTGAGGGCGAATGGTCTTAATCTTTAGAAAATAGTTAGATTATTTATAGAAAGTCTATATTATTTACATATTTCATGAATATAGAAATTAATTTGAACTCCACGTGGAATTTAGCTTAGAAATCAGGGAAAGGAAAAGCAACTTATTTACCCTGCATTTTGTTAAACATTGGAATTAGTTTCACATAAAAAATAAAAAAAAAGACTATATTCAGTTCAGTTTAACATAGGTTACATGAAATACCACCCAGCTTTCGATCTTCGTTTTATTCTAATTTCTCTAGTTTTATACTTTTTGGGTCCATACTGCTGTGTCATGCACACATTTAGGGGGTTGGCTATATCAATAGAAATTACTATTTACTTTAATTAAATCCATTTGGGTAGAGAGAATATATTCCTAAAACCTTTGGTACTTTGTAGGAACTTGCTATTTGGCAAACTCTCTGAGCACATTCTTTGTATTTTCATTTCCACAAAATCTAACATTATGGTCCCTTTATCCCATTAAATGAGGTAAAATGTAAAATTCTCAATATAATTTCTGGCACATCAGCAAAATAGTCATTCAGCTGGGATTCATGGGAGGATTTATGAGGCTAGAGAAGAATGTAGGCTTCTTCCACAATTCTCCAGCCAAATCATACTTTTTATAAGTTATTTTCAAGTGAGGATTTATTTAGATAGTATGATTTAGCATAAATATTTATTTCCACACTAATTTTTCTTTTATGGAAAAATATTAATGAGTATTTCCATATTTTTGGACCAAGATAGATTTTATTCTGTATTTTATTGTGACATTCATTATACAGATTGATTTATTTTAAAGCAAAAAAGATTAGGTATTAACAGAATATCTGTTACTGAGAGTAATGTGACTATATTATATACTGTTATCTCTGTGAATATTTAGGATATATGGGAGGAAAGCTTTTTTAAAAGTATGTCTGTAAGTTTGCAGAGATAGTACTAATGGCGGTATTGACAACAGAAAAAAATTTTTGCTTAGTTGCCAGTATCTATTCCCATTGCTAATAGAATAAATTAATGACTTATGATTTTTATTTGTTTGGCAGTTACAGTATATATTATTTTTTTCACAGTAACCTAACTATGTCTAATAAGTCTAAATTAGCATTAAAATTTATGAAGAATTAGAAAGTAATCCACTTTCACAATAACTAGTTATTTGTTAGTAAATTGCTTAATTATATGCCTTATGCTTTTTTATTACCAAAGAAGTATTTCTCTCTTTTATGGGCGTTTTAGGTTGGAATTGCCCATGTGGCTCCTCATGGTTATAGAGAAATTGAGGAAGGAAAGATTCCTTACAAAAAGGGATTGGCAACCACCATGCACCATGGAACTATGAGGAGATGTTAGTCCACACAATTCTGTATAGCAGAACTGCCTTAGCCTCCACATCATTCCTTGGACGTCTCCTTGCGTAGTTTCTCTTTACACAATCATCACCTTTTACTTTCCTTCTTACCATATACTGTTTGCCCTGCTTAATCAAACCTCGCCTCATTACATCCAGCTCATGCTTTTCTTCCATGAACCCTTTAGGTTGTTCATTGATTCTATACATGTGTATTTCATATCAGGAAGTAGTAATGGGGAAGCTATAGAAATATTTGTGGGGGGAAATGACAAAAATTTCAGCCCTCATGGTGCTACAATTTATTTTTAAAATATTTATTTTTCAAATAATTCCTATAGTTATGGGTGGAGATGACCAACAAAATAAATGAATGAGCTGTGTGTAGTCTAGAAGCTAAGAAACAGGAATGGGGAGTAGAAATAGGATGGTGAGGCGGGGGCTGATAGATAATTTTAAGTAATAGTAAGAAGAGGGGGACATTAATAGCAAGGAGGAGGAAACCATGCACATATCTAAGGAACGGACAGAGGGAACACCACATGCGAAGCCGAGTCTGGATCGTGCCTGGTGAGTTCTGGTAACAGCCAGAAGACTATCACTAAAAAGCACAGGAGAGGTTAAGTAGTAGGCAACGAAGTCAGTAGCTGTGCTATGGACTTGGCTTTTTTACTGAGGTAGTTGGGAAGCCATTGGAGAGTTCCAGCTGGGGAATGACATAATCTGACCTAGGGTTTTACAGGATCCTCCTCTGAAAGGATCCATGCCATTCTTTAAGGCATACATCTTATTTTCTCTACTTGTATCTTACTTTACCTAGTTATATTCTCCTTTAGCCATGGACCTAAGGTATAATCAATCGTTTTTATATTGCCTACAGCAGTGGTTCTCAACCTTCCTAATGCCGTGATCCTTTAATACAGCTCCTCATGTTGTGGTGACTCCTAACCATAAAATTATTTTTGTTGCTACTTCATAACTGTAATTTTGCTACTGTGATGTCTTAGGCGACCCCTGTGAAAGGGTCGTTCGACCCCCCAAAGGGGTCGCGACCCACAGGTTGAGAACCGCTGGCCTAGAGCATCTAGAATAAAGTAGGTGGTGTAGTGCCTTCAGTGAGTGATCACTGATGTGGTGTGGAGGGTGGAGCAGAATGGGCGCAAGCATTGCTGCCAGCATCAGCAGCTCCGGAAGGCTTCTTGACACAGTCATTAGTGTACCTTGTTTATACTGGCAGTCCAATAGAGACTGCTTTTCTGTCTCAGTCTAGAACGAAGAATAAACCACAGATCCCCAGGTGCCTCTGTGTTCTTTCACAACATGTGGTTTGAACAAGTGTCTGAAACTGGGGACTTATGGGTAACGGCCCCTCCATCCTAGAATGCCTCTTAGTCGTTTACCCTTTTCTTTTTGGACCCTGTGATGTAATCAGAAAATGTTCCTGTGTTCTCTTCATTTGAGTGCAGTGAGGTATGTCTTTAACATCAGATACAAAACCATCTTGCTCCTGTTCGTTTCTCAGACATTGATGTTTTGCAGCATGTGAGAAGCATATTAAGTGGCAGTCAGGTTTCCACAGACAATGCTTGACAGTTCAGCCAAAGAAAATCAGGGGGAACGATTCGTGGGAAAAGGTGGCTTAGAAGATAGGTGGAGCTCCTCTAGACATTCATCGAATAAAAGGGCTGTTCCTGTGCCTTCCTTTTTCGTACTTCCAAAGTACAACTTCACTTCCTGTTTTTCCAGAATCATGTCGTCTTTCTACAGATAAAATTATGAAATGAAAAATCTTCAGTAAAAGCCTATTTGATTTAAAAATGCAGAGTCGATACTATGCTGATTAATATGCTTTTGTCTCCTTTTTTTTTCCCATCTTGTTTCTTAAAAGAAATATATGATAAAGTTTTACTTCTTAAGGTAATCTGTGTGATAAATCTGAAATTTCATCCATCAATAATATTTCCCATATCTCCACTCTGTCTTATTTTTGCTGTTGTTGTTAACACTTCTCACTATTAGCACAGTATATATTTAACTTACTCATGTTATTTCCTGTATAAATCGTTACCCCCATTAGGATGTAAGTTCCTTGCAAGCAGATAAATATATTTTAATCTATTGCATTAAGTATTTATAGATTAAATGAAATAAGTAAGGTGTATTTCCAGTTTGTTGTCTTTTAATTTTATATATGTTACTGTTGACATACAAATTTTTATGAGTCTGTCTTTTGCATAGTGGTATTATGCAATTACAGCCGTATTATCATGCTTAAAAAAACTTTATTCATAAAAATACTTATTCATATGTTCTTTTATTAAATGGCTTAAATTTTATGTTAAAAGTTTAAGTTATCAAGAATATGTTTTGTATACGGTGTGAAGGTATCTTTAACTCCCTGCTCCTACTAATATTTTAGATGCTTTGATACTATTTATTGCAAAATTCATTCTTCTCACAGTATTTAAAATGCTAAAATTTTATGCCACAGCCATGTAGATGCTGGAGCCTATTTGTGGACTTTCTGAGTCTTATGTAATTCTTCATTGTTTGTTTTATAGGCTAATATGACATTGTTTTACTTATTATAGATTTTAATTATTTTGGAGTTTACATTGAATGGTCATTTTATTGAATTTATGGATTAATATTGATAAAGTAGATATCTGTCCATCATGGAGTTTTCTCAGAACACATTCTATTCCTTTTATTTAATTACTTATATCTCTGTGTAGCTGAGTAAAGGATTATTATTTTCTTCATATAAGTCCTGTTGATTTCTTAGGTTTATTCCTCAGTGATTATTCTTAAATCAATTTTATATTTGAAGGAAAATAAAATAGCTGTTTGACTTTCAGAACTGTAAGACTAAGTCTACAGTAAGAAAGCTGACTTTTCATAATATTTATAAATATGTGCTGTATTTTAAACATCATAAAATGTGGCATTATGAACAATTGATTATGCACTCTTTCTCAGCCTAAATTTATTCAACTGAGAATTTCTTGGAAGTGCCTCGCACCTTGTCCAATGGGCCAACTCTGTAACAAAAAGACACCTGTAAGTGGGGATGTTCTTTCTTTTTGTTCTTTGTAGTTCTAATACGTGGATCAGGTTAAGTGTTGTCTGTGGCTGCCCAGTTAGCAGCAATTTGACATAAGGAAACCCACTGACCATATACAAGAAAAACAGAATTCTAATTCACTTCCCTACTAAGTTACCATTTGCCTTGGGCAAGTTACTTCACTTTTTGGACTCTTGGTGTCCTCAGCTATAAAATTCAACATATTGAATTAGAAAATATATTTTAACATATTGACTCTGCTCCCACAGTGACCCTACTAGCATACTTGTTTGCTGCATGTGTAGCAGTGACTAAGTCCAAGTCCCTATCCTGAAGGAAATTAAATTCTAGTGCACCAAAAACCATTCTGATTCCAACAGTCTATGTCTATATTGCAAATTGGGACCAAGTCTGTGAGGGGGAACCAAGCCTTAAGTTATAATCAAGAAAGTTTTATAAAGCCTTAAAAAATAAAAAATAAAACCTATGCTCAATAAATCATAATTTGTATCCCTGATCCACATACCCTGAAGTCAGAACTTTTCTTCACCGCCGAGTTATATTAGGTTGAGGTCAACATAAAGATCACAGTAGGACAAAAACAGAGGAGGCAGAAGTCATAGAAACAGCTTCTCTTTAACAGGATCCACCTGGTCTACCAAACACCTTCTGGAAAGAAAATCTCTGAAATGACACATACCTAAAGCTAAAGCTTGTTAAGTTGAGGGCTAATTCTGTTCCCACCCCAACTAAGGTAATTCCAACTCTAATCAATTGGGAATTCCATATAAAAAGCCATAATGGAAATAAGGGACAACTGGGTATTTTTGACAGAGACATATGCTGAAGTAGCTTGAAAAGCTTTTAGTCGCTTAAAAACTCTAGTAGCTTAAAAAGCATTTAGCTCAAGTCTTTGTACAATATGTTCGTGCAGGCTTGGAGATACGGTATATAGGGACCTCAATTACTGAGTTCCTGTTTTTAGTAAATAGCTGCCCTGTAGGTCACTAAGTGCTATTGCTGACAAGTTTGTATATGAGAGAGCTTTTATTTTAATAACTAGTGGCAACTTGCACTTATAAAGAACCTCCCAATTCTCAAAATCCTCCTTTGGTTTGGAATGGCTGCATAGAATTGCAGTCACCTCAGGAATAGGGGACCTAAACCAGTTATTAACTCGGGACTAGATGGGACATCAAAAAAAGAGGAGATCTGAGAAGAGACACAGCACAAAAACTTATAAAATGTGGTTTGGGGTCTTTAAGGCCATATTGAACAAAGAGAACTTTGGTTAAAAAAACTTTTTCTTAAGATTCATATGCAATAACCTGCAAATAATTAAGCACACTTTCCTCAGAGAGAAAAATGAGTTAGACCTACTTTATGTTCTTAGTATTATAGATTTAGTGACCTTATTAGATTTAAATTATTTTAATCTGTTTCCTATCTATAACATGGTTAAAATGCCTTCTCCAAGGACTGTTTTGACAATTAAATTAGGTAATTATATAGGGTACCTTCCTCAGTGTGCAGCATTCAGTAGTTGGAAATAAATAATGGCCAATGTGAAAATATAATTTTAAAATGCATTTGACAGTTGTAGAAATAAATAGATAGAAATTTACAAGGGACCATGTGTTATGCAAGATTTTATATAAAAAAAAAGTACAAAAAATTTTCAAATGACATAAAGACCTAAAAATATAGGAAGACTGACAATATTCATTGCTTTGGAAGTCTTCGTACTATAAATATATCAGGACTTCTCAAATGAATTTTTATATTCAATGTGATTATAATTAAATTTCCAATAGAATGTGTTTATGTGTGTAAAAAGTAACCAATTCAAGTTTCTGAATTGAATGAAAAAGGGAAAATGTGTAGGGATAACTAAAACAATTTTGAAGGAAAAGATGTGGAGATTATTATAAAGCGATGGAATTAAAAATATGCTCTCAGCAAAAGCACAGATAAGTAGCCTAAGAAAACAGAACAAATATCTCAAACGTATATAGAAATATGATGTATTACAGAGGAGATATAATTAAATAAGTTAAAAGTACTATAACACTTTATTGTACTACACACAATAAATAACCAATTTCATAGAATAAATATAATTGTGAAAAGAAAAATATAACAGACCGTTTTGAAGAAAATATAGAGGGCTTTCTTTATGACCTTTGATTAGAGTAGGAATTTCCAGGAAACCCAGTCCATAAAAGATTGCTAAAATAGACTGTAAAAGTGAAAATAGAAGAAAATAGAAGCCTCACAGTAGGAGGAAATGTTATATATGTTTGACAAAGTAGTGGTGCCCAGTGCTTATTAAAAAAAAAAAAAAGGAAAATTACAAAATACTAAAAAAAGAAAAACAATCTATCAAATATATGGAATTGGTGAAATAAGAATGACCAATAAATCAACAAAGTTAGGGAAGTATAAAAATGAACAGCAACACAAGATGATTTAACACATAAGAATAAAAAGTTAAATGAAAGTATAATAATATCAACTATTGTCTAGAACACAGAAAAATGGAAAATTTTGTAAATTTCAGGTTGAACTAGAGTGATGTAGCAACATATATCAAACTGAAAATTCTCTTACTAATTAAATTCTAGATACATGTTCAAATGATTCACTGGATCATTATCTGCAATCAATTATAAATAAAAATGGAAATTAACTTAAACATCTATTAGGAAACAATGACTGTTGGATAACATGTTTTTAGAATATGTAGGAGTTTAGAAAATTTTTTTAGGTAAAGTTTGTCCAAAGTGCCCCCCATTTCAAGAAGTTATTACATTTTGTAGGATTTGAAAGATTTTTTTTTCAGGAAAAAAAAAAGTGAATTTGAAACACTTAAATCTTAAACTTTGAGAAGATGGCCACTAAACGAGCCAGTCTAGTTTTAATAAAATGTGTGCAAGCAAAGCAACAGTATTGATTGTATTATACTTTCTGTAGACCTCCAGAACTTTCACTTATTATCAATGCCATATGTGAAACTTTGCTATTAACATATGCATTGAAAAAGTCATATTTAAACTAAGCCTGTAAAATTAATAATTAAATAAGATATATACATTTTTGAGAGCTTGTAAACTGCAATTAATATAATCATAGATTCCTATGATATATATTTGTATATTCTTTACAACAAGGCAACATTTAGCTACAAGTTTATAACACCATAGTCATATGATGGAAAACATTCCCATTATTAGCAAGGTTCAAACTAGTTACCCATGAAAAAGTGTGCATTTCTGCAACAAATATTTTTCAGTTTTAGTATATTAGTAGTTATACATAAATCAACTTTTAGATACATCTGGATGGAATTTCTTTTCTTACCCGTAATTGCCATTGGATTTAAAGTTAGCCTACCTTGACACATTGTCCCTGATGAACTGTTCATTTAAAGGGTCAGGAAAATCCTTATTTTTACATGAAAAAAAATTACTTTAGTATATTCCATTCAGAGTCCAGAGTTAAAACCCCGGCTATTTTGTCATCTCCACATTCAAAATCATAGCGTATTAAGACTTTTTCCACAGCTAATATCCTTGAGGTTGACATCTTCTTGTGACTGAGTAGATAGCAGCAAGAAATTCAATTACAGCAAGCCAGCTCTGTCATTGCACCTGTCTGCTTGCTCAGGAAATGATTTGTAAATTGGGCTTTATCCTTCCTGTCCCATAAATCTCCTGTCCATAATTGACACTTGTCACCATAGATGAATAGTGGGAGAAGAAAAAAACAGAAACTAAATGAGTAGCCCACCTGAGAAAATGATGTCTTGTTGCCTTTGGGAGTCATTTACAAACAGCAGTACCTACTGGCCAGAGTTTTTATCCACAGGCAGGTGGCAAGCATTTTGCTACTGAGAAAAATGCAATGCCTGAGCTGAACCTCAACAAAGATAAGACAGAGGAACAATAATTAATACATAACGTGTTTTCCAGAGAATATAAACATGTCTCCCAAGGTAATAAAAGCTTTTGTTTACTCTTTGTGATGCTCGCTTATTGCGCTGCACATTTGTGGGTATGAGGTTTGTGTCTGACCTGTCAAGATGCATCATGCAGCGAGCATTTTGGCTGTCTTGGGAGTTGATATTGTCACTTGTTACACAACTCAACAGCAGTTCAAAGTTGTGTGATACCAATGTCAACAGATTGATCTAAAAAAACACATAAGAACGACAATGTTTTCTTTCATATGTCAAAGAAAGGAACAAGGGCTTTCATAAAGATGATCTTGGGAGCGAGCGCTAACTGTAAACACATGACAGATAAACCTGCGTGTCTAATTTTCTTGAATGGCTCATTTGACTTAACATTTCTTTCTGAAGCTTATCTCATATTGTGAAACACTCATGTTTTAAATAAAAAAATTCAGAATGTATTAAAAATCTTCTTGATACTAAAATAGCTGTATTCTAAAATATATATATATATTTTTTAAATGTTAAAATTATTACCAAAATGTTTATTATTTGAAATACAAATTTAAGTAACAGGATATTTTACAAACTAAATGATGAATAACAAAATCATATGTAGCATGTATGGCTTTGCATAGTCTTTTCCACATATTCCTGTATTTTTAATAATTTAATTCTTAAGTGTACATGATTTTATCAATTTTTTTTAAATCTTCTACTTACTAGGGGAAAAAGTTTATTTCTTTTGAACTTTGCAAGATACAGAATTATTTATTTTGTCTACATAATTGACAGATATATTCTAACTTAACAGGATAACATCTTTAGCCCTCATTTTGCTCACACAGATCAGCACAAAATAGAGAGAGTTTATATCTCCTCTAAAATTAGACCAAAGATTAGGAGTGGAGCATTGGCAGGGACATAGATTTAACCTGTATACCTCTCCACTAGTTTCTGCTCCTCTCCCCTGGGGTTCAATGGGTGGTTTGTCTATCTACCTAGTGTTTATATAAGTTGTAAGCAATCTGTTATTGTTATACTACAAAATGAAAGTTTGAGGAAATGAAGTTGCTTTTCTGTAGGTTATTGTTAGTGTGAAATAGATGCTTTATTTATGCTTACTTTAGTATGCTGGGCCTTTAAACACAATGAGGAATTTTGTGGATATTGATCTAAAGCAATAGATATTTATAGCATAGCACAGTGGTATTCCATAACCCTTTACAGGGTCAGCTTTGTCATTTAGTAACTTAACTGAATAACAAAGAAAAACCTTTCAATGCAATTAGAATGCTGCAATTTTACCTGCCTTTTAAAAACAAATAGCAGCTTTCCAATAACTATTTATATATGCTACTGTCAATCTAATGAGGATCACCAGTCTGGACATTGATATTTAAAATACTAAAGAAATATCAACAATATTGAAAAGCATTGAAAACAGAGATGCAAATATTGTTACAGTCACATGTAAAAATTGTTTTAAATCTTCTTTAAGGAGATGCATTGCTTGCCCAAATATTTAAAAAAAAAAATCGTTTTGTTCCACAAAGCATGTGTGAAGTGTCTGCTTTGTGTTTGGTACTGTGCAGTGTCTGGGGATGTAACCACGAACAAATACAATTTCTACTCCAGTGGAGCTCATTTGGGTAAGGGAGGAAGGGATATAAACAGATAATTACCCTAGTTAAAGTATATACCAAGTGCAGAGGAATTGAGCCTTTGGTTTTCTTGAAGTTGTGAGAAGTTTGCTAGCAGACTAGGGTATAAGGATTTCCATTTAGAAGAAATTGGGCAGCCATAGCCATGAAGTCATGAAATGGAATGTACAGTTAAAAACAGGGAGAGTTTTCCCTGTTAAAGAAATTCAAGGCATTTTGTAATCCTTGCATATAGATATGAGAAGGAAATAATAGATAATGATGCTGGAGAAGTAAGCAGAGGCCAACCATGGCAGCCTTTGTTTGCTGTGCTCATATTATGACAGCTACCATTTATTTTATACTTAGTATGCTAAGCCCTTCCCATCTTTTCTCATTGAATGCTTCAATGGACCCTTAAAACTTCATAATATTATCTCCATTTAAGAGATGAGAAAACTGAGGCACACAATGAAATGAAATAACATATCTCTATTCACACAACTCAAGGCACCCAATGCCATGATTGTTAATTTATGTTTAATAAGCAAAGCTAAGAGTGAATCTTTTCTGTATGACTTCAAAGCTTGTAAAGTGGAGGGAGGAGCATATTTAGCAATACACTTTTTTCCATTTATTATAATTATATATATAAACAAACAATACCTAATTATGTGGTGGTGGTTAATTTTAAGCATGGGAAATAAAATTTAACTTAGACCGATTTGAAAATACTTTTTCTTTTAACTCTGGGACAAAATGGAGTTACGTTTCCAGCATAACTAAACTGAAACTGTCCTACTTCAAGGACATCATGAGAAGGTAGGGTTCTTTGGAAAAAACAGTAGTGCTGGGGAAAATAGAAGGCAACAGGAAAAGAGGAAGACCAAATATGGGATGGATTGACCCCATATAAGAAGCCATAGGTGTGAGTCTACAGGAGCTGAGCCAACCTGTAGAGAATAGGACGTGGTGGAAATCACTTATTCATAGGCATCAGGGGTGGGACTTGATTCGGTGGCATGTCATAGCAACTGTTATTTCGTGATTAAATATTAATTTATTTTGCAGCTTTTATCAAATATTTTATTTGGCTGTGTGGTTAGATGCTTGTAATTCTTTCTTGTCTTTGACTTAAAAACAAAACAAAAACCATAGTACTAGAACTTTGTTAAACTCAAAAATTTTTATTTTAAAATAATATAGGAATCTTTCATTCAAAATGCATTCTTAATAAGTACAAACCATATGGAATCTGCCTTTCATTTCTCATTGGTATGTAGCACAAAATATGTTAGACAAGTGTTTTTGTTTGCCATCCAAGACAATGTGGAACAGAAATGAAAGATGTGTTCAGAAAAATTATGCAGTTTTCTAAAGAAGTGAACCGTTGGACAAATTTTATTACTGGACAAAACAGAAAATTTACTCATTTTACACAGCAATTAAACATTTGTCCATCAGTGAATTGCAGATATTAAGTGAACATCAGCAGGGTAATATTTGCAACATAGACCATTGGGATATATTTCAATGTTGTATATATTTCCTGCAGTTGTATGCTTATGTTTTATGCTAATAAGAAAGATTTACAATAACCAGGAAGTCGAATTACCTTTAATGAATCATTTATGCAACTTTCTGCCAGACTCTTAACTGAAAATGCCAGGACACTGGGCATCCTGAAGAGCCTTGCTGTTGCATTGAGTGAGATACGATTGTTATGTGAATATGTAATGGGAGGGTCACATAACCCTCCATTGCTTTATTTTCAGGGAACAACACGTATTCTCAAACCTTGGTTATAGTTTGTGGATAGTCTGCTGAGTAAAAGCAAAGAGATCTAAAATGAAATAACCTAAAATTAAAAATAAGGGGAGAAGAAAGAGTTTTTCCTATTTTAAAGGAAAATTTTATATTTGAATTTTATCAGAATTTTGTAATAAAAATTAACTATGGTAACAATAGGCCCTCAAAATTAGACCTGGCAAATTGATCCACAGAGTTGAGGAAATGGTTAATGCTATTTCTCATGTATGTATTGGCTATTGTTTCAGTAGAGAGCTGAAGAGTTAATAATTCCATACCTTTATTCAATGTGCAGTTAATATAAGCCAATAAAATTTCTGAGACTGTCTTATATAAATGAGAAATATCTTTGAGAATGTACAAATCATTTATTTCACAATACTTTTCTGTAGTTAAACATTATAGAAATCATTAACCATAGAATTACCAAAATAAGTTGGTCATGAATTGCTTTTAACTATAAATATGAAGAAGTTTTTATATAGATATTATATATGTATATATGCACATGTTCATATATATGACTTATATTTAAAATTGACATATATGACATGTTTAAATACTATAAATGAAAAACTATAAGTACTTTATTACATGGAAAATTACTTAGAATAAATTTTTAGAAAATAAATTTTATATATGTGTATAAGTATGAAGTATGCATCGATTTGGATAAAAATAATTTGTTCTATAATTTTTAAACATTTTTTTTTCTAAAAGTAAGGGAAAGGCAATTTTTAACAACTTTTTATTAAATGTAATTTATAACAAAATTCACCTATTTCAAGTGTATAATTCAGTAATTTTTAGTAAATTTAGAATTGTGTAACCATTACCACAATCCAGTCTAAAATTTTTTTTTTGTTACCCCAAGAAAATCCCTCATGCCCACTTACAGTCACTCCCCATTCCCTCGCCAGACTTACTCAACTATTAATCTACTTTGTCTCTCTATAGGATTGTCTTTCGAAACATTTCATATAAATAGAATCATGCTACGTGGGTCTTATGCATCTGGCATCTTTCACTTAGCGTAAAGTTTTTTGAAGTTTATCCATGTTGTACCATATAGCAAATCCATCACTTTTGATGATTAATACTGTTCCCTGTATCCAATCCATTTTTTCTGTTCACTAGTTGCTGAACCTTAATGTTGTTGTCACTTTTTGGCTATATAAATAATGTTGCTATGAACATTCATGTTTAAGTCTTCATGTGGACCTATGTCTCATTCCTTCTGGGTAGACAATGAGAGGTGGAATTTTTGGGTCATATGGTAACTTTATATTTAATTCTCTAAAAAATTGTCAAATTGCTTTTCCTAAGTAACTGCCCCCTTTTGCATTTTCAACAAGACTGTCTGAAAGCTCTAACTTTCCCACATCCTTGTCAACACTTGTTATTATCTCCCTTTTTTATTGTAGCCATTCTAGTGGATGTCAAATGGTATTTTAATATGGTTTTAATTTGCATTTACTGAATTAAAATGATCATCTTTTTATGCAACCTTGAGGAAATTTGACTATTGGTTGAGGGAAAAGGGCTTGCTAAGGAAACAAAAGAATTAGCCACACAGAAAAACTGGAAGAATGAGTCATGGAAGCCAAGGAGAAAAGGAGAAAGATTAACAATAGTAATACCACTAAGGACCAAGAAAGGTGAGCACTGACAAAAGTACTTGACTGTGGTTAGATGAGGGCATTGGTGGCCTTATGAGCAATGCACTGGATAGAATGAGGTGGATTGAAGCCAGATTGGAGAGGGTTAGAGCAGGAATGGGAGTTGAAGAAATGGAAAAAAAGAATGTGAACAACTTTGTTGACATATTGGCTGTTAATGGAAGAAGAGAAACTCCTCAGCAGATGGAAAGGGGTATAACCTGAGAAATAAAAACTATTAGGAAGAATCCAAAGAAGAGGAAGTTATTGGTTATATAAAAGAGAAGGGTAATTTGCAGTGTAGTATATTTGTCCATTTATTTAGCATATACTGAATGCTAAACATGCATGGTGGAGAGTTCCTTGCTAGTGCTGTGAATCAATTTGAGACTCTCTTCTTCACATAGGAATTTCTCAAGTACATAATGGTTAAATTAAATAATGTTATTGAAATGTGTTCTTATAAAAAGTTCTGTATTTATGTTTCGTTAACATGGTATTCATGCTGCCTAGTAAATGGCTCTCTCACTGAAAATCTGTTTAAATTGCTGGAGGTGACTTTCAGGATAGTGGTTGTTGCCCTGTTCAGGTTTTCTTCATCTGGTCCTACAGGGAAAAGCCTCTCTGAAATAACTATTTGATGCAGCCAAACAGAAAAGAAAAAAGAAAAAACTTTCTCACCTCTCTTAAACTTCACAGATAAGGATTTAGTGGTATCATAAATATCTCTCCAAGTCCTAATTTACATAACCTTACTTTTCATCCATAATCTGGTGCGTTCACTTAGGAATCTGAAATACTTCCCTTGGTTCTTTCTGTTCTATACATATTCAGAAGAGAAAGTAATTGAGGAGGTTGTGGGGGGATAGGAATCAAGTTAGTGAATCCTCTCCCTCTTCCCTGCTATTGGGAACATGAGGGTGGCAGGCACTGGTAGTTTCCTCCGTAATATAAAGTTCTTTTTCCTTATTTACTGTTACTTGTTTAGGCAAGCAGTACACCTGGCTTAAATTTTACAAATCCTTGTTCAGCCTAGGGAATGAGATGAATGAAACCTACACAGGAGATTGCTAGAGCTTGCTGGAAACGTTGGCTGTCCTGATTTAGATCCTGAGCATCCCCACATTGCATCTTGGATGTGATACTTTATAGCAAGCAGCAGCAGCAGCAGCAGCAGCAGCAGCAGCAACAGCGTATTGCAACCATGAGAGAAAGGCCATGAGAATGATCTTTACATCCTTAGGCCACTGAAAAAAAATAACAACTGCCTGTTTGTGGAGTACTTCTTTTTACATAAGACAAACAAAAAAACCTTAAACCACTGTTTATTTGGGGTATTTTTACTTGCAGCCAAGCAGACTGTAATGCAGAGATAGACAGACTTTTCCTGAAAGGATCAGATAATAAATGTTTCATGCTTTTTGGGCCATATTTTCTCTGTTGCAATTCCTAACCACCGAAATTTTATCAGGGTAGCAGCCGTTGACAATATGTAAACAGATGAATGCAGCTGTGTTTCAATGAAACTTTGTTTACAAAAACAGGTGACTAGCCAGTTTGGGTCCATGGTCCTAGACCTTTGTTCTGATAAAAGGTGAAACTGTATTTATGTGCTAGGTAGTCACTGAGATGGTTATTTCCTGGTGGCCGAAGACTATTTAGGAATAAGGTCAAAGCTCCATACATGGCAATACCAGGGAAGGGTCAGGAGGCAAGCCAAAGCCGATCAGGTCCTGTTTCTGACTAAGAGACATGAGGACTTTAGGAGGATTTGGGAAGATCTTTTATATTTTATTTTAATCTTTTAATTAATTTACTTTTGTTGCAGATTTTTCTCGTTTTTTCCCCCATTGACACCCTCCTCCCGATCCCTCCCGCCCCCTGCCCAGCATTGTTGTCTATGTCCATTAGTTACACATACATGCATATAAGTTCTTTGGTTTATCTCTTCCCTCCCCCCTTCCCACCTCCTCTGAGGTCTGTCAGTCTGAACCCGACTTCTATGTCTCTGGGTCTATTTTGTTCATCAGTTTGCTTTGTTCATTATATTCCACAAATAAGTGAGATCATGTGATACTTGTCTTTCTCTGACTGGCTTATTTCGCTTAGCATAATACTCTCCAGGTCCCTCCATGTCATCTCAAAGGATAAGACATCTCTCTTTCTTATAGCTGCATAGTAGTCCATTGTGTATATGTACCACAGCTTTATTATCCACTCATCTATTGATGGGCACTTGGGCTGTTTCCAGATCTTAGCAGTTGTAAATAGTGCTGCTATGAACATAAGGGTGCATATATTGCTTCTGATTGGTGTTTCAGGCTGTGAAGATCTTAATTACTGTATTGAAGCATCTGTATTCAGTATAAGAACAAACATATTTTATTCATTGTATTGGTTTTTGTTTTGCCTAGTTGCTAGTATTAAAACAAAACTGTTTTAATTCCTTTTCTGTACAAGTCTACAATATTTTATGTTTGTGGGCTAACCTGAAATCTAAATGCTATTTATGATATTGTTTCTATGAGAAATGAAGTCCAATTTCAAACAACTAAACTACAAATTAACTTTTGGAACCAAACTTATTCATAAATTGGTAAAACTAAATGCTCAGCCTTCTGTGGGGGAAAAGATGGTGACTCCTTAGGCACTGGCCACTGTAGGAAACTGCATTAGCTTTCTCTTGGTGCTAAAATATTATTTAGCAAATTAATGCCATATGGCACCATTGGCATCGTACAGGTTTAAAATGGGCAAAACCAGTAATGGACAATTTCTGCAAAAAATAATATTGTTAAATAATATTTAAGAAATTAGATTGAGCCCGGCCAGTGTGGGCCACTGGACTGAGTGTCATCCCATGGACTGAGAGGTCCCGGTTCAATTCCCGGTCAGGGCACATGCCCGGGTTGTGGGCTCGATCCCCAGTAGGGGATGTGCAGGAGGCAGCTGATCGATGTTTCTCTCTCACACTGATGTTTGTATCTCTCTCTCCCTTCCTCTCTCTAAAAAAATCAATAAAAACATATTTTTTAAAAAAGAAATTAGGTTCATTTGAATACATATGAGTTTTAGGCCTAGAAAGAATATATTGAAAAACAGTTCATACCAGAGTACAAGACACAAAGAGAAGAAATAGAATAAAAAGAAACCATAAAGTGGAAAAGTATAAAGTTGATAGCAGCCAGAATACAATAGAATCAGTCATTTTCTTCAAGCATCATCAAGAAGTTTGGGATAGAGTAAAAGAATGGTGTATTATGAAACTGTCAAACTTATTTTGGCTGTACTATGTTTTGTATTGTATCACATTACACATATGTATATCACTCTATAAAAGAATATACCTTCAATTATATATCATGTAATGAAATGGCTTTCAAAAAATTTAAAAAGTAATTTAATAGTAATTCACAGATGCATACTGTATATCTTTACTTTGGTATATGTATACATACACACACATATATGAAACTAACATTTTTATGAAATATATGGGATGAACTCAATTTTATTCTATTTCATTTATTTTTAAAATTTTTGTTGTAATACATTATATTAATTTAAAAATAATGAAAAACGGTGTACTGGAACAGGATTTGGGAGTTATAAATGCAGTGTAGTCACATAATAAGTACAGAGTTGGCATTTAGTAATGCAAGTTTTATTCTAATGGGATATATGATTTATTTTGACTGTATATGATTAACATAGTGCTTTAAGGCAAATCCCACCTCTCCTCTTTCTTTAATATTCTTCCTACTAGCAATGTTTCTCTTAATAACCAACCTGCATGTTGTTTAAATGCATGCTTTATTGACCCTGAAAAGTAAACCACGTCTGTGAAGTTCCAGAATGTTGTTATACAGAACAATATTTTAAATATTGTGTAGATAGTTAGGAAGAGGAACTAATGAGCTTACTTATCCACATAATTATTTATGTGAATATTAGTGTGTATTATTACATAATATAAGGATAATGCATGTTTTCATGATATATATTATATACTAGTATATAAATTAAGCTTATTAATCTAAATAAAGGATTACACTCATGTAGATATTTAAGGAAATATAGTTACAGTATATCAAACATAAGATAATTTTGACTTTAATATAAATTAATGGAAAGAATATTTTTATAAAGAATTTAGTTATGAAAAGTATAACTAAAGATATTCATAACAGAAATATTTGGACTAACCTAACATTTCAAAACTTGTCAACTAGTATTAAAATATTTTTATGATTGAAATATAACACAATTCTCTCTTTATAAAAAAAAAAAAAAAAAAAAAAAAACATGTTCCAAGGTCAAACAAAATATATACAACTAAAAATGTTATTCTGATGACTTGTAAGGAAGGTGGTTTTGGTCACTAACAAATATGTGTGTGTGTGTGTGTGTGTGTGTGTGTGTGTGTGTGATAGCTTATTTTATTTGATTTTACTTACATTACTAAAATGGTATAGCTATGGGCCATAGTCATGTAGTTGACCTTATAAATAAGGTAGTCATTAGCTATGGATTCATAGAAAAGAGATGGAGTCAGGGGACCCGATAGATCAGATTTAAAAGTGTTTTAAAAAATTATTAAAAATATTAGTTTTCTCATCACCAAAATAGATGAGATTGCTTCATCTGTACTTTTCTCTTAATTTTATGGATTATAATATTTTGAAAATAATGTGTGTTGTCATCCTTTTCCCATTTTGATGTGTTTTATTGTTTTTACAATGATAAGTTCCTTCCAAATGACTTAAGATATATGTCTTACTAGTATATATAAAATACGCATGATGAATTATAGAAATTGGTCATTTCTAACGTATAGAAATTTAATAAAAAGTGTCAATATAATATTTTAAAGTCTAAAATTTGCCAGAAATTTTTATGTAGAATACTAGAATCCCACCTTGAAATAATAATTTATGTTCTTGCCAAAGTTTCAAAGGAATTGTTCTCAAACTCAGGTGTAGGTCAGCTTCATCTGAGGAGCATTTGGAAAATACTGATGTCTGAATTTGATCTCAGAATAAGAGTATTCTGGAATAGGTCTCAAGTATCAGTAAGTGTAATACAAAGTATAGGATAACAGTACATAATATATATTTTCTGAGTTCCCACCAGGTCCCAGGAATGGTTTTCAGTGTTTAACATGTATGTATATATTAAATTTCTAGAACAATACTATCTATGAAGTATGCAATCTGATTATAGCTATTCTAAATCTGAGAAAACTAAGGCACCAGGGAAGTTCAGTTCCTTGTTCAGGGTCACACAATTTGCAAGTAAGTGGTGGAACTCAGGTGCAAACCTGGGCCCATGCTCTCCAGGCCTATACTCCCTACTTTTCTAAATTCCCTGCCTTCAAGGAATATCAGAATAACTGAGGAGATAGACAACTATAAAATAATTAAATGTTATATTGTGTGGTACTGTCAACAATGGAAACATGTTTAAAAAAATCTGTATTAAATCAAAACTACAATGAGACACTACGTCACACCTGTCAGAATGGCTATCATCAGTAAATTAACAAACAACAATTGTTGGCAAGGATGTGGAGAAAAGGGAACCCTAGTGTACTGATGGTGGGAATGCTGATTGGTGCACCCACTATGGAAAACAGTGTAGAGGTTTCTCAAAAAAGTTTAAAATGGAATTGCCTTATGACCCAGTGATTTTGCTTCTGGGTATTTATCTGAAGGAACCCAATACACTAAGTCAAAAGAAAATTTCTAGCCCTATGTTCACTGCAGCATTATTTACAAGAGACAAGATATGGAAGCAATCCAAGTGCCCATCAGCAAATGAGTGGATAAAAAAGCTGTGGTGCATTTACACAGTGGAATACTACTTGGCCTTAAAAAAGAAGAAGTCCTACCTTTTGCAACAGCATGGGCCTAGAGGGTATTATGCTGAGTGAAAGATAAACACCTTATGATTTCACTTAGTTGTGGATTCTAAGGAACAAAATAAACTAACAAACAAAATAGAAACAGATTCGTAGATACAGAGAACAGACAAACAGTTGATAGAGGGGAGGAGATTTGGGGGCTGGGTGAAAAACGGTGAAGGGATTAAGAAGTATAAATTGGTAGTGACAGAGCAGTCACGGCGATGTAGATTACAGCGTGGGAATATGGTCAGTAGTATCATAATCACTCTGTGTGGGGCCATATGGGTGCTTGAAACATCGGGGACACCACTCTGTAAAGTGCATGATTTTCTAGCCACTATGCTGTATATCTGAAACTAAAACAGAATAATATTGAATGTAAACTGTAACTGAAAACAAAATTCTGTATTAGCTGAAGCAGAGGATGGATGATTCAATGAGTTATGACTTATTGATGGAGGCCACTAGAGAGAGAATCATGGGCCCAATCTTGAACCTGGCTTTGTTATTATTGATTGATACAAAGTTATCTCTTGCAGGTTATAGACATGATGGTAACATTCCTGATAATTAGTTTAAATATATACTCATACCAGTCAAACACTGAGTTACAGGGAATGTTTTTGTGTTTTGCTCTTTACTGCCTCCCAAGAATTTGCTAGCACTTGGTTCATACTTCATCTAAGCTATAATGTTTAATTGTGCATTCAAATTGAGTACATTTACATTCTAACTTGTTTTCTACATGAAAATTTCCTTGAAAATGGGAGCTATGGCCTCATCATCTTTGCAGCCCACATAATTCTTTGTTTATACTATTATCATCATGAAAAAATTATTTGTTGAAATTATAAACATGAAGCTTTCATCAGAAATCAATAAAATGTTGTTATAGATATCTTACCTTCTAAGCATTTTAGTGTAACAGTGAAGGGTACTTAGATTACTGCTAGACCACTTGTAAAAGACATTGCTGCTGAAAATGCTAGTATATGTACCTTGCACCAGAAAGAAAATCATCAAGAAGTCTGCAAAGAAAAAGAAATGTTTATTTCATCTAGAAAAGTTTTCTAAGAAAAAAATGTCAGCTAAGCAGCAAAACAATCAAGTGCTTGCTGATGTAGGTGTTCATCTGACTTAAGTTTCTATCTCTTCTTAGGCCAGTAACTTATACTTACTGTTTTCAAAATATTGTTTTATTTTATTTACATTGAGAGTTACAATTACATTGAAATTCTATGAAAATGTAAATGCACCAGGATTTACAAATAAACCCTCATCAGTTAAAATTTTAGTAAATACTTAAACTGAGATTAGCTAGCAGCGGCCATAATATGTGTTTAGGACTGACCAGTGGCCACAGTAGCTTTCTCCACAACCCTCACCTCTTTGACGTTAGAACATTTTACCTAGAGATTTTTCCAGGAGGTGCTAACTCCTATAGTAATTCATTAAGTATCCAAACAATGGGTTACTAATCATCTGATGATAATAGAGAAAACTTTATTCTCAGAAAGATGTATCGTCTGATCGTGTTGTAACTATTGCTTTAAAGAACAATGCTCTTCTTGGTTAATCAAATAGTAGGATACTGACTTCGGTAGTTTCTGTTATGTTTTATTACCCTACTGAAAGTGTGCTGACTGAATTTAAAAATATACTTGACTGGAACTTCAGTCTAGGATGCCATTTTTCCTGCTTTTTCAGTTCAACACCATATTCCTTCTTTTTTTTCCACAGAAATTTCAGATCTTAGTTTTACTCTTATTTAAATTTTCTTTTCAGTTATTGTGCTTAAGTACATTTTGAAATTCATTCTGTGATATATTTTATTATATTTGTGTATTTTACATTTTGAATAAAAATCATCCTAATTGGTATGTTAAATAGCTAGCAATGCAAATAACAATTTAATTGTGAAAAAGATAAATTCATTTTCTACTGATTTTTTTCTCAACTATTTATTATAGAATGAGATTCTATGTTTGTTTTAGCTACAAATCATGCTTCTCCTCAACCAAAAATAATTTGACAGACATCTATTACAAATGGATTGCTCATAATTGTGGTGGGCTCAATTGCCCTTAGTTCCTGTGCTTCTTTTTGTTAAATAAAATTTTATATTGCTTGCTCATAATGTTATTACTAATCCCTTTGTTTACAATCAGGAAATTAAAGTTCAGTACAATTACATATTAGACCTTTTTTACATATTCCTACATACCCCAAATGGAATTGATATGTTACATGATACTCAACCGTGTGCTTAAGGCCTAGTGTTTTGTTATTGAAATAAATTTATATGTTTTTATGTTTTTTTCTGTAGTGCAAAAATGAAACACCTGTGGGGAAGAGTAAGGAGGCTAAAAGTTGTGTGTTATAAAATATTAAGCTTCTAATAATACACATATTTATGATTTCAAAGGATTGCTAAAAAATGAATTCTATACTGTGTAGCAACTAAAGTGTTCAGTAGAGACTATTATTCTGTTATTGTCAGATTTGCATTTGATTGTTCTAAAGATTTGTTCATTTTCACGTTTTGTGTTTATTTAATGGAAACCTAACAAATGTCAATAGATTTAACAACTTGAAATACATGGCAAAAGGTCATGTTATGCTTGTTGACCCATCTTACCTCATTGTGTTCTTTAGAAATACAAATAGTATTTTTCACCTGCCATTCTTTGTTGAAATTCAATGAGAGCATTTAAGTGTAGTAACAATGGCCACTAGTACAAATAAATTACTTTTTAAATCCAAAATAAAATTCATGAGCTTCAGTGAAGCTCTGCCACAAAGAATGTTTTTTCAAATGTGTAATGAAGATTTCTTTCCTATAAAACATTGTGTTTTGAGGGTTAAGATCAACATTTCTTGACTTCATATTATTGCAACATGAAGTTTGACATATCACATTATTAAACTATCCTATGACTAACCTTTTTTCATAGACTATAAATAGACCAGTAAGTCTGTTTTTTGCTTTACTATCTATATGTATTGGTTTTCTATTGCTACCATAACAATTGCTACAAAAACTTAAAAACAACACGTCTTTATTATCTCCCAGTTCTATGGGTCAGAAGTCTGGGCACAGTAGGGCTGTCAGCTGGATGCGCTATTGACAGCCTCACTGGGTGAAATCAGGTTGTGAGCTGGGCTGGGCTCCTATCTGGAGATTCTAGGGAAAGCCCACTTCCAAGCTCATTCATATTGTTGTCAGAATTCAGGGCCTTTGCACTTGTAGGACTGAGGTCTCCATTTCCCTGCCTCTGTCAGCTGGGACCAATCTTTGATCCTGAAGGCTGCCCCCACATCTTCTCATGTTTCCCATGTGGTGCCTCTGACAGGTTGCTACCCTCTCCTGCTTCGCATCTCTCTGGCTTCTCCTTCAGCAGCACCTCTCTGACCCTGGCTGGAGAAATTTCCCAGCTCTTAAGGGCTGATGTGATTACATTGGACCCACTGGGGAAAATCCAGGACAATAACTTTATTGTAAGATCTACAACCTTAATTCCATCTGTAGAGTCCATTTTGCCATATACTGTTGCATATTCACGCATTCCAGAGATTAGACTGTGGACATCTTTGGAGGGCTGTTCGCCTCCTACACTGTTTTAAAATTGTCTTTTTCCCTCCACGTTCTGCTAGGAAATCTTTCCATACATGTAGGTAAACTTAACATTTTAGGGGGGAAATCGAGCCTTTATAAATCTTATTTTATCTTAAAATTTAAATATATCTTTTGTATTTTAATTAGAAATTGATTGAGACCAAAGTCACGCATGAGTGCTTGAAGCACAAAATCTGTAAAATGTTGATTGGTTCAGATCTGTTCATAAACCCACCATTGTTGTTGATTGTATTTTCATTCCAAGGCTCACACTAACAAACCCAGCCCACAAATTGACCTTCCTCCTGTTAGTAGATTTCTGCTTTCCTGTTGCATCAACTTTATCGACCTTGTTTCTATGTTGTTGAAATTTATCCCTTTGAACCACGGGACCCATCTTCTGAATTTCCTAAGGTCATCTTTCACTGTCATTTGTAGAGACTCCAGATATGTCCCTAATAAGTCGTGAAGATCTTTAAGGGCAAAAATGTTCCATCTGTTTCTTCAGTTAAAATTAATTTTTTATATTTCTAGAAACTTAGGTGAGAAATGAATCTGTTAATCATTTGTTAGAAACTTTACTAAAAATTCATGTTTAAAAGCTCCTCTATATGAAGTATTTGTTCTCCTACTTTTTCAAAATCAGGGAATTTATTATTGTTGGTTACTACTTATTAACTTCACATCAATTCTAGTTATAATATATTTTATTTCACTTTGATAATTGTGAAAAATTACGATTTAAAGATAGTACCTAATTGGTTGTTAACTATGTATATAATTTAATTGTATACATATTCTTTTCAAAATGAACTTCAGATTTTAGTAAATCGAATATTTTGGTGTAAGCATGAATGTATTTTTAGTGAAATTGTAACAATATATTTAATTTAGTAGATCATATATACTCACTATAAAAATCGTGGATTTTTAAGATTGGAGTATTTTATGCAGCTTCAATTTTACTTGTACATATAAATGTATCTAAAAATAATGAACCTATTAGAATCTGACTAGCTTAGCTGTATATCTTTTGAGTTGTATATCCTTTATGCCTAAGATATTGAAACTCAAGGGGAAATATTATCAGTTTTTCTGCACCAGAATATTGTATTTGAAGGACACAAGACAGGGAAAGATTTTTTTCCTATCATGCGATTTATCTATTCTCAAGGGCCATGGGCTAATACTTCTGTCTCTGATCCTCTTAAATGTGTGACTTGCTATAGTATCACCAAGGGATAATTTTTTTAAAGGAAATATATAGAAAATCAGGAGTGTAGTCACTTACTGGCTTCTTGTGCAAACGAGGGGGAAAAAATGTGGTGTTCTGCACTGTTAGTGCCAACATGTGAGTTTCAAAGTGCTATCTGTTTGAAAAGTATTTTTAGGTATTTCCCCTTAACCCCCAATAACCATAATTTTATTGGTAAAAGTGTTTTTCCACAATGAAAAAATGAATATAATTTTAGTGTGCAACTTGCAGAAATCAAGTCTCAGTCTATACTTAGATCTTGCTGCAACATTAGAGAAATGAAAGGAAGTAAATTATACACCAAGTCTTCTCCATACCTTGGAGAATTCAGTGTCTCCTGCTTCCTTTACCTTAATATTTAAGGACAGAAACTAATCAAAATGACTTGCAATTTGACTTAACTGGAAATCATATTAAGCTATGTGTGCTATTTGAATGATACCTAGAGACTGGCACCTACTAGCTCTCTAACCTATTTTCAGCTAACCTGTTTTCACATGGCACACATCATGTTGTAAACCAGCAGCTTTACTGGGTAATTCCATGTGTTGGGTATTACAGTATTCTTACCTGTGCTGCATTCTATTTTTTACTAATTAGAGTTAAAATACAGATTTTTCTGAATGATTCTAAGTAATTTACACTATTAGAGATTATTTGCTAAATAAAATCTCACTTCACGATTAGCTGGGGTTTGTTTCCCAAGGGTGTGGCTTGAGGAAGCAGCCTCTTGAACATCACGATGGGCTGAGATCTGCTCAGCATGTCCTGGGTGGAGAGAAAACTCACTTTAAAAACAAGTTCTTCTTCACTGCATATATATAGTCACGTTTTAAGAGTTGTGGCAAAAATAAGATTTCCTATTAGAAATTTGCTTCATTGAAAACAAATCCGAAACACATTTATTCTGTAAACAGTGTGTTGAGTAATTCAGCTGCATCCCCCGAAAGCGAAAGTTGTTCCACTTAATCTTCCCTAGTTATGCTTTTGTTAGTAATCTGAGAGGAAATGGGAGTCGTGCATCTTCATGTCCTTCCCTCACGAGCGCCAAGCCAGAAGGAAGTGAAAAATGTATTTTTCTAGACATCGATACAAGAAAATATTAAAAAGTAGAAGAAACAAAATAAAGCCACGGGGATAAACATCAGAAGCTTGCTTAAATAGCTTTAGCCCCATATAATTGCTTTTCTGTCAGCGGGATTATTAACAAATTTGGACATCTGAAAATTAAATTAACAGCCTGAAAATATTTTACAGAATGAGATGGAGCATGATACATGGAACATAATGACCTCCCTGAAATTCAGCCAAGCCAGTGCAGCTACTCATTTAGACAGAGAAGACAACTAGTTAATCATCACTGAGCAAATTAGACAGAGCAAATTAGTTTGCTGCATTCCACAGTCTTAGCTACCAAAAAGAGTATATGCCACTAATTAGAATGAAAGAACTCTAGGCATGTTATTATCTATATAGAAAGAGAAAGCAAAATTATAGTTTGAACTGCTTCTATCAAAGCTTGAGGCCTAGGTTACGTAAGTATAAATTACATGTGTAAGAGTATGTATGTGTTTTCACACACATATTTGAATTCCAGCAGCTTTAGCATTTTCTTGCCCTTGACCGAATGAAGTGTAAAAAAATTTTTTTCAAGGTTAATTGGAATTCTTTGGGAATACACACACACATGAAACATAAAACATTGTTTTTTAAGTGTGATCCCTTTAATTGAAGATTAAAGTAGCCAGTTCATATACTTTTTCTTGCACGATATTAAATTATTTTTTTCTTTTGTAAGTGTATTGCTGTTGCATGTGAAATAAATATTTGGACTTAGTTTATCACTGGAGATTAATCTGAAATCATATTTTGTAGCCTTAATTAGCATTCATTTGCTTAATTGTCATTCTCAGCCCCATCATTTCCATTTTTCACTAACTTGAACAATGCTATCTTCTGCTGTTTGCACTTTAATTTAAATTTCTATTAAGGTTTATGAACAGTAATAAGGTCCTGTTTGAATATTCATTAGCTTCTGAATTGTGAGCTATGAAAAGGTGCTTTCTTTTACCTTAATGAAACTGGCACAGCATGGAACTGATCAGTTGTGACATTTGATTTGAGGCATCCAGTGAATTTTCTCATTGTTTATTGACACATCTTGTCCAAACAGCTCCCTCGCAAGTGAGCGGAGTAATGAAGGAGCGAGTGCTACAGCGGAGTGTGGAGCTTTCCTGGCAGGAGCCGGAGCATCCCAATGGAGTCATCACCGAATATGAAATCAAGTATTACGAGAAAGTAAGTGCTAAGAACAGGAAATGTACAGCGATGGGTGTCTCATGTCATCCTACTGCGCTGTAGACTAAAGGTGGTCCTTATGCCAACTATTTGGAGGTACTTCAAAATGCATACTTAATTTTAGCCAGTTTTGGTAAATATCTCCTTAGACCTCTAGTTCATTATTATAATTATAATTTCTGTATTTTAAATTTATGTTACACAAGTCGTGTGTTTGTTTATTCATTTTTGAAATCATAATAATTAGGTGGAGGATGTTTTCGGTACCACAGAAACCACAACGCCCAGTGCGCTTGTGAAAAATATTTCTTTTAGGATGTCTGTTTGGACCTTTAATGACTTATTTTATTTATGTGGTTTTATTGATAATGATGGTGGCCTCAAATTGTTTAGTAATAAAAAAATAAGAAAATTTTCTGCTATGACTTTGTGTTATTCTCTAAACTTTAAAATTGGATGATGATATTCCACTCCTTTGAATTCCTCCTGAAATTTACTTCATCTATGTTATGTTAATCATGTCCCTGACCACTTTACATTCCTCTCTCCATGAAAAATCGTGTGGCTGAAACCCAAGCGCTGCCCCTTTAATCTCCATAGTGGCTAAATTTTAATAAATAGTGATATATTTAAGCATATGAGGCATTTGCTCCTGACCCATCTGGAGGGTGGGGGAGCGTGGTGCACCCACTCACAATTACTGTGTCAGCTCTGCCTCACAGAAGGACCTGGTTCAAGGTTTGAAACATGGGAGCTATTGTTATTACTAGTAGTAACAGTAATAATGTGTTACTGTTATTGACATAAATGAGTTAGCTGAAGTACTGTAATATACATATAACCATTTTAACCATTCAGATAGCATTTCAAAATAGGAGCTTAAAGCTTTGGAAAAACGTGGGGACTGATCTACTTGAATGAATAATTAACATGCATATAGTGCATTGGTGATAGATAATGTTGTTTCCTTTTGAAGAAAAAACAGAGAGTTTAAGATTAGTTTCAATGTTCGGATTAAACACTATTTTGAGTTATAATTTCCTTTAAAAATTTGTGACCCCACTGCCAAAGTTACATTTTATATACTTCATTTTGGACTAGGGAATACATTGTTTGTCCCATCAGATGTGTTTCTGAGGGAATCCTTGTTGTTGATGTTGGTTTTATATCTGCTTTCCAAAGAGCTCTTACAGTTATAATTCCTTCTGAAATGACATCTGACTTTAAAAGTAATAAAATACATTTTTAAAGTGTAAGTTATGTGGTAAATAAGAGTGAAATTTCTCACAATGGAACAAAATATTTTGCAAATCTTTACTCTAGAATAAATGTTTTCAAGTAGTTACTTTTTTATTTTGCATCACAGAAATAAAATGCATGTACATTTGTTGAACTTACAAATTAGGTAATCATTAAAAGAGAATAATTGTCATGTATGTAAATATATGATATATATCATGTCTTCTAATGTTAGTTATGCCTTGTTTTCTTTAGATAAATGTATATTTATAATACCAACTATCATTTTTATGAACTATTGTAATGAAGACAATCACAAATCAGTTTCACTATAAATCACAAATTCAGTTTAAAAATAAATTTATTTACACTTTTGTAAATATCAGTGTGAAGACAAATCAAGCAACCAGGCTGTCATTTTCAGATTTCAATGAGTAATTTTATTGACAGTCACAGTTGAGCACAGGCATTTATTATAGAACAAATAAGAAACTGTCTAAAATTATATATTTGGATGAGTAATTTTTCTAAATTTTTTCATAAATAGCCCATTAGAAGCATATCAATTAAGCTTTAAATTTTTATTCATTTAAGTGCATCAATGGAATTTTCATGTTCTTGAATTTTTTTAATTTATTTTATTCTTTGTCTTATCATAGATAATATGATGAACACATTTTTAAACTCTGTAAGCCTCAGTTTATATATCTGAAAAATGAGGAAATTGAACTAAACTATATTATTTAAAATATTGTTGACATAAATTATACAGTACTTTGACTTTTATATTGATACTTTTAATTTAAAATATTCCTTTATGTACTGTATTGTAAAAGTGGTTTTATTCTGTTAGAAATACAGTTTTTAATGAAAACAATTGATAATGTCACTATGGTAGCAATTTTCAACCTTTTTCATCTCACGACACACAAACTAATTAATAAAATTCTGTGGCATGCCAAAAATATACTTTTTGCCAATCTGACAAAAAAATGGGTATAATTTTGGTTGATTTACAAAAAAACAATAATAGTAATTACCTACACTTTTTGCTCCAAAATCACTTTTTTAAAAAATCAGTTGCCTATACTTGTATATAAGGATTTCTGGTACCAAAAATTGACCAATCAGATTCAACCTTATTATTCAATGTAACGAATAAGATTCAACTCTATTATGTGACCTATATATTTATGATTCAAGACAGGGCATTCACACCAGACCTATTATTGTGTTGGCTGTTCTCATTATTTTATTTGACGATCTAAGAGAAAAGAGGTCAATGCCCCTGACTACATAGTCAGGTATTGCATGTTTTAAAAATTCTTGGAGGCACACAGGTTGAAAATCATTGCACTATGGTAGTGGTGTTAACTAAATTTCTTGATTTAATAGCTTTCTTCATTTTAGCATATGGGTTTTTGCTTACTGTATAACATTGAAGAAAAATATTAAAATAACTTTATAATGAAGTAAAGACTTCTACTAAACCATAGATTTTACAGGTGTACCCATACCTTGGTCATTAGGACATTTGATTTTCTTTATGGCTAAATAGTTCTTGCCACTCTGCTCTCTACCAACAAAGCAAAAGCTCAAAATATCATAAATGTTTTAACAAAATTATTTCTTTTTGAAATTTATAGAACAAAGACGTGTTCACATTTATGTTTTATATTATTTGAGAAACAACTCAATGTACAATATTCCACAGAGTATATAATGTAGCCTTTAAAATAACAATGCAGCAAATTGAAATAAATTGCCTAAGTTAGTTGTCAAACTGCCTGGTTGCAATCACAATTAAATATACCCTGTATATATTGTTTCTAGGATCAAAGGGAACGTACCTACTCGACAGTAAAAACCAAGTCCACTTCAGCCTCTATTAATAACCTGAAGCCAGGAACAGTATATGTTTTCCAGATTCGGGCTTTTACTGCTGCTGGTTATGGAAACTACAGTCCCAGACTTGATGTTGCTACGCTAGAGGAAGCTACAGGTAAAATGTTTGAAGGTAATTACCACCTTTGATTTGGATTCTTACTCTCTATAACTGGCATTTTTTTTTTTTTGAGGATGATGACTTGGTTCAAGATAATTTTTACTCTCAAGGGTGAATATATATGTACATATATGTACTTTGTAAAAGTTCTTCAGAATATTAATTTAAAATGTACTGTTTGGTTTTGCAATGTTAGAAATTGGTGATTTAAATTAGTCTCTTTAATACATACTGGGTTCGCCCAGCTGGTGTGGCTCAGTGGATTGAGCGTTGTCCCATGGACTGAGAGGTCCCAGTTCGATTCCCAGTCTGGGCACATGCCCGGGTTGCAGGCTTGAACCCAGTTGCGGGGCGTGCAGGAGGCAGCCCATCTATTGCTTTTTCACATAGATGTTTCTATCTCTCTTTCCCTTCCTCTCTCTCTAAAAAATCATTAAAAACATATTTAAAAAAATACATTCTGGCTTTATTTGAAAAGGACAATATTAGGAACAAAAGCAGGACTTGTTCAATATGCAGGCTAGTTTTATAGATCCCAAAATGAATTTATTCTTATTGTATCAGTCAAAGCTGCTTCTTTACATAAACCCTAGGTGAAGCCAGGATATACACCAGGGTAGACCGGAGAAACACGATATTTAAGAATCTGTGTTAATTTAATTTACTTGTCCTTTAGCAATGATTTCAAACTTGTCCTTTAGCAATGATTTCAAAAATTGAGTTCAGGAATGTCTTAGAACTTGCATTTGTTTTTATTTTAATCATCCTTTTATTTTCTGTGAATTATTTTAAGCATACTAAAGAATATTCGTAAAGTATATATGAAATATTTAGTGCATGTAAAGGAGTATCTCTGTATCCACCACTCAACCTAAAAATAAAATGTCCCCGGTATGTGAATCCCCCATGCATTGTGCTTATGTTTTACAATACGCTAGGAACACAACAGCACGTGAGTCTGTAGTGGATCGCAATAAGCAGCTGTACCTTGGGATGAAGTCCTGGTTTTTCATCAGAGTGCAAGTTCAGATGGCTTGCGTACCCCTCCTGGTTGCTCTTCAGCTGGCTGATGACTCAGCATGTGGTTTTGTATTTTGAAATTTTTTTCTTTCTCCTGATGCTGCCGCTCAGGTGATGGTTCATCAGCCGTTACCATCACCATATTGCCAATATGACAGTCCCAAAAAATTCTAAACTAGAGTGAGCGAAAAAATATTACATGATTTTCTTTCCTCAACTTTAATAAAATGTTTTTAAATAAATTAATACAATTTTGATCAAAGAATTATTTTGACGTCAGAAAAATATTTTCATACATCGTTAAAAGGTAGAATAAATTCATAAATATCCTTTACATTACCTAAGGATTGTTAAGTTTGCTAACAATATTTGTCCTTCAAATTTTTTATGCTTCTAAACTAAGCAGGAACTCTTGGACTCTCAAATAATAAAACGTTGAAGTAAATTTGAAAATATAAATTATTTTATATAATTGTAGCAACAAAAGCATCAATTTTATAAGCCACATAATTTGTTGTTATAAAACTCATACCATTATTCTTCATTATTTTTTAAATGGAGTATGCAAGATTAAAAATGAGAATAAGTTCAATGGCCCCAAAAACATTAAAGAAATTTTAAGTTAAGATTTCAACACTTAAATATTTGAGTGTTTTTGTGTTAAATGTGTTATCATAGTCTTCAACTTAGATTGACTCATGATATTTGTGATTTCTAATGTAATAAAACACTTCAAATGTCATTTTTTCATATTCTAATGAATATTTTAAATTTAAATTAAAAACATCAATTAGTTATCTCACATTTACCTACCCATTTTTTTAATCACTTAAACCTTTAGATTAAAAAACTTGCAAAATATTTTCATAACATTTTTTAATATATTTTCAAAATAGATTTCAAAATATTTTCCAGCCCTGGCCAGTTTGGCTCAGCGGTTAGAGCGTCGGCCTGCAGTACAGAGAGACCCGGGTTCGGTTCCCGCTAAGGGCATGTACCTCGGTTGCAGTTTGTCCCCGGCCCTGGTTGGTCGTGCGGGTGGCAGCCACTCGATGTGTCCCTTTCACGTCGATGTTTCTCTCTCTCTCTCTCTTCCTCTCTCTCCCTCCCACTCTATCTGAACAAAAAATGAAAAAATGTCCTCAGGTGAGGATAAAAATAATAATAATAATAATAATATTTTCCAAATAGGTTTGAAACTTTCTAAACTATTGTTTATTGTGTGCTGAGATTCATTATTTAAAAATGAAGCAAGGAAGACTCAAAGATGAAGTAGTGGAACCTGAATGATCACATGAAATAACTGTTAAAAATGGATTTTTGCATTGGAAAGAATTTGATGATTTTTAGCGTGAGAATATTCTCTTCCACTGGAATATAAACTTGGTGAAAGAATGATCATATCTCCTTTTCTTACTATCACCTTTCCAGTGTCTCCTGTAGTGCTTGACACACAGAAGACACACAATGAGTAAGCAAAGAATGTATACCTCACAGTCATCGGTTTAGAACAGATCATCCTTATCAATCAGTGCAAGCAGACATACTCCTGCTTTCACGTCTCAGCTCTGCTACGTCCAGACGTGGGACTTTGGATGAGCTGCTTCTCTGTACCCGAGTTGCTGGGATAGCTGTACCCAACTCACAGGGTATTCTGAGGATTCAATAAATTAACCTACACACAACGCCAAGTCCAGTGGCCAGCACACAGAGAGTTTCAAGTGTCAGTTTATATTATTGAGCACAACTATTTCAAGCGTTTTGGTCTCAGGAACCCTTATAGGCTATTACAAATATTGAGTATCCCCAAAGACATTTTGATTATTTGGATTGTATCTATCAATATTCACCACATTAGAAATTCAAACTGAAAAATATTTAAAACATATTTCGTTGGCCGTCAGGGTGATGACATCGTCCCATGTCATATAACTTCTGGAAAACTCTGTGCACTTGTGAGCATATGTGGGTAAAAAAGTCAAATTGCATCGTATTATATGAAAATAGTTTTTTGACAGTGCAGGTCACTGGAGAGCTCTTGAGGGACCATCAGTGGTTCCCAAACCATCCTATGAGAAATCCTGATTTAGCACAAGGTGCTGGGCCAAGAATTAGGGATGCACAGACACATGACATAGTTGATACTTTCAATCTAAAGTTTAGTGAAAGACAGACATGTGTACAAATGCTGGCCCTGCAATTAAGTGCTGGCGGAGTGCATGGCCCAGTGCTATTTGAGTGTCAGGAAACAGTGACTCACTATGCTAGGAAGGAGAGCCAGAGGGAAGATGCCACCGGAGAGAAGTCACTTGAGCACTGTTTCAAAAGACCAGTTAAACAGATTATTCCATTGTGCACACATCCAGAAAGCCCCTTCTGTGCAAAATCAACTCTACTGTTTTTATCATTTTTAAATCATGATGTGTTGATTATAAACTAGTTTTAAAAATTATTGCCCAGGAAATAGTTGAAAATATTAACCATAAATGTTGACTATGGAAAGATTAAAATGTGACCCTGACTATATATAAAAATGTATAAATAAACATTCACAAACTCTATTTCATCATTCACCTGAGTGCAGTTGTCTCATTGGAGTGCTGTTTCTGAAGCTAAGGGCAGAACTGAACCTAAGACAAGCAAAGGATTAGACCCAGGAGACACACAGATTGAATGGAAATAATGTGTATACGTATATGTATAATTTTTCCTTCTTCATGAACAGACTACTACATTCTTTTTTTTCCTCTTAATATGTAGAGAGAGACAGATAAAAACAAAAAACAACCAAACCAAGCCAACCAAACAAAAATACTTGACGTCTTCTTTTCTTTAATTCAGAAATAAAGCTTAAAAGTTGCCCCCCCCCCCCCCGTTTTTCTCCCCTGGGGAGTAAATCAGCAGGTGCTGAATTAGGGAGTGTGTATCATACCTCTGTTCAGAAATTATAGCAGTATAATTGTTTATACTGTTTTTCAGGGTAAAAGCTATCTATAGTTAGCATAGGTATACAAAATTAAGAGATTAGTTGTCAAAAGGAGGAAGACATGGGTAAACTAAAGGAAGGCCAATAAAAAAGCAAAACACTCTATGCTGCCTATTGTGGCAAGATATACTTTGCCTGCATGTAATTTAGTGCTCTGGAGACCCAGTCCCTTGCCACCAGCAAGAAGGACTAGTATTTTCCATCCTGCTATAAATTAAGGATTGCAGCCATTATTTCAGAAATAAGCAAACCATATGAGTTGGACATTATATAGTGTGTGATATTTGCAGCTGAATCATTTATTGAAATATATTTTTATTGTCTTATATTTCTTTGGTTATTTTATGAAGCCTATACTGGCATTGAAATGTAATACTCTGGGGAAAATATGATAATTGCAATATAAGTAAAACTGCACTAATTTGGAAAGAGGAAGTAGGAAGGCCATGTGACTTGATGAAGAAGTGGAATCAGAGGCTGCTTTGAAGGACATGTAAACATATATTGTTCCCAGAGAGACTCTCAGAAAGGCCTGCTGGGCTTGCCTTAATGAGCACGGAAGAATCACTTAGCATCATACAGAAAGTGTCTATAATTTGATAATGCTGAAATGTTTTTTTAAAGTACTTGCAGAAAGTTTGCTCTTTAATAAATAGCTAACCTCTATAATCTTAAACTCTCATGTATGTGTATTGCATACTTGGTCAAATTCATACAAGTAATTCTGCTCTTCTTCCTTAATTATGGTGCATTGTAAATTCGTGATGACTCACTATGATCACATGATGGTTTTTATTTTATATTGATAATATGAAAGATAAAGCACGTTAAGGTGCTTTGAAAAACACATAGAGTGTGTATTTTGGTTCCTTTTTTATATACCAGAAAAACAGACATAGAGGGATCAAATACCTTGCTGAGAAAAAACAGGGATTTAATAGCCATTGAAGATCAAAGATCTCTATCTCTAACTCATAGCTAAGTTTCCAACAACGAAGCAGAAGCTAAACATTCAATAAGACATTTTATAGGTTTCTTTTATAGCTGAGGAATATAAAATAGATGAAAGTATTGTCCTTATCACTTCTTTATAATGTAAAAATAAACATTTGAATTTACCTCGTTACAAAGAATGCATTTATTTAAAATGAGAGGTGAATTCAATAGCATAGATGTCTCTTGTGGAGAAGATTTTGTTTACCCTCTCAAGTTCTTGCATGGTATTGAGTGTTTCTGAGCCTCTTTCTCTGTTTGCAGCTACAGCCGTCTCCAGTGAACAGAATCCTGTTATTATCATTGCTGTGGTTGCCGTGGCGGGAACCATCATTCTGGTGTTCATGGTCTTTGGCTTCATCATTGGAAGAAGGTAGAACACAAATTTATTCTAATCTCTATGATGAAATGTATTGATTTTTCAGAATTATGTCACCCTTACTTGTTGTTTAGTACATTAGAATAGTAAATGCAGACACTTTTGTTTGATAAGAAACATTAAAAGTCAATAAGTTTTCATACTCCCAAGGTCAAAATTCTTTGAGCTTAATCATTGCCTTTAGTTTAAGAGGATGCATATTGTCATTTCTATTGGGTAAATGTCTTCATTTAGTTAATGGTTGTGGAACCATTTAAAATCTGTTGTTTTTGCCCTGGCCAGTTTGGTTCAGCGGTTAGAGCGCGGCCTGTGGACGAGAGAGTCTCAGGTTCGGTTCCTGCTAAGGGCACGTACCTCGGTTGCAGTTTGTCCCTGGCCCCGGTTGAGGTCATGTGGGTGGCAGCCAGTTGATGTGTCTCTCTTACATCGATGCTTCTCTCTCTCTCTTCCTCCCTCTCTCCCTCCCACTGTATCTGAAGATAAATGCACAAAAAAAAAAAAAAATTTCCTCAGGTGAGGATAAAAAAAATAAAATCTGTTGTTTTCCAGAAAAAAAAAAAAGTATAAGCAAATGTTTACTCACTGATAAATCTAACTCTACAAAATATGTTCCTCTACATTGTCTCACACAAATACTTTATATTCTGTGCCTTTTTTAATCATATGAATTGCTATATTATTTTTAAGTTTATAAACATGGACAGGAAGTTTTTGTATTTTGTTAATAGATCTAACTAGCATGTTGTAAGATAATTAAGGTATATTTTATTTTATTTATTTATTAATAATTTTTTTCTTTATTGATTTAGAGAGAGAGGAAGGGAGAGGGAGAGGAAGAGAGAAACATCTATGAGACAGAACATTGATTGGCTGCCTCCTGCATGCCCCCCACTGGGGATCGGGCCCACAACCTGGGCATGTGCCCTGACCAGGAATCAAACCCGTGACCTCTTGGTGCATAGGTCAATGCTCAACCAGTGAGCCACACCGGCTGGGCTATTTTACTGAATTTTAAATATATAAAGTGAGATCATTGATTGTGTTTGTCACAAATTTGATTTTTTTTTTTTTAAGGCACTGTGGTTATAGCAAAGCCGACCAAGAAGGGGATGAAGAGCTTTACTTTCATTGTAAGTGTTTGGCTTTTCTTCACTTTTATGTATCCCAGTTAACACAGAAACATGGTTGTTAATATCGGCATGATAAAGTTCCTAATGCATCATGCTTGAAATTATATAATGAGCTCAAAGTATTGCTTTAAAGCATTTGATGATATATTTAGAATGAAAGTTATATAATGTGAATTTTAAAAAATAAAATATATTCTGAAATGTAACCTCATAAGAAATTTTCATATAACTGCAGGGTATTAGGCTGTTTTTATGTCGCAATCTTTCCTTTTGCAAACTTTGCCCAAATGTTTCCTACTATTCTAATAATAATCCATTAAATGTTGCATGGCCCATGTTCCAGCTAAGGAATTTATATTGAGTTAGAAGGATTTCCCACCCAGTGAATGAGGCTGCCTCGAAAGGCGAAGGAGCCTCTTTCTTTTCGGTTACTATGCATTGTCTATCACTGATAGATATTTTTACCAGCATAAAAATTATAATAATAGGATTTAATCCTCCAATGTTTTCCTGTGCATTTGGGTTACCTGATTCTTAAAAGTTCATGTTAGAAATCATATGCAGAAGAGAGCTTAGGGAACCAAAAAAATAGATGTCCATCTACATTACTTTTATTCTTGTTCAATGTGGACAGCAAGGGGGAAAAATGAGAGTCTTGTGAGTTAATGTTAGGACTTTATGCATCCAAAGTAAAAACCTAACAATCAAATGATTTAGTTCTGATAATCCTTGAAACTATTAAGAACAATTTTATTTATTATTTTTTTTAGTAGCAATAATCTTTACTAGAATTTTTCATGGATAGATACATTTTATATGACATAGAATGATATGTATTATTATGTTATTTATAAAATTATTATGTCAGTATCTAAGAAGATATTGTCATCTACCCATTCTAAAGTTACAAAATTATATGAGCATCAATCAAGAAAATGTGTTGTTTAAAGATGCAAATCGGAATGCTATTATTTTCATTCCTGAGTTTCTTTAATGTGTTTTTATTTGGTGAACCAGCAGTTACCATGACTTCAGTTTTCAGAATAGAAGTGGTTTTAGATAATATATATCCAAATTGATTTATGAGACTCTTTAGGATTCCAGCCACTGAAGGCAGGAAGGGAATTTGGAATACTACAAATGAAAGGAACAGGTATGACCAGAGGTGGCTTTATTATGAAGTCTCAGCTTCAGGGCCCCTCGCTTTCACAGACCCCTGTTAAGGACCTGGGAAAGCCCTAATAATTTTGTGTGTATAATTTATTTTTACTTAAAGAGGATATCCCAGTTGCAGAAGGCTCAGGCCTCATAAAACTTAAATCTCCCCCTGATTACGACTGAATAAATGTGATTCCATCACCTCCCCCTCTGAGATTATCTGATATGCCCCGGATGTCGGATGTCGGTGCTTCCTTTGCTAGCCCAGCCCTGATTTTTCTGCGAGGAGCGAGCCTCAGGGAGGAGAGTGCCACAGGCAGTCTTCAGTTAGAGGACGCACGGAAAAAATGGAGGCTACCCTCCTTCTCTCTCATGACACGAGAGAATATTTTTAACACTTCCTCAGTCAGGAAAAAGAGGATCCAAACTTGAATGCCTAAATTTTTACATCCAGTTTAAAATGTGTATAGGAGAGTAACATAAAACTGTAGTTCCTGGAATCCCTGATTCTGCCCATCTGTGAATAATTTGATGGCAGAATCATTTAATGTTACCTTAACCAGTGTGGCACTTTTGTTCCCTTTATTGAGTGTTTTGAGACATCTCAAAATTATCGAATATGTTTTAGTTTATCTGGTGTTAGCTTGCAGGTTAATGCAGGAGGTAAACTGGAATATGGCTTCTGTAAGACTTGTATAGCCTTATGCTTAATTGTCATCACTCAGTTTTAATATTTTAATGCCATTTGCCTTTTTTACATTTGACATTCCGTTTGTAATTAGAAAAAAAGAGCGCTGCATGGTTGACTTGCTAACGTAGACAATATAAGCTTGAATATACAGTTTTTATCTCCAGAGCAAAAATATCAGTGATGGTTTTACGATATTTAACATTCATGACAAACGTAAGTGAGCTACTAAAACACAAAAAAGCTCACCGTCTTAATCGGAGACAAGCAACAGACCAGAATATTCAGAAATTGCCACTATTTTGTCATTTCAAAAATCCATTTTTAAATGAATAATGAAACAAAGTGCACTTAACATATCCTGTTCTGGTAAATCCTTGATATTTTTGAATCACCCCTTTCACAAGAATATCTTTTCTTATGATTTGATGAGAACCAGGCATTTTACTTGATTTTATGACTGTATCTAAAATATGTCAAGTGCAACACTGTGGTCACCAGCTCTTTACAAGTTGGTGTCCTTTTATTCCTTTAGTATACAAACAATTTCCTTAGGTGCTAAGACACCAGATTGAATTTTTACGGAAACATGAAAGCAGCCGTTTAACTAGCTTTTAGAGCACTGAATTTAATAGGATGTCCAGGCATCCTCAGCTCTCTATGTCCCCAAGTGCTACACTTAAAGATATAAACACAATGGAGGAGTTTAGTGAAGCAATTCCAATTTACATTTTGTTTCCTCCTACCATTTCTTCTAACAATGTCTTTGAATCCAAGCTGGGCAGTATTTCATGTTTTTATGCCAAAATTGCTGTGGCCTGTCAAAATGTTTTATGACAGCTTGAATAAAGAACCATCAGAGACCCCATTTGAGATGCAGAAGGTTACCTCCACTCTAGCTCCCTTATCACAAAACCAAACCCAAAAAAAAAAAAAAAAAAAAAAAAAACGATGAAAGAATAAAAAGGGAGAAGGTGGCTCATTCTCCATCCGCCTGCCAATCTAGGAGGTTAACCTATTGTTTTCTTCCCTTCTCTCTTTTTCTCTTTCCCCCTCTTCCCTGTACTCCTTCTTCTCTCTTTTCTCTTTCTATCCCCTCTCTCTTTTCTTCTTGTTTTTTTTTTTTTCCATGTTCAGCTTTAGTAACAAATGAGCATCTGTCAGTTTTATAAACTGCAACAATAATTGTTTAAGACAATCAATTTTGGATAAACAATCAACTACAGCAGAATAAATCAAGATTTTTAAATCCCATTTTTCTTTATACATTCTGCTTCTTTTCGTTTGTTATGTGTTTATTTTTAAAATATAATTTTAATTTAATGTGATGACATAAACACAGTTAGGCTGCAGTGTGATACATAAAGAAATATATTGTTCTCCAAATAGTGAGATTTCATGAAAAGATTGTTCAGTGGCTTTGTTTAAAACAATAAAGTTTTTGTGAGGATATAGTGTAATTCTTTTCATTGCATTACTATAGCCAAATATATGCCTATCTTATCTTTGTCTTTAACCGGATGATTGATTTGGAATACATTATTGTAATTGAATTTGATTTAAAGTTGACAGCATTATCTCTTACCTGCATGCTTCTGGGAGCATTTGAAGATTTTAACTTTTGCAACTTTTATGATTCTATGTTGTTTGAATCTTGACTACCTTTTCAGAGGCATCGGCTGCCTCTTTCCAGAGCCTTATAATTAAAAGTTAATATAAACCATTCCTCTTTCCAACTGTGTCGTACATGGTTAGCAGATCCCAAGAATATTGTACATTTCCTAACTTTACTCTGGACTTTGTACATTCTGGCCTCTATTGCCCTGTAAGGTAAAGATGAAACTGTGTTTTTTAGTAGATTTCTCTCTGAATCTGTGATAGCAGCCCTCACATCCTGTATTAATTTTATGTATATGTCAACGGTGGTTGGTCTTTAAAAAAATAAACCAAAAGAATAAGTAAGATGTCTAAATGTTTTTAATATTGCTGTCAGTGTAGTAGGCTACCTGTATATGAAATGTCTTCTCTTCCCAGTGTATATATTTGATTGAGTGACTGACTGATAGCTTTACAAATGTATTTCTAAGTCCATTACCAAACTCAATATGGCTTGAACTATGCCATGATAGCAGTGCATTTAATTAAACCTCCAGTCTGATAAGTCATGTCAGAGAATTTTGGTGATGTATCTTGTTGATTTACTGGAAAAGCAATTCAGTTAGTAACCTATGAGCTGGATCCTATGTCACCTATAGAAGCTTGCAGGTAACACCTATATGCCAGCAGACTGAAGTAGTCGTTAAAACTGCTGCGAATCAGGTGATGTGGAAGCAAGTTCACTGTTCCAAGGAGCACTCTGCATAATGAAATTCCTGGGCTGACTGCACAATAAGTGCTTTGCTTCATCACAGTCATGCTTTCTTACATCATTACAGTTAAATTTCCAGGCACCAAAACCTACATTGACCCTGAAACCTATGAGGACCCAAATAGAGCTGTCCATCAATTCGCCAAGGAGCTAGATGCCTCCTGTATTAAAATTGAGCGTGTGATTGGTGCAGGTAAGGCTGCTGTAGCTTCCTTATTCAGCTCTTCCATTTAGCCGAGATCGAAAGTCATACATCATAATGACAGGCAAATAATTATACCTCAAGTATAGAACTTCTGCATTTACCTGAACTGTTGGAAGCAATGAGGCTGTGCTTGTTTATGAAATCTTAAGGAAAAAAAAAAAAGTTGAAAAGAAGCATGTGGCACAGAGAATCTGTGTATCTTTTATCTTCTCTTGGATTTTTAAGATAACTATTTTTTGTTTGTTTGTTTTTTTGGTAAGCTATTCTTTAACTTTTGGCCTGTAGTTCAAGAAACGTCTTGGTATTTTAAAAAGTTAGAATATTTCTGAATTTTGCTGGAATACATTTCCTCTTACTTGATTTATCGTCTTCTTGCTAAACTTGCATTTTTACACTTTTTTCTTGTATTTGTGGGTACTAGGTAGTCCTTGTACTATTTAATTTCATGTAGAAAATTAATATGTATGAATTATTAAAAAAGAGTATTAGTTCCTATGTAGTCATTGTGTTTTCATAATAAGTTTACGTTTTTCATTCCAAGTCCCTTTAATCTAGTAGTCATAGTGCATACGGATTCCAGACTCTTAACCTTGAAGAACTCTTTGCCCCTTGACCCGTAAAAGCAGTAGCAATGTTTAACATTTGCTGATGTGCCCTTCCCTTTAGTAGCTAGTGAACCTTATACAACATATTTCAAATCTAAGTTTTGTTTCTGAAAGCATTTTTGTTAATTCAGTTAAAAAATAGTAGCTTGTGTAACATAGGTTAGAAAAGCTTAAAAGTGCTTTTAGATAATTATTTGCATTTACTTTGAGATACGAAATATTTCTGAAATTAAAACACATCTGTCTGTTCTGTTACTTCAGGAGAATTTGGAGAAGTCTGCAGTGGCCGCTTGAAACTTCCAGGGAAAAGAGATGTGGCAGTGGCCATAAAAACCCTGAAGGTCGGTTACACCGAAAAACAAAGGAGAGACTTCTTATGTGAAGCAAGCATCATGGGGCAGTTCGACCACCCAAATGTTGTACATTTGGAAGGGGTTGTTACAAGAGGTAGGTGTTGATTATGTCTTTTATTTATCCAGTCGACTGTCAGAAATGAGTGTTATATTATACATAATAAAAATATCAAATTATGAACATATTGGATATTCTAAATGAACGTTTTTCTTGGTATGGACTGAGTAAACAATTCTTTTGTGTCACCACCTCAGGAGAAAAAAAATCAGATGAATGCAGGATTAGAATTAAAGAATAAATCTGATAGAGCAGCTGATAGATATTCTCATTTAGCTCAAAAGCAATAGAAGTCATACGGTGTTGTAGTCTTAATATTTTATACAAAGTGTCATTTTCTCTGAGTTTTGTTCACAGAGCAGAAGTCAGATGAGCACACTGATTTTTGTTGTTTAATTTTATGAATCATGACCCTCTTCCAGACATGTAAGGACTCTGACCTTAGCAGTGGCACTGGAAACATTCAAAACATTCACAGCTCATCATTCAGTCTTTCCAAAGAGCACCGAGTGTTTTATCTGGGATGAGCAAGGGAATAACCCTGACGTTTAGGTTGCAGTTTCTGAAACAACATTTTTATTTTTTTACATATGTATATTTTCAATTTTAGGGAAACCAGTCATGATTGTAATAGAATTCATGGAAAATGGAGCCCTAGATGCATTTCTCAGGGTAAGTAGCAAAATTATTCTCCCATTCTAAATCTACTGTATACAGGCTACCAAAATAATTTCTTGAACTTTTTTTTTCAGTGTAAAATGTGAACATTATAAACTTTAACAAGTTAGAAAGTTGTCTTTGAAAAGCAGATTAAAAATCAGAGCCATTAGACTGGATTGAACTAGAATCTTTTTGATCATTCAAGTGATACAATGTAGCTGAAAAAATAGTTTTCATTAATATGCTACCTCAAGTACAGAGGATACCTGAAGCCCTGTAATTTGAGTACAGATTGTAGTAGCATTTTACTTTTCTAGTACAATTACAAATGAAATACAAAAGTAATACAGAGAAGACTAAAAAGTAAAATAACCATTTTATGTTGGCGCCATGATCCCGGCTCTGCTCTGTGGAACCATTTCCATACTGTTATGTGAATATTGAGCATAAAATGTAGAATTAGTAACATGTTTAAAATTAAGCACTTGATTATTTTTGTAAATGATAAATTCCAAATTCTAAATATGTAAACATATATATTTTTATTCTCAGAAACTTTTCACCTAACAATATGAACACATGTTAACATTTTTTTCATGGCAAACAGAAAATAATCTAAGCATTAAGAGGACATACTGAGTTATCATACATGATCTATAATGATACATTTTACTCAGACTTGCAAGCCTTCGGAAGATACAGAGAAATTTGTATTGCTTCATGTTTATGATATGCATAACTATCAGTTCTCTGGAGGAAGGTGTCACCTAGCTAGTTAACTCAAACCCGTGTCCTTATGCACCATATGTATAATATGTTGAAGAAATCTGTGGGTTAAAATAGGTTAAAAATATATGATAGCCTGTCCGGTTGCATATGCTGTTCAATCCGGTTTGCTAGTACATCTGTTTTAGAGACTCTTTGTTGCAAGTAATGTTTCTACTAATAACAAAACAAGGGAAAGTATAAAATGAAAACAAAGGTGCCAGTACAATTGTTTTCTACTTCTTAGTTTCTCTTTATCTGTAATCAAAAAATTCTCCCCCTTTGATTTTTTTGAGAAAATATCTTAATATATGTGTCTTCATATCTTTATACATGTTTAGATTATTTATATAATATTTAGCTAATGAGGAAAATGCTTAGCTTTTAGGTATATGTTTGGACCTTCTAGTCACTAACTTTCACCTAAAAATTAGCATATACTTTTGGATTTGTATAATCTGAAACTATTATTAATTTTCATAACCTATCAATATAAATAGCTGATTACCAAAACTCTATATTGTATTATTTGATTATTGGTTAAACTAACATTTGTTACATTTTTCACAAATGTCTGTATTATATAGAAAAGTATTTAATAATTCCTATTATATAATAGTAATGACTAGTGTGCAGACTTTTTCATGGGGTTTTCTTTCTCTTCACAGCACAGTTAACTGGACTTTTATTTTTGTCTTTCTATAGAAACACGACGGGCAATTTACAGTCATTCAGTTAGTGGGAATGCTGAGAGGAATTGCTGCTGGAATGAGATATTTGGCCGATATGGGATATGTTCACAGGGACCTCGCAGCTCGCAATATTCTTGTCAACAGCAATCTTGTTTGTAAAGTGTCAGATTTTGGCCTTTCCCGGGTTATAGAGGATGATCCAGAAGCTGTCTATACAACGACTGTAAGAGAAAGTCTATTACTGCATCTCTTCATATTCCTGAGATTTTTCTACCAAGAAAGCAAAGCTTACTAGTACAAAATTAATAGAAAAAAAGAGGCAAATTTATCACAGCTTATTTTTTTGTTACTGGTTTTTCCTTTTGGAAAAATCATTGTTGTTTTTACATTCTACATATAGGATAAGAGAAGAAATAATGATATGAATGACAGCATGTTTATCTTATATTGGAATGTTCATATAAATAATATACTGTATAGTCATATATAACATCTAGTTACTAGCACTTATACTTGTAGCAAAAATATATATAATTATATTTTTAAATAAAGATTTTAAAAGAATATTAACTATGCTAAATCTTATAACTGTTGTGAGATTATATACAAAGGAACTATGTGAAGGTTTACTTAAATACCCCATATTTCATTTCATTTTAGTAGTTATTTTCCGTAATTTGTCATTGTCTTTTGACTAGACTCTTTCCTGAGCCCACATAAGGCCCATTAAATTGAGTTGCCTTAAAAATGATATCTTGTAGTGATCTTAAAAAACAAATTAGTTACTTTAAATACACTTAGAGAGAGATTCAAGATGGATAGGCGTGATACTGCTGAATTGCCAACCAAATATACAGATGTTTAATGGTAGCTTTATGGTTCTGCTATAAATGATTTATAAGTTATTATACATATTTAAAATGTTGATTTCTTTTTATAACAGGGTGGGAAAATTCCAGTAAGGTGGACAGCACCTGAAGCCATCCAATACCGGAAATTCACATCAGCCAGTGATGTATGGAGCTATGGAATAGTCATGTGGGAAGTTATGTCTTATGGAGAAAGACCTTATTGGGACATGTCAAATCAAGATGTAGGTGTTACACGATTTAAACAAAAAGAATTTAATAAATTAATATTCATTATTATTGGAACATGTAGGTAATGGCTCATAAGAAGAAACTTCTATAAAATTACAAAAATACAATTGCTGAGTTTACACAATTAATACCACAAATTACCACAATAATTACCATAAGTTAGTGGTTCGATCAATTTAATTTGGGTTTTCATTTTGAGGAATTGTGTTTGTTTTATTTTAATTTAAATTCTCTGGATATAATGGAAGCCTCCACAGGATATTTGCTCCTTAATAAAGGTAAGGATGCTTTGCTTGCACAGCTATCGTGGGAGTCACATGAGCAAAAGAATCATTTGTGGAGAGGAGGAGAAAGAAGATTGTGGGATTGTTGGTTTTTTTGTCTTTGAAGCTTATTTTTCTTTTTAGTGTTCTGAGAAAATCTGTTTAAAGTATTGTTGATTGACTTAATTAAATTTTAATTTCATGAGACAATCTAGATTTTATGATTAATATTGGTAAGTGTTTCATAGTGATATTTTAAAATGTAATCACAATGGAAGTATTTTGGAATTTCTTAAAAAAACATAGTGCTCATTAATGTGTATCCTGTTACATACTAAGACATAAAATATGCTATTATTCTTTGATAGAAGAAACTGATAGCATTTTGGGGAGATATACATCTCACACCAAGAGACCATTTATAAAACAACGTAAGATAAGTGAATGTGAATTTTTGCTTCTATTAGGTTGAAAAAGAATTTGACATTTTTATAGGTTGGAAACTTTCAAATACTGGCAGATTTATATCGTTCAACTTATTGACAACGTGAGTGAAATTTAGGTAAAAGTAGAGAAAGTGTAAACCTAGGAACTAGAAATCTGAAAACCTTGGTTTATAGCTGATGAGAAAATTCTCCAAGGGAACACAATGGCAAGTTCAGAAGCAAAAGCTTAGCAAGGTGTGTGGGGACCAACCTAACAGACTCACTTTCCTGTAACAGAGATGCGCACATTGGTAGTGATTCAAAATGAAGGTTAGGTTGGAACAAATTAATTAAAGACTTTTTTGAAGGAATTTGAAAATGTTACAAATACATGTTCTTGAGAGTAGAGTAAAATTAAGTGGAGCTGACTAAAGTTAAAATTGTGTTATTTTTCAAAAAGAGATCATGAACATTATTATACTAAATCAATATCTTTGTTTTTGATTTTAGAATTTTCCATATCAGGTTTCTAGGATTCTTAAAACGTATAGTTATTTTTAGACAACAAAATCAAGTCAGACTGTTGGTAAAGTTATTTTCAATATATTCTCCTACAAATTTCTGCATTACCTGAAATGTTCACAGTCTGAAAAGGTGAAGTTTTTAATTCATTTAAATCTTTTGGTATTTTAAATTGAAAGATGACATGAAACTTTTTAATTTTTATTTATTACTTTTGTTTTTTGTTTCCGTTTTTCAAAGATAAAAGTATAAATGATGAGTCCATTTGACAGAGGCAAAGTTGTTAATATTTGACAGTTCTCAGTGTCAAAGATTTCACGGTTGTCAAAATGAGAGCAAACAAATCCTTGGGGCAGAGAAAAGAGAAATATTTATATTCCCTAGACACGCAGTAGAGTTTCATTTCTTTTGACACCCTCCTTCTGTACTGGATTCAAACATAAAGGGAATGACAGGAATATAAGATAACTTAAATTCAAAGTTCACTTAACTTCTAAAAACAAATAATAGAAATAGTTAAGAAGAAAAAAATAAATATCTCCAATTTCCATTTTTAGAATTCCCTAAGTATTGTTCCTTTGTTGTTTTTCTTGAAAATTAAATATCATGAAAATATAATTAGTATATCAAGAATTCATAAAATTTTTATTGATTAAATTAAATTATGTCTAGAATAAAGTTTCATTCTGACATAGAACATTTAGCACCATCTTTCTTTTTTTAATTTTGAAGGTCTTAATTATTAAATTCAGACACAAGTTTGTGGAATAGTAAGAGATTACCTATGCAGTTCAGTTTTTGTAATGAAATTGATGTTAATATTCCTCTTATAGTGTAATATTTTTTTTTGTCCTCACTCGAGGACATTTTTGCATTTATCTTCAGATAGAGGGGGAGGGAGAGAGGGAGGAAGAGAGAGAGAGCAACATCGACGGGAGAGAGACACATCGAGTGGTTGCCACCCCCATGACCCCAACTGGGGCCAGGGACAAACTGCAACCGAGGTACGTGCCCTTAGCAGGAACTGAACCCAGGACTCTCTGGTCCGCAGGCGAACGCTCTAACCGCTGAGCCAAACCAGCCAGGGCTTATAGTGTAATATTTATTATTTCATACTTGTATTGTTGAAGTGCTTACTATTTGAGCATTTATATGTATAATTTTCAATATAAAAATGGTGAAAAACCTGGATAATTTAAAACAATTCCATTCTGGTAAAAAAAAAAAAAAATCTAGATAATTTTTTTTTTTACTTGGAGTCTCTAGTAAAGACATGAGATTTCTGAACGCCCTCATGCATATGGAAATCCTATGTATGAGTGAGTATATTGCATTTTACTGCGAAGTTTTCTTTCATCAGATCTCCAGACATATTTTTTAATTAGCCTAGATTGATTTAAGTGAATCAATTCACTTTATAGTGTTTAAATGTAGTTGCTAGAAATGTAGAAAGCCCCCAACTATCAAATGCCTTAGATTTTAAAAGACTTTTAATGAGATGCCATGAAAAGAAGCAGTAAATTGATGGTTATGTTTATAAGCAAGTTCACAAAATTCCAGGACGAATGCTGAATAAAGGGAGGTTTCTGTGATCGCTCTGAAGAAATAGAAAAGGGGCATTGTAAAAGTCAGTGAGGTCAATAGTTAGTTGCCAGGAGGCTTTAGTTACACTCTAGACATGTCCATGAGCAAGAAAACCTTGGGAAAAGACAACGTGCGTAGGTATAATGATACCTACACCCAAATGCTTTACGACTTGATTAATACTTGCATGAATGCTCATTGTATTTTCATGTGCTTATAACTTTCTCAAATTTTCACTAAGTGGAAGCAATTAGAATCTAGTTATTTGCTATTAAAATGAAGGCTGAGCATTCTAAATAAGTTTCTTTTCATTCTTCTTTAAAATCTGGAGATGTGTACCCCTTTCCATGATGACCTTTCAGAGAAAAACCTTTACATATGTAAAATGCAGTCAAATGTAATAAATATTACAGAAATTGAAAATATTCATAATTGGCATTCACAGTAGCTATCTTTTCATTGAATGTATGTCTTAATTCAAATAAAATTTTTACTCAAAGTTTGAAATTCTTCATTGTATAGATTAGATTTTTTTCTATGTACAGTACTCAACAAAGTTATTTCTTCTCACTTTGAGTTAGGCCAGTAAACTTTTAATTTTACTGCTAGTAGTCATAAGGATGATTTAAAAATAAGCTTCTATGAAAATATGGGACATAGGAAATTAATAATAATAATAATTTAAAAATATGGGACATAAAGACAAATTCTTCAAGTGGTCCATTTTTTAAGACATTTAAGAGCTTTGAAAATACAATACATTGTTATTAAATTTGTATTCAGCTAACTTGTGAGCCCTCAATTTTTTTAAAAAGCCACCGCTAATTTATGTCTTTGTATGTTTTTATATTAAAATAGAAACAAAATTGTGATTTTTTTTTTTTTCTAAAACTTTCATAATCCCATAAGAGATGTTGGAAATATTTGATTGTATAAAATGTGGGTTATGCTGTGTGAAGGTGGGGGAATGAAAATGGGCATGAGCAGAGACCAGAAGCCAGTCATGTTACATCCATGTTGAGTTAATACAGGCCCATTATCATGGGCCATTCTGTGCTGCTTTTTCTCTTCATTACAGTGGTCATACTATAATCACACTGAAACACTTCTCAACAAACAACATGGGTGTTTATTCTTAAGTGTTTTTTTACAGAATATACCGAAGTAATCCCTATTGTATCCCAGTGGTTTTTACGGATGGCATTTACCCTTGTCGCTTCTTATTCCACAGGGAACGATCTAGAATTAGAAATTGTTTAGGAATGTTTTTCCTTTGACTTTTGTTACAACACTAAGGCTAGGTCTGGACAGGCAAAATCAAGGTGTGTCTGGTGATTTCACAAAATTATGTTTTAAATGGATTACATGAATAATTACATAATGCTCATAAGTCTAGGTTCAGCTGTCTTACCTGTGTACCTTGTTGTTTCCAAGAATGTGTAACAATATGCAGAAAGTAATCCTTATTTTCCCAATTGGAAATATAATGAAGCTAACCAAATTAAAAACTACAGAACCTCTAGGTTCAGTTTGTGCCTGAATGATCCACTGTTGGCTGGTTTATCCTGAAATGGTATGTATACCAAATTGTGCTCCCATAGAGGCCGAGTTCCCCAGCAAGTATCTCTAGGGTGCTCCTATAGGTAAGGGCAGTGGGGTCCCAAAATTGATTCCTAGCCCAGAGTATCTTTTATTTTAACTGTTATATATTGCTGATGCTTCTTTTAAACATGTGTAAACCACTGTATTTTCAAGAGCTACAAGTTTCATTTTAGATTGTGATAAATGTTGTTTCTCTGCTATAATGATAGGAATCGTGTAATTCCTATAATGCAATAAGACAACTACAGAGGTTTGGTAACTATTTTATTCTTGTAAGAGTCTTTAATGGTACTAAACTGTGTTCATTGCACAAAGACAAGAATTTCTTGTGTTCAGAACTAAAGAAACCTATTGAGAGCTAGCTGTTGAAGAGTATTATGTCAGGAGGATCATGATAAAATTTAGGTTTATATTTTAAAAGATTATTTAGAGGGAAAGAAAAATGGAAAGCTCATTATACCTGCATTGCTTCTTTCTGGACATCTGAAGGAACACAAACTGCAGGCAGGGAAACAGTCCAGGAGGTGGTAATGAGGACTGCGCCGAGGTTATGGGCTTGGGAATGGAGTCCTGTCCAATCAGAAACATACTGCATATGTTCAAATACAAGGAAAGCCACTCCTTTCCCAATGGAAAATGCCCCCAATTGTTTATTATTTGGTCATTTTGAATACATAAAATTTTAGAAGTTTTTACTTACTTATATGTAATTTGTTTAAATAACTTAACCCAGCTTTCCAAAGTACAATCTTTTTACTTAAAAAAAAAATTTATCTTGCCTAGCTGGTGTGGCTCAGAGGATTGAGTGTTGTCCCATAGACTGAGAGGTCCCGGTTCAATTGCAAGTCAGGGCACATGCCCAGATTGCAGGCTCAATTCCTGATAGGGGGCGTGCAGGAGGCCATCCGATCGAAGTATCTCTCTCACATCAATGTTTTTCTCTTCCTTTCTCTCTAAAAAATCAATTAAAATATTAAAAAATAAATAAAGAAAATTAAAAAAAATACCATCAGTTTCTTTTTTTAAAAATGTATCTTTATGGTTGAAAGTATTACAGATGTCCCTCCTTTTCTTCCCTCATTGACCCTCCCTCCAATCTTTTTCCTTTTTCTAACCTGTTTAAATATAGAATACTTTTGAATCCAAGAATAGTGCTTTCACAGGATTGTGGTACAAAAGCCACCTCAAATTGTTTGCATTTAAATGTTTTTTAATTTAATTCCTCCTATAGTTACATATTTGGGATCTTTGCAGAGTTGCCATTTGTGTATGATGTATGAGATGCCTATGGGAAATCCAGACGAGGAGGTCTAGTTAACTGATGTATAAGTCATAGTGATCAAGGGAGAATTTGGGCTGAGGATTTTATACATACAATACTTCTGAAAAATTACTGTAATTAAGTTAACCTGTTTACCTTTTAAACTTGATCAATTTGCATATAGAGATTTGTCTTAAATTCAAGTGGACTCTTTTCTTCTTTTACAAAGGATTTCCTCTAAAAATTGTTGATGCCAGCTACTTTATTCATTCCATCCTACAACCTTTTACATTTAAATGTGCTGTTTTTGAATGTCAACAAGCATCTAAGGATGTAATTCCCTACAAATACTAAGTTTATCAACAATTCGTAAAGCTAGCTTACTGTCTGCCTACTTTTGGCCTATTTTCTTCAAAAACTCAAGGTCACCTTTTTTTTTTTCAGTTAGTTTTTCTTCTGTTTCTACTATTATTATGTCAGTATCAAAGGATTTGTTAATCCCCCTTGAATATTATAATGTTTTGCAAGTCCTTCTTATTTGTACTGTTTGCCTTCCTGTTATTTTGTTTGTGCTGCTCAGATTTGTAACAATTTCTGATATTTAAGATCTATCTTTTCCTATAAATTTTTTGTAAATGTCTGAATAAGTAACTTCTAGACTTTCTAATTGCCACATACAAATTTTTATGAAAGCCTATTTTTCATTAACATTCAAAGCTTGATATAAATAGCATTTTAGGCTGTTATTAGATATAAACATGCGGTGATAGGCTGATAAAAGTTTAACAACCGGAACTCTGATTGGGAAATGCCTGATTCGTGACCTTTCTCAGTTTCCAAGTGTAACCCTTTTCCACCTCTCCTCCCACAAGGCTGAGTTCAGTCTGCAGTGTGAGGTCCCTGAACTTGGAGCTGCAAAGTTACTGAATCACCCTCCTGAACCTGTACAAATGGGCCTCAGCGCACCACTGTATCTTATAACACTGCACTTTTTAAGCATATAAGCTTCAGATTATTTAAAATAATAGTGTGCTTGGTAATATTTTCTGTCATAGTACATTCACATATGTTGAACTTGTAGTTCCATAACATATTTCCTTTTGAAAACTTCTGAGATGACATTAAAAGGTGTCCATCTATTGTACCCTGAGCGAACTTAATTGCTGCTGCCTATTGCTGAATTAGCTGGAAAATGTCATCCTATCCTGCGCTTCATGCACCCCTTCCTACCATGCTTAATATTCACGGATGTTTTGGAAAAAAAGAGTCCTTTGCAAAGCAGCGTGCTTCACTATTGTCAGGATAAGTCACTGTGCCTACTGGGCAGTTCATTTAATTATCAGTGAAGCTCAGTCAGTGATATTTGTAATGTCCTTTTGCTATTAGGTTATAAAAGCGATAGAAGAAGGTTACCGTTTGCCGGCACCCATGGACTGCCCGGCTGGCCTGCACCAGCTGATGCTGGATTGTTGGCAGAAGGAGCGTTCTGAAAGGCCCAAGTTTGAGCAGATCGTTGGAATTCTAGACAAAATGATTCGAAACCCAAACAGTCTGAAAACACCCTTGGGAACCTGTAGTAGGTAAGAATTACCCAAGGGGATGGAATCTGGGAGAAATTATAATATTCACATGAAGCATTCATCTCCTCAGCTCCACCCCATGGCCAAGTGACATTTGTGTTAAATTACAAATCCTTATAAATCTCTTGTGTCTATAGAAGTTTTGATTTTTTTTTTCTTTTCAGATGGCTTACCTCAATTGAATTAGTGTTTAAAAAAACCTATTAACTATTATTGTTTTTGTTTCTTTAAAGTTATGATGATATCAGTGGCTGACATTTAAAAAAAAATTTTGTTATTGGAATTTTGTGATTAGATGGCATTTCACACTTCAAATTATTATTATTATTATTATTTATGGCTTTGTATTACTATTGCCCTAATTTGTTACATATTATCTATTTTATTGGTTTGCTGTGAGTTAGTAAAATGATTCTCTGGAATTAACATTTATAAAAACAATTCAATACGCGATCAAAGAGGTACAGTTAAAAAGAGTCTGAAACACTCCATTCTTTGCACTTGGCTTCCTCCATTGTAGTGCATATTGGTAGTTACTCAGCTCCAGCTGCCGGGTAGAGCTGATACTGTGGTCTATACGGATAGTCAGGCCCTTGTGGAGGTGTGAACTCACAGGGTGCTCACAAGGGTGCCATCGGTACAGTGTACACACGTGTTCTTGATGTACCCTCATGGTCTGAACAAGTCAGTCCACAGCCAGATGCGCTTCCTTTGCTCCCAGTTACTTTGGGAGAAGCAAATGAACAAATATTTACCGATCACAAATACTGTTGGCTGTACTTTTAAAAATGCATGGAAGATGCAATCTGGTGGTCATCAATTATAAATAAAATGTAAATTTTGGAGTCTGCACTTATTGGATAACCTTTATGCATTATATTTTATTAGCATATCTGTTTATTTTTATATTTATATTATTATAACATCAATTAAAATATGTCATTTTATTCTATATAACCTTATTTTGTATGGGACAAGACATTTTTCCTTAGTAGTTATTGAAAAAAGTTTATTTTTCTGTTTTCCTCTTATCTAGGCCAATAAGTCCTCTTCTGGATCAAAACACTCCTGACTTCACTGCCTTTTGTTCGGTTGGAGAATGGCTACAAGCTATTAAGATGGAAAGATATAAAGATAACTTCACAGCAGCCGGCTACAACTCCCTTGAATCAGTTGCCAGAATGACTATTGAGTAAGCTTACACTTTGAAAATTATATTTAGGAATGTATTAGGTACAATCCAACTTTATATAGTAGAATTATATTGAAGAGGCATGAACCACAAAAGCAGGGACAAAAGTATGTCTGTAATAAGTGCCTACTATGTGCCAGGCATTATGCTGAATAGACCTTTTAACATACAGTATATTTTTTTAATCCTCACAACAATTTTTTAAATTTAGTCAATAGTTTCACACACAACAAGGCTGAGACTCAGAGAATTTAAATAGTTTCACGAAACTGACAGAGCTAGTTAAGTGGTAACTAATTTGTCTCTATAGCCAATGTTCTAAACATCATTTGGTGAGACTTCCTTTTTTTTTTACTAACCACTGTATCATTTAGGTTCCTAATCTTTCTTCATTGCAAAGGAGGATTTCTTTCACCACGTTAGTTTCAAACATTAAAAATCTCAAAGTTTCAAACCCAGTACCAAAATGCATTAGGACATTCAATATGATTATTTTCTGAAGATATCAAAGGAAGCTTAAGGTGTTTCTATTCATTCACTGTAACTAAGAGTTTAGTTTAACTTACCTATTGAAAAGTATGTGATTAATTGAGTCAAATTTTTTTAACCTTAAGAATCACCTGATAAAACAACTTGGAAAGTACTGTGAACTGGAAGTTAAAACTATTTTTTTTATTTGGCTCCATCACTGATTATGTGATCTTATGAAATCTATTTCATATACATCCCAACCTTGGCTTCCTCGGCTGCTACATAAATAACTCTTTTGGGTGATGCATTTCCTCCCTGTCAGTGTGTTTGAAATGAGAAACAGTCATCGGGGTTCTATTAGTGGGGTCCGTTTTACATGCTGTTGTGAGAAGCGTTTCACACTTTTCAGAGGAGATGAAGGCCAGCAGTCGGATACTGCTTCCTGGCATGTCAGGAAATGTCACGTACAGGAATTTAAGCATATGCATTGTGCATGCTATCTTTAGTTTTCTGCCAGTCACCACGTGGGTAGAGCTGGCATGATTATACCTGTCTCTCCAAAGCCATCTACTTCCCTGAAAGACTGTGTCTCTCCCGGTCTTACAGACCACTGCTATGAAATTCTGCAGTGCTGTTCTGTTGCTGTATTTTAGCTGCTTGAAAACCTAAGCTGAGTCTCAATGGCTGTTAGCAAAGGTAAAAGTACATACACAGGTCCAGTTAGCTTCTGTCAGATTTAAACTATTAAACATGGGTAAGGGTATTATACTCTTTAAAAAAAAATGTTTTTTCTAAAATGTAGCCAAATGTTTAAACTGAACTGAAAGTAACTATACAACCAATAATATGCTCAGAAGCCATGTAATTAAAATCAGTATAAAATTTTTTATGATCCTGGATGATTCTTGATCTACTAGAGAGAGCCCAGAGGTGTTTCTATTCAACCTGTGTTTTATTTTAATAATTAAAAATTTTAAACTTCACTTAGGTTCAAGAATACAACATTTCAAGTAACATTTCCTAATCTTACCCTGAGTTAATAATAATTTTAAGATTTTGATCATTTCTTATATAGAATTTCAAATCACTTTCAAAATAACTTCACTTGGCATAATGAGAGCCTGGGCAGTTAGGTTCCCACAAAGGAGAATGTTGATGCCGTTTGCCAATCTGACTCAGGGGAATGTGATCATAATACCCAAGGGCTCTAAGATAAGATACACAGACTATTTAATTAAAGAGTTGATGACAGTTTAGTACCAGATACATTCTTGGTAAGGTAACTAATAAAAAATGCATTTGTGTTTTTCAGGGATGTGATGAGTTTAGGGATCACACTGGTTGGCCATCAAAAGAAAATCATGAGCAGCATTCAGACTATGAGAGCACAGATGCTACACTTACATGGAACTGGTATCCAAGTGTGATGAGCATTTCTCCCTTATGAGGGAGCTTACTGACTGGGAGAGAACAGTCTGGCCTTCAGTATATGCATAGAATGCTGCTAGAAGACAGTTGATGTCCTGGGTCCTTCCTACAGTGAAGAGAAGATTTAAGAAGCACCTATAAACTTGAACTCCTAAGTGCCACCAGAATATATAAAAAGGGAATTGAGGATCCACCACTGGTGGCCAGGAAAACAGCAGTGACAATAAACAAAGTACTACCTGAAAAACATCCAAACACCTTGAGCTCTCTAACCTCCTTTTTATCTTATAGACTTTTTAAAATGTACATAAAGAATTTAAAAAAGAATATATTTGTCAAATAAAATCATGATCTTATTGTTAAAAATCAATGAAATATTTTCCTTAAATATGTGATTTCAGACTATTCCTTTTTAAAATCATCTGTTTGTTCTTCATAAGGACTTTGTTTTAGAAAGTTGTTTATAGCTTTGGACCTTTTTAGTGTTAATCTATGACACATTACTACACTGGGTACTTTTGAAAGAATCTCAAATTTGAAAAAAAAAAAAAACAACGCAGCATGATTCAAGAAGATATCTCTGTCAGAACATTGGTATTCTTTTTTTGTGCCATTTTATTTTGTTTAATCAGTGCTGTTTTGATATTGTTTGCTAATTGGCAGGTAGTCAAGAAAATGCAAGTTGCCAAGAGCACTGATATTTTTTAAAAAGAAAATTTTTTTGTAAAGAGCAGACAACACTATCTTTTCAATGAAAAAAGCAATAATGATCCATAAATACTATAAGGCACTTTTAACTGATTGTTTATAGAGTGATTTTACTAGACAGAATTTACTAAAAAAGAAATTCAAATTGTAGGTTTTTGACAATAAAAAAAAGTATGGGGCACTTCATCTAAAGAATGTCGGTGAAGGCAAGTGTCTGAGACAAGAACTATCCAGTGTTATCTGAATTTCGTGTGAGCACATCTAGATTTTTTCAATGTCGTGACATTAGGAGATTTAGGAGAATCGCTGGCAAACATTTTATATCCTGTTCTATTTAATGCAGTCCAAACACAAGAAGAAAGAATTAAGTTTTATATTAGAACTCTGAAGCATGATACAAGGGGCAGTTCACAATTTTCACCTTTCAAAACAAATTTGCTGCACAGGATATCACCAATGCAGTTCAAGGAAAGAAAAAATTCTTTTATTTGTGAACGCTGATATGAGAAACTTAAGTGAAAGAACCCTTTTTACCATGGAAGAAAGAGGTGAAGGATCTGACTTTTTTTAAGCTTCATTTATTATTCCATATTATTTGATTACATGTTAGAACTTCATAAGCAATAATTAAATGTGTCTTTATAGCTATTTCAGGAATGTATACATATTGTGAGTACTGCTTTCAGAAGTTATGAAAATCATGAACTACCCCAGAATTGAACCGTTGTACTTCCAAAGAGAATTGGGCTGTTTATAATGATTTTACTAGAGAAAGATCCCAGGGATCGGTCATAATTGGTCTTGTTTGGTAATGTGGGCATCCACAAGCAAGCAAACAAACAACAGAAACAAAATCTGTAAATGTTCCTTTGTAAAACTTGTAAATTTTATTTATACTGTCTTGTTTTGTACACACATTTCTCTGTAGTGGGCTCTGAATACATTGAAAATGCACTATATTTTTCTATTTTACTTGCAGAGCATCACAAAAGAACAGGTATTTTCAGTGCTACATAATGTGTTTTCCCACATTTAGGACCAAAGATGGCTATAGAAACATTCAAATGGATTGCTTCCCAAACCCCTCCCTACCTTTTTTTCCCCTCTCTCTCTCTTTTAAATCACTGTATAGTGTTATTTGATATTTTAATTTATTTTTGATTGACTAGAAAAATCATTTTAATTTCACTAAAATGTTTTTTGTCCCTAAGGAAAAATAATCTGTAAAATAATTTTAATCAGCATAATATAGTCACCTAGACACTTCCATTTGTAATCTTTGTAATAGACTGTAAATATATTTTTGGAACTATAACACAATGTGCTTGAGGGTTATTTTCCAGTGTCTGCAGTGTATACAAGTGTTTATACTAAGTACAGCACTTTACAATTCTAATCAGTAGCATTGGCCTTTGTGGGAATGAATGAAAGAGTTCGAGTGAGTGTTCTTAATTCCGTTTGGATTCTAGACTCACTGATAATGAAGTTCTTTTCTTGTTCATAGCTTAAGGTGCTTATTTTTTCTATTAAAATTAAATTAACAAAAAGCCATTCTAGAAATAGAAGACATAGTATGGTACATGCAAACGGTGTCTTTCCTGCTTTTTTCTAGATTTATAGTTGAGTGTCTTTCTTGAGTAGAAGGGCAGAATAAAAGGTTTTTTTGAGTTTTTTTTCAAAAATAACTTTTTTCTTCAGCAATATACCTCATCTGCCTTAAATTTTTTACAGCTCTTTACAGGGAAAGGGGAGAAGGGATGGGAAAGACACACAGCACAATAGGAAGTGTATGATGACATCGCTCTCGTTTGTAGGTTTCTTTTCCCAATCAACATTATGATTTTGAAATACATGTATGTGAAACATATTCAGAGAAAAAGAATTAACATTGTGATGCTGATTGTAATACTCTCTTCCAGAAAGAGATGAAATGGTATAACAATAAGAATGTACAACTTGCACCTTGAAATTTTTTTTTTTTTGATAAATTAGTGCTCAGGGGAGGAAAAGTAGAGAAAGCAAATGTCAAAAATAGAATTCAAAGGTTACAAAAATGCAAAAGGAAAGGGCCTCCTTGCTTTGATAGAGCCGCCTTTTTTAGAACACTGTCGTCACACCTGACTCGTGTTTTGCATTCAGTACTGAAATAAAAGTAACGTGGGTGACATCTGAATCTAACATTTCTCAGCAATTGATCTGGGCCTTGTTTACTAGAACTGGTGGTTTATGCGTGTCAGAGCACTATTAGTTGAATCATATTGTATACTTATGTAATCTACATTAGCTAGTACTATTTAGGACTATATTTTAATTGCTCCTCTTATCCGTGTTTTTAAGACAATTAAAATGGTGTAATTCACCTCTCTTTTTTTATTTAGGTAATGCTGATATTCTCCCTTTTGTTTCCTGAGTAGCCTAGAACTGTGCTACTCACAGATGTGCATGTTCAAATAAATTACTGATGTGTATTTTTTTGCTATATGTGGAGAATCATGGGGAACTCGGGGCGAGATGTGCTTTTTGTTGGTTGAAATTTGTCCCTCCTTGCCTAAGAATTACTACAGGGGTCATCCTTTTATAAGGACAAACTGCTTTTGAACAGTGTCTTCAATGTATCAAGCACAAATAACTCTTTCTTCAACACGAATCATAAGTCTCTTTTTACCAGCTTAAAATAATAAACGAGTCTATTAGACAATGTAAAGAAAATCCTGTCTCCAATCATTGGCGGATTCCTTTATGCCCCTTACTCAACCTTTATTTTCATACACAATATCTGGAAGGGAGATGTTTAGAGTAAAGGTTCTATTGAAATATTTCAGTGGACCCCTCAAAATATGAAGAGAATTAATATCTTCTGCGTCCCCTCATCCTCTTGCACACTGACTTAATTCCACTCTTTACAGAATAGCAAGTTAAGAAAATGTCTTCAAAGAGCCATACTGTCAGATAACTTCAGTTAAAAACTTGTTTTTGTTTCTTTTTGGAACTACAACTACATGGAACTAACAAGAATATTTGCATGGGGAAGGTAATATTTCATCATTGGGCCCAGATGATAGTGTATGCATTTGATATAATACAGCAACTTGGAGAGGTTTTGCATTTCAGATTCTTCTGCAGGATGCAAAAGTAGGGTCCAGAGCAAATGGGAAAAATGAGCTCTCTGATGGTCTGACTGAGAACTGAGTTGACCATTGACACTGACACAGTGATCATTTCAACTTGCATCTGAACTGAAGAAAACTAAACACTCCCTTTCCTACAGCATCACCGTCATAAGCTCCACAAGCTCTTAACAAATACCAAACAGGCAAATACCAGATGAGTGCTGTCACTGGTTGTCACACCTGTGATGCTGAGGCTTGTGCTAGGCGGAACTGAAATGCAAATAATCTTAAAGTCTTGGCTATCCTTAACCATTCAACAAGCAATCCCCTTGTTACGTTCACACAGTGCAGTCTGGCACAAGGAAGGGCACTCAAATAAGCTCCTAAGTACTGGATTCGTAAGTGGCACAAAAATACTGTCTTACCAGCACTCTTTTTCTTCCAAAATTATAAAGCCATTGCCCGGCTGGTGTGGCTCAGTGGTTGAGCATTGACCCATGCACCAAGAGGTCGCTGGTTCAATTACTGGTCAGGGCACATGCCCAGGTTGTGGGCCTGATCTCCATTGGGGAGCATGCAGGAGGCAGCCAATCGATGTTCTCTCTCATTGATGTTTCTATCTCTCCTTCTCCCTTCCTCTCTCTCTCTCTAAAAAAATCAATAAAGAAAAAAAAATTAATTATAAAGCCATTATTAAGGGTATATAAGTTCTATCACTGAGTAAAAATGAGATTCAATCCTTATGGTAATCATCAGTAACCACTTTTTGTTGAAGGATTTTGATCTCCTAATGTTACCCTTTGTATTATAATGTTAAGTGCATTGAATATTCTATATCAATTTTGAGGTAAGTTGCTGAAAGCAAGACACATAAAGCAAAGGTGATCAAATTTCTAAATGCAGAAGATCATAACCACTGATAGGAACAAATGATAAAAGATGGTGAGTGCATGGTGACTGGCAAACTTTCCAGCTGCTCAGAAGGCAACAGCATCCTCTTGGCTTTCTGTCAGTCCCTTCAGCAGCCCCTACCTAGTGGCTGGCACTGTTCTGTCCAATGCATCTCCACATGATTTGAAGAATGTGGACAGGAGAATAAAATATTTCAATGGAATGCTCCTGTGAGCCTCATTAGATTTGTCTTGTAAAGGGGTGTGTTCTTTTCAAGTTCAGTGATTGAATATAATTAAATCTATAATTAAAGAATAAAAAACCTCTTCTGATTGATCTTGAGGTTAGAATACTAAATGTAGTTAATTGATCTTATTAGATCTATTGCACCAAGTTTAGTACGTAGCAATACATAGCTCTAGTCTAGAGTTGTGTAGGTAGGTAACGGCATTTTAAGTATGTAACAGTAGTAGGATTTCTAAATTCCAGCATTTGACGATTTGGGAACAGTAACAAGTGAGGTGTTGTCTGCTCTAAACCTTCATGAATAGCAAATAAAGCTCAATCAGATATAACTTGCAGCATGAATGTCATTATTTCAAATATCCCAGGTTTCTACTGCTGAAGATTATGTTTGTTTCCCCTTTTGAAATTCACAGCCTTTAATTAAGTATATTTGTAGATTTTATGTATATCTATAAGAATGCACAATATATTTTTAAATGTGTCATTAATCATAGATCTTACATAGGAAGAAATGGGCACACTTGTTCTAAGTTATGTTGGCTCTGACACAGTAAAGGACAAACAAACTCTTCAGGTCTCATCATTCCACTGTGTAGCCAAAACTAAATAAGGTGAATGACTGGAAAACAAACTCCAAAAAGATGACCAGAGAAAATTAAACTACATTTGCAGAACTAGTGTTCATATCAATCACGTGCTTTTAAAAATATTTCGCAATTCACAGATATGAGGCAAACGATTCAAGAATGCTTTTTATTACACTGATGAGTAGACTGTAGAGCAAATTACAAGAAAAAGTTCTAAGTTTAATCTGATATCCCTCTGTCAATTTATTAGAGACATACACTGTTAACATTGAAAACTGGACAAAATATGAGGCTAAAATGTGCTCCCTCCAGATGAAAGAGACCCATACCTTTCTTCAGCTCTGACAATAGCACAAGTGTTTTCGGGGACCTGCTGGGCAGGAGATCTATTGGCCATGCCTTATTGTTATTCCATACTTTCACTAGATCTCAGGTTGCACCCCAAGCTCCAAGTGTATTCATCAGAACCCAGCTTCACACAAACAACAGGAACCTGATGCTGCAAACAGACCTGCTTAGCTTTACCTGAGAAATGGGCAGGAGTAAATGCACATACTGCTGCTATTTCCATAGTTCCACTCAGTAAAGGACTACCTGTTAGGTTAGTTGTAGCATGCAGTCAGCAAAACTAGAAGCAATTAAACCTCTTCTGATCTACTTACAAAACAAAGCCAGCAAACACGGAATAATATTATCCATCAAATTTTGAAAAGGAACAAATAATATTGTATATAAAAGGCATAAATAACCCTGGCCAGTGTGGTTCAGTTGGTTGGAGGATCGTCCTGTACACCAGGGGGTGGCAGTTTCAATGCCTGGTCGAGGCATGTGCAGGAGGCAACTGATCTATGTTCCTCTCTCACATCGATGTTTATCTCTCTCTCTCTCTCTCTCTCTCTCTCTCCCTCAATTTTAAAAAAGGCATAGATGAATTACAGGAAATCTGTAGTCATACAGGAGAAGCTGAGTTTCATTGGAGAGGCAATATAGAGCTATTAGCCATTCTAACCAAAAAAGGGACGTGGTCGAAATGAAGTTGAAGGAACCAAGGTCCAGCAATGGTGCCTGAAATGTGAATTAATTACTCTTTATTTCTGGATCAGGGCAATAGAATTGCCTTCCATGCCTTTCTACCTCTGCTGTCCATTCTCACACTCTCTCACTGTCCTCAATGGGAGAAATGCCTGTCTTCAAGACACAACTCAAAAGTTGTTTCCTCCAGGTCTTCACTGCCGCCCAGGAGCCAGAATTCTCTCTCCCGTGTTTGTTTACGCTGCCGGTGCTGTGGTTATCCTACTGGACTGTGTCAGACCATCGGTGTGTGTCTCTCCCACGAGATCAAGTGCTCTTGGAGGGCACAAGCCAAATGGAAATCTTTGCATTATGTCCTTTGGGACTTGACAGTTTCCGGCACTCAGCAGAGACTCTATAAACATTTTAGAATCCTTGAAGTGCAAATTAATTCAATTTGTTTTTTGTCTTAAAAGGTAGTGAGGATCAGGTGTTCTGAAGGACGGATAGGGCGCAGTGAAGGAGGTAGTAAAACGGTGTTGAGGGAGAAAAGTAATTTCAGAGCATGGATGAATGCTTCTGTGATCGGCTGGGGCGGCAGGCGGGCCCCGAGGGACTGAGCAGAGCGCTCAGACAGGTGGACCCGTGTGAGAAAGGGAGGTGGGAGGAGCTGATTAGTAAACAAGACCAGGATGCATCAAATAGCAGTATCTTCCAGATGTTCAACCTAAGAGGTATCACTGGTTATAAATAACAGAGCAAGATTAAAGAAGAATTTGAAATCAAGTAGAAGGAATTGGACCTGATGAAAGAAACAATGAAGGGCTATTTACCCATATCTTGTTTGGTGAAGCAAAGACATGGTGAGAATATTTTTTTTTAAAGGAACAGTAATCTGCAGAAATATGTGAGATGCAGTTGTGACCGTGTTTAAAGTAGGCCTAGACAAGGGAAAATAATATTTTTCTTTGTCTGTAATGAAAAATTCCCTCATTCCAGCGCTCAACCTCAAGATAGTATCAGTGATTCTATAGTTAAGTAAAAATATAATAAAGCCAACTGTTGGGGCCAGCCTGCATATCTGCTTATCATCTTAATGGTGAAGATGTAGAGTCCCGGGTGACTTCAGAGTTTGAAGCCAAACCATGTGGAACTAATTCCTATCACTACATGTGTAACCCAGAGAAAATGATTTCATTTCTCTTTATCTTTCCTCTTTGCTTACCGTAAAATGGGCATAAATAGTACCCACTTCAAGCGTTGTTAAATTTGTCAATTGATACTTGGAAAATACTTATAACAATATTAATGCTCAGTACATGTTAGCTCTCACAATTTCTTTGGGAAATATTTTTTCTCTGCATTTTGTTCTATTTAACAAACACTTGTAAACACACTGTTGTGATTTGTGAACTAACTTACAAATGCATTTTTCAATATAAATGATATGTTTTTGTCCCAAATCTCATTCTTATCCTTTCCTCAGTTTTTTATTTATTTTTTAAATCATCATTAATCATTTCTGTTAAATCAGTACCCAAAACCTCAGACTTTATTCTGGCCACGAGCAGTTGCTCACAGCTGGCTGTAGCTCTCCGCGTCTCTGTAATCTGCAACCACGCTCCCAGCCACTGCCCTGAATTAGGCTTTTCTCATCTCTCACCTTGATTAATGTCACGCCCTCCAATATGCTTTTTTCCCCCTAATCCTTTTTAATTATGACTTTCAGAGTTATTTTCAACACATAAAATGTTGAAAGACTGAGTAATGGCCCCTTACTAATCGGAGCGCTGCACTCAATCCTGTGACGTAGCATCGACCACTGGGACCCTCCCGTGTGATCATCACCATTAGCCCCCGCCGGACGCAGACCCCTGTGTGTTTGGCATCCAAAGTTCGTTCACACTCCCCTCTCATTACCAGTTCTCTGAGGGGAGCAGAGAATGCATTTTATTTCTCCTAGTACTTACTGAGCCCAATGTAGATGTAAAGGCTGGGATGGCTTCTATTCCTACACCTCAAAACAAGAATATGTAATTATCTTCAAAACAAATGCTGAACAAAAAAAGTTATTTTTGAGGAAAAACATACACCACCACCCTCAATTTATAATTAATATTACAATGTCCTTTTTTTCTTTATTGATTTTAGAGAGAGAGGAAGGGAAAGGGAGAGAGAGATAGAAATGTCAATGAAAGAACATTGATTGGCCACCTCCTGCATGCCCCCAGCTGGGAATTTGACCCACCACCTGGGCATGTGCCCTGACCAGGAATTGAACCAGCGACCTGTTGGTGTATGGGTCAACGCTCAACCATTGAGCCACACTGGCTGGTCTACAATGTCTTTTTTATATTATTGTTTTGTATACAACTTCTTCCATGACTTGAATATATCTCTGGAAAAATATAAGACAAAATATATCTTTTTGCTAATAAACATTGCATTCTGAGTTATAAAAATTATATGTATATGTTTATGTGCTAATTTACATTTTGTCTCATCTAAATATATGTTTTAAATTATTTTTCATTACTATTGTTAAAGTGGTGGGGAGATTTCTGCATGGCTTTATTCCATCATCTTTTCAAGAAGTCAGAAAACCTTCTCTAGGTTTTATTACCCAGTTATACAATATTTTATGTTGTTTATCTGTCAATTATGTTGCCTCAGAGATAGGCAGTAGAAGTTTTGTTCAACTCATATTTTTATTTCAAACCTGGGACCGTGCCTAGCACCTTGCAGATTCTGAACAGGTGTGTGTTGAGTGATTGAGAGTCACATGACCCTCAAGCCAGGGACTCTGATACTCTAGCAATAAGTCTTAACCTAATACATGAGGACCATTCCACAGAGCTGAGCCTCTTAATCGCTCTCATTCTGCTGATGTATGTCTCTTTTCAATGTCACAGAAGTTTCCTAAATGCTGCACTGTGCCATTCCTCACATAGCCCTTCACTGACCTGAGAGACATGCATGACCCCATCTGAAGTCTCACGACCACAGTGGCCTACACACCTTACAGGAACACATAGTCCAAATGACATCAGCGATTGAGGGTCACATCTTAATTTCTGGTTGTATAAAAGCATCATATTTATGTTCAATTAACTACTCACTAACTTTTTTGATTGGGAAACAGATATGTAATTATTAATTCATTATTGCAAAATAGTATTCTGACTACTGAAAATAGGGCCATTGCCATAATGTCTGTATATTTCTCTTCTCCATCTTTTTCCAAATAAATCAAGCTAACCACTTCATGTATTTCCCTAGCCTCATAGCTACTTCTTTCCTTTGGCAAGAGATCTGTATGGCCTTAGCACAAGGCAATGTCACTCAGCAATTAGCCTGTTTTCTTAAACTTAATATTCTTAAAATGCATACCTTCATGCCTTATCATTTATTTATGTATGTATGCTGAATTAAATAGGCTAAACATGTGCTTTTATAATTCTTACTCTACTGCTGTTTTCTGTTCCCACAAGCAGCAGCAGACCCTGTGACCTGTCTGGGCAGTGTGTTTGGGAATAGGGTTGAAGAGGTTTTGTATCTACTGCTTTCATACATTCAGTGAGTTCATTATAAAAACCAAAATAGGCTACTAGAGACATACATTTAATTACATGCTTTTGCCATTTTTCAAAAGTAAAAATATCATATGTTTCTTTCTTTCCTGCTGTAAAGATTTAATTTTCTACTATAGCAGTACAAAGTTTCTCTGTGCATGAACTATAGCCATGAAGCTGTTGCAAGGGGTCTTTCTTTCCTTATATCTACCCAGAATTGCACATCGGCTGAATAAGAAGTGCTTTGCACATGGCAGGTACATAGTCAATAATTTTGACTGAATGAATCACCATGTAGCTGCCATTGAGGTTAAATAAATACATTTCAAACTTGTTTCATAGTATTTCAATTTTGACCACTAAGTTTTAACTATCATTATATGTTACTCCATATAAATTTAATACCTTCCCTTTTAATGAGAATAAGAATAACCAAGGTAGAGGAAAGAGTTAGAAGCTCTCAGATGTAGAAGTATTAGCCCTGGTTCCATCATTTACTGATTCCTTGACATTGACAGACAATTACATTCTTTGAAATTCAGGTTATCCATTGGGCATATCAGCCTTGCTTTTTATATTTTTAACTAATTTTTTGAAGAACATATGAAATTAAGCAGACAAATGAGCTTTAAATAACATGGAACAACTTTAAAATAACATTATGATGATTTTATTTCTTTGAATTGAATTTGAATCCTATTTTCTTGACAATTGTTTTCTGGTAGTTTCAATTTGGCTTGGTCAATTCAAATACATGTGTTTAGGAAAAGATATTGATGGACTTTTAATGTATTAATGCTTTTGGTATCTTTTCTTCTGATCTGGTTGGTATTTCCTAACTCTATTGTGGTTTTTCAAGCCTTATAACTTGAACATTATATAGTCTAAGAATTTATCTGCTTTGCTTTCAGTTCCGTGGCTTCCAGTCAAGCACAGGTTCAAATTCAAGGTTTTTCTTTTTAGCTTCTAAAACTACCTTCAACCTTGCAGCATGTAACCTGCAAGGTCTCTTAATCCCATAAACTCTAAATCACATCCCCTACTCTCCAAACTACATACCATTTATCTGCTCTTAGAGCCCACCTGGAGTGTCTTGGCCATCATGAATTCTGTGTTGGCCCCTAGGTGACAGGAGGTGGGTGTTATTCAGCACAGGTGTAAACTGCCTGGATTTAACAACTGTAACTTCTGCATGAATAAATAGTTTGCTTGTTTGGTAGTGCTCCAGGGTACAGTATATTTTGATCTCTCTATTTTAATCTTGTATGTATACATGTCTAATTACGCTTGTAGGTTTAGCACTGTGTGGGGTGTTAGCTAATGGTATTATCGAGGGTTTGTTCATCTTGAAATGTCAGCCATAGGAGTAGAGCAAAACAACATGACTAAGTTTGGGTCAACATTGCTTTTAGGCTCTGTATAATTTTAGAGGTTTACAGCGTGGATGTAAATATTCACATCAGACTCAACCACAGCAGGCCTTTGCTGACCCTTCTCACCAGGTTTCAGATGATTTGAAAATCAGATAAGAAGATGACTGGCATCTCTGAGATTTTGTTCATTTGTTTGTTATTGGATTTTCAAATAGCTCACTCCATTTAAAATAAAATAGACTGCATTACTATCTTTTGATGTTTATATGTTTCAGACAGGTAGGGATATGTATGCATATGTATAAATAGCAATGCTTTAAAACTAACCACTTCACAATATTGTGGCTGAATAAATTAATACATAAACACTATTGAGACTAAAGAAACATGATTCAAAAAGTTATTGAAATAAACATGACTCACTTGGTAGTTCCTCCACCTTTGACAATAAAATTATAACGATTATCATGTGTATTCATATAATTTCTGATAATATATGGCATATTGTGTACTGATTTGCATTTTTTGTTGTTTTCTAAATCTCCTGCAATTCTGTTTCCCAAAACTCACACCTTCGGTTATCAAGTTTGCAACATTCTTTCTCAATTTGATTTTTCAAAATCTGATGGCAAAAGGTGAGAGTAGTCCCTGTTTTCATTTCAGAAGTAGATGTGTGAAATTGTTACCTTCATGGGATTCCGAGATATGCCAAGTCTTTTCTGTTCTTAGTCAAACTATAACAAGTTTGAGCAAGGCAGGCATCCACAAATACTTGAGCATGGCTAGAGAGAAAGGTTAGTGATGTTTGTATCTCAAGAAGGTAGGAAACGATTTTGGTTTTACTTACAAATCCCAGTTCTACCAATTACTAGTGATAGTGATGGGACCTTAGGCTAACTGCATAACTACATTTTGCCTCGTTTTCTCCTTTGTTAAATGGGAATGATAAATCATACCTGTTTCGTAAATTGCTCTTGGAATTAAATAAATTAACATATGTAAAGATCTTAAAAGGTTACCTGGCTGCTATTATTTCACTAACTAAGCTCTGTGACTAGAGACCCCTCAGTATTTGTACATTAACGGGCAGAGATTTATGGGAGAATGGTACACCTCATTGTAAACATCCAAAAAGACTTTGCTGAGCGTAACTTAAATGCCACGCATTTTGATAGGCCGCAGAGCCCTGTGATTATGGAAGAGTTAATGAAAATCATTAGAGAATCCAGAAAATAGCTTCAGAAAACTTGAAAGAAGGATCTATGCCCGAATATGCAGACTTCCGGAGCAAAGCGTGGAGTCCAGAAAGAAAGGAAGAAAACCTGCTTAGGCACTGCCTCAGGCTACGAAGGTGAACTGTGGGTTTCTTAAATCCCATCCAGCGCAGTGGCAGACGAGACGATTGCACAGATCTTGGAATGAGACCCATGGTGCTTACCGTGTGGACGTGGCCTCTCGCTAATTGTGACTTTGAGAAAACCCCTCAGACTTTTTGAACCTGTTTCATCACCAGCCAAACAGAGCTAAACTACCTGTTTCAATGGCTGCTTTTGAGAAAAAAAAGTAGAGAGAGAAAACAGTATATTGTCTGCCAAAATAACACACCGTTTCTTTTCTCCCCTTGAATGCACTAAGGGAGCAACAATATACTCCGAGGTATACCAGTCTCTTGGTTTACCAGTCTCTGTCCCCAGAGACAGAAATGGTGGCAGCCCCGGAAGGTGTAGCAGTGACCATATCTCCACAGTGTACATGACAACCCTGGCTAGTCTCTTTTTCCCAAGCAAGCTGAAGGAGCAATTTTTTTTTAGTCTATCCCCACCCAAAATTGCTTTCCCAGTAGGGAGCAGCCAGAGTGTGACAGCCAAAGTCCTTTACTATTACCACGTGTAATTTTGTTATGATCAGCAGAAGTCTTTCTGTAGGGAAACAGAAATGAAACATCAAGTCTCCATCAGTAGCCCCTAAACCCATGATATAATCAGGATACCAGGTGTTTAAAGATGTATAAAAAATATTTCAATTACTCAGAGTTAACAGTATTTACTAAAACTCAGCTGATTCCACAAATGTATAGAATCTAAGTAGAAAAAGAAAAAAAAAGTCAAGATGAAATAGATAAAAGCCAATGAGTTCTTGAAGCAGGTGTATATTGATGAAACCACACACATACTGTTATAGACCCCCTCCCTTAGGGTAGAGGCCTTTACCCCACTTCCCTGGCCTACTTACGCCTGACAAACCAGGTTGCCCGGACCCTGACTCATGTTAGGAATGTAACAAACGACTCCCTTCCTAGAAACAATCATAAAACCTCCAAGACTGAAGATATGTACCCTAACCTACCCCAAGCTACGTAGTAAACGCCCTCCAGCTCCAGGCTAACGGCTGATTTCGGCTTCTGTACTCTCGTTTGCTTGCTCTGCAGTGCACTATTGCTTGCGGGCCTATGAGAGAGCCCTGCAAAGAATCAGCGGGGCTGCCCTTCTCCCTTGCATGGGCTGAGTGCAGTCCCTGCGCAGGATTAATGAAGCTCCCTCTAAAACCTTTTTTACTAAAATTTGGTGTCTGAGTCTGGTCTATCTCACTGGGTTACAACAATACACACACACACACACACACACACACACACACACATGAAATAAGCTCATTGAATCAAGTGAATGTGAGTGCAAATGATAGCCTGGTGCTTATAACCATAATCCAAATTGAAAGGGTTAGTAATGTTTTAAAGGGTAAAGGTAAAAGCTTGCAAAAGGCGGAAACTGTGAAAAATTGTGTTGCTTGCATGACCTTTGCTCAGCCTTTTGTTGAGTATGGATTATCTGGATTATCTGCAAGACAATGAATCACCCAGCAGATACAGGACGAGATACCAGACCAGTCCCACTGCAAAGTGGACAATGGGCCGGGCAGCGTACATCAGCAGGAACTGCCGGAAGCTAAAAGTAAAGTATACAACCTACACCCCAACTGTTATTCGATGCCGAACCCTTCTCGGCTCAGCCCATCTGCACCCAGGCACATGCAATAAAGCTATTTTGCTCTACATTGGCCTTGTGTTGTGGATGTGATCTCCCACTGGCTCAGACCTTTTACAAACCAACAGACCAGGTAGTGTGGACATGACAATAGTCTAACTTCCTTTCAAAAGTTGATGAAAGCTAAAGAAAGAGAAATACCTAATTATTGTTTTTATAACTTAATTCCCCATTTTGCCCAAATTCCCATTCTTTTACCACAACCTATTGAAAGTTAATTTTAAGTGAGTATACCAATAGCCTGCCTTTCTAAAACTGCATAGGTTTACAAAACCCATTTCTTACCTATTTTCTAAATAGCTGTAGGCAGAATCATAAAAATCATAGAAAAACACAACTGTCCTCTCCTTTATCTTGATAAGCATTCTATATTGTGTCACCAGTAGGAAAAATAATATCTTGCCTTCATGCACAGTTCAGCATATAAAAGAGAATCTATTTGAATAACTATGCAAAGAGCTTCAGATAAACAATAAAATGCAAATAAAGTATCTATGCCCCATCCTTCTATGAATATTTTACAATGGAAGTATGCAAACTTCCAGCTCGATCGCGAGCGGTCATTGACCCTACTATCCTGCCCCATTAATGCTATGCTGGGCACAATCAACATTTGAAATATTGGGAAAAGCTTAAAAATTGTCTTTCAACTTCCAGTAGTTGGACTTTCCTTCTTTTACTAAGATGTTTGAAACAGTGTTGTCATGACTTCCATATTGTAGAACTCCAGTGGTGAGTCCCTACTTCTTTGGAGGCGTCTTCACCTAATTAACCAAGCTTGTAATGTTGAATGTTTTCTAATTTCTTTCTTTCGCTTGCTTGAAATACTTCATTTTTTACAACTTTTCGTGTCTTAAGTATTTTTCAGGGATGTAACTTAGTTGTACAGATTTTAAAGCTAAAAAAGAAAAGTTGGCCTTGTTTTATAAATAAAATAAAAAAATCACAGAAAACAAACAAAAATAATCATATAAAGCAAACAACTTAGGTAGCATTAAATAGTCTAAGATCATCTTGAGAAAAATAATATTTCCATATTTACCTAAAATAATTTTGATGGCACTATCAGGAAACATTTGCAAATTCCTTATCAGTCTCTAGAAATAAAGAGAAGCATAATTGGTCAGACCCCTCTGATGACTAACAATTTCTCACACCGTGATCAGATAGGAATCATTTATCAAAATCCTGGAGGGACTCTGAAATTTAAAACAAATAATTTTACTTAAAAATAATCTATGTAGGAAAATAGTTTTCTGTTTATATTTGGGAACAGAGTTTCCACTGCTTAATAAGCTATACATTAAATATTCTAATTCTCTCGTCAGTTCCACAAGGGCTAGCACCCCACTTCTTCTTCAGCATCCCTAATCCGTTTCTCAGAAAATTTGAAATCGTTCCAGATACTAGTATTTTTTTGTGCGTGTTTCCCACTTTACTTATGTATCATTTCATAGAATAGCCAAATTTCGTAGAAATGAGCCAACTCCAAATGGTTTTGCCTAAATGTTTGTTTTAATGTAGAAATTTTAAGTTTGCAAACTGATGTTATACGTAGGAACAGAGGAGTGGTGTCTAGAGTTGAGGGCTCCAAGCTCACATTGAAACCAGCTGACGCCTCAACTTGGACACAGACAAACCCACTGAGGGTCTCTTAAAAATACTGATTGATGACTTGCTCGCACCCGCAGCATTTTGATAGAGTTCCTCTGGGTGCAATCTGCTCAATGGGATTTTTCTTTTCTTAAATCCAGGTGATTTCATTGTGCAGCAAAGTTTGGAAACCACTGGCTTAGACCTGGATTTACAGGCTTTGGGACGGGCCGGGGTAACACTCTTCCAGCTCTTTCCTTACTTAAAAGAAATTATATGAATGATGATTACTTGCAAGTCTTCTTTCCACTCCCACCCCTCATAACCTCAGGAAAAATGAAACAGTTGCCTCTCTCTCATGATTTTTCATAAAGCTTTAGACATGTCTACAGTGGAGGAATGCATGGGGAAGAAGAAGTACATTCATCTTAATTATGTTAATCCTCCTCAGCCAAGAAATGGGAAGTTGAGATCATCCCTCTGGATCAACAGAGAATATGTTTATTATTGTCATAAAATTGTTTTGGGTAATTTGACTACAACCTTCAAGTTCATAAAAGATTCATGAAATAGTACTATATATTTCCCTGCAGGTCACTCTATACCATGTAGAATATCAGAGCCTATGACTTTTTCCCCCCAAAGGTTATTTCAGAATTCTAAATGATTCTGTGTAAGTGTACCAATTTAACTTTATAATAGTCATCATGATTTTGCCTCTTCATAGAAAATATTGTTGGCAATTTTAAACATGTAATAATAATGCTTTGTAATTTCTTTACAAGAAATTTTCAAAAAATGCTTATAAAGTTTGATGGAATTTTATTAGACACCTGTGAGGTAAATAAATATATTTAGGACCATAGTACATGGGCTAAAAATGAGCCAGGTATTTCCAGAGACTTCATAGTTCTGAAATTGTTTTGTGATACCTGATATTATAAATATTAGAAGTCATCTTTAGATATATATGTATAATCAATACTGCAAATGTAATTTATTAACTACACCAGACACTCTAGAGCTTATTTGTTTTCCTTATTTTCAAAAATATTTAATATTAAATAATAAAATAATAATCATTAATGTTCTGCTAATAATACTAGTTCACATTTTGCCAAGAATTTGCTAAACATGGTACGTGGATTATTTCAACTATGTCTCCTAAAACTCAATAAGGTGAGAATTTTGTTATTCCCATTTTCTAGATGTGGAAATAGGATTAGAGAGGTCAAATAATTTACCAAGGTTACACAGAGAAAAAACTGTGAGCCAGGATTTTCTAAACTAAGCTAGGTAGATTAACTCCAGAAACCAGACTCAATACATTGTAATGAAATTAAGACCAGACGTTAGCTGTGTGTGTAACATCTAAACATCTTGAAGAAAAGATTAAATTCCAGTCACTGTTACTGGTCAATGTAATATCTGATCCAGATATTTAGAAACATGAATGTGTGTTAATTTTATTTTTAACCAAATACTTGCTTTCATTTACATGCAGTTTTTATTTTTACATAAATGGATTACAATTAACTAAATTTTTCCGCAATAATTACATAGACATTTTGAATACTAAAGCTTCTTTTTGAATAATCACCATCTGCATATAAATTATTGATGTTTTGTTTCTTCAAAAGTATTTGATCTCAGCCCTGGTCTGTTTTGCTCAGCAGTTAGAGCCATGGCCTACAGATGGAAAGGTCGTGGGTTCGATTTCCAGTCAAGGGCATGTTCCTGGGTTGTAGGTTTGATCCCTGGTCCCAGTCGGGGTCCTGTGGGAGGCAACCAATTGATGACACATGGATGTTTCTCTCTCTCTCTCTCTCTCTCTCTATCTCTCTCTCTCTCACTCTCCCCCTCCTTTCCTCTCTCTAAAAAACAAATGGAAAAATATCCTCAGGTGAGGAGTAACAAAAAAAAACAAACAAACACAAATAATAACAACAAAGTATTTGAACTCATAAATTTAATAGGAGTATATTTATTGCTCATTTAGAGTATAAACCCCACATTTTTCCTTTACCCTCCTATTTTCTCACAGTCACACCAGTGAGAGAGGCCAGGCTCTTCAGTACATCAAACTCAAACAGCTTAACCCATAACCATTTCCTTTCAAGGACTTTTGATAAATAACCCAAACAGCTGTTAGGTTTTTCTAGTAGCTACATTCACAGGTGATATGTATTCTGATGAGCTAAGGCAACACCAAAGCTCACCAGTTCCTCTTGTAAATTATTCTCATTCCATAATTGCAGATAGAACTTGGCACATATTTTCGATGGAATCTCTAATAAGCTATTCGTCTATAAACTCTAAGAAGAAGAGTTACTACTTAAAAATGAATATACTACATTTTAAGTACAAATTAAAAACAATATCAGAAGTATTAATAAACATAAACAAAATTATGGCATAAAAACTATCCTCAATTAAGAGATGTTGCTGAAGCCCAGCTGGTGTGGCTCAGTGGTTGAGCATCGACCCATGCACCAAGAGGTCGTGGGTTCGATTCCCGGTCAGGGCACATGCCCAGGTTGTGGGCCCGATCCCTAGTGGGGGGCATGCAGGAGGCGGTCAGTTGATATTCTCTCTCATTGATATTTCTATCTCTCTCTCCCTCTCCCTTCCTCTCTCTCTAAAATCAATAAAAGAAAAAAAAAAGAGATGTTGCTGAAGATACAGACACACACACACAACAAACTCAAACGTGAGGAACACACACGTAGGATTATGTAGTGTTTTGATGAGATAAAAAAGCACATACATCTAATAGCTAAATTTCAATGGATATTTACTGCTGAGCATTACATCATAGCCATCTGTAGGAAAGTAGATTGCTAGACTCAATATGTGGTCTTTTTATATTTATCATGACAATTCTAGGAGGCAGACAGTATGATCATTCTCAGTCCACAAATGAGAAAACCAAGTTCTAGAGCAGTTAAGTAGCACATTCAAGGGCTTACAGTCCTGATGGCTGTATTTCACTCTGAAATGCCACACTCCTCTCTGCATAAATTCACTAAAATTATTTGCTTTTTTCTGCTTTCCTGATTCCAAGTGATCCTCTGTCTGACTAGGGGAGAAAGAGAGGTGTGCATCTCTACAATGAACCACAGAAAGTGAATATCTTATATTTAAATGTAAATTAAGAAATACTTTTTATTAAAAAATTATCTTTATTTCATGCTTATTTAGTGATGGGTTTATTTTTTAAATACCTTCCAATTTAAAAAAAATGATAGGTTAGTAGCTTACAGCTTTAAAATATTGAAAGAAAACTTTAGTAAAATTCAATAAGCAACATGAAAACATTATGACAAGTGAATAATCAATAAAATGACTATCTTCTCAGTATATGTAGTAAAAACCGTGTTAACCAAGTCTTTCAGGTGCGGGAGGCATGACTTATGTTACTTTGGGGAAAAAAGAGCATACATGGCATAAAATATGAGAAAAATTGTAATCAACTTAAAACTTTAGAGAGTAGAAAAGTCTATAGTAATTTTCTAGTCATGAAAAACAGACGCCGACACCTAATTTTATTAGTGCCTTACAGTTGTAACAGAATGCTGGATGGTAGGACTGTGAGAATGATCCCAGGCTGAAATCCTCAAGACACACATGGTCCCGAAACTGTGTGTCTGCCCCGGCTTCCACCCTGCAGCCCTGACACACTTCTAACTTCTCACTGATTCTTTAAAGAAAAGCATTGCTTCATTCATAACGGAAGGTCAGTGCATAGGTGTGAAAGGTATACACGGCACTAGCGAAGAGACTTGGTTTCTCAATTCACCTTGCCCAAAGCAATGAATCTGCTAATCGCTCTGAGTCCTCGTTTCCTCATCTGTCAAGTGAAGACCTAGAATTAGGTCAGTCTTCTCAAAGGGACATCACAATTATCAGGAGGGCCTGTTAAATACAGACTGCTGGACGCCACCCGAGTTTCTGATTCTCTGGGTTTGAGGTCCGGTGGGGGATTTACATGTCTAAGTTCCCAAATGGTGCTGATGCTGCTGGGACCACATTTTGAGAACAACTTAATTAGGTGGTCTGAGCTCCTTATTATGTCTAATATTCTGATTTTCCCATGTGAGGATTTCAAACTATCTCCCCAGTTTTTCTTCCGACAATATCATCATACTGACCTGTCCACATATTTATTACACAATAATAGAATAACCATATCCTCATACTGGCACTCTTAGATAGGCTTAGTATTTTCTAAGACTTTTTTAAGGAAATAAAACCTATGCTATACCCAACCTATTGTCTTTTGTCTATTGCTCTTATTATTAACATTAACAGATACAAAGGCAGAGAAATGAAATAACTTTTTCAAAACCTTGCTAGTGAAAAAACACCAAGTTTAACTCAAGTTCTGTTCTCCTGGGTCACTAAATTATGTTTTAGTTCAATTTTGCTTTAGAGATATGCCTGATATTGTATCTTCTACAGAGGAAGGATTTTGAATTTATTTTGGAATCTCTATATGCTCTAGACAAGCATAGATTCGAATCTGAATCAACACAACAATCTCAAGGTGCAATTTTTCTGGGTAATAGTGTGAACACAATGATACCGACAGTCAGAATAATTATTATCGTGGCCCAGCATAGTAGTTTGAATGTGTATCTGATGTGTCAGCTTTGATATGAGTTTTGGGTATACATATCAGTTTCAAAATGCCTTTTTTTTTTTTTTTCCTTTCAAAGAGACAAGTTCAACAAGAGCTCTTTAGCAGTCATGAGGCTGGGACAAGGTTATATAGTTGCCCGATATCTCCAGCCCTCGCCTGTCACCCAGCTCGTACTGCAGCACTTAGCAAATAGTCGTCAGCAAGGAGCCAGAGGAGGAATCCAAGGGCAGACTCATTCACCAAGAGGGTTATTCTGTCAACACAGCTATGGGGCTCAGGATGCTGGTCAGTGTCCTCACGATGGATCCAAATTAGTTTTCTCACGTGCGTAGGTCAATATGAAAATATTGCTTTATCTTTTGCCCCTTTTATAATCAATCCACACAAATTACTGGTGTCAGGATTTAGACCAGATCTCCTCTGTGTGGGTTTCTCATCTGACCTTTGCCATAAAATTATCTTCTGGCAATTTAGTAGAATTCCTTATTATAAATAATGTTATAATATATCATACAAAATTAAAAGTAAGAACGGTTATGCTTGTTGGAAATTTCAGACACCAGGATGGAGTTTGTGAAGGGGACACATAGGTCTATAAATGTCCCTTGGTCACGGTAGGTTCCGAGCTCAGTGTGGCGCCGGGAATAGCAGAGAGCCCAAGTCATTCCAGTTCTACTGGTGTCGTCCAGTGTCAGGACACCCTCCCATCCGGTTGTCATTATGTGAGTGAAAACATAGTAATTGCCTGGCATGGAGCAAATGTTTAATAAGTGGGGTCAATCACCATGGTCATCAAAGTAGGTATATAAACTCATTTGTGGAGAAAATCCTCCATAATGAGACTAAATATCACCTTCCTGCATAGCCCATGAGTCAGCCAAACATGTTCCCTGCAAAGGGCCCTTGGACCAGATGCTCCCGTGGCCTGCACACACTGGTCCTGCGAAAGCGCTTCTTAGTTCTTCACTAAACACCCCTCTTCCTCCTGGGAGTACCCCAAGATATGTTGTTTCCTTTATGAGAATTTAAATAGTGTTTGCAGATGAACAGTTAAAATCTCAGTTCTACCATGAACTAGCTATGAGGCTTTGGGAAATCATTTCACACCCCTGAGTGAAAGTTTTGTCATCTAAAAACTGGAATAATACCTACCTCACAAAGTTGTTGAGAGAAATGAAAATGAAAGTTAAAGTTTATGGAGTACCTGCACAAGGCACATAAATAGATGCTTTTTATTATTTAAAATATAAACAGACTTGATTATAAAGGTTGCCATAGAGAACGTTAATACTAAGTAGAAAATTGAGAGAGTGAATCTTCTAATTTGAGACTTCTTAGAGATTCCCCTTAATGTCTGGACAGAGCTAGTCAGAGAATTACTAAACATTTATTCAATCTTATGGATCCAAAGGTAAGTCTAGTCCCGTATGCACATGTATGTATACAGCCATGTTTTTAAAATTATTTTTACTGTGTTAAGAAAAAATTCATATGTGAAAAATTACCCTCCCATATTTTCATGAATATTCTTACATTTAATTTAAGAGGGCGTAGGTGAATGAGCAGGAAGATTCCAGTCAGAGGCATTGCAGGAAGAGCAATGCAAAGCTTTAGCGTGGGAACAAGCTGGATAAATTTGAGGAATGATAAGGAATAAGTAAGCAGAGATGAGTAGATTATCTGAAAGGTAACAGGGGACATAGATGATGTAAAACCTTCTGGCCATTGGGATAGATTTGGCTTTCTGGCGTGAAATGGTAAGGTACTGGGGGGTTGAACAGAGAAGTGCTGTGCTCTTATGCACTGTTTTAGGATTACTCTGGCTACTCTCTAGAGCATAGTATCAAGGCAGGAGCAGGGTAATAGTAATACCATGTCATAATACGCCTCCTCTGTGTTCCCAAGAAAACCCTGTGCTCTGTACAGGATACCCTGGGAAGCTCATAAATTGAATTGCATGCAAAGTGTTCAGAGCACACTCAAGACACCCGTTCCCTCAAATCAGGCACATGTAAACTTTCCTTGGAACTGCTTGACTATGCCCGTATCAGTGGCCCTCAGATATGCCCCAGATTTTTGTATTTCAGGGCCGGGGCTGAGGTCTTTCCACTGCAGCATAAAGTGAGTTGCATGCCCACCTGGCCTGGGGAATGGATCCACTGGTCGTGGGGGACCGACACATTGCAAGGGGCGGGGGTCTTGTGTGCTCTATCTCTCCTCTTGCTGTACCACTTGAGCCTGGTGTGCATGTTGTCTGTTGTCAGTGAACTCAAGTCATGCACTGGTCTCCTCCCTGGGTGATACTTATCTGCCTTTGACCTTGGCTGCATTCTCGTTATATCCAATCCAATCCTGTGGCACAGCCTGACCACCTAATGAAACAAGTTTCAAGGGAGAGATGATGGTAGCTTGAAGCAGGTAGCAGTGGTGGAGATGGTAAGAAGAATTAGATTATGGATATATTTTGAAGGTAGAGACCACCTAATCTAATTAATTGAAGTAGGATGTGAGCTAAAGAAGCAGAATAGTAAAGGGTGACGCAAAGGACCGAACAAATGAAAAGAGGAAGACCCTGTTAACAAATGGGGACTACTGCTTGGGGTTAGGTAGAAGTCAGTGTATTTTTGGAGATGCTCACTGTGGGAAGCTATTTGGTATCCACAGATCACTGTAGGAGGTGACAAGAGGTAGTTTGATAGGTGAGTCTGAGGTTTAGGGCAGACACTGAGGCTGGCATATATGTTCAGAAGGCATCAGCAATGCAGATGATAAAGAAAGCCATAAAACTAGTTGCGATTGTCAAGAATGAGTGTTGATAGAGAATGGGCCAAGGATGAACGTGGGGCACTTCTGAGGCCAGAGAGAGGAAAAGGAGCCATTGAAGGAGAACGAGGAGGTAGGAAGAAATCATAAGAGAGTATTGTGCTGGGAGACAGAGAACAAAGGGACTTCCTGCAGGAAGGAGTGATCAACTCTATCAAATGTCACTGATAAATTGAATGAAATGAGGACTGGGAACCGACCAAGGGTGATCTCGATAAGGGCAGTGTTTGCAGAGTGCTGGAGCGAAATATTTATTGAAGTAGGTTCAAGGCAGAATGAGAGAAGAGAAATGGAAGAGAGTGAATATTGATGTTAGGCTTGTCTCTTGAAGTTTATATCTTAATCTTTTGGAAAGATTTACTTACTATTAGACATTTTACTAAATGTAAAACTTACATGGCAATTAACTTAATAAATTCTTTTTTAACATCTAATGAAACATCTGTGCCTTTTTGTCCACTATGATGATTGAGATGTATGGCATGCAATAAAATTATTAATAATGTTATCCTTCTGAATAAGAGTCCACACTTTGATTCACACCATTAAATAACCTTCTAATCTGTGAGCCAAAAAGTCAACCAAAACCTTGGACTGGGTCCTAAGGATATTGGTGGGTATAAAGGAACATTCCTTAGCTGGTTTATTTTTCTTTAGTATTAATGCTGGCTTGGCTCATCTCAACGTCTGTAGTAAATTGCTTTTTACCCAGGAATTTGCAAATAATTTAGCTGGAGAATTTCTAACCATATGTATATATATATATATTTCATATTAAATCCTGGCTAGAGTCCATCAGTTCTGGAGCTGTATTGTTTTACAGATTTTGTGACTGGTTTGTCACAGAAAGTAGAACAAAATCCAATCTTTTTCTTTGTTTCTGGGTATTGGTTTCATTTGGCAATGCTAGTGTTTCAACAGCGTCTACAAGATGCTTGATGTTGGGTCATAGCTGAGCCAGAGCCATTTTTCAGCATTTTTGATAACACACATTCATAATCCTGAGCCCAGTGTATCACCAGACAGACCGAAAAAGGTTAGCTTTTCTGAGTGATGTGTCCCTAGCAATCTATTTAGTTTCAATTCCAGTAGAAGCAGATGGATTTCAATAGCATGCACAAAACAAACTCTGCAATTTGGGGAAGAATATTTACTTTTTTTTCCCCAAACTGTTTCATTTCAGCATTGGATTTTCCCATTTACAGCAATTACTAAAAATTGACAACTTTATAATTACAAAAGTTTTAAGAACTTAACATAAATATTTAATTGTATATATCTCTATATAGATCTATCTATACCTACATATATATAGGTCTCAAATTTATGATAATTCATTTATTTCTGGAGATTTCCAGATGCAGGGACAGATAATTTTTTAAATATTAAAAAATTTTTTTTTCTTTATTGATTTTAGAGAGAGAGAGGAAGGGAGAGGTAGAGAGAGATAGAAACATCAATGACAGAGAACATCAATTGGCTGCCTCCTACATGCCCCCCACTGGGGATCTGGCCCACAACCTGGGCATGTGCCCTGACTGGGAATTGAACCAGCAACCTCTTGGTGCATGTGTCCATGTTCAACCACTGAGCCACACTGGCTGAGCTTAAATATGTTTTTACTGATTTTTAGAGAGAAATAGAAACATCAATGAGAGAGACACCTCAATTAGCTGCCTCCTGCACCCCCCACTGGGGATTAAACCAGAAACCTAGGCACGTGCCCTGACCAAGAATCAAACCAGGGACCTCTTGGTCCCTAGGTTGATGCTCAACCACTGAGCCACACCAGCTGGGCAGGATTGATAATTTAAATAATGTATTGTTTGTATTAAATAATAATTTTAAAATATTAGAACTAATATATCTATAACAAGTGTAGTTATGTATAAAAAAGGAAATCAAGTATATGGGAGGAGTAAGGGCAAATTCATGTAGAATTTTACAGAAATCTGTATCATCTGTATTAGTTTGCTAGGGCTGCCATAACAAACACCATAGACTGACTGGGTGGCTTAAACTACAGAAATTTATTTTCTCACCGTCTTGTAGGCTAGGAGCCCGAGATCAAGGTGTTGACAAGGTTGGTTTCCTCTGAGACCTCTCTCCTTGGTTTGTAGATAGCTGTCTTCTCCCAGTGTCTCCATATGGCCTTCCTTTTGTGTCTTTCTGTGTCCAAATTTCTTCTTCTTAGAAGGACATCAGTCATATTGAATTGGGCCTACACTAGTGACCTTATTTGAACTTAATCACCTCTTTAGAGACCATATGTCCTCTCCAAATACTGTCACATTCTGAGCTACTGGGGTTAAGAATTCAACATAAGAATTTGGGGTGGGGGACACAATTCAGGTCTTAACATTTCCTATCATATTAAACAATTTAAAACTCATGTCTACAGCAGTGGCCATCAAATGTATTTGAATGTATATCCTATGGGGGAAAATCTTTTAAATACCTACTCACAATATTTATACATTTATTTATAAAGTGGGACATCTAAAACATACACAAATGTGGACAGTTTAAACAATTACCTCAAGATGAAATATATTAAATATTTTCTTTTGTCATAGCATCATACTATTATTACCTAATTTCTCAAGGAGCAAAATGCTCAAGAAAGAAGTTTATCATATCAATAATGAATACAACTTTATATTCCAAATAACTCCTGGTCTATTTAATTTTAGGGGGAACAACTTCTAGTCAGACTATCATTGTTTTTACCTCATAATGTGACTGGAGAAGAGGTCCAGCCCAGGAGAACATCACTCCGCAGGATAGTACCTGGGGATTTGGGCAAAGTTTACCTTCAAGCAGGCAATACATAAAACAATAAGCAAATAAATATTGTCCCTAATGTAATAAAGGCAAGGAAGAAATAGCAAGATAAATGGAGAAGAGCTATTTGAGATGAAATTTTCATAGACGGCCCATGTAAGGTGTCATTAGAACAGAGACCGGAATCACGTGGGGAACATCGCCTTGGAAGGTTGGAGCAGTGCTCCGAACAGGCCATCGGCTTGCTTGTGGCCTGTCCTTCCTCAGGAGCATGTACTACCACAAATGCAGGAAACCTTGGCTGTCGGGCTAATGCAGATGCCCCAGTACCTTGGTGGTGCCTGGCACTGAGTAAACATTTTTAAAATACTTGATTCAATAGTTAAAATATTATTTACCTACTGAAAAATTTGTTTGGAGGTAAGTTAGGGAAGAATCATAAAAATGCAATGGACAAATGTGCTTTAATAATACATCTGCCAAGATTCTATGTGAACAATAATGTGAAAAAAAGTCCATAAGCAATAAGAATTTTGGTTATTAAAGGAAACAAAAAGTAGACAACTAAATAAGCAAAAGAAAAGGGAACAAATACTGTTTTAATTCAGTTCCTGTGGAAACCCAATTTCCAGGTTTCAGGTTTCAGTTCTTAGTCATTTTGCAAAAACTCCCCGTAATGTGGGTTCTCTGGGAAGCACAGCTGAGATGGAGTTAAGAGTTCAATGTTTTATTGGGGATAACACTTGTGAAAGGCAGAAGAAGAATGAAGCAAGATAGCAAAGAAACCTTCGACCACAATGCCATGCAAAGCGGACACTGTGAAATGGAAGGCAGAGGTGGGGGCAGAGGTGGGGAGAAGCAGGATGGGGCAGGGAGCATCTCCAACTGACTTGCAGATCTGAAAATGTCTGCAGCACCCCAAAAGGAAGCTCCAGAGCAAAGAATACCTTTGGAGGAGTCCTGCATTGTGCAGAAATGGCCAGGCCCTCTGCTCTGCAGGGTTGGTCATCGCTGGGGGCTGCCAGGAGAGAGCAGAGGCAGACGCAGCATAAATGCCCAGAGGCTGTCAGCTAACAGCTCCTTGCAGCCCCACAGCCAGCTCTGTCTCGCAGGGAGAACGGAGAGGTGCACGCCACGCCTGCCACTCTCACAGGAGAAGTAGCCACAATGTCAATGTGGGTGGCCTTCAGGGGACTCACGTTAGTGATCTCATCCCCAGCATTCTTTTTGTTCCCTTGTGTTGGCATCATTAGTTTTATCAACAGTCAGATTCATTTGGCAGAAATCTTTTTAAGCCCAGTATTTTGTGAGTGTTGATTTTGGTAAATTCAAAAATCCACACCACTGTCTACAGGTAAACTGCAAATACCACAAATTGATCGAGCAAACTGAGCAGCGAGGATGTCCCACGCCCACTCTACCCTTTCCTCAAATTCCTCCTAGGATCTCCATCACGTGTGGCTGTCCCATACCAGTGCAGGGAGGGGCCGGTTCAAATCTTCAGTAACATTAACAGAGCCCCTTTCTTTATCTTTGTCGGACTTAGTAGGATGCACACAAACACACTGCTGCCCAGAGACAGTGGGACCGATCTATGCCATGTAAGGAGGAGAGGCCTAAGAGCAGGCACCGGCCTGCAGGCCATCTGGGGGCAGGGCACGGTGGGGCTGTGCTCGCCACGCCTGCCAGCTGTCCGGGGAAGTGCACACAGTCTGGAGACCTGCCTCTAGCACTACCACGGGTGGCTCGTCACACAGCAACTTCACGACCATTTTTGGAGGGCTCCATATATGTCAGAAGCTTCTTATGTGTTATATTTTGCCTGATAAGAGTAGTAAGATTATTCCATCCATTTTGTAGATGGTAAACTTGAGATATACATCGTGATTGAATATCTCACTCAAAACCACACAGCTAGCGTGCTGCAGAACCAAGATTCAAATCAAGGGTTGACTCTAAATTTTAAATTTAAACGACTGATTTTTTTTTCCCTTAGAATGAGAACTTACAAGGCTTACCAAACTATAATTTAAAAAAATGGAGGGAAGAGGAATCACTTTTGATCCATACATAGGATGTGAAGATATGGGCATTTGTTTTTCTTTGTATTGTGATTTTTTTTTTCTACCTCGTTGCTTCAGCTTGCACGCTATGTATGGTCAGCTACTCTTTCCTCGCCTTATTTATATTTCACAAATTCTATTGCTGTGATATGAGAACAGGTTTCTCATTCATACTCAGCTTACAATGAGAGGAAGCTACCAAACAATGTGCCCAGAGGAGGCAAGGCTGTCATTACACGCTGAGCTTAGGAGAGAAGCATCGGTCAGTGCTAGTCGCTCATAGGCTTTTCTTTCATTGTTGTTGTTGCTGTTTTTCAAACGCGGGCGTCATTTAGAAGCAGCCTCTCCCGGCATGGTAATTTGCCGAGGGCATTGGTGGTGTCTGGGGAGGCTGAAGCCAGAGTACAGAGCTTAAAAGAGATATGGGAGCCTACCAGGCCCATAGACTGAGCCCCTGAATCAGGTAGGGGCACAGGTGACCTTTCACAGAGGGCAACAAGCTCTGTTCTCTTTGTTCTTGACAAAATTACTCAGAATTGCCATGTTGCTGCTCCATGTTAAGAAATGCCTAGAGGAAGTTCTGCTTTGACACCCTAAGAGCGGCCATCCATAACCGGCTCAGCCTTCCTTGGTGGGCAGAACCCAGAGCAGCGGTAGCTCCGCTCCAGCGGTGAGGACCCTTTGTGCTGAGATGTGCGAGGCTTCCCAGTGCTGTGCCGTGACGGCGTCATGGAGTGGCATCCTCGGTTGGCTTCGCTCCTCAGTTTGCTCTGCCACAGTGGGTGAGGATTCCAATCCCAATGCTTTGGAAACTACTGGGTGGTCATCTCTAGACAGGACAAAGGCCAGTGGAATGGCCCCTGAGCTGGGGGGAAATAAATCAGTGTCCCAGAAGAATTCTCCTTGCTGACCTTCCAGGATCTGGGTAGCTCTTGTGTCACTGGTCAACTCAGTACATCTGCCCTAGAATATAAGTTCAAAAATTGTTTTCCTTTATTGATTTTAGAGAGAAGGGAAGGGAGAGGGAGAGAGATAGAAACATTGATGAGAGAGAACATCGATTGGCCGCCTCCTGCATGCCCCCCACTGGGGATTTGGCCCACAGCCTGGGCATGTGCCCTGACCGGGAATTGAACCGGTGACCTCTTGGTGCATGGGTCGATGCTCAGCCACTGAGCCACACCGGCCCGGCTAGAATATAAATTCTGTGAAAAAAATGACTGAGTCTGTCTGGATGTGTCATATCCCCAGCGCTCTGGCACTGAATTGATCATAGGCAGTTAATAAATACTTATTTTTTTTGAATAGATGGGCTAAAAGAAAAGCTTTCTATTTGCATTGTCAGGTTGATTGGCATTACCCACATGTCAGACTATTTCTAGACCTGCCAAGAAACTCCTGCAGGGCCACCTGGGGTTCCTCGCTGTCCGCTTGGCTTTCACGACCTACCTGGCTAGTTTCCTGCTGGTTCTTTTTTGTCCACCTATAACTGGTTCCCTGTCATTGTTGATGTCTCCTCTGGCTCTGGCTGACTTTCCAGGCTCTGGCTTCCTGCTTTCTTTAACCTCTCATTTCCTGCCTGTTTTTAAAAAATCTGACCTCTGCTCTCATGATCTTCACTTTCCATGGCCTCCCAGGTGTTTTTATGGCAAGTTGTGACTTTAAATAAGCTCAGTGACCAAACCAATCTTTCCTCTGAAAAACCACCTTTCTGCCACTTCTCCTTCCACTCGTGCTCTTTACGTGGAACTCGGTCATGCAGGCTGGGGATTTCTTGAAAGCAATGATGCTTGCTAATGTGAAATGCTCCTCTGGGAACAGAGACTAGCAGGTATAGCCCAACTCAAGAACCCTCACCCAAGGTAGAAATGCAGTGCAGCGTGGCTTCCCACGCTCTGCTCTCTGAAGATGTGCTCTCGTCCAGCAGCCCTCTGAGCAGCTGTTTTGAGCCTATCATTAGGCCAGATTCCGGGAGGAGGACAAAGAAGCAGGTTCCTCACCAGTCAGCGACCTGTGGGAAGAGCAGTGTAGTTGGGCTACCAATATATTATAGCAGGGGTTTTAGGAGCAAGAATCCCCAAGACCACAGATGCTTTACCTAGGGCTGGTTTGGTTTCACTCCTAAAGAGCTGCAGTCATTTTGGGGGAGTTTTCATGTGCTGGAAACATCCACTGGGGCACATTCTAAACATTTTATCTATCATATTTCAGAAAGAGATAAAGGGAAGTGTTTCTTTTCAAACGTGTTGCCCGTCCAACAACTTAAACTGAAAACATTTTCCCCATGTGCTTTCCATACGCATCTCACTTTAAAATAAAAATCAAGGAAGGCAACCTTAGAATCTATTATTGTTATCTTGAGGAGTATTGTATATGCAAACATTTGCACAACCCAGACCACAAGTCATGCGGATAATTCACATTTTTTCTTTTTTTTTGCAACTGGAGGGACGGGTATCTTCCACACTGCAAAGTACTGAGCTCCTTAGTCAACGACATTTAGCACAGGGAGAGAAAGGATGTTGGGTGATCTCCAGGGTCTGTTATAATTTGAGATGTGAACCGGTGTCAACTGCCACATCTCTGAAGTAACAATTCCTTTCTTCTGACAAAACAAAACCTTTTTGTATAGGTTATCTACTGTTGCGTAGCAAACTCTCCCAAGCCTTAATGACTTAAAACAACAATTATTATCTCTTACTCAGCGTGTCTCATGTTGCAGGCAGATAGTGACTACAGCGAACAGTCACCCGAGGATCCGCTGGGCTGAACATCCAGGATGGCTCACTCATGCGACTGGCGGGTAGGCTGCTGCTGGCTGAGAACTCCTCCAGGGTTGCTGACTGAAACACACACAGCAGTTTGGATGTGGCTTTTGAGTTTTCAACTGCATGGCTCCTAGGTTTTGAGAGGGATTACAACAACAATTATATATTATAATATATAATATATACGCTAGTTATATTATAAATGTATTATATATTTTAACATCCATTTTACTTTGCTCACGACTTTGGATGTTGGGAACTTGGGTAGAACTTGAATGGGAGGTTTATCCCTGATTCATGTGGTGTCATCAGGGCAGATTTCGAGAAGCTCCAATAGAACTGAAAGGCTTCCTATGATTGAGCCTCAGGAGGCCCTAATGTCATTTCCACTGTTTCTACCAGTTAAGTCACTGGGATTAGACCATCACGTTCAAAGAAGGGGAGGAGAGCATTAGACTCTACCTCTTGACCTGAAAAGCAGAAATGTTCAGGGAGTCAGTCTATCTACCAGTCTGCCTCTGGCTGTTACAATTCACATCTCTCCCACACGCAAAGCACACCCATCCCCATCTCAAGACCTGCATGTCCTTGTTCCAGTGTGGCATTAGCTCAAAGTCCAGGAGCTCACCGTCTGAAGCAGGTCCCGGTGTGGCCGGGGTTTCTCAAGTGCAGTTGCTCTCAGTCTGAGACCTGAGACTGAGGAGTCGCGTCGTCTGCCTCCCGAACACCCAACCCACAAGGCTGACGCCTGAATAGGACAAATGTAGTAAATGGTCCGGTGCCAAAGGTGAAGGATGTGAAATGGGAATGTACGTAGCGATCACTGGTCTCAGACATTTCTGAAATCTTGCCAGGCACATGTTGCCTTTTCCTGAAAACAGGCCCGACTCCGCTTCTTGGGCGTGCTCTGCGTGGCGTAGGCTCTGCTCTCTGCGCCGCGGTCTTCGGGCTGTATTTGCGGTTCTGTAGCTTTCTCAGCCTGCGCCTGCCCTGGACGACTGGGGTCCCTGGCTTCTTTTTTTTAAATTTTGACCTGTCTCCGTCTTTTTCAATCCAAGCTAACAAGTAAAATTCTCTTACAAACTTCATGAGCTTCTTATAAATCACATTGGGGTTTACTCTATTAGACAAAAGCCAAAGCTGTTAATCTCTTAGATGTAGGTTCCTCTACCCTGAGAGTCAAGGTGCTGTGGGACAACATCCTCAGGGTCCAGAAAGATCCTTTTGTCTAGCCCGGCGTCTAAAAGGCATATCCTCAAGAGTCAGAGAGGCCTCGTTGTTTATTTCTTCCAGTCTTTGAACAGACCTTTAAATCTTCCTGAGTTCTCAGCAAAAGGATCTTAGCATTGCACCCTTGACTTTATCTTTACCCTGAGCCCTTTTTTTTTTACTTTGAGAAACTCTTACCTGACTGAAAAGAAATACTATCTCAGATCCTCTATAATTCCATTTTAACTTCATTTCTCGCTCTCTTTACCATGCCGCCAAAAAAAAAAAAAAAAAGTCGTAACTTTCATCATTCTGCCTGGAAACCTCCTTAGCAGAACAAACCAGGTAGGTGCATTTTATTTTCTGTGTTATTCTAGGTGGCAGTATTGTCAGATTTTCTTCCATAATGCAACAGAGGGTGTCTTTTCTCTTTCATAACAATGGCCTCATTCTTCATTAATAGTCTACTAAAGGCTCTTTTACTTTCTAAATTAAAAAAATTTTATTTCTATTGTTGAGGCCTCTTTTAGCATCTGCCTGACTTCTGGTCTCAAACCAAAAGCTATTTGTTCAGGTTTTTGTTACAGCAGGACCTTATTTCAAAATATAATTTTTGTTTTAGTAACTTATTGCTAGAAAACAAAAACACTATTTTAAAACTTAGTGATTTCTAACAATCGTTTTATTTTACTCACAACTTGTGTGTCACGAACTTGGAAAAACTGTGGATAGGAGGTTGTTTCTGGTCTGTGTGATGTCATCTGGGGCAGCTGGGCTACAAGATGCATTTCCAAGTTGGCTTCTTCACTCACATGTGTGGTATCTCAGTGAGCCTTGGCCTCTTTCTCCCTCTCCACATGGTATCTCATCCTCTAGGGCCTCGCATGACTCGGGTATTTTCCAGCCTGGTGCTCTGAGGCAGTCCCACTGATGATATGGCAGAGAGCTTCCAAGAAGAAGGAAGCAGACGCTCCCAGGGGGATAAGGTCAGTGCCTGGAAGCACATACCATTATTTCTTCAACCATTTGTATGAAGTGGAGGACTAGACTGCACTTTTTAATCGGGAAGACCAAGGTGTCATTGCGGAGGAGCGTGTGGATTGGAAGACAGAGTTGTGAGCATCTGTACACGTACAATCTATACTCTCTCTGGTGTTCCTTCCGAAACTTTCCCTCCATGGTAGCTCATGGCCACTCCTCCCACCTGTCTACCCCATCTGAAGCCCTACGGAAAAACTGATGGTATCTTGGTCTCAATTAACAAGAAAATCCGCTTTCAATATCAAATTGACACTTTATTGTAGCTTAAAATTTTATTTTTAAGAACAAAATTTAGATGTTAAAAGTAGGTTCCATGCTCCATCAAATACTTGATCATCTGTAATTCCTCCCACATGCAACGAACATCAGAAAACACAAGGATTCGCAGGTTAAATGAGATGAGTTCAGGTCTTTTCTTAACCTTAGATATATAGAGTATTATTGTGAGATGTAAAAAATATTTACAAACTTCAGTATAAAAAGAGAAATCCACGAGTTCTTTGATAAAATTTGGCCATCTGCATTTATTTCTGAAGAAACTTTAACAATCAGAAGATTGCCAAGTAATCTGTGAAATGCACAGTCTCCAGCATATATCTACATATATTATTGTAAATTCACAGCATGGTTTTTCATTTTCTCAACTTGTAATTTTAAGAATAATTTCTTTAAACAATGATAAAAACTTGTCATAGAAACAAAACACAATTTTGGGTTTAAAGAGGATGTTACTATGAAGTGGACACAAATAAGCTAACACTTCCCACTGTTTAAACTATAATATTTTGCTAACATTTTATGGCAAACAAAGAATGAAAGAAAATTTGTAAAAGCTTTTGTTTTTTTGTCCAGTGGTCATGATTCGTTCATTCTTGCTCCAGTGTCTAAATTATATATATATATAGTTTTCCTTATTTTATAATAACTATTCTCATAACTTAATCTTCTGAGCCACTTTCTTCTAAAAACTATATTTTTGAGGTTATTTAAAGAAAATCAGAATATGTAAGGTGTATTGATTGGAATTTGCTTCTCTATTGTGGCCTTTATTAAAAAGAACAATGAAGAATATTTTATACATAATAACACTAGACCGATGTGCAAACATTCTAGAAGCAAACCTAATTTTACCTCGGTTCAGTAAAAGACAAGGTTACTGTAATTCATTAGCTTGTAGGAGCCACTACCAATATGGGAGTAAGGGATCAGATACTTTTGTATATAACATAAGTGGAGAGCACCTGGGATTTAGAGACACAATGCCAGACATTCTACCATTTATCCTACTGAGTTAGGAGTATTTTCCTAGGTCTCCTTATCCTTCTACTGTTCTCCTCTTCTTTTTTTTTTAAATTGTTTTTCTTCATTAATTTTAGAGAGAGAGGAAGGGAGAAGGAGAGAGAGATAGAAACATCAATGAAAGAAAACATTGATTGGCCGTCTCCTGCATGCCCCACACTGGGGATCAGGCCCACAACCTGGGCATATGACCTGACCGGGAATCGAACTGGTGACCTCTTGGTGCATGGGTCGACGCTCAACCTCTTCTTTTTTCTTCTTTTTTTTTAAATTTATTTATTTTTTTATCCTCACCAGAGGACATTTTTGCATTTATCTTCAGATAGAGCGGGAGGGAGAGAAGGAGGAAGAGAGAGAGAGAGAAATATCGATGTGAGAGAGACACATTGACTGGCCGCCATCCACATGACCTCAACCGGGGTCAGGGACAAACTGCAACCGAGGTACATGCCCTTAGCGGGAACCGAACCCGGGACTCTCTGGTCCGTGGGCTGACACTCTAACCACTGAGCCAAACCGGCCAGGGCTCTTCTTTCTTCTTTTAAATTTAATAAAAGATTTTCAGAAATTTAAAAATTTTCTTTAAAAGCAGCTATATTAGCATATAATTCACATACAATAAGATGCACATATTTAAAATATAAAATTTGAAGAATTTGACAGATGTGTACATCTATGAAACCATCACCACAATAAAAATAATGAACATTGTGTCACTGGAAAAAGTTTCCTGGCATACTTTTATAATCTTCCCAAAAGCCCATCATTTTTCCCATCCCCAGTCAACCACTGATCTTCCATCTGTCACTAAAGATAAATTTGCATTTTCTAGAATTTCATAAAAATAAAAACAGGTAGGATGTACTGTTTTATGCATGGATTCTATCACTCAGCATAATCATTTGCAGTTTTAAATATATTGTTCATTTCTTTTTATTATTAAGTAGCATTCCACTGGACAGATACACCACAAATTATTCATCTTTCAGCTGTTCAAGGTATTTGAGTTATTTTGTGACTGTTAAAGATAAAGTTGCTCTAAATAATTGTATACAAAAATTTGTATGAAAATTTGTATGAATACCTTCATTTCTCTTGGGGTTACATGCAGGAGTGGAATAGCTGGATCATATGGTCTTAATATATTTAACTTTCTAAGAAAGTGACAAACTGTTTTCCGAAGTGGTTGCACCATTTCCTAGTCCCAACAGCAATGTATTAGAGTCCTAGGTGCGTCTCATCCACACCAGCACTTAATGTGATCAGATATTTTAATTTTAGACATCCTAATATATGAGTAGTAGTATTAGTAGGTCATTTTGGTTTTCCCCTGTGATGAATGATGTCGAGTGTCGTTTCCTAGGCTTATTTACTGTCCACATGCCTTTTTTGGCGAAGTATCTGTTCACATCTTTGATCCATTTTATTTATTGGGGGTTATTCTTGTTATTGAGTTATAAAGGATTTGTATATATTCTGGATAAAAGTTCTTTATCAGATACTTAGTTTGCAAATATTTTCTCCCAGTCTGTACCTTGTCTTATCATTCTTCCTTAACAGTATCTTTTGAAGAGAACTTTTACATTTTGAAGTCCAATTTATCAACTTCTCTTTTATATGTCATGTTTTGGTGTTATATCTAAGAAATTATTGCTTAACTCAAGGTCATAAAATATTCTCTTTTGTTTTTTCTCTATAAGTTTTATAGTAAAGGCTGTACATTGAAGATTGTGATATATTTTTGAATTAATTTTTAATATGGTTCTAACGATGTCTTGAATTTTTGCATATGGATATTCAATTATTTTAATAACATTTATTTAAAAGATTATCTTTTCTTCACTCGATCTTTTGAACCTTTGTTAAATATCAGTTGTCCACACGTATGAGTCTATATCTAAACTTTTTAGTCAGTTCCACTGACCTATTTGTCCATCCCTATGCCAATACGACACTGTCTTAATTACTGTAGCATTCTTTATAATAAGTCTTAAATCTTTATCTTTTGTATATCTACTGTGTTTTTCCTTAGTGGTTACCATGAGGCTTATGTAAAACATCTTGTAGATATAACTGTTCTCAGTTTGTATTAGCACTAGGCACTGATGTCTCTAATCTGTTGGGGTATTTCTTTCCCTGGCAGTGGGTAATTTCCTTACTCAGATGTGTTTATCAATACTATGCAGAATGATCAAGAAGGACCCTCTTTAGCTCTTCAGTTCTCTCACTGGGCAGCGCTTTCTGCCAGCTGCAGCACTTTGGTCTCACCAGACTCTCGGCTTGACCTCTTCAACTCGGGAAGTCTGCCAGGCTCTGCCAGGGGCCCCTCCTGAACTGCAATCTGAAAACCCTCTAAAGCAGAAAGTTGAGGCGATTGTCAGGCTCACCTTGTGGGCTTCCAGTCTCCAAGAGATCACTGTTCTTTGTGGTCCAGTGTCTTGTAATCCACTGTTTCATATATTCCCTCCCCCCCTTTTTTGGTTTATTTGTTTGCTTTAGTTAAAAACATAAATTTGTTACATGTTGCTCCATTTGGCTGGAAGTATAAGGCTTAGTTTTTCTAAGTTAGAATCTAGTACCCATCTTTATCCATTCCAGGCAAAGTGTCATTTATCTGTTTTAGATTAAGGAAACAAAAAATATAAACCTAATATTAACCAGTGTTTAAAAGAGAGTTTACAGACTTCCGGTCAAAATGGCGGCGTAGGTGGACGCGGAATCCCGTCCTTCCACAACCACATCAAAGTTACAACTAAATCACAGAATAACTATCACTTAAAGACCGCATGAAATCAAGCTGAATGGAAGCCCTGCAACTACGAAATTAAAGAAGCAGCAGAATGGAGACGGCATACTGCCCTCCAGGACCCTCCATGTCACCTCAAAGGAAATGAGATCCTGCAGCCAGGGGCGCCTGCGGAAGCTGAGCGACCCCCCCACCACGGAGGAACCCAGGAGTGAGGGAGCCGGGTGACCCCCCCCCCACCACGGAGGAACCCAGGCGGAGCGGGGGAGCCAGGCGACCCCCACACCAATGGCGGAAGCCGGCAACACACAGGAGAACTGAGCAAACTGAACAACGAAATTGACCCAGAGACATGGAGGTGGAGTACGGGATGACGGGCCTCAGAGGAGGGGGGGAGGCAGGGGAAAGAGATGAATCACAGAGCCTATGTGCATGGGTGCATAACCAATGGACATGGACAACAGGGATGGGGACGAGGAGAAGGGGAGGGGGAGGAGGGTGTCAATGGGGGGAAAAAAAGGGGAAACATCTGTAACAAAAACAAATTAATAATAAAATTTAAAAAAAAATCTAATAAAGTTTAAGAAATACTAAAAATATAATAAATTATTTCTGGACACATAAAAAAAAAAAAAAAAAAAGAGAGAGTTTACAACCAGTTTGAGCATTTCTATAGAGAGACATGGGATGTACCAGACAGGAATTCCATTCATAACTGACTTATCTCACCAAAGTCCCCCTTCAGCTGGACCCCAGCACTAATTATGCCCTGGAACTCTCTCCAGACCCAGCCTGAGTAGGAGTGTCTCTTTCTCTCCCCACCTATATTGCTGGATGTATCTGCTTTTCCAATGTAAATCAATACAGATTTTCTGGTCTTCTTTCAAATTCTTCTTTACTCTCCTCATAGATAAGATTCAAAAAGCCTGCCTTCAAAACATGTCAAAATGAGAACCTTGTAAAAAATGCTGTGTGTTTGTATGTGTGTGGTCATGTGTTTTGTGGAAAAAAAAAAGATTATGAACATATATACTCTAACTTTTCTTTTATATTTATGACATAGCTTTGGGCCGAGGAGATTAATAGACTTAATTAATCACTTACAATCAGCCAAATAACATATCTGTCTGTTTCTCGTTTCCTGAGTGTTGAGATCTTTTACAGCTTTAAACATTTATGAAGTCTTTAGGATTGGATGACTTCCAATCCTTCTGTGTGGTTCTGAAGGTATTTTTAGGAAACTGGAAACCTGAAGTGACAGAAAGCATCTCTGTGGGGCGTCACAGGAAGGCAGGGATCCTGAAGGACCACTGTATATTTTCCCCTAGGATCACCTTACCTGAGAGGGGTGCACCTGTGTCCATGGCCACCACAGCCCTCTAGTTTAAAGGTGAGGCAAGAGTCAGCAGGGGACGTTTAACTTTGCACTCTCCTGACAGTCTGTGAAATGAATGGCTCTGGCCGGGTCTCTGACACTGAACTCAGCAGGGATAAAAGCCTACTTCAGAAAAGCAGTCACATGGAGCTACGGAACCGAGAAACCTTTCTGGAGAGAAGTGCCTGACAAGGCAAACAGGGTTGTAATCCCGAAAGCTCTCTCACAAGATTTCATTCTGTCTTAATATCTGTATCAAGTCTTTCTACAAAGGAGAATCTTCACACTAGAAATAGTAAAATAGTGTTAAGAATAAATTTAAATTCAGAACAGAAAAGAAAAAAATATTATGCATGATAATAAGATGGCCCTTAAATATTTTAAATTCAGGTCTATAGGTAGAAGCAAATTCAATCCCAGGTTCGTGTAGCAATTCATTCCTTGATTCTGTAAATGTTTTCTGAGTACCTACCAGGTGCCAGCACTCTTTTAAGCGTATGTTCTTACAGCAGGGAGAAAAACCATAAAGATCCTGCACTCAAAGTGCTATTATTTGTAATTGTGATCGCAAAAGCCTCGTCTCCACTCCGAATTGTCACAGGGATGGGGAAACTGCCAGATGACAGGAGTTGCCAAATTCCTTCTTAATAGTCAAAGGAAATGGCAGAAGCAGAGTTAGGACACCCTATGCCAGTAACAACCCTGGGTAACTTCAGAAAATGGACTTGAGTTTTTAAAAGAAGGAAAAGAAACGATCACATGCCCAGTTATTCTGTTAGACGAACAGCGGTGCTTGGCTTCCTCTCGTCACTAAGTTATTAGGCAGGCACATCGGAGAATTCTGTGTGCAAAGTCCGCCTTGGCTTCAGCAAGACCTTTCACAGCACAGCCATATCACTCTGAGGACTGGGTACAAGGGTATGGGCAGGCTGAATGAACACACACTAGATTGATACCAAGTTGGAAGATTTAAAATTTTAGCTGACATAAAAATGCCTTCTTCTAATACAACAGGAACTCTTGACCAAAAAAAAAGAAAGAAAATTTCAATTGTGAAGCATAGGCACGGGTATGAAGCAAAATAAAAAACTACCTCACAAAGTTTATTTGAGGGGATTAGAATTAAGATTTTATGTGTTTGCCAAATAATAGGAACTCCACAAATATCAATTTGATCCCTCACTCCTTGGCTCAAAACAAAAAGTTTACTTTCAGCCTGTTTCTGAAGATATGCTTAAACATCACTATTATTAAAACAAAATATATGCACAGTATGATTCAAACTTTGATAATATCTGGAGTTCTATTGGCTTAAGAAATTATCTAAAACCACACTCTATACAATATATTATAAAAATTATTTACATTGAAATGTTGGATATAAACTTATTTTTAAAAGACAGATAACTTAGAAACATTTAATAATAAATATTTATTCCTTTTAATGAGGTTAAAACTATATAAGCTTCTCTTTCTTTAAATATCTATATTTTCTTATGAAAGGGAAATTGATGGCATACTTAACCATGTTCTCATCATAATCTACATCCTTGATTTCCATTAATGTGAATGTTAACAGCTGAATGATGTCCTCACAAAGATAAATGTACAATTGCTCTTGGCAGCATTGTTTGAAATAGAAAAAATGAAATAAATGGTGCTTTTTAGGTGAGCAGTTATGTAAATTATAGCACATCTATAAAATGGAACTATATGCAACAGTGAACAATGAGAAGGTGTACCTATAAATATTGACATGGAGAGATCTCAAGACAATGAAGAAAAAAGTAAAGTCTTAGAATAATGCAGTGTACTTCCAATTATGTAACAAGCAAAAGGACAAAGAACATGTTTGTGTGTGTGTGAGTGTGTGTGTGTGTACATGTGTGTGTGTGAATGCATAGGAATAGGGGTTAGAAGAAGGTACTTAATCTTTTTTTAGTGGTTACTTCTAATGAGGGAAGATGGAATCAGTGTAAGTGTAAGAGGGGTGAATGGAACATTTATATTTTGTTCTTGTTATTTCTATATTAATCAAGTCTTTTAAACAAAATTGCGTGCATGTATTTCTAGTATAAAAATAATAAATAATGAAAAATAACACCAGTATTAGTTATGGGAATTTAAAGTAAAAGATTGACAAACACTCAGAATTATTGTCAAGAGACGGGTCCTGCTTTAAGCCCAGCCTCAAAGTGCACAATGATAACAAGAAGAAAAATTAAATACTCAAATCCAAACTGTGATTTACTTGTTTAAAGAGAATAGTAAAATAATATTTTCATGATTAAATTTTTATTTAAAAGTCTAATTTGCCTACAAAAAAGCAATTTTACCATTTGCAACTAATCTTTAAACAGTAAGAACATCTCTGGCCAGTGTGGCTCATTTGGTTGGAGCATCATCCCATGTACTGAAGGGTCGTGGGTTCAATCCCTAGTCAGGGCAAATACCCAGACTGCGGGTTGGATCCCTTGTGGCGCTCCCAACCGATGTTTCTCTCTCACATCGATGTTTCTTTCTTTCCTTCTCCCTTCTTGTCTCAAAAAAAAAAAAAAAAAAAGCCCAGCTGGTGTGGCTTAGTGGTTGAGCATTGACTCACACACCAAGAGGTTACCGGTTCAATTCCCGGTCAGAGCACATGCCCAAGTTGTGGGCCAAATTTCCAATGGGGGGCATGCAGAAAGCAGCCAATCGATGTTCTCTCTCATTGATGTTTCTATCTCTCTCTCCCTCTCCCTTTCTCTCCCTCTAAAATCAATAAAGAAAAATTATTTTAAAAAAAAAACAAATCAGTAACAGTAAAGATAATTACCATAGTTTCTTTCTCGCAACCATTCACATGGAAAGATCTAATCCAATAATATAAAAGAGGATGATATATGAATTAGATAGTATTATGTTAATTAACTTGTCTAGATTTAACACCCCTCTCCGCAAATGGAGTAAAAGGTCATCTTCTACTTTTGATGTTCACCAAAGGGATTCAGGCTGTAATACTGACTGTGATCATGGTGGTCTCCTTCACTCCAGTTCCTCCTTCTCTTCCTCCCTCTCCTCTTCCTCCTCCTTGCTCTTCAAATAGCACTTCATCTGTTCATTTAGTGACCAAGTCAGAATACATAGAATGGATTTGGCTGTTACCTATATTCATTAAATCAGCATCAATGAAAAAATTTTAAACATTCTCCTCAAGTAAATCTTTGGAGAGACCATCCTCAAGGTCAGTGTTCCCAGAGATCTCAATCATATATCCCAGCCTTTACCTCTTTCATTTTTGACCCATATAATATCAGAGACTGCTGGGAGTAAAAAAAAGGTCTGATGCCCATCAATCATTCCACTTGAATTTAGAGATGTTTCAGAGAACTAATTGGTCTTTTCTTAGGGCAATGCCTTTGATGTTGCTGGTGTCAAAAATGTCATCTCTTCCTGCTATACAGAGACCTATATCCTTCTGAACAACTTGTAACTTTTCTCTGTATCTTGGCAACTTATATCTGCTTTCAAAGAGGCTGTCAGTTTGGTCATAGGTCACCTGAAGCACTTATTTTGTAAATTGTGAGTGTTTTACTCTCTCAGAGGTGTCAGAGCACTTTGTTCTTATTTCTTTCTAAATTTTACCACCAAGAAAAAGAGCTGTCATAAATCACTTTCTTTGACTTTCACTGGGTCAGGACTGTACCCTTCAACTTCAAGAAACAGTTAACTACCACACACAGTCTTTGTCCTGACTATTACAAAGAAATAGACAAGCATTTTAGAAAATGATATGTGACTGTCTGTGTGATAAGCCCATTTCTAGTACAGTAATTGGGTAGGCATCCCTGTTATGCTACATGGAGGGGCCACTCTGTCCTATTCAGTGGGGATGGAAACAAGACTTCTCCAATTTCAACATCCATCCAGGCCCCACCAATGTTCACAATCTGTTTGCAACACGCTACCATGAACTCAGAAGTAGAGCGCAGAGAAAGACACCTTCTAGATTTGAACTCAACAAGTATTCATCTTTAGTTGAATTGTGAACATGTGCATGTCTAGAAATTGTTCTTATATTAGTTCAGCAAAAAACAAACAAACAAAACCTTTGCCTTGTCTCAGCACAGATCTTATGCCTGGAATCTGAGTAGATTTCAGCCCCTTGACACAAACCCAGTGACAGAAAACTGCTAAGCATGACTGAGATTAAATTTCAGCCATCTCATTTGAAATTAGAATTTAGATGGGGTTTAAAAAATAGAGTGATGCTTTATCCACTCAACAAATATGTATTTATTGAGTGTGTCCTTTGTTCTAGGCACAGTTTTAGGGACTGAGGTCAGAACTGAAGGATAAACAGGCAAACATATTTGACCTCACAGAGCATACATTCTGGTGCATGCCTATGTCTGTGGACTGAGAATCTACCTCTTGCATGTTGCAACTGCTTGGGGTTTTCTAACAACCCTCCTTGACTGCATATTTTTGCTAATGCCCAATTATCATCCCTGGACACTGGCTGTGATTTTCTTAGGCTCATGGTGCAAAAATAAGTGTAGATTGTCAGAACTAATTATGGGTTTGGAAATCTAATGAGTGTAATGAGTACAGATATGATACGAAAGTGAACAGGATGCTTCAGAACACTTGGGCATATCCAGTGTGGTAAGTATATGGCCGAAGAGAGACTGGTTAGAATTTTCCTACAATGTTAAAATGTCTGTTATTCCTCAGGGGTACCCAGAAAAAGACTGGCATGTAAGGCAATGGTAAGGCCCATAGACCAGATTCAAAATTCCTTTAAAAAATATTTAAACTCTGTAATGTTACATGATGATGTTGCCAGAGTTCTGTGGACTCTGAACATCCCTATTGCTTGGACACACACTCTGAGACTTTCATGAGCTAAGTAGTTGGACTAGGCTAATACTATAATGGAAATGATAATCTTTGTGAAATATATGTATAGTTTGGAAAGAAAGACTATATTCTAAGAGGGAATCTCCTGCCATTGAGAAATTTGAAAGTTAGTAAGCATTGTAGGGGTGTTTCCTCAAAGGCAAATATGTGAACTTGTCCCACCTAATGAAATATAACCTGAGCAGCAGACTTAGTATATAAGCTCATAAAATAGATAATAATTTAGTAACTGTTGATGAATAGTTTATCAATTTAAAAGACACATTTGAGCATACCAGAAAAACAAACAAGAAAAGTTTCTAGTAAAAAGACCAAGAAACTTACCAGAAAACTGATTAAGGAAAAGAAAGTAATAAGGTGTCTCTATTCTTACTGAAGTTAGAAATTTTGGTCTAGAGGCCACAGGCTTATATCAGATAATATAAATCTGTTGATTTCTAACAATTTTGACAGGGTCTAGGTTGTTCCATCCTGTTTTCAAGTTTTCCCTGACTGAATTAAAGGACTTTCGTCCTCAACTTCTAAGCACTGAAGTAAGTAAAGGAGGGAGAGGAGATGGAATTGCTCATGTCTGTAAGCCACTGGCTCCAAGCTAAGAAAATCTGACAAGCAGCTCCTCAGGTCATGGCAGACAGGGACGATGGACATCTTTATTGGCAGGTCAAGTCCTTGCCTGGTATTCCTGAAGCTTTTAAGAAACCAGATAAAAGCAATTTTAGCAGAGTTCCTGTGAACTAGCTGCCAAAGCAAAGGAATTCCAGTATCCTAGAAAATGGGTATGCTTCTTAATATGCCATATATGTGTTGGCCAAAGGCCAGAATAGGAGAACACTGTTGCAGAACATTACACCACAACCAAGAGTCATCAGCCTCACTGAAGGAGATCAACATCATGAAAAAGGCATTAAAAATTCCATGGACTGTCCCATGAAGCAGAGTTAATATGTTAAGCACCTCATAAACCAGATTTAATAGACCAAATATCGAATAAAAAGGAAAAGAAACCTTAGGTAAAATAGGTATATAAAATCATAAAGAATATTATGTATAATTACATGTCAATAAACTTGAAAATATGGGTAAATTTAGATAAGATAATAAAATGCCCAAATTGGTGTAAGAAATAAAACAAATATGAATAGATTGATAATCAATACAGAAATCTGAATATAATTAAAAAGTCATTCTCTTCAAATACTTCTAGGCTTAGTGAGTATTACAGATAAATACTATTAAAAGGTCAATGAACAGATTCTCTTTCTCTTCGTCAAGATGCTTCAAAAATTAAATCATATATATTAAGTTGGGAAAAGTGTCTCTAACTCATTTAATTATATAAGTATAACTTTGATACTAAACTATCTAAGAAAACAAAATTACAGCCAATTTTCAAATAAATATAGAGTCAAAAATTATAAATTATTTTTAATTGATCAAAAAGAGCAGGATATACTATATTTTTCTTGAAAAGGTAAGGGTATATTTCTCAATATTTTACACCATATTAATAAAAAAGAAATTACATACTTTTTCATACATGCAGTAAAGTCATTTGAAAGTTTTTCAGTACTTATTTATGATAAAGGACTATAGAAAGCAAGAATAGACAAGAAATTCCTTAACCTGATAGTATGGAGGGTCCTGGAAAAGATAGCATGATAAGCTATATGAAATAAAAAAGATAATATTGTCATTATTTCCAGATAACTTGGTAATTTTCATAGAAACCATAATGCATAAACAGAAAAGCTATTAAAACCCATAAAAGACTCAGAAAGATGGTTGGATTAAAAAAGGTAGTCAAAATTCCACAGTATCCTTCTATACCAGGAATAACCAAAATAATACAGTGGAAAATGTACAACAAATATGTGGAAGTTAATCTAACAAAATTCTATTAAAAGATACAATATAAAGCCTGAATAAATGGAGAATTACATTATGTTCATAAATTGGCCAACTTGACATCACAAAGAAGTAAATTTTCTTTGGAAATAGGGAAAGCTTTTTTAAGCAAACCACAAGAGTACATACAATAAAAATTCTGCATTTATTTTACAATACCAAACAAAATGTCCCATTTAAAGTAAAAATTTAAAGGTAAGTGACAGCTAGAAAATATCTGTAATATATTATAGATAACTCAATATCAAGAGAGTATAAGACTTCTAATAAATAGCCCTGGCCAGTTTGGCTCGGCAGTTAGAGCGTCGGCCTGCGGACCAGAGAGTCCCAGGTTCAGTTCCCGCTAAGGGCATGTACCTTGGTTGCAGTTTGTCCCTGGTCCTGTTTGGGGTCGTGTGGGTGGTAATTAGTCGATGTGTCTCTCTCACATAGATGTTTCTCTCTCTCTCACTCCTGCCCTATCTCAAGATAAATGCAAAAATGTCCTCCGGTGAGGATTAAAAAAAAAAAAAAAAAAGACTTCTAGTAAATAAAACAGAGTAAGCAACCCATGAGAAATATGGTCCAGTGATATGAAGAGGCAACCACAGATGACAACTTCAGAATGCCAATAAGCATATAAAACTTTGGTCAACCTCAGATATAATTAGATATATCAATTTTAAAAGCACAAGTGGAATACCATTTTCACTTATCAGATTTTAAAAAATTGTTAAGTCTGACAGTAGTAATGTGTTGACAAGGCTAATGTTTGATTCTCAAACATTGCTGCACACTGGAATCGCCTGAAGGTCTTCAAAAAATTCTAATGCCTGGCTCCCACCCCATAATTCTGATTTATTTGGTATGGACTTTCAAACCCATGCTATGAATTAGCATCCTGTAGAAAAATATCATGTGAGATGTGCTATATAATTTCAAGTGTTCAACGGCATGTTAGATAGATGATTGGATTGCTTAATGTAAATCTAGTGGAAGAACAGGTGATACTTACAAATGGAAGTTACAGAAAACATTAGAACAAGCTTTTAGCAATAGTGTTCAAAGGGAGAAGGACCTGCTTTATGAGGTAGAAAGCTACATATCAGGGGATGTGTTCAAGCACACGGTGCCAACAACTTGGTAGGGTTTAAAGAGAAAAAAGTTCAGGTTATTAGATTGGTAGATGGAATAGATGACCTTAAACTTACCCATATACATGTGATACTTGGAAAGCTGTTAACAGTCCAACCTGAATCTCCCTTTCACATTTTTTCCTTCTTTTTGCCTTTAAGAATTCTTGAGTGAAGGCCTTTCTCCTAGAGGAAGGAAAAAAAAAAAAAAAAAAAAAAGCATAACCCAGAAAGTGGCTATGCATTCTCAATTCTGATTCCTACATGGTTTTATTGGTCTTTCTAATTAAGGAGTAAGAGTAAAATAAAAATACTCTTCAGGGTACATTTAACAAAATATTCTCCATCTGGGAAGAGAGTAGGGGATTTTCCTCCACTTTAGTGGATTACATGGGGCTCCTGAGATTGAATTATGGTGATCCCTCCACTGCTCAGAGGCTTTGGAACTTTGGGGCATGCATGGTCTCATATAGGACCTGAGATTCCAATACGCAGCTAAGAAAGCCCTCCTTTATAATGCTTCGATTGTTTACTAAGAACAAAGGTGACTAAACCCTCTGATCCTGTATTCTGAAACTTTTACTTAGGGTCTGACAAGAATAGAGTTTTCAAGGCAAATAATCATATATCACCATTCAAACAACCCTTTTTTATGAAATGTACATTTTAGTGATTATAATGTATACATACATATTGGTATATAATTAAAAACATATAATTATATATAAGTATGTAATTAAAATATATAAATATATAATTATAATATATATTTTAATTACTACACAATAATGAGTTTCTTACTGAGAACATGAAAAATTCTCTTTAAAAAACTATTTTTCTTTATTGATTTTAGAGACAAAGGAAGGGAGAGAGAGAGAGAAACATCGATGAGAGAGAACATCTATTGATCACCTCCTGCATGCCCCCCACTGGAGATTTGGCCCACAACCTGGGCATGTGCCCTGATCAGGAATCAAACCAGCGACCTCTTGGTGTATGGGTCAATGATCAACCACAGAGCCACACTGGCTGGGCAAAAAATTCTTCCTTATATTTAGTAAAAAGAAGCAGGTTATATTTGATCCACATATATGCATGTACATTAACATATATATAATAATAATACACTGTATATATATGTTTCCTTCTGATAACTTGCTCCAAGAGATTATAAATATAATTCCAGGAAGGAGAAAGAAATTGAGCTGTCTGAGATTACCAAAGGAAAAATACTCAATCTTTTGAAACAGGTTATTAATCAGTAGCAGAGACAGTTAAGTTGATTTGATTAGTTACTTTTGACAATTGTATTGACTCTCATCTATTTGATCATTCTTAACTTCTAGTATTCTTAAATGTCCTAGTATTCTCATTTTTAAAGAAATTAACCTTAAATTCTTGGCTAGGTGAAGACGAGAAGGAGGTAGATAAAGAGGACTAATCCGAGAGTCAGCATCCAGTATGACCTGTGGTGTTGTGGGCACTGTGCAAAGTACTTCATATGGATTTTCTTATTGGAGTCTCACAACACCACCATGGGGTGTTGTTATTCCTTTAACAGAGGAGAAAATGGAAGCTTAGAGAGATTAATTAATTTGCACAAGGTCACATAGCCTGTGACAGAAACTTCACTTGAACCCAAAGCATCTGACTTTGCTGTAGGTACATTAGTCTGTCAGAACTTGTTAAACATTGGTAGGAGAGAACTTTTTAAAAAAATCCATATTATATATAAAGAGAAATGAAACCAAGTATCCATCAAATCAATTAAGTTTTATGAGAAAATATTTTATGAGGGAGTTTTTATTTAATTTCATGCAACACTCAGAAGTGACCGAAACCTAAAATCAAATGCTGAAAGACATCTTAGATTTATCATACCTTAAGTCAGAATTTGTAAATAATTATACCTAACCTATATAAAGTTTACCCGTGCATATTTTTAAGAAAAAAACATATTGTACATAAAGTAACCATAAGTACATTTTTAACAAGTTAAAGAACAAACTTGTTCTGTGTGTGTGTGTTTGTTTTTTTTTTTATCCTCACCTGAGGACATTTTTTCATTTTTTGTTCAGATAGAGTGGGAGGGAGAGAGAGAGAGAGACATCGACGTGAAAGGGACACATCGAGTGGCTGCCACCCGCACGACCAACCAGGGCCGGGGACAAACTGCAACCGAAGTACATGCCCTTCGCAGGAACTGAACCCGGGTCTCTCTGGACCGCAGGCTGATGCTGTAACCGCTGAGCCAAACTGGCCAGGGCTGTGTGTTTTGATATACTCATGATTTGCTACCAAATGGCACTGCTAAATTCAAGATATCTTATTAATTTTAGAGCTGACATAATCTCTTTTTAGAAATATAAAACAGCTAGTTCAAATTATGCTAAGTACTTTAAAGTAATAAAATATAATTTATTTAAAAATATTTAATAGCTCAGATATTTCTTAAAATCAAATGAAACTTCCATCCAGTAATTTCAGGTTTAATGAGGTTTTATTATGTCTGTTTGAATTAATGCCTATAATTTCTATTACTTTTGAAGAGAAATTTGAAGTTTGTTAAGATATTTCAATTGTAGGATGCAATAAATGTACATTTTTCCTTTTAATAAGCATTTGCTTTTATTCGTTGAAGATAATGTTACCGTATTTCTTCATTTTGCTTTATATTCAAATTGGTTTTAGGTCCAAGCACTCGAGACCAAAGCTACTTTTTTAAACTCTAAATTACACAGAAGTTTCTAAATTTGGAATGCATTGTTCTTCATTTGGGGGATTCTGTTTTATAGATAAGTAATAACTTGCCACAGCACTTGAACAAAATTCCTAATGTCATTTCCAGTGATGTTCTTATTATGTTATACCCCCGACACCAAAAGCAATAGTTAGGGCTAAAGCACAGCATAGGTGCTTGTTCTCAGCCTGATCAAACAAGCTTAATTATGACCTCCAGATAAAGGTACTGCCATTAAGCCATTGAATTATCACAGATAAGGCTGAGTCTCTGTTACTGTCTGATGATAAATCACAGCTAACAACGGCACAGGAGTCAGAGCTCACAGCTAATCCTTCTGAGGTTTTGGATGGGCTGGTTCTCCTACTGTTTTGCATCTATTTATATTGCACTCAGAACCCCCAAATGGCCTCTGCTTATCTCCAGCTTTAGATAATTTATGCTTTTTGGTGTGTCACCTCATGGCTGAGGCTGTTATCAGGAATGAGGTTTAGGAAATCGGATCCACTGAAATGCTAATCCTCTTGTCAATTACTACACAAAAACCAGTTTTCTTCACTGATTTGCTTTTGTTTATTTGATACTGCAAATGTGGATTTTATGATTACAGTTCAGGACAATTGTTTAGCTGCAAAACAAAATAAGCATTTAATTTGACTAGCTTCCTCTTTTCACAAGAGTGGTTGGGCAATTTACACTGATTCGAATGGCCAGATGGTTTCCTCTCTGTTTGTCACTGACTAAATAGATGTGTAAATATTTTTATTTTCATAGAGGGCTGGTCTTGAGGAGAGAATTTGTTAAAACGCCTCTCAGTGGTGGGCTTCTGCTCCAAGTCACACTCATCCTGATTTAGATACTTCGATGTAACATGTCTTCTATGTGAAATTATTTCACATAGAAATATGATGACCGTCATGGAATTTCATTAATGAAACTTTTTTCATCTCTACTGTTCAAGTTTTATGAAATCTTATCTCTGAGAATTTTATGAGGTTGTTTGACTAGTAGTTAAATGTATTACTTTCAGTGATATGAAACATTCTTAAAAGAGTAACTACCAAGCCCATAAAATTCTTATGTGCTTATTAGCATGGTATAATGACAATTTGAAATGCAAGGTTAGACATTACTTTCAAAGAGTCGAATTAAACTTATACCTAGCTATAGTTATGTTTTTCTATTTATTTTTCCTAAACAAAATCTCTAAGGTTTTAAGGCTTGGAAAGGATGAAGTCATCCAATTGTCATGATTGATCACCAATTATTCAAATCTTCTTGCGTTGACTATCGATGCCAGTTATTGAGATAGTAATCTTTGGAGTGATAGGGAAGCTACAAAATTAATTCAACCTTGAGATTTCATTACACTTAATGTCACCTAATAGAACATTTGATATTTTTAATCCTAGTTAAAGGCTTTCTTCCTTAAGCTATTGCCAATGGCAGAAATGATGGAAAAGAAAAATGTCTGACTTTATAACTTCTGTAATTCTTTTTCCTCTGAGTATATTTCAGTGTAAAGCACTTAAGTAGGTGGCTTTCCAAATGGCTCTCGATTCTTCTATAGAAATGTAAGGTAAGTGTCTGTCTTTTAAGTTAAATATTAAATGCTCATATTCCCTCATATATGAAAGTTACTTATCTTTTTTTTTTCCATCCTCACCTGAGGACATTTTAGCATTTATCTTCAGATAGAATGGGAGGGAGAGAGGGAAAGACAAAGAGAGAGAGACACATCGAGTAGTTGTCACTCACACGACCCCAACCAGGGTCGGGGACAAACTGCAACCAAGGTACGTGCCCTTAGCGGGAACCGAACCCAGGACTCTCTGGTCCGCGGGCTGAAGCTCTAACCACTGAGCAAAACTGGCCAGGGTGAAAGTTACTTATCTTAAAGGACTTGTTTCTTCAAGGTATTCTAAATGTGAATTTAGACAACTTTCTTAACTTATTTTTCGAAGGTACCACAATATTTAAAAAATCTCGATTAGTAAATTTATGCTCTTCTAGGGACTACTTAAAATTGAATTTTAGGTGAGATTTAACTTATTAGCACATACCTTGAAGATAAATATTAAGGCACTAGCAAAGTAGTATACGTCATTGTTCTATAGTTTTCAGTAGGCACATTCTTTTAAAATAGTTGATTTTGTTTTACACTTGACCCTTGTGCAACACAGGCTTGAACTGCGCAGGTCCACTTCTGAGTGAATTTTTTTCAATAAATAGTATAAATGTATTTTCTCTTCCTTATGATTTTCTTTCTTTTTTTTTTTTTATCCTCACCTGAGGACATGTTTCCATTTTTGTTCAGATAGAGTGGGAGGGAGAGAGAGGAAGAGAGTGAGAAACATCGACATGAAAGGGACACATCGAGTGGCTGCCTCCTGCAGGACCCCAACCAGGGCCAGGGATGAGTTGCAACTGAGGTACGTGCCCTTGTACGGAATTGAACTTGCGACTCATTGGTCCACGGGCCAATGCTCTAACCACTGAGCCAAATCAACCAGGGCCCTTATGATTCTCTTAATAACATTTTCTTTTTTCTAGCTTACTTTATTGTAAGAATACTGTATATAATACTTATAACATACAAAATAAGTTTTAATCTACTGTTTATGTTATCAGTAGAGCTTCTGATCAATAGTCGTTTATTTTTAAAGTTTTTAGGGAGTCAAAGTTATACTCAGATTTTTGACTTTGCAGAGGTCAGCGCCCTTAACCCTCCAGTGTTCAAGGGTCAGCTGTACTTGGTTTATTTCTCTCCCATGTTTTTGGATATTAATTTCAAATTCCTCAGGTACCCATAGACTCTATGATGAACTTTTTTTACTGGTATTTCTTACAGGTCTATGGTAATAGAACTCATTGTTCTGTATGGCATACATAATGATAATTAAGCAGAGCTCCCAAATTGTTTGCTTCTCTGTACCTGAAATGAAGTTTTCAAGAAAAGAGCAAGAACAGTCTTCATTTTGTGGCACAAGTAAATCATGTTGTGAGTGGAAAGTCCATGTTGTTTTGATTTTAGAAATAGCAATAGTGGCTGCCTTATTTGGCTCTGATACACAAAAATGAAAAATAAGTAGCACTGAGGAATGTGTATGTATGTGTGCATGTTCATCTCAATCCGTTCAACTCTTCTCAAATGTTCCAAAACGCAGTTCATAAGCTCATGTGTCAGAGTCTTGCTGGATAGACTTTCCTTCACTGAGCATATGAACAAATCAAAACATAAACAAAATACAAAACAGACAAATGACAACAGAATACTCTGCCTTCTTGCTGGTGATAATCATTGTTTTTTCACAAGAATGGAGAACAAAAATGGTAAAATAAATGAAGCCTGAAGGAGTGATAAAGTCCCATTTGTACCATTTAGGAGACCATCCTTAATTTGTATGAGTCTGTCTATGAGATAACTTCCCTGTAGCACCTCTACTCCCAATCACCATCTTCTCTCTTCTCTTCCTCTAAGAGAAGTCCATCCTATCTGGGCATCAACTTTCTTACTCTGCTACTGCAGAGGATCATCTTTTAGGGAACACATTTTCTTCTTATCTAAACCACTTTTCCCCTCTAATGCCTTTCTCCTGCCTTCCTATCCCAGATATCCCACTTTTAAATCACCCTTCTTGGTTAACATTTTACACATAGACTTCACAGCAATGATGCCGCAAATGGTTTTACAATAACATTTATCCTCTGTGGTGTGGTAAAGCCTTAAGTAAAGGAAGAAAAACTCTGGCCTTAATATGAGAAAATTTAAGCATTTGAAGTTTTAAAATTATTTTTCTGAAAAGAAGTGCTATCTTTATGACCCCACCTAGCAAAGGTCACTGAAATATCCCTGGACAAATCTCTGTCAGCTCAGAGAGAGTGAAAGAGAGAAATAAGAGAGATAAGCGAAGGAAGGAAGAGAGGGAAATGAAAGGAAAGGAGAAGAGAAATTGGTTTATAAAAGAAAGCATTGAATTTGAATATTCAATTACAAATGACCTAGGTGAGTAAGTCAAACAGGAATTTACCATTAAATAGTACACACAACTACCTACATTGCAGTTTCTCTGTCTCAAGCTTGGGTTCCTTAGGATTAGTGAAAGAATTATCAAAAGCTCTTTATTGGCCTGGCAGGTGTGGCTCAGTGGATTGGCATCCCATGGACTGAGAGGTCCCGGTTCGATTCCTGGTCAGGGCACATGCCGGGGTTTCGGGCTCAATCTCCAGTAGGGGGTGTGCAGGAGGCAGCCGATTGATGTTTCTATCTCTCTCACCCTTCCTCTCTCTAAAAAAATCAATAAAAACATATTCAAATAAATAAATAAATGCTCTTTATTAATCTCTCACTTTTCCAAATTCTTAGCATATTTATTATCTGAACTACATGATTTAGGTCTTGGCTATAAATGATCTGATATCAGTCCTTAGCTGTTTCATATATATGTGAATTTTGACTTTCCAAACAGATTCTGATCTTCTTGAGAGTAGGAATTCATCTTTTTATTCTTTTATATCTTCCTAGCACTGAGACTAGTGCTTTGCCCATAGACATAAACTATCAATATATATTTGGCGATTGACTGAAATGGGGAGATCATAGCTGAATATCAGTTGACAGCTGCTCAGAGGTGGTCTCCACGAGACACTCTGAGGGCTTAGGCTCAAGAATGATGCATGTTTGCAAGAGGAGTTTGACAAAGGTGGCAATAAAACACATAAACATCGATTTTCTGATGGGTCAAGTGACTGCACAGCCAGGTAGAGGGAAAGCGCTGTGGACTTGTTTAGGGTACATGACTTCCTTATGGCCTGAACAATTTAAACCAGCTGCCCCAGGTACCTGACATCATATAAAGAATTCTGCTTGGACATTTCTTTAGTAATTTTTTTTTAGAGAGGAGGGCTATAAAACTATATTTAGACCAAGAGGAATGGTAGTAAAAATTTTGGCATTGGCCACAGAGGGGGGGGGGGGTTTGTTAGAAGTGTTTGTACCCAGTTTTGTAGAGTTGCGATAATCATAAAGTCAAATAAAACCAAATGACCACATATTGTGGTTTGAGGTAAGCAAACACCTGAGGAAAACATGGAAATCACCAGGTATCTATGTAAACTTGCTGTTTGTTTCCTGGTTTATGCACATGTATTCATTTGAGGTGTTTACTAAAGCTTGCTGAGAAAAAATATATTGGCTTTAGGATTTTTATTAGTTTTTTTTTCCAGAGGAAAGAAGTCCAAACCTTTTATAAATCCTGCCAGCCTCTCTGAATCTGTGAAAAATATTAGAATACTCTAGAGCAAAAGTGAAAGTACTTGTGTTTATTTTTTTTCTCTCCTGTTTTTCAGCAGGGATATCTAAAAGGCTAAGACCTTCCTTGGTATCTCACGTGAGTGTTCGGTCCATTGGTATGGAGACAGGGCTGTTTCTCTGGGGACTCTGGTTCCCTTTTTCAATCTCTCCCACATTTCTTTGTGAGAGATATCACCTTAAAGAACAACCTCAAATGGAGGAGAGGACCAAAAAAAAAAAAAAAAAAAAACCAAAACTCAAGAGACACCCTGGGAGGAATGGGGACAGAAAGATGCAGCCACCTTGATTAAAGATGGGAGCTGAAAGGGACTTTAGAAATCGACACTTGATACTGCAGTTGAAGAAATGGAGATCCGTAGCCTGTCAGTACCTGAAACATACTCACACAAGAATGAACCAGTGGCCAATATGGAACTTGTTCTCCTTTTCCTGGCTTCTACTTCTAATTAATGCGAGAGGGAGAGAAGTCACATGGTGTAGACCATACTTAGAATATTTTTTTCCTTTTTACTGAACTTACTGGGGTGACACTGGTTAACAAAATGATACAGGTTTCAGGTGCACAGTTCTACAGCACATCATCTGTACACTGTACTGTTTGCTCACCACCCCAAGTCAAGTCTCCGTCCATCATCATTTATCCCCCTATACTCTCGTCCACTTACCCCCACCCTCCATGCCCCACACTGTTGTCTGTGTCCCTGAGTTTTTTCTCTCTTATTTTTTTGCTCAATCTCCCTCTGCCCAGCCCCTCCCCATACAGGTGTCAGCCTACTCTCTATCTATGAGTCTGTCTCTATTTTGCTTAAACTGATCTCTCTAAAATACCTGAGCTTTGCCTCTTCCTGTCGCTGCTAAGGACAAGTCTCCAGCCCAGTGGTCCAGTCCCATAATTCATTATAACCTAAAGAAAGTTTGGACCACAGGCTACCAAACTAATTATGGAGTATTGGTAACTGATTGAGCGACTACAGGCTAGCTTGGAAAGTAAACTAATGTTTGCTCTTCCCTACTGAAATAGGAAACAGACTGTGGTGTGTTGTGTAAGTAGAATATAGCGGGCGTGTGTTGGTCATGATGGGTGCGCAGGTGCTTAGAATCGTTTATGAAGCAGGGAAGGGAAAGCACGGTGGGCGGGGAGGGTGGTGTTGGCAGTGAAGGCCTGCCTGAGGTCAAGAGCATAGTGAGTCAAATAAGCTCGTTCCACTTGCTTTTTTTTATTTCAAAAGCTTGTGACAGTGAACTGAAAAGATACATTAATTTTGAGATAGAGAAAAAGGAGAACGTATAAAAAATTGCGCTGACAATATTGTGTGACAGGTTGGAAAGAAGCAGATAGCAAAATCTTTGCACAGCATACCTAGTCAATTTTGGCAGAGATGGTTATAATGAGCACTCATCCCTTCCGAACGGAGTGAGGAATAGCTGACTGAGTCACCAATATTTTAAACACCCAGTATCTACATGCTCTGTCTAAAAGGCAACAGAAGGCCAAAAGCTCATAATCACTCATCTTTGTGCCATTAAAGTACAAGGTTGCCACATGCTTCTTTTTGATCTTTAGAGCAAATGGAGAGGAATGTGCAAACCAGAGCCTCCCCCCCTTGCCTCTGTGCGAACTCAGGCAGCGAGCCCACGGTCTCTGCAGCGTGGAGCTGTTAGCTGTGTGCTCACAAGTGCTGGCTGGAATGTCATGGAATAAACCTCCAGACAAGAGAAAGAAACACCAGTGCTCTTAACATGCTGTTTACTTTGGTTTTAAGTTTGCAAAAGATTTTGGTTAAATGTCACTATAGAGGAAGACTAAACAGATCTCAAACAAAAGCACATCGTAAAAAAAGAAAGTTTCCTTTTAACATCTGCCTAACAAAATGTTCAGACTGCTAGAAATTAAACATAGAAGCTATGGCAGACCATCAGGAAAGCATTCACTTAGTCATTCTTCATTTATTCATCTGTCTACTATCTATTTGTAATTCACACGTTGTTCTTATTCCAGAGAATTTATATGCATAGATGCATAACCCATGGACAGAGACAACAGTGCAGTGAAGGTCTGTGGGGGATGGGAGCGGGCAGGGTGGCTCATTGGTAGGGGAGGGAGAGGGAGACATCTGTAACACTTTCAACAATAAAGATAAATTTAAAGGAATTGAAGTGAGATCTGATGGGAAACCAACATCAGTATTAGGAGATGTGTAAATGAATTCGTGTGTTTTATGTTCCTTGCAAAAAAGACATATTTAAACTAATGGGAATAGAGATTATTTTTCTTATCAAGATCCCATTTTTCTCTACCTCTCTAAAAGGAATCTCTAATCATTGTTTCACGATGTATCACTGGAAATGACAAAAGGGGGAAAGGGAACATTAAATCCGCATCTGTAATGGATTCTGACTTTCGCTTTTTGAGGTTTGGTCTCTGATAGCTTTCAAAACCCACCCCTTTTTTCCCATTTCTGCCCCACTTCTTGGAAAATCCATGAGAAGGCTCTCACACTTCCTATCTTGTGCCAGTGGGAAGTTCAAACTACTAAACCTCTGTCTGTTTCCTGGGAACCCTCACCTAAGACACACCTACTAAACACTATCAATCCCCAAGTCATGGACCCTCCTGTCCCTCACACATTATTGTCAAACTTGCTTGGAAACCATCCTTTCTTTCCCAGAGGACCTCATTGTGTGAGTAATAAGCCTTTTAATACCCTCTTAGTGCAGGCATGGTATAATCTGTTTCAATATCTGGACAAAATTTTGGGTGAAGAGTTGATTTTCTCACCCCTGTGGAACAACTACAGGTAGTACCTAATATATGCAGGCATCCATGAGGATTTTATACAAACTGTCAAGTGTAATATTGATCACAAACTAGTGAAGGAGCTGAACCTCTGACGAAAGAGTAGACTTAATGTGATTAAATAAGTTGCAGTTTCCATTTTTATTTAAATCTGACCCCAAAGTTCTTTTTTACAACACATATTTGTTTTTACAATATGTAGACTGTTTTTAGCAGCGTGTCAGGAGACCCATAAAAAGAGTTCCAATAATAAAGAGTTAGACAGTTTGCAAAAGAAGAATGCAACCAAAGTTGGTAAATTCAGGAAGTAGTTGCAGGAGACACAAGGATATCTAATGAATGAGGAACATTTCCCAGTATGTACCTATTTTTATTTATGATGAAACCTTTTCCAGAAGCCACTGAAGAGATTTCCTCCCCCAGGACCGAAGTCACATGTGTACGCCTCAACCAGACACTGACAAAGGAATTGACACCACCATCACTAGCTTGTATTGGTCATGATTCACTCCGGGAGGAGAGGTCCTCTCCATCAAGCCTGTGAGAGGGTGATCATCTGAGAAAAATGGGGCCTTTGGTGCAAAGAAGGAGAGGGGAAGTGGTGTTCCTTGAGTTAGCAATTAACAATGACCACTATTCTGTCTTATTCTGCCTTATATAAGTGCCATGTTCATATGAACTCTAACACCTTAGTTTATTATATATTTAATACATTGTTGGTTTTTTTTTGCAGGGTATTTCTTTCCTAGCTTATAGCTCCCAAGCTAAACAACAAAACAAAGAAGCAACGTAAGGATCCCTGTTTCCTCCTTCTCTCGACTGCAAGAACTTCTGAGCCTGGTAGCAACTGAGACTGGTAGGTGACTAAGGGTGGGTGGGTCCTTGGCTCTGTTTGGGTTCCTCTCACGTTGGCTACTCAGTTGACTAAGGAACAGCATCAAGCCTAGAGGAGAGGGCAGGTGGGTGGTGGACCCGGGAAGAGCCCAGGGTGTGGGATGCGTGGACACTGGTTCCAAAGAAGGTATACGATCACTCTGCGTAAGTGACCCTGGTCAGCTTGACCCTGGAAAGGCCAGAACTCGTTTTATTGAGTCTCCCCTAATCCTGCATCTGTGAGAGTTCAGGGAAAACAGAGGAAAGAGAGGCCACGCTGGCGTCTCAGGAAGAGGCTGATAGTCTGCCATTAAGGACATGATGAAGTTTTAAAAAAGAGAGAGAGAGATAACCCTTTGGCCTTTTATCCTCTAGAGAATTCCTGCTCTAAATTCTAGCCACCAGAACTGAGTCCAGTGAGCTGTTTGAGAAAATAACTACTTATTTAAGGGCTTATAGCAGCCAGAGAGATGAAGATCAGCTTGAAATTTAGAATACATGCTGAGTGACATGGGTAAAATGAGCAACAGAATTAAAAGAAAAAAAAGAAAAGGAAGAAGGAATTGAAAGATACAAATGTAACACACACACACACACACACACACACACACACACAGAAAAAGGTCCCTGATTTTGGAACTAACAAGTTAAATATATTAAAGGGAGAATAGTCACTGTTGAGACTGGATGATTTAAGTATAGGAAATATCTCAAACCACAGAAAAGAAAGATAAAGAGAAATCACTAAGGAAAAAGAAACTGGGAGAATAACTTTAGGAAAAAGAACAGTCAAAGGTAATTTAGAAGAAGGAAAAAGGAGTGGATTGGAGAGAGGTAACTACTAAACAACCCTTAGAAATCAATTTTTCTTGAACTGAGGAAGGAGTTGAGTTCAGAAATGAAAAAGCCTGACTAAGTTCCAGGCTGATTTATTTATTTATTTATTTTTGTTAATCCTCACCTGAGAATATTTCTTTCATTTACTTTTTTCTCTTTTCTTTTTAGAGAGAGTGGAAGGGAAGGAGGGGAGGAGGGAGAGAGAGAGAGGAAGAGAGAAACATCGATGTGAGAGGGACACATGGATTGGTTACCTCCCGCACTCACCCCCACTGGGGCTGGGGATTGAACCTGCAACCCTTCAGTGTGCAGGCTAACACTGTAACCACTGAGCCACACCAGCAGTGCAGTTCCAGACTGATTTAAAAAGAAGACATACACAACCCAGTAAATTCTTGCAAAAGGTGTGAACTCCAAGGATAAAGAAAAATAATGTGTTTCTAACTTAGGGGAACAAGTTGTCAACAAAGGAAAAATAATCACAGTTGCATAAGCCTTATTATTTGACATTGGAAGCTAATAGACAATAGGAAATCATTTATGACTCTACAGGGAATAAGAGAACAGCATGCAAAAAGTCCTATACTCAGTCATTTTCTTAATGTAAAAACTCAGACTGTTTGCCATGCAAGTATGCTGTCCAAAGAAAACACTTGAGGAAAGACAATAAACAAAGACAAGTAAAGACATAAGAGAGACCACAGGATATAGAAAGAGGAAATAGTCGTGAGCAATGAAACTTAAAATGTGTGAATTCTGGAGGTTAGGAAACAAGGACTTTTGAAACCTAAGGAACTTAATGCAAAAGCAGTTCCAATAAGCACTAAATTATTCCAGGAAAGCCTAGGTGTTGGGGGCCACATGGCTGAGCGTGAGAGAGGAGGTTGATGATGGTGTAATGGTCTCGTGGTGGGGTAGAGGAAAGGACAAGAGGAGAGGGAGATAACCAAATGGATGCCAAGGGTCTTGTCCTATGAGGATTTGGGAAGAGAAGTGAATAAAATTAAAGGACTGTGGTGGAAGAAAAGAATATGCCCGGGAACAACTAACAGTAAGTCATATAGTTTGATTATGAGGGAAAGGAGAGGGACTGAAATTACTTAGGTAATAGAATTAGAGTAGAACCTCTAAATTAATTTGCGAATGTATGGCAACTTTATCAACTCAGCCAAAATAGATTATCCATCAGAGTAAGTAGCTATAGAAAATACAATCTATTTTTTGTAAATAACTTGCATGTACCTCCATATAGTTATCAGGAAATGTATGAAGTTACACATGGATGGTTTTATAACGGATAACAATAATAAATATAATGAAATAACCAGCAATCATGCAGCAGTTATGACAGGCCAGGTTAAACACTTTAAAATCATTATGTTATTTAATCTTTATCATAACCTTAGAAGTTAAGTACTATGTTATTCCCAATTATTTAGGAAGCCAATACACAGTTACGTAAATTACCAAGGTCAAATAGCTAGGATTTGAATTTTGGCTCAATAACTTGTAGGCTATGTGCTTTCTATTGGTGCTTGTCAAACTTCAGCAAGTATGAAAATAGCCAGCAGAGCTGGTTAAAGAGATTTTTAGTCCATTAAGATTGGGGACCCCTAAAGAATTTGCATTTCTAACAAGCTCCCAGGTAATGCTTGATGCTGCAGACCACACACTTTGAGGATAATTTACAGTTCAGTAGGAGGGCATCACAGGATTCTCTGCTAGGAAGAAATTGAGCAGTCAGAGAGATAAGACAATCATGCAATACCTAAAATAAAAAGCGCAAAGCTGAATTTACACAGAAAAGCTATGTTGGCAGGCACAGTCTCTCCCAGCAGAGCAGAGGGCTGATTTCACATGGGTTCTGGGGAAATGTGGAGGGCAGGCCCTGACAAACATTCTCAAGTGCAAGTGGGTTGACATCTGTAGATGCTTAGTTAGTGGCTACTTGTTACCATGGCTACAGGAAAATCAGTCTTTTTCTACATTTGTGGAAACTCTTTTATCCTCACCATCAAACCTGTATTTGTGTGTCATAAACATACTGCCACCAGATTCAACCATGCTCTTCTTCATACCACTGTCCCCAAATTTTGTAAGTGTAGTTGATAACCCAGTCTAGGACAGAACTTAGCTAATCGTATGAGTCTCTATCCACCCATTCTTAGAGAGTTTCTCATGGATTCATAGGAGACACTCAATGCACATTTGTTGAAATCTCAAATGTGTTCGAGATTCTGAAACAAGTAGGATTTCTGAAAATTCTGTAACAGGAATAAAAACAAAAACCATGTGCATACTTAGCAAATGTGGGGAAAAGAAGGCTCTTCCAGAAGCTCATATTCATATACGTAATAATTTTACATCTGGGATGCATAACTTTAAATGTTTTTATTCTTCTATTCATTACCGACGTAATCACCAATGTCTCGCTCAAGACAGCGTGTGCAAGTGCATGTTGTGGATGTGTAAAAATATATACAATTATGGGGAACAGCTTATCTTTTATCCGGCTTATGTTATTTTTATTCTTCTCCAAGTTTGACACTGAGACTTATGAATGAGTTAGCTCATTACTGAATACTGAAATACTAACTGAAATATTAACAATGCCATCATAATTCTGTGTACCACGTAGCTAAGGTTAATAAATGGCATCACTGATTTGTTCTAGTTTTTCTTATGGGTTTAACTGTGTAATGGGACTTAATTTTAGAAATGTAAGGCCAACGTCTAAAGGTGAAAAATAAGTTAACTCACAATTTATAGAAGTACATGTTTTGCCTTAGAAATAATTATTTTCTCTATGAAGTGTAATTTTGCAATTATTTTCTTATTTAGTGCTCTGTGACTGATTCAATGTTTTTATGCTTCTTCTCCAGGGATTACCCTAGAAATAGATATCCAGAGAAAAGATTACTCTAAGTAAAATACTGATTTGTTCATAGCTATTTAGATAATGCCACCATTTCTCCCCCTCTGAAAAGGTAAAGAGCAAAGATTTAATGTAATATGTACACTATCAATAAGTAATTATTGGATGCAAGGACCTACTATTTGTTTAAATTATGCTTCTTCACCAAAGAATTAACAAAGATGGTGCATCAACATTTTCTGTGGAAGTCATATGCTTTATTTGCTGGATTTCAGCTCTATGGCTATGTTAAGGAAGGATTTTTGTCTGTATTGAGAAAAGCCTAGAAGAGTCTCTGGCATATAATAAATGCTCACGTCTTGACTGAGTAAATAAATGCACTTAGGAGTAGTTTTCTATGAGAACCTAAGCTTCTAACCCATGAACACAAGGGAAGGTCCATGATGGAGAAATCAACAGGAAGTTGTCTGGTCCAGTCCTGGGCTTCCCGAACTTCAGTGTGATTTGTAAATAACCTGGTGATCTTGTTATAATGCAGATTTTGATGTAGTAGGCCTGGGGCCAGACCTAAGATTCTGCATTTCTAACAAGCTCTCAGGTGATGCCAGTGTTTCTGGAACCTGAGCCATAGTTTGATTAGAGAAGATATTTACTCACTTCTGCTTGAAACTGGCCCTCAGCCCTTCCTACACTGTAACTCTGACAACTAATTACATTGTAAAAAAAAAATAGCAAATACATTCTATGCTGGGGATAGTACAGTAAATAAAATACAATGCCATGTGTTAGCTCATAGTTCTCTTTGTAATTTTTCTTGGTAGAACTTCGTGGACTTGGATGGTTATAGAGCCACAAAGAAAGTGTGCTCTTTCTTCCAATGAGGGGTCTACATCCTGACTGGGGAACAGACTGAGCTGCTGTCAGTGGAGTCCATTGATGGCTCCTACTGGGACCTGTGAATTTCCTCAGATGAGCTCAGTGAAAAAAATCACCGTGTTTCAATAAAAATAGCCTGTTTATGCTTTAGGTTCTCACTCACTTTTCCTTCCCATAAACTAAAACGTTTGTTTTTGGTGTGCCTTATTTCCTTTATCTCTTTGAATAACACTTCTCTATTTAGGACGTTTTTAGAGAATATAGGCCTTGGTAGAGCCAACCAAATTTTCTTTTGTCGGAGCATGCAGAAAGTAAATGTTTTGTGTTGGCAGACCTGTAACCCATCCAAACTTATGGAACAGACAAGAGCTATAAAATATAGTCGCCTGGAATGAAGTAATCATACTGAGACATAATGCGCAGAAGAAAAGGAACTCTCTGAGCAGGGCCTGTGAAACGTTTGATCATACTAAAAACAGGATATGAGAACAACACTACCACATCCTACTGCTTTTAAAGTCTGGGTGGCTCGATGATACAGAGTTTATTGAACAATACACCATATAATCCTCCCCCCCTTATTTTTTAAGGTCAAGTCCATACTAGCAATTGCAATAATGTTTGTTGAAGTCACTTGAATGGCAGGTATAAAGACTGCCACTTAACCAAACTGGTTGGTTGGGTGACTTTGTGAATTTCCTTACTTTTGCTGAAAGAATCATTTGTGTGGAAAGAAAAACAAGTTACTGGCTGAACCCAATGAAGCATAAAGCTGACAGTTACTTGCAGATGAACCTATCAAACATTGTCCCAGAATTAAACAAAATCCATTCACATTTAATTGAACAATCTCCAGATTCTCACCGTATTGACAGCCCAAGATTTAGGAATAGAAATAGTCATTGGTGCTCTTCTGATGATCATATTAACTGAAACAGGAACCAATGACAACTTAATACATGGGATTAGATTTTAAAATTTGGGGACATCGATATTATCACAAATCATCATTTGATTGAATGGATTTTATAGTATAGTTATAAATATTCGACCATTATTGAAGTGAATATTTGTTCTGAGAATCAGCTGCTCATTACATGCTTTGTTAACACTAAAGATATTAAATTCTCTCTGGCATAGATAACCAAAATATACTGTTGTTTGTGAAAGCAAGTTGTAAATTAGTATTATACTACCATCTCAATTTTGAAGGAACAAAAATGAGAGTATTTTATATACTCTTGTTTATCTCTCTATATGTATGTTTTATGCATAAGGTATAGTTTTCAGGATAGGAAAGTTTTTTCTAAGGGAAGATACAATCTTTAAATCTCAGTGATTTAAAGCAACAAGAATGTATGGCTTTCGTGCTGTGAGTGAGTTCATGGTGAGTGTGGGTGACTCTACAGGGCAGCTGTCCTCCCCAGTGACCCAGTGATCCTGACCCTTCAATCCTCTGCTCTGCCACCTGAACAAAAGGTTGATTGGTTGATCTGGCAGGGGGAAAAGAAGCTGGAGTACTGTACCGGATGTTCAGCACTGTCTTTGCTGGGAAGGGACATAGTTATTTCTGCTCATTTATAGACACAATCAGTCAAATGGACTTGCCTAACTGCAAGGAGGCCGAGAAACATTGGAGAGTACATGGGAAATTGGGTATCCTTTATTTCCATAAGAAATTGTGTATCCTTTATTGCCATAAGAAATAAAGGGTTAAAAGGAGACATGCCTAATTGTTGAGAGTAGATACTTTTGGGTAGTGGAAGGACAGTGCAAGGGATGGCCGCTTCTTATTTATTCAAATGCAAATTATTTTTAAAACAATTCTATGTTTTGTTTGAAATTAAAATATATTTTAAATCTTATAAATTCTTATAATCACTCCTGGCCAAGCAGGGGAACTCTCGTTAGCTTACTTTGTAGAAAGGCTGTGGTGAGTTCAGCATCTGGAGTGACATTTAGTTTTTTTTCCTACTTCACATTTTTGTAATGCTATCAATTCTCATCTTATAAAGAAAATGTTCTGAGCTTTGTTTCCATAGGTCAATGATTTTCAATGTCCAATTTGCTCCTCAGTCCTTAATAAAATAACCAGGAGGCGGACTTGTCTAGTCAGTCCTCTGTGAATCCCAGTGGAGTTCCATCAGAGAGAGTGACCTGAAGCCACAGGAGAATGACAAACACTTCAGATACATTTTCTATTTAATGTGATTGAGAGAGTCAGAATCTAAAATTGTGTACATTGAACAAAGCCCTGGGAAGTCACGGTAGGAAAGAGAGAGCTGATGTATTTGCTTGGCAAATGGTTTCAGGAAGATCCCAATTTGTATTTGGCTAATCTAGGAGTGTGTGACCTTCTCTGGGCTCTTATGCCCCCCAAGATCAGTTTAAAGGTACATAATTTGTTATTCTTTTAAACACATATGAGTTCTTTAGATGTGAATAGGGTTATATGAATGTAATTTTTAACAAGTGTTATGTAACTATAGTTATTTTAGGTATAATACAGTTGTTAAACAATTGCCACTCCCAAGCTTTAAAAAATGTATATCAAGTCAGGCAAGAAAGGATACACTGAAGGTAAAAAAATCATGGAGGCAATTTGAGAATTCAATATTCTTTAAAGGATTATTTACATGAACAAAAGAAATGTTAGGTTGTGGTAACCACTGCAGGAAGTGTGGGATTTGTTGAAAAGCAAGTGAAGGCCTAAAAGTGCAAATAACATGCAAGCTGAAGCCTGCATTTAAAATAATAGTGTGACTTAAAGTCTGATGTTTCCTGACCACTGCATAATATTATCAGGGACAAATTCCCATGTAAGAGCTGTATTAGTTACAGACAACAGATTTCTTTGCAGCTAATATAAGTAGAAAGGGACTATACAATAAACAGAATCTTTTGAAAACTCAAAGGATCAGGTTTAGACACTATTACAGCTCAGAGAAAGCGCAACTAGGAAAAATGTCCAACCACCTAGGGTAGTGTGGACCAGCTGCTGATCCGCATCCTGTTACTAGTCTAGGATAGTGTATCATATTGCAAATGAACTGTGTCCCTAACTGTTTAGCTTGGTTGACAATGTTTCATAGTGAGGTCTTCTCAATAAGGAAGTAGTGTGTTAATCTGCATTCAGGTGCAAGCTCTTGTTGTCTGAGATGAGGGCAGTAAGTGACTCTGTTTTGAGGGTGAGCCACTGCCTTCACCACCTGCCACAGGACACCTGTGATTCTGCAAAGTGGAGACCAAAACACTCCACCACAGCAACCCAGAAGAACCAAATGATTTCATCACCTTACTTGCCAGAAGATGCAATCTATGTTTGAGCTCCACAAGCTCCCAGGCTTCTTTCTGTTTCTAATTCTTCTGTATGAGTTTCTCTTGGGAAAACTGGATGAGCTCCCAGGCCTTAATCTTCAAGGGAGTTTGAAAAATTTAATATTTAGGCTCTTTAGCATCTATACCGTGACAAGTTAGAAGGAGATTGGAAATGGGTAGGGCCATGAAATACACTATCTATCCCACTGACCAATCCAAGGCAAGAAAATATTGAAAAAAGATAAAAGACATTAATGGACAAACAGTGTTACTGTTGATGTCTCAGACATAGGAAGGGGCAGAGGTATGTAAATAACCAGTAGAAGTGAGAAGATGCTCAATAAATGTACATGTGGCATCTCAGCCCCGGAAGAAGCATGTGATAGTATTTTCATAGATTTCTTAGGAGCACATTTATGATTTATTTGAGTAATAGTTGTTTTTTTTAAAAATAAAAAGTCTGAATTATCCACATGAATCAGAAATTAAAGTATACTACCATATTGGAAGGGACTTTTAAGGCCAGCTACTATAACCTTCTCCATTAAAATATTTTTTGAAATACATAATGATAATGTTTACCAATATATATAAACCATTAACTAACAAAGCATTGTCAAATAAATTTCTTTGGGACATCTCTTTATAAATAATATGCTATGTAATTAGCATATCTTTTTTTCATTTAAAAAATTTTATTACAGTTGATATTTAATATTATTTTATATTAGCTTCAGATACACAGTATTCTGGTTAGGCAATTATATAACTTACACAGTAATCCCCCTGATAATTCAAATACCCACCTGGCACCATCCATAGTTATTACAGTATTATTGACTATATTCCCTATGCTGTACTTTACATCCCTGTGACCATTTTATAACTACCAATTTGTACTTCTTAATCCCTTCACTTTTTTTTGTTTTTGTTGTTAATCTTCACCTGAGGATATTTTCCCACTGATTTTTAGACAGAGTGGAAGAAGGGGGAGAGAGAGAGAGAAACAGATGTGAGAGAGACTCATCAACAGGTTGCTTCCCGCATGACCCCAACTGGGGCTGGGGATTGAACCTGCAACCCAGGTATGTGCCTTTGACTGGGAATCAAACCCTCAACCCTTTGGTCTGAGGGCTGATGCTCTAACCACTGAGCCAAGCTGGCCAGGACTCCCTTCACCTTTTTCACCTAGCTCCCTCTCCCCTCTCCCCTCTGGCAACCATCAGTTTGTCCTCTGCATCTATGAGTATGTTTCTGTTTTGTTTGTCCTTTATTTAGTTATTTAGATTCCACACAAGTGAAATCATATGGTATTTGTCTTTCTCTGTCTGACTTATTTCACTTAGCATAATACTCTCTAGGTCCATCCATATTATTGCAAATGGTAAGATTTCATTCTTTTCTATGGCTGAGTAATATCCCATTGTATGTAAGCACCACAACTTTTTAATAAACTGGATAATTCATTATTGTGGGGTGTTATGGGCTAAGTTGTGGGTCCACCCAACAGCAGGCATATGTTGAAGTCCTAACCCCCAGCACCTCAGATGTGAATGTATTTGGACATAGGGTATTAAAGTGGTAACTGGGATAAAATGAGGTTGCGTGGATGGGCCTTGATTCAGGGTGACTGGTGTCCCTATAAAAGGAGATTAGGACACAGATGTGAGAACAAAGAGGACACAGAGTGGCCAACTGCAAGACAAAGAGAGAGCTCTCAGAAGAAACCAACCTACTGACGACTTGATCTTGGACAGCTACCCTCCAGAACTGTGAGGCGGAAAGATTTCTCTTGTTTAAGCCACACAGTCTGTGGAACTTGTTAGGACAGCCCAGGAAACACTCCATGGGGGTTGTAGACATTGATACCAGTGGAAATCTCCAACCCCACAGTTGTGACAGTCAAAATGTCTCCACGATATTAGCATAACTTTTTAATGTAAATGGGTGATTCTTGAAAATTTGTTGGCTTAAGTGGAATAAGCTTTTACTTTGAAAGTTATGACTACTTAGTGCGCCAAGTCACATTTATGACTTAATATCACTTTCAAAAATTGGTGTAGAAATAATTAGTTTTACTGTAATTGTGAAACACAAAATTAAGTTGTATTGCTCATACATTCTTAGCATTGGACACTTGTTTTACATGTAAGTGGATGGCAAATAAATAGTAATAAGAAATAAAGTTTACTGGTTTAATCAAATATTTTGAGTAAATGAGAACTGTCATCTAGAACATTGCTTCATAACCTTTTTCAGGTCATGAACTATTTTGAGACTATGATAAAAGCCATGGATGCTATTTCCAGCAAATAATGCATACACACAATTACACGTGGTTTTGTAGAAGATTTATGGACCCTTCATAGGCTATCCTCAGACTTTCAGTTAAAAATTCTAATCCAGAGCAAAGCAGAAATTACCAATTTTACCAGTAATTTGATTTTAATATAGAGCTATATTTTTCATAAATGATATTTCAATTTGGATCTGAAAATTGCAATTTGATTTATAACTCTTACTGGCAATATGATCTGGGCATAAACTCAATCTTAATTATATCACTTGTAAATTGGAGATGATAATAATTATCTCACTAGATTACTGTATTTCCTTTGGTATGTATCTAGCAGAGTACCTATCGCAAAGATATTTAATAAATGTTCATTCATTCATTCGTTCATTTATTAATTTTTGACATATTAATAAGATAGCTCAGAATCTTTTGATTACTTTGTGGTTATGCAATCAGGTTCAACAAATATTTACTGAATGCTCACTTTGAACCAGGAGTTATGTTAAATGCATACATAGATGATTAAAAGGGAATCTCTGCTCCTGAAGAACTTACGGTACAGTAGCACGTGAAGAGAAAATTTCAATACATTCTAGCAAGCAATTTAAGAAATGGGCATAAATGAGTATGGGAGCCCATACAGAAGCAGTAACAGAGACTGAAGATTCATGGAAAGATCCATAGAGGAGATAATACTTAGATTGTGCCAATAATATTAATAAAATAGACTTTCTGATTGCTTACTATATATTGATTATTTTGCTGTGCACTGTATATACTAGTTCATTTGATACTTATAAAAACTTCATAAAGTGTATAGATATTCCATTTTTAAATGCCCATTTAACAGATGTGCCTACTAGGCTAAAAGAAAATGAACAAAATTTCAAGCGACGTACAGTTAATCAGTGACAGAGTTGGAATTGGCTTTAACTTCAAGCCCGTGTTCTTTAACAATCAGCTGAAGCAAGTTGGGGATAGCATTTTAGCCAGAGAAAGTACCTTCTTCAAGTGCATGAAGACAGGGAATGACTTGTATAAGGAGAACTATACAATGTACCAATAATAACAACTATTATAAACACAAATATTATAATAATAAATTGTAAAACATAATTAAGAGATAACATGAAATAATGTAAAAATTGGCTTTTAAAAAGAGAGAAAGAACAATGGTCAGAGTTGATTTATAAGTGTCTAATTTGTGGACTTTAGATCTGATGGGGCAGGATCTACTTTAGGTGCAAAGATGATGCACACAGCATTGGATGTTAGGACATCCAGAAGGCAGTTAGATATGAGTTCTCAGTCTGGAGATATGGTCAAAATTACAGATAAACTGTGATTAACATTAGTTTACAGATAATCTTCAGAGTATATGAAAACACCCAGTAATATAGAAGGAACATGGCATTGAACTGTTCATTTTTACCAAACACACCTATATTTCTAAAACATATATATGTAATTTTATTTATTTTTGTGTGAACTAAAATTAAAAATTATTTTATAGTTTGTTTGCAAAAATGTGGTAAAAGTAGAATCTATAGCTAAAGAAATTTAAAGAAATCTTTGGTTCAAAGTTAGTAAATTAACAAATTAACAGGCTTACTAAATGAGAGTAGGCTAAATAAGAGAACCCTCTATAGATGACTTTATTGAAGTTCATATTAGAATAAGTACCAATTAGTCTGGCTGGTGTGACTCAGTGGTTGAGCATCAACTCATGCACCAAGAAGTCTCCGGTTTGATTCCAGGTCAAGACACATGCCCAGGTTGTGGGCCCAATCCCCAGTGGGGGGCATGCAGGAGGTGGCCAATTGATGTTCTCTCTCATTAAAGTTTCTATCTCTCTCTCCCTCTTACTTCCTCTCTCTCTAAAATCAATAAAGGAAAAAAAAAAAGAGTAAGTACCAATTAAAACAAACAAGCCCGGCTGGTGTGGCTCAGTGGTTGAGCTTCGACCCATGCACCAAGAGGTTGCCGATTTGATTCCTGGTCAGGACACACGCCCAGGTTGTGGGCCAAATCCCCAGTGGCGGGCATGCAGGAGGCAGCCAATCAATGTTCTCTCTCATCGATGTTTCTATCTCTCTCTACTTCTCCCTTCCTCTCTCTCTAAAATCAATAAAGAAACCAAAGAACTTATATGCATGTATGGGTAACCAATGGACATAGACAACAATGCTTGGCGGAGGGCAGGATAGGGAAGGGGGTGTCTGCGGGGAAAAAGGAGAAACATCTGTACCAAAAATAAATTAATAAAAAAAATTAAAAGCAAGCAAACAAACAAACAAAACAAAAACAAAACTAACAAAAAAAACTTCCTATGTGTTTTGCTGGGAATTTGAACTAAGCTGGGAAAGAATGATGGGCAGCTTTTTAATTTTTTTAGAGCAGCTGTGTTCCAATTCCTCCAGATGACCCCATTGATATTCTCCCTCTTGATATTTTGTAAACTTGATATTTTGTAAACTTATTATGAAGAATATCTGAAGATAATATATGGCAGCTGAAGAAAATTTGGACTGTTTCCTAAAAATATAGTCCCTTAATAGAATGTGCTATTTACAAGACAGTTTTGTTAACAAGCCTGTAATTCCCATCTTGATAATTAAAGGTTAAAGGTGATCTGGTGAATAGACAGTTTTGATTTTCTTATTTCATTTATTTTCAAACAATCTAATTTTTGTGGTAGTAAACATTGTTGAAACACAAAGAAATAGATGATTTGTAAAAAAAGACATTTTCTGTGATTACATGGTTAGCTTCATTCAGACTTACTGATCATTTCAGCTATATGTATAGGTCCATTGATCAGAAACTTGCCACAGTGTTAAATGAATAGCTGTACAGTTATCAACCCATATGTAATTCCAGGAGAGATCAGAGAAGACAATGAAAACATGATGTAGCATCTTGTGTTTAAGACTTTAGCAATTCCAGGGCAAGAGGGATGCATGCCTAAAAGTACCAGGAATGAAAATCTGTGTAATCAATTTTTTCTTTTCCATTAATTTTTGAATTCTTAAAGCAAAATTTCCATCTGACTAAGTAGTTCAAACACATGTGTACTGACCGAAGCCTTGCATGTTTCCAAATGTGTAATTAACATGTTTGCAAATGTATGATTCTTCTTAGGCCTCTCAAAATTTTTATCTTTTAATTTTCCTCTTTTCCTGTGGTTTTTGTTGTTTGGACACAGAGAATAGGGGGGAAAAAAACAAAACAAAAAAAACCTAGATGGTTATTCCATTAGTATGTAAGAGAAGAAAGTCCAAAGCCAAGTTAGTAAGATATGAAGCAAAGGCCAAGTGAAACTATTCATGAGGTTATTAAAAAGAATAAATAAAAAATGACCTCAACAGCAGGAATAAACCACTCTTCTGAGAGATTAATATTTCAAATGTGAGGTTGGCTGCAGAGGTAGTGTGGTAAGTACAATGCTATGTGCCCAGAAAACCCCAAATGCTAACTTATTGAAAACATGTTGAGTGTGCATTCATAATAGAAATAAAATCAGCTATGTGGTTACAGGCAACATTAAATATTCTAGCTTGGAAACACTTTTAATAATGATGCTCAGTATTTTCTTGAGTCGTAATATAGCTAGAAGCTGCTTGTATGTTTTAATTATGAACAAATAATCTATAAAATGTACCTTATTTACAGCTTTGGTTTTTGCTATTTAACTACCTGACTATATACATGTAGTACAATAATTGTGTTGGGACAAATGAATGGCACTAATTGGAAGATAATTTGACTTTTAAAAACTTATTTGATGCTTCAGACACAGACCTAATTTCTCCTTTAACCATTTATTTCTTTATGTGTTTTTATTAGTTCTGCTAACAAAGTACCAACTTAGATTCATGATTAGTGGAATATAATTCTAAGAGACAAGGTCAGGGATATTTGTGTGGATTCATCTCACTGGAAATCTCAGAAATTCCAAGTTGAGATATAAGTTGGTTATCCCCAAAGTATGAATGTTCTATTTCAGCTTTTGGCTACTTAATAGAAAAGGGGCTGTGCATAGTTAGGAACAGAATATGTGATATGTATGAGTGGTAAATAGGTAGCTACAGTTTGCTGTAAGTTAATAAAGCTTGGCCATCTAATGGGAAAGCTAATCATTTAATAGACTCTGAAAACCTTGACTATCTATTAAGAAAATAAGGTGTAAAGTCTCTAAAAATTTTAAAAAAATAGACAACAAGCAGACACTGTAATCAACTTTATTCCAAAACTTTGCTTTAGCTTTATTGTCTATATTTAATAGAGACAACAGAAATGTAAGAATGAAAATATGTATTAATAATAATTTTCTGTTTGTGGAAGGTGCCTATAGGTGTTTAGAGCCAGCTAACATTATTTGAACAGAATTTCTCTCTTCACTCTCCCCACAAAAAGAAGGAAATAATACCTAAAGGCTTTCCACACGTATGTGTAGAGTTCCTTTTATAGAAATGTAGAAAAGGTTAATATTGAGTCTGGTAATGGAGGACAAGGTTATAGATTGGGAAGATGTTGGTAGGCTAGCTAACTGGTACAGTTTTTTATACTATATGTTATTCTTTATTAGCAATTAATAGATTTTCTTTAGTCTCTTTACAATGTTGACAATGTAGTCATTATACCTTCTCCCATGGAAGGTGTCTTCTGCTCTCTATAATTGCAGGTAGAGCATATGTGAAATAAAATGGTGTATAAATAGAACATACATTTGAGGACTTTAACTTTGTTATTTATGTGTGCAGATCAACAGATTTCCAATAACCTAGGTGATATATAACCTACTAAATATATATGAGAGAGCATTTGTTCAGTACCCAGATCCATTCAATTTTACACTATTTCTAATTTTAAGATTTTTCAAGCAAGCCTATCCTTGATAATGTCTCTGTTAAAAATCTCAATGGTTTCAACTCCCATTGTGATCAACAAGTTCCATTTTTTACCTGTTCTACATGTTTAGGATCTCTTGGTCATCAAAGAAATGCCTAACGGAGTCTGAGCCCTGAACTGTCGGCAAGTAGAAAGGATCCCCAAGGCCATAGCAACAGCATGCCCTCGGCAGAGCCCACAGAGAAGAGAGTAAATGCCAAATTAACACTGCAAAGAGAAAATAAATAGGTTATTCTCCATTTGTTTTTGCTTAAATTTCTCTCAACAAACTATAACATTATAAAATTAAGAATTGAAAAAAGAAAATAAAGACCTATGAACAGCTGACTAATGTAAATATTTTAGACATTATGATTCCCTGAGAGCCATTGAAGTACATCAACCGGGTTGAATAGCTGCTTATTGCAGTTTGTTTTCATTCGGTCTCTTTGATGAAAAATGGGAAAGCATAGTTGGGTGTCAGGAGGTTCAGGTAAAATTTGGGATATGCTTGAATGTTACAAAATAAAGATGTAAAATATTTTTAAGACATAAGATACTTGCTCAATGTCACATTTAAAAACAAGTTTTTAAAATAGAGAAATACATTAATTATGTTTAAATTATTGCTCTTACACTAAGAGTCTCATTTATGCAGACACAGTAAAAAGCAGGTATAATTTTATATTTTATAACTATGGTGTCCCTGTACTCAGCTCTCTATATAATAATTTCTGTGTAAACATATGGTTCTGTCATATTCAGATTTTTTGTTTAAATCTAATGGGGGTTCTTGAAAATTGTAAAGAACTTTTAAGTTAAATACCTTTAACAATGATAGGCAGTAAGGTTTGGTAGTCTTCATTATTAGGCTAGACTGTTGGGTTCATCAAAACCATACATCTCTTAGGTTGAATTAAGTAATGTGTTAGCACACACTAAATGTTACAAATAAATTTTGGAGAGAATTTCTCCCTATATTACCCCTTATGTCTTTACAAATTTCAATTTTTATTTTTTTATTATTTTTTTATTTTTATTTTTTTTGTTCAGATAGAGTGGGAGGGAGAGAGAGGAAGAGAGAGAGAGAGAGAGAGAGAGAGAGAGAGAGAGAGAGAGAGAGAGAGAGAGAGAGAGAGAGAAACATCGACGTGAAAGGGACACATCGAGTGGCCGCCACCCGCACGACCAACCAGGGCCGGGGACAAACTGCAACCGAGGTACATGCCCCCAGCGGGAACCGAACCCGGGTCTCTCTGTACCGCAGGCCGACGCTCCAACCGCTGAGCCAAACCGGCCAGGGCCAAATTTCAATTTTTAAACACTACTCTCATTGTTTTTCCTTGGAGTTTTATTTTTCTCTCTAAATTTATTCATTTTGAAACAGAACAGTCATTTCGGTGGAAGTAAAATTTCTGCATCCTTTTCATAAAAGATATTTAATGAGGAGAAAAGAAACAAGTGCCTGGTTATCCTATGTTTGACTCACACCACTGGCTGGCATGGGGCTGAGGCCAGTCAGTAATCATTACATTTACTAAAGTGGACCACAGCCACTGATTTCCATTATCTAGAGTAGCATCTGTTACTGTGCACATGCCTTAGATTTAGAGGACACAGGCTTTTAAACAAAAAACTCTAACTTAAAAAAAGATCACCAACACTAATCAAAAGATGCAGAATCTGAGTGCTTTTAAATCTCAAAGATATATATAACTTTTAATTTTTATACTTAGTTGAAATCACTGATCATAGACCTTTCCTAACATAATGTGATTTAAATCCTTGCATTTGTATGTAAATATAGATACTATAATCTACTAACTAAATTAAAATATTTTGTATTTAAAAAAATTTTTATCCTACATTAGAATATTTTAAAACTATTACTATACTCTTCTCCTACTTTGCTCTTTTTCTCTTTTATGGGATTACTGTTGTTTGCTTCCTCTTAAAAGATATGGTTATAAGATAAAAGAAAGTGGTAAACATATTGTAACATAAATATATCAAATAAACATATTGTACACCTTAAAAAACTATAGTTAACCCTTCAGTTCAAAAAAGAAAATTGCTGATTACCTCCTGTTTATTGTTCATTCAATAACTTGTAGGACTATGTTTATACTGTGCGAGCAAGAAAGTTACATAGGAAGCAGTCACTACCATGGAGGAAATTAAGAAGAGAATGAATCTTAACCAAAAGAAATACTCTTTTATATTAACCATTAATTTTAAATGTAAGTCTGTAATTTTGTTCACCAAGGAACTAAGACATTGAGGTAGCATCCAGAAAAATCCTTTGGGACTATGTAGCAAATCCCTTGATTCTTAGTACGATGTCCCATGTGCAAGACAGCTCTGCTTTAAGTTTACAAAAATACATCTAAATGACTTAAAGATTCCATAAGGCACATTTAGCTTTAATATGAATGACACCATTCTGATGAAGTAAATGGATAACAATAAGCGTGCTTCCATCATAATTTGCATACGTATAAAAATTCCCTGCCCGATAAATCCTGTTTTAAGTGGCTTTGTGAAAATGCCTAGAAAACCTACTTCATTGTATCACCACCTCTACATTCCTTCATCCTACTGACTGACATGCTAACCTTTGGAGAAAGGTGGAGATATTTCTAATGGAGAAAAATGCAAAATTTGATTTTAAAAAAAGATAGTTAATATGTATGCATTTTCTTGACTCATTTTTACCTTTCAAAACATTATCTTTCATTAAAAATGGATGCTTAATTTTGTATATTTATGGTACCTAATGAATAATAAAAAGCTATGACTCACTTAGTAGATATAATGCTAGACAATTTCAAATTAAAACTCCTACAACACTCTAGGTAGAAGAGCCACGATAGAAGCAGAAAGACTCAAGTTCCCCAGTACACCTGACATATTTTCTAGTAATTGAGTCATTGGAAAAGTGCCAGAGATCATCTGGCTGGCTACAGGTAAGAGTCTGCTGACCTGGACTACCTGCTACCCAAGTCGGCTCTTAAACTTAGAGCCAAACTACTTCATTTGATATCTCTTAGTAAGAACTTTGTGGGGCCAAACAGGCAGCATCAGTTTGACTGTTCTATGTTGACTCTTCCATGATGAAAGTCAAGGTTGTCAAGGCACAGAGGAAGGTGATAGAGGCTGTGGCTATTCTTCCTCTTGCACTAACTTCTGAACCAGTGTCCTGGCCAGTTTACAGTATAAGGTTCCATGTGATGCTCTTTCTCTCTGGGTGTGAGCTAATGGTGAGGGAAGTCCCTTCCCTGCCCGTTGTCATCATGGGTGGGTCCTGCACATTACTTGCAATGCCAACGCCTGACAAGAAGCTTGTCAAAATAGCTTACTGATGTTCCCACTCTTTCAAAATTTGTTTGATGCTACACAAAACAGCAAAATATTGTGAAAGACACGATTACAAATAATTTCTTTGCAAGAATATGCATTTCTTATCAAGCAAACTTAACTTTTGAGAGGAGGAACAAGAATCTGTACAACAACTGGTCAGTTAGGTTTCTAATTTTCTTTTGTAAATTTCAGTATTTCATAGTCCTCTCTTTATAGTCCAAAGGTACTTAGATTCTTCCCAGATCTCCCAAACTAGTATTTAGTAGATCAGCAATAATATGTAGCATAAGAGAGTATGGTCTCACATATTTATTTTAATTAACCTATTTTTTTTAAAAAAAGTAATTGTCCACTCCTCTTTTCCTATTGCATTTTGTCTTCTTTCTTACACCAGGTGATTTATACTTTGGTTATCTGATCAGGTCTGACTTTGTGTTGAAAGAATGAAGGTTAACAGCATCTTCTCTCTGTGTTTTTTGTATCCTCTGTTATCAACTTTTATCTATCAATGGATAACACATTGACTTGTGACTAATAAAACATTTAATGTGGAATTGTTGGTTCTTTTATAAATAACATATCGTCTTGTTGTTTGGGATGTATGAATTTTGAATGTTAATGAAAAAGAATTGTCTGAAGATGTGAGAAAATGACTTGAGAAGAAAACTATGAGAGGCTCTGTTGTCTTGCAGAGGTAGAAGAATAGATCTTGAAAAACAATTTGGATTTCACATAAGGAACCATAGTTTTCCAGCTGGTGTGGAAACATTCTTCTCGAGTAGTCAAAGACAAAAACATTTTGCCAAAGGGATCAGGGCAAATGCATTATGTATTGAAAGAATGGGATGAAATGATGGGTAATGTGAGTAGATGGCTAAATCCAAAGGTAAGATGTCTCTTAATCCTTGCTTAGTGTCAGCCCAGACTGCTGTCTGCACAGGCTCTCAGGAATCTTTCTTACTTTTCCAGTCTGCCTAAACCTCCACTTTTATTCATGGGACCTGAATCATGTCACCCACCTGATGACCAACCATATGCTCTTTTCTCTGCCCTTTAGTTTCATTTTTAATCAAATTATGAAGTATAAATAAGTACAAATTTAAAGCTGACATTAAAAAGTACCTTAGAGATCAACCAGTTCTTATTTTATGGATAAGAAAATGGGAATACAGAGGGTCAAAAGATTTTCCCAAGACCACCCAGCTGCAATTTTAGTATTTAACAGTTTTGTATAGTTTCATTACTTACTACTCATTAGAAACTACATACTCTTGCGGGATTAATATCCGTCCTGTGAAATATTATCTGTCCTTTATTAGCAAACACATTTTGAGATGTCAGTAGATGGGTTTAAGGGCCCAGAGTTGGATCATGGCAGAACAGGAACTAGAATAGCTCCAGATATTTTTATTGCATCACGTTTTTTCCTACACTCACTGCTTGACAAAAGCCGTGAGAAAATGCTGGGAGGGTCAGATTTACTACTGTTATTAGTATAAAGTGAGAGTAACTAAAATATTTTTAATGTAGTAATTACATGGCATTATTATATGCACTGCTCAATAAAAATATCAAGAATTTAAGTAGCTTGTATAATAGAAATATATTCAGCAGAAGTATGAAGAGTAGAATACAACTTGAATCAAAAGTATATCAAGCCCAGCCGGTGTGGCTCAGTGGTTGAGCATCGACCTATGCACCAAGAGGTCACCGGTTCGATTCTTTGCCAGGTCAAATGCCCAGGTTGTGGGCCTGATCCCCAGTGGGGGGCATGCAGGAGGTGGCCAATCAGTGCTCTCTCTCATTGATGTTTCTATCTCTCTCTTCCTCTCTCTCTCTCCAAAAAAATCAATAGAGAAAAAATATTTTTAAAAGTTATATCAAAATTTTTGCCTTTGCTGTTAATATTTGCTTTGTAAAGATTACTGACATTTAATAAACATTTATAAACTATTCAATAAAACAAGTATATCACTCAATTATATTACCCCAAATACCTATAAGGTCCTGTGTATCCCTCTCTCCCCAAATGCCAGAAGCTCTGTAGAGAACATAAGGATGAATAAAACACAGGGCTGCTCTTTATCACCTTGAGAGGAATAGACGGCGTACCAGTAATTGACGTAGAAGATAGCCCAGAATGGGGAGTGATTCAGTGGGAAGGGGTTGGTTGTAAGGAATCTCCCCTGCTTTTAGAAACTCAGTAGGTGTTCAAGAGACAGTAGTAATCCAGGTTTCTTCTGAGAGTCTGTTCAAGCTTATTGGAGAACTTCCAAGGGGTTGAGTGAGAGCATCGTATCAGCATCCCCTTAATTTTTGTTTTCCTTTGAAACAGGTTAAGAGAATCCCAGGTTACTACTTTTAAGACCTAAACTATATGTTTAAGTCTATTTGACTCTTATAGTGTATAAATTCGAGGGAAATTTTTCAAGTCAAATCCATGATAAATTGGCTTGACTTTAACCCCAGCTCTAAGGGTTAGCTCCAAATATTAGGGAAAATTTTATGTGCACATAAACTTACTTTTTTCTTCTCTTCATTCTTGGGTATGGCTCTTCTAAATAAGTCACTCCCAGTTAAAACCTGAAATTTCTATTGAATAAATTATAACTCAAAAACAAAACAAAGAGAATGACAAGATTATTTTCAGTCTACTTAGTTTTGCTCACCAAGCCTTGTCCAAACACCAGTTTATAAATCTGTATGAACTGATAAGAAACCATTGATGAAAGTACACATATCTGTTTATTAGGAAATAAACTGATAATATGCTGAGTCCTGTCTTGAATATGGGCCTTGATGTGTTTCTCACTGTATATTTGTGTGGTTCTTGAGGAAGAAAGGAGGAATAGAAAAGGAGGAAAAGAAAAGGATCAGATTCTTAGGTCACGGTGAAATTGCAATGCTCCTTTTAGTATGCTGATCAATTATAGATACCTGAAGCCACGTAAATGATATTATAGAAACATTAGTATGTTGAAAACCTTGGCAAAAAACTAAAGGTCCAGCCCTGGCCAGTTTAGCTCAGCAGTTAGAATGTCAGCCTGAGGACCAAAGAGTCTTGGGTTCGATTCTGATCAAGGGCCCTGGTTGTGTAGGAGGCACTGTTGCGCTCTCTCTCTCTCTCTCTCTCTCTCTCTCTCTCTCTCTTCTCCCCCCCCCACCTCCCTCCCTCCCTCCTACTCTATCTGATGATAAAGAGAAAAACATCCTCAGGGGAGGATTAAAAAACAACAACAAAAGCTAAAGGTCTATTCTGTGTTTGTTTGTTAGCTATTCCAAGGAAATAAATTATTTAATCTAACTCTGTCAGGCCACTTTCTCTTTTCTTCCACTCTTTGGCAAATAGATGGGTTCAAATAAATGTAACTAGTTGTTCTAAGCACTTTAAAGCAGATATTTAAAGTCTAAAAAAAGTCTTACAATTAGTGTATTAAAGAGCTGAGAACATTTTCTTAAAAAGGAATCATGATTGAATACATTTCTCATCAAAGTGAAGGATTAATAGCAGTGAATAAAAGTTTTCTACAAAGTTTTACACAATGTGCTACGAAAATTCATTTCCTTCTTCTTTTAGCTCTCTCTGATGTTTTGGCTCCTTGCCCTTTATACAGCCAACACATGTAGTTTTGTCAATTGGGAAAAGCCCAGTAGATCATTTTATATGTGAACTAATATTTGTGGGAAAGTGTGAGCTCTTTTATTGTCCCACAGGAAGAACACTCTATGATCACTTGTTCTTTTTTCCTTTTTTCAAAATGATGGCTCCTGCTAATTGTACACGATTTGCATTTATTGTTTCAGTGATTGGTAGAATCTCATCAGTGACCTAAAAATTTTCAGTATCATTGAAATACTTAAACATTCTCTGAGAAATTTAGAGAAGCTCACTGGACATTTTAAAGCCTTATAGATGGTCTCTCTGATTTACTAGCTTCAGATTATCTATTTTAATTATAAGCGACAAAAATTTAACAAATGGAAGAGACATTTAGCTAGAAAATTACTGAAGAAGTAGTAGTTCTTTCTATGCCTTTAAAAATATAACCAATTTATTCAAGCGTTTATAGATAAAATTCCTATGAAAAAGAAAATAATAATTCATCTCACTAAATGTGAAATTAAAAGCTTTCTTGCAGTGAGGGAAAAAAAACTTTCTTTCTGGTTAAAGATGGACCAATTTTAAATATCATCTTTTTTTTTTTTTTTTTAAGACTACTTCAGTGTTTCCAAAGAGTCTATTGTTTAATCTGCCAAGAAATTCTGTTCCTACATCAGTAGAAATTTTAAAACTCCAACACAACCATACTATTTCCTCAATAATGGCAAGGGAATTAACTCTAATGCAGTAAATTCTCAAGAAACCTCTATAATAAAAAGATGCCTCTCACTCCTATTATTTAATTGATCTTTTTGGAACAGTTCATTTGTACTCCAGAAAAAAAAAATTAAGTGGGTTATTAAGTTCTTTTAAATGTATGAAAACAATAGTGACTAATACCCAGATATCTTTTTATGAAAGGCTTTTGTGTTTGAACCTTCTAAATTCTAATCTCTAATAGGTGGTTCTAGGCTTACTATTATTACTATTTTAATCCTAAAACTTCCTTAGCAGAATTGAAATACATTTTATTTAAATTCCTTTTATTCACTTAAGATTGCATGAAATGGATTTTACTTGCACAATGAGAAATATGTTAAATTTCAAAGCATTACACTTTACTCTTCACTTCCTGTCTGCTCACTTAGAGAAAGCCACACTGTGTGGCAGAGAAAACACCAAGCGAGCAGGCAGGAGACACGTGTTCCAGCTATTTGACCTTGAATTAAACTTCAATTAACTTCTTTGTGCCTCAGGGTCCGTATCTGTTACATGAAGGAGTTCTCAGAGATTGAAAATCAGCAGTCCTAGCTAGATTCAGCATGAAGATATGTTTTGCATGACCCACATGATATAAAAAAAAATGAATGAAATTGTTGTATCAACTTACGCTCCTATCAGCAGGGCATGTGAGTCACAATTACTCTATCTCCTTACCAATGCAGGATATTGTCAACCTTTTTTATTCTAGATATTTTGATGTCTTAGTAGTCATATTTTGTCATGGATTTAATTGGAATTTTCCTGATGACTAGTAAAGTGAAGCGCCTTTTTACGTGTTTCTCAGCCATGGGGATAGCTCCTGTCGTAAGGAGCCTATTTGATTTTTTTTTTTTTCTTTTGGCCTACTTTCTTTTAAGTTGGATTATCTGGTTTTTGTTTTTATTATGTTTTATGTGTTAATGAGTTCTTTAGGTATTCTGGATATGAGTCTTTTGTTAAATAAGTGAACTCAAAGCATATTTGGCCATTATGTCTTGCTTTTCACTCTATTAAAGGTGACTTTTAATAAACTGAAATTCTTAATTTTAGTAAAGATCAATTTTTCAATCTTTCCCTTTGTAGTTAGTGGTGTATTTTAAAAAATTAAGGAAATATTTGCTTCCTATAAGGTTATTAAATTATGTTCCTTTTTTATCTTCTAGAAGCTTTACTTATAAACTACCTGGATTGATTTAGTGGATACTCCTTAATACATACTATGTATGATTCAGGTAATTCGGTTTCAATATATATACTCAACAGAAGTGTACATTTGTACACCAAATAAGATGCGTAAGAATGTTTACAGCAGTACTATTCATAATGGCCAAAAATTGAAAGCACTTATTTCTTAGTTATAAAACAGATTGTGATATATTTGTACAATGGGATAGTAAACAGCAAGGAAAAAAATTAACTTCTGTTATCGGTGGGGAGCTCTCCTCATCCCCAGTGGTAGCTGGTAGGAGTGGGCTTCTTATGATGTCACAAGAAAAAGGATTTCCTGAGACTAGCACAGGAGGATGAGATATAGTAGAAAGCTTTATTTCTATGGAATTAAATTCCTGTTTCCAAGGTCCCATTTCCCTCTGGCCCGCCATGGAATCAGTGTGGCTGTGACCGCAGCCCAACTAGGATTAAAGCATTACCTGGAGTGTTTGGTCCATGTTGGAACAGTGTCCAGTCCAGTACCAGCCTAGCTTCGTTCGTGTTTCCAGCTTCAGTGCATCAGTCCATTGCATGTGGTGTCCTTATGGCCACATGGCTAAGGAGGGAACACGGGCAGAAACAAAGCCAAAGGAACCAGAGAGCCAAGAGCCAAGACAGCGAGAATTCCTTTGTCTAGGAGATTATGTATTCTCAGATTTTTATGGGTTTGTATTGGCCCTGCCCCCTCTAGCCAATGATCTCTGTTCCCAGGTTTGATTGACAGGCACCTTCCCTACTTCACCCCAACTCACTGTGCATGTGTCCATCTTCCTCTTTTTCCAATTCCACCCCGCAGTGATCTGTGGGAAATGGACCAGTGGTTCCCTGGGGAGTGTAAAGTTGCAGCTTTCTGGTGAAGCTGCCCAAATGGCCATGCTTATTATAAATGCCTGGCCTCTCTTTTGCTCCTTTCCTATTAATGACCAGCTAATTGCAATGGTATCACTACTGCTACATGCATCAACGTGGGTGAACCTTATAGCTATAAGGTGAAAAAAGCCACGCACAAAAGAGTGAATGCTGTGTGATTTTATGTATGTAAAATTCGAAATTAAGCAAAACATTAGGATGATAATTACTGAATAGTGGTTACCTTGTGGAGAAGTGAAGGTTAGTGCTAAGGGAAAACAATAAGAAGAGATCTGTGTGGCTGATAAATGTTCAATGTCTAAATCTAGGTAGTGTGTACTGTACATTTGGAAAAAATTCATCACATTGTACATGTAAGAGCTGCTCTTTCAATCATTATTAAGTATTAAAGAAGGAAAATACTTTCTGGGGCTAATATTTTAGGCATATGTAAAGATTAGAGTATCATTAAAATATGGAATAGAGCTAAGATTTAAGTTCAGAGTGAAGTCATCTTTATTAATCTATGTCTGCCTTCCCAGAAGGCTTCCAGCCAGTCTCTCTTCTAATTTTCTGCACAATAAAAGCAGATTAATCTCGAAAAAGGCCCACTTTTGAGCTTATTGCCTGCCTATTTAGAAATCTTTAATTATTCCCCTCTACCTAGATGATAAACAACAAGTCTTAAACATTTAAAGTATCTGTAACATGATGCTGGATGTGTGTGGGAATTAACCAATATATACTGGAAACCAGTTATAGATCAGGTGCATTAAACTACTTGCTTTAGTGAATTTAGTCCTTACATCAAACCTATAAGTTAAATAACATTATGCCATCTTTAACGTGTTCTAGCTGGAAGCTGCTGAGTTTCTACAGTCTGACATTGCTCAGTTAATGGGAGCAGCAACAGGATAAAAATATGCATCAATGTGCCAGGCCGATGTGGCTCAGTGGTTGAGCATCGACCCATGCACCAAGGGGTCGCCGGTTCGATTCCTGGTCAGGGCACATGCCCAGGTTGTGGGCCCGATCCCCAATGGGGGGCATGCAGGAGGTAGCCAATTGATGTTCTCTCTCATCGATGTTTCCATCTCTTTCTCCCTCTCCCTTCCTCTCTCTCTAAAATCAATGAAGAAAAAACAATTAAAAAAATATTCGTCAATGTGACTCCAATGCAAATACTATTTTCATGACATCATGTTGTTCCTAGTGTCACACGCAAGTTCCCAATCTATTCAAGTTCTCACCTTCTTAAACTCTCCATTCCAAACTAACGTAGTTCAAAATCTGGCTCCCTCAATCAATCTTGCACTTTCTGATCTAATTTTTCCAAATCCTGATTCCCCCAAAATTGTGGAATATTTTTTAACATTTTCTGACTACAAATATGATATTCATTCTTTCAGATTACTTTTAAAATCTACTTTCATTTTAAAATTTTGATTAACCACCACAGTCTTTTTCTCCTCTGCCACCTTAACTGTAATTAGGGTTGGTTACAAATAACTTATTGTGTATAGCATTTGTGATATTTCTTCTAGGTCGCCTTGAAATGTTATTTAGATGTAGGTTTTTGACTTGATGTTTGTCGTATTTTTATAATTATGTTGAAAGCTCCAGAGTACAGAGAAAAGGTTAATACTTTTTCATCTCTTCCCCCAGAAGTGTTTAAAAATAGCAGAGATTGAAGTAAAGTCTAGAAAGAGTACTGTATTAATTGGAGTTTTATACGTGTAGGGTAAAAATAAATTTTGTGGAGGTCAGTTTTACATAACTACAATGATCCTCTCTATCTGGATAGATAGATCCATGGAATATACATGATAAATAAATCAACACCATAGAGCTTTTTCTAATTTATTAAAAAACAATTCTTCCTTGTCTTCTATTTGCTCTCTCCCATGTACTACCACCTGTCTTTGATGCCCACCACTATGCTTATAGAAGTCGCTCTTTTCAAGATCGATAGCAAATACCACATTGGCCTCATTGCCGGCTTGGCCCCTCAGTAGTTTTCACCACATTTGACTATACTTCCCTTCGGAACACTATTCTCTACATTTCTGCTGGAAACACTCCTGACGTGTCTCCCACTTCTGACTACTCCATCACAGTCTCCTTCCCTTGTTCTTTCTTCTCTAAACTCCTGATGTCAGAGCTTATTCAATCATTTATTCATTCTTTCACTCGAAAACCCTGATTGGACATCTCCAGTGTGCCAGTCATAGAAGCACTGGAGACACGACAAGGAACAATAGTTTCACTGTCCTGCTCTTATGAAGTTTTGACAGAGGGATACAGTAATCAAATAATAGAATACGATGGATAAATGTTGAGATATATTGTGGAGAAAAATAAAACAGAGTAGGGAGGACGGAGTAGATTAGCGCTTGTGGTTCCAGAATTGGCTACATAATTTCTGGGGCCCAGTGCAAAATAAAAATTCAGAGCCCCTTGTTTAAATATTGTTAAGAATTGTAAGACAGCAGCAGCAATGTCAATGAAGCAGTGGGTCTTTTTTAGGTTAGGGCCCTGCACAACTAAATAGGTCACAGGCCTATAGAGAGGGGCCTTGGGTTTTGCAGAAATCATCACTGTGGTAATATTTGAGTGGAAACTAGAAGGAGGCAAAAAGTTGAGGCACACACGTGAACAGGGGAGCAGTGTTCCAGACAGGACAGTAAGCACAAAGGCAGTCAGGCAGGAGGCCATCTGGCGGAGATAAGCAACGGTAAGGTGAGCACTATGGCTGGCTGAGACCGAAGGAGAGTAAGTCCAAGATCTAACTGTTGGCCAGATCAGGCAGGTTCTCACTGGTCAGTGTCAATACCTGAGGAGGGTTTAGAGCACGTCTAACTTAAATTTCCTCGGGTCATCTTGCTCCTATGTTTCAAAATAGATTGTAGGAGGCAAGAGATATAGTGGCTTCGAATAGGCAAGGTGAGAGATGACTGGGGCAGCAAAGATTAGGTGGGAAAAGTGTTTGGATTTGGCATATATTTTTAAGAACCTTGGTTTTTGGTTCTAGGACTTTTCTTCTCTATCTCTTTGTGATATTACCCCATTCTCATGGCCTTAGATTATATTTTAAAAGAGCTGATGTTTCTCCTGTAGATCTCTAGTGCAAGTCAGACATGTCAAGTCCTACCTGACACCTTCATTTAGATTTCTCATAGACATTTCAAATGTATCATGTCCAGTAAATAATGTGATCAGTGATTTTCTCTCTCAAATTTGTTTCTTCTCAGTCTTCTCCTTATCAGAACATGGCATCACTATTTACTTAGTTGTTCAAGCTAGAAACCTTGATTTTTTTCTTCCTTAATCCCACACGTTAATTATCCTAATTGCTCAAACAGAGAGCTTAAATTCATCTACCACTCCATCCATCTCTACTGCCATTTTGCTTACCCTAGCCCTAGGTTCCTCCTGTACTATAATAACCTCTTAACTGTTCCCTGCACTTCTACTCATGCTGTTTGCAGCAGCTCAAGTATTCACTTTAAGATTCAAATAAGATTGTATCCTTCTCTACAGAGCCCTTCAATAGTTTTTCATTGTATTTTGAGTATAAGAAAACTGCTTGCTGTGTTCTATAAGGTCCTGCATGATCTGGTGTTTTCCAAGCTGTCCTATTTTATCTCATGCTCATCTCCATCAACTCACTCACTCTCCAATGTCAGCAGTGCTCTTTTGAATGAAGAACTAGGGAAAATATTGTACCAAACATTTCTAGGTTGTCCATATATTGAATAGCACAGTATTATACTTAGGGAAATCATTTTTAACTTGTTTCGCATAATTCTTTCTTTCCATTTGGGTTCTTAGATACACAAGAATACTGAAGGGGAATTTTTGAAGTAAAACTTGGATAACGTTAATATTGGTTTTTCTCACAAGAGAACACAACTGCCTTCTGAGCTACCATCTTTACCTCCATCTCTATTAATATATACATTAAAACATTGGAAGGAAACACAGGACAATAAAACAATGTTAAATTAAAGTCACATATTTGGTTGTTTCTCACCATACCTATTAATACCTTATTAGGTGGTGACTGTGCTTTGTGGACTTTTCATGTCAATAGGGGTCTTGAAAGGAACCAATATATTCAATACGTGGATATGCCCAGTCTCTACTTCTCGGTGATCCTAAAAGATCCATTAGCAAACTGGGATGATTAGATAGAAAGAATTCACTTGTGGACCAGGATTGAAAACTTCCAGGAAAGTTTTATCTTATGACAGTCAGCAAACTTTTACCCTACCCATAATACCAAAAGAATTTGAGAATTTAAGCAAGCATATAAAGGTAATATTGTTTAGTAAGTAGGATGTAAGACAGAGAAGCATCTAACCCAGTCTTGGGTAGGTATCCTAAGGTCAAGAAAGTCTCTGTAATGAGATAATAAATAATCAAATAAGTGTGAAGAAAAAGAAAGTGGAGAAGAAGAAGCAGGTCTTGTCAAATAGTGAAAATAAACATGATAGATGTCCCTTGGGTTGAGAGACAATGGCACATTTGGGAAAGTGCATTTTCACTGGCAGGTGAGAACGTGGTGATATTACAAGATGAAAAGAGCTTCCAAAATATAAGGTCTCAAGATCAAGCGATCTACTCCATATCCAAACCTTTTCCTTTTGGTGTGGGCCAAAGGCACCTTCTTAAGGATACTTCTGTCCCGGCTTTCTCAGAATGAGTGTGTTCTGAGAAGCACTCTTATCTCCAGCTGCCCACTTTGGAGAGGGGGTAAATATTCAAGCTACAACAGTGTCTGCAGGTCTTTATTGTTTTCCTATAACTCTACTCTGATAGTTTAAATATTTCTTTCTACAGTGTCTTTATTCAAATACTAACAAGTCAGAACATACACTAAAAAGGATACTTTACTGTTGCAAAGTCTGTAATAATAAGATTACACATTTCAACACATACATATGATACGTTCCAAAAAGTATTTCAATCCATCTTCATTAAAGAGTCACATGAGAACAAAAATGAAATTTGGACTCTGTCTCCTTTTAGGTTTCTCATGTTTTTTTGGAAAGTATGCTGTACTTTCATTGAAAATTATCCTTTGATCTTCCATGAGTATAGATATTCTACACCTCATTTATACCTAAGACAATGCAACATGTTTGTTTTGTCATTAATACTAATTCCACTTGGACTTCTTTGAACTGTCGCCAACAGGTAATTCAACTTAAGTCTTTTCTAGACAGTCTTTTCTTTTCTTTGTTGGATGATGAAATTTCTCTGGTGTTAACACCTAAAAAGACTATCTCCTTTCCCTTTCCCCCTCTGATTATAGGATATATTGCTAGACTGCATCCAAAAAACCAACTTAGCATTTGAACTGAGGAAGAACATATTAATTTAAGCAGCTTCTGACCTTTCTTAAAAAGTTCAAAAGACAATCAAAAAGTTTAAAAAAAAACATCTAGGATAAAAAAATAATAATGTTTGTTAGCAAATAGTTCATGGGTATGATCCTGCATATGTCTTTTTCTTCATTTCTTATTTAGTATTGTTGTGCTGTAAGCATACTGAAAACTTCCAATATAAAATAACTTACAAATGAATTGTGATCTTTGTTAAAATATTGATGATTTGGCAAAAATGTACACCAGTGAACTTGAGTAAGTATGGTTTTAGATTTCTCTGAACCAATCCTATTTACCAAAATAAAATTTTAATTAATTTGAAAATTAAATTTATTCCTAAAATATTCCAGGCAATATATATTTGTGCAAACACCTGGCAAATCTGTAGATATCACATCTGGTAAGTGCTGATGAGATTCATTAGACCAAATCCTCTAAGCATGCATGTTTGCCAAACCTTTGATATAACAAGCACTTATTCCGATGGCAGCCATTCATTCTTTGTGGGTTCCTAAGTGTTTCCTTGTAGCAGTGGATTGCATTTCCGCTGGCACGTTTGCAACATTGGCAACCAGGCCACTGTGTACTTGAATACATATGCAGAGAGATTGCTATCAATCCACAACAGCAGAACGGGAGTTACAGTTTACAGAAGGTTGTTGAGCTAAAAGTCAACAGAAGACTCTGGCTTTAGAGAAAGAATTCTAACAAGGGAAGGAAGTACATGTACATTACTGAAGGGCCACTTCTTGAGTATTTGATTACAGACGAAAATAGGCTTACTTAAAAGGTATTTTATAAGAGGGGAGATAGGAGTCAGACAGTCTGATAACAGGAAAACTTCTGCTTTCTACTTTGGGGTCACCCTATATGCAACTGGAAAATGTTCCACATTTTTCTTCAAGTGGACATGTAAACAAATGGTTATCATGGAAGCTATTTGCAGATATGACTTAGGTGCTAGGCAAAAGGGCTGACAAGGAAATGATTTGCTTTAAAGTAATCCTAAACAACGAAAACAAGCTGCCCATTGTTAAATTGTCTGTCTTTCTCAGGGTATGTTTTGAAGAGGTTGAGTCTTTATGACTAAAGTAATGGATACTATTTGTAAGAATGGTGTAATGAAATCTGTAGCAGATGGGAACAAAGAATATTAAATATATCATATATATCATATATATATATTCCACTGCTAAACTTTAATAAAAAATACTTCTATCACTAGCCAGATGATAAAAATAATCAAGCTTTAGACTATATACCACCAGTGATAAAGTTTGACCCAGTCACTTTTTATTTCAGAATATATTCTAAAAGAGCATAAAACCAATTTGCCTCTATTCTTGTAAGAAATGTCACTTTGTGTACACTCTCCAAATAATATCAAAAAAACAAAAACAAAACAACGCTTTTTGGCCTCTATGTGGTTTAGTTACTTAGAAGAGTCATTACAAAAGCATTTGTAATACTAGTATACATATATGCATGCTTATTTGTTTGAATATAATAACTATGGTTATTTTAAAGTTAAAGGATGAGGAGATTTTATGTATGGCACAATACTGAATTTTAATAAGTTAATAATGTCTATTGTCACTAGATGCGAAATAGCTAGTTAAATAAGATTTGGCTTGATACATGAAAAATATAATGTCATCATTAATTATCTTGGACTCACTAGGGATATTTTGCTTATATTCAATGTCAAAATAACCAGTCATGTAAGTCAAACAGCTGTCAATTTAGTAAAAATGACCATCAAATTTAATGTTTGCCCCAAATTATCTAGCAAATTAAATAAAAACACAACTAAATACAATTCCCTTACATATTGATGATGTAGAGATCAAAACCCACACAAATTAATACAAGAAGCATATACTTTGCTGCTTTGCTGAAAATCGTACCCATCTCTTAAGCATCTGAAAATATTATAGAATGCTACTCAGAGATTTTTAAGCACCATAAGATGATGAGACTATTTCATTAGTTACAAAGTCAAAGAAAGACTTACACAAATATCAAAATTGTGTTTGGTGGAAAATTCTATTTAATGAAACATAGATGGTGCTCATTATTTGTTAATAACTTAGAACCATTTCAAATTTTTATCTCAGTTTTCAAGTGAATCTCATTCTAGAACACATTTACAGAAAAAAATATATAACAAATTGTTTTTGACCTGGGATTCTAATAGTATGTACTAGAGTTTGTCAAAAAGAGTAAAAATTCTGAGAGAAATGTGATTTGGGTGTGAGAGGGTCATATCTAGTTTCTTGAAATTAGCTAGGATTCTAATCAAACAATTTGTCTCCATTCATTCATATATATATATATATATATATTAATGAATATATATATGAATATATATATATATATATATGAATATATATATATATATTTTTTTTTTTCAACATTTAATTCATTGACCAAAAATTATTTTTGGTTTCTGTCTTAAAGTATTCTACATTCCCTGCACTACAAAATAAAATTAGTTGTCAGGTGGTAAGGAATTTGGAGTACCTCTGACTTCAAGAGGTCTTCTAATCCTTTAATTAAAAGGCACACATTGCTGGAAGCTGCACTACCCTTTGATAGAGTACCTGTGCCATGGGGCCGTGGCTTCCTTATTCTTGCTGCTTCTATTGAATACAGTGAGTGTTCTATTATATAATAATTCATTCTCTAGCTCCTCTCAGAAGATAAATTTACTGACAATTCTTCCAGGAAAATTAAGGCTGATTTGAACTAAATCAAATTTTTACTTTCATAACTATCTTTTCTTCAAAATCCATTTTGTCCCTTCATTCTCTTCCAGTTTCAGATGAAGAAGTCTTTAATTTTCCTTTAAAAGCTTATACCTCGACCTGAATTTTGACTTAGTGTTCTCTGTTTCACGAGTTAACCCCTATCTTTCCAATTTTAAACACTTCACTCTATATTTGCTACTTGCTACAACATAAATAATTTTAGGGTTTTTTTTTTTTATTACCTCAAATAGCAACATTAAGCAAAATAATAACCATCACCATGAGCAGCAAAAAAAGCAAGGACAACAAATTTCTGATCCTTACCCTGACTTTTAATCTGACCCTCTGTCCATGGTCTAACCAATCTCCAAATATCCATTTTCTCATTGTCTGGGCAATCTTAAACCTATTAAAATCTGCCTTCTCTCTCTTTGACTTCACAAAGACTGCTTTGCTGCAGTTAACCCAAAGGATCAGTCCATTTTGCATGCCTTTTCTGAGCACACTCATCTAGTTCCTTAACTTTTAATTAAAAATTCCAAAATTTTAATCCCCAGAGCCAGATCTATATATCCAACTGTTTGTGGATATCTCTATGTTCCACGTGTGCCTCAAAATAATACATACATAAGACTGAACTCATCATATTTTGCCCCAAACCTGCTCCTCTCTCTAGATTCTCTACCTGGTTCAATAGCCCCACTTTTTACCCAGTAATCCACTCAGAAAACTGAGCCTCAAACTAGATGATTTATTTTCTTGTACACTCTACATCCAATTAGCCTTCAACTCTGGAAGCTACGCCATTCTTAGCATGCTCAATACCACATCTTTCTCATCAGTCCTCTGCACTCATCTTCCTAAAAAATGTCATGTTTCATCAGCTACTCCTTACTCGAAACCATCTAGTAACTATACCACCTACCAGGAAAAGCACACAAAGGATACTGTTCATGATGTATCACCTGCTGGTCTGCAACTGTGTAGAACAGCACAATATTCTCTCTGTCTTTAAGGCCCTGCACCCAGTACACTCATCCACATTTGGTATGCTGAGTACAGCTCATTTTAATGCCCAGCTCAAAAACCATCAGGATTACAAGGTTCAGCAGAAAGTAATCCCTGAATGAAATAGACCCAAGTTTTAAACATGGTTTTGCATTTTAATAGTTGTTGTATTTAGTCAAGTTTTTAAAAAGCTTATGAATCTGTTTCTTCATCTCCAAATGAATCAATTAATACTTCTAGAATTGTAAATGGATACTATGTATAAAATACTCAGCAAGGTATCTGATGTCATTAAACAAATGCTAGTTCTCACTTAATGTTCTTTCCTATTCATAATCTCTCCCTAGACACAGATTCCGCTCTCAGCACTTCTTGTGTGACCTAGTCCAAGTTACTTAACCTTTCTTCACTTCGGTTTCCTCACCTGTAAAAGTGGATTGTAAATGAACCTGCCTCAGAGAGGAGCTTTGAGAATTACATGACTTAATAAAAGAAAAGCTGGTAGGCTTGTGCCTAGTGTGTAAAGTCCTGTGGAAGAATTGCCTATCTTCTTATAATAGTATGGAACTAACCTATTTTTGCTTTTAATTGTAGTTACTTATGCTTTTTTTTTTTTTTAACCATTACTAGCCTGCAGTTATGTAATACAGAAGAAATCAGTTTGATGAATGTATCTGAAGCATTCTAAGAGGATAGTTAATATGGATTAGTAATAATTATCATTCCTTCTTAGTGTTTTTTCTTTTTCTTCTTCTTCTTCCTTTTGAAATTATTGCTACAAAGAAATAGAGTTGAGCCAACAGGGGAAAAGGTACATAGAGCAATGTTGGAGAAAAGCAGGATCCTGCTGACACCAAAGGAACATTACCTCTTTCATGATCAATTGAGGTGGTCAGGGACCCTAGTCGGAGTAAGAGCACAGGATAAAACTCTCAGGGAAGCTTTGAAGATCAAATTAGTTTAGAAAGGAAGAAGAAAAAGCTCTCATCAAACTTAAGAGGAATAAGGTTTAAGATGAATAAAGTTAAAATGATAGAGAAATTGTGTGTGTGTGTGTGTGTGTGTGTGTGTGTGTGTGTGTGTGTACAGATTGCCCAATCTAACCAGGGTCTTCAGACTTGTTCTGAAGTTTCTCTCCTGAGAAACAAATGTTCAGATACTGGTATGCATTATACACAAGATTCTGCATTGTAGTAGTTGGTACCTAGCTAAAGTATCTAAACTAATTATCACTATCAGTTTACCCAACTACATAAATGAAACCTCAAAGTTGTAAGTAAATATATTCTAAATGGTGAAACATATCATACATAGCCACTTATCAATGTGATTTTTAACTCTTGTCCTGCTTATGTTTGTTTGCCTTTGCTAAAAAAAGTATTGAGGATGCTTATACAGGTCTGTGGCAGAGTAACTGTGGCCTGCTACTACTGATGTGGGAGAGACATAAGCCATGTAGCTGTATCCTTTCTCCTGGTAGAAAGATAACTACTTGTTCTTGTTTATGCTCACAGAAATAAATGTTCCTAGGAAGAAAACTCCCATAGAGCTTATAGTCTAAGTTAGCATAACTTCAAAATTATTTTTGACATTATTAAATACCACCAGTTCCTAATTGCTGAAATAGACACGTGCCCACACAATGGATAGTAGGCTGCTGTGAAAGGTTCAATAGAGAAAAATCCTACTGAGAGAAGTTTAGCAGAGAATTTACTAGTTCAGTTCCTGGAAGGCTTCCAACTGTTTAAAGGAGTCACAAGCACACATCAAGATTTAATAGGATATATACTACAAATTTAGCTGTCAGATAAAATCTAGCTAGTACATACCCCTAACTTCTTAATCTGTGGATAAGATTTTGACATTGAAAATGAAATGTAAAATTAACTTTTCAGGAAATATCTCTTTAATATCATGGTTGATTAAAAGAATAAGGTTTGCAAAGGTTATCAACTAAAATCTAAACAAATTCTTTTGTAGTTTTTGGTACATTAACTAATCCTCAGGAAATAAAATTTAACAGAGTTTGCTCAGGCACAGAATATGTTGGTGGAAGTTCTAGTGTATTCAATATTGGAGTAATTCTGATAATGCTTGCTGAGAACAAAGAGCAGGTGTATACAGATGGAGAGCTTCTTTTATAGACTTTTAAGCTGAAGGGAGGATCTATTTCTAGGACTTCCACACCAAGTTACCAAGGACCAGGGAACTCATAACCCAAATAGAGCTATTGTTCCACTGTATAGGAGGAATGAAATTCTTAAGAAAGCAGTACCTTGTTTAGGCCAAGTTTCTCACTGGACTTAGTTGAAACATGAAACACAAAGATTTTGCTGTAGAATCCATTGCAATGCACTGACATTTTATCACCTACTATGTACAAAGCAAATGATGCAATAACAAACAAGCAGATTCCCAGCTGTCAAGCCTTTTGACTCGTATATATAATTTCTATTTATAGTAGAAAAGAAAAGAAAATCAGAAATAAGTCATCCTTTTGGGATGCATCCTCTACATTACAAGACATTTTGCAGAAAACAAAGCTTGCCTAGTAAATGTTCATGGTTTGGCCATTGGTCAATCTAAACAACTCTAAACTAAAAAGTAAGAAGTCAGAGATGGGAAGCACATGGAAAATCAGAACACATGTAATGAACTAGGAAATCATTCAAAGAGTTGTTTGTTTTGTGAAAATAGCAGAACTGAAGAGAAGTAATACACTAATATTTCTGGTTTTGAACTTCTGCGTGTAAGACAGGGTATTGAGCACAGCAAAGATAGACCACAATAAAACTTACCTCCTGGTATTTATGCCCTTGTATTGTCCCACCCCTTGAATCTAAACTGGGTTTGTTATTAGCTTTAACCAATAGATATGGAGGCAGTAACACTGTGTCAGTTCTAGGTCATGCTCTAGATAGCTTTCTAGGTCATGCTGTAGGCCAAAGCCCAACAGCTTTCACCTTTGTACTTTCGGGAGCCCTGAGACACCACATAAGGAGTTAAGCTACCCTGCTTGAGACATTTTGTAATAACAACATGTTGAGATAGAGAGGCCCAGCCACTGAAGCATCCCAGACAAATGCTCAGATGACTTCATCCTCAGCTGACATCTGAATGCAACCCCAGAGGGTCCCAAGTAGAACAGCAGAGAACTGCCTAGGTGAACTAGTCAACCCACAGAGATAACGATGTTATTGGTTTAATTTACTAAGTTTTAGAGTTGTATCTTTTCCAGCAATATATAACTCTAACAATAGCATTTAATTGTAATAAATAGAGGCAGAAAAGTGACATGCTAATTAGATATAATTTCTATCCATACATTCTAATTCTAATGAACTACTTCCAAATGGTACTGAAGCTAGTTTACTAAGAAAATGCATATAAACATAAAGCAATGCATCTTTAGAAGGACCCACCCCCAACCAAAAAAGAAATATGTATTTATTTTTATTTGTTTTTTTTTAAGGTTTGGACCATATAGTCTTAAGATAACCCATAACAAACTCAAAATAAAGATGCATTAAAAGCTGACCTGTTTTGATGAAGCAAAGCGATTTTGTAGCTGCCCATACATCCACTCTTCTCTCTCCACAGAACCACTAAGATGCCACAGAATGCAAATTAAAAACATGGATTTGGAGAATAGAAATAAATATTTACACTGGGAAGTTGGGTTTAACTCATTTAAACTCGAAATTACACAACAAATACTGGTTACTAGAATCTCCTTCCCCTCTGAAAGAGAGGAAACACAGCATGTTACAAACCATTGGCTGATGAAAAGAAGATTCTAACTTGTCTGGAGGAACACAATTAAGCTGGATTGAATTATTTAATGATGGGAGAATTTTGTAACTTACATCATTTTGAAAATGCCGTATGTTAGTCTGGTCTAACTTGGTAATTAAAAGTGATTTTTATTGAGAATAAATAAGGTATGTCAGTAGCCATAAGCCAAATCTTTCTCGTATCTTACTAATACACTATAAAGAACAATAGAATAACAAATAAAATCACAGGAATGCCTTCTGTATAATCAGAAGGCAAAAATCCAACGAAGACTTCAAATTACTTAAGTTAAAAAGAATTCCAGTAGAGGTAATTCTTGAGCCCCTGTTGTAAACCCTTACAGATTGCTAACATGGCGTATGCAAGTTGTGTGGGAGAGAGAAGACATTGAACAAGATCACCTCCAAAAGAACATCTACCTTAAGTGTGAAAATACTTAAAGAGAGTCCTGGTAAATCAGAGCTCTGAGTAAATTGAACAGACTTAACAATTCCTTGGGATTCAATAAGTTCGTTTTGATAAGACAATATTTCTCATAACGGCAAAATTGAAGGAACAGGCAATTTTTGGAGACATTAATAATATGAGAAAAAATTAATATATTCTTGATTCAAAAGTTAACTTAAGGCCCTGGCCGGGTAGCTCAGTTGGTTAGAGCATCATCTCGATATGCCAAGGTTGCTGGTTCAATCCCTGGGTAAGAGCACGTACAAGAATCAACCAATGAATGCGTAAGTGGAACAAAATTGATGTCTCTCTCTCTAAAATTGATAAATAAATGTTTTTAAAAAAGTTAACTACAAAACAAACTGATGAACAAAATAGACCCAGAAACATAGAAATAGGGTACAGACTGACAAACCTCATAAGGAGGGGTGGGGGGAGGGAAGAGATAAACCACAGAACTTATATGCATGTATGTGTAACCAATGAACATAGACAACAATGCTGGGGATGGGGCGGCAGGGGGGGGGTATGAGGAGGAAGGTGTCAATGGAGGAAAAAAGAGAAACATCTGTAACAAAAATAAATTAATAAAAAAATAAAAAAGATGGACAGGAATAAAACAGGATATACTGCTTTGAAAAAAAAAAATAACTAGAAAAACAACCCTTGTTTGGCACTGGATGACTCAGCATCATAAAGTTGTCACATCCCCTTAATTTACAAATTTAACACTATTTTAATTAATAAAAGAAAACTAGATTCTTATGGAACTAGGCTAGTTGATACTAAAGTTCATATGAAAGATAAGTATTCAAAGACAGCTAGGAAAACAGAAGAAATCGAAAACTATGCGGGCAGACTGGTTCTAGTAGACATTAGAACACACTGCGAAGTCCCCACAGTTGAGACAATGTCCCTAGTGATACGTAAATGGTGACACAGTTTAGCAGAATAGAAAAAAAGTGCAAAAATAGAGCCAAGTACATAGAGAAATTTTGAGTGATTGAAATTTTGAAATGATTAAGGTGCCCTCTAAAATCACTAAAGGAAAAAAAAATGTGCTGTTGAATAAATGGTACTTGGATAACTGAACTGCTTTTGGAAAAAAATATGAAATCAGATGCAAACCTTACAACATACAAAAAATAAACAAACAAACTGCAAATACTCAGATATTTAAACATAAAATAATTAAACCATCCAAGCATTAATGAAAAGGTTGAAGTCCTTTATAACCTGGAACAAAGAAAACCTTTCTAACTATAACTAAAAATTCAAATACAATAAAACACTGATATATTTAATACTAAATACACACTTCTGCATTGTAAATACAAATAAAAACAAAGCAAAACAAAAAAACAAACAAACTAAATAAGCAAAGTCAAACTGAAAGACAAATAACAGAGAAAATATTTGCATCATATATGCAAATATTGAGATAATATGAATATTATATAAAAACAAAATAAAATAAAAACTTGATATAAAATAGATAAAATATGAATAAATCACAAAATGATAGAAAAAATAGTCTTTAAGTTTATGAAAACACAACTATCCTGTGATAAATATCTCCTCTAGCAGATTGACAAAATATTAAGAACCTGATAACACGTACATTTTGGCTGGGCTATGGGAAAATAGGCACTTTCATTGTCTGGTGGTGGAAAGAAAATTGTTGCAACCTTCATGGATGGAAATTTGGCAATATGTAATATACAATATGTGCATTTGTTTTTTAACCCAGAAAACTAAGTTCTAAGAGTTTGTCCTGAAATATTATATCTAACAACTCAAAAATATATGCAGACAGTTTATTTCAGCATTATTTAGAATTGCAGAATTTACAGAAAAACCTAAACACTCATATGTAAAATAGTGATTGAATAAGATGTAATAGAATGGAGTACTACGTAACTTTTTTAAAAAATGAAGAAAACAATTATGAACATATATATTATAGTTACCAGTATATATTAAGTAGAAAAGAGAAAAAGAAGGATCTATAATAAACAAATTTTACATAATAAAGGAGAAAATTTTATATATATATGATTTTTTAAAAAGACACAGGGAAGAGACGGTCAAGATGGCAGCGTAGGTAATCACGGTACTGCCTCCTCCCACAACCACATCACAATTACAACTAAACTACAGCACAATCATCATTCAGAGCCACCTGAAATCGAGCTGAATGGAAGTCCTACAACTACGAAATTAAAGAAGCAGCCACACCTAGGCTGGTAGGAGGGGCGGAGGCTCGACGGGCTGGTCCCACACCCACGTGTGGCAGATAAAAATCAGGAGGACATCTCGGCTGGGAAGGTCCTTCCTGAGCACTAAGGGGTCCTCGTCCCACACCAGGCACCCAGCTCAGGGTTCCAGAGCTAGGAAGAGAAGTCCCCATCACTTTCAGCTGGAAAAACCAGCGGGAACTGAGACTGAGGGAAGCTGAGGTTTCTAGAGCCCCAGGCAGCTCCTCTTAAAGGGCCCGTGCCCAGACTTACTGAGACTTGCTCCCTCTGAGTTCGGAGGGGAGGCAGCTTGAGGGGCACCAGAGAACAGGGAAGAACTGAGCTGTTTGGCCTCGGGATGAGGGCTGGAGGGGCAGCTTTCTCCTGGACAGATGTGCTGGTGGAGGCCTTTGTTCCTTTGGTGAGCCCTTCCCCCACATGGCAGGCAGACTGCTGCCATATCTGGGATTCCAGCAACCTGGCTCACATTGTTTGCCCTGCCCTGGTGATTCCCTGAGGCCCTGCCCCACCCAACTTTCCGGCCCACCCAAGCTGTTTCCAAAGGCTTTACCATAGCATTGGCCTGTCTTGGATCCTGCTTCAGAGTTTCCTAAAATCTCTCAAACAAGCAGCATCTGGTCTCAGCGAGCCCATACCTCTTGTTAAGTGGCCCCAGGCCTGGCACTAGAAGCAGCCAGCCTTGGTTCACAACTTGGCTTTTCCTGGACACCTCCAAGCCCAGCACAAGAAGCAGCCATCTGCAGATCACTGCAGATAGCTTATGTCAGGTGGCCCTGGATAGAACACAGGCAGTGGCTGACCTTGCCCCAGAGCCAGCACACCCAGTGGACAGCTTCGGACCACATCAAAACACCACACCCAACCAACTCCACAAGTGACACACTCAATGAGTGGACTCAGTGGGTACCAGTTCCCTGATGAAGTAAGTCTTGCTCTGTGTGGTGGGCCCCTACACAGCTGATTCTCCAAGGTAGTCAGAGGCCAGTGGCTAGTGGGCACAGCCAGTCCTTGCAGCTGATCAGCCTGAGTAAATCCCTCCCATTTACATGCCAACAGCAATCAAGACTCAAATACAACAGAAGGGTATACAGTCCATGCTAGGAACCACCTCGAGGGCCCAGCTGGGAGATCAGGGAGGCTGTGCCACTGGATCCTACAGGACACCAACAACAGCAGGCCACCCTACAAAGCCTAGGAGACATAGCAACTCTGCCTAATACATAGAAACAATCGCAGGGAAGCAACCAAAATGAGGAGACAAAGAAACATGTCCCAAATGAAAGAAAAGAACAAAACTCCAGGAAAAGAATTCAACAAAATGGAGATAAGCAATCAATCAGATGCAGAGTTCAAAACACTGGTTATAAGATTGCTCAAGGAACTTGGCCAGACATTCAGAGGACTTAGTGAGACCTTCAAGGAACTTAAGGAGACCTCTGAGGAACTTAGTGAGAACATCAACAACATAAAATAAGATCAGTCAGAAATTAAGGATGCACTAACTGAAATAAAGAATAATTTACAGGGAATCAATAGTAGAGTAGGTAAAGCCAAGAAGCAAACCATCGATTTGGAATATAAGGAAGCAAAAAACACCCAATCAGAACAGCAAAAAGAAAAAAGAATCCAAAAAAATGAGGATAGTGTAAGGAGCCTCTGGGACAACTTCAAGCGTGCCAACATTCGCATTATAAGGGTGCCTGAAGGAGAAGAGAGAGAGCAAGAAATTGAAAGCCTATTTGAAACAATAATGACAGAAAACTTCCCTAACTTGGTGAAGGAAACAGACATACAAGGCACAGAGGAAGCACAAGAGAGTCCCAAACAAGTTGAACCCAAAGAGGTCCACACCAAGACATATCATCATCAAAATGCCAAAAGTTAAATGCAAAGAGAGAATCTTAAAAGCAGCGAGAGAAGTAAGAATTGATGTTCACTTTTTTTTCCATATATGTATCCATTTGTTGAAAAGACTTTCTTTATAAGTTGCCCTAGCACTTTTATTGAAAACAATTTACCATGTAGGTATGAGTCTATTTCTGGACTTCCAGTTCTATTCCATTGATCTATGTATGCACTATTTACAAAACTATACTGTTGGTGAGAAACACTGAAATCACAAAATAAAACAAGAGAGATTATTCCATATATATTAATGAAAAATTATGTAAATTAATGTTCCAATTTAAGAAAGAAGAAAATTGTAGACAATTTTCTAATTTTTTAATTCAGCTATATCTTGTTTATAGGCAATATATTAAAAATATAAAGCTATAGAAGAATAAAAGTAGAAAAATAGAAATTTATATGCTAAGCAAATACTAAACCAAAGAAAAGTTTGCATAATTCCATTAACACCAAATAATTTGTTTATAAATTAAGAGTATTACTAGGAATAGGTCAATCTGTAAAGATAAATGGTTCAATACCCATGGAAGAGCATCAGTTCTAAAATTATATGCAATAATATAAGTTCAATGAATATAAAGTAAAAAATTATATAAACGCAATGAAAAATAGAAAAATCTACCAACATAATAAAATGTATTTAATACATACCTTCCATTAATTAATAAGTTAATCAGGTACCTTATAACAATCTAGCCCAAGTGGAAAGTACAAAAAGTGTTCCTAAGACCCATAAGTCAAAAGAAACTCCTCAAAAAATTCTCACTGTATATGCCACATCCAAAAATATCTGAATCCCTCCACCCTCATGAATATATCATCTCATTATTCTCTTACCAAAAAAATTTCAACCTTTTAATATACCTGAACAGACAAAGAAAATGATTGTTGTTGTTTTTTTTTAGTTAGCACCAAATGCTACAACAGAAAAACCTAATAAACCTCAGTTGGTTTAACAAAATTAAAGTTTATTTTTAATTCATGTTACAATCCAATTGAAAAGTTCTTTCTATATGTTGTTTAGAAATTCAGGCTACTTCCACCAGATGATTCCACCATGCCATAGGAATTTAAATCTGTTGTTAGATCTTCAACATCCATCCAGAACTTGGGAGAAGAGAAATAAATAAATAAATAAATAAATAAATAAATAAATAAATAAATAAATAAATAAATAAATAAAAGCAGCGAGAGAAAAGCAGTTTGTTACCTACAAAGGAGCTCCCATAAGACTGTCAGCTGATTTCTCAAAAGAAACTTTGCAGGCCAGAAAGAAGTGGCAAGAGATATTCAAGGTGATGAAAAGCAAGGACCTACAACCAAGATTACTCTATCCTGCAAAGCTATCATTTAGAATTGATGGACATATCAAGAGTTTCCCAGATAAGAAAAAGCTAAAGAAATTTATCACCACCGAACCAGTATTATATGAAATGTTGAAGGGGCTTCTTGAAGGCGAAGAAGAACAAAAATATGAACAATAAAATGGCAATTAATACATCTCTATTAACAATTGAATCTACAAACAAAATGAGCAAGCAGAACAGAAGCAGACTCATAGATACAGAGAACTTTTTGTTGCTTGCCAGATGGGTTGGGGCTGGAGGGATGGGTGAAAAAGATGAAGGAATTAAGAAGTACAAATTGGTTGTTAGACTGATGACCCTCAAAGGGAAGTGGGGGAGGAAGGGTGGGATGAGATAAACCAAAGAACTTCTATGCATATATGCATAACCAATGGACACTGACAATAGTGTGGGAAAGGCAAGAGATGGGGGGGATTGGGGAGGAGGGGGGGTCAATGGGGAAAATAGGGAGAAACATATGTAATGCATTCAACAATAAAGATGAGTTAAAAATAAAAAATTAAAAAAGACACAGGAATAGTAAAATAAAAACTCATGATACTGGCTACCTATAAAGGGTGGTTTAAAATTTTGTAGAAGAGATGAGAGGTGAAAACACAGTGGAAGGGAATTAGGAGTAAAAATGAATGTAAGTGAGGGATGGAACAATACTTCTCTAAATACACCTTTTAGTATGATGGCTCCCTGACCATATTGTTTTACATACTACTACCACTAACAACAATATTATAACAACAAAAGTGGAGAAAGACTCTAATATTAAGTAGTAATAGAAAGAAATAAATTAACTTCATTCAAAATGAATAATACAATCACTTTGAAGGAGTAGACAAAGAATCAAAATTAACCCAATTAATGTTGGAAGAGTATGTTGACTCTGTACCTTAAGGCTAAAGACAGAAAGAATGATAAACAAATATTGAACTCTAGTCAGTAGGTTAGCTTTTGCAGTGAGAAAGTTTAGCAGTTTTGAAACTATTTTCAGTGTATTTAAGATTAAGTAAACAAGTAAATATGTTGAGCATAATGGGAGCCAGTGTCTCGCTGTCAGAGGTGAGAGATATACATACAGAAAGTGGGAAGCTATAATAAACTTTCTGGTGTTGGAATCCCCATCTCTGTATCAATGAGCCTAGCTACCACTCATATCTTGGTTCCTAAACCATTCTCCATCACAAGAAACCAAGACTACTTGGAGAAATGGCCAGTTCTAGGCTGACACAGGAAAAAGACAAGATGGGCCTAGAATTATTCTGGAATATAAAGATATACTCACATAATTATAGGGCATGTCAAAAAGACCAAGGTGCCTGCTTCAAGGGGCTTCTACTGGCCAAAGCTAGGACAGTTTGAACCTCAAAATAGTGACAATAATGGAATATTATCCATTAAAGAAAATTGAAATCCATAACACTGCACTGATATAAATGAATGAATAAATGGGGAGAAAGAAAAGTTCTTACAGCAGAATACCAATGAATGAATTTAGAAGAAATAATAATTAGGAAACAAATCATAATTTAGCCTGCATTATCATAATCATCATCAATGCAAGCTAGTGAACAAAAGTTTGATGAGGAATAGAATATTCATATACTTCAAAGTATTTTCCCATAAAATACATATTATTTGCAAAGGAAAAGTAGTAACTTTATAGTGGAGAAACATGGCAGACAACAACTTAGCAAGTGATCAGAATTAACACTGCCACTAATAGGCCACATCTACATGTTCACCTCTCTCTGGGATGCAGAGAAAGAAATATCACTTTTGTATTACTGTCAAATAGGATATTTGAATCAAATAACAAGAAAACATCAGACAAGCTCAATCCAATGAATATTTATAAAACAACTGCTCTGTATTAGTCAAATATATCCAGGCCATAATAGTCAAAGAAAATCTATGGCACTTCTCCATAATAATGAAGACTAAAGACAAAACAATTAAATCTAATGTGTGATATTGGACTGGATCCTGGACCAGATTTTTTTTTCTTTTATAAAAATCTTATTGTTGAAAAACTGAAAAACATCTCTAAGATACTAATACATTAACACCAACTTTATGATTTTTGAAGTTAAAGTTAGTGTAATTTTATAGTTAGGAGAATATCCTTATCTTTATGAAATATACATGGAAGTATTTAGGGGCATCTGTGATCTTTCAAAATTCAAAGAGAATGAATAATGTTATTGTTATTAAACCTACCTCAAAAGAATAAAGTACTAAAAATTGGGATGCAATAAATCAGAATTAATTTATTAATATTGATCAAAGAAATAAGCAGAAGATACTTTTTAGGAGGTTGAGGAAAATATCAATATCCTTCATTGCAATATCACTTAAATTTAATACAATTTATAAAAAAATAAATTTTTAAAGTTATACCAATATTCAATTCCAAAGCATGAAATTATATAGGTGATATAGTCACCTTTTGTTTTCAATAGGACCAATAACATCTATTTTGACACCTATGTTAATAGCTTTTCTCTGCTTCTTCATGCAGTGACTTCCTGTTATGTTAACTGAGATTTTTCTTGTTAAGATTTAATTTAAACTTCACAAAACTAGTCTCACAGAGTAAAATCTTAAGGCTGAAGAAATATTTTGCTGCTAGGTGTCACATGAAGAGCTGGAAGACGTTGTCATCTCATATCACAGTGGAAAATTCCTACTATTTCTTTTTTCTAATCCCTTAGCAAAACTTTATTTTTCAAAAGTAAACATATTTATTTATTTATTTATGAATTAAAAGATAGCACTGATCTCTTGTAAATTGAAACAAAGAGGAAATAGGACCAGTAGTGAGTCTTAGGATTCTCATGATAAAAGAGCTCTTGACAAGTGAGATCTGGGAGACTACTTCATAGTAAAGGCTACTAAGAAGATCAGAAGACTAAAGTCAATGCATCTAATGCAACTAAGTGAGTGCTGTGAAAATTACTATTACCACCACAATATTTTAAAACATTTTTGGTGTTTATGTGACAAAATAAACTCAAAACATCTTAAACAGGGAAATATTTCAGAGTGTTTATCCTAAAGTTTAAGGACACAGACACATATTAGCCATGAGATTTCAACTAATTACTTTAAGATATTGTTGAAATACAAAATAAATAATAAAAAACAGTCTAAAACCTACAAGAAAGGCAGAGAGAGAGAGATAGTAACAGAAAGGAATGCATTAACTTCATTTCAAATGAATAATCCAATCACAAATTATCTATCATCTATCTATCTATCTATCTATCTATCTATCTATCTATCTATCTATCTATCATCATCTAATTCATCAAGATTTGCCTTGGATGCCAGTTTGTAAAGCCTATACCATGAGTAGATGACTGGGGCTTACATAGTTAGAACAGAATCTTGGGACCAGGACCTAGGCCTGAAGAGTCAATTAACACATAAAAAAGCAAAAGTCATAAATTTATATTGCTAATGTTAGGACTATGAATTCTGATAAATAATGTCAGATAGATTAGAGGCTAAGCGGCTTTAACTAAGAGATTTAAAAATGCAGTATCTCAAATATGATTTAAAGTAACTTCCCCATAAATCTAAAGATGATTTGTTCCCCACAGTGGGATACCATGTTCCCTGTGATCATTCAAGGTCCCAGGTTTCCTGCTTTACTGATCCAGCTTTTCCTAAGCTGTTACTTTGTTTTAGCATGACCCAAACTGGATTGCAGCCACATAAGAAAAGAAAAAGATAAAGTCTAGATAATTCATTGCACCCGTCACTTCCACCCACATCTCATTGTGAAGAACTTAGTCACATGGCCACATCCCATTGTAAAGGTGACTGAGAAATGAAGATTCAATTGGCAGGGACGTGTTCAGGAGATGCTATTGCCAAAAGGGAGAAAAACGAATAAATACTGGTGACAATTAGTAATGTCTGCCTCATATGTTATTCTAGGAGGTAGAATCTTGATTAGAAGTGTTTGGTCAAAATGGTCAGTGGGAGAGAAAATAAATCCAACAAAAGGAACTTAAATTCTGGAATAGACAAAGGAAAAAAAAGAAAAGAATAAAGATACCAAGTGAACATAGCAAGATACCAAGAGAGTTTGAAAATTCCTGCAGCACTCATAATTATTTGGTATAATGACTTACTGAAATTTAGGTATCTTAAAATAACTCTTTGAAATACATTTTTTTCCTGTTTCACTTTAATTAAGCTTATCACTAGTTCTTAAGTTCCCAAAATGTTTTTTAAAACTTTGCAAGGAAAAAAGAAAAATCAAGCACTCCCACCTGGTGAACCTGCTCCATACAACTTGTAACACTTGGTATTATTCAGATTGAATTCACATTAACACATATTCTTGTATGTATCATGCTGATAATGTAAATGCAGTTACCTTTCTGAAGAAAGAAAAGAAACCATACAAATTATAACTGATTAGATGCTATTGCAATCATACAGAACTAGTCTTTTTTAGAGGGAGGGAGGGGTTGCATATTATTCTACATGAATATAAATAAACTTCACTTTAATTAGAGATTATTCTGTTCTTATGAAGAAAAGTGATTGAAAGCGTAGAGAGGAGTTTCATGCGTTGTGCTGCCAGTCTTCTGCTTGAGTAGGGTGGTAGTGATGCAAGCATCATCTATCTGGTCCTAAGTACCTTCTGCTCAATTCAACAAATATTTACTCAACTCCTATTCTGGACATGGCATCTATAAATAAAAACAGCCTCAGTTTTCTGCAGTTTTTTCCCACTGTGTGTTTCTTCCCAGTGAGTCTCCTTTACTACTACACAAAACACTCCCCTCTGCTTGCCAAATCTGTGGAGGTTTTTCCCCCACATCAAGCAATTTTCTATGATACCAGCTAGGTGCCCTATAGTTCAACTCAATTCTGACACTATCTAGGATTTTAGGAGCTCTGTGTCAGGAACAGAGATCAAAGACCAATATAAGAACAAGAGATTTTCCTGGTTTTCTTATCACTTAAGAAATTACTAGGGTTTTAGGAGCTCTGTGCCAGGAACCAGAAGCAGAGACCAATATTTATTTTCTATTATCTCATAACCCACTCCTGGTCTCTGGCCACAGACCCTTTATAACAAAATGATACATAACTCACAGATAATGGGCACATTACTAGAATTCCATGCAATCATTACAAATCATTTCAGTCCATCATCATATCATATGAAAAATGTCTCTCAGGGCGAATCAACACAGGTTTGTAGGCTTCGATTCGATCTTGTCAGGTCCCAAAAGCAGGAGTGGTCTAGGCAAGCAGATGGCTTCATCCTTTCAGGCATCTAGTATAATTAAGCTAAGAGCCCATAACATGTCTCTTGCTCTGAGCCTCTTTTGAGGTGGTAATATAATATTGAATTTCCCTTATTATATAACTCATTTATTCATTATGTTGCTCTGATCTACTATTTCCTCCTTCTCCCCATTTATATTCAATCTCTTCTAGCTTTGAAGGAGAACATTAGGTTCAGCCACCATGCTGGTCTAGATTGCTGGCAGTAATACTAGTCTAGGAAGTTCTTCCCCTCAGCCCACGCCTATTAGCATATGGTGAAGTCACACAGGTACAAAACCAGTGGGCCATCATTAACACCAGGCAATGTAGCTGCATTAACTGCTAGCCCCAACTTTACCGGAAGTGGCGAAGGCACATCCTGCCTCATCAGGCCTTTAGCAATTCCGATACAAGGATTAAAACACAGTTGCAATTTCTTTTTTTTTTTAATTTATCTCTATTGTTGAAAGTATTACAGATGTCCCTCCTTTCCCCCCCATTGACCTCCTTCTACCTCCCCAGGCCTTCACCACACTATTGCCTGTGTCCGTGGGTTATGCATATATGTATATAAGTCCTTAGGTTATTCTCTCCCTAGTCCCTCTGAGGTTTGTCAGTCTGTTCTACACTTCCATGTGTCTGGATCTATTTTGTTTGTCAGTTTATTTTGTTCATTAAATTCCACATATAAGTGAGATCACGTGATAGTTGTCTTTCTCTTACTGGTTTACTTTGCTGAGCAAATTATTCTCCAGGTCTCTCCAAGCTATCTCAAAGGGAAGGAGAACCTTCTCTCTCTCTCTCTCTCTCTCTTTTTTTTTTTTTTTACAGCTGTGTAGTATTCCATTGTGTAAATGTACTACAGCTTTTTTATCCATTCATCTAATGGGCACTGGGGCTGTTTCCAGATCTTAGCTATTGTAAATAGCGCTGCTATGAACATAGGAGTGAATATATTCTTTCTGATTGGTGTTTCAGGCTTCTTAGGATATATTCCTAGAAGTGGGATCACTAGGTCAAATGGAAATTTCATTTTTAATTTTTTGAGGAAACTCCATACACACTTCACGCTTTGACTTTCGCAGCTTCACTCTATCGCGGTACCTCCTACTTTGTTCTTCTTTTTCAAGATTGTTGTGGCTATTTGGAGTCTTTTTTGTTTCACATAAATTTTTAGAGTAATTGTTCTAGATCTGTGAAATACACTGTTGATATTTTAATAGGGATTGCATTGAATCTATAGATTGCTCTGGGTAGTGTGGACATTTTAATGATGTGAATTCCTCTAATCCATGAACACAATATATGCTTCCACTTGTTGGTATTTTCCTCTATTTCTTTTTTCAATGTCCTGTAATTTTCTGAGAACAGGTCTTTTACTTCCTTGGTTAAGTTTTTTCCTAAGTATCTTATTTTTTATTGTTGCAATGGTAAATGGGATTGATTTTTAATTTCTATTTCTGTGAGTTCATTATTGGAAAGTGGCCAGTGAAAAGAATGAAGGAGAAAGACTGAAAAGAGATGGTTTGAAAGAGGCCAAAGATAAATGTTAGTTGTCCTTGCATCCTTAAAAGTCTACCTGTGTGTCCAATCTAAATTTAGAGACTTTACATTTACAAGTTTACCCTGGAAATACAACTTGATTAGTCCTCCTCCTTCTAAATCTGGGAGGAAGATCCTGGTTATCATAATCCTGTGCCCTTCCTCCCACACAGAGTTAATTCCTGTGCCTGGCAAGAATCATGCTGATAGAATGAACATACTCAGTGGGTGTGTCTGTGGGCCCCAGGACAAAACTACCAGAATCCTGGCATTGGAATAGTAATGGGTATCTTGTGTTCGTTTTATCATGTACGAATTTTAAAGTTTAGTCTAAAATATGCACAGCAATTTGTCCAAATACTAATATATGAGTTACACTTTTAAAAAAATTAAATGAGGAGAAACTTGCTTGGGTTCTGTAAGGTGGAAAAGAACACCTGAAAACAGAAACAAGCACAGGATGAAGTTCACAACTGGGCCCTGGCAGAAATGCTTCACAATTTAAATAACCAACAATAGTTCCACAATTAAGTGAATTTTCTTATCTTCCTATGATGCAGCAATCTAACATGGTGCTCTATAGAGGAAGAAAGCAATATATACAGTAACATATTAAAGGAAAATGACAGCATGCAACATTTCATATTACTATATCTTTAAACTATGTACAAGTTTTTATATAGAAATCTGGAAAAACTACTCTGAAATGATCTAGTAGTTATATGATGTGGGAAATGAGGATGGAACATTTTATTTTCTTTATTGTTCAAAAGTAAGTACATGATGTAACACACTTTTTTTTTTTACATGAAAATATATCTAGAAAACAGACTAAATGAGTTAAGCAAACATTTTTCCCCGCCCTGGAGAACTGACTTTATCAATAAAATTCTCCTGTCTTATGTAACTTTGAGTAACAGACTTAACTTAAAACCAACTGATACTCCTCAACTCCAAACAAACAAAAATAAAACCCCACGCTGGTGTGCAGGTTTATGGAGCTGAGCAGATGTCTGAGCAGCTGATAACACCACCAGAGCACACACACTGTTTAGAAATGTCTTGTCTCACTTTGCTCCGCCAGCAAGTTCAAGGAGTTAACAATCAAAACTGCCTCATGTATTTAAACTTTGTGCAGTGGGTCATATAAACATTCTTTGAGTTAAATGGTGTAATAGATCTAAGAATCTCATACCCGCGTTCTTTTCTCTCTGAGATTTATCACGCTGCGATGTAAATACCCGCAGTATTTTACAAGACAATGAGCTTGGCTTTTTCTAAGACCAGTAATTTTTGCTGAGTAGTGGGAATCCAGAGAGCTGTAAAATTTAGAGAGCTGTTTGGCACAATCTTGGGGCTTTTAGAACTGCATCCTTAGAATACATTTTAAATTATAATATGATCATATTTCTAAAAATATATGAATTTACACAAATAGTCATATAAAGGATAAAGCATGCCAAAATCCCACGTCGAAGGAAACTGCTAAACCCTGACAAGTAGCCAACTCAGTAAACTTGTACTATTTAATCATCTTCATCTGTTTATCTCTTGTTCCCTAGCCTTCTGGAGGATGGGCCAGGTGGATTGAAGTTGGAGATAATGACTTAAAAGTTTTAGTGATTTCTTCATGCTTGCCCTAATGCAATATGTCACGTATCTGTCTAACACACATTTGCCAGTATCAGTTGTGACTCTCTGGGGAATTTCATGGTCTCTGGGGACTTTTTATCCTCTTCCCCTTCTCCCATTTTTTTTTTTCCGTGAGAGGACCTGTGATGTTATCACAGCTCTGTTAGCTCTACCCTGACAACAAAAGCACATTATCATAACAGAGGTGCCCCAGTGCTCATTACCAGGGAAGTGACTTGGTTCACCAGTCGCCTTTTCTCTGTGGAGACTACCCCTGCCTGCCGGGTCTCTCCCGGAGGAGTCCTGGAAAATGAAGACATCAAACGCTGTTGGGTTCCAATGGCGTTCCTCTCTTCAGTCCTCACAGAGTGGCCCTGAAAGGCCAGTCTCTACTTATTTTAGTTCTAACAAAGACTGAACAATGGGTGACTGTGCGCGAAGCCTTTTTTCCTCTCCGATCTATGGGCTTTATCCAAGGAGTCTCCATTCACAAGAGGATAATGCGCAGGGCCTCGCTGCTGCTTGTTTAGATTACAGCTCACGCTATCGGAGGCCTCCTCTCATTTTCTTTTTGGCATTTTAATCCTTAGACTTACATATCCACTCAAGAATTAAATAAACCAAATTAGAAGAAAATGCTGATGCCTCTGAGCCATGAAATCCTAAGATAAAAAGGAATCTTGTTTTTTCATATTTATGTTAAGCATTTTTCGTAGAAACACTGTGAATGATCTCCATTCTGATTGCTGGGAGGAAACCTGGGAAGTAATCACCGTCCTTCAGAGTCATATTTTCTCTGCCAGATATTATCTAAAAGTTTTTATGTTTAATTTACTATCATCCGGCAACAGTTCTCTTTGGAGATGAGGCAAGTTTATTTTTAGAACTAAAAAATTAGGTGTTTTTTTATTTTCTCCCAGCAAAAGATAGATGACATTTTTAAGGAAATCTCTTATTATATGTTTGACTTTTAAAAATTTGTATACCGTCCAGCTGGTGTGACTCAGTGGATTGAATGTGGTCCCATGGACTGAGAAGTCCCGGTTGGATTCCCAGTCAGGGCACATGCCCAGGTTGCAGGCTCGATCCCCAGTAGGGGGCAGTGCAGGAGGCAGCGATCAAACATCTCACATCGATGTTTCTACCTCTCCCTTCCTCTCTCTAAAAAAAAAAAAATCAGTAAAATATTTTTTAAAATTTGAATACTGAATTTATTGATATAAATAAATGCATTTCTTTTGGTAGTTTATGAAGAGCATGAAACAAAAATTTGCAGCTCTTTGGGCCAACCTCAAAGCCATTTTTACATTTATAAAATAACCAACACAGATATGAAAAGAATGTCAACTATGTGCTTAATGGTTGAGTTTCAAAGGTAAGCTGTCCACCAGCTGATACAGTAAATAATACATAATTATAAACTGGAGTACACTGGAGATGGAAAATAATAATAGCAATCTAGAGTTCAGCCAAGAATTTATTACTGATTTAATTTTAACTCAGTTTGTCTTGGAATGTTTTCTGGACTCTTGATTGTTACTGCAATACATTCTTAATCATTCAAGGCACATTATAGAATCGATGGGTTCAGTGAACCCCAGGTGTGTCCTGCTTCTATAGTCACTATATTTTTTAGATTTAATCTTTTCCACAAAGAAAGAATGACTCTAGAAGTTTGGTAAAATTATGAACATCTAACTCACACATGGCTTGAGATGTCTATAAAATATTTTTTATGATAGTCAATGAAAGTAGTTGATTTTAATGTAGATTAGGAATTTTTTAGAGGACATCATTTTGTCTTTAGTAATTTTATCTTCCACTGAAATGGATGGCTGAAAATTGGCTCTAAGAATAATCTGAATTAATTATTATTAAATTTTAATTTTAAAACAGTGCCTCTTTATAATGCACAATCCTAGTTGTTGTTTCTCAAAGAAATTCTGCAAAAAAGCAGCAAAAGAAATGTCATTAGCCTGATACGCCTCTGCTTTCACATGCGAAAATGAATAAATCTCCAAAGACTCTTTTTGTGTTGTTCTTGAAAAAAATTCTGTTTATATTGGTTATGTATTAGAGAAGCCAATTCAAAATAGTTCCAATCAAAGAAGAAGGAAGAGGAGAAGGAAGAGAAGAAGGAAGTAGAGGAGAGGGGGAGGGGGAGGAGAAAAGATATTTACTTACTAGAGTTAACCGTGAAGTCCTGAGGTGAAGCCTGTTTTAGTATAGGCTGCTACAGGACCTCACAGCTGCCCTCTTCCTCTCAGTGGTTCCTCTGGCTGGGTATGGTCCTCATGGTCTTCTACCAATGAATGACCAGCAGTCAGGGAAGATGGTGACTGGCAACCACAGATTTACATAATCCCAAATTTGAAAATTTAGAGAAAGAGTATTTCTCTTAACCTAATGTGTCAGTACTAATACATCAGTAGCAGGAAGGAGTTTGATGGGAGCACAACATGTTGTCCAAAGCATAAGGTTCACGACTAATCAAGGCTGGATCCCATGGACTGTGTTGCTGGTCTAGAAAGACAGTTTCACACCATGAGAAGGTGGAGAACACAGTGTGCCAAGCTGCCAAATCCAAGAGCGTGTCTCCCAATAACACATTATAAATCTAAACAATTAGTTGTGAAAAATTACAGAGTATTTACTTATAAATTACTTTTTCTTCTGAACTTTTTTTTTGCCACAGGACATGCAGAATAAGATTCACTATTTAGATATTTAGCATCTAAACCTAACATGTCTAAAACAGCTCTCCCAAATCTAACTTTCCCATGATCTCCATTTTAGTGGATACCTCCTATATTTTCCCTAGCTATTAGACCAGCCATTTTCAAATGTTTTCATCTCATGGCACACATAAACTAATTACTAAAATTCTGCGGCACACCAAAAAAATACTATGTTTTTTATCAATCTTACAAAAAAAAAAAAGATATAATTTTGATTCATTCACACTGGATGGCTTTGTTGTGTTGGCTGTTATTTTTTGGATTACAATCTAAGGGAAAAGAGATCAGTGCCCTCAACTAAATAGTCAGGTGTTGTTGCAGGTTTTAAAAATTCTTGTGACACATCAGTGTGCTGAGACACACTGGTTAAACATTTCTGACTTAGACCAAGAACCTTTCTTTCCTCATAGCTGATCCATCAGCAAAATCTTTTGGCTCTTTGGCTTTCTCAGCTTTTGGCTTGGAGGAAGGTGCAGCTTTCTTTGGTTGTTCACATCTGGGTTCATGGACACCAGCCACCTCCAACATGCTGTGAAAGTTCGACCCCAGTGGGTCTGTCTCTAAAAAAGATTGGTGATGACATCACCAAAGCAACCGGTGATTGGAAGGGTCTGAGGATTTCCATGAAACTGACCATTCAGAACAGATAGGTCAAGATTATTCAGAACAGATAGGTCCAGACTGAGGCAGTACCTTCTGCTTCTGCCCTGATCATCAAAGCCTTTAAAGTACCACCATGAGACAGAAAGAAGCAAAAGAAAAACAAATTAAACATGGTGGAAATATAACTTTTGATGAGATTGTCAACATTGCCCAACAGATGCAGTGCCCATCTTGAGCTAGAGAACTCCCCCAAACCTTTAAAGAGACCCTGGGACTGCCCAGTCTGTGGGCTGCAGTGTTGATGGCATCACCCTCATGACGTCAACAGTGGTGCAATGGAATGCCCAGCTGGTTAAAACTACGAAGAAAAATACTTTAATTCAAGGTCATTTGACAAATTAAAAAAAAAGTCTTTTGGCTCTTCGGGCGAACTACAGCTAGAATCCAACCAGTAGCCCTCTAAGCTAAGGTACCATTGTTCTATGCCTAGGTTATTTTAATAGTCTCTTAACTGGTCTCCCTGCTCCTACTCCTGGCCCCTCACTCTGTGTCCTCCACACAGCAGAGGATCCTTTCACATCCAGCTTCAGTCATATTATAATTCTCCTGCACATATCTTTCCAGGGGCATCCCATCTCATTCAAAGTAAAAGCCAAAGCTCTTCAATGACCTAGAAAGGCCTTTTAGGAAGTTGCTCCCAGGTACCGGTCTGATGGTATCTCCTATTACATTCCCTAAGCTCCCTCTACTCCAGTCCCATGTGCTTCCTTGTTCTTGAACATCAGCCCTGCTCCTGCCCCATGGCCTTTGCATTTACTGGACGCTCTGACTGAAATGCTTGCCCCCAATTTCTCTATTCCTTTACTTTGATCAAGTCTTTAACTTTACCTTCTTAACCATACCTTCCTTGGCTACGCTATCTACAACTGCATCATCCCATCAATTTCTGACCTCTTTCTTACCTAGTTTTTCTCCATAGCACTAATCAATATCTAACAATCCATGTGTTTTACTTAATTACCTTTTCTCTTCCATTTAGGTACCCTGTCTAAAGTAGTGACTGCCGCACAGTGGGTGCTCAATAAATACCTGAAAAATAAATGGGGGAAAGTGAATAAATGGCTGAAGGAGAGGTATTGAAGAGTGTTAAATCAGAAGGGTTCAGGCCACTAAAATAGTCAAGTCACCTCAGGATGGAGCACATGAGGCACAGATGGAAGTTATGTCTTACAGTGCGCAGTGTTAGGCATATCCATATATAGGCATGTACACTGGTGTTTCTCCACAAGATCTGGAGAAAACTTTCTGCTTTGATCTGTTTTTGTATTTATTTATTTATCACAGCAAATAGGCACACATATTTATTCTTGGAGAAGGATGTGAACAAATACGAATGGAAGAAGTAAATTCGGTAAAAATTTTGCAGTTTGTAAAGGATGTAGGTTATGATGTTTTTTATAAGGCTGATCTAACCAGTCTATGGTCCTTCTTTAAACAGGAAGTAAGGTCATAGCATTACAATAGCTCTTCTACTCCAACAACTCTCAAAAATAAATTTCCAACATTATCCATTGGTAACATAAGCCAACATTATGGTCATTCTAAAGTCTAATGAAAAGGTTTTAAATATTGATTCTTTATTTCCGTTTATTACTGCTTTTTCCTTCTGGTAGTTGTTGTACCCATAGTAAACAGAGAACTAACAATCATTCGCACCATGTAATTACTCCAATTTGTTACAGCTAACTGACCATTTCCGTGTATGGGTTAGTCTGAGGGTTCACGTGTCACATGTTAATCTGCAGCAGCCTTTCTAAGGATGTTGAGTTATGAGCTTCACAGAACTCTTTTGATGCCTAATTTCATCCAGCCTCACAATTTGCCAAGTTATATCCTTTTCTTCTTCTAGCAAGTGAGTAGTCTATTAGCTCTTGCCCCCCAACCCTGAACCTCCATGCTTTTAAGATTATCCCTTGGTCTTTGTTTTTCCAGAGTTTCACTATGATGTACCTAATGTGATTTCTCTATATTTATCCTAGTTGGGGTTGTAGGGCTTCTTGACTCTGAAGTCTGATATCTTTTGACAGTTTTGGAAAATTCTTAGCCAGTGACCATTCAAATATGATTACTGCCTGTTGTCTTTCTCTTCCTCTTCCAGGATTCCAATCATATTTCTTATTGGAACATTTTATTGAGACCCATATGTCTCTTCCCCCTTTTATTGCATATTTTCCATCATTTCTGCTCCCTGAGTAAGCCTGATATTTTCCAATGACCTATTTTAGAGTTCACTAATCCTATCTCCTGCTATTAAACCCATTTACTGAGTTTTTAAATTTCTCTAATTACATTTCTAGTTCTAAAGTTTCCATTTGATTTTTTTTTCTTTATGGATTTTAGAGAGAGAGGAAGGGAGAAGGAGAGAGAGATAGAAACATCAATGAGAGAGAACATCGATTGGTCGCCTCCTGCATGCCCCCCACTGGGGATCGGGCCCACAACCTGGGCATGTGCCCTGACCGGGAATCAAACTAGTGACTTCTTGGTGTATGGGTCGATGCTCAACTGCTGAGCCACACTGGCCGGGCTCCATTTGATTCTTAATTTTTATATCTGTCATTTATTTTTTTAAACACATTAATCAGAGTCCATATATGATCACTTCAGTAACTGGGTTGTCTTAGCCCATTTGGGCTGCTATAAGAAAATACCACAGACTGGGTAGCTTATAAATAACAGAAAATTATTTATCACACTTTTGGAGGCTGGACCGACCCAAACCAAAGTGTCAATATGGTCAGGGGTTTGGTGAGAGCCCAACGTCCTAAAGGGGACCTTCTCACTGTGTTCTCACATGGCGGAAGGGGCAAAAAGAATTGTTCCCAGTACTTCATTTAAATATAAAAAATTTGACTACAGTAAAATGTGATGAGTCATTTTAATAGGGTCATTTCTGGATATTTAGTGGCACAAGAAAATACATGACATGAAAAACAAAGCTTCTATTCCCAGAGCTGCCTCAGCTTCCCACTTTGTCCCAGACACACAGATGATATTTTTTTGTAATGAGGACAAAAGGCATTGTGATTTGAGAGAATATACAAGGTGGGGCAAAAGTAGGTTTATAGTTGTTCATATGAAAAAGAATACAACAATTTATAAAAAAAATAATAATAAAGCTCAATATACTGTCGGTGTCAAATTGTACGTGGTGAAAATGTTGAATATTGGCAATTCAAACTCTCTTTTATAAACACACTAATGCCGTTCCTAAGGGTTCTGCCCTCATGACCTAATCACTCCAGAGGTCTTGCCTCTAAATATCATCACCTCAGGGGTAAGGTTTTAATCTATGAATTTGGGGGGAATGCATGCAGACAACCACATGGGTCATCTGTAAGTCTGATGATTATTTCCCCCACTTTGGGCTCAGTTTCTTAAATACTTAGTAATTTTTAATCAAATATCTAACATTGTATATGAAAAATGTAGAGGATCTGAATGGTACTATATTTCTCAGAGACTTCACTCCCCTCTGGCCACAGAGTGAGGGCTGTAACCACCGTGACTGAGTACAGTTTCCATAGGAGCCCATCAAACTCTGGTCCTCCTCAATAGAGTTTGGTCTTCCCGGGATCCCAATGGGGAGCCTGGAGTCTATATTATGGTGCCTCCTGAAGGTCCAATTTATAATTTCTTGAAATCATGATAAAGCCAAAAACTTTATTCTACTTTTCAGACATTTTCTGCTTCACTTCTTAGTCTTTTATTTTTGAACAGTTTAAGAATTCGGTAAATGTCTGAATGGGAAATTTACTAATGTTGATCTTACTTTTTTGTTTCCTGCTCTCCAAACTCTGACTTCAAATCCTAGCTTCCTGGACCTAAACTCCCACTTTTGTCTTTCCATCCTCTTAAAATTGTCAGTTGCTCTGTTGGCTTACCCTGTCTCCCAGCAGAGGCCACCAGATGCTCTAGCTCTTTTAATTCAAGTCACACCTCTGCACTGGCCCTCTCCTGGGACTCTGCTCTCTCAGCTCTGGGTTGCCTCGGTAGCTCTCTGATGTCTTCAAACAACTTTTTTGTGGGGGAGCAACAAATTTGATCTCCATAGTTATTCTTTCAAGGGAAATACTTCATTACATTTACAAATGAAATTTTGGGATTAAATTCCTCTTATAAATTTTTATTTAAAAATTCCATTTAATGCGTGTTTTATAACTTCAATATTTTGTTTCTATATAGATCAGAGCTATTTGATAAAACTAAATGGAAACCACAAATTCAAGACATACGTAATTTTCAGTTTTCTAGTAGCCACATTAAAAAAGTACAAACATGGATTAAATTATTTTTTATAATAATACATTTAAATAAATATTTTCAACATGTCAATATAAAAATTAATAATATATAAAGATTTGAAAGCAACCCAAGTGTCCACCAGTAGATGAGTGGATAAAAAAGCTATGGTACATTTATACAATGGAATACTTCTCTGCCATAAAAAGGAAGAAAATTTTACCCTTTGCAACAGCATGGTTAGACCAGAGAACATTATACTAAGTGAAATAAACCAGTCAGAGAAAGACAAGTACCATATGATTTCACTCATATGTGGAACTTAATGAACAAACTGAACTACCAAGCAAAATAGAAACAGACTCATAGATAGAGAGCAGGCAGACAGCTGCAGGGGGAGGATGTTGGGGGAGATTGAATAGAAAAGAAAAAAAGAGAGAGAGAACTCACGGACATGGACAACAGTGTGGTGATTGCAGGAATGGGGGAGGTGGGTAAAGGTGGAGAGGGCATAAAGGGATAAATGGTGATGGAAAAAAAATAATGATATGCGCCCTGGCCAGTTTTTCTCAGTGGTTAGAGCATCAGCCTGTGGACCAATGAGTTGTGGTTCGATTCTGGTCAAGGGCACATACCACAGTTGAGGTTTGTCCTTGGCCCTGGTTGGGGTCGTGCAGGAGGCAACCAGTCAATGTGTCTCTCTCACATCGATGTTTCTCTCTCTCTCTCTCCCCCTCCCTCCCTCCCTCTCTCTCTGAATATAAATAGAAAAATATCCTCGGGCAAGGATTTTTTTAAAAAGGAAAAAATAATATTTTACATCCTTTCTTTCAAACTAAGTCTGTGAAATATAGGGTATATTTTATTCTTGGATAAATCTCAGTTTGCATTAGCCGTACTCCATGCACTCCATCGCTAAGTGACGATTGCATATGACCATGCAGATCAACTGTATTTTGGAAAACAAGTTGTTACTTTTTGTCATATTTCAGGGAACTAACTTTTTGGTTTCTATTTTCTCTAACTCTCTTAGAAAGATGGAGAAAAATGGGAGGTATAACTTATATGAAACCTCTATATAGAATTAAAATGATGTGAAATTTAAGTATAGCACGAATTAAAAATCTATTGTGAAACATTTAAAAATGTTTTCCTTGACAAACATATAAATTCTCATTTTTAATGCTTTGATATCTTCTTTACAGTCCTGTGAGAGTTTGGAAGAGACAAGCCCTAGATGGAGTGGAATTAGGAATGTAGGACAGTTTACTCAATATGAAATAACACCTTTGGGCCTGAAATAACTTCAGACTCATTCAGAGCTGTTGCCATATCTATGACAGATGGCAAACTTTTTAAAAAAAATCCTAATGCAAGGATATGTTTTCATTAATTTTAGAGAGAGAGGAAGAGAGAGAGAGAGAGAGAGAGAGAGAGAGAGAAACATTGATGTGAAAGAGAAACATTGATTGGTTGCCTCTTGTTCAAGCCCCAACCAGGGATTGAACCCAAAACCTTTAGGTGTACGGATGACCCTCTAACGAACTGAGCCACCTGGCCAAGGCACAGATGGCAAACTTTTAAATACAGAATTAGAGGGGAAAAAAACCCTTAGGAGTTAAATAGCACCGAGAGAGGTAACACATTAACTTTAATTTTAGGAGGATAGAGTCTTTCTCAAACTCTCTTCCTTATAGAGGTTGATGGTGTTACAGAATGACCAAGATTTTAAGCAATGGGGAATGGACAATGAAAAGGAGACTGGGCTTGGTGAAGATAAATGGTCAAACGACATTTGTTAATATTTATTAGGCACCTGTTATATCCCAGATCTTGTTCTAAGATTTAACATTAATTAACTCTTATAACAATATCTAATATCGGTGTTGTAATTACTCTCAGCCATATTCTGCAAATGAGGAAATCAGAAAGGGTACTCATTTAAAGTTCCACAGAAAACAAATGATGAAAGCGAAATTTTAACTGAGATTGACTCCCTCTACTATCTGAACTATCTTCTATTTTTGCTATGTAAAACACTATTTTATCTTGACCTTGATCACTTGTTGAAAATTGGCTTTTAATATTTATGTAATGTATTGCATATAAATGTCAGAATGAATTAGATCACCTATAAATACCAATTAGAGTTTATGTGAATAGTTATATTTTATCTTTGTAATTTGAGATAGTATTTGAATTTCACAGGTGTTCAAAAGAAAAAACAAAAAGACAAAAGGTGGCAATTCCCTGGGTTTTGAGTAGATATATGTGAAGTTTCTCCTATAATTTAGGGTTCTCTGACAGCTATGTCAATATTAAAAATATTAGGGTTAATATTCTTTTGCCTGTTGTGCTCAACAGGGCAATATGCAGTAAATGATTGTACTTTCACACTCCAGAATCAAGCAGATTCAACTTTAACCATCATTTCATTATGATGTATCAGCTGTAAGTACAGATAACCACAGACTGGACTGCACTATGTTATAAAGTGTTTATTCTATTTTTTGTAACAGGTTCATATGCCTTGGTCTTCTTGTATTTCACTTTAATGTATCATAAGTCACTTCAACATTAATAATGAGCATTTTTAACAACCATGTCACTTCTGTTTTCCACATTATGCTACATCCTGTATCTTCTAGAACTCTCATCTGCCCAGACTGTTGCTACAGACCATCACTTTCTAATGAGGATCCTCCTCAAACTCTGATTTTCATGTGGGTTTTGTGCATGTGAAAGGTGCCAGACTGACAGATGACATTGATCTCTTTGTCACAAGAGTGGGTAGAAGAGGCAGGCACCCCTCGACGTGGTAGCTGCCAACACGGCTGCTTCTGGAAGGAGAGGAGAGATGCTTGATCTCAGCCCCCGTGCCAGTGGTATCTTGGCAAATGCCAACTGCAATTATGTGTCTGCTAGTCTCTCTAGCTCCAGGCCTAATACAGAAGGAATTAACTAATAAACAAAAGACTTCTCCAGACAGCAGTATAAGTATCTTTGTGTCCTCCTGTTTTACCAAAGCAACCTATAGTAGAAACACTGTCGATTCCACAGCTGGTCTGGCTGCTGTTTTACACCTGTCCTTTCCCTTCGGAAGAAGAGATATATTATAAGAGGGCAGTGCTGGTTCTACTTTTATTTATTTTTTATTTTTGTTTGTTTATTTATTTTTAATCCTCACCCAAGGATATTTTTACATTTATCTTCAGACAGAGGGGGAGGGAGAGAGAGAGAGAAACATTGATGTGAGAGAGACACATCGATTGGTTGCCACCCGCATAACCCCAGCTGGAGCCAGGGACAAACTGCAACTGAGGTACATGCCCTTGGCCGGAATTGAACCCGTAACTCCCTGGTCCAAAGGCTGATGCTCTAACCGCTGAGCCAAACCGGCCAGGGCTGGTTCTATTTTTAAACTGAAGAGATAGAAAAAGAAACTGCACTATTTATGATCAATGAATACTTTTTTATTTTGCCTCTTTTGTAAAATGGAAGAAATGATTAAATATCCAGAAGATTTAAGGTTAGTTTGTTTTTCAATAAAGTGACCATAAAGAATTGAACCAGCCTGGCTAGAGTGGCTCAGTGGGTTGAGCGTTGCCCTGTGCACTGAAAGATTGTCGGTTCAATTCCTGGTCAGGGCACATAACCTGGGTCACGGGATCAATCCCTGGTCAGGGCAAGTACATATGGACAAAGACCAATAATATTTCTTATTATACCACAGTAAGACACAATGACCAGAGAATATACAACCAACATTGGCTGCCAAATTTCTATTTTATCTACTTCACTAAAGCTGCTTGGTTTGAATGAGTGTCTTCCTACTAAATGGAAAGCTCTGTATTTCAATTTATTGCTGGGTTTTTGTTTTTTTCACATCCCTTGCATTTAGCATTTGAAGGATACAATGTAAACGAAGCTTAGTTTTTATGATACTCAACAGTTTTGCTATATACCATTTTCCTCTTACACCACTGTGAAAAAATCCTATCCTCTGGTGCTTGGCATTTTGCTTACTAGTACTTACTCCAAAAATGCAAAAAAGTAAATGTGCTATGATTTTGGAAGACCCTTTAAGAGGTTATGCATGGCCGAAAGATTGAGATTTATTATTTAGTTGAATGCAGTAGGAAAGTTGACTTTTAATTGTGTTTTACTATAGAAAAGATTGTGAGTCACAGAGCTATCTTGTAAGTACCCCATTAAATAACTAATAATATTACATGTAATAAAATAGTCTGTTGTGAAATAGATTAGAGCATTTTAAAAATACATACAATTTCTGATGTGAAATTAAAATGATGTTGCCTACCTTTACTTGTTCCAAGTGATTTGAGTGCTATAAAATAAATGACAAATCTATATTGTTCACTTCTTTTTTTCTTGCACAAATTCACAGGTCCACATTAGCCATTTTTCTTTGATTTTATTTTGCTAATTTTTCTCCCTTTTTTGAAGGACTAAAGAAGCAAGACTTCACTGACAAGTTCTCTTCTTTCAAGACTATATTGAGCATTTAAATTACCTACCCCATTTATAATTTTTCAGGACCCTGTAACTTCCAAGGAGGGCTTTTATATTAGTTACAACTTCTAATTTTAAAATAGTAGATATCGCCTGGCCAGTGTGGTTCAGTGGATTGAGTGTCATACCATAGACTGAGAGATCTCAGTTTCATTCCCGGTTAGGGCAGGTGCCCAGGTTGTAGGCTCAATCTCCAGTAGGGGGCGTGCAGGAGGCAGCCTATTGATAACCTTCCTCACAACGATGTTTCTATCTCTCTTTCCCTTCCTCTGTCTCTGAAAAATCAATAAAAGTATATTAAAAAATAAAATAAAATATTAGATACTAATGAGTTTTAATAACAAAACAAACACCACATTAAACTTTAGATAAATGGTTTTCAGAGAAATCAGATACTTATCTGTGCATAGCTTGTGTCATATTTACTTTTGGTAGAAATTTTAGATCAATATGTATTGCATTTAAGTTATGGTAATCTTTATTTTGAAAGCCAAATAATACAAAATAAAAATAGCTGACAGAAATCATTTTACTTAAATAAAATATGATAGGTAGAAAATTGTTTTAAACATGTTTCAGAAAAAAGAAGCAAACTCATAGTTTTCTAGGCATATATTTTATAAAACAAATATTTGAAACATACAGCTATTACAAAAATTTGTGTTCAGATTCTTGATATTGATGTAAGAGTTGAAATAAAAGTTACATAGGTATCAAACTTTCTCGTGATTTTTTTTTTTTTTTTATGAAAAGCATGTCATGTCTCCCTCTCTGTCTCCCTCTCTCTCTCTCATCCCTTTATTCGTAGTCTTGTAAATGGTAAACTTGAATATGGGCAATGGAGACATTCTTAGCTTTCTAGAGGGTATCTTCTTAGGATGCAACAAAGATAGGATCAAATCTCTTAGAATTCCTCTGATTACTAGACCATGAGTATCTGTACCTAGTGAAACACAGACTAGCTGTAGTCTAGACTCCTGTCTGTAGTATAATCTTGCATTCAGTGCTTGCCAGTGTCTAACAAAGCTCAACTGAAAGAAATATTAGTGTGAGACCATTTGAAAGATATACCGTACATATATTGTTTTAGATGGTAAAGCATACTCCTGAAGCAAGCCAGGCAATCTGAAAGCATGCTAGCCTACTTATACAATGGCATTTACTGAATTGGGTCTTGGGAGAAAGACATGGGACTAAAGAGAAGGCAAGTATGATAAATACATCTATGAATGTCTAAGTATTGCTTACTATGTGATAAATGACCCTGCTTATTGTCATGATGTGTCCTTCTTATAAGTATTGGAAGGGTTCAGAATAGGCCTGTCCAAGATGTGCTACTTTAGCATGTGGATTATTTTGAGCTGAAGGCAATCAAGACCCTGCAGCCTCACGAGAAGCTTTCACTTCTCCCTTAAAGAATTAGAATTTGGGCCTTGCCCATAATAAGAGTTATCACTAGAAATAACATTTTATGGCCCATCTATAGGGCAGAGCAAACTTCTAATTAATGAACATCTGCTCTTCTTAGCTTCCTGGGAAATTACCCTCTTCTCTTCTAAGCCTCAGGACATCTTGCCTCATTCCTTAGCTCAGGATATTTTGTATACCTCATTTTACCTTTCTCTCTCTGAACGTTTCATGTATGTGGAGTTCCTGTATATACATATGTAATTAAATTTTGTTCATGCCAACTAATTATTAGAACAGATGAAAGAACCTAGAAGGGTAGAGTAAAATTTCTTCCTCCCCTACAATATCCTTAAAATAAATTTTTTGCTCATTTTATGATCAGAGATGCCTGTGCTTTCCCAGTATTTGGACTTTCTCTTTCTTCAAAACATTGAGGATCCAATCATTTAACCAACCTAACTACCAAACACTTTTTATCCTGCTTAAGGTCAACTTGGAGCCGACTTTTAGCAATTGTATTGGATAATGGCATACATTTTATGAGATTCTCATTTCTAGCTCTGATTCTTTTCCTCAGCTTAATCTTTTTATGTATTTTTTTAATTCTTGCTTTATCTTATATATATTTTGTTTCTTTAAATCTATGTTGTCTCAAGATTCAAGATATATAGTTTGGGAGAGAAGAGAAGAGAAGAGGAGAGGAGGTGGAAGAGAGGAGAAGTAAGGAGAGAAGAAGAGAGAAGAGAAGAAAAGAGAGGAGAATGAGAGTGAGAGAATTTTGCTCTGTATTTCTTATCGGGTGAAGCATAGTACTTTGCAACAGAAGGAATATTATAAATAGAATTGGTAGTTTCTCCTTCACTTACAATAAGCGCATACCTTCCTGTGGAAATTTAAAGAATTTCTGTCAATGTGTTAAGTGATACCTACGTTAACTTTTGAGAAATCCATGGAATCAATGAAGACAGTTTAAATTTCAGATCAAAACAAAAGTTAAAGGTTTTAGCAGTTGACAAACAGACTTTCTTAGCTATAAGTCTGAGCAAGCCAATTTTAGGAATTAAACTTGGGTGTTAATTAAACTAAATGTATATATTTAAGCAAAATCTACATTATTTTCAGTCACAGATTTTACATGCTCTTCTTGTTCATGAATTTGGTTATAAAGGAAACTGAATTAAGGGGTTTTTCATTGAAACCTATTCCCATGCTATGGGGGAAAAATCCCTTTAAGAATCTGTTGAAATATATGACCTTTTAACAAATTATAAAAACCAGCAACTTTATAAGGTAATGGTTAGCATGGACTTCACTGATAACTAAATTTTGAAAAAAAAAAAAAAAAAAAAGACAAATGTTTTGGTTTGGGTGGGATCAAAATCTATTTTAAGCAATTTATGTTACTTCTTTCCAAGATGAAACCTTGGCCTGATTCCAGAACCAGGAAAAAAAAAAAAATCAGCTTCAATGTTCAATGCTGAAGCATTCATGAGAGCGATGCAGTCATTTGAGAAAACGAAGTCCAAAACAGGCGAGAATAAAAAACACAAGCCTCTCAGACCACACCCTCCTTTCACCTTCTCACGTTGCAAATACAGTCTTTCCATGATCAGAAGATCCCTTTTCAAGAGCTGCTGCTCACACAGCCTAACTTAAAAAAGAAAGAGCTAAACCAGTAGAAGAAATGCTTTGTAAATCAGCCCTCAAAAGCTGTCCTAGGAGGAATGTGCTACACCTTAGCGTCTTAAACATTTAGCGGATAATTTCAGCTGTGCATTCTGCACGCACCCTCCCGCCTTTACCTAATTACCGAGCTATGTGCTGCCGTTCGCAGAACTTCGCCGCTGTCATAACTTTTCTTGAAATTCAGCCAGCCAATGATAATAAAGCTGTCACGAGATTAAAGGGCTGCAAGTCATTGCTTTTGACATTTATAGGTAACATGGGAAATGCAAACAAGTATGTGGAGTTATTAGTAATATTATGGTCTCTGAGTCCTTAAAATAGAGTGCTTGAGACATCTGCCTCGGCAAGGAGGGTGCAAATGAGGGAAATCCAAACTGTGTCCTCCTTTTGTTTAAATGAGGCACCCCAGCCTGGAAGTGCGGCGCAGTGGGTTTCATTTTCTTCACGGAGCAAAAGCACGAAGCACGTGCTTCAGACGCCCACCCTCAGAAGGAATGATCTCGGCTTAGGAAAGAAGAAAATTCTAAAACTTTATAAACAACCTGGGACCCTTTTGGGGGGCCCCTCCCTGGCTTCCTGGCCTGGAATCCAGCCCCAGGGAGCAGCTCCAGGCCGTGTGGGAAAGCAGGGGCAGCCTCCTCCCAGGGGTTGCTACCATGGAGAAGTTTCTTTGGTTTGGTTTGGTTTCATGAAGGACACCAAATTACAAAAAGAGCTTTTGTAAAACAAAACAAAACAAAAATGATACTGTGTTGCTTTAAAAACTGTGGTGAAAACTCCTATTTTGTCCTAGAGTTGTATCCTTGTTGTTGTTTTTCCATTGGATTCTCCCCTCTCTTCTCTCTGGGTTCCAGGTGTATCTAGAAGAGAACCACCGAAGGTCTGGACTAATCGTTCTTTGCTCTGATATACAAAAAAGGCAATTTATTTCATTATCTTTGACGGTGAATTATTGTCAAAATCTATCTGAGGAGGCTCATTTGGAGGTTTACTTCATTAAATATAAAATACTTGAACTTTTTCAAATTGTTATTTTGGTGCTGGTATTCAGGTATAAATTGGGCCTCTGGTAAAGTCAGTAAAATAGAAAAATAACGACTATCTGTAGCTGAAATGCTAAATAATGTGAAACCAGGGCCTTTTTGGGGATGTCCAGACTGTGATAGCACTGCCGCAAGCTTTCCTGATTTGTGCATCTCTCTCCTGCTCTGGGAAGCTGCAGCTTGAGTGTGATTAGTACAGGGATGATAAATTGCATAAGATGAGGTGCTGGAGGTTTGCAGGGGTAAATAGGATATGGGGACCAGGGACTGGGAGTCCGGAGCCTTTGGTCTAGTTCCAGTGCTGCTAATAACTACAATTATCACCAAATGAGCACCTACCATATGCAAGGCACTGCATTAGGTGCTTCCACAAATGGAATTGCATTTAATGAGGACTTAATTTTTATCTGCCATGATCTTATTTAAGAAAGCAGTGATTTCTTTTTTCTTCAAATGATTAAACATTACTGAGAGTGAGTTTTGTTTTAAATCTAAGTTCAGGACCAACTATTTCCATTTAGGGGATTACAACAAATCTGAGTAATTGCTCACAATGTTTGTTTTATGACTACTATTGTGAAGATGAATGAACTAAAATGGACTCGAGTCTACCAGTACTCCGGGAGGAAGCTGCTTATTTGTAAAAGTCCATGGATTGTTCTCTTAGTTAATAAATTATTTCTGGTCAACTAAATGTTGTATTGTGTCATCAGTATAAATCAGCATGTGTCTAGAAGAAATCACTGAGCCTGCAATAGATCAGACTAACAGAAATGTAATAATTTTGTATAATATATTGAACACACCGCTTAATATGCTACTATCACTGGTTTAGTATCTAAAATTAAAATTTGCCAAATGGTCCAATAAAACTTGAGAGGGGAAATACAGAAAGTGACGACTGGGAAGGTCTCAGCGGCCACTGGTTCCACAGCCTCCTGCAAACGCAACCCCCTCCCTGACCCCAGATCTCTCTCTCTGTGAGATGATCGCCTGTCCACACTGTGTACCCATATTAAATTATTCTCTACGGTTTCTAAAAATGTGATATTAAATGTGCCGGAGTGTTACTCTGCGAAGAAACGACTGCCAAACGCAACATTTCAGAGAAATTGAACTGTAGCTTTGAAGTCAAATTCTGTTTTCAGTAGGAGTAAGATGGTCCACTACGATATGCAAAGCAATTTAAAACTATCAGACACTAATTTTTAAAAGAAGTGATACCTATTTATATTTTTGTGTCAATTTAAGTGAATGAATAGGGTTCTGAAATATTCAGAGAAACTGATATGTTAGATTTCAAACTTCTGGACCAAATGTCCTCGGAGCCTTCAATCTAGCAGCATGACCGTCTCTGACAGGCCTGATGTGCTTTTCACATGACCTCTTCAGGGTCAGAACCACGACTAAGAAGTTTTACCAATAAGGGAGAAGAAAAGAGTCCGGCAGAGGAGCAAAGCAGAAGTGTAAATAGTGAATGCAGTTTGGAATGAAGATATTTGAATCTGAATAGTGAGTTAATGATTCAATTAGTTTTTCATTTTGTTAAACTACATTAATCCTCCTTTACCAGGTCCCCATGTTGAAGCTCTTTGAAAGGAAAAATGCAAAGGATCTTAAGAAGAAAAATTCTAAGCACCAGAGCCTTTTAAAATCAATAATGCTTCCCAAATACATGCTGCCTATTGGAAACGATAGGGATGCTGGGTAGGTATTGTTTTAAAAATCTCAAGACTTGAATGGGGATAGTTCCAGCCGTTATACCCTAGTGGTGAAGTGGTTCCTATCCGAAGGAGGCTTACAAAATATGTCCTCCACTTGTAAACCATGGAACGAGTCAGTGATTTTAAGTTAAAAAAAAAAAATAAAAATAGGGGAGAGGAGATTTGAAAATAGATGACTACATCTGTAATCAGAATACTTCAAAATTAAATAATTACTAAATTAGAAAGGCAAAAGATGACAGTGTTGAGAGTGCTTTTGCTTTCCTTGTTTTGTTTTGTGTTTTTTGCATTCTGTTCTGCATTTACTGCTCAAATTCATAAGAGAAACGCAGAGATTTTTAATTTCATACTTAGATTTTCATTGTTATTCTCACAGTCATCCTATCAAGCATTTTATTAAAATTTTAGGCCTAGCCCAGCAGTGTGGCTCAGTGGATTGAACATCATTCCATGGACTGAGAGGTCCCAGTTTGATTACTGGTCAGGGCACATGCCCACGTTGAGAGTTCAATCCCCAGTAGGGGGCGTGCAGGAGACAGCCTATCGATGTTTCTCACATCGATGTTTTACCTCTCCCTTTCTTTCTCTCTAAAAAATTAATAAAAACATATTAAAAAAATAAAAATAAATAAAATTTCAGGCCTACCACATGCTAGTCTAAGAAGTAAAAAGGAAAGCCCATTTTGAATATTTCCAGTTCAACAGATGCTAATTGATTCACTAAAAATATTAGGGGCATGAACAGAAATGGAAAATTACTAAATTACCCACAGGATAGTGAAGCATAATCGAGGCAGTCTAATGATACAGGGGTCGTATTGCCAATTGGAATTAATTAAGATTCTAAATTTTTAACAGAAATAGGTCTTATTTCAAATATAAATAAAAAACTTAAAACCCTGTTAAAGATATGGTAACAATCTGTTAGAACCTGCTTTACTTTTAAATTAGGCTACAATTGCCAATATATTTCTGTGTAGATGTGTGTAGTAGATAAACATTTGTTTCAGCATGTTAAGTGTTTTTTCAGTGAAATTCTGTTAATATCAATTACTTCCTAAGTGATTATTTCAGTTAACTGGTCAGCTTAGTCCAGTTATATTATTATAAAGTGGACAATAACTATTTTTGGTAATGGGGAGCTAGCAAATAAATTTAGCGGATAGAGGAAAGAAAGACAGGAAGAAAGAAAAAGAAAGAATCATGAAAGTTTCATGTTTTTTTAAAACATATATTTTTATTGATTTTTAGAGAGAGAACATCGATCGTCTGGCTCCTGCACGCCACCTACTGGGGGTTGAGCCTGCAACCCAGGCATATGCCACGACTGGGAATTGAACCAGTGACCTCTTGGTGCATAGGATGTTGCTCAATCCATTGAGCCACACTGGCTAGGCTGAAAGTTTCATGTTTTGAATAAAAAGATAAGAACAATCTCTTACTTGTTAAAGGAGGCTTTAAAAAAAAAATCTATTATCTGCAATATCTGAGAATTTTGATATTTTTAAAATTGAATTTATTGGGGTGACATTGGTTAATAAAATTATATAGGTTTCAGGTATACAATTCTACAATACATCATCTGTATATTATATTATGTGGAGACTATTTTGAATGGAGTCACTTTTACAGTGATTATCAGTGTAATTTTCACATACACTGTATGATTTGAGCGAGAAAGTATTTTGTGCTCCATGAGGGTATCAAGATAAATGATTCTTTATAACTGTAAAGGTAGAGTCAAGGAAAAAGGTCAAAGTGAAAGGAAAAACTATTTAGGTGAAATGAGACCCACATGTGACTCATAATTAACACAAATAAAAGAAATCGTGCCTCTGATTTTATAAAACTGGGGGTTGCAGTCATGGGTTTCAGAGCGAGGAGTGTGAAGTCTGCCATCGTGGCAAATACAGAGCCAGTCCTTGAAGCCCTCGCGACTTGACTTCCTCATCTGTAATGTGACGGTAATTATAATTCTACTTCTTAGGCCTGTTCTGAGTTTAGAAGGAAATTGTGAATGTGAAGTTATTAACTCAGTGTCACAATTTATCAACGGCTTGGTACGTGTCAGCTATTATTTTTATGTAGGTTTTCTTGAACGAAATACACCATGTGAATTTCTCATTTTAGGATTGAAAATTATGACTCCAATAGGACATGTATTAAAAGAGTAGGGGGAGTTATTTGAGAGTATTCAGTGGGAAGTTCTGGGAGTTTTTATCAAATATATAGAGACAGTGGGTCCAAGCTCTCAAGTTAGCTATTTAGAAAGTCTGTTACTTCATTTGTTAAGTTTTAGGAAACAAATTATTCAACTTCTCTTAATATCTCAAGAACTGTTTACACATCATTTTTTAATTAGGTGTTTTTGACTCTTTTTTTTAAAAATACAAGCAAATGAGTAAATGAGTGATTTTAGAAGTCTAGATATGTGCAAAACTCTAAACCAGATGAAACCCCCACTTTTTTTTTTTTTCTTTAATGATTAAGTTTGGGAAGGTTAATCTAAAACTCAGCTAATACATGTGATTTGAAAAATATTTTTAAAAATACTCTCCAATGTGTCCTTATAAACCCACTGATCATAATTGCCAAGTTAACTATGTGTTACAATAATTTTTTTCCCTACTGATCACTTATTTCCTATATCATCCATTGTATAAAAATGACTAGGAATCTATGTTCCCCATTTTTCCTGGCTCAAAAGTGGGTTATTACACTCCATTTTGCCTCATAACAGTTTTTTTGGGAATCAAGCTACTTTTCTTTCTGATCCCAAAACCTAGCGTAAGATGAGTAAGTAATGTGTCTTTGATCCCTACAGAGCAATTAGGCTTAAAAACATTGGGTCCTGTTATTCTATTAATGTAGAGTGTCGAGCATAGTTTATAACACATGGTTCCAACAAATCTTACCAAAGCATTCCCCAGAAACTCCAGTGCCAAACATTTACAACTTTCACCAAATTAATAATCCTTTGCTTCTTTGAGAAAACAATTATAAATGTGGAACTGATTAACTCGCAATAGTTTTTTATCAAAGTGACTTGAACAAAGGCTGAATACATTCTCTTGGATGAATTTTTTTTTTTTTTTAAAGACACTGGAAACAAAACAAAGGATACAAAATCTATAATTGTGAGTGTTCTTTGAAGCACTGTAATACTTTATCAAAAGTGAACTTTTGTTAGGACTGCCATTTGTTAAACATTAATTCATTGCTGAAGAGTTTTACAAACAATGTGAGTTTTGTTGTTGTTGTTGTTTTTTGTTTTTTGCCCAAGGCAAACACTTTACATCTCTTACCAACCTATCCCAGATTAAAACAATTATAAAAGAAACAACACAGGCCCATCCCTCTTTTTCACAAAGAAGAAAAACATTCTTTCATTGCTACAGAGTGAGCCTCTCAGAATTAAGGAAAAAAAGGTAAAGAAAATGCAAAAACTGATAACTTCAGATGGAACCTCTAGAATTTTCTTTCCTTTAGGATCTTGCAATCAGAGTTATGTTTCCAAATATTAAAAAAAGCACTGGTCACACCTGGAAATAGCAGAACCCTTTCAGGCTAACTCCAGAGTCATCATTTATGTGAAAAGCATCCCAACTACAAAAACTGTCATACCTTCCCTTTCTCATTGCCCTCTCAATTGTCCCCTGCAAGGAGGCTTTCCTTTGCTGACAAGGTTGTTACTCCTGCTTTAGTGCTTAACAGGTGAGAATCTGTAATTGTGACAAAAACAAAATCTGCTTGTGTTTCTGGAAAGCCTCTGCAGCATTTTTTAAAGATCCATGCCTGTTTTTGGCTTCTACAGGTTTAGCTAGTTAGTTGATTGAAGTATATATGCTCATGGCTGATCTTTCCTGTGGGGCCACCGGTAATTAATTCTCCTTTATGAATCATCCTTGAGGAAGACATTGATGAAGAACAGCAGACAGTCCTTCTGCAGATTGAGTTTATGCCTCATTTCTTTTAAACACCTTGTCTTCACAAATTATATTTTTGGAATTAACCTATTCTACACCCTGTTGAATGTTTGCTGGAATTCTTTTCTTTCTAGTCTTAAAAACATGCCTTGGCTTTTCAGTTAGCACCTGGCAGTGGAAAGTTCGGGCCCAGGCATAGCAGTGTGCTTATCTCTGTGAACAACCCACGTGCGGGAGCCCTGTGGCAGGTTTGCATTCTTTCAAAGACATGAAGTGGGGGTGGAGAGGGAGAGAGGTGAGCAAAGCAAGATGTGTTTCAAAGGAGTTCTTGAATTCCACTTGGAAGGCATTTTATTTCTTATTAATTTTGACCCTCAAGGCACATGTTCCTCCTTCCCACCAGATAAGATTGACCTCAAAAGGGTAGTCGTCATCAATGACTGCACTTTATAAAAATTCAAAGGTCATGTGAAGGTAAAGATCCATCACAGTCCTTTGAGAAAGAGAGGAAAGGTGGACAGGAGGTGAGAAGGAGGGGGTTTCTAATGCACACAGAGCACTTTGAAGATGAAAAGCCCTAATGAGTGTTAATGATGATGATAACCACAATAACACACTCTTCAACCACACTCTTCAACGTGTAGTAAGGTAACTCCTCCACAACATTTTTGGGTTGTGGGATAAAGTGGTTTTGATTTTTTTTAAAAAAGTGGCACCTTGGCTAAAGAAGAAAAATTAAATGTGCTTAAATCATTAATAGGTACCCAAGCCAAAGTCTCAAGGACCCTTAATGTTCAGCTTCAAAGAAGTAAGATAAGCAAGGCCAGGGCTGGATAAAAGGTGTATACAGAAAACAAACTCCTACCCAAGTCACTGAAATTTCGAGGAATGAGGGTAATATTTGTCATATTTTATCTATAGAAATATTTTATTACTGTTATGGCAGAATGTGGATTTCTTTATACAACTTACTGTCATACAATTTATAATTTAAAATAATTTATACAAATTAGTAGTTACAAAATAGTCATGGAGATGTTAAGTATAGCATAGGGAATATAGTTAAATTTTTGTAATAACTATGTGTAGTACCAGGTGAGCACTAAAAATATCGGGGGGAACATTTTATAAAGTATATGATTGTTTAACCACTATGCTGTATACCTAAAACTAATACAAAGTAATATCAAATGTAAATTGCAATTAAAAAAATAAAATAAAATAATTTAAAATTATATGTTTTTTTTTTTTAAAAAAAGCTCACCCAAGGATATTTTTCTATTTATTTTCAGACAGGGTAGGAGGGAGAGAGAGAGAAACAGCAATGTGAGAGAGACACATTGATTCGTGGTCTTCCGCAGGACCCTGACCAGGGCCGGGGACTGAACTGCAACCGAGGTACCTGCCCTTGACCAAAATCGAACCCCAGATTCTTCAGTCTGAGGGCCAACACTTAACCACTGGATCAGACCAGCTAGGGCTAAAATGATATGCTTTTTATCATATATTAATTTTAGTCATCTATAAAACTTCCACTGTATAATTAGCCTTTAGGATTATTACTAACTTATCACTAGTAGGATTATGTTCGTTGTAAGACTGTTGCAGGATTTAAACATTAATTGTATGTATTAAAAGAAAAATCTATCATTATTAAGTTTAAATACGCAAGTTAAAATAAAAGTAAGTCAATAACACTTAAATTAGTAAGTTAAATTAAAAAAATAGTTGTTTAGTTCAGTAAACTTAAAACTTAACTTGGTTTTAAACTCACAATTCTGGTACTGAATTTTAATGTAAATGTATTTTTAATAATAATAATGCTTATTAGCTAATTTTACTTATGAATGAAGTGTTTGAGTACGTGAGTACACCCTACTGGGCATTTACAACTAAAGTAATTCTGTAAGTTTATTTTTTAAAAACATGTATACATTCAGGAAGAGTAAGGGAATCATTCTTTCCTGGTTCTGATCATTTCTTCCATGAAGAGGGACACCCATTAGTGGAACATACATGATGTCTTACTGCCCTGATCCCTACTTACCTGCAAAAGGTAGGCAGAGTATTGTGGGACTCAGGAAGTTTGTATTGAGCAACACTGGTCACAATAAAATAGTTAAATCATGATGAGGACTTTATCATGGCTTTCTATGGCTTGATCTTAAACTTTATGAGTGCTGGCCTCCTGATAGATATACTCAAGCTCTTCAGGAACCTGTGCAGACCCAAACATGCTTCAGAAGCCCCAATAAATTGCAAGGAAAAAGATCTAATGTAGGAAGTGCTCCTTTCTCTACAGGTTTTTATGCATTGATAGGTGGTACAGAATTTATCAATTATTTTTTTAATTTATTGATTATTAGAGAGAGAAAGGAAGGTGGAGAAAGAGAAAGAAATATCAATTTGTTGTTCCACATATTTATGCATTAATTGGTTGCTTCTTGTAGGTGCCCTGAGCAGAGATCAAACTTGAAACCTTAGCGTGTCAGGATGACACTCTGACTAACTGAGCTACCCTGCAACGGCCAGAATTTATTAATTTTAAACCACAAAGATATGTAATAGCTTATACTTTTAGCTCATAAGAGAAATAGATTTGATTTTGTATTTTAGTTCTCTGTGGTCTTTGAACTTGGTCTTACAAGTGGTTTTTAAACTTGATCTCTCTCAGAAAGTGAGAAAGAAGTATTTTATTCAACTGTTTCTTTCTGTTTCTGACATTATATTATTAGAATGTGCTTATTCATGTAATTATTGGAATATATTTATGACATTATATTTCATATTACAGAATCTCTGAAGAAATATAATGAAAAATGTGAAAAGGCATCATTTGGGATAGGAAATAGAACAATGTATTTTAGTCCTAGGGATAGAGTGGTCTTGAAATTGATTTTAATGTAGTGTTTAAAATAACTTGAAGCTCTTTTGGGCTAAATTTTTATTTTCTATTTTATGTTCCTCAAGAGAACACCCAGAAAAGTGGTGGTTGGCATGGATCCAGGAAGGTCAGTAAGCCTGTCTGACTGCCTTTGGGTCTCCATTAGACCCCCCAATGCAATAGGCCCTCCCTGGGAGATAGTAGGCTAAAAGAGACAATAGTCTAATCAATGGGCTAAATTGGGGAATCTTAGTGAGGGATTCATTAAATTCCCCTTTCTAACTAATTCTTATTAGAAACACATTTTATTTTATTTTATTATTATTTTTTTTTTATCCTCACCCGAGGACATTTTTTCATTTTTTGTTCAGATAGAGTGGGAGGGAGAGAGGGGAAGAGAGAGAGAAACATTGACGTGAAAGGGACACATCGAGTGGCTGCCACCCGCACGACCAACCAGGGCCGGGGACAAACTGCAACCGAGGTACATGCCCTTAGCGGGAACCGAACCCGGGTCTCTCTGGACCGCAGGCCGAGGCTCTAACTGCTGAGCCAAACCGGCCAGGGCTTAGAAACACATTTTAGCATAACACTCCGGGTCTCCTCCACTCCCTTCATCATCCTTTCCTGGGGAGGAGGAAAGACTTATTAGATGTAACTGGTAAAGAGAGAAAGTGGACAGGTCCCTCTTCTCTTCCCTTTTTTTGGGAGTGAGCGCCTACAGAGTACTTGCTGTGCTACGCCACACATTGGGCCCTCTCAGAGCATGCAGTGAAGGTGGGGGGGGGGCAGGAGGACTGGGGAAGCAAGCCTGACAGATGTTCAGCATCAGGAGACTCAGTGAGCTGCACGTATGTCACATTCTCTAATCTCAGCTTTACCAGCAATGGATGATTTTTTTACCCATCTTCCTTATTTTCTTGCTCTATTTCTCAATTTGCTTTGAGCCCAGGTGAAGAATAGAAGTATTATTATTGGGGCCCCCAAACCTTCAACATTATGTATGTCAGATTGAAGATGTTAACCAATCTTGCAGGTATATTCAGTAGCAAAACTAAGACAGAAAATCTGTTTCTTAGGCTTGACATTAATAAATGCTTTCTTCTGCCAAATCTATGAAGTGGATCAATGCCAAGTGTAGAAATATATCTATTAAAAAGAGAAGAGTACTACCTAGTAATTGGTTTTGAAAAAATGGCAAAAGTATTAACTTCAAGAAAAGTTGAATGGATTCTTCTGATTATATTTCATTTAATGGCTTATTTCCAATATATTAAAAAGAGATATAACTAAGAAGCTGATTCCCTAGGTTTAGTTTTTCAAAGTAAAACTAAAAAGCAGATAACTTAATGGAATATTTTGGTACCACTGCGCACACACACACACACACACACACACACACACACATAGTGTGAATATTAGCTAATATTTATTGAGTTCTGATCATGTTTGAGGCAGCATGCTAAGCTTTCATTATCTCACTAATTATCACAATTCTTCATGTAGACACTTTTTTTTTTTTCCCCCAGATGAGACACCTGAGACTTCAAAAAGTTAAATAAATTGTTTGTAGTCACAAATGTGGTCATTGAAGAACCAGGATTCAAACTCAGGTTTGTCTGAATACAAAGCCAGGATACTGAACCCCTAAACCATGCTGACTTTCAAATTTTATTACTAATGGAATTAACATGTGCAATGGTTGCAGCTGAGACTTCTTGTGCTACCTGTGATGTTATTTTATCTATTAAAAATTTTTTTAATTTGTATATGTTACTGCAGAGGGTGTACAGCCTCTTGATAAAAGCATAGATATTCACATACAATCTCAAGTGCCGCCCTGGCCGCTTTGGCTCGGTGGTTAGAGGGTCAGCCCACCGCGTACCAAAGAGTCACAGGTTCCATTCTGGTCAAGGGCAAGTACTTGGGTTGCCGTTTGGTCCCGGTCCTGGTTGGGGTCCTGAAGGAGGCAACCAATAGATGTGTCTCTCTCACATCGATGTTTCTCTCTCTCTCTCTCCCCCCCTCTCACTCTGCCTGAAAATAAATGGAAAAATATCCTCAGGTGAGAATTAAAATAAGTAAATAAATAAATCTCAAATGCCGTTTCTTCTTGCTTCATGAAGGTTAAGACTCCATGAATTTGATTTCATGGATGTGATTTTTTTTAGGTCAGAAGAAAGCTGAGTGGCAGTCTGAGACAGTTGATACATTCCCTGTCTCTTTTCTAAAATAAGCCAAAGACAATTGTCTTGACTAGTCTGACACAAGATCTCTTCACAGGGACATAACTGTGTAAAATGATTATACAGGAACATCCCCTGAAAAAAATAGAAATAATTGTACAAAACACACTTTTCCAAGGTTGTTATAAAGGGAGGAGAACAAACCCAGGCAAATCCAGCACGACACAGACAAGCTGAGATCTCTCCCATTTGTCCTGTAACCAAATTTGATAGGAGACTGGGGGTTAAATTAAAAATTAAACTTCACATGTCTCATCCTTTTTTGAAAATGCATTTGCTCATCATATGCAGACTAATGGTTTGCATAAAAAATGCGATTTATAATGTATTATGGAATACCACTAAATGCTTTATACTCTTAAAAATGTTTCCTTTTAATAATACAATCCAGTATACATAATTTAAGCTAAATGTCTATGCTAAGTGTGTACACTTAATTTTGATTGAGATTTGACATCTCACAAAGGACACAAAACATTTGGATATTGAATCAAACACAAGTTTTAAAAATTGTATCTGTTATGATACATTATGACATTTCATTTTGTGCAGTGGTTGGGGCAGGGAGGAGTCCTTATATTTACCGCCTATATTGCTTATCATAAGTAGAAACCAAATGCCATTGAAAATTCCCAGAAACATTTGGAGGTAAGTCTTATTTATCCTAATTTATGGAAAATAAAAACTTTATCTCAGAGAGGTTACATGAAATGAGCAACGTCACACCAGTTAGCATCTAAGAGGAGCCAAGCAGTGCCCACCTGGTACCATAGTCTATGCCTCTATTCACAAGGCTGTTTTACCTCTGAATATGCTAACGGCCGAATCTCATTGCCTTTCCTTGGTAGTCTACAGTTGCTACATTCTTTATTTTTTAATTGCAGAGTTTCAGTTCTTATGAGGTTTTTCTTTTAGGTATTTCTTTTTCAGCCTTATAATCTTTAGTTCTATCCCCAGAATCCTTGTAACTACAAAACTGGATTAAAGACTTGACTCCAGATGAGATTAAAGATTAAGAAGCTTGAGGATAACAAGATAAACATTTAATAAGTTTTGTCTTCAGGTAGAAATATGTAAAGTTTAAGCATGCAGAGAGATGGACAACAATACACTGGCAACTGCTTCGAGCCTGTTATGAGCCTACAGCCACTTCAGTATCATAGCAATTAAGCCATTTTCTCAGACTGCAATTCAATCTCTTAGAATTCCATGGATTTCTACACACCCCTAGGGTCAGCAAAAATAATCTCCTCAAAATAAAGGAATTATGGCTTCTTAGAAGTGATTTTCAATTGTCTTAATCCTGTAGTACCATAGGTATAAAAACATTTCTTCCATCATTACCGGTGAGTTTTCTTTTAATTTCTTTAATTGCTCTCTACTAGAAAGAAAACACACAAATTCAGTTATAAAGTCAGCGGTTGCAAAGTAGATCCCCACCATTATTCCTATAGTAGTATGTGATCAGCTATCCAGAATCCTATGAGGTATATTGAAAATGCCTACTTCTCTCAAGTATCCCATATTATGTGTAGACATCCACTGAATAGCCCTGACATTTTATAAGGAATAGTGTGAGCTCACACCATCCTGTTATGCCTTGCCACTGTACACACAGTATTTTTTACAAAATGTAAATATTCAGTGAAATGCTGAGGCATATAGTAATTACAGGTTAATGCTAACTGATTTGTCATTTAACTATCTTTCTCCGTGCCAGTAGATGCCTGAAGGCATTGAAATTTTAAAGAAGGAAAAAAAAAAAAGAGTTGAAAATCTGTAATGAGATGAAGTAAGGAGATGCAGCATGGACCCATGATGGTTGGAAGGATTGTGCTGAATACACACTTGACTGAATTCATACTGCACTTGTGAATTCCTCTGGATGCTGAGTTCATAGGGGGCCCATCTGTGAGCCTCCTTCCAAACACGGTTCTCCTTTCCTTACCCTCAAAGCCTGAGCGCTGAGGGGTTACAAAGTCCCATCTTGATATCTGACCTTTTATCCCCTTTCAAAGCATGAGGGTTTATTTACCTCTTTAGAGTTTGGCAAAACGAAAGTAACTGTCCCCACTCCTTGCCCTAAAACAAGAGATTTATTAGATTTATTAGAAAGGATACCTTGTAACAGAGATAAAATATGTGACTAACTGCAGGCTAAGCAATTCCAGATGCTGTCCTATTGGCCATTTGGCCTCCATAAAGGGTCAGTCATCGGTTTCTGCCACAGTTGTCCTGGCCCTGCCACCACTCCATGACATTTCTGGGAAAGGCATTTGGAGGGCTCAGTGGGCAGGTTATGTGCAGATCTAGTTCCTGATTTGGGTAAGTTCCAGTGGGGTCTCTTTGGGGCCTCACAGATCAAAATTGTTTTGCCTTTTTCCTCTTCTACTCTTACCACTGTCATTTGCTTTTCTAGGCATGAACCACAGTCATTCTTCAAATAAGTAATATGTGAGAATTGGAGCAAAAAAGACCATTATTTTCTGGAGTTTAGTAATACAAGGAGACCATGCTTGGTTTCTTCCATCTAAGCAGTGACTTCTCCAATAAGCATGAAGTTACAAGAAGGTGCTAGGAAGCTCTGATTGCACAATTCGTCCAAGGAACACAAGGTTCAGGAGAATAATAAATCATTGTTCCCATAATCTCTTCAGAGGAAAAGGAGGGCATTTCTCTGTGTACAAAGGCAGAGTTATTTGGTAAAGGTCAGGAGGATGTAGCTTAATGAATGATTTGGAAAAAAAAGTCAGAGTGTGTGTTTGATAAGTCTTTTCAAAAAGCCTCTTGGACTACTTCAGTGTGTGGTTCACCAACTCTCCTTGTCTAGAAGGAAGGGCGTATCAAGGACTTCTCTTTTTAAAGAGAAGTGATGTTAAGGACACAAGGGTAGACATCTGTTAGCCCAACCTCCTTACAAACATTTCTTTCATAGGGCTTATAGTCTTGGTTTGAATGCTCTAAAATATGCCATGGCAATCGCTTCTTTTCAATGGGCTTTACAGATACACACACACACACACACACACACACACAATTTTTACAAATTGAAGATTTGTGGCAACCCTATTCTGAACAAGTCTGTTGACGTCATTTTCCCAAGAGCATTTGCTCAATTCACGTCTCAGTCACATTTTTGTAAATCTCACAATATTTCAAACTTTTAACATTATTATTATATTTGTTTTAGTGACCTGTGATCAGTGATGTTTGATGTTATTATTGTAATTGTTTTGGGCCCCATGAATCATGCCCATTAAGATGACAAACTTATCAATAATTATTGCATGTGTTCTGACTGCTCCACTGACCAGTCGTTCCCTAGTATTTCTCCTTCTTCTTTGTCTCTCTCCCTCTCCTCAGACCTTCCTATTCCTTGAGACACAACAGTTATAGAACTAGGCCAATTAATAACCCTACAATGACCTCTACATGTTCAATCGAAAGTAAGGGTCATCAATGTGGCAAACTTCCTTTTTGTCTGTGTTAAGATATTGCCACAGACCCCGAACTTCAGCAACCACCACCAGCATCAAGGCAAGACCCTCCACCAGCAAAAAGTTATAACTCATGAAGCTTAGATGATGTTAGCATTTTTAGCAGTAAAACATTTTTTAATTAAGTGATCTACATTGGGTTTTATTTTTTTTAGACACATTGCTGTTGCACACTTAAACTACAGTATAGTGTAAATATATCTTTTTAAAAATTATTTACTTATTTTTAGAGAGAGAGGAAGGGAGAGGGAGAGATAGAAACATTGATGAAAGAGAACATCGATTGGCCGCCTTCACGCCCCCCACCAGGATTTGGCCTACAAGCTGGGCACAACGTGCCCACACTGGGAATCAAGCCAGTGATCAAGGGGTGCATAGGTCAATGCTCAACCACTGAACCACACCAGCCGGGCTAAATATATCTTTTATATGTACTGGGAAACCAAAAAATTCATGTGATTCACTTTATTGTGATATTTGCTATATTGTGACAGTCTGGAACCAAACCCACCATATCTCTGAGTTATTCCTGTATTTAAAATAACTACTTATAGGAATGAAGATGACTCACTTTTCTTGTTTGCTATGTTTATTTTTTTATGCAAAAATATTGCTCACTTGTCGCATGAGTCACAATAGCTATGTTATGCTGCATAGCTGAAATCTCAATAAATTAGCACACAAGAGTTCATGCATACTGCTTTATATCCAGAGGCTCCCAGGATAATTCCCAAGTGATGATTCAGGAACCCATTACCTCCATCTCTGGCTCTATGATTTCAGCATGTGGCTTTCAGGTCACCATGCAAGAGAAAAGTGTGAGCATGAAACTCCTGTGTTCTTAAATGCCTGGACTCATAAATGACACATTCTTTTTGTTCACAGAAAAGATCACAAAAACTCCACCTGACTGTAAGGGGCGGGGACATATTGGGCAGCATATATGACATTTGGTAAATAGTAAATGCTTCTATTTTACTTGGGCAAGTTGTTTGTCTTTCCTTTGCTCCCCAGTATTAACCACAACTTTAAATCATTATTCCATGTTAGGCCTCTTATTATTTAAATGAGAAAGAATAATAAGTAGTAAACTTGCTCATTCTATTTAAAGAAGCCAATCACACCCGGCCAGTGTGGCTCAGTGGTTGAGCATTGACCCATGCAGCAAGAGGTCGCCGGTTTGATTCCCAGTCAGGGCACATGCCCAGGCTGTGGGCCCAACCCCATTGGGGGCATGCAGGAGGTGGCCGATCGATGTTCTCTCTCATCAATGTTTCTATCTATCTCTCTCTTTCCCTTCCTCTCTCTCTAAAAAAAAAAAAAAAAAAAAAAAAATCAATAAAGAAAAAAAATGTTTTAAAAAAGAAGCCAATTACTGCTACTGATTATTAGTAATGGGAAAATTTAGAAAAAATCTTTTCTATGTGATCCTGTCATATAAGATATAATATATGCTTCCAAATAATACAGGTAAATGACGACCACAAAGGGCAACTAGAAATTTAATTTGAAGATTGAGGTTGGGGAGGATAGCCCCCAGAGAATACATCTCCATTGCTGTCATAAAAACAACAATCCAAACCAAATTTGTCAAACTATAAAATTCCCTCATTCATTTAAGGCTGAACAACTTCCTTTTACCCATCATTCTTGATGCTTCAGCACTCACATAAATGACATCTTGACTCCCCAGTTCCTTGCCATCTCACTGCCAATCACTCTATGCTCTACACCAGATCATCATCACATCTCCATGGTCTTACTCAGTGGATTGTCAAAACTATCAAAATATTTTTGATAGTTTCAAGTCTCAGTAACAAATAATTGTGTTCAGTGTTTTTTATTAGATGATGAGTTTCTCATAGGTATTATAGAGACTTCCTCATCACTGAATCTCTGAACAAGCTCAACACCTTAAAATTCATGTACCCAAATATTCTTAGAATAGTATGTAACTTATTCAAACTGGGAAAATTTTGAGAATGAAAGGACATGCTTTCAATCATTTCACCAATCATATGTTGGAATGGCAGGCATAAACCAGGATTATATTCAGCAAGTAGGAATCTCACCCTTCTAAATATTTGGTTGTCCAACCACATGTTCCTATCTCTTCAGTTCAAGCGCTGATTATTAAATTCTTAGACCTCACTGTTGAGTCTTTTAATCAATTAACACTACTGTTTTCTTTCTATTACTCAGACTCCTCCTGCCTTTAATTCTCTCCTCATTACTCTTAAATTCCACAGTTTATCATTATAATTAACCCATGTGAAATATGTTCTTATCCCCATTTTCCTCTATTATACTTGGCAAAATACTCCAGCTCTATATCTTTTCAACATCTATCTTCTATGAGTACAGTTAGCACTACTAGAGAAAATAATACATATAGACATAATTTCATGATCTCTCATCTCTAACCTCAAATGGGCCTTAACACTCTACTTGGCAGTCCTACTTTTCATTTCTCTTCTGGACATTTAAATGACCTTCATATCACTAACTCCGACAGGCACTTTCCCTAACCCTAACTCATCCCTCATCCTCCCTTTCCCTTCCAATAGTGGGACACTCCTTAGGGCCACTCCCAATTCAGAGATTTTTGTGGGGACAGCAAAGGCATTCATTGAGACAATATAAGCCCAATTTCTCACTCTGCTAATCCAGCACCCTCCCTTCCCTTGTACAGATGTTGACTTTCTGAAGGCTAATCTCCATCTCAAAGTTTGCTTTCCAGAGAATGCAATCTGTGATACTGGCTTAATCTTATTTTTCAGGTCTCGGCTGAAGTGTTACTTCGTATGATAGCACTTCCTTATTTGTCTGTTCTCAGGCAGACTCCAGCCCTTCCCCACAGAAAAGTCCTCACATGGTACTCTCTATTGTTTCTATTTATAGTTCTTATCACACTTTGTTATCATATATTATATTTCTCATTTACTATCTATTTTTTTTGCCTTTTGGGGAACAGGGCAAGAGCAATGTCTGTTTTATTTGCCAACATATCTGTCCCAGTGCCTAGAAGAGGGCTTCAAAGATTAGGAGAATGATTACCCCGCCATTCCGCATTGCTGGCACCCCGCTGTAGCAGTGAATGAAAAAAATACAAACTGCCTTCTAGACTAACGTTTTCCAAAATTTTAATAATATTTTATGTAATATTCTGAGTATATATACAGGGTGGGGCAAAAGTAGGTTTACAGTTGTGAGTTCGGAGAACAGTTTATTCTTGTATTATTATTTATTAATTATTGTATTATTTTCATATGAACAACGGTAAACCTACTTTTGCCACATATATCAGAAAATAGGAGTGAGTGGGAAGAGAATGAAGCCTAGTTATTTGTTTACCTCAAAACTTCTTCACATAATGCCTGTAACAATCTTACAGAATACTAGAGTCTTTATAGCAGAATTTTAGCAACACTGAGTTGAATCTCCAAGTGTGTGCTATATTAGAATATTCAGACAGTGAACATGACTATAATCCTTTCTGAAGGATTAAGTCTATATTGTTTCTGTGTAAAGATAATATTTGCTATATGTGCTTTATGTTGGAAAAAAGATAACCAGTTCACTGCATTAGTGATTAATTAGATATTTTTGAGTAATTAACAACTTATATACATGGTTACATACAAAATTCTACATAGCAATCACAATAGGGTTTTCAGTGTGGAAAAAATAACTTTTAATGAAGTAATTCATATCTTGTCCTTGACTAACTAGATAGTAAATGACACAAGAAGTTTTAGAAGCTGCAGAAAAAGTGGAGAGCAAAATATTTTTGATAGCTTCAAATCTCAATAATAAATAATTGGGTTTAATGCTTTTTATTAAATGATGTGTTTCTCATAGGTATTACAGAGACTTACTCAACATTGAATCTCAGAACAAACTCAATATCTGGCCTATGGTTGGCATACAATGAATGTTCATTGAATGGCTATATAAAGAAATCAATTAAAATTGTATAAATGCACGTGCTTTCAAATGCATTATTTCATTTTATTCTAACAGTAGTATTATGAGATAGGTGGCAGACCTGTTATTAATCTCTTTTAGCAATGAGATAATGTAGAGTCAGATAGTTTAAGAAACTCAATGTCTTAAGAATTGTTGGTTAAAATGAACAGAAACTCAGTCTAATTCAGAAAAAAATGGGAGTTTTTCCAAGGACTCAAGAAAATATCAGGGGAAAATGTAGCTGGGAATAGAGAAGGACTTGGGAAATTGGAAAGTCACAAGATAACTCATTACACACTGTTCGTTTGGATCTCCCTCTTTCCTTCTCTCTCCCTCTCTCTGCCCAGCTACATGCTCCCTTATCTCTATGTCTCTTATTCTATTAATTTATTTCTTCTAGAACAACTCTCTGCTTTATCTTGGTTGCATTACTCAATGACTTTGGCTTCCTGGTATATTTCCCTTGCCGTGGTTCCAAACTGGGTTTTGATGGACTTCATATGTCTGTAGCCTACTTCTGTTTGAATAAAGTTCTTTATTCTAATTATGGTAAGCAAATCTGTAACTTTTCAACTGGCCAATGAATGTGGGGAATGCACTACCAAGGTACAATTATCCATGTGGCTGTGAGTACACAAATGCCCCTTCTGTGGTCTCTGGGTAAGACACACATACTCTAATCCAAGTCCACACTGCTGTTAAGTAGTCAAGTAGAAATTGAGAACAGGGATTTCAGTTCCTGGTTCAATCCTCATTCAAATGAGTTGATGAGCAGTAACTATAAACCACGAACTTTGCTAGGAAACAGGATATAATCCAAAGCAAAGCCAAACTCCAGTCTTACCCTCATGGATCTAGTAAGGAAGGTAAAGAGTAAAAGCAAAAGCAAAAACATAAATGTGATAGGTGTAATGAAGAAAAGGTGCCTTGTGATGTAGGCCAAAAACTGAACCCCAAAGTGCCAGTTGCAGGATACACAGTAAGGGATGTTTGAGCTGACATGTTAATAGGTAAAGACTGGGAGAAGTGAGTACATTTTAGAAAGAAAAGGTAGGCAGGCAAAAGGCAAGAGGTAAATGTTTTGGTAATTGTCCTGAGGATATTACAAAGTGATGGATTGTGAATAAGGAAGAGACAGAATAGTGTTTGTATCTTGGAAAAATCAATCAGAATGCAGTATGGAGGAGGGTAGCAAGTGTAGGGGTTATGAGAGTGGTAACGGAGACAGTTAGTGAATGGCTAAGTGATTTTCACATGATGCCATGGCATACTAAAACTGAGATCTAGTACACAGTCTGGTTTATGCTCTTCTCCTCTACTAAGTGATTGTTAATTTTATTATCATTATATTATTAATCATAAATGCTAAGAGGTGATATGAACAATGTACTAAAAAATTCTCATGTACATGCAGAAAGCATTGGATCACAAATTCCTTGATTGGGATTTAGAACGTTTAATTAGTGTTAATTGCAACAGAAATATTAGAATAAACTGACTGTGAGTGCAAATTCAATTTTCCATAACACCAAATAACTTTTAATGAAGTTATGGGTATTTCTCAAATTTGTCTGCAGTTGTTCATTTATAAACTTCTAAGTAAGAATTGTGTATGTATATTTAAAACTTCAGGTTAACTTTTTGTGTGTGTGCAATTAAATCAGATCTTTTATACAGTTACTGTAAAAATTTACCTCCTAAAAGATTATTTTTCATTGGATCAGTTTTTTATTTCTCTAGAGAGGTGTTGTTGTTGTTAGTTAACATATTGTAAACCTTCACACTACTCATAGAAGAATTATGTCAATATTTCCCTTTCTTAATTACAAAAAAAAGCCATTGCCGTATTTTGGGTCAAAAGCCTTTTTATTAAAAAGTGCCAAAGTATGGGACTGCACAATTAGAGAGTAACAGCTGCAGTTGAGCTCTTCTAAGCTAATGGATAAATAATCTGTTGTCAAAATTAGTTCTAATATGAGCATATGTATTCATAGACTGAAGGGACTTTGAAGAAGTTGTTATGGTCTACTGGATAATTAATGCATTTAAAAATAGGCATAAAAATGCAAAATCACTTAGATCTAAGTGGTTAGCAATATGCTTTAATCCTAGTTAATCTGGTACATATTAATAAATTGAAACTTGGTCAGTCAATGGGCTATACAAGCTTGTGGAAAGATGTGGAAAAGAAAATAAACTTTCTGTCAAAATACATTTAAGATTTGAAATATATTAATTGAGTTGCATAAGATCAAGATGGTAGCAGAAATAAAATATAACCAAGATCAATAAATCAATCAGCAAATTTCTAATGGTTGACAATTCTGTGCAACAGAGTGTTGTTAGTCACTGGTAGGTACAATTTCTAGAATGGGAGACAAAATAGAAAGCATAAGAAATAATCAGGCTGTGATGCAATAGCTTAGGTGTTCCTAGCTCAGTGCTGACAAACTTGATTTAACAGGGCTGGGGACCTTTTTTCTGCCAAGGGCCATTTGGATATTTATAACATCGTTTGCGGGCCATACATAATTATCAACTTAAAAATTAGAATGCTATATTTGGTCAAACATTTAATTAACTCACCCCTAATGTGATGGCTGGAACTGCTTCTCTTTGGTGAGGGGAGTGATGTTAGCTGGTATTGATTTCATGGGCCTTATGCGGCCAGTGGGCTGGATGTCCCCCAACCAATTGTAAATCACATTCTACTAGGAGTTTATAAGAAGAACTTAAAAGTATTTAAAGAAGAACTACTGTAACTACCAAAAGAGATCATTTGTACTAAAGAGCTTTGATTAAAAACTATATACAACTATAAGACATTTTATATTAGAAGTGCGTGTTATATCAAAGCTTAGTTTTGTCCTCACATGCCATTGTATGATTTCGCCCTTTTATTCCTTAAATAACTGTGCTTCTGCATATTTTTCTAGTTTTATTGAGAAGTGATTGACATACATCACTGTATAAGTTTAAGGTATGCAGCATGCCGACTTGATTTACATACATTGTGCTGCAGTAGCCTGCAATGACAAAGGTTTTTTATTTTGTTTTGTTTTTTTTTCATCCCTGTTGTATGTCCTGATGGGTTGACTGGGGCTCCATCCCTTCTTGTCCTAGTCATCATGCTGGGACCAAACTGCCAGACCAGCCACCATCTGGAACTTTCCTCATTGTACATCTAATAAATACTGACTATGTTTATTGAACTTCGATTTTATCTTTATGTAACATTTAGAATTGAACTATACATAAAAAATTTAGAAAAAATTATAAAATTCATTGAAACTAAAATTTTGTTTATTTTCAAGAACATTTTTTATAGCCATCAAAGAAGTTATTTTGTCTCCTGGGAACTAGAGTGCTGATATCTCAAAGGGACTCCAAATTTTCTAAAAAGACTTCTCAAGCAGGTAAATATGTTTCTCCCTAATCAAGAAGGAACAGAGTGTGTACAGGAGGGAACTTACCTAACCTTTTGAGAAGCTCCTGTCAGAACCTCAGCCATGGAACTCTTAGCAGTCTAATGTTGCTATTTCACTTCCAAGCAGGTGCATGCCACTCAGATTCCCTCTCACAGCATCCTGTCCTGCCCTCTTATTGGATCCTCCTCTTGTTTGCCCACCTGTCACATTTCTTCTCCTTCTACCCTTCGTAATTCAAGTTCTCTCCACTTGGCTCCAAAGCCAGACCTCACAGCGGAGTAAAGCAAGGGGGATACGGGCATCACCATCTGGAGCTGATTACATTTTTTCTTCTCCACTTACACCCAGAAAGAATATGGTTAAACACTTAGAAACAAAATCAACCAACAACTTTATGTTGCCTGTCGCCTTGCTGTCCTGAGATGCTATTGGAGAAGGTGAGATCAATCATCCTTCCATCACTGTCTGCATGAAGATTGCCACTTAATGGCACTCTCCAAAGTCCCCCTACCAAGGTGGCAGTATTTTATATATTAACATGCATTACTTAATTAGTGTTAATTTTCCTTACTTTCCACTTTAATTGATTCAATTTGAATGACTGCTTATGATTTACAAGAACTTTAAAAATGCTTTGAAAAATATATTTTATTTCTAAAACCATTCTATGGACATGATTTAAGTACTGGGTTTCTCATTGCAATTTTGTTTTCAGTAGTAAAATAAGGAAAACAACCTAATTATTCAACAATAATAACTTAGTTTAGAAAGCATAGCCCATTCTATGCAATCATTTAGAATGACTTGTAAAAAATATGTCAATCATTATATTGCTAAATGAAAAATGCACATAAAATATGTATCATATAAAGCCATACAAAAACCACATGTACCTACATGCTTAGAAAAATATGGAAAGTTAGGTAGAAAATAGTAATTTTTTTTTATGTCTGGGGTATGATGTAATCTCTTTACTTTTTTGTAATGAAAAACATCACTTTATAAACAAACAACAAAAGAACTAAAACAATAGTAAATGTCACAAAAACTTGCTACTTTCCTATTTGTATGTGTGTTTATGTAAACGTATAGCAAACTTTCTTTCAAACACATTTTTTGAGTTATGATGGAAATAACAGAGGAAACAAGAGTCAGTGTAGTAAAATTCTTTTGGGGGCTCCTTTGCCCCTGCCTTCCCCCTACCTTCCCCCAAGAAAACTGACCATATTTTGGAAACACTCTGCCATGTTTTCCTCAAAATTAAAAAATTTTTGGCAATGTACCTTTTTTCTTTTTAATTTTTTTAATTGATCTTAGAGAGGAAGGGAGGGGGAGAGATAGAAACATCGATGAGAGAGAAGATGGATTGGCCGCCTCCTCCTTCACACCCCCCGACCAGGGATTTGGCCCACAACCTGGGCATGTGCCCTGACTGGGAATCAAACCCGTGACTTCTTGGTTTATGGGTCGATGCTCAACCACTGAGCCACACCGGCCGGGCTGTACCTTTTTTCTTTACTTTTATTTTCTTCTTGCTTCTTTCTTTCTTTTTTAAATCCTTACCTGAGAATATGTTTTTATTGATTTTAGAAAGAGAGAAAGGGAGAGGGAGAGAGAAACATCAATGTGAGAGAAAAACACTGATTGCCTCCTAAATATGCCCCACTGGGGATCAAACCCACAACCTAGGTATATGCTCTAACTGGAAATTGAACCCACAACCTTATGGTGTATAGGAAGACCCTCCAATCAACTGAGCCACCTGACCATGGCACTGTTTTCTTTTTTGTTTGTGTTTTTTTTCTCTTCCCTTCTGCCTTTTCTTTATTCCTTCTCTATCCCTTTCTTTTCTGTCCTTTTTTTTTTTTCTTCCTCTTTTTCCTCTTTTCTCCTTCATTTCTCCCTCCCTCCCTCCCTCCCTCCCTCCCTCCCTCCCTCCCTCCCTCCCTCCCTCCCTTCCTTCCTTCCTTCCTTCCTTCCTTCCTTCCTTCCTTCCTTCCTTCCTTCCTTCCTTCCTTCCTTCTTTTCTTCCTTTCTTCCGTATTATCTATTTTGGCTCTTTCTTTGTCTACTCACTGAATATAATAACTACTATATTAATAACTAATATTTTTGTGTTACATGCTTTAAATAATTCATGCAATTTTATCTTCTCAGCAAGTCTGACATTTTGATATTATTCCCAGTTTATAGCTTAGGAAAGTGAGGGAGAGATAATAAATAACAGGCCAGCATTATGCTAGAAAATAGGAGCTAAAATTTGAATTTGGATTCTATCCAATTTCTTTGCCAGTATTCTACCCATTACCACATCTTATTTCTCCACACAGCTTTCCTATTCCTTAATAAATGTGCTTATATCTGAGAGTGTAGACTTGGCTGTTTGCTTCTCTCCTGTGTTGTTTCTAACACAACCCATTTATTCTCATGGCTTCACCAACTGTCATAGAATTTTAAATCTTGGAATCTTAAATCTATTTGTCCACTCTTGAGCAACCTCTAGGGTTTGAGTTTCATGTCTCAAACTCTAATTAATAGATACCTAACAGTTAATATATGGTAGTTATTGTTCTCAAGTGTGGCCTTCAGTTTATTAATGCATTTAATTCTCACAACACTACCAAGAAGCTCCATACCTGTACATTTTGCTGATGAGGAATTGAAGTTCACATAAGTTACGGAAACTGCCCCCAACCATAAAGTTTGATATTTCCCCTTGGATAAAATCACTTATACCATTAACAATACCTCAGGATTTTCTGAAAAATGACACAAAGATTTGTTGGGAATTATTGTCTGACCCCATGATTTAAAAAGTAACATTTATTTTCATTACCTGCACACTTACATCCAGCCATGTCTAAACAGGAGACACTGAATCGTACTATTGTTCTGACATTACAAACTGCTACATCCCAGAACTAGGAAGCATTTAGTGAGGCTCTGAGACTCTGTGACATTCTCCTCTCCAACCTGTTTTGTCAAGGTTGGAACTCTTACTCCACACATTCTAATGTCTCCTGGGAGGTGTAATTTTTAATTCAGGGGCCTTATAATTGATCATAGAGACCTTTGACTCCATTGACCATGTGCTAGACACTGTGCTAGGTACTAGGGAAGCAATAAATGTCAAAAAATAAGCTTCCTGATCTCACAGAGTTTCAATTAACGACTCAAGTGAAGGTCATTCTACCTGTATTCAACTCAATTTCTTCTACCCTCAGGGCCAAATACACACAGGCAAATGCTTGTGTTACTTTTACGCTTGCTTATAGACCTATGGCATAGCTCTGGGTCCTAGAACGTAGCCCTTACAGCAGTCATAGCTCACTTTATAGAAGTTGTTTATCTATGGGTAATTAATTAAATCATATGATTGTGTCTTTCATGGGATTTCATATTTTATCTAGGTTTTCCAAGTCATTTTTTCCTAAAGATATATAGTTCATAAAATAAAAAAGTTTACCCAAATATTTTTCTCAAATTCTAACAATTGGCAGTGACTATGGAAAACTTTGTATCCTGTTTTTATTAACATTTGATATTCTATAAATTATTAACAAGCAGTTTGAGAAAAGTGATTATCCATTTATTTGGACAACTATAATGTTACTTAGGATAATATTGGAAGAGGCAACTATTTTTTCCAATAACATAACCAGGTAAAGGACTATTTCAGGCCAGGGACTTTTTCCCTTATTTTTATATTTCACAAACATATCGTTCTTCTCATGAAGAATTAATATTTCTCTTTAATGTCTTAGAAGTTGCCCACTGTCAAAGAGAGATGAGAAGGACCATATTTTGATGGTTTATGTCTGTGTGTGTGTCTATGTGTGCTTACTTGTTCATTTTGTTTCTGAAAGAGTAGACGGTATTCTTTATTATTAATTGATGAATATTTTGGTCCAACATAAATCATTTATTCAGCCATTATAAAGTAGTTGTGTTCACTGGATAGTGCTCCTAAATCAAATGAATATCGAATACTACTGTATAGTAGAAACTTGTCATTAAAAGGCCTGTTTGGATGCCTGCAATGGTCAATGCCTTATCATAAACTGTGCTCTGAATCAGACTACAAAAGGAAGGAGAAAAATAACATTAAAAATTCCAACAAAGGTAATTATTTACAATACACTTTAATTCCATGTTCCCAATACAAGTGTTTTCCTTCTTCCTTCCTTCCTTCCTTCCTTCCTTCCTTCCTTCCTTCCTTCCTTCCTTCCTTCCTTCCTTTCTTTCTTTCTTTCTTTCTCTTTCTTTCTTTCTTTCTCTTTCCTTTCTCTCTTTCCTTTCTTTCTATCTCTCTTTCTTTCTTTCAATAGTATGGTGACCCAAAGTATATATTTCAATTGAAACACATATAATAGTTTTAGCAAGCATTTGTGTTGCAAAACTCCTGATTAAAAAAAAATAAGTCCATTGGAATTTTGCTTTAACCTAATCCTCAGGGTCAATTCTATGTGACTTTTTAATAGGTGAAAGGCTTTGGGTAAAATAAATAAACCATTGTTCCCCCCACCTCTGCCCCCCTTCTTCAAAACTTCATGGAAATACAGGTATTGTGAAAAGGAAAACAAAGGGTTTAAAATTACAGCCCTTGTGGAGAACAAAGATAAGCTTTGTTGAGCTGGTTTAAAATATGGGATGTTTTCTGAAGAAGATATAAAAATGGCAAAACTTTGTTGAAATATTTTCTAACCGTATAACTTGTAAGTATGAAATAAGCTGATATATGATATTTTTTAGTCTGTTTCTCAGATATAAAAATCCATTTATTTTATGGTTATCAATATAAACTGGAAATTGCCCTATAACTCTTTAAAGATAAATACCAGAAAATCAGCATTTTCATGAGTATTATTATCAAACAAATTTTAAAAATGATAATAGAACAAATATTCTATTATGTTGATCTATTACATATATGAAGTTGGAAAGGAGAACTTATTTCTTCCTTGGCAGGAAATAGTTTGAGGCTGATAAAATATATGTTGCAATAAGCTTTTGCTGCTTGTATTTTCTGCAAGTATGGTGGTGATGCCTATAAAAACTAATCCAGACTTTATGTTCTCCAGGTAAAATTCCTCTTCAAGGGGGTAGAAATAAAATATAACAGTATAGTTGTTTCAGGTCAAATTCCTGATTTTCTTAGATCCATTCTGACTTTTTACTTGAATTATTTGAATATTTGGTAATGGTTTTATATGGGTATGTTTTGTACTGTGTACTATTTGGCTCGTCAGGGGTCCCAGGATCAAAGCATTGTCCATGACAAAACCTGACTATATGTGTATATGTATGTGTGTGTAAATATTTATATACAAATATTTATGCATATATATGTACAGATACATTTATATGCTTTAATGCATCAATTTCAAAAATGTTAAAACTATTTCTAACAATGTTCCCCCAATAATACATATTTTTGAAATACTAAGAAAAATTGAAACAATTCATCAGCTGTCATCAATAATGTTGTATTTCTATGACCCGCCTCCAGCAAAAGCAGCTTGTCTTTCAGTGGTTTTTGAAAAGTGGTTTGAAGGTAAGTTGTGCAGCTGGAAGAGATAAGCACATCTTCAGACTTTAACTTGGTTCATTCTGCTTTCTACTTTCTTAGAGAAAAAGGAATGAAGTGCTTTTTTGCTTAGTTACACACATGGGCGGGGGAGCATTTAACCCAGACTCTTGCAAAACAAATCAATAAATTTCAAGTAAAGGGGAGCCTCTTGGATTAATATGTGGTGTATAAAAGACATTTTTCCTCCTCCAAGTCTGCCTTCTAATTAAAAATATATGATTTGCTTCTTTTTGGTTTGCTCTTCTGGTTTTTTTGTTTGTTTTTATTCCGTAGAAGTTGTTGATTTCCACTCAGGAAATTGGAGGAAGATGAAGCTAGTTTTAGTTAAACATGGAAAATTTCTTGTAGGTAGTTTCTAATGTACAGACATTGCTGTTTATGTGTCTACCAGATCAAGGTTTCTTGGTTTCTTTCTTTTTTTTTTTTTTTTTTACTATATTGATATCATGAGTTTTTCATTTCTCTTTTTTAGGGAAAACAGCTTCTCTTTGGTCATATTTTCTAAATTTGTCACGCAAAGAAATGTCAAAAGAAAAAGAAAAATTGCATTAAAAACCTTTTTCTTATTTCAGATAAACTGTAAGAGTCATTTGTTTTATATTTTTTAATAAGAAGTTCCTGAAGGGTTAAATTAGTTTTGAAATGGTGTAACTAATCAGAACGGCAACATTAAATTAGGAATTTTATTTGCACTCTTTTGACCTTTGTTTTATATTAGTACGTCCTGTTTCTCTCCTTTGTACCTCAGCCATTTCACTAGCCGTACGACTGCATGAAAGCTGTAAACACTCTGTGCTTCAGTTTCCAGTGCCCTCAGCTGTAAAATAGAGATAGTATTATAATATAATGCATACAAGAATATAAAGCATAATAAATTCCATATGTGTATTTGCAAATGTCTTATATACATGTATAGAGTGTGTATGTATGCATATACTGTGTATATGTATGTGTATATATATGTCATTTATTAATTTTATTTTTCTGGTAATCTTGTGTCCAATCATGTCCTTATATTGCTATTTTTTTAAAAAAAGGTGTTGAAAAAAATCTTTATTAAGTTTAGGAATCAATAAAACACATTAAATATATCAAAATAGATGTTTACTTTCTTTTTATTACTGGGTGAAAAGGTGTGGCTTTGGCTCTGAGTTGCAGATTTCAATCTTAAAAGATTTTCTGAGGAATTTAAAATTACAGTCGTGCACCTCTTAACAACAGGGATACATTCTGAGAAATATGTTCAGAGAAAGGCAATTTTGCCCTTGTGTGAACATCACAGAGTACTTACACAAAGCTAGATGGTATAGCCTGCCGTATACTTGTGTACCACCATCCCATATCGAGTCCCTGGACTGAAACACTGTTATGTGTCTCTTGACTGTATTGAGAACGATAGCCTGTTGCAAAAGAAAAGAAAGACTATACAAACTTAATGGACCGTTTCTTCAACTTTATGTTGTCTTTCTCTTCTTTTCTCTCTTTTATTTTAACAAGTTCAAAAAGCACAACAAGGAAAAAAGATTGGAGATGGACATCATAGATTTGTTTGAAATGAGAGAGTTGTGAAATAGTGAAGAGGCCTTTAGATCATCACTTAAAATTGAATTACATTCTAATTTAAGTAGAGAAAGCTTAGAAAGTAGCCTACAGGAATTCCCCCTCAGGCTGAAGCCAGACAGTCTTTGCTGATTTAGGCCCTTAATTAGGCATAAACTAATCATGCTGTGAGCTCTACAGAAGAAATGACACATAATTGTTAGTACTAATTTCTTAATTGTTAGAAAGTGATACTTCAGTAGTCCTTCATCCAGCAAGAATGATCTGCAATGTGGCATCTCTTCTCTCCACATGTCAACAATTTATACTTACAACACATCAGAGAAAGAATATTAACAATACTCTTAATTCTCTTTGCTGTGTCTTCAAAACAAATCTGATGTTCTAACATTTATAACCCCCCCCCCCTTTACTAACGGAATGATTAATGTGGCTTTCAGTACTAAGAATGGGAAATCCAGTCAAAATCTTTAAAACTACTTTTTTGTATTAAGTCACCAGTGCTGAATTATCCAATGGGAAGTACATATAAAATCTGATAAAGAACAAAATTCAACCAAGCAAATTTGAAGAGCTAATTGACTTTATTAAGAAATTCGTGAATCAGCCTGGCTGGTGTGGCTTACTGGTTGAGCATCGACGCATGCACCAAGAGGTCACTGGTTCGATTCCTGGTCAGGGCACATGCCCAGGTTGTGGGCCCAATCCCCAGTGGGGAGCATGCAGGAGGTGGCCAATCGATGTTCTCTCTCATTGATGTTTCTATCTCTCCCTCTCCCTCTGAAATCAATAAAGAAAAAAGAAAAAAAAATTGTGAATCTGGCAGCATCCCATCTAGTACCTAGGAGGGAGTGCTGAGGGATTGTACAACACAAAAGCTTGTATAGGAAGACAGGTGGGGCAAGGGAGCTATTAACAAAAGAAAAGAAAAGATTATTTTTGGAGCAGGACACTTTCCGGAAAGGAAACGGCAAGGGTTTTTAATTGCCTTTTCTTTCTGTGGGTGGAGAGGTAGATGGAGGAGGGCCCAAGTGACTGAGTGTCTTATTGGTGTTGACCAGGAAATTCCAGACTGGCTAAGATAATGTTTCTGGGTGAAGTTAAAACATCAGTTAGATCAAGTATCTTATCTAGGTTTGGTATTATGGACTTCAGCCATCTTAGGCTTGTGATTTTCTCTTTAATATATCAGAGAACAAAAATATCTATTGGATACATCAACTTTTCAAACTCGCCCTTTGCTTACATTGTCTTGAAGATAGAAGATGGAATAATAATTAAAATCATTATTAATTCATATTTATTCTATTCTGTGTCTTTAAAAGAGGGCAAGAAATCAAACATATAATGTAAATAAATCTGTATTTCTTCCTTTTGAAGGAGAGTTGGATTCCAGGAAGGCTATAGTCATTATAACAAGTGCTTTACTTGCATGTTCTCGAATAAGTAATAAAATGAAAAATTCTCGAAAGTGACAATGAAGAAAATGAAAGGGATAAGGAACAAAAACAAGAATGTCATTGTTTTGTGTGTTTGTTGGTTTTTGCTGTTAATGAACAATGAGAGCTAATAGGAACCAAACAGAAATTGTTCTTAGGCCTCTGGCCCATGTAGACGGCAAATACAAAGGGGGAGCCACATGCACTTAGTGTTACACGTCAACACAAATCACATGCTTTGGCTCAATCCATGGCAATGCATTCTCTTCTTTTTTCCCACCTCTTCCCCATTTGTGCCACTGAATAGATCTCAAAGGAATGAAAAGGGCATAGGAGAAAGTAGTTTTGCATATTAGACTGAAATTAAAAGAAAAAGACTTTACGCCACTGTTTTTAGTGAGTTTTAGTACATTATGGTTTGCAAATATAGAACTGTTTTCTTTCAAAATTAATTTCAAATGATTTTTTTTCTTATGCTTGTAGGATAACAGTGTGCATCTATTTTGTGGTATTCTAAGATTAGAGTGCACATTGAGCATTATGAGAGCATGAATTTTAAAAGTCCTGGGAAGGCCGGCATGGCTCAATGGTTGAGCGTTGACCCATGCACCAAGAGGTCGCTGGTTCGATTCCCAGTCAGGGCACATGCCCAGGTTGTGGGCCCAATCCCCAGTGGGGGGGCATGCAGGAGGTGGCCAATCGATGTTCTCTCTCATCAATGTTTCTATCTCTCCCTCTCCCTTCCTCTCTCTAAAAAAAAAAAAAAAATGAAGAAAACAAACACAGAATTATGGAATGTGTATTAAAAAATAATAATAAAATAAAAGTCCTAGGGAAAATAATTGCAACCCTGCTCTAAGCAGTCAAGGGCTCTCTCCAGAGCAAACAGTAAGGATGAGAGCTGCACAAGACCTATGCAGGGGGTGCTGGGAGCAGAGGGAAGGGAGGGCCATGTGTTTTAACGTCTTTAGCAACAGCACAGCTCCACTTCACAATGCGCTCCCCCCTTTCACAACGCCCTACCTAACGAGTAACCTTGTCTATAAAGTTATTCTCATTTCAATATCAATGCTTCTTATCTTTCCTGGAGTTTACCACTGATTCATGATGTTTTTCTTTTCCATTAGAAAGTCCATTCTATTCTTTACAGAATTCCAGTGAAAATATGTTCCAGTTTAACAGTCTTACAGTGTTGACATAGTTCTGATGAATTCACTCTAATTTGATCCTGATTAATATTTTTTGAGGAACAATATCCTTTTTTATACTTATTTTCTTAAAGATGTGTATTTTCTGAATACACTATTGATAACGTTTGAGATGATGAGTCTTTTTAAAGAGCTGAATTAGACTTGTACCTGGGTAGCTCTTCGGCTTTCATAGGAACATAATGTCTGTAATTTCCATGTATTCTTAAAAATATTTATTGACATTAATGAACTTGTAATGGCAAGTGAAATAAAATATTCCAGATTATAACCACAGTAAAAGATCAACAAATTATAGGCACACAACCAAACATTCTTCTATCTGATAAAATTAATCGACCAGGGAAAGTAATGGAGTTAAAATATGTAAATGTTGTGAAAGTTTGGGTATAAAGAACAAAGTATGTATTTCTGGTAGAGCAGTTAAAGCAAAACAGATATAATTCGGTAAAATATATTTATGGTTTTAAATTTTATGGTTGTGTCACATACTAATACCCTATAAACCAGAAACATCATTGTCATTAGTATTTATAATATATTCAGACACTTAAGATATCACAAGATTTCTTTCCCCAAAATAGACTGTTGTGAGATATGTAGATAGATATGTATATCTACCTACTTACCTATCTATATATATATATGCCATATTATGGGTTTGTAACAAGTTTATTTCAGTTTTAGAAATAAAGAGGTAATATGTTTAATAATTATTTGCCAATGTGCATTAATTATATTTATACAAAACTCTTTAGTACATTTCCATTTATTGAAATCACTTTTAACACTCCTTATTTAATTCTTCTAGCTGAGTAATTCAACTGAAATAAGATCTGGTAAAACGGTCTTGCACACCTCCACAATCTGATTTTTGAAACTCTATACCAGCGGTTCTCAACCTGTGGGTCACCTAAGACATAACAGTAGCAAAATTACAGTTATGAAGTAGCAACTAAAATAATTTTATGGTTGGAGGTCACCACAACATGAGGAACTGTATTAAAAGGTCATGGCATTAGGAAGGTTGAGAACCACTGCAGTCTATACAATCCTTACTTACATTGTTTCACAAAGCACTGCTCCGCTTAATTGAATTATTAGTCTTTATATTTGATTTTAAATCTATCTGATCTGAAATCTATTCATTCATTAATTGTTGACTGGCTTCAAAATTAAATGAACAAAATTCAGCTGTTATTTTACCCAAGGAACTCAGAGTTGTACCTGCTAGTGTAGCAAATTATAACTGTAGGCTTTCTACTGGAGCCATGTCCATTGACTTTGAGATAAACAAATATTTCTTAAATGAATAAAGATGGCTGAGCTTGAATTCCTGTCTGTAAACACACCTAAAACAATAGTGTTCAAAGGAAGCATGATGCTGCAGGACTGTAACTGAAAAGCTTCAGCAACTTCCTGCCTCTGGAAGTGGAGATTGGGATTTACCTTTGGGACAGAGCTCTTTCTCCAATAGTGACAAAATTGTTTTATTCGTGTAGCTGTAGAGAAAATACCTACTTATTTTTCCTGAAGGTCTTCCCAAATGAGATAATGGAAAATAAGTTATCAATCTCATAAGGTAAATTGGGTGCTTCTGAAGATACACAATGGTTTTCCTTTCTTCTATTTTTGAATTAAACTTTCAAATGCCTGAAGATTATGAATTGTTCTTAGAGTATACTTTTAACTTTTTGTTATCTGTTGTCAAAAGGATTGGAATCTAAAACCAGACATGCTAGTGAGGATTGAACTTCTTTTTATCTCATCCTTTAGAAAAGCCTGTGAAAAGACAGGCTTTGTCTTGGTTTGGTTTCCCTTAGAAGAAGATCCTGAGATAAGGTTTATTTTTTTCTTTATTAATTTTAGAGAGAGGAGGGAGAGGGGGAGAGAGAGAGAAACGTTGATGAGAGAGAACATCAATTGGCCGCCTCCTGCATGCCCCGCACTGGGGATTTGGCTCACAACCTGGGCATGTGCCCTGACCAGGAATCAAACCAACAACCTCTTGGTGCATGGGTCAATGCTCAACCACTGAGCCACACTGGCCATATGGTGAGATAAGGTGTTGAAGGCTGGTGAAGTTGAGTCTGAAAAAGTACCAGTAAAAGAGTAGGGCATGAGGCATAGGAGAGGGAAAAACAAATAGAGGGTGCATGCAGGAGCCAAGGACTGTGGGGGGCAACTGGAGCACAATCCCACTGTCAGAATCTGAGAAAATGAATTACCTAAGGAGGTAGAAGTTAAGTTACTAATTCCTTGTCCATTGTTGGTCACGGACAGATTGTGGGAGAACTACTTCTTTGGCACTTCGGGCTTGCCCTGTGTGGAAGCTGAACACGTTCCCACGGCCAAGAGATGCCTGCAGGCCGAAAGAAACACAGTATTCCCAGTCAGCAGCTTTAGTGTATAGATGTGTATTAATGATAACAGCAACAAAAAGACCATGGAGAACAAAGGTTGAATACCGAGTGGGGAAAAAGTTTTACTGCCAAGCAGCAAACCTAATGAAACACAGAGTTTAGCAAGGCTCTTGACGATGAGGAATCGGGTAGGCGTAATAGAGTGGGACTTTTCAACCTCAGAGACTCCAAACTCTCTGTGTCCCTTATGAGGAAAGCAATGTCTCTCAAAGTGGCCACGGGCTGGCTGTGTATGTTTGGTGCTCAGTTTCACATTGTGGTGTCCAGGTGCGTCCGCTTTGCATGTGGGGTCTCCACCTTGGGACTCTGGAGTCCAGTGGGCTCTGCTCTGTGTGTGACAGGTGGGAGCTGGGATAATGTTGCCACTCAGTCTGCCCCAGGATCGGAGGACTGAGGGAGTGTCCCACCAGGTGAGCACCAGAAAAGAAATAACACCATTTTGAGATGTGTTGTATTAATCTTAGACAGGATCTGATAGAAATTGCAATTAGCCCTGAAGGAAAATGATGTCTCCACAATTAATCATCATGGGACCTGGAAGGACCAAGGAGGAAAGTAGGTGAGATTTCCTTAGTCTTCATTATGTGATTTCCAGAAATTAACTATTGTATTGATAATGTAAGTTCTGCCTATAGTATACAATTCTGAAATATAGCAGAGGTAACTACATGTCTATGGAAAAAGATTTACCAAGGTTTGGCCTAAAAGCATGTGGTGGTGGTGGGGTGTGTGTGTGTGTGTGTGTGTGTCCTACAAATTTAGCCAAGAGAGGGTAAGATTAAGGTAAAGATGATGAAAAGGAAGGCGTTAGCACCAAGAAATGTCTAATAGAAACGCATACACATTAATAAGAATATAAGAGAAAGATGCATGTTGTTTCTCTTCAACTTAAACAACGCTAATTATATACATTAGGACATGGATATTTCCTAAAGATGTAGAGATGAAAATAAATTTAATCCAAGGCTGTCAAATGTGAAATACGCAACTTTTTACAGTGTATCGCAATAAATGTCATCCCAGATAGACCCAGAAGTCAGAGCAGGCTACATTTATAATATGCCATCAGTTTAATTAACTTAGCACTATTAATAGTTTCTGAATTTGAAGAGCCTGTGGGGCCATTTCGACCCGGAGCCTGTCAGCAGACATCCCTGGGTCAGCCCCCCCACGCGTCCTGCTTGAAAAGTACACTTTGTGTAAAACACTGCCATTCAGAGAGAAAGGGCCTCAGAAAACACAATTTAATAGATATTTAGTCAATTGCATATCATCCCGATCCATGCAGTTGAAACACTCAATGACAAGAATGAAAGTCACTTCTAATACTAAAACCAAAAGTATAATTTTAAAATGAGAGGTGATTTCATTTTACTATGTTAAAACAAAGGAGAACCAATGGTATTTAAAATAAAACAGTGTATTTCTTTACATTGTAAAAGGTTATTTATCATAAGTAATTAAAAGGTAATTTTGTACTAGATGGGTTTTTTTGTTTTGTTTTGTAGTTGAAAAAATAAAATAAAACTAAAACAAACCTGAAGCAAACACAAATAAATCTTAACCACACAGAAGGGGAATAAAAAATCTAATTCTAGTAGTTTATAAATATATTTCAGTCTTTAGTGGTATATTGGTGGGAAAAGCTACAAACAAGTCCTGAACTTTTTTTTTTTTTTTTAAATGATATATACACAGCAGCTCTGAAGCGATTATAAGATTATAGGATTAAGCAAATAAGTAAATATGTTGATATTGTTGGAAGTCAGAGTTCTCACTATAGAAGAAGGGGCATTTATTTTTATTTTGTTTTTTAAATATGTTTTTATTGATATTTTAGAAAGAGAGGAAGGGAGAGAGAGAAACATCGATGTGAAAGAGAAACATTAATTGGCTGCTTCCTGCATGCCCCCTACTGGGGATCAAGCCTGTAATCAGGGCATTTGCCCTAACCAGGAATCGAACCAGGACCTCTCAGTCCACGGGATGATGCTCAATCCATTGAGCCACACTGGCCGGACAGAAGAAGGAGTATTTAAATAGGGATTGGGGAAGGCAACAAAGAATCTTGTAGGGGTGGAATGGAATTGAAGGTATTGGTGTGAGCTCATGATAAAATATGTGTATATATTTCCAATGTATATGTTTATAGGACAGGTATGTGGGCAATGTAGTGTGTATTTATATATGTATATATGCAGTTACACACACATATGCAGCTGGGTCCAGAAGCAACAACATGGCAGCAGCACTGAGTGTACCACTGCCCTACATCTTGCTCTCCATCATCCATCTCCTGCTCAGAGGAAACAGGGCTTAAAAAATTGGGGCAAGATGGGTACACGATTAGACTGGGACATCTTGTTATACCAAAACATTAGGATGCGCTAAAAAAAGTGTTAGAGCACGTCAAAAAGACACTAGCCTAACTTGAAAAATCTTTCCCTGGCCAAATGCAGAACAATGTGTGCCCCCAAATAATCAAGGATAGTAATACATTGTGAGTAATCTCTGAAAAATAAGCATTCTTAATTTTAAACCAAAAGTAAAAAGACAAATAGACAAGAGAGAAGGGATGGCTGTACTTACTGGAGAGTGCCAAGGGCCATCTGGTGAATATGGAGTGCTGGCATTTGTTTGGGAAAGTATCAATGCATGTTCAATCTGGAGAGAAGTTTTGAACAAAGGATATTTGTATTGTCTTGCGGTGTCTTCCCAGAGACTGTTTAGTAATTATAAGAGGGAAAACAGAGACTGTGCAGTGAGGAAATGGGATGACACCTTGGCAATTTTGTACCAAATGAGAATCATCAACAAAAGCAGAAGGGCGTCTTGAGCCTCCCCTGGAGCCCTGGGAAGGTCACCCTGCACCTCTCCAGCACTCCAGCCAGCAGCAAATCTGAGCCTCATCGTGAAGAAACTTCAGACCAACCTCACGTAAAAACCATTCTAAGAAGAGGGGAGGAGGCTATATTCCTCAAAAATGCAGTCACACACAAAAAGGAAGAGTGTGGAACCTTTCCAGATCAAAGGAGGAGCAAGGGGCATGACAACGAAATACAATATCTGATTCTAAACTGGGTTCTGGACTGGAGGGACATTGTACTCTAAAGAGCATTATTGAGTTAACTGGAAAATTTGGAATATGCTTGTGGAATTATATAAAAGCATTGTATTAATATTAAAATGTACTCTAGTAGATATCTATATTGTGGTTATGTAAGAGGATATCCTTATTCTTAGAAATAGCACATTGAGGAATTTAGGGTAAATGGCCATTATGTATGAAACTTGCTCTCAAATGGTTCAGGAAAAATATGCATAATATATATAAATTTATGGTATATAATATATAATGTATAAATATACATATGTTATTTATTATTGATTTTTGCATAATATATTGTATATTATTAGTATGTATTTCTTTATACATAGAAAGGGAGAGGGAGAAAGAGTGTAGCAAAGCAGATGGGGAAAAATGTTAATGCCAGGTGAGTCTGATTAAAGGGTTTGTGGGTATTCTTTTTTTTTTACTTTAAATAATTTTTTACTTTCAATTATTTGACATACAATATTATATTAGTTTCAGGTATACAACCCAGTGATTAGACAAATAAGTTACTAAGTGATTATCCCATCTGACACTAGACATAGTTATGGGAATATTATTGACTATATTATTCCCTGTGCTGTACTTTACACCCTGTGACTGTTCTGTAACTACATGGGTATACTACGTGCTTTCTAATTTTGTCACTTTCTGTATGTTTGCAATTACTTCCAAATAAAAAATTTTTTAGAAAGACCATAAGTTTGACATCAGAAAAATAAAGGATGAAATTCTGAGTGATTTTAGTAAGCTACTTCACTTTCCTGTGTCTCAATGTTCTGTTTTTTAAAACAAAGGTGAGCATATCACGTCATAATATTATGATGACAACATGAATTGCTCTTTGGAACATAGCAAATAGGTGATCAGCAAAGGTTGGCCCTTCCGTCAGGGACTAAACTCATCTCCCAGATAAGTATCATCACTAAATCCAGTTTCCACAAGTTTCATTAAATCCTCATGTTTTTTCAATAATTTTTATATCCCATATTTTAAAAATTACTCAATAGTAGAAATTTTAAGTCTGAATCATGGTTTTACTCTACCAGAATGTGAAGTCTTTAAAGGTCAAAAATATTTTGTATTCAAGTTCGTGTTCTTAGCATGTATGATAATTATTAGCACTTAATAGATGCTCATTGTATGTTTATTGAAATGAGTTCAATAATCTAAACAGATATAACTAAAATGTGACATAATTATGGGGTCCAATGATTTCACCACTGTATTATAGATATGCATCTGATGCTCTCATACTGAAGAGCCTTGTGGCCGGCCTGAGGTGAACTCAGCCTTTCAGACCTGGACTGCACACCAAGCCATTTCTCGGTCTCCTACAATCCGTACTCTGTCTTTCAAAGAAACAAACAAACAAACAAAAAACACACGCAATGCTGAGCATTGTATGCCGTCTGTAGTCTTATTCTTCAGAACAGCTTGGTTCTAGCATTTTCTTAAAATTTCTCTATTTTTTTTTCTTGAAGCAAACACTATTTAAATTGAAATCAGTCTTCCTTTCCTTATTTCTCATTTTGAGTCCAAGAAATGTGTTTACATGGAACAAGTTAAGGCAACTATTGATCGAAGCAGCATGGGTGTGGTAGTCCATTTAACGCAGTGGTTCTTAACTGGCGTGAATTTGCCCCAGGGAGCATAAGGTAGTGTTTGGAGACATTTTTGGCTGGCAATACTAGGGGTGGTGGTGATGCAGGCATCTAATTGTTAGAAGCCAAGGATGCTGCTCAATATTCTACAGTGCACAGGACAGCCCCCGACAACCAAGAATTACCCAGCCCAAAGTGTCCATAGTGCTGAAGGTGAGAAACCCTGATTTAAATGAAGGGAAAGACTGCCACTATGAATATTAGGCAGATCCCTTTTTCAAAGAGGTGAAACTATAAATTACTGAATTGAAGTCGCACTTGAGTTTTGTCGACAAGTTTAATTTTATTTTAGCCTTGCATTTTATCACCACAGCCTGCCCAGCACAGATGTTTACAGAATGTCCATACTATCACACAGTGATGCTTTGCATTTATAAGAGCTTTTCTTGCTTATAGTAGGGTACGTATGGTCTTTCAGCTGTCCCGGAGAAATACCCTCATAGAGAGGATGTTGATTCTTCAGCTGATTATGCTGGCATGCAAGAAACAGTTCCATGCATCTTTTTATCAGGATGCATCTTTTTATCAGGACTTTAAATCTTTTTTTTTTTTTTTAGAAATACCCAGGACTAGAATAAATTTCATTATTTCATATCCACAGAATAGTTTCCCTGATAAACAGAAGGAAAAGAATGAAACTGAGCAGCTCCGAAAAAAAGCGAAACGTCTTGGAGAAATCTCCCTTACTCCCTGTCTTATTGCTGTCCCTTCATCAGCAGCATCACAGGGCTTTTCAGGAAACTGTTCCAACTTAGACTGTAGCATGGAACAGGGAGTGACTGCAGCCGCCCGACAGTCCAGTCGACTTGTCACTTGAGTGGCACCAGCTCTTTTCCAGTGATTGCTTAGTATTGCCAGAAATTGTGTTCAGTGGCTCTTAGGGAACACAGGGGCAAGTGTAAGAAGGGAGTCTGTGCAGGAGCCCTGTTAGCTGGGCCCACTGAGTCTCAGGGGAGACAGGGTGGCCAGCCTGAGCTTTGCTGGAAACCACCTTGACCCTCATCACAATGCTTTTGAAAGTCCTGTTGGAGAATCAATCACTGATTTTTTTTTTTTTTTTTTTAGCTGAAGCACTGAAAGAAGCAGCCAGGTGGTGTGTAGGGGCCACGCTCTATGAAAACTAGGCAATTAAAACATCAGATTCATCTTCAGAACAACGCGTTCCTCTGATGCTGGAACAGCATAAGCTAGTGCAGTATAATGGAGCACAATGTGGGCTGAGAAATGGCCTAGCATTTAACTTCTTATGTAACTTTAAAAAGTATCAAATATATGTAAATTGTATACAATAGCCCCTGCACCCCTTATGTTGTATGCAGTGCTTGTGTTCAAGTAACCCTCACTTGTGTAGGGTCACTCATTCTATCATCGCACATCATTACAAGAAGAAGGTTTAGTACAGTACAATAAGATATTTTGAGAGAGACCACATTCACATAACTTTCATTACAGTATTTGTTATTCTATGTCATTGTTAGTTCTTGTTGCTAATTTCTCACTGTGCCTAATTTAAAGTTAAACTGTGTCATAGGTAGGTATATAGGAAAAAAATCTCATAAAATATAAGGTTTAGTACTATCAGGCATCCACTGGGGGTCTTGGGACATATCTCCTGTGAATAAAGGTCATTGATGTATTACACATGCATATATAACTGTGTTAGCAAATAAGTACTGTTCCCCAAGATGGAAACATTTTTAATTGAATTTTTAAAATGTCTTTTCCACTCTGACCAGTTTGGTTCAGTGGTTAGAGTGTTGGCCCATGGACTCGAGTTCAATTCCAGTCAAGGACATGTACCTGGGTTGCAGGTTCAATCCCCAGCCCAGGTCGGGGTCGTGCCAGAGGCAACCAATCAATGTGTCTCTCTCACATTGATATTTCTCTCTCTCTCTCTCCCTCTTTCTCTCCCTCCCTTCCTCAGGTGAGGATTAACAAACAAACAAACAAAAATATATTTTCCTCTAAATATGCTTGGTGGTCATTTTAACACAGAACTAGTAACAAAGTTGATGGTTTTTATTTATTTTTTTTTTAACTCTTGGGGAGTTATTCATAAAATGTCCCTTGGCTTTTGTACATAAAAGATGTGGTGAAAAATTTCATTTGCACTGTGCTCCAAATTAGGTAGGTGAATTAGATGAAGAAATAAAGGAAGACTACACATCTACTGGCACATAAATGCATGAGCAGGGTGTGGGATGGAGGCTCACATGAGCAGAGCCATCTGCTTGCTTCCTGCCGTATAGGTTAATTCGTTCTTACAGCCTTTGACAGCAGATCTGTAGGTAACTCACCAACCAAGTCACATTTCAGTGTTCAGACTAAATAAACTCATTTCTTTCCATCTCTTTCTCTCTCTCTCCACCTCCCCCACATACATGCTAGTTTAAAATATTGTCAATTCAGATTGCAATGGCAAGTATAATTTTTTATGTTTAGCTACCATTCTGCCCACTCTTATTTGTGTTGTGCTTTATTTTGTTCTCTTTGAAAACAAGCTTTATCCTCATTTTTTTCACTACTTTTAATGGCTTATAGATTTGTATTCACGCTATTTGGATAATACCTTATTGTCAAACTGACTTACGCAAACAAAAAATAGCAACAGCAGCCCCCATTCTTTCCTTTCTTAGATTTTTTTGCTACAGAATATTGTGGCCCAGAAGAGGCTATGACATTCAGAGAATGTTTAATCATGCTGCATTCGAAAGGCTAGGAAGAAAGAATGTAAGGAGGAACATAACAGAGTTTCAAGGAGAGCAATAAGACTGGAAGAGGTCTGGGAGGGCAGAATGTCTTGGAATCCTTTCAGAAACCTGTTCCAGCATCTCCATGATGGCAGTTCGACGGTCCCTGCACATATGTGAGTTCATAGGGCCTATGAAAAATGGCTGAATAGAGATCTAAAATTACACTCCAGATATAGGCTTATAAAGGGAATTCTTTTAACTGTCCTTTGGAGTTTGATTAATTACTTGCTTATTGCCGAAGACAGAATAGAGTGACCAGAACTGGGATTTTAATGAGGAAAATGAGACAGTTGCACAGTTATTAGTAGAGGAGAATTGATGCACTAAAACTGTAAATGTTTGGGGTTTAGTCCACCCCCTCTCAATTCCCAGAAGCAGCATACCTTGAGGTTTCCTTGGCTGTGTGGATTGCAGTGAGATATTTAGTACTCAGATGAGGATGCTAATCTCATTTGTTACATTCCATTTAAGAGCTATTTGGGCAGCCAGATTACCAGGGAATAATCACTCACACAGTTTAACACCATGTGTCTTTAATAACCCTGGGCATTTGTGTTTATGGGTTTAGTGTGGATTAGAATACATATTAGCTGAATATTAATAGATTTAATCAATCCTTTTTTGAACTCATGATGCTTTTTTTTCACTTGTAAATGCACATTTAGGCTTAGACTTTTTGTTCATAGACACTATAGTACAAAGCAAGAGGATTAATTTTATTGTATCATCATCATCACCATCATCGTTATAAAATCTCATTTACTTTATAATGAACACGAAGACCACTACATTGTTCTGGATGCTGTGTAAGCAAGATTCTGGTGAACACCAGTTGTTTTTCTTTCTGATAACTCATCAGCAGAGGCTTCATACTTCTGGTCAGGCACCAAATAAATGTGAAATATTGTCATAAAGTAAGAAACCCTTTACTACTACAGAACAAGAGAAAACACAAACATTATCTGCTGATAGAGCGCACACACATACATTCACACACATTTATTTATATAGGCATACACACATAAGAGAATATATAGCATGCTCAGAATGATTGAACACAAAATTACGCAAGAAACACTGTTCAGTTAGTTTTTATTAACAGTTCAATTGAGCACCACAAACCTTAAATGAGACCTTATTTGGTGCCATAATCTATTCTGCGTTTTAGGGGTAGAAAGAGTAAGAAAGCATGAATTCTAGCTTTGTAGACCTTAAAGTCCAATGTAAACTTGAAACATGGTTCACTGTTCAGGAATTACACACACACTATGGCTTTTGTTATTGTTTGTTGGTTTTTCAAACTAGTGACTTGGTGAAAGTAAATAGAATAGAACACTTTGTTGATGGAATGGAAAAGAGTTTTTCATTATATTCTACACAATTAGAACACTGTACAAAGAATATACAGTTAATACCATCTTAGCGATTTCAAACAAAAGAATTGGTAACTGGCATTATTCAGTGACACAATAGTCTTAGTCTAACAGTGTGTGTGTGTGTGTGTGTGTGTGTGTGTGTGTCCTTTATTTAATTACATCTTCAAAGTGCTTTTTACCATGTAATGCAATATATTCACAGGTTTCAGGGATTAGGATATGGATGTCTTGGGGGCCACAGTTCTATGTATAACACCAATGGTACTAGCATTTTCCCTTTTACTTTAGGCCTCTATTATTAGTTGCAGAAAGTTTAGTTGTGCACTTGTTCAATATATAAAGTTTTAGAATTGAATTGTTATCTGTTATGTGTATCTAAAATATTTTCTTTATATATGCCTCACAAATTGATGGCTACCTGATTTACTTAATATCTAAAGAACACAGGATGAGTTCTCAGGGACACTCAGCAGTTTGGGCCTCTCTTTGGAATCGGCTTTCTCTCTGTAGCAACTGGCAACCTCTCTCTATCATTATGTCAATTCTTATTAGCAGGAAGAAATATTCCTGTTTGGAGCTTAATCTGAAGCATTTCCATATTGTATAGCACCAGCTATGGGTATGACTGTCTTTCTCCTCCTTTTTCCTAACCCGTACCATGTACAGCATGCAACAGGAGAATCTACACTTACTGAGCACTCAATATTCTCCATGCACGTCCAAGACACTTCAACAATCTGAACCCATCAGTCCCCACAACCTGCTGTGGTTGTCTTCCTTTCACAGGTAAGCAAATCCAGATGATGTGGTCTAAGGATCATAGTCTGAATTGCTATATTCTAAAGGCTCACTATGTCACAGTGGTATTATTTAATCAGTTTACATCCAGTTTAGAGTCATTTTGTTTGTAGAAGAAAACAACAGCAAATTATGTCCTTGCACTAAACATATACAGGAAGCAACAGCCAATATTAAATACTTGTCAAAAATTATGGAATTTGCCATTGGTTGCCAACATTGTAGTACTAGGTAGAACTTTTCTTGTTTTCTTGACTCTTTTCTTTAAACTCTATTTACATCTCACAGAGGTAATGCAAAGAAGTTTAACTTTGGTAGTACTGATAAAAAGCAAGAAAATAAGCAAATATATCAATTTGCAAACGAACTTACTCTTTCCTTAGCCATAAATATGTTTGGTCTCACTATTGCAAAACATTGTGCTGGGACTATAATATCTTTGGGGCATTTTCTCTGGCATCTCATAAGAAATGACATAAACCATAGACTCCTTTGGCAAGTCCTTTGTATAACAAATTATGTGGCAGAGACATTGATTAGGTATTACATCAATAAAGTACAAAACAAAGGAAAAATTTAAGAAAAAGATTTAGAGACTATAAAAGCTTTGGGTTTAGAAAAAAGATTTTGGCAAAACCTGATAATGCTTTAGATATTTAGTATTTGTGAGTTTTGAGGAATTTACTGGTGATGTAAAAGATTTCTTAATATTAAGTATATTGAACTTAACTATAAAAATTGTAATAAATATGTGTATGTGTGTGCATGTGTGTGCATGTGTGTGTGTGTGTGTGTGTGTATATATATATATATATATGAAAAGAATAAATACAGTGATGTATGGAGAAGAGTCACCGCTAATTCAAGATACAGGTCAAACAGAAGGAAGAACCATTTCCAGTTATTCTTTATAAATACATTGAAATGAGTTATAGGAACTAGTGGTTCATGCTGAGTAGAGTCCAATTAGGTAGTAAAATAAGCCAAAGTATTAGTCTGGGTACGAAATTACCTTTATATTTCTTATCCATGAGTGGATTTGGTAACATCAAAGATGGCAATTATGAACAATAAAAAAAGCAAAGCTATGTTTTTTGCTGTGTTTTTGAAATGCAAAGGAAATTAGAAATAAAAGTACTTTTAATTTTTAAAACCCTTAAATTGTATCATAAGACAACTGGGAAGTTTGAATGAAATAAAACTTTAAAGTGCTAATCTATTATATATTTGTTTAGAGTTAGAAGTATCAATTGGAAGATCATTTTACACCATTATAAAAATATATATTTGCAAATCAAATGTATAGAAACAAAGAAAAGGAGACTATTTTAAAAAATATATACTAAAAAAATAGATGAGCCTGGCCAGTGTGGCTCAGTGCTTGAGCATCGACCCATGCACCAAGAGGTCTCTGGTTTGATTCCTGGTCAGGGCACATGCACAGGTTGTAGGGGGCATGCAGGAGGCGGCCAATCGATGTTCTTTCTCATCAATGTTTCCATCTCTCTCTCCCTCTCCCTTCCTTTCTCTCTAAAATCAATAAAGAAAAAAAATAGATGAATCCATTATCATAGATGTAGACTTCAACATCCCTCCATCAAAAATGGACAGATCCAGCAGGCAAAAAAATCTGTAAAAACATAGCTGAGCTCAACAACACCATCAATCAACTAGATATATTTGACATTTATAGACTTCTTTATCCAACATTAGCAGAATACACTTCTTCTCAAGCTCACACGAAATATTCACCAAGATAGAACATATTCTGGGCTATAAAATATACCTTAAAAATTTAAAGAACAGAAATAACATAATGTCTGCTCTCAGATCGCAATGAAATTAAATTAGAAAGCAAACATAACAATAACTGGATAATTTCAAAATACATGGAGATAAAGAACACATTACCATTTTTTTTTAAATCCTCACCAGAGGATATTTTTCCATTTACTTTCAGACAGAGTAGGAGGGAGAGAGAGAAAGAGGGAGAAAAAATGTTGATATGAGAGAGACACATCGATTGGTTGCCTCCTGCATGACCCCGACCTGGGCCGGGGACCGAACTGCAACCAAGGTATAGGCCCTTGACTAGACTTGAACCTGCGACTCTTTGGTCTGCAGGCCAACGCTCTAACTGCTGAGCCAAACCAGCCAGGGCAAGAATACATTACTAAATAACATATGGGTCAAAAAAGAAATGTCAAGAAAAATTTAAAAATATTTTGAACTAAATGAAAATAAAATCACAATTTACAAAAATTTGTGAGATGCAGAGACAGCAGAGTTTAGAGGAAAATTTATAACTGAATGCATATATATTAAAAAAGAAAAAAATTTAAAATTAATAATTTAAGTATATACATTAGGAAACTAGTAAAAGAATAGCAAATTAAATCCAAAGTAAGCAGAAAAAAAGAAAGAATTAGAGCTGAAATTTAAAAAATTGAATACAAGAAATCAATAAGGAAAATCAACAAAGTCAAAAGCTGGTTCTTTGAAAAAAATCAATGAAATTAATAAGCCTCTAGCAGGCTAACTAAGAAAAAAGAGAAAGGATACAAGTTACTAATATCATAAATGAAAGAAGAAATATCATTATATAGATCTTATGGACATTAAAAAAACATAATAAAAGAATACTATGATTCTATGCCCACAAATTTGATAAACCAGATGAAATGTACTAGTTCCTTGAAAGACACAATTTGCCACAACTCACGCAAGAAGAAAAAGACAATCTGAATAGGCTTATACCAATAACTTAAATTGAACCAATAATTAATAAGTTTCCAAAATAGAAAGTACCAGTCCCACATGGGTTCATTGGTGAATTCCACCAAACTTTTAAGGAACAAATTATACCAGTTCTCTACAATTTCTTTTAAAAGAGAGAAACAGAGGGAATACTTTCTAACTCATTCTATGAGGCCAGCATTATCCAAATAGACCAGACAAAGTTATTACAAGAAAAGAAAACTATAGACCAATATTGCTCATCAACATAGATGTAAAATTCCTCACCAAAATATTAGCAAATTAAATCCTACAATATATAAAAAGAATTATACACCACAGCCAAGTGGGATTTATCCTAAGTATACAAGGCTGAGTCAACATTAAAAAATCAGTTAATGTAACTCCATATTTACAGGCTAAAAAAGAAAAAAAATTACATGATCTTATCAATAGATGCAGTAAAAGCATTTGACAAAATTTAACACTCATTCATGATAAATACTCTTAGTAAACTAGAAATAAGGGAACGTATCTCAACTTGATAAAGACTATCTACAAAAAAACTATAGATAATATCATACTTAAGAGAAACTTGAAGTTCTCCCACTAAGATAAAGTACAATGTGAGTGTGCCCCTCTTTACACTCCTTTCAACAGCATACTAAGTCTTAACTAATGCAATAAGATAAGAAAAGGAAATAAAAGTTATACAATTGGCAAAGAAGAAATGAAACTGTCTTCGTTCACAAATGACATGATCACTCATATAGAAAATCTGAGGGAACTGACAGAAAAACTCCTGGAACTAATAAGTGATTATAGCAAGGTTGCAGATTGCAAGGTTAATATACGAAAGTCAATTGCTTTTCTATATACTAACAATATACAAATGGAATTTGAAATTAAAAACAAAATGCAATTTACCTTAGCACCCTCAATATGAAATACTTAGGTTTAAATCTAATAAAATACGTATATGATTATATGAGTTAATTATAAAACTTTGATGAATGAAATCAAAGAATAACTAAGGAAATAGAGAGACACTCCATGTTCGTGGATATTAAGACTCAATGTCATCAAGATGTCAGTTCTTTTCAACTTGATTTATAGGTTCAATATAATGTCGATTAAAATTCCCAGCAAGTTATTTTGTGAATATCAATAAATTCATTCTAACATGTATATGGAGAAACTAATGACCCAGAAGAAACAATATAGTGTTGAAGGAGAACAAAGTTGGAGGATTGATATTACCTAACTTAGAGACTCATTCTAAAGCTACAGTAATCAAGACAGTGTGGTATTGGGAAAGAAAGAGACAAATAAATCAATAGAACAGAATAGAGGGCCCAGGAATTGACTCACGTAAGTATAGTCAACTACTTTGACAAAGGAGCAAAGACAATGCAATGGAGCAAAGATAGTCTTTTCAACAAATAGTATTGGAACAACTAGACATCACATTAAAAAATTAATGTAGAGATAAACTGTGCACTCTGCACAAAATTAACTCAAAATGGATCACTGACTTAAATGTAAAATGCAAAACTAAAAATCCTTAGAAGATAACATAGACGAAAACCTAGATGATCCTGGGTATAGAGATGACCTTTTAGATACAACACCAAAGGCTTGATAATGAAGCTGTACTTCATTAAAATTAAAAACATCTCCTCTGCAAAACACAGTGTTAACAGAATGAGAACACATGCCACAGACTGGGAAAAAATGTTAGCAAAATACACATCTAAGGAACAGGGTAGTCCCAGAGACGTGGAAGTAGGGTACAGACTGACAATTGCCAGAAGAGGGGTTGGGGGAGGGGAGCAATGAACCACAGAACTTGTATGCATGTACTCATAACCAATGGAGATGGATAACAAAACTGGGGACGGGGCAGGGAGGGAGGAGGAGGAGGGTGACAATGGGGGAAAAAGGAGAAACATCTGTAACAAAAATAAATTAATAAAATAAAAATAAAAAAATCCAGGAAATATGAAAAAAAAAAGAATCAACCAATGAATGCATAAATAAGTTGAACAACAAAATAAATAAATAAATAAATAAATAAATAAATAAATAAATAAATAAGACCATTACAAAAATATACAACGAACTCTGAAAACTCAACAATAAAAAAATAAACACCCTTGTTTAAAAAAAAAAGAAAAGGAACTTTAACAAACACCTCACAAAAGAAGATATAAAGATAACAAATATGCTTATGAAAAGGTGCTCCACGTAATATGTGGGAAATGCAAATTAAACAACAATGAGATACCAGTATCTACCTATTAGAATGGTCAAAATATGGAACACTGACAATACCAAACACTGGAAAGGATGTGCAGAAACAGGAACTCTCATTCATTGTTGGTGGAAATGCAAAATGGTACAGTCACTTTGGAAGAATGTCAGTTTCTTACAAAACTAAACATACTCTTACGGTATGGTCCAGCAATCACTCACACTCCTTTGTGTTTATCCAAAAGAGTTGAAAACTTATCTCCACTTAAAAACCTGGACACAGATGGTTATAACAGCTTTATTCATAACTGATACAACTTGGAAGCAATCAGAATGGCTTTTAGTAGGTGGATACATAAATAATCCATGGTATCGCCAGACAATGGAACATTATACAGTGCTAAAAAAGAAACAAGCTCTCAAGCAATGAAGAAAACTTAAATGTATATTATTAAGTGAAAGAAAATAATTTAAAAAGACAATATATTGTATGACTCAAACTACATAACATTCATGAGAAAACAAAACTGTGGATACAGTAAGACATAAGTGGTTGCCAAAGGTTGGCGGGTAGGGAGGGATGTATAAATGGAGCACAGAGGATATTTGTATAGTGATAATTTTTTTTATAACATGATGAAAATATGTCATTATATATTTTTCCAAACCCATACAATGTACAACACCAAGAGTGAAAAACAGTGCAAACTATGGTCTTTGGATGATTATGAAATGTCAGTGTAGGTTTATCAGTTGGAACAAACATACCACATTGGTGGGGGATGTTTATAATGCGGGAGGCTGTGCATGTGTAGGGGGCAGAAGGTTATGGGAAATCTTTACCTTCCCCTGAATTTTTCTGTGCTCTAAAAACTTGTCTAAAAAACAAAGTCTTAATAAGAAATAAATACTGTATTTTGACACAAAGCACATTAATTTTCCCCTCTGAGAATGTGAATAGGAGTTCAAAGAACTGTACATTCAGGAATTAAATACAGCCAGAATTGCCTCTGGCAGGGATGTAAAAAGAATCATACTGTTTGTGTAGGAGGAATCAAGTTCTTGACTTAAGCTTGAGTTCCCAGCTTTATGTAAGAAATCGGTGAGAAAAACATCTATGGCATTCTCCACAAGGTAAGTTGAATGCTTAATAGTCTAGACATCAATGTTACATGGACTGTGAGGTAAATTACAATAAAACATTCATGTGAATTTTATTTCTGTTGTGTTTTAATCAGCACTTACCATAAACTGATTGTGTTTGATTTCCTATGAAACTGGAAAGAGATACTAAGGTATTAAAGAAACAAATCAGCGTGGAAAGAGATATTTGACTGAATATTAGAGAATATTTTGCTTTTCTATATCACAATAATTTAGTGGAGCTCCTGATCATGAATAGTCTGATAATAAACATACTTTTATTCATTCAGTAAGAAAGAAAGAAAAAAAAATTAGCAATCTTGCTACAGAGATTGTTCCCATGAGTTAAATTTTTTGGTTTGTTTTTGGTAAATTGAGTTTCAGTCATTTGCCAGGAAATAAATTATTTATCTAATTTAAAATGTCCTTACATATCTAGGACAGCTAAATGTTTTGCAAAACCAATAGCTAAAGATAGCAAGTTTATTTCCAAATCATTTCCAAGGTAATCTGTATCATGTTCAATTAAGAACTGAACTTAAGCTGATTATTTTAGTAATTGAAAGATAATATTGATTTAAGGTGCTTCTTTCAACTTGCAGCTTTTCAACTATATAGTAATTATTAAAATGTATAGATTAGTTATTTATTAACCTCAGTTTAAACATGTGTGTACGTACACATACATACATATATTGACATAAGAAAATATTACACTGTTACTAGTGACCTTAAAAGGTAAAATGGGAACAAGCTATATTTCTGTCTTTACTCCTGCTCCTATCCTTATCTTGTTGTCACCAAAACGCTTGTTAAATAATAATAATAAAATATTAAAGGGAATTTTCTAAATTAAGAGATCACTGTGTTTTGGCTACTACAACTTTCTTTTAAATCACAGAACAGAATCATTTAAAATTTTACTGTAGACTATTATTAATCATAAAATATGTATTACATAAAAAGTGCTAGACAGGGTGAACAAAATTTTATGGCACAAGTAAGGGTAACGTCTAGGTATGGGCACTTATTTGCCTTGAAGTTGTGGGGACAGAACCTTGACTCTTGGTTCTGCAGTTTTTTAGTTGTGCAGCATTGGATTACCTGCTGAAATTCTCCGATTGTTAACACTTGTCTTTAGTAAAATACTAACTAAATAACATTCTCTGTAAGGCTGCTGAGACGTTTTAATCAGATAATGTCTGTTAAATACTTATTCTTTTATCTTACACCTAGCAAATGTTCAAATAGTGAAATTCTTGTCTTTATAGTTAAAAACGTCTTCCTTTCCACATCTTTTGTCCATAGGTAAAAGTGCAATTGTTTGATAAATAATTTAGTGCAGGTAACTTTTTTAAAAATGAAAGAGGACATGATGTTTTAACTATCTTAGATTGTGCAAGTTCACATTCCTGAACACAGTGACACATTTCTTATTTCAAAATTCTGGGTTCTCTACCAGTCTGTGCTGCAACATTGACATATTAAATTGGATTTTCTTTATTTAATTTTTTTTCAGCAGCAGAAAACGATACTTGAATTTCCCTGTTGAAAATCATGTACTCTTAGTCTGCCTTTTACTTGCCTAGAAAAGACATTAAAATACTTTTGCTTAGCAAATGTCATGTTGTTGGATTAGATGCAACCCTACAAATACACTGTAAAGCAAAATTTAATATTAGAATGCATTAATATCTGCTCTAGTTTATCACCACATGGCTATTTCTACACAAAGCCTCTTAACATTGTTAGGAAATCAGTAGTCATTATTCATGATAATAAACCACACACTAGGCACTGTGGCAACTGGCTCCCTTCTCCTCTCAAGTTGTCTTCATTTTAGAACCTATTCACATCCAAACTGCCATCTCAAGCCCATATAGCTCTTTGAGTTTGAGGATGATGCCTAACACACTGTAATGTATGGATCAATAAATTCTGGTAATAAGTGCCCACATGACAAGGCAAGATATACATCTTTTAAAATTATTCTCATGTTAGTGTTCTTCTTGTGTTCATAAAGTAAAATTAGGCTTTATATGATAATGGCATGTCCTCTGGTCTACACATTCCAAATGCTTTCTTATTACCAGTTCATTAACATGGAAAATTTAGTTAAAAAAAAAAGAAGACTTGATTTAAACATCTTTTTAATTAAAATGTACAAGTTTCCAAAGACATTACAAGTTCTGAGGGAAATTTTAAAATCAAATCCTAAATATGTTATGGTGGAAAACCTCGGAAGACCTGCATGATATTAATCTGAAGAGAGACTAAAATCTTCACATGTTAAAACCTTCGTGTTTCTATTACTGTCAGAGCAGAGAGTTCCTTTCCCCTTGTGTCCCACCAGGAAATAATACATCCCAGCTTTGTGGGACAGCAGAGCAGAGTAGGTAGGAACTCCAGCCATGGCATCAGGACACCTGGCTGTAGCTTTGCCACTGTAACAGGGTGTGAATTTGTGTATGCCTCAAACTCTCTAAACATCAGCTTCTTCATCTGTTAATGGGCATAATCATGCCCACCTTTTAGGATTATTATATAAATGAAATCATGTCTAGAAAGTACATGCTGTACAGTAAACATGTTTGATAGTAATTTTCCTCACGATTACTACCTTATCAGAAAGAACAGGGCACAGCAAGATAATGAAATACTCAATAAAACTGTGTTTTGGTTCAAGTGTACATAAGGAAGAAAGTCTAACGCTTTATTTTCTGCTGAGATATCATTCTCTATCTTCTACCAATTCTAATCAATTCAATTCTCTTTCTAAGGTGAAATAAAATAATAAGATTTTCCGTACTTCAACCAGAACAAACCTTAAAGAAAGAGATAAGAAAAGAGAGATGGTACCAGAAAAAGCTAAATATTTTATATGTTTATTAAACATTTTAAATTTAGCTTCAAGTTTAATTTTTTTTTTAAATCTGGCTGTTCATTGTGTCCTTTTTTTCTAAGAATTTGTTTGCAGTGGAATAAATGGCCTTTTTGTCAGATATGTAAATAATTACATGCATGAATGTATCAGTCAGACCTGAGTCTCACTCCCAGCCTACAATCCAGTTAACAGAGGATCTCTTTAACACCTATCACTGGGGGAAGATCTATCAAGACACAAATAAATTAAGCCCATGTCCATGTGCATGGATCCATTTCTCTCAGAAACAGATGCTTGTTTTAACCAAACTGCCCAGAGACTTGCTTATTCAGATTTTGGTGTGAGTTTCTTCCTCCTTGCAAGTAATAAAAAAAAACCAAGAAAAACTTATTATAAAAAATGTACAGGGGGATAAATGGTGATGGAAAAAAATGTCAGAAGACCTTAAATATTAATAACACTTTATACATATCATTGCCCTCTGTTAGTGTGCTTTGTAGACTATTTTATTCAGTAATTTGGGGCTTTTCAAGCACTTTTATTGCCAACCAGAAATTCCTACATTGGATGTCCATCTCTAAAACCACTCCAATGATGTTCCCATGTTAATTATCCCGACGTTGCCATTAGGAGTCATGTATAGGATGGAAACACACAAGGATGTGGTTTGTATTCACCGCCTGTTGGCCCTAAATGGGTTTGAATCAATTTTACGTAGGAAAAGAACAATTTACTTAAAAGATTTTAACTCTCCCCTACAAATTTAAAATTTACATAGATAACTTTACATAGATATCTTCCTTTGTAGGAAATGAGAATGAAGAGTCAGAATAGAGAGAAGGGGGAGGGGGCGATGAAAAGCAAGGCATGGCTCAGTCAGTGTGAAGAGTATACAAAGGAGAAAAGAGACTCTCTAATTTTGTATATCAAAAAGAAAAAGAACGGATTGATTTTCTCTTCACTAGCATTCTATTATCCAGGAATCTCTATTAGCCAGTTTACTTGTACAGGTATAGAATGAGGGCAGCCAGGTAGGGACTGATTTCCTAAAACTCTGACCTTAGAGCAAGATCCTATTGTAGTTCTTCAGCCAGCTCTCTGGTTGCAGAATGAGAGCAGCTGCCAGATATAATTTTTCAAAGCACATGCCTTCTTCAGCATCTGGCCCTAAAAGCTATAACTGAGGTTTTACCAGTTATCACCACCCCTTCCAAGATTCCTAGAAAAATGTTCATACAATTTTCTCTAGATTAAAGTAACCCAAATTTAATAAATTACATGACTTGTCATTTATATTCTCTAACTGAATTGAATCCCTACTAAAATATACTGTCCTTAACTTCTAAAGCAATAGTATTGATTAGAGCATACACAATTCTGACAGAACACAAATGTGAATTATAGTACCTATGTTTTACCTTTAATTTTGAATCACATGTTTAATGCTTTTATTAAACTTTTTCTTTCAGTTTTTAGTAACTAGGCCAATGCTCACATAGCATAATAAATCTAGCTCATTATAATCATTCTTGTTGTCAGTCTTGCCAAGATATCATTTTATTTCAGATTATATATATTTATATATTGTATTTATTTATTTTGTTTGTTTGTTTTGCAAATTTTTTGGCAACCTGCCTCAGAATTTTTTCTATATGGATCCACATAGCCTATACAAGCTGATTTGACCTTAGTTTTGCTTTCTCATTTGAGTCATCTGGTTTCAGAATCATGCAATCTCAGGAGTGGGAGGGAATTTAGTGGTCATCTAGGTCTCCTATTTGGGGGAGAAAGGGGTAGACATGAGGGTATAAATCCTAAGTAAATGACAAAACAGAACTACCTATTGGGATTTAACATTTGCATGGAAGTCAAAAAGTTATTAAGCTACTTAACAACTAATCTGTATATTAGGGAGTGGTGAAAAACAATATTTATGGGAAAGAATGGACAATGTTAAGTAATCACCCATTCTTGAGCATGGAGCTGATCCAGTAAAAAGACTGTATTAAGGAAACTTGCCTAAGTGACTAGTTTAAACATGTGTAACTTCAGGATACTGAGGATAAGAAGAGCAAATGAGAGGCCATCAACTGATTTGGACATGTGGATTGAAGACTGGATGACATGATAGATGTAAATATGGAGAAAAAGAATGAAAAACTAAATTTTAGAGAAATAAATGTAAGACCTTGTATTTATACATATAAGTGATTAAGAAATAGAGAGGATGAATTGGATGAATTCTGATTTGAAACGAGAGGGTGAATGTTTTTCTCTTGGGATCAAAGTGGTTTTCTAAGAGCTGGAAAACTACTGTTTGTTCATCATAATTTTAGGACCAAAATGCCCTTTAAAGTCTATTGAGTTTGAGATGATAGTGGATATACCCAGTAGAACTATAATACAAGTAAGACATCATAAGTGATCCCTAAATTTGGGAATGAGCCCAATGGAGGTGATGATTGAATTCAGGTAGATAGATGACTTTTTATGTGCCCATATATCTTTAGATTTCAATGTCCATCTTCCTGTTTACTTCGTTGATGTTATTTTACATAGGGCTTCTTTATGACATTCTCCAACCTCCAACCCAAGTTAGTTAGAAATATACCACAACGGAGTTGAAGAGAGTCCAAGGTGCTCCTGGCCTCATTTTGAATCTACCATTGTTCTCTTCACTATAAAAACTGACTCTTGGGGTAAAAAACTAAGTCTTCCTGTGTACCTTATCACAAATCTTATCTAACGTATTCCCTCAACCATGAATATTTATATTTTAAGCCCTATCTCTATTAGTACATTTAAATATTTTTGTCCTCTGGTAAAATCATTTCAAACACTTTTTAAAAAAAATTCTCACCTGAGGATATTTTTCCATTTATCTTCAGATAGAGTGGGAGAGAAAGAGAAAGACATCGGCGTGAGAGCCACATTGATTGGCTGCCTCCCACATGACCTCAACCAGGGCCGGGGACCAAACCACAACTGAGGTACATACCCTTGACCGGAATTGAACTCAAGACTCTTTGATCTGCTGGCTGATGCTCTAACCACTGAGCAAAACCAGCCAGGGCATTTCAAACACTTTTGAACAGACCACTTTGGCCTAGGAAGTATGCCTCTGAAATCACACTAGAAGGCCCATGTTTAACTCTGGGCCTCTGATAAATGACTCCTACAGAACTAACTGTGAGGCAGTAAGACAATGAACTATTTTCTGAATTATTGAATATTTAATAAACTCTGCTGAATGAATTTTATTTTTTTGGTAATCATCACCCAAGGATATTTTTTTCATTGATTTTTAGATAGCAAGAAAGGAAGGGAGGGTGAGAGAGAGAAACATGGATGTGAGAGAGACACATCAAATGGTTGCCTCCCACATGACCCCAGCCCGGATCAAACCTGCAATGCAGGTATGTGCCCTTGACTGGAAATCAAACCCTTGACCCTTGGTCTGCAGGTCGATGCTCTAACTGCTGAGCGAAACTGGCTAGGGCTGTGTTGAATGCATTTGAAGTATATGGCTATGTATTCTGAATATTTGAGAATGCTATCTTAAAAAATTAAATATCAGATAATTGACCAGAAAAATCCCATTCTATTTTTATGCCATAATATTTTCTATGATGCTTTTAAATGTTTGACAACTATTTATAAAGATTCAAGGACAAAAGGCAAACCACTTGTCCAAATTTTAATCCACAAGACTGTTGTATTTTTGCTGTTGCCATGTCAACTCTTAATTCCACTTATTTTATTTTAGTCTTCATAGTCAGTCCTGATATGACTCTTTTCCACATGAAGCTTAATGTTATGAAATAAAATTCAGGGACTTCCGGTCAAGATGGCGGCATAGGTAAACGCAGTATTGCGTCCTCCCACAACCACATCAAAGTTACAACTAAACTACAGAACAACCATCATTCAAAACCTCCTGAAATCAAGCTGAATGGAAGTCCTACAACTACGAAATTAAAGAAGAAGCCACATCGAGACTGGTAGGAGGGGCGGAGGCGTGGACGAGCTGGTCCCACACCCACATGTGGCGGATAAAAATTAGGAGGACACCTCGGCTGGGAAGGTCCTCCCTGAGGACTGAGGGGTCCCCGTCCCACACCAGGCACCCAGCTCAGGGTTCCAGTGCCAGGAAGAGAATCCCCATAACTTCTGGTTGGAAAAACCAGCGGGAACTGAGGCTGAGGCTGCTGGAGCCCCCAGCAGCTCCTCTTAAAGGGCCCGCGCACAGACTTACTCGGACTCGCACCCACCAGGCTCCAGCGTGCGGGAGGCAGCTTGAAAGGCTCCAGAGTCATATAGGGAAGAACTGAGTTGTTTGGCATTGGAGCGAGGGCTGGAGGGGCAGCTTTTCCCTGGGCAGACGTGCTATCAGAGGCCTTTGTTCCTTTGGTGAGCCCTTCCCTGGGACGGCAGACAGCCGCCATATCTGGGACTCCAGCAACCTGGCTCACTCTGTTGGCCCCACCTTGGTGATTTCCTGAGGCCCCATCCCACCCAACTTCCAGGCCCACCCAAGCTGTTGCCAGTTGCTTTATCATAGGATTGGCCTGTCTTGGATCCTGCTTCAGCTTTTCCTAAATTCTTTCAAACGAGCAGCATCTGGTCTCAGCTAGCCCCATACCTCTCGCTAAGTAATACATAGAAACAAACACAGGGAGGCAGCCAAAATGAGGAGACAAAGAAACAGGTCCCAAATGAAAGTACAGAACAAAACTCCAGGAAAAGAACTAAGTGAAATGGAGTTAAGCAACCTAACAGATGCTGAGTTCAAAACACTGTTTATAAGGATGCTCAATGGACTTAGTGAGAATCTCAGTGGACTTAGTGAGAGCCTCAGTGAACTTAGTGAGGGCCTCAAGAGCATAAAAAAGGACCAGTCAGAAATGATGGATGCACAGTTAGAAATGAAGGAGGCACTAACTGAAATAAAAAATAATTTACACAGAATCAATAGTAGAGTAGGTAAAGCCAAGAAACAAGCCATCGAATTGGAATATAAGGAAGCACAAAACACTCAATCAGAACAGCAAAAAGAAAAAAGAATCCAAAAAAATGAGGATAGTGTAAGGAGCCTCTGGGACAACTTCAAGCATGCCAACATTCGCATCTTGGGGGTGCCAGAAGGAGAAGAGAGAGAACAAGAAATCGAAAACCTATTTGAAACAATAATGGCAGAAAACTTCCCTAACTTGGTGAAAGAAACAAACATACAAGTCCAGGAAGCACAGAGAGTCCCAAGCAAGATGAACCCCAAGAGGCCCACACCAGGACACATCATCATCAAAATGCAAAAGGTTCAAGACAAAGAGAGAATCTTAAAAGCAGCAAGAGAAAAGCAGTTAGTTACCTACAAGGGATTTCCCATCAGACTGTCAGCTGATTTCTCAAAAGAAACTTTGCAGGCCAGAAGGGAGTGGCAAGAAATATTCAGAGTGATGAAAAGCAAGAACCTACAACCAAGATTACTCTATCCTGCAAAGCTGTCATTTAGAATCGATGGCCATACAAAGAGTTTCCCAGACAAGGAAAAGCTAAAGGAGTTCGTCACCACCGAACCATTATTATATGAAATGTTGAAGGGTCTTCTTGAAGAAAAAGATAAAAAAATATGAACAAACAAAATGGCAATAAGTACATATCTATCAACAGCTGAATCTACAAACAAAATGAACAAGCAGAACAGAAACATTCTCAAAGATACAGAGAACTTTTGTTGGTTACCAGATGGGAGGAGGGTTGGGGAATGGGTGAAAAAGGTGAAGGGATTAAGAAGTACAAATTCATTGTTAGACTGACAAACCTCAGAGGAAAGGGGGGTGGGGGGTGGGAAGAAATAAACCAAAGAACTTATATGTATATATGCATAACCAATGGACACAGACAACAGTGTGGGGAAAGGCAGGAGGGGGGAGGGAATGGGGAGGAGGGGGGCAATGGGGGAAAAATGAGGAACATCTGTAATACATTCAACAATAAAGATAAGTTAAAAAAAAATAAAGATAGCCACAATAATCTAGAAAAAAAAATTCAAAAAATTTTCTATTGATATTTTAAATTGGTGTAACTTTAAAATTGATTTATATTATCATACAAATGGCCATTATAGAAAAAATATAAATATTTTATATTTTGTTTAGTTTTCTGTATTCAACACTAAGAATTTTCTCTTTGCTGATCTATAATTTCAATGGAAAAAGTTAAGAGGCTTTGCTTTTCCTGATAATCAATTGTGGAAGTAAACATGGATATATTTTTTTAATTAAGCAATTTAAATTTTTTTTCATTGAGCATCATTCCAATGGATTGCGTGTAGACGTTTTTCCTAAATAAATTGAAATGACTCTAAGAATGCCTAGGGCATGTGTAATCTCAAACAAAATCAACAGTTATATTATAATGCAAGCATATGGTAGCTATACTGCTTTTAAAATTATGATGTAATTTCATTACTTTCATGCCAATTATACTGTCGCTAACCAAGCTCAATGTAAAATCACTATCATAGACTCTAACTCATTTACTGATAGGCACGCCAGAAGTACAAAACAATATTGAATACTAGTTTTATTTGCTACTGATATTTATTTATAGAAAGTGGCAGCTATAATTAATGTAGTCAGAGTTTATAACATGTAAATGTGCTGCTAAAACACAGTGAAACTAGATATATTTCAAACATCGCAGCCAACTTACTTTATAGAGGCACAGTGTATTGTGCATTTAACTCTAAAACAGCACCCCATAGAGGTTTCAGAATCCTGTTGAATTACCATTGTTCCTTCACATTTTCAGGACTGGCCAACTGGAGTCCAGAGGCAATGGCATTATATACTTTGCCAATAGATTCAGCCAGAGTTTAATGGCAAACAAGTCTAAGAAGATTTCTGCAATACATATGAATTCAGGCTTCGCAGAATCTTTTTCCTATATAGATGAATCAAACCACTTATTTAAAGGACAGTTCCATTCCTTTCGTTAGATTTGTGGGATACAGAAGAGATGGAAAACACACAAAGTCAGAGATTGTAGAATACTGTGTAGCAAGTAATCTCTGTAGCCAGACTAGGATTCAAATCTTACGTTGTCCATTTACCAAATGTGTAGATATAGCTAAGTAAGACCTTTAGCCTTCATGGTCTCAAGCTTGCTTATCTGCCGAAAAGACATATACCTAATGGCAAGGTTTTTGTCTGGATTGAATAAGACAATGTTTGTGAAGTACCTAGCACAGTGCTTGGCACATAGTGGATGCTCAAAAAAAGAATGCTTTTGGTGCTGTTATTATTAGCAATGCTATTATTGTAATATCATTAGAAGTATAAAGGGGGCTGACCCATAAAGAATGAAAAGGATTTTACTATATAAAAAACAGTAACATTTGGCGGAGGTGGGGGGGGGGGAGGGAGAAGGACAATTAGAATAAGCAGAATCCTGAAGACGTGATTTTGCATATACTTTGGCTTCCCTTCATAGGTGCAATCATATGACTTGATTTGCCAGTAGAATGGGAGCGTAACTTACATGTATCACTTCTGAATGGAAGCACACAAGAGTCAGTAAGACATGTTCTATGTTCCCTCTCCCAGCTGTTTTCTGCAGGTGCTATCAGCCTGCACCCTGAATGAGGAGAACATAAAGCAGAGTTCTCAGTCAACTTGTGATGATTATAGACAAACCTTAGTTGTTTTACATCACTGAGATTAAGGGTTTGTTTGTTACCACAATATATCCTATTCAGTCTTGACAGATACAGACTAGACATTCATGCCATATTCAAGGAGTGAGTGTGGTTAGAATATAAAGTAAATAGATTAGTAATAATCTGGGAATGAGACTGTCAATGACCATAAAATGCCTACACTGTCATAAAGACATGGAATTTGTTCTTATAATTAACATGAATACACCAGGTTTACTCTATGCCTATTTAATACAGGTAGTTGACATAGTAGATTTATACAGGATGGCATGTGGCAGGCACAGAGTAGGGGCAGGAAGAAGCTCCTCAGTAGACAATAACATAAGAAATGGGAATATGAAGGGAAATAGGAGGGGAAGAATTAGGAAGGCTTATAACTATTGCTGAAATATGGTGCTTTGTTAGATTTATAGGATACAGAAGAGCTGAGAAACAAACAAACAAAAATATTTATAACTTCTTGCTCAGTTGACTGATTCGATGTTAATGAAGTTAACTGAATTACGTAAAACAGAGGAAAATTATTAACCAAATATTTGTGATTCTAAAAGGCTAGCCTTTGGAAATTTGGGGATATTTATACAAATAATTTTGTATGTAGACAATAGGATTCATTTAGGACATTATTAGATCTTATTTAAGTACATACACTTCATAAATACATGTCAAAAATTGTCACTCAAAAAGTTTGACTTGTCATTTACAAACTATTTGCAGTGAAACTGGAAAAATAGAACAAATAGAAGTGAGAGTAAATATGATCTTGATCATGGGTTCTGTGCCTAATGAGTCTTGTAATTTCATTTAGAAAGTATTTACAGTGAGATATTAAATCAAAATTTGTTATATGTGTGCAAAGCATTGGTTTTCTAAGACAATCAATTAACTGGAATATAATTTCTCTTCTGGAATATATGTGTTATCCCTGCCATGCTTGTGTAAACAATTTAAATAATAATGCAGTCTTTTGTATAATATTAATAGGATGTTTACAAAAAAGTATTTAATCAGAAAAGAAATTAAATGTATATTATAAATATTTAATTATCATTGTTTGAATGAGCACTGTTCTGTCCTACTAGACCTTGATGTCAGGGATTATATGGTTTTTCTTCTTTTAAATATAAGTTCAAAGTAAGTGCTCAATTAATGTTTGCTAGTTACAGAAACTGATTCAATGATAACTTGTGTTGTAAAAAATTCAAAGATGTTTTCATTTGTCTAGCATAAATCTCCTGAGAAACAATTTTACGGTAATTCAGAGCACTACGCAAAAAAGAATGACAAACATTGAATGCCTCTATAAATATCCATAATATCAGCATGTAATTATGCTCCAAAACAGTAAAAATGCTTTAGAAAGAGCTTCAAATTGTAGGTCTATTAGCATAGAGCAGTTTTACTTTTCCCAATAATTTCCACCAATTGCTTGTGGCTACTTCCTCTCACTCTGGATAGCAGACTTTATCAATAATAACTATATCAGTATGACACCCTAACTTTTCATTTTCCTGTTTCTTTAGTAGAACAGAATAATGCCATTTCTAAAACTTATTCCTGTTGCTTTAAGATCATCAATCTAATACTTGAATCCTGCCAGACTTGTGGCTTCAACAGCTTGGGTATGGGGCTTCTCTTGCTCTGAGACATATTCCCTGTGTTAGCATCATCTGGAATCACTGCTATTTGTTTGATGTTTTTTACTACAATACATATATTTTTTGAGAGGCAAACAAGCATTTATCTGAGATCAATAAGAATACCTATTTGGGAATCATTGATTCAGGCAGAAGCCCAACTAATGTTCCAATTAGGAGACAAAAGCAATGGGTATTCATGAGAAAGGAAAGTGGAACAATTACATCACTAGAAGGAGGGTATTTCTATTGGTGCAGATAACATAACATAGTGATGCTAATTCTAAACAGTGTTTTTCATTTTCAGTTTGGTAGTCATAATATCTGCTTTCTTGTTGTTTTTGCAAACGGTACTTTTGCAAGGCAGATGATTGCTTTAAGCCTAATTCAGAGGTTACTTTGCCCTGTTTTAACATTCCCAAGGTTTGAGGCATAAGACATGCGAGGCAGTTCCTCTGGCTCCACTTAAAATGTCTCTGTTTATGTTATTGTTTACACTATGAAATTCCTGATACATGACAACAGTATGGATGAATCTCAAAAACATCTTGCTGAGTGATGAGAAGAGTACATGCTGTTTGGTTCCATTATGTGAACTTCAAGAGCAACCAATGCTAATCTGCAGTGACAGAAACTAGATCATTGATTTCCTAGACGGGAAGTGATGTTGTGAGGGTAGGAACTGATTGCAAAGAGGCGCAAGAGGACATTTTGGAGTAATGGAAATGTCCTTGAACGGGGTAGTGGTTCATGGTAGATCCTTTCGACAAGGGGCTTTCTCCACCACTAGTGGTCCTTTGGCTACATGCATTTACTGAAACTGACCTGGAGCGTAATACCTGGGGCCTCCTAGGATTATGATTCTAGGCAAGACTGTAGTCTCCAGTCTCACCCCCTTTCTATTACTCCCAAATTCACATACAGTGGGCAAGGATCGGATCTATCTTTCCTAACACCTGGAAATTGAAAAATTGAGGTGGTGGTTCTGGACTTCTTTTGCCTCCTCCTGCCCCATTTCATCATCTGTTTTGAAGGTTTGTGTATGCTTGGACTGCCATAACAAATACCATTGATTTGAACAAGAAAAATTTATTTTTCTCAGAGTTCTGGAGGCTGGATGTCTGAGACCCAGGTGCTAGCATGGTTAGGTTCTCATGGGAGCTCTCACCTTGGATTGCAGAAGGTCACCTTCTCTCTGTGTTTTCACAAGGTAGGGGAGAGAGAGAGAGAGAGAAGAGAGAGAGAGACCTTTAGTGTCCTCCTATAAGGACACTAATTCCATCACAAGAACCCCACCTTCACGACCTCATCTAAACATAATCACCTCCCAAAAGCCCCATATCCAAATCCCATCACATTGTGGGTTAAGGCTTCAACATATGTATTTGGGGTGGGGAACACAGTTTAGTTCATAACACTCCTCCAGCAACAACTTGGGCACCTTAGTGATATCCAATCCGGTAACAAAAGTAACATAACATTTGCCATAATCACTCCCTAATTTGATGAGCAATTCCTTTTTTTTCTGGGCTCTATACCTGACTTTATTGTGGGGAGGAGACACATGACTTTCCCTTTACTCAGCAAGGATGTGAGGGGAGAGAATATTCTCTTTTAGAAAACACTGCATCGACTGGAAATGTGATTTTGCTCTTCAAGCTCCCCCCAGCCATGCTCCTGTGCTGCCCAGGAGCGTGGTGAGCTGGGGCAGTGCCAGTCCCTTGGCACCTCGGCTTGGCTGCTCCCTTAGCAAGTACTAGTCAGTCTCAGAACTTGGACTGTGTTGTTCCTCATGCTGCTTGATCTCAGCTATGATCTCTGAGTAGTGATTCTTTTATTTTTTAAAATATGTTTTTATTGATTTTTTAGAGAGAGAGGAAGAGAGAGAGAGAAACATTGATGTGAGAGAGAAACATTGATCGGCTGCCTCCTGCATGCCACCTACTGGGGATCGAGCCTGCAACTTGGGCATGTGCCCTGGCTGGGAATGGAACCGGGAACTCTCAGTCCATGGGACGACGCTCAATCCACTGAATTACACTGGCTGGGCTGAGTAGTGATTTTTAAAAAGAGGATCCTATTTAGAATTTAACATGATTCATCTTAAATTTGAACTACATGAAACTGCTAGTATGTGACTTATAAAAGGGACAGTGCCATACAGTATAACCCAAACCATTGATGTCTACCAGGATTTGTAATCTGCTCATGTTTTAAACTGTATGGGGACAAGGTAGAGTGAAGAGTTACCCTTAAAATATTTTCCTTGTTTGGTGACTAGATGCCATGAAATAAATACAATGCTGTTGCTATTCATGACAATGCACGGATCAACTCCCCATATCCTGGTCCCTAATGAAGTGGGGCGCATCAATTTGCCATAGTTTGACTGCAGCAGATGTGCTGCATGTCACAAATGGTAAACATATTGGAAACTCTCTATTAAAACAATGCTGCCTCTATACTCTGAATTTACATCCTAGCACAATGTCATCATCAATTGGAAGTGGTATGATAACCAAACGATTGCATTCTCTCTGTCCATTTAAATTGTTTCTACTTTAACTCAGTTTGAATTAAAGCCTTTCTCATATCAAAAGCACAACTAACTTACTTCTAAGTTATTTCCAGATGCCACTTTTAGTTCCAATGTGAGTGAATCAAACGTGTGCCAATTTTCCTGCGGAGCGTGCTGTGCTGCCCTCACACTCTTGGCATGGTTAGAACATCTCTCTCACAAGGTGGACGGCAGACCAGCTTGACAGTTGAAGTGGTTTCCAATTATAGTATCATTGGGATTATCCTCTCTCTCACCATTCATTCATAACTGAATTTTATGATTCTCAATTTTATTGTAAAAAGCTGAACATTTTATGTGTAATGTTTCAAGAAAATTCTATTTCTTCAATTAGGTTTAAAACATAATAATTTCCTTCTAAAGAAATCACATTTGGCGAAACATGAAACACGCCCCATAGCACGGGCACTGTACATCGTGAAGCTGCTACTCACCCTCATGAGATGATGCAGAAAAATCATGAAATCTTAGTAACTATTGAAACAATGTGATTTGCTTGGAGGTCATTGAAACAATGACATGACACATGCTTTCTTTGAATCCTTATGATTATATTTCCCATTGGCTAAATCAGATTCACATGTAGTCCCGCTTAACAAAATTCACCAGTTTGAAAAAAGTAGGAAAATTCTCAAATAATTTACAAGTTCTAATTAAAGCTGCTCATTGCTATAATAAAACAAATTGCTTCCTTGTTTGTGTACACACTCACCAAATTTAATAGCCATTGAAAAGAAAACATTTGTACTGGTCTTCTGCTCTGGATACTACTTTTCTCTGGCTTTGTAATAGGCTTTTTTTCTTTTTTCTTTCTTTACAGATATCTTTAATGATTGTTTTCCATTTTGAATGATTTTTATATAATTGTAATATAATATATCTTCTGGACAATTCATTTCAACTAGCACACCAACCAATGCTGTGGACATAACAATAAAATAAAATTATATTTAAACTGGAGAGACAGTTTTCTTTTTTTTTAATTTTTTTTTATCCTCACTCGAGGACATTTTTTCATTTATCTTCAGATAGAGCGGGAAGGAGAGGGAGGAAGAGAGAGAGAGAAACATCCATGTGAAAGAGATACATCAACTGGTTGCCACCCACACGACCCCAACTGGGCGGAGGACAAACTGCAACCGAGGCACGTGCCTCCAGTGGGAACTGAACCCGAGTCTCTCTGGTCCACGGGCCGACACTCTAATTGCTGAGCCAAACCAGGCAGGGCGAGACAGTGTTCTTGAGTTTAACAAAAATAAGCTTCCAGAGTGTTCATCTAAGTTAGCATGTAATGTTAATGGAGACACAAGTAAATGGATAAGTTTAAAACAGGACTTCTAGTGTCTCTCTCCAAGAATACTCTGTGAGCTGAATTTATTAGATAAGAGTAGAAGTAGTTCATTTTTAAAAACAGGGATGAATCATTCTATGTATAATAGTTTTTCCCCATTATTGCATATAATATGTCAGTTTTTAAATGGTTATTTTATCCAGTAAATTATCTTTAGTTCTGGAACTATTTATAACATATTTAAATTGAAACTAAGTATTCAAGTATCCTGATAAGTAAAGGTTTTTGTAATATCTCAAAATACATGCCTACAGAAGCCAGTGTCTATTCTTGTTATTTCTTATATTAATTTTTTCCCCTTATAATATTTCACTAATGGTCTGGCCCCATTCAACAGGGAATAATTGGTTTTTTAAGGAATAATTAGTTTTATTAGGAGTTACTTAATAAAAAGTGCATTGTGATTTACTTGGAGGTCACTGGCAAGAAAATTAAATCATAAAACCCTAAAAATGAAGCATAACTATCTGCATTATGTCAAAAAGTAATAAATAACCAGGAACTGAATTGATATTACTTCATTTTGAAAGCACTGAATTCTGAGACGGGAACAGAGATTGCCCAAATGTATCCAGCTCGTTTCTCCATTCAGACAGCTGACGAAACAGATCTGCATTTAGAAATGTGTCTAAGAACCAAAGATAACTCTGGAATTTGGATTCAAATTCTAGACATTATTGAATATAATTAACTGTACAATTTCAATAATTTAGTCCACGGTTTACCTCATGAAGTTGATAGTTCTTGGAAGGATCCAGAAGTCACACAACTCTGCCTGATGAATGCACGTCCATCACAAACTGCGGAATCCGTTTGGAAGAATTCAGTCCAACACTGTTCACAGCAGCACACTCAGTTTTTCTGCACATATCCACCTTATTTGGCCACTGGATGGTTTCATAACATATGAAAACTCAGAAGCAAATATGCCATGGAAAAGGAAATCATGTAAAAAATACGCAAATGCTATAACTCTTTAAAATACGCTACTCTTTCCATTCAGGATGAATGTCAGTACTGAAGATGCATTTGAAATAAATACACATTGAATAAGCTTTAATTACAAAAGAATCTAGTCAGCTTATTTCTAGTTTGAAAGAAAGTGATCACTGTTACAGAACCAAAAATAAGAAATGTGAATATCTTATTCAAAATTGGTGTTCCCTTAGATGTTGACAGATTTTTGAGAGAAAATTCAATCAATAAAAAAAAGAGCCATGGCCCGGTCAGTGTGGCTCAGTGGCTGAGCGTCGAACCATGCACCAAGAGGTTGCTGGTTCGATTCCCAGTCAGGGCACATGCCCAGGTTGTGGGCCTGATCCCTGGTGGGGGGGGTATGCAGGAGGCGGCCAATTGATGTTCTCTCTTATTGATGTTTCTATCTCTCTCTCTATAAATCAATTTAAAAAAAAAGAAAAAAAAAAGAGGCATGTAGCAAAGTGTTTCTAATTAGATACTATCTGGGAACACTTTTTTTTTTCCTTTTTTATTATTTTTAATCCTCACCGAGGACACATTATTGAGAGAGAGAGGAGGGAGAAACATTGATAGGATGCCTCCTGTACACACCCTGACTGGGAATCAAACCCACAACCCTTTGGTGTTGCAGATGATGCTCCAACCAACTGAGCCATCCCACCAGGGCCTGAAAAGTAGTTCTTTATAGGAATGCTAAAACAAGATATTGTTTTTATTTGCCTATATTCTTCACCTACATTAGCTCAGGCCATGATAGTTTTATAAATGCAAGTATGAAATAGGTCTGTGAGATAGACCTGAACCAAATAAAAAGATAGTATTTATTTCATCATGGAAAAGTCGCTAGGAGCCTGAACAATGCCAACCCCTAGCATGATCTCAAGTGAGTCAATATGACCTACCCGGTTTCTGATTGGTAGGCAGTTCACATGTTAAAAATATAGTATTAGTGATACAGCTCTAACTGGAGCAAAGCCCAGAATCCTCACTGTGTAATATTGTGAGCACACCAATGTTCAGGAAAGACTGTGTTGTAATATAGAATTGCAAAGGCTAATCACTCATGAACATTTGTAGAGGCTTTAAATATTTTCTTAGTTTTTTATGCACATTACTAAACGTCTTTACATTCAACATCTTATTTAGAAGAATACGTTTTAAAAATTTCTTGCTTAAACTTATTTTGAAAGCTCTGGGACCTTTCAATGAAGGGCTTCAAATAGTTTCATTCCTTATAAATTTGCTCATGGCTGTAAATTTCAAAGCGTCAAAAGAAATAAATCTAAGTAGACATATATCTCATTTGTTTATAAATTACCCTTGATATATCACAGGCTTGTATTATTTATTTGTAAAATTTATGTGTACTAAACCTTTACAGTTGTCAACTTAAAAATTACATTTTGGCTAATCAGATGTTATAGATTCAGAGTAGAATGTGGCCTTTTCAGCATTTGAAAACAAACTAGTAAGAAACACAGAGGATATCATTTGCAATGCAAAACACAATTTTATTACTATACTTACAGGATAGATATTGAGTTCTTTATTGCAAGTATTTCATAGTTTTCCTTTCACCTTTCCTGATCATTCATCTTTAAACAAAAGCTACAACATTTTAATCTTAACAGTTTCCCAGGGAGCAAAAAATACACTCTATGTGGTAAACTCTGAATTAAATTAGAGATGCCAAATATATCTTTTAATTTAGGGAACCTGTTGGTATTGCAATGGGTTACAGTACCTTCAGTTCGATTTTTTTTTTTTTTTATGTATGTGTTTATAATACATCTCTTTTAAGAAAATGTAAAATCAATTTTTTTGGTCATTTTAAAGAAATAGTTTATTCTGACTAGTGGTTGCAGCACATTAAACTTCAATACATGAGATCTAAGTAAAAAACTGTTTCATTAATTCATCTTGAATAAATCATAAAAGTACAGAAAAAAATAGAAAATGGAAATGGGAAAAATGCTGCAACTTATCTAGTTTATCCCCCGAGGCTGTATAAAATTGTCACATGAAATATATCCTCTAGTGTTTTATCCTCCCGTATTAAGCTATTAAATGGCCCCAGTTCAATAGATACCGAGTAATTTCAGTGCTCAACTCAGCACAAAATGTACACATGACAAAGTTCTAGTTTTTAGAGCCACCTTTTGAGGTGGTTTGTTTATCATGTATAGAAATATCACAGTCAACAGACACTGTCATGCAGGAATTTACTTTTCTAGAGGTAATTTAAACATTGTGCAAAAAGTGTTGGCCAACGATTGCCAGTGGGCCAAATCCAGCCCCACTGCCTATTTCTGTAAATGCAGTTTTATTGGAACACGGCTGCATTCATTAATAGTTACCTGTTGTCTATGGTTGCTTTTTGCACTCGATGATAATGTTGAGCAGTTATAACAAAAACTGAATGACCCACAAAGCCAAAAAATGTGTGCAATCTGGTCTTTTAGAAAGAAAATTTGCTGACTAATTGAAGAGTCAAAACTGGTTTGCTTTTCTCATCTAAAATACTGCGTCTTTGCGTGTGTGACTGTAAAATTTCATCCTATTTGTTCAAAATAGATGGCCTCATGATACTACTGGTTCTTTTTATTTCACAATTAGTGATTGAGATACATTTACTGTTATAGGTTTATCATGATTCATTGTTTGTGATTTTCATGAAAATAATTCCTGCTCTTCCTTTTTGTTGATTGGTGAAGTTGACATGAACGGCCACACTGTAGGCTCTGTTGCCCTCCCTGCAGTGACTAACATTGTGTTTTGTGCAAAACAGGGACTCAATATGTGTCGAAATGATATACTTTACATTTCAAATTTCAACTTGATTTCTCTCATAGAAAGAATTTTGGCATATTAAAAAAAAACAACGAATGCTTTTATTTCTGTAATTTTATTAGATTTCCATAAACTATCTCGTATTTAAATGACTATTTGAAATGCAAATATCAAACTGAATAAACCCCAGATAGTGAGATAAGAATGTGCTTCTATAGTAAAAACTTTTCAGGGTAATAGGGTAGAGAAGTTCTATGTTGACCTAGTCTGCAACCCACTATTCATTAATTCTCACAATCCCCTTAGATCATTTAGATCAAGAATACTTAAAAGTAGTCTTTCAAGTTCTGTTGAATCCCCACAGGTTTTACCTATACTGTGATATTTTATTTTTTTTAAAGAACAACTTTTCCTTTCACTTCCCTGTAAAGTTTAATTCTTTTATTAAAAACACAAGAAAGCCCTCACTGTGGATATTACATGCATATAGCCTTTTTTTTTTTTTTTTAACATTTTAAGGGATGAAAGTTTATGCGTGATGCTTGCAGCTGGAGTAGGTGCACTCGAAATGGGAGAGAGAGAAGTCACTTCTCTAATTCTAGAACATTTTTTATATAAGTCTTTGACAAGGAGTTTCATCAACCCTTCTTAAAAGGTGAACATGTCAGTAACTTAGAGAGATTAGATAAAATGCCCAAATGCTAACAGTTTGAACTGCATTACAATTCTAGTGATTTCAAATCAATGATGCAACTTAAGTTTGGCTTATTAAATTGTTATGACTACCTGCACACTTATATTTTACATTTTCTGCTTATTTTATCATTGGGAGAAACTTGTCCTAGGCAGACACAATTATTGCCAGTTTCTGATTTTCTCAACACTATGTCATTCCCCATTGCTAGGAGTAGGAGGTTCAGAAGGCTACCGTGCAAAGCTTCCAGCAATTTAGCTGTCTAAAAGGATTAGGAAATGGGCTGGGCTTGCTATAGGCTCAACCTACCCAGGTAATGAGAAATGTAATGCATGGTCACATTCTCCCGAGTCCAAATGGATTACCCATGACCTGGATCCTTTCCACTGCTGTCAGTCCTCAGAAACCAACTTTCCTGGCTCCCCCTCCCCCATTAAACAGAGGCAGAAACAGAGCCCTAGCACTTACCTGTATGTTCAATTTTCAGTTTAGAAAATATTGTCAAAATCTGAAGAGTGCTCCTTCGAGTAGTAATTATAGGAAACCTTGTATTTTTTAATAAAAAAAGATTTAAAAATGTCTAGTCGTAAGACATAATTGTGGTGAATACCATCACAGTTTTCAGAATTTTCTCATTTTATTGTCCAATATCACTTAGAAGATAGAATATTTAAAATAGATTTAGGAAAGAATCGAAAGAGAAGTGGGGAGAAAGTTTGTTCTAAGTTATACTTTGTTTTCAGATTTCATATCCAGTTTTTTTATATTTTATCTGGTTACAAACCCAAATACTGTCAGAGGAATTGAGAAACCATGTAAGCTTGATGCAAAGTTAAGAGGAGAATGCCTTTGTCTTGTCAGCCTTCCTGCTTACTCACTTCAGAGAACGGCCTGGTGACATTTGTGTTCTAACTAGTTATCTCTGCCAAAAAGCTCCCTAAATCTGGGTATAAATGATTCCTGAAGAAAATGACTGTCAGTGGCATTTCCTATCTTGTAGCTCTTTGAGGGAATAAAAGAGCATATTTATGATATTTTTCTAAAATCAGACCAAGGCAGTTATTTGTTACGAATGATGCTTTTAGAATCGCACACTGGATTGTTTAGTATTGCAGGACATACGATATATACAGCAGTGGAGCAAAAAGCTACAAAAATAATGGAAATAGAGGAGCAGACCTGCGTGTCCACACTGAATGGCTCAGACGCATTTTGGAACACTGGAAGAATATTCTGCAGGGAAATCCATAGAAACAGGAGAATCTCCACAAACACGCAGGCTCTTTAAGAGGCAACAATTCAGAGGTCTTCTGAAAGTACAAAAGATTCCTCTTTTAAAGGCAATGTTTGTGTTTCCACTTCAGAATGACTCATCAATGAGGCTCGTAACCCCAAACCACACATTTAAAGAAGCAAGCATTGTTTTCACAAATTTCATCATACTATTCCACAGCAGAGGAAATATATTTACTCTCTCTAATGTGTTTGCCTGAGAGGCATAAAGTAAAGTTTTTAAGCCCTGGTTTTCAAACCATAATGCACTTTCAAACGGGGAGCTTGCTCACAAGCCAGGTAACTCCAATTTAGCTGGTCTGAGGGTGGTGCCGAGATCCTGCCTTCTTGGAAGGTCCCAGGTGGTGCTTGAACTGCTGGTTTGAGAATCACATTTTGAGTAGCAAGGTTTAAAAGGCCTTCTGAAGTCTTAGTGGTTAAACTTAGATGCTGTTCAATGGGTACAAGTTTCAGTTATGCACGACAAAAATGCTCTAGAGAACCACAGCACCGTGTTTATAGTTCACAATAACGTACTGTACACTTACAGATGTGTTAAGAGGGTAGATTTCATGTTATTATTATTATTATTATCTTTTTGCCATAATAAAAAGAATTAGTGCCTTGTCCGTCATTTTCTCCATGGCGACAGCTTTGTATTGATGTCTTCTCTGTTCTTGTGACTCCTTTGGACTGGCAAAGTGAGCCACATCAATTGGCAGACCAGCTCTATGTTCTATTGACTGTTCTCTTGAGAAGTTCTAGAAATCTTCAGGCATAAACAAAAGAAATCATAAGACTTAAATATGGTAATTTAATCTGGGAAACATTATTGCTGTCTTTTACATTTTTTCCCCAATTCGATCAGTATCCCCTTAGGAACACAGAAGCTGAACATGTCGGTCTGTGCGTGGGTAGGACATACAGATTGTTGGTTGATACAGATCAAAATTAGTGTTCTCTATTTGGTGTGTAGGACATTTGCAGTAAAGTTTGTTTGTTTTAAAGAAAGATTTCCTAGATTTGGCCAAATCTTTCCAAACAGCACAGAAAAAAAGACAATCTATCCCCCAACTTTGATGTATTCTTATAATGATAATGCGATGTATAAAGTTAAATAGAGAGCTTATTACTTTTGTTTTTGTTGCTTATTTGATTGTTTTTTATTTTTTATGGTTTTTATTTAAATGACTATTAGCTACATGGAACATTGAATTTATTTTGAAACTTTTTTTCCTGACAACAAATTTCACTATTAAAATTGTTTTCTTTTATATGTGTTCCATTTTTCAGCTTAAATTACTATCAGGAAGTTACTTTTCTTAGGCAAATATAGTTCAAAATACAACTAAAAACCTTGTACTATGGTACAAATATTCATCATGAGAAATCAGCAAAACATAGAACAAACAAAAAAGTTAGACGTAATTTTTATTTAAAATTAGCATTGACAAAATAAAATTTTAAACACCCATAAGTTCTAGAATACCAAAATAATTAATTTATATCGATAATAAGGGACTAGACATCTGGTGGAGAGTTTTATTATGAGGAAACCAGCTCAAGATAAAAAAATAAAATGCTGTGCATGCTTGATGGGTAATATAACATGGGACTTTTGTTGTATAAAATGCTTTTTTTTTTTCCTTAGAAAAAAGCAAAGCTATTTTTAGAGGAAGCAATTGAAAATTATAAAATTTAACTAAACATTTGAATAACCATTCAAGTATATACTGCAGAACCTGGTTTAAAAAAAAAACACAAGAAATCAAGATGTATACAGGGGTGTTCTAAACAACATGTATCGAAGAGCTGGCATGTGTGTCACACATTGTGCTGAGTAGAAATCATCAAGAAGAGATCCACCTGAAACTGTTGTGGCCCAAAGTCTGTTTAACACCATCACACAAGTTCCACAGAACTTACCATGGTTCCCAGGATTCTAGCTAATGGGGAAAATCAGGAAGTCAGTTGCTTCTCAAAATAGAAAACATAAATCTCTTCCCTATAGTATGATCAGAATCATAGAATAAGAGACTTTGAGAGGAGATAGACCGGCAGGAAGCCAATGTGTCTCATAAACAGAAAGAGAACCCGGCCAGTGTGGCTCAGTGGTTGAGTGTCAACCCATGTACCAAGAGGTTGCTGGTTCGATTCCCAGTCAGGGCACATGCCCAGGTTGTGAGCCTGATCCCCAGTGGGGGGTATGCAGGAGGCGGCCAATCGATGTTTCTATCTCTCTCTCCCTCTCCCTTCCTCTCTCTCTAAAATCAATAAAGAGAAAACAATTTAAAAAAGAAAGAGAAAAGCACAGACCATCTGAGATGAAAGCAGTGTGAGATGCAGAGAGAAGACAGCAGAACTTGGAAGAAAGTGAAGGAATATTCATGGAACAAAAATGATAAAAACATTCTTAGCAATGGTGGCTCATTCTAGTTTTTTAAGTGAGTGACGAGGAAATAGGTATTGATATTAAGACTTTATTTAGTAGTCAAATTTTGTTAGATATATTTATGCATATATTTTTGCTTAAATTAATAGTATCACTATATATGTTTCTGATTTCATTTTGTGTTTTAAATTGCTCAGATTAGATTACCTGTGTTTTTCATAAAGTTCTGAGTTAAAGACCCCACCACCACCACCACCAAGTATTCCTGGAACACAGGACTTTCAGCGTAAAAATAGGGACAGTCCTTAGACATCCTGGGGAAGTTGGTCATTCTAAGTAGGTATGAACAGTTTGAGTCTTGGGTGCCTGTTTCCTCATAAATTAGCAGATACATTATTTTTTCTAATTTATAGCTATTATTTCATTTGTGCAAGGAAAAGACTAGGGAAACTAATTATTTACTTGGAGAAATGAGAAGGAAGAGAAATATTTGAAAATGCCATGAGTGACTCATTCAACTTTTATGTCTATCATTGTGCTGGTGTTTTCTTAGACTACCTTAATTGTTCTGCTTCTATAAGAACTCAAATCATTGCACTTGTTTGTAAGGTTTAATTACCTTTTACCAGAAAGAAGCCCTGCTGTTAGGGCACCTGGTCAGTTTCTCATCTTTATAAAGCAAAGGGAATACAGGGTTCCAGCCACATCACCCGCCCAGTTGGTCCAGTAACACAGTGTTGCCATTCTGTTCAGCAACTCTGCTGCTTTGCAATTAAAACTCTGGTGAGTTAAGTCCATCAGGCTCAGTAACTTGTAAATCGTGAAAGAAAAAAAATCAAGAGAAATTTTCTTCACCACATGAGTCAAATAGCTAAGAAAGAAAGAGAACAAAGATATACTCCTGAAAGTGCACTTACCTTTCAGTGTTGCTTCTTAGAGTCACATTGATTTATCTGAGCTTGCCAGGATGTTCCTTTTTTTAAAAGACCTAATTTACTAACAGTGTGGCATTTTCCAAGTTTTTCACTCCCCTCAGATTGCATTTTCTTTTGCTCTAGCAATAAAGACCACTAATGCAGAGACATCACAGTTGAACTCAGTGCGGGAGTCTCTCTAAGGCAGAGAAATTCCCATACATCTTTTTGTCTTGTATGGACCCTTTTCAGGGTCTTTAGGTCCGAAAAATGGAAAGCCACTTGACACTCATTGCAATTTATTATCGATATTGACCTCCTTTGCTTTTTTGTACAGTTGAGGAAGTTGCATTTAACTGGTTTCATTTTTCAATAGACCAGATTAAATAACCATCATAACTCATCAGAAAAAAAAAAAACCCTGTAATTGGATTTCTGCCTTTGTTCAGCACTCTAAATCCTAATAGGAGTAAATATTATTTCTTTATTTTGAACTTGGGAGTGAAAAGGTTTAAGCAGGGTAGCCCCAACTCAGAATTGGGGCACTATACAATTTATCATCTAAGCCTGGGCACTTTTCAGAGTGAAAGGGGACGTTATTAGTAATTATGCTTGAACACCTGGTGCAGACCAACTTTATCCCAGGCAAACCAGGACGTGCAGTTACACGTAATGGCCTCTAGAGGAGCATCATAGTTCTCAACTCCAAACTGGGTTCAAGTGGGTACCAAGAAAAGAAAGGGATGTGGAGGCTAAAGAGGCCCTCTTGTCTAGGCTTGGGTTCTGCTCACTGGCAGTAGCTCCGCACCAATTAAATGTTCCCTTGGTTCTGGGTTTTGCTCACTGGAAGTTCCTTTCTTTTCAATTTGCCTTTGTAGTTACATCTGAAAGGAAATGAGAAAATATGTCTTCCTTGGCTGCTGAGCAGATTTTTCAACCTTGCTTTCAGCCAGTACAAGGCAGAGAATGCAAAAGTCACTTTGTGAGTTAACTCGTTACTGTGTCTTTTAGTCTGATGGTTCTTCAGACTGTGCAGTTCTCTTAAGAACATGAGTCATACATGTGTGGTTACATTTAGTTCTGCATGTAAATAACCAAACCCCCACATTTTTAATAAAACAAGTTTCTCTCTCTCTCATTATATTTTGCTAGCGATTTGAGCCTATCATTTTTTTTTTTTTTAAAGAATAGCTGTACTTTTAGTTTCTTACTTGAGACATTTTAACTAACTCAAAGGATGTGTTGGGTGCCTAAGTGCTCATGGATTCTTTCTCCCTTTCTCCCTTTCTTTCATAAGTTACAAGAATGCTTTGATTTACTCTTTATTCTCAGGGAGACTGAGTTTTAATCAGTCATTGTTTTTCAAAGTCCTTCTTGGTTATATCTTTTACTTTTTGGAAATGACAACCAGTTACATCTTCTACCCCACATTTCCTGGAATTTCAGGACTTTCTCAATTGTCTTCCAAATGTGTTTGCAGTCTGGTCAAGTCTTTCCTGAACCCATTTCATTTTGTAGTTCCTGTCAACTGCAACTCACTCAAGCTATTAATATTATATTTTCCCTCTTCTACAACCAAAGCCAAAATATACATTATATATCTCATCTGCTTTCTAAGATACAGCAGATGATAGTTTTACTAATTGTTTTGCCACTGCAAACGTGTCACCATCTTTCAGCCTTCATTAATAATTTCCTCACCACCTACTATCTGACAGTCCAAAGCTGGTAATTTGTTGTTGTTGTTAGAGCAACATTTCATTTTTGTGTATCACTTTTTGTATAATATGCTTAGCTAAATCAGGTTGTGGTAATAAATGACACCCTAAATCTCGGTAGCTTCACAATAACCATGTATTTCTTACTCTTGCTACTTGTCCATCATGAGTCAGTTTAGCTCTTCATTCTAGAGCCAAGATTAATGGAGCATCCCTTACCTTGGATATGCACAAGTGGAATAATGGGTTGACCAATGGTTTCTAAAGCTTCTGCAGCATAGTGTCACATGCCCCTTCCTCTCACTTTTCATTGGCCAAATCACAGACTGGGGTGATTATTTCTTCATCAGAATGAGCTCCAAAAAAGAAGTTTCAAATGTTGGGAAAATGGGGCAATGAGGTCATTAACTGTCCCTCTCTCCCTCCGCCCGAACCTGGCTACCATTTCATCCATGCTCTTCCTTTGGGAACTATCCCAACTCTATTTTCTTTGTTCAGTAAGATAGGCTCAAAATATGGATGGGTTGTAAATAATTATATTTAATATAAAAGAATTCACTCATGTTTATTCACCAGCAATCCAACTTCCTATTAGAAGATAAAGAGCTAGAAAAGTAAATAAAATCAATATTCAGTTCTATGCTTTTTCCATAAACTTTATAGACTCTACAAGACTATTAGATTTATATTTTCAATATGCTTAGGAAAGAACAAATATGATTCATGCATTTTGATAAACAAATATAAAGAAAAGAAGGAATATAGTTAAATACAATATGAACCAATTGCATATTTCATCAAACTAAATGAGTGTCAATGTATAATTTGATATGTATGTTTGTATCAAACACTTCCATCACTTTTAAATTAATGAGTGATGATGCAACATTATTCAAATGTTTGGATTTGAAACAATAGGATTGTAGAACTGAACCCTAGCTTGAGTATTTATTGAATGTGTACTTAGGAAAAATTATTTGTGAAACCAATATACACCATTATACAAATTGGAGTTTGGAGAAGGGAAAAGAATCTCACTAAAACAATTTCATTTTTCTAATTAACCATTTAGTTCACCGACATTCTTAGCAGAGCCATATCTTTAGTTGCTTCTAAAACAGGAAAAACCAGTATATAACTGGTATAACAACAAATAAAAGGGGAGATTGGAAGACTTCTTTTGAAATTTCAGCACCATACCACCATGGGGCATAGATTTTCTAAGTCCTCCAAAGCATGGAACACAATAGAGAAGCTGGAATTTTGGGAGAAGGCAAACAAGGAAGCCATTAGTATGCACTTTAAAACCTCTGGCACCAGAAGGAGAATGGAAAATCTTTACCCAAAGGGCCAAGTTGGATTTCTGGTAAGCACACAGCTGGTCCTAGGCAATGAGAAGAAAGCATATCCGGAATTTATTGGGTAGCTAAAAACCAGGCTATGATTGGCCACTGAGAAAACTGACACTCAGGGAGGAGGGCCCTGAGATTTGTCTTTTCATGCAGTAATAGAAACAATGCCTTCCATTTATTTCGTAAGAGATGCACCCTGTGGGAGAGACACGTTGAAAACCACAGATATAAGATAGCATGGTTCTGGATTCGGCCTGTTACTGCACCTCTCTCCGCTTTTCCACTCCCTTCCCCAGAAACAGCGCCATCTCGCGTGAAAGGTAGGGAAGTGTGGGACGTGAAATGCCATTTCACCTTGGTGTCGACTGAAGAGGCACCTTATAAATAAAAGCATAAAGTTTCTTAGCAACCTAACTTTATTTTGTGGAGCTTCAAGTTAATTTAGAAATCATGAAAGTGAACTGCAGGTCATCCTTGACATTTATGCTTTGGTTTTTCTAGTTTTGTACATGTGAAGTAGTTCAATGTAGAATCTTGCCAGGGGCTTTAATCAAGCACTCTTAGGAAATTTCCAGAACTGATCCTTTGCTGCCATTGCAAAACCAGGGCACAAAACCAGTCCTCTGGCCTGCCTGTTGCATAAGCAGTTTATTCACAGATTCTTCAAATGACCTGGAAATAATTTGGGTCGGCTTGGCATCGTGACGTTATCTAAAATATCCAGATGATTCTTTTTATGGTCTCATTGCCTATCTTGTTTCTTCTTTTGTTGTTCTTTTTATTTTATAGTACTCTAATCGCTAGATTATACATGTATAAACATGTCATCTTCTAGTTTATAGACAATTCAGTTAAGAATTCATCTTCAGTTTTGTTAATAAGCCAGTCTTTTATATAAAATAAATAAATGTAGAATGTACTATTCATTGTTTTCACATTTCTCTATGCTTATCTGAGTGTGACTTCTCTGCCTATGCCAACCTATTTAGGTATAGTTAATTTCCTATCAGAGAATAACGATTTGAAATCATAATTTGTGCAGTGATAAATCAATTACAAAAAGACTATTAGGTGTTTTTGTTTTTGTTTTAATCTTGGGGTTACTCTAGAATTCTCTTTCTTGTGTTAGAATATTTTTTTAGCTTTAGAGGGTAATGTGTACAAATTAGATTGTTGATGGGTTGGCAAACTCTGAGAAGAGTTGGAATTTCTTTTCTGACAACACTTGGTGAACAGTATATGTATCGTGAAGTGGGGAGAGAGTGAATGGGTAAGAGGGGGAGGTGGCATTTGTCAAAGAACAGTTTTCCCTGGAGTCTGCATGCTGTTTCCCATCAGTGCTTAAAACCAGCAGGGTTTTTAGAACTCCTTGCAGTATCACAGATGTTTCAAGCCATTAACATATGATTTGAATACCATCGTGGTAGGATTCGCTACAGATATAGTTTCGATTTGCAAACTGGAAATTAAATGTCTCTCATTAACCCACCACTGTAATATTTATCTGTCCCCGGAAAAACCCAAAGATTTAGCTTGCTACACTTTGTACTCAAGCCCAAGAAAGGCAACAAGGTTTGACATGTGTCAGTCCCTCCCACACCAAGTGTGTGAGAAGATTCCCTGGGAAATTGTTAGCTGGGTACTACATCTATTTGTGAAGTGGATGATAAACTATTGTTCCTCTTGTTTCATGATCACTAGGGAGATGAATGCAATTTGCACAGTGCAATGGTAATAACCAATGTGACATTTTCAAAGGAATCTAATCATGGAATCTAAATATTCATACCCAGGGCCTCTGCTGAGAGTTTTTTTTCTTTGAAAAAGTGCTCTTTGAATAGACAAACACATTGTGTGCCTTCAGATAGGTAAATATTACACTTTTAAACATATGGTTCATGGAGCACTATTTCTGCAAGTTACTTTGGAACACATAGTACTAGTCATCAAAGCCTTGTTAGGTGACCATACAATGTATCATGAAACTTTTGAGAATAGAAGACACCATTAAGAATTTCACAGAAACAAGAATCTTAAAATGGTATCATCCTGGGCAAGACAGGAATTACAGTTAGTCTACATGTAACAGATTTTTAAAATTAATAACATTATAAACTATTTTTGGAGGCAATAAAAATCATATGTTACTAGAAAGCTATAAATTCATGGTGATCTGATGAACAGAGGTGAAATCTCAATTCTGCATTTATGGGGATCCGATTAGGAAAGTATTATAATATGAATATCTCCTTCTATGAGCTGTAAAGAATTTCATTGGGATTTCAGGCTGGAGTTTATATATTTAGAATCATTAATGAGGTGAGACCTTTCTACTCTCTTCACTGTCATTGGTGACTGGCTATCAGTATAAAAACTTGTGGGTATTTTCTGTCTCAAGGCATTTTACTTCCAGAGACCTGTGTGCTAGATTATTCCAAGAAAAAATTTCAGGAAATTGTATTGACATGAAGAAAAAGATGCTTTGCAACTACTTTTTAAAAATTATATGTTGTTGTTTTTCAATTTACATTAACATGGGAGAACTTGACATTTTAATGTGACTTAACGCTAAGAAATGCTGCCTACAAAATAGCTAGAGGGGGTGTGCTGTTTCTACAAGTCACTTAGCATCAAGAAGGGCAGCATGTGTATCCTGACCCAGCTCTATTAATTTGCCTTGAGACCAGCCAAGAGAGTGTGGACTTGAAGGAGACAAAAATTTCCTTTCCCGGAGTCATCATAGATTAAGGAACATGTCGAGTCTGGATGAGACTAAAAAAACTGTATGATAATTGAGGCACAGAGCAGCCATTGGGTTTGCTAATGCTCGAGAGGAAGAATAACATGCAAATGTGACAGGTGTAAATAGTGGATGATGACCATCTAAAAGGGAGAATAGGAGTCCCTGATAATCAAGTTGGGGCGTCAGAACTATCCATTGGTTTGATGTAATCGAAGTTAGGAAAAGAATATAGAGAAGCTGGAATAATCTAAATGAGATGAAATACTTAGGCCAAGAAACTGGAGCATGTTGTTAAGAGCTTAGAACAAGAACATTAATTTGTAGTGTTCCATTTGGAACATTTGAGAAGATGCTAACAATTTACAATGCAAGTAGCTACAAGGACAGCAGTTTTGATCTAACGCAGAGGGTATGGTTCTGAAACCCAGACAGCAAAAGACTTTTTATTTCTAAGGAAAAAAATCATACTAAGGGAATTTGTTGAACTTCAAACTAGAAATTTTCTTTATAATTACTCTTTCATTTTATCTCCAAAGAAAAATGTATTATTTCTAGACGCCAATGCTAACATTCATTCAATTTTCAAAAAGGCAATTTGTTGTTGCAATGTGCCAGGCAGTGTGCGTCCCTTGAGGTTCATTCAGACCCCCCTCCTGTGCTCCTTATCTCTGTCATCTCTACATCTCTTTTTCATGTAAGCTTTTTGTCTTTCTTCTAACTTGTGTATGTTTTTCACATAGTGACTGACTCTTCACATGTCTGGCCATTTGTTTAAGTAAACTTTTATTTCATTTAGAGAATTTCATGTTCATTTAATGAATACTTACTGAGTATATACTTTGTTCCAGGTACTAGAGATATAGTCAGGAGCAAATAAATGTTGTTTCTACCCTCATAGAGTTTACAGTCTAATTGAACCACCAGATTAATTAACTAACTACGTAAACCAATGCCGTATTACAATGGTGCTCATCCCAGTCAAGGTTTGATACTACGAGCACCTATAACATGAGAAATGAAAGTTGAGGTGAGAGCTGAAGGAAGCTATGACCTCAATGATTGAAGAAAGGATAAAATAAACTTATCAGGAAGGCCTCTTCCACACATGGATACATGTGGCCGAGTATGGAGAACGTAAAGAATGAGCAGAAAGCAGATGAGATGTGTAAGAGAGGCCACAAAGGTAAATGGGAGTCAGTGCATTTAGGACTCTTAAAAACCTCTGGACAAGACTATACTTTCAGGGGTCATTTCTATAGTTCGTTACTAGAGAAGTTTCTCTGAACGTATAGAGCACCCGAAACCATGAGGAAGAGGTGCAGTGTTTTCTCCTGAGCGTGAAGCCGGCTTCTGGGGTTGCTTATGCAACTGCCTTTAGCCATTGATGATTGTTCTTCTCTCATTGGAGGAGTAAGAGGGAGCACATGCAGTCTGGGTGGTTTCTGTAAAGAAAAGAAAAGAAAAAAAACACCTCTGGAAATATTTTGTTAAGTTTTAAACATAAGATTAACGGAAACCATTGAGTCATTATATACAGATAAGGTGACTAAATTTGTATTTTGAGGAAAAAAATCACCATGATTACCATATGAAGAATGCATTGGAGAGCGTGGCAGATGGGACAAATACTCTCTGTACTTCACATGGGCTGAGAGATGATATTAGCTTGGACCCAGATAGAAGTGGTAAATTTGGAGTGAAGCAAAAGTAATACAGAGATATTTAGGAGGCAAAATCAAAAGGGCTTACAAATGGATTTATATGGGCATTGATGGAGAGGGAGGTGCCGGGGACTCATCCGGTTGCTGTCTTCTTCGGTTGTGCTGTTTAGTGGAATAAGGACCTCTGGAAGGGAAACACTTTGTGATGAGATAAAACTCAAGATTTAAATGTGCTTTTGAAGTTCTTTTAAATAGTCCAAAAAGAGATATCAAATAAAGAGTTGGTAGATGAGTCTGGAGCTCAGAGAAAAGGTGTGCACTATAGACATAAATTCTGAATCAGTTGTATTTCAACCTGAGCGCTTGAGGAATTCCAAATTTAAGAGTTTAGAAGAGGACATTGGGCATGTGAAGGAAACAGAAGAAAGCTCAGAGGAAGAAAACCAATAGAGTGTTGTATCTTGAACACCAAGAAAACAGGTTGTTTCAAGTAAAGAGTGTTCAAAGCTTTGCAAGCTGCTGCAAGTCACTGGAGGCCTGAGCAAAAGTTTTGTACAGAGGGATGGTTGGGCAGAAAGCCCTATCGGAAGCAGTTGAAGAATGAGTTTGGGGAAAAAGAGAGAGTATCGAGAATCTCATTTTTTCATTCATAAAATATAATTGAGCGTTTGCTATATGCCAGAAAATGACTAGGAACTGAGAATGTATAGGTGACAAAATAATCTCAGTTCCCAAGCAGCTCACAACCTGGTCAAATATCTTAAACGAGTGAAATTACTACAATTATTTCTTCTTCATTGATTAATTGCAGATTTCTTGAATCTGATTTACACCCGAGCAACTGGTAAAACTGCTCTTTGAAGTTTCCAACCAGAACGTTATTACATTTAATGACATTTCCTTAATATTCATCTTCACTGTTACCTGGGAATATTATTATTACTTGTTACATTTTTCCTAGAAATTTTATTACATTGTTTCTCCTTTATTTTTTCAATAACTTGTTTGCTTTTTTTCTAGTCTCTGTCCCTCTCCTTACTACAGGTGTTCCACAAAATTTAGTTTTTGATCCCTTGCTGATGTCGCAATAAGTACTCTTCCTCAGGAAACACACCCATTTTTCTGATTTTAATTATAATAATGGGGAGATATGGGAAAGAACAAATGCCTATCAATGGTAAATCTTACTCTATTTAGATCTTAGCTTTCCACCAGAGGTATACATTCCTTTCTGAAGTATCAATACAGTTTCTCAGAGTAAAATTGGCTCACTTATATGTTATTTTTCATTTCTCTGACTACTAGTGATGCTGGGTATATTTTTTATAGGTTTACTGGCTACTTTGACTTCTTTGAATGACTTTTAGTGTTCATTGCCATTTTTATTTTATTAGGCCAATAAGAAGAATATCCTAAAGATGACTTGCCTTTGGAATATAAATATATCACTGGCACGCACTGGACTGAATGAGAGAGTCCATATTATAATGTTATGTCTCATCTATCCTGGAAAATCTTATCATCTCTTCAAACATGACTTTCCTACAGTTTTTGTGTTAGACCTTTACATCTCTGTTCTGTATCTCAGCGTCTTTCTCGTATATTTACTCATTATTTGCTTGTGCTGCCTTTGACCATAAAATCTTTAGGCATAGCTTTCAAATTCATTAATTCTCTCTGCAGCTCTGTTTAGTTTGGAATATATCTTAGATAGTCAATATTATAATAATTTTAATAATTACATTTTTTGTTCTTTTAGGTCTAGTTATTTCAAATGTTTCATTTTATGTTCATCTTTTAAATACATATTTAATTATTTTGTATTTCACTATTTACCTGTATTTGACTGTTTTGCCTTTTTCTTTTTAATTTTCTAATAATTATCTCATAATTTTAAAGAATGATTTTGATAGGATTTTATTGTTTGCATTTCATCAGAACTGAATTTACGTTCTGAGTGTTACTGTGATGGATGTGCTTTCTCTTAAAGTTCTCCCTCCAGTGCTTTGACCTATTCGTTTGTGAGTTCATAGAGGAACTATTTCTCTCCACCTAGTTCTTTCTCTTCGGTAGTAGCTTGCTTATCTCCTCTTGGTCCCAGGAGTCTTGAGGGCAGAACCAGAGGATGGCTCATCTCTGGTACAGTCCAAAATTCTTATTTTTTTGGTTCTTTCCTCACAGCGGCATTGAAGGGAATGTTTGGCTTCATTTTGCAGGCTTCATAGCCCTATCTCACCCCAGGTTTCTTGTCATGCTGCCCCTGCTTTCCCTACACACACAGGGTAACCTGCCAGTGTTTCCACGGTGATGCCGGAGTTCTCCCTGCTCTGGGCTGGGGCCTCCTTGTATCACTGTGTGTTTCTAGTCTATTCTATAAATGCAAACCTCACTCTTTGAATAGGTTATATATCTTTCATGTGCTAACAGTATTATTTATTTGGGGTATGTTTAAAACTGAGGGAAGAATTCAAAGCCATCCTGGTATAAAGTCATTAAGTATTTCTTGACAAACAGAATATGTACATTTTTCTTTATGATTGCTATGGTTTGGGAATGGCCTTTCACACAGCAAAATCATATCCAACCCAAACACATTTTTTATAGTCCTTTAATGATTTTATTTAAAAAATTTTATTCTTGCCCCGCTGGTGTGGCTCAGTGGTTGAGCGTCGACCCATGCACCAAGAGGTCGTCAGTTCAATTCCTGGTCAGGGCACATGCCCAGGTTGTGGGCCCGATCCTCAGTGGGGGGCATGCAGGAGGCGGCCAATCGAAGTTTCCACTTATCAATGTTTCTATCATTTTCTCCCTCTTCCTTCTTCTCTCTCTGAAATCAATAAAGAAAAAATATTAAAAAAAATTTATTCTTCAGTCTGTATTGAAGGTATCTTGCTTATATACTGTAAAAGGTTTGGTTGTATTTTTTCAAAAGCTTCACATATCTAAACATTACATCAATGTTACTCATTAATTTGAAAAATTACATTTAAATAATTCTAAGCATAAGAATGATTCTATTGATCTAATTATTACTACATCAGTACTACACTTTCCTAAATATTGTTTCTTTATAAATTTTGCTTGTTTTTTTCTTAAAAATAATACCAAATGTTTCCTTTTTATAGTCTTCTTTTTATATATTTATTGCCTCCTCTCACTTATTTGTTCTTAAAAAAAAATTATTTCCCAACTTCCAAACAGATTAAATTGAGATTACATTTAATTAATTACTTGAGTTACCTGTGAAAAAATAACTTTTTATGCAATTAAACCTTTCCATCTGATAAAATGGTATACTTTTCTCTGTTTGGCCCTACAGTGCAATTCTATATTTTTTAAAAATATTTTTTAATATTGCTCATAATTTTTTATTATTCTTTCTTTGCGACCACCTATTTGTTATATTATCCCAAAGGTACTGTTTCTATAAAGTGTCAAATGCTTATTATTAAAAATTAAACAATAAAAAAAGTATTAAAAAGTAAATAACAGACAGTACTACCTTACCACAAATAATCACTCCTAATATTTAGTAAACATCATTTCAGTCACTTATCTCTACAAACTTACATGTTGAGGTATAGACAGGCAGACATGACAACCAAATTAATAACATAAAAATGGTAACATGCTCTAAATGGATTTTAATGAAAATATCACATTACATTTAATTTGTTTGGGGGGGGTGATTTTTGGAAGAAAAATATGTGGATGTGAAACTGAAATAACCTAGATAGTGTTTTACCAAGAAAATATATTACTGTCTAAAATATTCCTCTGAGGTGAAGTTAAAAAAAATATGTTAAGAACATAATTAGTTAGGATCATTCTGTTGTTCTGCACACTGTATATGTATCCTTGTTAATGTTAGTTGACTTCTTGCTCACAAAAATTGATCTCTAGTTCTTGGATACTTTCTATTTCTCTCCTTTCGCAATCCAGATATATGATGCTTTTTCAAAATGTATCACATCCAGATTTCATTCTGCAAACACAGCACCTGTTGTTTTATTTAAGTTCTATATTTAAAATGGATCTTAGTTTCACACTCAGTTTAAACCGTGGTTTCTTTCTTCCTGAGTCATATATTTTGATTCAACTGACTTACTCGACAAGTGGTTTCTTAGTAGGGACCCCTGGGTGGTATTTCCCTGAGTTATTTCATCTTTAGAATGTCTGTCTATTGATTTATACCTTGAATGACAATTTGACTAAGCACAATATTCATGGATCAAATTGTCTTCTCAAAACTGGGAGACATTGTTCAATTTTCTTTGGCATAGAAAATTGCTGTGCCAAAGTACGAAGCTAACTCTATTTTTCTCTTCTTGTTGCTGATCTTTTTTCTTTCTACCAAATGTCAAAACAATTTTCTTTATTCTTGAATTTCAAAAAAAACAACAACAACCATGATATGTATCTTTATTAATTGTTTTGTATTTTTTCTTTTCTGTTTGAATGCAAGTTATTCTTCCTATTTTTAAATGGGGCACATTTCATTCTTTCCCTAGTTTGAGAGAAATGTCACTCTATTATGTCTCTAAATATATTTTCTGTTCAAAATGTCAAGTTTCCTGTTGATTTTTTCATTATATGTGTCTCTCCACACTTATTCACACATGCATGGGTTTATGTATATGCAAATGTTAATATATATTACATTAACAATATACATATGAATATGTGTGTCAACAGTCCTTGGTAACTGTTTAAATAATTGCAATCTTTTTCTATGTTCATTGTTACTGCCTCAAACCTTTTACCTATGTGTATAATGTGTTTTTAAACAGTACCTACTCAAGGTCTTGCTGTATCTAATTATTAATTAGTTTTATAATCACAATATTTCATTCTAATTTTTCATCACAATATGTTGCTTTGTAATCTCCCTGCTTCATTGAATTAATGTTTTATTAGACTCCTTTTAGCATGAAGGTTATATAGATTTATTTTTCTGTTATTTGTATTATACTTTGTAAAATATTTATATACCATATTATATGTTTATAAAGTTTCAGTTTCATAGTTTTTTCAATTCCTTGTCTTAATTAATGGACTAATTGCTTTATATGTCATAGAAATACTTATGAATTTTCTTCAATATCCATCATCTAAGAAGAATATTGAAACATTGTTTGGACTGAGGGGCACATATAGCTTTAAATCCCTTTTCTGTAGCTTTGTAGGGCAGGGTGAGAAGGGGAAGGGAGAATGAACAGAAGTGTGTCTGTGCCTCATCGTTCATATGTTTCTCGCACGAACACCTGCCGCACTCCATTAAATCTCAACTACTAGGATTTTGGTTTCTTACTTTCGTCAACACTTTTTGAATTATGGCATAAGGTTGTATCCTTTTACCTTGCTTTTTGCTGTGGTGAATTTTTACTATTTAAATTAAAGTAATTTAATATGCATCGAAGAGTCAATGGTCTAAATTATTTCTACTAACACAGAGACTCTCTAACACAGATTATTTTTCTAGATTTCTCCATTATCCCTGATAATTTGTTAAATTTTCTGTTTTATTGTTTCTTTACCAATTCATTTGGTTTTGTGATTAAAACAATTAAAAGTATAGATAATCCTTATAAGCAATGAAAAAGGATTTCTGAAAATAAATCTTATATACATTAAAGAGATCACAAAGTTATTATAAAAACTCAATGCTGGTGAATTGAAAATATAGATCATATGGTTAAGTTGCTAAAACAATGCAGTTGACTAAAACTAATTTTAGAAAAATAGAAAGTATAACTGAATAGACATAGTTTATAAATTTAATATATAATATTAAACAAATTTCATCTATTATTAAAATCTTCCCAAAAGTGGAAACAAAAAGGTCCAGTGGCTCAGAGATGAATTATTATTCTAGGAATGCAAGATGACTTTAACATTTGAAAAATTAGTTTCATTCATTACAATAGAGTAAAGAAGAGAAATCATATGATTATCAGAATATGTGCATAAAAAGCATTTGATAAATCTTAATATCCATTAAGGATGACTTAGTAAACTAAAATAGAAGTGATTTTTTTTTCATTCTTATACATGTTACCTACATAAACAATGCAAATGTCCTATTTAATGGTGAAATATTGATTTTTTTCCCTCTGAGATGGGACTAAAACAAGGACTTTTTTTTTTTTTTTTTTTTTTTACCAACTTCATTTCAATATTATGCAGAGGTTCACACTCAGTGTTTTGCAACTTCATGAGTATTTGGAGGCAGATACATCTTTGTTGTGGGGGGCTGTCCTGTACTTTTCTCTGAAGATGATAAAATATTAAGTAATTTTGGAAGACCTGAACAAATAAGAAGATATATAATGTTCATTGTCTATAATACTCATTAGCAAAAATAATTTCAATTCTCTGTAAATAGATCTATGAATTCAATGAAATTCCAATAGAAATGCTACAAGTGTGTGTGTGGATGGGTGTGTGTGTGTATGACTTGACATCCTGAATATAAAATTAATATAAAAATAAAAATGAGCCAAGAGGAGGAAAGACCCTTGTGAAAGAAGGATAAGCTAAGGAAGGATTTACACAACCAAGTATCAAAACATTATAAAGTTACAATAATTAAAGATGTTACTGATACAAATGAAAGAAATTTATAAATGGAACAGAATAGACAGCCTATAAATAAACCCACACTTATGTAGCCAGTTGTTTTGTGGCAAAGATTGTATTGTACAGCAATGAGAAAAGAACATTTTTTAAAATAAATAATGTAGGATCTGTTGAATATACATAGTGGAATAAAATGAAACTTGGCCTCTATCTTACATCATATAGAAAATCAATTCCTAATGCATTGTAGAGTTAAATCTAAAAGCTAAACAGTAAAATTCCTGTAAGAAAATACAGGACAATGTTTTTATGACCTTGGGATAAACATAGTTTGCTTCCACAGAACACAAAGAGCACCTACCTTAAAGGAAATGATTGTTTTTTTGCACTAAGTTAAAATTAATAATATTTCTTTATCAAAAGTAAAAAGGCAATTAAAGTATAAACTTTCATTGGAGAAGGAGAAAGAGAAGATATTTGTAAAGTGTACAAGTTACTTAGGGCATGTATGGAAATTATATTAAGAACACCTAAGATCAATATGTAATATATTGAAAAATGATACAAGGCATAAACAGACACTTGATAAAATAAACATATGAAAGGGATTTAATCTCAAATTAGTTGTGAAGACACTACAATTGTTAAAACTAAATGAGAGAGTATTGTGCATCTATGTGAATGGCTCAAGTCAAAAGACTGACAGTATTAAGTATTGATAAGATGGGAGAAATGGAGACAACTATATACTAAAACTTATGGAGACTTAAATTGGCACCTCTACCTAGGGAAAAATTTGACAGTATCTACTAAAGTTGTATGTACACACGTGGTATATTAGCAGTTTCATTTAAAAGTATATATCTTACAAAAATAGGTACAACTATGCACTTAGATGTAAGTAAAATGATATCTGTAGCAACATGAATAATAATGGCCAAAAATAATGAAGTAATTCACATATTTATCAATAGTAGAATGAAAAAATAAATTTTGATTATGCATATGGTTTATCTACACAACACTAAAAGAGAATAAATAACAGCTATGAAAGTGAATGAATGACAGTTTTATGCAACATGTGTAATTCTCATTATACAATGTTTCCCTAAAGAAGATAGACAAAAACAAAACAAAACAAAAAACCAAAACTTACTATATAATTCCATGAACATAAAGTTGAAAATAAGCAAAGTAAATCTATATTATCAGAAGCCATAATTATATTCTCCTTGGAGAAGAAGGAGGAAGTAAAGACTGAAGGGCACCATGAAGTGGGCTTCTGGGCTGCTGAGAAGCTCCAGCTTCTGGCTTGCTAATGATTACATGAGTGTCCACCATGGAATAAGTCATTGAGTTTTACATTCCTTTTGTGCATTTATGAGTTTATACTTCAATGATAATGATTTGTGTATTTTAAATAACTATTTTCTGAGTTTTGGGGTAAAGATTTTAAGTTGCAACTATTAAAATAAAATCTAATAATGATATTATTCAAATCCTTTGTATCCATAATTAACCTGTTTAAAACTGAGAGCATTTATTAAAATCCTTCACTCTTATTCTATCTCTGATCTTTATTCCATGTTTCTCTCTCCTGATAGGTTTTCCTTCATGTATTCCAAAGCAGTATTATTGGAGGTGTTGAAATTGCTCATGATTGTCCTAATTTTTGGTATGAAATTATTCTATTTTTGTCTGCTTAATATTTTTTCAATAGTAATTCCTGATTTCTTTTAGTGTATATTTGCCTATCCTTTCCTTCTCATTTCAGCTTTGATTTGTTAATTTCTATTATTTAGTTCTATTGTTTTTTGTTTTTTCTTAATCACTCTCCCTCTTTTCTGCTTTCATATTTTCTAATGTTTTGGAAGTTCTAGGTCTTATTTTATATTTTCTATGTGGTTGCTTACTTCTACGTTTTTCAAATATATTCTAAAATGCTCATTTTCCTAATTGTTGGAATTAATTTTGAAATGGTATCTTTTCTGTTCCTTTCTTTTTCTTTGTTGCATGCTCTTCTAATGATTCCTATTCAGTATTAAAATGTAAAACTTGGTTCCAATGCTCACCATCAATGAACATATGTGGTTTATTCTTAAACTATTCATTTTACATTATGTCTTCTTACATTACATTCTATTTTCAAGAACTTGTGAAGAAATTAACATGAATACTTATAGAAGTTATTTTTTCCTTCTACGTTAATATTTGTGTCACTTTATAAATTCCTAGGTAAATCATTTCTCTGCAGGCTTGGCATTTGAGTCTGGTAAGGTATACAGCTTGTACTGGTCAGATGTGTCACTTTGGGTGGCTGTCGATGTCTTTACATAGGAGCTGGAATACAGCGTCCTGTGCACAGCCCTGGGTCTACTCCCAGAGTGCACTGCTTTCGCCAGGCAGCTCCCTTCTGCTAGGAGGCCGCTCTGCTCCCTGCCCCGCTGGCCCAGTCCAGGAGAGGTAATACACCAGAGCGTCCTCTGAGGATGCGGCGTGGGACTCCCGTTAACCCTTGGATGCCTCATACTTCTAGAGACTCTGATAATGAGTAAAGGTAGGCTTAGCTACACTTAATCCAGATTCTGGAATTAGGTGTTCCATCCATCTCTTCACCTACAAGGTGGCGTTGAATAACGGATATGAATTTTATCTTCTTCCCTGAGGTGTCATAGTATTTTGGTTATGTTTGTATGGGAGGTTTTTTTTTTCTTTGTTTTTATTATTATTATTTTTTTTATGGAAAATTGGAAGATGCTGTGTTGTACCCTCCTATAGAGATACCATTTAAAAATGAAAGTCCAAGTCCCATTTAAAAGGAAATTAAAATTTAATTTTAGAAAAAATAGAGATACATTAGAACATAAGAATCATGAGGAGAGAGAGAGATCTCAGTTTGTGGGAAGGGCTGTTACAAAATGCTTTTTGGCATTCAGCTGTCAGAGTGAGTCAGAATAAAAGGTAGATAACACCCGAATCAATAATAACAACACACACTGAAAATAATGGCGCCATATGTGAAGGATCTGAACTGAGAACATCTTTAGGTAAGAGGAATAAAGTAAATAATTTGAAAAAGAAGAAATAAGAGAGGTAATTAATAATCTGGTCAATAATTATTCATAGGCTTTTATCTTTTGTTCTTTTTTACATACTTGCTCAATATTAATGGACTATGGTGTGCTAAGTACCATAGACATTATTTCATTCAACTTCTACAGTGATATTCCAAAATGGATATAATGTTGAGGAACATGTAGTTTAAATAATTTGCTTAAGATCACAGAGTTCCCTTCATTTCCTGTCTATGATCTGAAGCAACAGAATATCTCTACTACCCGATTCTTTCTATTTGGTAATAATTGTTTTGGAAATATTGTTTATTAAATATAAAATAAAGTCATACAACATATAATTTATTTAAATGTAAATGTAACATGGGCTATGCTTTTCTCACCCATGTAACCAAAGAAATTATAATTGCCAGGTCCTTCCTAATTATTCTAGAACAACCTCCCTCCTCTGTGAAAATGTGCATTCCTGAGAAATTGAAGAGTATATATCTTGGGCTTTATTAGAAATGTCAAGTCTGTTTCTGAGGGAAAGTGTTAGAGAAATAAAATGGGATGTTCATGGAAACATCCCTTGAGAAGTAAAAATAGACATATTTCACAAAGTAATTAGTGGTATCATCAAATGGTTTTTCTTTCCCTCTTCCGTCTTCTGTTTTACCCAAGTTAAATTCCACCTCGTCTAAAAAGTGGACATTTGAATATTTTTATTAATAACACAGGAAATAAAAATACGACATTATCTCACAGCTAGAGAAAAAGGTAAAATATTATTAATGTAGATATTAACTTTGTAAGGGCAGTGGATACTGAGTGGTAGTTCATATACAATTGCTCAGATTAATCATATTAAATACATTAGCATGAGTTTGGAAGCCCTGCTTAATTATTAACCTTAATGTAGAAGAAGTTGATGATATTACCTTAAGAGTTTTTGGCCAGAAAATGACATTTGGCATGTATCAAGAATCTCTTGGCTCACCAAGAAGTGCAATGTTAACATCCATATAATGCATTTGAATGAGCTTGTTTTGTACTACATACCTGTATGTCCCCTTGAAACTCCCTAAACCCACCATAAAATGAAGGCCATTAAGAATACGTTGAACATCTTTGAAAGAGTGAAGATCAAACCCTTTATGTACTGCAATTGTTCAGTATTGTACCTATAGGACAAAATATGGGACTTCTCGTTAAGGAATTCTGTCATTGTTCAAGTAATATTCAATGCTGAGCAACTCTAAATGTCAGAGGACATAAGAGACACACTCTTACCACTGGGGTCACTTCCTGTAGCTAGGCATTGGTGAGCACAATGGTGGGGATCCAGGTTTTAAAGTTATTTTGCTCTCTTCTGTGTTTAACAATAGAGCTTCTACTTAATAATACAGTCCTAAAGGAGGGAAGAAGACTCTAGTTATCAGACTAAGTGCAAAATATTTTCTCTTGAACTTTCTACAAAAAGACATTTGTCTACACATTTTTTTTTTTCTTATCACCTCTTTCTTTCCATGTGACCACACTGGAACATGATGCTCAGATGATACAGAGTGATTCAGAGATGTCTTACTTTTCTTTAACCTTAGTTTAGAAAATATTTTGTGATGTGTAATGCTCAAACTCATAAGCCAACTGTTAGGCAGAATGTGTTCCCTTATATAGGTAACTGTAATTCCCTGTCTCAACATAGCAGAGTGGAGATGGACAGGAATAAGGAGAAGAAATCAATGCATTTTCCACACTGACTACTACTGTACATATCTCCCTGGTCTCTTGTCCAAGGGTGAGTATTATTTTATTTTCTGAAATCAGTTTACAAAGGAAGTAAACCGTAGGAGGCTAGTAACAGGGATCTGGAGGGGAGCCTGGGCCCAGGTGAAGTTCATTATAACTCTCTTGCTGCTGTTGTGTTTTGATAGCAGAGCCTAGGTAGCTGCAAACAAGAGTAATTTATGCTCCTTTCTCTCAGCAGGACCTACCCACAAACAGGCTGTTTGGTCAGCACTCCATTCCAAGAAGAAGAAAAAAATTATAGAAAAGAAGAAGTAAGACTCTATTTGCCTTTCTGATGTATTCTTTTCTCTAAGTTGCTTAGGAGTAAACCTTTAGAATGAATGCCCAGTGGAGAAACTTACTTTACCTCATGATGTGGCTAATTTATGAGAAGCTCAAAGGCTTGATCACTGTCATCTATTTCTGGCTCTCTGATTGAGCAGACAGATGAAGTGCACTTATAGCTGACAGATGTGGAAATCCATATATAGCCAGACAAATCTCCAGTGGCTACTGATGCAAAATAATATGAGTTGTTTCCGAAAAGGTCAGCTGAAATTTGCATTTGAATTTTTCTTCCTGGGGTGCTTTTAATGATAGGATCGGGTCCTCAGGCTCTTGTAATAAAATGTGCCCTCCAAATTTGTCAATTATGCTAAGGTAAAATTTGGGTTGAGGAAATGCTAAAGAAAAAAATGTGCTCTGAATATTTACTACATGCATAGAGAGTGGCTGAAAGATAACTGAATGAGAATTGTGACATTAATCTACCCTGGCAATTACTCTGTTAATTGGCAACTCGATTATCAAAATTAGAGTTCATTAAAGGTAAAATGTTTCTTCTGTAAATTTCATCTTCTGTACAAGATAATACAAAATATGGTGCTCAGTGGGAAGACTATTTTAGCCATTTTATTCTTTTTATGGCTTACATATCTGAATACTAAATTGTGATTATCTGTCTGATTCATTCTTTTTGAAGAACTCATCATCCCTATTGTTTTTATTTATATAAAGTTAGATTGCTTTCATAAACTATCTAATCCCAACTCTCTGCACTGTACAGTGTGTGCGTACACTTAATTGCATTCACATTTTTCACTTTTTATTGCTGAAGAAAATAAAACAAAATTTCAAGATTATTAAAAGCCCATTTAGATATATATACCATTCCATTATAGACCCAATTTAATAATATTTTAATTAGTCATTTCAATAGCTTGACTCTAAAATTAAAGAAGTGTTGATTGTGTAAAAATAAAGGCATTATTTGATATTATAACTTAGCTTGAATCAATTTGTTTTGCTTGTAGGGGGTCCTCATTGTGAAACATACTGAGATTTTGTACTGTAAAGAGTATATGGGATTTTTTTTTCTTTTGTTTCCATATATAGGACTGTTTATTTGAATGCCATAATTTAAAAACAACAATGAGGAAACAAGACAATCTACTTTAATAAAAGTTGTCTCTCGGTCACTGCCAGATGCACACATAGACAGTACCACAGGGCTGTAAGTGTAGTTGATACCTTCTCCTATCATAGAGCACAGATCACCTTTCTATCTGTACAGCATCCATCTCAGTGTATAGCATATAACCGGCATTCAATGAATATTTTATGAGTGGATTAGTAAACATCTAAAACAAATACTGCACTTTCAAGAAATAATTGTGAAGCTATTTTGAAAAGCTAGATAAGGAGTTATGGATATGTATCTATAGACATCCTCACACATGTTTAATTTATTGCTGCAAAGTGTGCTATTATTTGCTCAAGTGTATGAATGACTTTTATAAAAAAAATACCATTTAAAATCAGAATCAGAAGTTAATTCAAATGAAAAACCTTAATCCCCTCTTCTGCTTCTGAGAAGCACTATTCTGTAGTCTTCATTGTCCTCAGAAATTTCTGGGGAAAGAGATTTTTTTCTTGTCAAAAGAGCATATTTCAGTTAGAATTGACATGTCATTCTAATATTTTCATCTGAATCCCATCTGCTGCTCTCTTAACCTGCTTCCCCTTGTCTGGTTGGTGCGATCAGAATAGTTTTCACTCATATTTACAGTGACCGTGACAACTTCAGGTAATCCCTGCAGTGAACTCAGACAGACAATATCAAGCTCTGAACAACCGCCATGTTTAACAGAAGTCTTTTTCTAGTTTTGTGAAAGAGGTTTTTGTGAAGGCTGATTTTCTAAAGAGATACAATTTGCAAAATATGATATAACACCTAAAGGTAACAATTTTGCTATGTGAAACTTAGATATGTTTGCCATTAATTGCATTAGGACTGTGATCATATTTATTTTCTGGAAAATAAAATTATACTATCAGTCTATCTAGTCAGTTTCCTATTATTTTTTTAGCTACTGGATATGAGAGGAAAACTACATTTTTCTTCTTCAAAACCTTTTCTAAATTCTTTACTTAGTTTAGTGTTTGGGAATCAAGCACTACTTTTAGGTATCATACAGGGTGGGGCAAATTAGGTTTATAGTTTTATGAAAAATAATATAATAACTAATAAATAATAGTACAAGAATAAACTGTTTTGTGTACTCACAACTGTAAACCTGCTCTTGCCCCACCCTGTATATGAAGTGTGAAGGGGAACACTAACACTCTGCAGCAACACATACAATACAGGAAAACTAAGAGACCTTCTATTGTAACCATCGACTTTTCCTTTTCCAAGTGTTTATGATTTGTTTAATATCAAGTTCACAATATTTCTATAAGGATTTTTTCTCTATTAGTTGGCAAGCTTCTTGAGGATAGAACTTCTGCACAATTTGTTTTTGAATATACGTATATATTCCATATCATCAACCATAGTGCACTGCACATTCCAGGTGATCGAAAAGTACTTATGAATGAAATCAGAGTAGATACTTTTGCTGGACTTCCATGGGCTATAAGGAAAAGAAACTCACTCAAGACAGTTGAAATTGGTGATAATTTATTATAGAGATAAATGTGACAGTAAGACACACATCTGATAAAAGGTTAATTTCTAAAATATATAAATAACTCATACAATTCAACAAAAGGAAGACAATCAATCCAGTTACAAAATGGGCAAAGGACCTGAATAGACATTTTTCCAAAGAGGACATGCAGATGACCAATAGGTATATGAGAAAATGCTCAATGTCACTAATCATCAGGGAGATGCAAATTAAAACCACAGTGAGGTACCACTTCACACCTGCCACAATGGATGTCATCAATAAATTAACAAACAACAAGTGCTGGTGAGGATGTGGAGAAAGGGATCCCTAGTACACTGCTGGTGGGAATGCAGACTGGTGCAGCCACTATGGAAAACAGTACGGAGTTTACTCAAAAAATTAAAAATGGAACTGCCATTAGACCCAGCGATCTCACTTCTAGGAATATATCCTAAGAATCTTGAAATACCAATCAGAAAGAATATATGCAGCCCTGTGTTCATAGCAGCATTATTTATAATAGCTAAGATCTGGAAACAGCCCAAGTATCCATCAGTAGATGAATGAATAAAAAAGCTATGCTAGATTTACACAATGGAATACTACACAGCTGTAAAAAAGAAGGATCTCTTACTCTTTGTGACAGCATGGAGTGACCTAGAGATTATTATGCTAAATGAAATAAGCCAGTCAGAGGAAGACAAATATCACCTGATCTCATTTATATGTGGAATCTCATGAACAAAATAAAACAAGGAACAAAATAGGTCCAGAGGCATGGAAGCATAGAACAGACTGATGAATCTCAGAAGGAAGAGAGGAAGGGAGATAGGAAGAGATTAACCAAAGAATTTATATGCATACATGCACAGCCCGTGGACACAGACAATAGTGTGGTGAAGTCTTGGGGTAGGGCATGGGCTGGGTGGAGGGTCATAAAGGGGGGAAATGGAGGACATGTGTAATATTGTCAACAATAAAAAAATAAAGATCAAATTTTATATTGCAAAATGTATTGGTATGTGGCCTTAGAGGTACCAAAAGTAGATGCAAGTTCTAGGTCTGAGACAGTTCTAGCAATTTCAGCAGCAGGAATTCATGAAAATCTACTCTAGTGTCTCACTATTACTGCTTCTTAATAACTTTCTAAAGGGCATCTCTGAGAGTTTCTCACTTTCTGCTCTGACTCACTTGCCACATATTTGCAAGCTTATTTCAAGCTTGTCCTGAGAATTGTCTTTCACAGAAGGTATATTGCACACCCTTACCTATTGAAAACCACTGTTATAATGCATACTCTTTCACTATTTCATTGTTTTAGTTTTTACATATTTTTTCTTGATTTCTGACTCATCTTGCCTCTTGGAATGCAGTCTTTGCATTGCAGATTTTATAGCTATCCTTGATTTTCTTTGCAGTAATAGGTTCAAGAATAAGTATTGATTGGCTCAGCTAACTTAGAACAGAACCTTCAAACCAGACTAGTCTAATTATCTAATTAGATGATATATATAATGAGACAACCTCTGATTTGGCAGTTTGGCAGTTCTTTGGTCACATGTTTTCTGTTCAGGAGTCGGGAGGGTCATTCACGTGGTTTACAGGTGATGGTCCTTTAGCCAGCACTGTGGATTGAGACCTCCCCTGTAAGTGACTTAAGTATGGCCTTATATCTTAAAGGTATATCAAATCCAATACTTTCTATGCAATGTTATTTGAGGATGAAAGATCTCAAACAACTTATTTTTTTTATCTTATATCTGTTTCTAATCATATAGTATTTATATTTTCAAAATGGTATGCTAGAGTTTAAATTACTCTGTGTGAGGAAGTTTACTATTTTAAAGTTTCCATTAATTTATACAAGCTATGGTCATTATTATTTTTATGGAATTGACTCTTCTTTTCAGAAAGTATATAAATAAATAATTAGGGTGCAATTCATTACTCTGTTTAAGTATTTAATATATAAAGAGTTAGAATGTAATAGTAAAGGAATGCATGTGCAAAACCAAAGTGAATATTATGGTATAAAGAACAGTAACATACATAGATATATATGATGGTCAGAGAATAATAGACTGAGATAGAAGACTAGACTATGATGGTAATTATATCATGTGAATTGCGTTAATTTAAAATATCTCAAATGTCCTTTCTAAGGACATATGTGCACATACACACACACACACACACACACACACACAACACACACACACACACACGCCGGGTTTTAAGATTTAGCATCAAAGAAGTGGGGTATGAACCAAGAAAAAATGCATTTCATGGAATAAGGCTTGCAGGAAAATTAATAGGATACAGAAAGTTATTAAGGAAAAAGGAGCGTGAGATAAGGAAAGCAAAATGGCATTGAGGAGAAATGATGAGGTTTTACAATCATATCAGAAAAAAAAGAGATAAAATAAGCTCACTAATAAATTAGGGGAGCTATGAAATTACAGAAATCACTGATAACCTCAAATGATTGAGATGCAAAGTTACTTTAACAAGAGAAATGAAGAAAAATAAGATAAGTAATTAGAACACAATAGAGCAAAAGTAAAAACTTACAAAAGCAGGAAATGCGCACTTGAGAAACTTGTCTAAATTAGGTAAAGTGCACTGAAATAATCTACAGCAGGTCCTTGAATAAGTCATTTTATTAAAACCTTGCTAAAAATAAATGATTCTTGGCTGGGACCACTGTCTTTATGGGGTTTGCACATTCTCCCCATGTCTGCGTGGGTTTTCTTCAGATACTCCAGTTTCCTCCCACATCTCAAAGATGTGCACATTAAGTGAATTGGCATGTCTAAATTAACCTAGTCTGAGTGAGTGTGTGTGTGTGTGCACACGCGTGTGAATGCACTCTGTGGTGGAAGGGCATCCTATCCAGGGCTGGTTCTTGCCTTGAGCCCTGAGATGCCTTGAAAGGCTCCACCCCACCCTCCCCTACCCTGGTCCCTGAACTGGAATAACTGGGTTGGAAAATAATTAACTTTCCCTGGCTGGTGTGGCTCAGTTGGTTGGAGCATCCTCCCATACACCAAAGGGTGGTGGGTTCGATTCCTGCTCTGGGCACGTGCCCAAGTTTGGGGTCTGGTTCTGAATCAGGGCAAGAGGCAGCCCATCAACATCCCCCCACCCCACCACCACCACCACTGCTCTCCCTTCCTCTCTCTGGAATCAATGAAAAACATGTCTTTGGGTGAGGATTACAAAAAGAAAGAAATAAAAGAAGTAATTTCTTTATCATTATTGTATGCATAGCTCACATTTATTTCAATGTTAATATTAGAAGTGTTTGAGTTTTTATTTAGAAGTTTGGTGATATTTTTGTGACCAGAATTATGCACAAAAACTTCTCTTGTTTATATCAATTAGCCTACGATAAAATTCGCTTCCTTATGTCATTTCACTTAAAGTCACAGTTTCCAAGAACCTATGGATGACATTTAATAAGGAGTTATGGTATTTGCATCAGTTTCAGGAGAGCAACATAGACTTCACATGTGTTAACCTCATAATTCTCAAAATATTCCTTTGATTAGATAGAAATGTTATTCCTTAATTGCCAGTGAGGTAATCCGATGAGATTGCAACTGCTGAAATTTTCTTAAAGAAAAAGACAATTCTGAGTCGTTAGTCACTAAATAGATGTGTTACACTTTTATAACATTCCAAATAGTTCTTGTTGTCACTGCTTTAATAAAAAAGGAGGCTGTATATAAAATGCATTTACCAATTAGTACAAAAAGTTTGCAGTGATGCAAATCCATGCCCAAGAGTTGAGGAGAAGAAAGAGTGGCGTAAGGTATGAACCACAGAGAACTATTTAAATTTTAGACTTACATAGGTTATATTTGAAACTGAATAAAACAAGTTTTTTTTCCCTCTATCCCACAGGCTTGTTTAGTAAGCCATATTATTGTAATGCATGCTTCTTATTTAGACATCATTTGATACACCGGCTATCAGGACTTGGACAAGCCAAACATGTAGTCGCATAGCATATGTCTCACAGATTTTATAGTATATGGCCAGAATCGTTGCAGCTACAACAAAAGCAAGCCATTGGAAAATGAAGCCAATTATTCAAGATCATAGTAATTACTTTATCCATCGCTACTAGTGGCAGTTGATGTTTAGACACGATGCCTGCCTGTGTGGATAAAGTCAAATTGAGATAGTTAATATCTGTTGTTAAATGGATTCACCAGCACTAGCAATACCGAATGCACCTTTTCTGGATAATGGTAAAATATTTCACCTTTATTTATATATTTTTTTCAGTTCGAGAACCAATCATAATGATTTAGTATTTTGACTTCTCTAAACCGTTGTTATAATCATTGGATCTTGTATTATAAACTGAATTTATTCTACCTTTAATCTAAAACCCTGAAGTTGTGTTGGAATCTATATGCTTAGGAAATCTATTGATTCTTACTAACACAAATTACCTATGGCACATAGGCAAATCAGATGCACCAAATGTGGAGATTAATGTGGAAAGGAACAATGGTGGTTAGAAGAGCTATGAACCTGTAACAGTTCAGCATCTTCTAGTCTTAATTTTAAAAGGCAGAAGTTTCAGGTAAATGTCAGGCTTTCTATTGTAGCAGTGATTCACAAAGTGTTGTCCTAAGATGGGCAGTACCAGCATCTCCTGAAAACTGGTTAGAATCTAACTGGGGCACAGCCTGGTTAGATCCTCAGGCTGTGCCCCAGACCTACTGATAGGGGCCCGTAATCTGTGTTTTAGGACCCTACTGTATGAATTCTTTTAATTTATTTTTTATTTTATTTCACTATTATTTTTTCCATCATCATTTACCCCCCATACACCTCCACCCCACTCCCTGTCCCCCCAAATTACCACACTGTTGTCCATGTCCATGAGTCTTCTCTCTTTTTTGCTCAATCCTTCCACACCTCCAACCCTCCTCCCACAACCAGAACTGTTTGTCTGCTCTCTATCTATGAGTCTGTTTCTATTTTGCTTGGTAGTTCAGTTTGTTCATAGATTCCACATATGAGTGAAATTATATGATACTTGTCTTTCTCTGACTGGCCTATTTCACTTCGCATAATGTTCTCCATGTACACCCATGCTGTCACAAAGGGTAAAATTTTCTTCCTTTTTATGGCCAAGTAGTATTTCATTGTGTAAATGTACTATAGCTTTTTTTTAATCTACTTGTCTACTGTAAGACACTGGGCTATTGTAAGTAATGCTGCAATGATCATAATGTACATATATTCTTTCAAATGAGTGTTTTGGGTTTCTTCGGATATATTCCCAGAAGTGGAATATCTGAATCAAAAAGCAGTTCTATTTTTAATTTTTTTGAGGAAACTCCATACTGTTTTCCATAGTGGCTGCACCAATCTGCATGCCCACCAACAGCCCACGAGGTTTCCTTTTCTCCACATCCTCATCAACACTTGATGTTTGTTGATTTTTTTGATGATAGCCATTCTGACAGATGTAAGGTGATATCTCATTTTGGTTTTAATTTGCATTTCTCAGATAATTGGTGACGTTGAGCATCTTTCCATATGTCTATCGGTCATCTGTATGTTCTCTTTGGAGAAGTGTCTATTCAGGTCCTTTGTCCATTTTTTATTTGGATTGTTGGATTTTTGGTGTTGAGTTTTATAAATTCTTTATAAATTTTTGATACTAACCTCTTATCAGATGTATCATTGGTGAATAAATTCTCCCATTAAATGGGTTGCCTTTTCATTTTTTTTAATGATTTCCTTTGTTGTACAAAAACTCTTTAGTTTGATGTAGTCCCATTGTTTATTTTTTTCTTTTGTTTCCCTGCCTGAGGAGATATATAAGAAAAAAATATTACTACAAGAAATGTCTGAGATTTTACTGCCTATGTTTATTTCTATGACTTTTATGGTTTCGAATCTAACATTTAAGCCTTTAATCCATTTTAGTGTATTCTTGTGTGTAGTGTAAGAAGGTAGTATAGTTTCATTTTTTTGCATGTATATGTCCAATTTTCCCAGCACCATTTATTGAATAGACAATCATTCGTCCATTGTATGTTTTTGTCTCCTTTGTCAAAAATTAATTTACTATAAATTCATGGATTTATTTCTGGGCTCTCTATTCTATTCCATTCATCTAGATGTCTGTTTTTATGTTAGTACCATGCTGTTTCGATTATTATGGCCTTGTAGTATAGTTTGACATCAGGTAGGGTGATTCCTCCAAATGTGTTCTTCTTTCTTAAGATTACTGTTGTTATTCAGGGTCTTTTGTGGTTCCATACAAATTTTTGAAACATTTGTTCTGGTTCTGTGAAATACTCCATTGGTAGCTTGATATGAATTGTGTTGAATCTGTAGATTGCTTTGGGTGGTATGGACATTTAAATGATGTTAATTCTTCCTATCCATGAACACAGTATATGCTTCCACTTATTTGTATCAATTTCTTTCTTCAGTGTCTTATAATTTTCTGAGTACAGGTTTTTACATCCTTGTAAAAGTTATTCCTAGGTGTTTTATTCTTTCTGAAGCAGTTGTGAATGGGATTTTTTTTTTAGTTTCCCTTTCTGATAGCTCATTATTTGTGTTTATGTATGAGTTTTTAACATTTGGTCTGAGTTATTACATTTTATATTGAACAGACTCTGGGCTATGTCACTCATATATATATAAGATTTGGTCAGAATGGAGATATTGATTAATTTTGAAAAAAATTAAATGTTTAAATAGATTACTGATAATTTAGAACAGCATAATTGTTAACACTTGCTAATGTGTCTGGCACTGAGTTATTATATTTATTTTTCACAACAAGAAGTCATACGATATGGACATATCAATTTTAGATTATTTCAAAAAAATTAAATCCTTGACTTTGAACAAAAGTGGACTAAATTTTACATATTTAAAATTTAAATTCATAGGTAGATCATTTCTTTGTGGTTTAAATAAAAACAACAATGCCCTGGCTGGTTTGGCTCAGCGGTTGCAGCGTCGACCTGCGGACCAGAGAGTCCTGGGTTCGGTTCCCGCTAGGGGCAGGTACCAAAAATAAAAATAAAAATAGAAAATAAAAACAACAAGAAAAATACCTTATTATAGTGATGTCTTGTAATAGATTCATTAATTATTCATTCATTTCCTCAACCAAAATTAAAGAATCTTTTATGTGTTAGGCTATATTCTTGGTGCTGGGAATAAAATCATACAAAATAAACTTTCTATTAATAATATATATTCTTAATTCACCATTTAGAATTAAAATTTACATGTCAATTGATCAGAATGCTCTGATTTCTTTATCTCCTTAGTAACATTTTAGTTCTAATTTACTTTCTTTCAAGTGCCCTGTAGATAGTGTTTGAGTTGGTTAGGAAAAATCATCTCAAAAATACTAGGTTTGGGTGCCAAATACACCTCAATATGCTAACTGGATAATCTTGAGAAAGCCAGTCTTCTGAACCTCATCAATTTCATTTGCATAATGGCAGAGATAATTGCTCTGAACTTCACCGAAGAGTATTAGAAGAGTAAACTAGATAAGAACCTGAAAGTTTACTGCAATTGCTATAAAGCATTACATGTGTTGTTGGTTTTTTTGTCTGTAACAAGTCACCATTTGTAAATTAATCGATTGCATGCATTTAAATTCTGACTTACTAGCTCTTTGACCTTGGGTATATTGCTTTATTTCTTTGTACTAGAATCTCCTCAAATTAACATGGTGATAATATTATGAATCATGAATTGTTTTTTTTAAGATGGTATAACAAATATGCTTAGACTACTGTTTAGTACATTGCTTACATTTGTTAAGTACTTACTATCTTTATTTAAATTATTTTTTAAAAACCCTTTTCACTGAAATGATATTTAGGCTAAACTTAAATACTTTTGACCTTATATTTCCTCATACCTATGAATATAAGCATTAAATCTCTTCTTATACACTTCATGTTTCATTTGAACCTGACTCCTTGACATATTTTAGGATATGTTTGTTTTGAAGAAAAAGAATGAACAATTTTAGCTACTGCCTTGACTCTTTCTGATGAAACAATGTCTAAAAGAAGATAAAGTTACAGCATACCTTAAGATATTGCAGGTTCAATTCCAGACCATGGCAATAAAGCAAGTCGTAATCTTTTTGCTGGTGGAGGGTCTTGCCTTCAATTTTTAAAGAATGCAACATCTGTGAAGGACAATAAAGTGAAGCGCAATAAGACAAGGTATGCCTGTACATGTCCTCTTTGGTCTTTTAGATTTCAGACAAACTTAAATTTTCATTTATTGATATAACTTTAGTGTTCCTCAAATGAAATAAAATTCAACTTTTAGTTATGGGAATTAAACAAAACCTTTACCAAAGAGGTAAGTTTGTTTGCTACTTATTTGTTTTGCCTCTGTACCTTGGTGATGTGTATAGTTCACGAATGAATGAGGTAGTTGTGGTTTCCCACAAGCCTGGATCATGTACCAGGCAGGAATTTACAGCAGAGTAACTGAAAGACAAGTAAAAGCATTATGGTGAGAATTAATATAAATTAATATAAATTTTTGACCTGGTAATATAAATGTAACTAAATGGTGGTATTTCTCCCTAGACGCAGGTAGCCCACAGTCCACCTGGACAAGAATTATGTTGAACCCCTTCCACAGCTGCGAGGGGTGAATGGGGGTGGGAGCAGGACAGGGGTTGAGCAGCTGCAGCCAGACTGAGAGAATGGTCTCTCCTGTGCAGCTTCCTTCCGAGGCTCCTGACCTGGTGAGTCACGGACTATGTGAGGAGTAGTTTGCCTGGTGAGGAACATTTCAGACCTAGTCACTGATAGGGCCCATTAGCCTGAATACCAGGCATCCCTGGATAGCCAAGGAAGTGACTATTCCCTGTCTCATAGAGCCAGCTTATCCACCAAGGTTAATAGGGTAGCTCTTTGATGAATAACACATCTGGAAGGGAAGCAGCAGGAACCCACACACCTGCAGTTTAAATCTCAGAAGGTTTACTGTGTTTTCTATTTTATATGCTATACTTTAGTGGGGATGTGAATAGGGTTCTTTTTCCCCCAAGAAAAGTATAAGGCTATTGCTTGTGTCAAGTTTCATAGTTAATTCACTAAACTCGTCTTTGCTTATTTATTTTACCCAGATATTCCTACAAATTTCCACATTTAAAAAATCATTTTTCATAATGTATTATCTCATGAGAACTCAGTGAAAATGACTGCAGGCTGGTTGACTTTAGGCTGAATGGATTGGCGGAGCACTGAACTTTTCCTTGGCCATTGGCAGACTTCAGGGTACTAAGGTGAATCACATTCACTCCGAATGCAGTTTTAAATGGATCATGTGCCCTAGGTAAACTGGTTGTTCCAAACACACAGAAAGTGAACCTACAATCTTCTCAAAGTTGAGACCATGCTCAAGTATCAAAGAAAGCAATCTCCACAAGAATCAACAACTTTGAAATACAAAGAGGTGGGAGTAAGCACATGCTTCTCTGTACAAGTTGGTCACAGCAGAAAAAACACCCACAAGTTTCGGGGAAAAATAAACAGAATGGGTACTAATTCTTAGAATCACAACTTGAAACTTTCTATTTCTTTTTACACAAAGCAAAAGTTACATAAAAGTATCTTATTAAATGACAGTTATGAAATCTATCTATTATCTATCTATCTATCTATGCATCCATTATCTATTTAACCACCTATCTAACTATCTACCTATCTATTCAACCATCTTCTATCCAACTAATGACCAAAGCACATACAATTTCAAGAAGAATGAGCAACCACCAAAAATGTTAACAGTGATCATTTCTGAGAAATTTGGTAGGGAGAATCAATGTAAAGAGAATTTTTGCCTATTGTTTTATGTTTTTCTCTCTGTGTTAGCTGTCTATTTCTATGTAAGAAAGCACCCTGAACCTTGGTGACTTGAAACAACAACTATTTATGTGCTTATAATTCTGTGGTTAGCATTTTAGATGAGGTTCCACTGGGACGGCTTATCTTTATGCTCTGCCATGTCTAGGTTCACCCCTCTGTCTAAAAGTGGAGGGTTGGTGAGGAACTGGCTAGTTCTGAATGACCTCACTCTCATGTCCGGGGCCTCGGCTGAAATGGCTGAGATGGCTAAGCTTCTGTCTCCATGTGATCTCTCTCTAGTTTGTTCATAGGCAGAAGTTTTCCAAAAGGAAAAAAAAAAGTAAAAGAAAAAATCCTGCAGGCCGTCCTGAAGCCAAGGCTTGGTTGGTACTCACCCAGAATCATTTTGCTGTATTTTATTGGTGAAAGCAAGTGACCGGCGCAGATTTAACAAATGGGGAAATAGACTTCATTTTTTTCTTTTTCTTTTTTAAGTAGTCAACCCTTTTATTAAACTTCATTGGTAATATCTGCCATTGACCTTTGTTGGGGGAATTTACATTTAAGTTATTTGGTTAACATTTACTTTCTTCTATTTTTCCTTGTATATTGGTATTTTGAATGTGATGGGAAAATGTGCATAAAATAGAAAAGTAAAGGGAAGTACATTAGAACAGAGAACACTCTGATACTTAGCTGCAAGACTCCCTTTCTTCGCGAGGGGAGCAGTGACAAATTTGTGGCCGTACAGAATCCAATACACTCTACTCTTTTGAATGTTTTATTAAAGACATTCATTGTTTTAATAAAAAATAATAACTAAAGTGGATGGTATGAAGTTTTTTTTTTTTTTTTTTTCCTATAATAAAGTAATGATTTGTTCAACTGGCTTCTGCTTTGATGGAAGAGCCTGTTTTTATCTTTATAGTGGAATATGATTACTGGTTAGTTCAGAGTGATCCTGTAACTTATTATATACAAAAAGGTTTTGACTGTTTCAGTCTCTGCAAGGAGATCCACTGTAGATGTGAAATTCCACACACATGTAAAATGCACATATCGTTTTATTTAGTGGGCACTAATGATATTTGCACAACAAGTAAATGGCCTTATGTGAAATTACATTATCTTCCGTGTGTGTGTGTGTCTGTGGGTAGTTTTAATAAAATTAAAAATATTTCTTCTCACAGAAATTTATCATTCAGCCTTTTAATGATGTAATACTCCCCACTGTATACAGTAATGTTCCACAAAAAGGAAATTAAAACAGAAAAGTTATGAATTATTTTAAATAATTATTTTAATTATATTTTAGTTTTCTCCCCAAATGAATCCGATGATTAATTGTCTTATTAAAGGTAAGTACACCCTAATTTTTCAGTTTCAACTGTGGAAAAGCGCTGTCCTCTCCTGCCATAGTCATAGAGTTTGCCTGTCCCCTCACAGCTCCTCCACTCTCCCTCTTCCTCTGCCCCGGGTTTGAGTGCAGACAGTTTTACGGATGTAGCAGGAATTCATTTCTTATGGAAGAACTACAGCTCCAGTACTTCTCTTGTTCACTCTGTGTTTACCTTCGCCTCTTTCCTCTCACTGGCGCCCCAAAGCCAGTCCCCGCTGCCAGTCCTCACCAAAGCAGAACAAAGAGGCAGAAGCAAAAAGTCAAAGGAACCACCAGCCAGTGAGCCAAATGAGGAGTCTCAGGAAATGCTTGCTGGCAGAGCCTAGTTTTTTTGTTTGGTTTGTTTGTTTGTTTGTTTGTTTGTTTGTTTGTTTAATCTCTGAAATTAGATACGGTTTGTCCTAGAGAAGAGAAAAGACAAATGACCTAGAGGTAAAGCTAATAGAGGGGAAGAGAGGACTAAGTGGTGAGGATTTCTCATAGCTGAAGCTGAAATGTTCTGTTTCCCTGCAGAAAACAGAGTACTCAAATGAGAACAATGCAAGAGGAGGCTGACATTAAATAACTATGTTCAAAGGCATATGTGTAGAGAAACCACAAGGATAGTGCAAAACTCTGCTCTGGGGCTCTTACCACACTAGGCATAAAGGGATAACGAAGGAAACTGTGACTCATTGGTGGAGAGACTTGGCCAATGGGAGATGACCTAGCAAAGTAAGGAACAGGGGGAAAAATACCCTGAATTCAATCTGCTTCCCTTTGCTACTCCTGGTATGGCAAAACCCATATGAAAACTAGAGGGCAGGGAAGTCTGTTGGTGTGTTCCATTCAGGCTCAGTCTGCTAAGCCAAGAGCAAGGTAGAGAAAAGCAGAGACAGGTTCCAGACATATGGTCCAGGAAGAAAAGAGAAGAAAAGAGCAAGAAATGGTGGGTGGGAGTGAGAAAGGAGAGGGAAGAGGAGGGGGAGGAGGAGGAGGAGAGAAGAGGAGGGAGGAGGGGAGAGAGAGAGAGAGAAAGAGAGAGAGAGAATAAATGCATGAGATTTTGGCTGGTTGTCAAAATTTTAATTATGAGGTTTTCATTACAAGTATAGTGGAAACTGATTATGGTAGTTACTATTTATCGACCTTGTAAATGTTTACATTCTATTTCTCTTCATAGATTAAATAGTAAACTACCTGAGAGCAAAGATCCTGCTGAGTTTATCTACTGAAGTCTCCTCATTGAATGTTTGTTGAATCACATTGAATGGCACATATATTTTACTGATTTTAATGATTTTTGAAAAATAAAGAATCGCTCACATTATGATTGTCAAGGCTACATCACGTCACGTCATTGATACCATCTTACAATGAACAAGAATGTTGCATCCTTTCAGCTGTCAACATTGTAATTATTTACCTACCACAACTTTTGCCGACAGCAGAGATTCTCTGCACTGACAACTACAATATAAGTTGGTTTGCCAGAGAAGTTTACCAACAGCTTGAAACTTTCATGATGAAATGACTGGTCAAGTTAGTGTTGATGGCATCTGGCCAGAGCCATCCATCACTAATCCTGGGAAGCAGGACTATCTGATGGTTCCAGTTTTATTCAATCTATTTTATGCAGCCATGCCTGACTATGCAACAAGAGACCTCAGGGTTGATATTAGGATATATTTTGATCTCCTAAAAGGCTTTTCCACTTCAATAACTTGCAATCCTCCTCAAAAGTCCTTGAGGCGGTTGTTCATGAACTATTGCTTCATGATGACAACATACCCAACATGAAATGGATTTCAGAAAACTTTGTAGGGCTTGTGTTAGCAGTTGTCTATTGGCTGAAGATGACATAATACACGCCAGGTTTTACTAACAAAATTCTACAACAGTTCAACAACAGTAAACTTTGAAAGACATTGTTGACAATTTGTGTTTTTAAAATTTTTATTTTACTAATAATCACCAGGTAGATAAGAAAATTCAGAGTGAAAACAATATATTTGTGGCTAGCAGTATTATCAATAATGATTACTTTTCGTAATATGGTAAAATGAATGTGTCTTTCTGAGTGCATAAATTGGGAACATTCATTGATGGACACTGGGTTTGACTGAATCTTAGGATTTCCTTCTTAATAGCTATGTAACTATTAGACATTTAAAATAAAATGGAAAGTTTATCTAATCACACAATATTCAAGCTAGAAGGCATCTGAGAGATTATTAACCAAAGCCTTCCATTTTAAATATGAAAGGTAATTGACTTGGTCAATATCTTTCTCTTAACTAATTTCAGAAACTGGACTTTGCTCCAAGTGCCTTGATCAATTTATTATTATTTTCATTATTCTACTTTGAGTGTTGTGGTAGCCAGTTTCCAAGATGTTTCCCAATGATCCTCACTGCTCGGTACTCATGCCCTTGTGGAATCTCCTACCATATTGTATCAGGGTTTGTATGTGTGACAAATGGACTCACACAGATTATTTCAGTTTTGAAGTTAGTTCCTAAATGTTACTGTGGCTTCCTCTTCACTATGGTTCTGCTTCTCTTGGGAGAAGCCGGCTACCATGTCTGAACAGTCTTATAAGGGGTCCATGTGATAAGGAACTAAGGATGGCAGCCAACAGCCAGCTAGAAACTGAGACCTCTTGATATCAGCCATGTGAGTGAGCTTAGAAGCAGATACTCCTGACCCAGTCAAACCTCAAGGTGACTCCAGCACCAGCCAACACCTCACTTGCAGCCTCACGAGGGATCTTGCACCAGAACTACTGAGCTCAGCCATTCCAAGATTCCTGACCCTCTGGAACTATGTGACATACTACATTTTTGTGTTTTAGCTGTTACATTTTAGAATAAAGTTTATGCAGTAATATAGCTAGTACAATGTGGTAGTAAAAATGTCTTCAGTATGTCAGGCAGCTATGGAGAGAGGCATCATGGTACTTAATTAGGTATGGGAGGACCATCCAGGCAGCGGGTGTAATCTGTGATCCATGAATCCTTGGGTACACTTGTAGATTTTAGAAACATGTGAACCCCCCAAACTACATGTGGAAATTTTTGAGTGTCTGCTCAAATGTGTGTTTTTTCTCTTAAAAAAAGGCTCACAGTTTTTGTTTGATATTCAAAAGTATATATGATTTCCTGCTCTATGGCCCTACTATAATGTTATGTCCTGAGATCACAGAGTGCAGAGTCAATCGTCTTTTTTATTACACCATTAGAAACTTTCCATTGTGCCTTACATAGTGGGTGCTCAACAGATGGATGTTGGATGAGAGAATGAGCAGGTTTATATATTTGTGTGCACATATATCTGTCATGGTTGGAAAACTCTGAGTAGCCATATGCTCTTAGTTGTTTCCCTATGCTGGTGCATTCATCATCTCTTGTCACAATTTCACAATTATTGGGTATATGGGTGTTTAATTCATGACTGTGGAACAATCTGAAGCTAAGTGGCTCAAACTAAGATTGCTCTTTTGGTCTCCTTAGCATGGTACATTCAAATACTAGAGAGTGAAGTAGCTATTAAGCATGCATAAAAGAAATTTCCTGGATGCATTTTGAACCCCCGCCCACCATCCCTATGGTTCACACACAAAGAGTTTGCTGTAACAAATGTAGACTTTATCTTCATGTTTTTCTTTGACTTTCAGCACTCAGGAAAACCATTATCCCTAAATTTAAAAAAAAAATGTCACAGAGTCATTTGCTATTTTGACTGCTTATTGCTTCTGTCACAACTTTAGAATTGAACCTACCACAGTTACTAACATCCTGCCTGTCTTCCTTAAGTAGTTAATTATAATCTCATGCAATCTTTCTGGGAACCGGTATCCATTAACAAAATTGGTTTTCTTTCAATTGTGGCTATAGGTTGATGGATCCCAGTTCACCTATGTTTTTCCTAAGGGTAATGCTGCTCAGGCCCATACAAAGGACCCAAGTGTGTTTATTTTTAAGAACTTTGTGGAATTATACCCACTTCCATCTTCAAAGTCCTGTTTGAAGTTCCTGCTGCAGTCTTGGTGAGCCATGTACTCATTCACTACTTACCATTGTGCTGGTATTTCACAGGCCCTGGTAACACATTCCTCTCCAATTCAACAAAAATTAGTTTCCATCTAAAAGTTACCTTTGTGTGATTTCCCTTTGAAAAACATTATTTTCTTAGTTCTATTATTTTCAACATATTTACTTACATCTGGGAATGTTTCCAAAAGGAGCTTTAAGAAATGATTGTCCACTCACTGGGAGCAGGGGGAATAGGTCTGTCGGAAGGCCTGAATACTGACACACGGAGAACAAATGAGGGCAATGAATCCTGGTCATTCTCAAAGTGAAAATACTTTATAACGTGAAAAATATAGATTTAACAAATTGATTTTTCCATTTGAGATATATTTTCTCCCTTTTCTGGAGGAAGTACACATAATTGTGGGGGTTTTTTCAAGATGCTAGTTAATACTTAGGGAAAAAAGAGGATGGAAGCAGATGCATATGTTTAAGCCATATAAATAATTTACAGCCACACAATAATGCATTGTAATATAGGCCAGACTCAAAAGCCTGGTAATTAAACTGCTCATTAAGTATCTGTTAATGCACACCCACATGTCTCTAACTCTTGTAGGCCATTCACAGTCTTGCTCAGTAGACCCAGAGAGACTTATCCACTCGTGAATCCCTTTGGCTCCATTCATTCTTGAAGTTATGCATGTTTGTGTTGCCTTCTTCATGCTATGTGCATTCTACTGGACTGTAGGGATACAGAGATAAAGAAGAAAGAGAAAAGAATACAGAGTTAAAGACTGACCTCAATTCATTCCCTAGCCCAGTTCCTATTGTTTATGAAACAGAAAACTGGTCTAAAATGTATCCAGGAAATGTCTTGTATGCATATTGAATGGCTCTTTCACTCTATCTAGCACTGCTATGAACTTTTGCTGAGCCGTAAGAAAAGAATTAACCAAACTTTTTAAGAAGCATGTTCTAGGACTTACATCCATATCCACCACTTTTGTCCTTAATCACTGAGGCTCGGAGAAGCCAGATGGGCTCCTCTGAGATTGTTTCATGCAGAGCTTACATTAGCCAAAACGTTCACCCTGAATTATTTGACAGACAGCACCAGCGCCTTCTGTTTATGATGCCCTAATTTAATTTGCGGATTGTTTATATCACCTTCATTTTTAGAATGGAGATATAAATTTGATAGACTGTGGATAAAGTAGATGGGTGAGGGCATCTGTTGTCTGGATTGTGCGAATGGGTGAGCTGGTGATCATTGATTTTGATGTTTGTTTAGAATTTTTGAATTTGTGCCATATGCTATATATTTTGTTTTCTACATAGGAGTTTATTTTAGAGTAATTTTAAACAAGCCAAAATCAAGAAAATCAATTTCTGAAATCTAAAGCTATAATGAAAGAAACAGAAGTGGGAGGGTGGATAAACATAAGGCAGAAATCAAGAAGAGAAAATTAGTCATTTCACAGAGAACATTGCTACAGTACTCTTGGAAAGATAAAAGACTGACAGATAAAACTATCAGCTGAGAAGGCATGGTTTAGTTATATAATGCTAAATCTATATCGGAGGCCCAATCACTGGTTCTAAAATTTTCAGATTTAAAAAATTTGCATCTATAAGAAGTATAAGCCAGATGTTTAAAAACTTCTGTTCACACACTTCCAACTGAACTTATATAATTTCTGCTACCTTAACTACCCCTACTCATACCCCCGAGGAGATAGTGCATTTAAATGGTTTTGTGTTTACTTCTTATTGAATCATATCACACATGTAGAAAAGCGCACAAATCATATGTCTGTAGACACTGAACTTTCACAAGCTGAAGGTAGCTGTTTAGCCAACACCAAGCTCACAAAGCATTGTCAGCACCCCAGAAACCCCCTCAGGTTTCTTCCAGTCTCTAACTTCATCCCACTCTCCTGTCTTCTAACACTATAGATGGTCTTGCCATGTTTTGAACTTTACATAAATGGAATTACACAGTTTGAACTCTTGGTTCAGGTTTCTGTTTTCTGCCTGAGACTCATTCCCATTTTAAAAATGTAGTTGTAATTTATTCATTCTCATTTTACAGTATTCTATTCTGTGAATAAGCCAATGTCATTATACATCCTTCTGCTGAGGGGCAACAATGAACATTTTTTTGAAAAAAATGTTTTAATTGATTTGACAGAGAAGATGTGTGAGAGAGAAACATCGATTTGTTGTTCCACTTATTTATGCGTTCATTGGTGGATTCCTGGATGTGCCCTGACTGGGGATGGAACGCGCAACCCTGGCATATCAGGAGGAGCCTCTAACCAACTGAGTTACCCAGCCAGGGCCCAAGAACATTTTGGAAGCTACCAGTTTGAGCCTATTGGTCACTATGCTGCTATTGACAATCTAGTACTTGTCTTTGTCAGGGTCATAGCGTTAGCACAGGTCCAGCTTTAGTAGATACTACTAGAGCAGTGGTTCTCAACCTTCCTAATGCCATGACTCTTTAATACAATTCCTCATGTTGTGGTGACCCCCAATCATAAAATTATTTTTGTTGCTATTTCATAACTGTAATTTTGCTACTGTTATGAATCGTAATGTAAATATCTGATATGCAGGATGTATTTTCATTGTTACAAGAACAGAATTAAAGCATAGTGATTAAGCACAAAAACAATATGTAATTATATATTGTGAAATATTTATTTCTAATTACAAATAAATGAAATTTTGTCTTGAAGCATGGTGTAGCATGGGTAACAGTCTCAATATAACAACAGTAAACGACATTGCTACATTTTGCGACAGTATGCGTAAAAAGCCAACGTCAATGCAAAGGTTGAGATTGCTTCTTTCTCACCAGATCAGAAATTCTCAGGGCAGTCTTTGCAAGAGCACAATGAAGATCATCTTCCACAACAAGTCTACTTCTGTATTTAGACTTGATAACCAACAAGCTGGAAAACGCTGTTTCATAAAGATATGTTGTTGGAAATGGAAGACGAAGGCGCAACACAGTCTCAGACAGAACAGGATATGACTGCAAACACTTGATCCAGAATTTTGTAAATGACATTGTAGAGAAATCAGTTCTCGCTGCATCACTGTTAATAAGTTCAATGAACTCCTCTTGTGCTGTCTCAGGGAGATCTTCAACTTTGACTGTGAATGGGCTTCTGGCAAGTGCAAATGGGGTGTCAGGAAGATCTGAAAAGTATGATGAAATTTCATCTGCAAGCATGTGCAAGTGTTCTTTCACAGAAATTATCATCATAATCCTTTTGTCTGGTTCAATGTCATGTTCCTCAAAGAAAGCAGATAAGGTAGGCAACATGTAAATTTTATTTTCATTCAATTTTTTTTGCCAAAGCTGGTTTCATTTGGAATGATCGGATATTTTCAGACAAATCGAGGCATATTGCATTTGGTCCTTGCAGTGATAAATTTAACTCATTCAAGATGGCAAAGATGTCAACCAAATAAGCTATTTTCTGCAGTTCACTTTTATTGCTGAAAAGTGCTTCGAACTACAGTCTTGCTTTCTGATTAAAAAATATTTTGAGTTCATCACGAAGCTCAGAAACATATTTTAAAACTTTTCCTGTCAACAACCATCTCACTTCAGTGTGAAATAGCAGAGCATTGTTCAGTGCATCCAACTCGTTGCACAGTTGCGAAAACAGTCAACTGTTTAAAGTGCTCGCCTTTACAAAATTGACAGAATTTATGACGCTTTTCATTACTTCTTGTAACTCTTGTGGCAGCGTCTTCGTTGCTAATATTTGCTGATGCCTCATACAGTGAGTTCCGAAGACTTTTGGTGACTCATTCAGTACCAAATGTTGAAATCCAGATCGACATCCTAGCATAGCTGGAGCACCATCTGTGCAAACACCACAAACTTTTTCCCAAGAGATCTTATGCTCTTTCAGAAATGAACCAGCTGTGTCAAATACATCATGTGCAGTAGTTGTAGTTTCAAGAGGTTTGCCAAAAAGAAACTCATCTTTAAAGTCACCATCATTAATATACCTCACGTAAACTAGTAACTGTGAACAGTTTGCAATGTCTGTAGATTCATCAAGCTGGATGCTCAATATTGAAAGTGGAGCAGATTTAATTTCCTGGATTACCTGATCAAGAATATCAACAGACATGTCATCTATTCTTCTGCAGACAGTGTCGTTAGATAAGGAAATTGCACTCAATTTCATAACAAATTTGTCTCTGATCATAACTCAAATAATGTCTTTGGCTGCTGGCAACTGTAAATCCTCAGCAATGGTGTGAGGTTTCATAGCTCTGGTGATTCTGAGTGCCACCAAATATGAAGCTTCAATGGCTGCTTCGTTTTGTTTGTGGTACTTGCCACTAGTGTCAAGTCTGGCTTTCTTGAGTCCATCAGCTTTGCTTCTAAAATAGTTGGTATCCTTTCCGTCAAAGCTCAGATGCTTGTTATCAAAATGGCGTTTTAGTTTGTTTGGCTTCATAGATTCGGCTGATAGAACTTCACAACAAATAACACATTGTGGTTTCTCAATTCCTGCTGTAATTATTGAGGTAAAACTATACTGTAAAAAATTCTCACTATATTTTCCTTTCTTAACATTCTTCTCTACACGATCCATTGTCATGGGATGGTTTGCTAATGAAAATAATATATAACAATAGCTTTAATAATACAAAAGAAGATACATGGCATAGTTTAGTCAATACAGTTCATTAAAGTTTCCTAAGATTTACCATTCTCTGTGTTGTTTTTTTTACATACCTGTTACTATCACAAGGGGGCAGTATTCACATCGACCACAGCTGAATATAAAAAGAACAATCAGCATCCAGATTAAGTTCCCATGGTACAGATATTTTCTTTTTGTAGTAGTTGATGATTTTACAGTATATGATTTTACATTTACCCAGTAATTATAATTCATGAAGTGTCCTTTTACCTCCAGTATACTGCTGCTTTCCACACAGTAGCTGCTCTCTACACATGTGTGACTGGTCTGCATAAGTACATTATGGCGCCAACCCTGTCACTTATACCTGTATTTGTACAGGGTGTATGTGATGGGGTTGGCATAATGATGTCATCTCACTGAGTACTCGTATGTGAGTGTATCTGTATGTGGGCATATCTGCATGTGGGCAGACACGCCTGGAGACAGATAGAGGAGCGGTGTCTCAGTTCCTAAGACCATCGGAAATATGTGTTTTCCAATGGTCTTAGGCGACCCCTGTGAAAGGGTTGTTCGACCCCCAAAGGGGTCGCAACCCACAGTTGAGAACCACTGTAGTAGAGAGTTTTAAAAGCAGTTGTAAAGCTTGTATTTTGAATACAGAAGTCAGCTGCATTTTTAGATTATAGACAAATTTGTGTGAGGGAATCAATGAAACATCACCCTGTGAATGATTTCTCTCACTGCTATCCCACCGTGTTTTCTGTCAGACAGCACATCTCTCCAGGAAGAATGTACAGACAACAGCCATTGCTCTTCTGACACCCCCTTGGCACAAGGACATCAGAAAGAGGGTCACTGCGACACTCTAAATGTTTGGAAGTGCCTCTGTGTCCGAACCTGCCTGTGGTTGGGGTGACAGGGAAAAAAAGATTCATGTCGCATCGTATGCACTTCTGTCACTTATGCCAAGTGGATGAATTAGCCGAAATATTTTTTCAGCAAACAATCAAGTTAGTTGTACACATGTTATTATTACAGTTGAAACGCAGACATTGTAAGAAGAATTAGGTACATAAAAGATATTTTTAAAGGAAAAATGATGTCTATCTGGAATTTTAAAAGTAGTTATAGCTTACCCTTATATCCCAATTTTCTTAAAACAATAAATTTTAAATGGTAGTTTCCTCATTAAGTTATGAGCTTTGAATTTAGGGAAAAACATTTTGCATAACCCTAGTCACACACTCTGTTGTGTTACACTAGAAAATAATTTAAGGTTTATTTGCTCAGTTCTTGCAGACATAATCTCTCTTAGTCCTACTAGGATGAATAAAAGACACCATACAATATTTCATGGGTGTGGTCATTGTTTGGACATCTTGCTGAAAGTGGGTAATACAGGAATTTCCACAGAGCTTAGTCTGGTATTTCAGCTATGGAATGTATCACAGGTTTTCTTTCTTCAGCAAATATTTTAAATACAATTGTTTAGGATGTGACATATAAGAATAAAAATAGATTGTATTTCTTAAGCACTCACAGTTGCTCGGAAAGGATGATAATAACAATGAAAATTAGTTGACAACGCACTTGTTTGCATGCCTGCACACAGGAATGATCCCCACATAGTGACGACTCCAACTGGAAAAGTTTTCATCTCTAGGAATAGGGCAAGAAATCACTTGACTAAAATCAACACAGTAAAAAATTTTGAAACAATCCAATTAGTTTAAATGATTTTGCAGTGATGATGTCCATCATCAACATAACCTAACCTAGTAAAGCTAAAAAATTCAAAATTCATGTGTTGAAGTCTAACTACCAATGTGAGCACATTTGAACACAGGATCTTTAGGAATTAATTAAGGTTAAATGAGGTCATAAGGGCGGAGCCTTGATCTGATAGCATTAGGGTTCTTATGAGAAGAAACACTAGAGAGCAATCTCTTTCTTCCCCTCCCTCCTCTGTCCTGTGAAGACAAACAAGAAAGCAGCCCTCTGTAATCCAGGAGCAGAGCTCTCCCCAGAAACAGAGCCTGCAGTTCCTTGATCTGGGACCCTGGGACTGCTAGCCTCTAGAACTCTGAGAAAATAAAACAATGCCATTCAGTCTGTGGTACTTCGTTATGGCAGCCTGATCACACTAAAACAGTTCGTTAAAAAGCTGAACTTTTATCCTTAGTTCATAGGAAAGCTCTCACTTTCAGAGAAGTGAGATCATGCTGCATGCATGGTGCCTGAAGAAAAAAGTGAAGGGAAGTGGTCCTCGAAATGTAATAGTACCTTTTCCCATTTAGCCCCCTGTAGGTCTTGGAAAATGACGATCACAGATCAGAAATGGAACCTCCTCACCAACTAGATTGTTCGGTAGTTTGCAACTGACACGCAGACATTTAGCAATTTGGGCTCTGAATGAGCACTTCCTCTGGGGGAACTGATTCCTCTGGCAGTGACATACAAACATTTGATATATATGTTATGCTTAATAAAAACCCACACTACTTATGGTAATAATACATCTACAGCCTTTATATTCACAATTTTTTTTTTACCCCTTGACAATTTCACAACTAAGCATGAACCAGCAATGTTAAAACAGACTCCTTTCCACTCCCATCTGCCATCCTTCTGTCCAGGAATATATCTCTTCTCAGAAATTCCAGCTTCTGTCGCAGAAGTTCTGATGTTTCTTTCAGTCTTTATTTAGCTCTACATTTATACGAAGATATTTTGAAATAGTAATATCATTTATAAAGGGTCCTTCCTTCCTCTGGGACTAGTAATCATGTTTTGTACTGTTTTTGAAGTGTAACGTGGGAAAGAGGTAATATATCTTTCAAGCTGAATGCTTTCATTGTCACTGGTTTTCATTTTTCACGCAGACGTTGACATGTTTCAGTGTTGTTGGGTGGTGATGCTGTGAGGAGCCAGGAGCCTGGTTCATCAACATCCCTGGCTCCCCCCTCCCCCTTCTCATATGAAATGGTAAAACTTAACAGATGATGACTAGCTTAGCAGTGTCTTTCTTTTTCAACTCTTCATGAACCTGTGCTTTGTCTGGTATTGATTTCATTTTGCCACTGTCAGTACAGCGGATGAAATGGTTGTGTGTATTATCCTCCAAAGATCAGTATGCAACTTTTTCCATAGAATGACTTAAATTTGGGGATGGGTTCTAATGATCCAAGAGTTATATGTACAACTACATTGAAATAGTTCCTTGGCAGCTGCTTAGTAAGTTTATGAAAAATTGTGAAGATAAACACTAAGTACCTTCATAATCATATATAAAAATGTAGAGACCTATTTTGTGGTCTTTTGATAACCTCCCCTCAATTTTATACCTATCTGTATAATGAAGTTATATATGTAAGGAATATAATTATCTTCTAAGCTTTCATTTTCCTTTAAAAAGCACTTATTTAAAAAGTAATAAAAATCTTTGTATTGATGAATGGACAGAATGAAGAAATTATTATAGCATTATTAGAAACTTTAACGATAGACAATAATAATAGTTAAATCATTGCATTACTTTTAAATGACAAATGTAAGTCCCTCTGTTGACTCTTAAGTTTACTATTGCTATTTCCATTCTAACTTTTCAGATATTCACAAGTATTAGAGTGATATTTTATTTTTTGTTACTCATATTTTTAATTAGAGATTACAGTCTATCTTTTTTTTAACTTATTTTTTTTCATTTATTGATTTTAGAGAGAGAGGAAGGGAGAAGGAGAGAGAGCTAGAAACATCGATGAGAGAGAACATCGATTGGCCGCCTCCTGCATGCCCCCCACTGGGGATCAAGTCCATAACCTGGGCATATGTCCAGACCGGAAATTGAACCAGTGACCCCTTGGTGCATGGGTTGATGTTCAACCAGTGAGCCACACTGGCCGGACTACGGTCTATCTTTTAAATTTTATATTTATCTTTACAATTAACCCAGGTTTCTTTAAAAATAATTTTTTTTCTTCATTGATTTTAGAGAGAGAGAGGAAGGGAGAGAGAGAGAGAAAGAAACATCGATTGGCCGCCTACTGCATGCCCCCCCCGCTGGGGATCTGGCCCACAACCTGGGCATGTACCCTGACTGGGAATCGAACCAGCGACCTCTTGTTGCATGGGTCAACGCTTAACCACTGAGCCACACCAGCCAGACATTAACCCAGGTTTCTAAGATGTATAATTGTTTTCCTTGCATAATAGCCCATCAGACTATCACAAACAGAAGTGCCATGTTCTTTTCACGTAACAAAATTTGTTGCTTACAATTCAGTAAAAGCATATTGCCATATTATTTGTATTTTCTCTGTTATTACATATAGATATGGCTTGCTATAAGATTTCTTTGGCCCACATTAGTTTTGGCATGTAAAATACTGGCTTATTTCATATTTACTTTTGTTACTTTGCTCCATTCCATGACTTATGCTGAGTTCACTGTTATAAGAAAAGAGAAGTGGCAATTCTTTAGGTTCATGATTAGCCTAAATAGAATCCCATAAACAGAATATTTAAAAGATTCAAGCCTGACGGAAAATTCTCTCATAATAAGAAACATTGTAATTTCCATTGTGAAAACACATGTGTAATTCAGATGCATTTTATGCTGACGGTCTGCTGGAAATCAGCTAACTTTGGTTTATTTTTAAATTTCAAGTTGTTTTCTTTTCAATATAGCAAATTGTTTGTTTTTTCCCCTCATAAACTGATACCCTTGTTAAGCAATTTCAGTTTCTTCAAGTGATTGAAAGGAAACTCTACCTACAGTTTTAGATGAGGGTCTGTCCATTTTAAGAATGTCATTGAGAAGATGCTCTGCACAGATATCACATTTACAGGACTTATATTTTGACATAAATACATTGCTTTTTCTTTTTCCTAATGGCAGATAGAACAATGGTAACAATGTATTGCTCTTAAATCTGAGAATGGATTACATGGCATACTATTATTAGACATAAAACTTTAATCTTTAATTATACAAGTAAAACATGTCAAGATATGCATGGAAAATACCTGTGTCTATACATACACATAAATATAGAAAATATTATTATATGTCAACATATACTTAACGTACTATGTGTACATATATATGCATGTGTATATAGTTCTTTAAAACAAAGTTAAACTATTATAATTATTTTTCAGTGATTATTACTTTTTGGACAATTTTGTACAAAATTGTTAAAGATTGTCAAGAATGTAATTTTAATGATTTCATAATATTTTAGTTTATGCGTGTATCATAATTTATTTGGCCACTCTTTGTTGTTGGGCATTTAAGTAATTTTGGTATTTTTACTTCTGTAAATAATAAAGTATCTATTTTTAAAAGCCAAATTTGAGATTTATACATTCATGAATCCTTTATGTATTGATTGAACGCCTTTGATTTGTCAGGCAAGCAGTCTACTAGGGGCTGAACACACAAGTGTGAAAGAAAACAACACAGAAATGCTTTGAAAACTAATGTGAGTGAGGATCTGAAAGTTTCTAAAGTGCCACCTCCTGTTAATTGTTGTTTTCTATATAATGCAGTACCAGAATATTTTGATCCATATAGCTTAGAAACTTTAAGAACACATGATATCATGAACCTCACTTGAAGATCTTTTCTCCTTCCCATTCAGCAAATCCAATAGAAAGCATACATCTCCTTTTCTCACTATGTATATATTGTATATATGAATAAAACTTTGAATTTGTTGTGCTCTGGACTCCATGGATCTAAAAATCCTACAATGTGATGTTTTGCAGTTGTTATCAATCAAGGGCCCATTTTGTTACATAGATGATCTTACAGACACCACAATACTTTCCCCTCAGTTTTTTAGAACCTAGTATTTGCCTCTTTATTTTTACATAAGGTATAGCTATTGATATTGGAATTCAATTATTGTACAACTTTTAAATTTAGTAAGTACCTATGCTTACAGCCTGGAGAGTAATAAATGACCTACTTAAACATACAAATTACTATGTTTATGGGGAAAAAGACAAATTACATTCACATAGCTTAAGAATTTAGTGCATCATAATCTAATTTCCAGAAAGCCATAGTATTTTAAACCTATCAGGAAAAAAAGAAATCTCCTCTTGTTTCTTGTGAATATCTTTAAAAAAAAAATCCTTATCAAGATATTGAACCTCAATGTGAGCTCCTGAAAACCAAGTCTTTTAGCAATGTTTATTACAGCATTTCTTACATTCTAATCTCTCTATAAAATGAAGATTTTAAATTTAGATAAAATAAGTGAAAGTGAGAACGCCTTGGGCAAAAAGGGACTGAAGTTCACAAATGGTCCTATGCTATGTACATTGTCTCAGTTGTTTACTGTTTAATCTACAATATTTATTGAACATCTATTGTATTTTAGGTTACAGAGATGTAGAAATTAATAATTCAAAGCATTTAAACTTAATCTATAAGGATTTGGGTTGGTTTGAACAATGCTCAACAAGCACGTGAAAAAATGCTTACGATACAATGTGCTGAATTTCCTCAGGGAATTCATGTGAAACACCTCTGGAGCACACCAGTGTTCATAGCAGCAGAGTTCACAGTAGGCATAAGGTGGAAACAACAAAAATGTGCATTAATGGATAAAGGGATAAAACATGTTGTATATACATTCAATAAAATATTATTCAGCCTTAAAAGAGTGAAATATTGTCACATGCTACAATATGGATGAACCTTGGAAACATTATGCTAAGTGAAAAAGCCAGACGGCACTTATTATGTACTTATTATGTAATAGTCAAATTCATAAAGATAGAAGGTAAAATAGTGGTTACTGGGGGGGAGGGGGAAAGAGGGGGGTTATTGTTTAATGGGTGTCAAGTGTCTGTCTGGGATGAAGACGTTCTGGAGATGAATGGTGTTGATGGCTGCACAGCAGTGTGCATGCACTTACTGTCGCTGACTTGTACACTTAATGGTTAAAATAGTAAATGTTATCTTGTCTATATTATACCACAACACATTTAAAAGTTAAAAAAATTCCACTGGGTTATAGAGGAGCACGCGGACTTTTCCCGAGAGTCAGGGTGGGCGGCAGGTAGGACAGCTGCTAGTGAAGATGAATAGAAGTTGGCTGGGTCGACACAAAGGGAAAGGGCAATTCGTGCAGAGAACAACAGTCTCAGTGGCAGGGAGATATGCAACAGCAGAATAATATCTTGTCGTTCCAAACCTTTCTCTGTGACAGAAGATACATGGCTGTCCATGAAGAGATGGGAAGAATTAAACCTGGAAATGAAGAGCTGGATCAGGTCATGAATAATGCCTGTGGCGGATTGCATTTTCCTCGCCACCCTTCCACCATAAAAGGGCCTCTGCTCTTTCCCTTCTGATTTAGGAAGATTTGTGATCTGCTTGTAAACAATGGGTTGTGGCGTAAGTAATATGCAGGATTTCTGCAGGACTTCTCAGACCAGATACAGCAGTTCTCAACCTGTGGGTTGCGATCCCTTTAGGGGTCGAACGACCCTTTCACAGGGGTCACCTAAGACATAACAGTAGCAAAATTACAGTTATGAGGTAGCAACGAAAATAATTTTATGATTGGGGGTCACCACAACATGAGGAACTGTATTAAAGGGTCGCGGCATCAGGAAGGTTGAGAATCACTGGATTAGAACATAGAAGAGAAAGCAAATTCCACCCAGTCCCCCAGGATGGATGCTCTTGGAGCTTGCAGCCACACTGTAAGCCTCCTGACTGCCCAGGGGCCACCACACAGCGAGGAAGCCCAAATTAGCCCATAGGCAGTGACTGCATGGAGAGGACCCCACACTGCATAAGGAGAGCAGATGCTCAGCTCTCGGCTGCTTCGGCCCCACACCTTTCCAGCTCCAGCTACTGTCTGACTGCAACTTCATGGGAGACTTTAAGCCTGCACTGTCAAGCTAAGTCCTTCCCCAATTCCTGACCCACAGAAACCTTAATAGACAAAGAAATGATTTGTGCTATAAGCTACTGAGTTTTGGGGTGACTTGTTACATAGTACACAGCAATAGCTAACCTGAACAATGTCATATGTCAGGCTTTGGAGTTTGAACTGACTACTCACTATTTTATGTGCATCCCTTGCTTTTTACCTTTGTTCCTGCTCCTTTCTTCACCTGGAATGCTACCTACTGAGATTTCTCCCTATTATAAAGTCCTTGTATTCTTTAAGGCTCAGTCACAAAATATGCCTTGGTGACCCCAGCTCTCCTAATGGAAAATCATTGTTCCTCTTTTGAATAATAGTTTCTGTTTTGTTTTGTTTTACATGCAGGTGGTATTTATTACATCCCACAACATTTTTTCTTTTTTTTGATAATCCGTGTTACCTTTTAACAAAATGTGAGGTTTGAGGCCAGTCGCTGTACTTCACACGTCTCTGCAAAGTCGGTCGCGGTGCTTTAGAGTTAGCAAGTTAAAAGTGTTTGAAAATACATACTGAAGGTATAAGAAACATATAGAACATAGAAAAATGTTTGAATTTATGGAAAGCTATTTTCCTTTATTTAGCTAATACTACTGACTGTCATGAGTTTATCTTTTTTTCTTCATTTACATTTAAACAGGTATATATTTTTATCATGTGTATCAGATAAAGCAAACTTTCAGAAAAAAACAAAGTTGTTTTATTTAGCTTGTATCTAAGATGGCTAATTTGAAAAAGTAGTCAAAATATTCAGAAAGGTCATAGAATTCTTGTCCTAAATGTATAATCAGAACTTATATGTCTATGAAAACCAGGCAGACTTTACTTTTAATAACAACTCATCTAAATTTTGGAAATTGTCCAAGAATATACTGGCTGCCCTAACAGCCAAGTTTCCCACCAATTTTCTGCCAGCAGTGAATGCTGAGAAATGAATGCAGAAATTGCTTTTATATTCTAAAGCTTCATTATCCTTTAAGCTAAACAAATGACAATCAAGCATACTTCTAGCAAATATACTCTCCTCGTACTGACCTCCACAAAATCATTCATAAGACAGCAACTATACATTTCTTTAGATCAAAAGGTTCTGCAAGACTTGAGATAATTAGTAGAGTAATAGAGATATCTAGCAATGCAATCATAAAGTAACAAATGCTTCAAAAATCATCAGATGTAAGAAACGTTCATCTGAGTTATTCTAGAAGTTGTGATTTCATGGTTTCAGAGCAATTCTAATACTTGTTCAATGCCAGCATTGGATAAAGGAAATTTGAGAGTTGATTACTTTTTTTTTTCTTTTGGACAAAAAGAGAAAAACAAAGAAAAATGCAAAATCTGGTGTCCCTATACATTTCACTCACCATTCTCAAGTTTTATTCCAAGGTCTCAGCTAGTACTCTGTTGTGTCTAGAATTAATCTGTGAGCAGACGCTTAGAAAGGCGAGACTTGAGATGAAATCAGTTTAATTTATAATGCAGGTTGAAGGAGAAATGGGAGAAGTACAAGGAAGGACAGTCACATCAACAACGCTTACGGAGGGTAAGCATGGCTCTTGAGAAAAACAACTATGTCAGAGCTTTGCTGTTCTGCCGTGACATTATTGACACAGAACAACCAGGGACAGGCTGATGCACAATATTTGGCCTTGCTTCTAACACACTTCAATTCCTTGGAAGCTGAAAAAATAAAAGATGGTAAAACAACTGAAGGTGTGAGTTTTACTATCTCAATAAAATATTTATTTTCTCGTTTTCCCTTATCCTCCCCTATTTCTCCTAGAAGCTGATTTTTAAAAACTGTGATATAAAAATGACCTGACTTGAATTTTCTTTCCCAGGATGTTGAACACCCTCCACCCCCTTTCAAATGTGCTTACTATGTTTCTCTATATTGATGGCAGTTACGTGATATTACTTCCCTCTTCATTATTCTCTACCTCCTTTATACTTAACACAAATTAAGAAAATTCAAGATTAGAATTAAATAAAGAAAATAATGGGTAGGAGATATTCTTTGTGAGTATCATAGAATGATCACTTAAAACCTTATGTTTTTTTTTTGAAGAAGGTTTGTGCAACAAGTTATTGCTATATTGGTGGCCTAATTTGTCTATTTAGTCCTTCTTTAAGAGCTACTAAATTTCTACTTTATAAAAGTGTGTAAAGGTAGATTAATAATATGGGAATATGGTGAGTGTTTTACAAAAATATTTTTTAAAATGTTTACTGAAATGCACTTGAAAAATTGAACCATCTTATAGAAGAGAGCATTGGGGGGGTGGTTATTAAATCTTAACATTTATTTTGAAAGACATTATCTTTTGCACAAGTGCAAGAGAGAATCCTAATGATTATATTTCCGATCCTCTGTTTATGTGTGAATGATTTGTTGACTTAAAATTTCTAAATAGCACTGTCAATTATTTAGCAAAAGATATCATTCAAGGTATCATTTTTGTGAGATGACTACTAAAATTTTAAATCTAGAAAATAAAAAAAAAAGGATTATAAGCAGAGCTATCCAGAGGGAGGGACAGGAACAAGTTAGAGATCGGTGTTAGTGCTCCAATACTGTCACCCTTCTTAAACCAGGCCCTGATGGTGAACTTGTGTGCTATGAAGATACTCAAGATCAAATAATTTGGAAAAGCACCTTGACTTTACTTCTCTTCTTTTATATTTTATTATGTTCTGTCCAGTATTATACCACTGAATATTGCTAAAAGTTCATAAAGGAGATACGGCAAAACTTTCTGAGGTCAAATACTGATGTGTATTGTAAATGAAAAAGAATTGGTTTGGAATTTATTTTATTCCGGATGTTATTGGTACTCAAGGCAAACACAAACAAACTCCTAAATTCTGAAGAGACTTCTTAGTACGATAGAGTCATTTAAATAATTTTAAACCTATAACTGAATCATGCAAATGGGACTCTTTCAGGAGGAGAGCCCCTTGGCCTGGCCGTCAGCATCCTCATCCTATTCATCTTCTGTTGTCTGTGAATACCGCCCCCAGAGAGGAGCAAGACGGCAGCTTGGAACACAGGAGAGACAGGTATTTTTGTCTTCAAATATCGACATCATTTGGAATTACTGACAATTGCCTTGGTACTTACACAATGAAATTACTGTAAGAAATGTTATCTTGGGAATTTTAACAGATAGGATTATAGCTTTAAAATCTGCATGAAATTTATTATGCATTATTATAAAATTATTTCTGAATTACCTAGAGAAATTTGAATTTTTTTTTTCAAAATTGCCCAGGGAAATTTGAAATAGTCCCTATGGGAATTTTCTTGTAAATCAGTCTAACTCTTCAGATAGGAAGGGGAGTAGGGCAGGGGTGAAGAAGGAGAAGAATTGAAATAGTGGTCAAGTAAGTCATTCCCATGGAATAAATAGGGCACTTAACAACTGTTATCTTTTTAAAACTAAAAGACATCCATTGCTATGACAAAATGTTCTACGTATAAAACTCACATTGGAAAATCACTATGTCTTGATTGCATTCATCTACCCATCAGGGATTTATGACTGAGATATAAATATTTCATTGAATTTTTAATAAAACCTTAATGCACATGATATACAGAGAGTACACTACTACTTGAAAGCCCTGATATATGGAAACTGCAGCAGTTTTGAGGTGGATCAATAAATTTCATGACTTTGTGTTATGAGGGTTAGGTATCATCTTGTCATTTACCATCCATTTCTCAAAAGAAAAAAAAACTACAATTAGAGTCTTAGACTGTGTTTTTGGTAAGAAACCAAATGTCTCCCAGACATATGACTGAGGCTCTTTGGAGTATTCTATATGTCTGTTGCCCGACACTTTTTATTTTATTTTAGTTTTGCTGCGATTAAAATTAGGACAGCACATCCTGATAGCATATCATAAAACAAGATGGTCACTAGAGTCAGAAAATTAGTCTGTGAGGAACTAGAATTTTTAGAGACTATCCAGATGATGTAGATTTTATGATACCAAGTGACAAGATCCCATGAGTTGCAAACTCCTTTATCAATGGCACATTGAAAGTCAGATCATAATGCTTCTAAGGATTTCTTTCTGTTGGAGACTTGTCTGGTGCTGAATTTATCCATCTTTAAAATGACAGCCTTGAATTGAATTATTTCTAAGTTTTTTTTTTCTTGTTCTAAAGTGCATTTTTCTCACGTGCATAAGAGCTATACATGAAATTTAAACCACTGGAGGAAAATTTTCAAATCCCTTGAGAGAATCTATTTCATTTTATCTTATTGGTAGGAAGGCCCTGTAAACAGTATAAACTCATGGGCCAAGACAAGCAGGTGAGCTGATATATCACTAAAGCTTTACCTATAACATTAATGTCTATTTTTATAGTTCAAAATTGGAGAGATTTTCTAGAATTCAGAATCTGGCTGTATATATCAGTAGACTTATATTATGTTTTAATGAGATTCTAAACATTTATGTGTGATGCTATGTGCTCTGTAAATTAGATAACATTGCAAAGTACTTCAGTGCAAAATATAAATTATTTATGTACTTCATTTATCTTGACCCAAATTACTCAATGGGCTTAGGGAGTTTGCATGGATATTTTTTTCTCTATTTTTGTAAAATGTCATATGCAGAAGAGGTAAACACCTACACATTTGCTCCTATTTTTTTGTCCTTTGACTAATGGGTATTAATTCTAGAAGGTGACCTTGAATGTATAATATGAAAAAAAAAATGCCTCCAGTGTGTTGTGCCAAACTTAGTTGGTTTACAACTCTACGGACATCATTCTGAAGATTAACCAATGTTTATCACTGGATTCTGTGTATTTTCTCATAAATGTTGAACTGGTTCTTACTCTTTTTTTTTCATTTATTTATTTTAGAGAGATGAAGGAGAGACAGAGAGAAACATCAATGTGAGAGAGAAACATGGATTGGTTGCCTCCTGCACATGCCCTGAATGGGGATAAAACCCACAACCTGGGAATGTGCACTGACCTGGAATTGAACCCACCACCTTTTGGTGTACTGGATGACTGCTCCAACCAACTGAGCCACACTGGCCAGGGCACTTACTCAGTTTTTTAAAGTGCATTTTCTACAATCCTTAAAAATTTATTTGGAATGTGTTTATTTTTGTATCATAAAACTTGGAGAATGACTGATATTAGAAGAAAGTAAATATTCAGTAAAGATTAAAGCAATCTTCGATTTAAATACTCTGATACTATCAATCCAATTTTGATCTTAGATTTTTCATTGCATTATTAAAAAAAACACACAGTCAATATAAGCTTTTCTTACTTGGGTACTCTACTTTACTCTTAATTCCTTCTAATTCATTGTGAAGCTATTTGATGTAACTCAGGAGGTGATTTCCGGTAATCTTTGGGAGAAAAGCTCTTTTACTGGGAAAATTTCATTTCTAACTTAATATTAATTATTCTCTTGAAGTAAGGTTTAAGTTTCTTTAAAGTAAGGGCCATATTCACTTTCTTTTGGACTTCTTTAAAGTTTAGGTTTCTTTCATATGAGTTGAGGATGTGCTCTCTGGGGCAGAGAATATGATAGCGAATTTAGAAATGATTGAATAGCCTCAATTAAACAGAGAAAAATTATGTTTAATGCATTCTCAGGCCTGGCACATGGTCTATTTTTCAGGTTTTCAAAAGTGAATGCATAGTTCTGCTCAAGGAATTTGATTTTCTTGATTAAGGCCTATGGTCTGTGTATTTGCTTTAAGTGTTGTTGCTGTTATCATCTCAGATTTTTTATCTTACTGAATATAATTTATATCTGACTATAAAAATGGAGCATACATGGACAGTGTTAAATACTGATTCTTCAATATGAAACTTATATTACATGGCTTTGACTCAGATGTGGAGCTTTCAAGCAGTATTTGTCAAGGTTGTGTGCATCACAATCATCCCTTGCCTTAATGCTGCATAGTTGGACCACTCTACTGAAAATGGATTGTGTTATCCTCAGCAATGCTTAGAAGGAAAAGAGATTAAGTAATCATCATTATGATTTTGGTCCCTGGAAACAATGGAAATAGATGGAGCAGACTCTTGGAATAATTAGAAGGCTGGGTGAGAGTTAATGATTCCTTCCAATAAAGGAAACAGCAGAGATGACCAAGCCACTGGAGACTTCGTTATATTCAAACACACTGAAATTGGAAGCCAATTTACTTTTCAGGGTAATGTATATTAATAATTCTAAAAGGAAGGGAGTTTTGTTAAGGATAGGAAGAGAAAGGTTATTTCAGAACTCAAAAGAAAAATGACGAGGGAGGAAGTAGGTAAAACTATGTAATGTAGGTTGCGAGGGTCGCAAGTATCTGGAGACCAATTTAAGTGGTTATTTAACTCTAGTCATTTGGGCTTCACTCCACAACTTCCTTTATCTCTCCTGAGGAAAAGAGTTAAAGCATTGGGTTGGGACTCTATCAGGCAAAATGTAAGTACTTGCGAAGATTACCTAATACTTCTTTTCCCAACTCCTTTGTCTCACTTTTACATCTTCATCACATTAACTGCAAAGAATCCGTTATCATAAACTAGGAAGGTAAAGCATTTGAAAACTCATAAAAATAAATCTTGATGTTAGAAGTGAAAGCTGTTCTTCTCACAAAGTAAAATACAATTGATCTTGTATTGCCAGGTTATCACCTATCACCTCTCTTCCCTGTGTGCAACTTGCTTCGATGACTTAAAAAAAATTGTAGTGGGGTTCTATATTGAGTTTAGTTTTTTTGTTTGCTTGCTTTTGTTTGGTCAATATTCTTCACAGATTGTAAATTGCTAGGGTAGGAGGTTGTCTGTATTGTCACCAACATATGCACATACCCAGGCTAGTGCTGCATGTAGTCAAGAATGGCATTCGAGGATGCAGGTGCTGAATGGAGCCAGATATCCTGAGTTGGCTCTGGCTCTGCCATCTTGTGATCTTGAGTGTGTAATTAATATCTCTCTGTCTCAGTACAGTGAGGTACTGAGTAGCTCATTAATAATACGAGGATAATAATTATTTCTATCTTGCAAGGTTGTTGTGAAAGTTAAAGGATTTAAGCACACAAAGCCCTTAGATAGCTTCTTGGCATGTATTACTTCCATTTTTGCTGCTTTTATTATTATTATTATTATTATTATTATTATTATTATTATTATTATTGGTTGTGGTGGTAGTAGTACTTAATAACTAAGGAAGGAAGGAAGAGCTCTGGCTGGTGTGGCTCAGTTGGTTGGACATTGTCTCATGCACCAAAAGGTTGCCAGTTTGCTGGTCAGGGCATATGCCCGAGTTGTGGGCTCCATCTCCTGTAGGGGGAGTGCAGGAGGCAGCCAATCCATGTCGTGCTCACACATCAATGGTTTTCTCTTCTTCTCCCTTTTCCTCCCTCTCTCTCTATTAACAAAAAGAGCAATTGTTAATAATTACCATTGACAGGGATATTCTATATTGAGAACTAGTGTCAAAAATCTTTGCCCCTCTCTGTACTATAATGCTATCAGAAATACATGGCTTTGCACACACTTCCCTTGACTTCTGTTATATCTGAATACCTCCTCTTCTTGACACACTCTCCATAATGTCTCAACAGCCATGTCAAATGTCCTTTTCTTACAGCCTCACCCCAGTCCTTTCATCCGATCCCAATGTATTTCCTCCTCAGGCTACGCTGAAGCTTTTCTGATGGTGACATGGGAATGCTCGTGTGAGATAGTAATAGGTGTTTCATTTTTTAAAATTTTCCATTTGCAAGCTTGGCAGACTGGACTTGATTCCTCAAATTGCAGGACTTCTAGGAGTCTGTAGAGCATTAATGTATTTAGAGATTGCTTAAAATAAAATAACAGTAAGCAAAAATGATAACAATGGTGATTTTTCAAATTTACTTCAGCCTATAACCCATTTAAATTCTTGAGAACATCTTTTAATATCTTATGAACAAGAGCCAAATGTAGATTATTCTACTGATTTTCATGGCATGACTTCTGTTCTCAAGAAAAGGAACCTTTTAGCTTCTTTCAAAAAAATGTTTGTACTTCTATTGCCCAACTAATGTATGGAACTTGGTAGACACTTTATTTAATAATGTTTGAGTGTTCATTATATTCTAGACCAAATACAAGACAATGGGAATACAAAGATAAACAAGATATGATTTACACACAGTTGGACTTATGTTCTCAAGTGGTGCTTCTCATGATTTTCATAAAAATAATCAGTTGTAATCCTGATTTCTTCAACGACTTCTGAGAGACTTATTCAGTGTATTTGGCAGAAAGCAGTTCATTCTGGCAGAGTTTCTAGTTCTACTTCATAATGATACTGGTGTATTAATTAGGGTTTTTTAGTTACAAGTAACAAAAATAACCTACTCAACTTGCCTTAAGCAAAAACAAAATTTTACACAACAAGTTGGTAAAGTCAAAGCATGGCTAGATGGGGGTCTTAAAATAATATTGTAAGGAAATTATCTCTCTTCCTCTGTTGGTTATTTATTTCTTCATTGTTGACTTACTTTTGAGGCAGCTTCTCCCACTCGAGAGCCCTCAGCAGCTTCAGGTGGACATTCTCAGAGGGGAACAGCAGAAGGGGAAAGAGTGCTTTCTATTCCCAGTTGTTTCAACACAAGTCCTGGAACAAACAGTTTCATTGACCTGGCTTTGGGCATATGCTTACCTGTGAAGCTCACCTCAACTACACAGAGGTGGATGAAGAAATGGTGAATTTCCAAGGAGAATCAGTAGGCTAATTCCCAACCCCCCAACTCAAGAGAAAAAAAAAGGAAAGGATGAATAAATGCCAATTTGGCAAAGACTATTTGAGTCCTTGTCAGTTGATATTTTAGATGGCCTGATCAATTAAAACTAGACATAATGATAAATATTTTTATACAATACATGTTGTATGTGTCTGAGAGAAAGAAAAATAGAAATGCTTTTCAAATAGAGATATTGTTTTGTCTTTTTCTTCCTTATATAATTTCTGTGTCAGGGTCAAGACAGTAATGAAATTTGCTTAAAATTTTGTGTTTCTTTTTTTTCACTTAACAAAATATGTCTGTAAATTGAAGGATTGCAATTTATTTCCACATTTTACAGCTGAATATTTTAAAGAGAAGATAAACTGAGTAACTTAATGAATAAAACTGGCAGCTTGAATTCGTACTGTATTTATTCACCTCTAGGAAAATGGTTATGGAACATTGAGGAAATTATCGTTTTTGTCTCACTCTGCCGAGACTGATATCAGAAAATAAAGTGGTAATGTGTTCAAATATACATTCCTACATGTGTAATACATATGGACCACTAAGCCCTAACCCAACAAATAAAATAAAATCATTCTCAATCCTTTGCTTCATTTGATTCTAACAACTATTTAGTTGTTCATGTAGTGCGTGGAACAGCTTGATAGAGTCTAGTGTTTTGAATATCACAAATCTATTCAAGTTGACTTGAGGTATGTTTCTATGGGGTTGAGCCAGCATACATGTCTATGGGAAGATTTGATTCAGAAAAGCCATACTTACTAAAATTTGATTGTAATGTTGGGTGAAAAGAAAAAAAAATCCAGCTTTAGTTTAGTTCTGCAAATATAAGCTGCTGCCTCTGCTAAATTATTATTCACCAACTTCTGAAGGAAAACAACAACAAAAACAACAGCACACATTAGTTAAACACACGTTTTCCTTCAAGAATGACTGCCAAATGGTGTCCCATTTCTTTCATAAACTTTGCTTGAAAATGCTACAAAGGCCAAGTGCTGAATGTACAGAAAATACTTCTGTTGTTGCTTTCACTGTATTAGTTTACAATTTATATCCCAAAAGGTTGTGGTTTTGTTGCTTGTGGGAGGACCTGACTATCAGTAAAGTACTGGGCAATAACATCAGAAATCAAATGCTTGCACTTAGACATGGGAAAGGCATCTGAAAACAGTTTCCACTTTCAAAATGAAACATTTGCATAGAGTAAGTTAAAATTTGCAAAGGAAATCTAGAATTATAGTAAATTAGGTGGTTGGAAAAAAAATCAATCTATATTTGCAGCTGATACTATTTTGAAAATTCCAGCTAATTAAGAACTATTAAATAAACAGAGAAAGACAGACGGAGAGAAGAGAGAGAGGGAAGGCTTGTGATGAAATATGCTATACATTGCAAATGGAAGGATCTCTTCAAGGTCTGGCTGAGATTACTTTAGCTTTTTCCCCATATTTCAACATGCAATCCTCATTCTTGCTGGTTTAGGATCTTGGCAAAATCCTAGAGTAGATTGTATTTAGACTGAGTTATAATTACACACACACACACACATAAATCTGCCACTACTACAAAATAACAATTTATAATTAAATACATGTATCATACCTGTTTCATCTCTTACCATTCATCCTATGATTCCATGTCTCAATCATTCATCACAGCTTTCTTCATTGAATGTAACTTGCTTCCTCTTTGACCATCAACAGCCCACACAGAGCTCTGACACAATATTCTCTCTTTTCTCCACCTAGTTAACACTTTACCAGTTTTTCAGATGATAGCTTAGATGTCATATCATTGAATTCCTCACTGCTACCGCCCCCTAAAACCTGGTTTATCATCTCTGATTTGTGCTTCCAGAGCACTCTGTTCTTCTATCACAAGGAACTGCTCTTGTTGCACTGTATTGTAATTGCTTCTTCAATTATCTCATTCCCAAACTCACGGGTGCAAGAACCTTGCCCATTATATTTACACTTGTATCTCCAGTAGCTAATGTGGCAACTACAATGAGTCATTCTTAAATGACATTGTAAATGCATATAATTAAAGAAAATTTCCTAATGAAGAATGACTTGTTCACCAATTCCTTTAAATTATATGTAAAACTAAGACTTTCCGGGACTGTTATTAAAAAACAACCTGAAATTTGGGTTTGTTCTGTGCTCTAGAGATCCAGAAGTAATATCATGACCTTCCCATCAATTCTAGTTTTTTTAAGTTACGGAAAATGTAAGAACTCCAGAAGTCTTCAGAATGCTTTTTCCATTAGCATGCTCTTCTATTTCTCTCTGTTTGATTTCCTGATTTCTTAAAAAGGCTTTACCCACTTTACATTTATTGTTATTTTAAGATAGTGTACCTTGCATATCCATTTTCCTTGGCTTCGTATTTGGAACTCATACTCTCAGATAGAGGCTGTTTTGACAGGATTCATAATCTGCTCCATCCCCATAGTTAAGCATGGGCCTGGTAGGACCAGTGGGCTAATACGTCCTCTGAACCAGTCTCTTTCATTTGGGGAAGTGGTTTTGCTACTTTTCTTATTGTAATAGGTAGGTATTTTAATTAGATTATTTTAAGGCTGCTTTCAAAATGTGACTCCACAATTCTAAGGACTGACCTGATAGGACAAGACATAGGCACCTTTAAGAAAGAACGTCTATGATTATGTTTCTATTTCTATGATTTGGAGTGAGACACTTAAGAATTTACAAATTCACCTTCTATTCCAAGAATGGAAGTTTGTCCTTTCTCCATTTTGGATCTTTCAGAGAAAAAAATACCCCTTAAATACAGAGTTGATACTTACATTGTAACACATTGCCTTATTTGCTACTGGTAAATGAGACACAGAGAGGGAGAGACTTGAACTTTTCCCCTCAACGTAAAGAATAGATTTATTAAGTAACACAGATTTTAATTTGTAGACTTTTTTTTTTTTTGCCTTCCTCTGTCTCTAAAGAGATAATAAAAACACAAGTGTAGAACAGCGATAACACTTCATAGCATTAAGTAAATTTCACCTGTCAAATTAGCATCATGGCTGGATAAGAATAGATATAAAAGAAAGGAATGTATTTGATGATTAAGATTACATTGTTATTTAGCTTTTACATAACACTTTGGGAATAATAACTGTGACCTAGAAAGACAAAAAGTTCAGATTGTTTGGTTTCTTGGTATGTGTGTGTGGGAGGAGGAGGAGATGCGGGGTTGGGGCACTGACTCCTTCAGACCACTAGGTTTGCATTCGCTTTAACAATGGAGGCAATTGAGCAAATGGACACTAGCAGCCCATACAAGATAATGTGCTATCGCAGCGAAGAGTGACTTAGATTTTTAAAATCAGCTTTCTCAAGCCCATTACATGATTTGTTGTTCTCACCTCCCTTCTTCACCCCAAGAGTCTAAAAATTCAATAGTTGTGTGGGAGTGGGGCAGGGGACAACCAAAGACAAGGAGGGTAAAATGATGGAAGTGTGACAAGACAATAAGGAAAGCCGAAAAATTTCACGTTTAAAGGGGTCAAATTAAATGTAAGTCTCCTCATTTGTTCTAGATTTCCATCTGGGATATAGCACTGATAATGCTCTACTGGCTTCATGCATTATTAACTAATTAATTAGTTCCTACACTGTGAAAATCTTTGAAATTAAACCTGCCTATGTAAAAGCGAAATTTGCAGTTTAAAAGGATAAACCTCTCAGAGCCATTCTTGCATTCGCTTTCATTTCAGTATAATTATGACTTTGACATATTTAACTCTGAAGGCCCTGACAAGACAAGTGCTGCTATGAGAAATATACACATACATTTTAACATGTCCTGTTGGAGGAGATGTTTTTAAATGAATATACTATAAGTTCTGCTATTTTAAAGCAGGCCAAGTGGGAAGAATGGAAGTTATATATAGTAAATTATGACATTTTTATGTAGATGTTTACTGTGCATATTAAATTAACATAAGTGGAGAACAAGGGAACAAATCTTATTTTGAATAATAAGCCTTATAGAGTCAGGTTATAACAAAACAAAGGCAAAGGCAATATTGCATGCATTGTTATTAAATATATATATCCCTCTGATCCTTTACATATGAATGTATGTAAACACACACACACACACACAAGTACATCCTCTGAAAATCATTTTTAAATAAGACATCAGGGTTGCCTGATTCTTTCATCCCTACTACTGGAATTTTAGGACACTGCTAACAAGAACTTAATTATATGTACAGTTCTGATTTTAAAAACAAAAGCAATAAATCCTTGCCTTTAGAATTACAAGAAACATTTTATTTAGAAAGCCTGTTGTTTATATAAACTATTCTTCCTAATTATCTAAATAACCACAAGCCACATGAACAAAACCACAGCAATGCAGTAAAGAAAATCTGTGTTTCCAAGTGCCCTCAGGGTCATCTTCCAGACTTCTCCAAATCACTATAATTAAGAAGCAATTGACAACTCAACTTCTTATTGGCCATTTTTTGATTTGCAAAACTTATTGAATCAATTAACAGACTTAACATAAGAAGCAAATTTAAAGGAACCATATAAAACAACTACCAAGTCCCTGTTTAAAAAGTTGGTATTTGTCATTAAAATAAGAAAGTTTACATTAAATTTTATAACCTTATGCATTTTTATTGTACAATTAAATATAACATTTCAAAGGAACTATCCTTCATCACTCATCACATTGTGGTCACATTAGGTAAACAGTTCCTTTTGATTCGTCAACTCTTTACATTATATACACTCAACCCTCCATATCTGTGGGTTTTGCATCCAAGGATTCAACCAACCACTGAAAATATTGCACACACACACACACACACACATATGCACACACACAAATTACATCGTTGCTGACATGTACTATGTAGTTAGGCCTACGATGGTTGTATCTGTATTGAACATGTACAGCTATTTCTTCTTGTCATTATTCCCCAGATAATATAGTATAACAACTATTTACATAGCGTTTACATTATACTAGGTAATCTAGGGATGATTTAAAGTATACAGGAGAAAGTGCATAGTTTATATGCAAACACTATGCTATTTTATATAAGGGAACTGAGTATCTGCAGATTTTGGTATGGAGGAGGGGGGTTGGTCCTGAAACCAATTCGCTGTAGTCACTGAAGGAAGATTGTGGTTGTTAGCATTCTATGTATTGAGAACATTTTCTCTTGTCTATACAATATTTTTGAATTATAGGTTGATTAATTTTGCATTTAAAAATATTTAAGATTCAAACATTAATTGGTTTATCCATGATTACAGCACAAGTTTGTTGGGCATCAATTATCTGCTAGTATTAAGCTATTTCCCTGGGCTACAATGTCGAAGAATGTCCTCAAAGTCAATAAAGCTTAACTTGAGAGTAAGAAAAAGAAACACCTGTTTAATAAAGTGTAGTAATTGTTCTAATAGAATTTTCTATAAACTACATTGAGGAAAGACTTCTAAATTCAAATACGTGACCATGGAAAGCTTGTACTGCCTGTTGGGATATTGGACAGGATAATGAATTAAGGGGCAGGGGGAGAGGACTTTTATGAGCTTCCAAAAAGTTAAATAAGTAGCATAAAATAGGACATTTCCAAATAACAAATAATACTTTGTGTTAATATTCTCTGAAAGCTACAGGGAGTCATAAGAGGATTTTAAAATATCTAATAATAATTTCAAATTTGAATATTTGAAAAGGTCACTCTGGAAGCATCTTGGAGGATGCATTGTAGATGGATCCAGGCTGAAAGCAGAAAGAAGCAGTCGGAAAAGCTACAAGAATAGCCCACTTGACAGGTAATATGTTTTAAACTTACCTAACAATTGGGAAGGAGATAAGAGAGATATGACAAATCATAGATAGATAGATAGATAGATAGATAGATAGATAGATAGATAGATAGACAGACAGATGATATATACATATATACATACAAGCACAGGTACATAGATAGAAGGTAGATAGAAGAATGACAAAGATATATAAATTTAGGGCATAAATAAATTTTCATTCAGAAATTTGAACTTTGAGATATTTGCATAATTTCTGAAAAAAGGCACCTGGTTGTCATTTAGTTATATGAGGCTGTCCTCAGAGCAAAGTTGCGCAGATATGGAAAGCATCAGTCAGGAAAGATAAGAAATTCCTGAGGGAGCAGATGCATTTAATAGATGACTGACATCTTGCAGGAGACTACCTAGAAGTAGTCCAGTAGAAAGTAAAATTGTAGATGCTATCTAACAGAATTTCTTACAGTAATCAATAAAACCCCAACAATGCAATTCTGTACTTCTTTCCCAGATATCTAATCCAAAGTTTTACTTTGTCTACTTTCTGTGATGATCCCACTAACAAGAATTCTAAAGCAGACGGCATTACAAATAAGAGAACAATAGCTCTGAAAATTTCATAACCTGACAAGTCAGCCTATAAAAGCAGAGATTGGCTAAAAAATCAGAAGATATTATGGTAAGAAATTCTCAAAAATATGTCAGTCAATTTATTAGGCACCTACACACACACACACACACACACACACACACACACACACACAATGCAAGATTGATACTAACAAATGAAAATAAATTTATATTGTATATAATATGATACCTAGATAGAGTTGCCTTCCTATGCAATTTAAATTAACAAATTTTTTACATTCAGAATTATCTTGATTATACCTAGTTTGACGGAAGAAAGTTGCCACAAACTTCTCAGGGGATATTTATGTAAGCCCATTTTTTGAATGTGTGGCTTCTTTGGTGAACACTGTATCATGAGATCAAATCCCAAATCTGGAGGACTGTGGAGTCCCAGGTCTATTCTGAATTCAGGTCAGACCTTTCCGAGTGGTCTGACCTAAACCAACAATAAAATGTTTTAAGTTATTTTGTATATTTTGGATCAGAGAGCTTTATCATTTATATGTTGCAAATATCTCTCTTACTCTGTTGCTTTCTTTTTCATTCGTTTAATGATGTTTTTGAGGAACAGAAGGTCTTAATTTAGTCATCTTTTTTTTCTCTGTCTGGTTCATGCTTTATGTTCTCTGTTAAGGAAAATTTTGCCTACTCCAAATTTAAAGATAAACAGTATATTCTTTTCTACATTACCAATAATGTCATCCGAATATAATGACTGTTTTATTCTTTCTTTCAGATTCTTATGATCTTTTTTTTTTCACTGTCCCCCAGTATTAACAGTGGATATGCTTGCCTCATTGTTGATCTCAGAGTAAAATGTTTCAATATTTTACCACTAAGTGTGAAGTTTGCTAAGAGTCTTTGTTAAAACTTTTTATCATGTGGAGGATATTATCTTTTATTACTTGTATGCTAAGAGTTTTTAAAATAAATGGTTAACTGTATCAGATGACACTTATACATATATTGAAATAAACATGAGTTTTCTCCTTTTTTAGTGAATTATATTGATTGATTTGTAAATCTTAATCCAACCTTGAATTCCTGAATTGAAGCCCACTGATATTTTTCCCCTAATTTGTTTTTGGAAAGATGGGTTTATGAGAACTGTGGGGCCTCTTCCACCAGAGAAGGTTTCCCTTATTCACTAGTAGGCACCTTGAGGGGACAGGTCACTTAAATCCAGATAAGAACAGAGTCAAGACTGTGTCTGAGTTTTTGTATGACTTGATTTATTGTGGAAGGTCTTCTCTCCCAGGATGCAGTTCTGTACTTCCATAGAGCAAAGCAAACTTCCCCAAGAACGTGACAAGATCCCAGAGAAAAAAGGAGTTGTGTTCAGACAGACACTCAAAAGATTCACATGTGTAAAATATAGCATAAAAATGGCAGAGAATTAGGGGATCTAATTCTCATTAATAATTATTTTAGTCCTGGCCTGTTTGACTCAGCGGTTAGAGCATTGGCCCGCAGACCAAAGAGTCTCAGGTTAGATTCGGCCAAGGGCATGTGACTCGGTTACGGTTTGGTCCCCAGCCCTGGTCGGGGTCATGCAGGAGGCAACCAATGAATGTGTCTCTCTCACATCGATGTTTCTCTCTCTCTCTCTCTCTCTCTCCCCCTTCCTCCCTCCCTCCTTCCCCTCCACTCTATCTGAAGATAAATGGAAGAAAAGTATCCTCGGGTGAAGATTAAAAAATAATAATGATAATTGTTTCAAGGAATACCTGTGTCTTTAGAAACTGAAATCTGTATAGGTTTGCAATTATTATGGTCACCCCTATGTTTTTCTGTAGTAAATGGTACTAGGAAAACCTTCAGAAATTGGAAGAAGCTTCATACGCAGGTAGTTTGGGGAAACAAGGATGGGGAAGGTGGGAAGAATGGGTTATCTCCCTATAACTTGTCAATATTCACGGAGTATATGTTCATCAGGGGCCTAGGATTTGCTCCCAAAGGAAATTCGTGTCTATAGGAAGGGAGGCTCATGCAATCCCAGTTATTCTGCTGACAGAGCATCTGGGACTCGATTACAGTCTTCGAGACAAGGACAGAAGTGGGAGTGGCCTGCAGGAAATCACAGCCGGAAACATCCACAGAGCACACGGAAGGGATGCGGACACTCAGGACTGCTCGCTGTGGATGTGGGTGCTGTGGGGCATAATGCATTTCAAGAAGGAAAATTTTGTCCAGGAGAAAAGAACAATTTAGTAGAGGAAAGATGATCGTTTCAACTTCCTGTTTAGGTTGTAATTTCCAATGGTTTCTCATTTCCAGAATGTCATTGCCAGGTGCTTATGTTTTTCACATGCTTTAGGATGAGGTCCAAAAAAATAATCAGGCAATGGCAGGAAAGAAATATTTAACTGTGAGGCCTCCACTGCTGGTCTAGTTTTCTTTGGCACCTGTTTGCTCTCATTAGCTGAGAAGATAAGGCTGCATGTTTCTATACAAACCAAATACACAAATGAGCTAACCAAATGACCAAGGTAGCAATTTTTCCAAAAGTGTTGACAGGTTTTTTTTTGTTTTGTTTTTTTAAAGAACATTCTTAATGGAAACCAGTCATTACTATCCTCCATTAATAAGACAATTTCTACAAACCACAAGGCAATAATCCAAATCCTCCATTATAAACAATATACAATTTTTTTATAGGCCTGACATGTGCATGCATCTGCAAAATTATCTCCAAAAACCTCGTGTTTTCAAATCCTAATCAGACTAAAAAAAAAGGTTCTTAAAGTTTAGTGATATTTTATGTTGACCTCAAGATTCCACCTGCCTCTTTATTTGTGAATCCCTTTTATTCATTTTAGTGTTGAGTTTTATCAAGCAATGACAATAATCTAGTTTAAGTCCTCTTGTAGTTAACTGTCATTGTAGCTGCTTATGGTGCTTTATTTATTCTTAAAGTTGAGCTATATCCCAAGGAAAAAAAAATTGTTCTGTTTATGGCCACTAAAAATTGCAATCTGACTGAGAGAATTCATTCATTCAGCAATGATTTGTTTTTGTACTATAGGTGATAGATAGATGAGAGAAAGAAAGAAAGAAAGAAAGAAAGAAAGAAAGAAAGAAAGAAAGAAAGAGAGAGAGAGAGAGAGAGAGAGAGAAAGAAAGAGAGGAAAGAAAGAAAGAAAGAAAGAAAGAAAGAAAGAAAGAAAGAAAGAAAGAAAGAAAGAAAGAAAGAAAGAAAGAAAGAAAGAAAAAATATTTACTGATCACCTACTATGTGCTGGAGACCGAGGCTCTGACACAGCTCTTGTCCTTGGCACAATGACAGAATAATCATCTGTTGGTTTATTATTATAGCACCTGTAACACTTACCGTGATTCTGTGCCCTAAACAGAAGCTCAGTAAATGTTTATATATTTAAAGAGTCTGAGGAAGAGAGGAGAAATCTAACAAGTTTTATAAATAAGTCGGCCAAGGAAGAAAAAAAAAATAGAAAAAGGAAAAAGAAATCAACACTGTATGATGCTTGCTATAGCCTCAAACACTGTTTTAAAAGGAAGTCCTTACATATGCACTCTAAGTATTTCTTAATTCAGAAATGACATTACATATAATTGATATTTGATTTTTCATAATTAAATAATATTTCTGAAGTTTATACAAAATATGGTGGCTAGAATAATTCAATTGTGCATTTTGGAAACAAATACTGAGAGGTCCATGAAATGGTAAGCTTTGTTTGTAAGGACTGGGTAATATGACCAAAGCATATGCCAAGAGCTAGGCATTCCTGGGTCACTGTGGCAGGTCTCTGCAGGATGATTAGCAGCAAATTCAGCCAACCATAAAGTATGATGGATCTGACTGAACACTCATCTCAGGCTTTTGTTCTGCTGAAGCTGGCTCAAATTCAAGTGGTAAACAATTAAATAAATATACCATTTACCAACTTAGCTGTGCAAACTCACAATTATACCACTGACCCCAAAGAAGACAAATCTGAAAACATAATTGCTTTCATGGGATCTGTAGTCTGTCAAGAGAAGGAACACACAAGGTCTACAAAAGAAAATAATTTAAACCAAAATGTCATCAGCATTGAGGCCTTTATATATGTTGTGGTTTGTTTCACTGGAGCAGGAAGAGTATTCAATTTGTAACATATTGGTATGATTACCGTGAACTGAGTTGATCTTTACTGAGGAAACCCTATTATGTTGCTGTTTCTTTGGTTGTAAGGATTTCTCTGTTCAGATAGAAAAACTCATTTGAATCCTATTTGTCAAATTTTAGTCTATCCAGAGCAAACAGTCCCTATGTAATTGTGTAAGTTTTACTAATAAAAGAAAAAAGTAACTAGGCTCTAGTATTATTATTACTAGAATCAAAGAAATATTTGTGTTGTTGGAAAATATAGCTACATAAAATAGGCAAGACTTTGTAGTTTTTGCATAGTGTCTACTTGAACAAAAAAATTCTTTATAATTAATTACTCCAGACAAGCAACAGTCATTGGACCCTTGCTTACAGATTTTTTTAAAAGGAGAACACATTTCTAGAAATAGAATTCTTGTTTTTATAATTCTCATTTAACACACAATTTAGTTTAATCATATCGGAATATGGAGAAAAATCAGTTGGTTTACCACTATAAGATGTTCTGACAATCATCTTGACCCTCTGTGAATCTCACTTAAAATAGTCAATTTCTACATTTTGTGGAATGAGAAGAATTTATCTTGTTAACAATCAGCTTTGGTGAGTGTAATGAAAACTCTTATGTGGTAAATGAGAGACAACAATTGTGTTTTGGAAAAAAGGAAAAGCAGAAAAGAGACCCCAGTAGTTTGGTTGCCCCACAATATAAAAAAAACCCTGAAGTTTCAGTTCCTAACCTCCAATTCAGATTCAAGTAATGCTGATTGATTTTAATGAATCACTCAAGGACCCTTTTGGTGAATTAATCATGGACATATTAGAGCTAGAGAGACTCAGAGGTCATGTGGAGGAAGCCCTTGGATTTCATGGGTACACTCAGACTGAAGGCAGTTTGTGGCTGGCCTGAAACATGAGCAATGACAGGCAGAGCTGATGAGAACCTGGGTCTCCTGTCTGCCAGTCCTGTCTAATGCTCTCCATTACAGTACCTTGCCTTCAGTGTGTGCAACTGCATGTGGACATTTTAAGATATTGTTTCTTCCTTTTCTTAGTATGTTGAAAAATAGAAAGCCAAACAATAAGCCCAGCTCTTGCATAGGTTTCTCGATTTCAAACCAAGCAAACATTGTTTTCAAATGAACAATTATTCTTCTTATTTTCTTCTTTTGTTGACGTGTTGGTACGCCCCCTAGGTACCTGCAACTTCTTAACAGTAGGCACAGCCCCAGGAAAGACATATATAGTTGACTAACTCTTCTCTGCAGGAAAAATTATGAATTTGCACCCTGTTTGTGGAAGGGACTTGCCTTTCTTAAGACAGATGGACCTCAAGAGGAGAATGAGCTGAAATGAAAAATGGAGGGAGAAAGCTCCTAAACAGGCTTGAATTAACTTACAGATTCAAATATAAAAGAGATATATCTTTATTGTGTACAGTTTTCCTATTAAGAAAATGAACCTTCGTAAGAGGAGATATTCTGAGATATCAAAAATGAGTTTTTGAAATTGAGGCAAAGATTGACCAAATTATATAAAATTCTGATGATAATTTCTGGTTTTTCAGACTTAGGAAGGTGTTATATGACCTGTGTGCCATTGCTTGGAGAATTCATGCCACATAGTATGACTTTCATATCATATTATAATTGCTGCTTTCAAGAGTTGGGTATTACTAAAAGTTCCAGTGTCAGTGCACCCTTAAAGGCAACAGCTCCCCTGTATTTGCAGTAGCCTAGCCCTTCAGATCTAGACATTCTTTTCTCTCACATTGAAGAGATAGGTCTCTCTTATTATCTCTAGGAAATGAATTGCGTGAACTGGCTGTAATTTTTAGCCCTAAATTTATTCCTGTTTTTTTCTGTAGACACTACATAACTTCATTTTATCTTTTCCATTTTAAAAAGTTTCTAAAATATTAATCAGAATTTAAAATATCATGGTAAAATTAGGTTCAACTTTTAAAAATTTTAATCTGAATCTCAAATTTGTTTGTTTTGCAGAGGGTGGAGGTTTCTGGTTTTTGTTTTTGTTTTGGTCAGCTTTCCTGTATCTAATTTTTTAAAAAAGTTTTACTTTATTCCTGAAGAATGAGCAACTCATCATTAAAGTCAAATAGACTTCTTATTTAAGATAAAACTTATTAATAACAAAACAAGTTATTTAGCAAAGTACTATGGACTGGCAAATTAATGACTGATATTATTAATGCTAATAATGAATTTGATCATGAAACTTTATTTTTCATAACATGAAAAATTAAAAGTGAAGACAAAAGGTGTTACTATGATTAAATTAAAAATTGTCAATGTGAATCTGTCAAATTTAATTATTGAGACTGAATTTTTCCAATTTTAAAAAAGTGACTAAACAAAAAAATCTTTGGGGTCAAACATTCAATATAGTTATTTCATTAGGAGAAAGAAATCTGAGAGCAATCAAGCAAACAACACCTTAAAATAAGAACAATGGCCCAGTCGATGTGGCTAAGTGTTTGAGTGTTGACCCATGCCCCAAGAGGTTACAGGTTCAATTCCCAGTCAGGGCACATGCCCAGGTTGTGGGCCAAATCCCCAATGTGTGGCATTCAGGAGGTGGCCAATCGATGTTCCCTCTCATCGATATTTCTCTCCCTCTCCTTCCAAAATCAATAAAATAAATAAATAAATAAATAAATAAATAAATAAATAAATAAATAAACAAACAAACAAACAAACAAACAAACAATATTCTGCTACTAAAAAACTCCTTATTTACAGAAAGAATAAAAGGGAATATACTCAAAGCGTTAATATTTTCAATGCTGTCATTATTAGTTGATTCTAATGACAATATCTTGAGGGGTTAGGCTACATTTCCCATATTTAGCAGAAAATAGAATGCACTGGAGAGCAATGAACTATATACACTTAATAAGTTACTTTTTAAAGGTCATTTTGTAAATTGAAGAAAGCAGATTCTGAAGCATTTGGTCAAGGTAAAGTCTTCTTTAGATTGTCCAGGGATTAACTCTCAGAAGGAAAAAAGTTTGATAAAAAGACAAATGCTAAGTCTCCTCTCCAACAATTATAAATTTAATGTACACTTTGCAGATTTTCACTAAAATAGGAACTTTATATGTAGTAATGTGGTCTTTTATTATTCAGGATATTTTTTAAATATGCCTTTTTTTGTGTTTTGTTTTTAAAATTTTTTTTAATAAAATTTTTTTATTGTTAATACTACCTCATTCCCCACCCCTGTGCTCACCTCCACCAAACCCCCACCCACCCTTCCTTGGCCCTCCCCCATTTCCCCAATTTCTCCCCTTTCCCCCAGCCCCTGCCTCTCCACTCCCCCCTTTGTCTACCTCCAATCCTCCCATTTCCTCCCCACTCTGCCCACCTCCACCCAGCCCCCACCCCGGTCCCTTGGTCCTCCCCACACTATTGTCAATGTCCATGGGCTATTCATATATGTCTTTAGCTAATCCCTTCATCTTCCTTTGTCTAGTCACCCCATCCACCTCCCCCTGACATTTGTCATGTATCCATGACTCTGGTTCTATTTTGTTTGTCAGTTTATTTTGTTCATTAGATTCCACATACTAGTGAGTTTATATGGTGTTTGTCTTTCTCTGACTTACTTCACTTAGCATAATAATCTCCAAGTCCATCCATGCTGTTGCAAAGGGTGAGTTCTTTCTTTTTTATAGCCTTGTAGTATTCCATTGTGTAAATGTACCCCAGCTTTTTATCCACTCATCTACTAATAGACACTTGGGCTGTTTCCAGATCTTAGCTACTATAAATGATGCTACTATGAACACAGGGGTACATCTATTTTTTCCAATTGGTGTTTCGGGATTCTTAGTATATATACCCAGAAGTGGGATACTGGGTCAAAAAACAGTTCCATTTTTAATTTTTTGAGGAAACTCCATACTATTTTCCACAGTGGCTACATCAGTCTATATTCTCACAAATAGTGCACCAGGGCTCCCTTTTCTCCACATCCTCACCAGCACTTGTTGTTTTTTAGATTTACTGATGGCAGCCATTGTGGCAGGTGTAAGGTGATACTTCATTGTAGTTTTAATGTGCATCTCCCTAATGATTAGTGACCTTGAGCATTTTTTCATATGTCGATTGGCCATCTGTATGTGCTCTTTGGAGATGTGCTTATTCAGGTCCTTTGCCCATATTTTAATTGGATTGTTTGTCTTCCTGGTGTTGAGTTGTATTTGTTCTTTATAAATTTTGGATATTAAGCCCTTATCAGGTGAATCATTGGGAAATATGTTCTCCCTACAGTGGGTTCCTTTTCTGCTTTGTTGATGATTTCTTTCACTGTGCAGAAGCTTTTTAGTTTGATGTAGTCCCATTTGTTTATTTTTTCCTTATGTTTTCCTTGCCCTTGGAGACATATAGCTCCAAGAGATGTCTAACATTTTACTGCCTGTGTTTTCTTCTAGAATTTTTATGGTTTTGCAACTTACATTTAAGTCTTTTATCCATCTTGAATTTATTCTTGTGTATGGTGTAAGTCGGTGGTCTAGTTTCATTTTTTTTGTTTTGTTTTGCATGTACCTGTCCAATTTTCCCAAAACCATTTATTGAAGAGAGTATTTTTACTCCATTGTACGCTCTTGCCTCCTTTGTCAAATATTAATTGATCATAAAGGCATGGGTTGATTTCTGGGTTCTCTATTCAGATTAATTGATCTATATGCCTGTTCTTATGCCAGTACCAGGGTATTTTGATTGTAGTGGCTTTGTAGGATAGTTTAATATTTGGTATTGTGATCCCTCCAACTTTGTTCTTCTTTCTCAAAAAAAGAAAAAGGTGAAATAGATTCAGGTTGCAGGGAGAATAGATTCAGGTTACAGGGAGAAATAAAAATTTTGCTTTGACTTATGTACATGGTATTAAATAAAATATTTAATACATATAGCAATAAAATTTGAAAATTCTTTTTGTTTATCTTTTAAACATGTAAAATTTAATGAGATCTTTCAGAAGGTCAAACAAAGACTAAAAATGTTGTTCTATAGTATGAAATGGCTTGTATAATCACAGAATCTTACAGCAGGAAAATCTTTTAAAGATGAGTAAATTCCAAACACTATGGAGTAAATTATTATATAAATTGCATGACTGAGTGACATTCTTTCTGTTTAAACACTTATCTCTACCTCATAGGACAGAGCATTACTTTTTTGCTTCTATAAATGTATGAAAACTTTTTTTTCCTCTTATATTTACTTAAAGAATAATGTCCACTCATTGATTTTAATTCATCCTCCTGGACATTTCTAAATTATACATAATCCTTTTCATGCTCTACAGTCTTTCATATGTTTTAAGACTATTTTGTATTTGTTCACATTTTTCCCCCCAGCAAAAACAGCTTCAGTTCTTTTAATTTCAATATAGGTCTGTAGAAGAAATCAGGAAAAGTTGTATCTAGAGAAAGGAGCTTCATGTACATGAGTAAGACCTTATAATCTCAAGGCAATTTGATTGCATCATAAGGCTCAAATAATCATTTAGTAAGTATGCTTAGACTTACAAAGCCAACATAAGTGGCTCCATTCATAGTGAAATGAACTAGACCTCTCTCAGTACACATTACCTTAGTATCCAACTTCTCAATATCTCAATATCAATAAAAATGTCCATCATTATAGGTATTTACTAATTTGACCTGTCACCCAATATCCCCAATAAATTACTTTCTGAGATTTATCTTTCCTTTACCCATTTTCAACATCATGAAGACTGAACCACCAGTCACTGGCAGATTCCACTTGTACCCTTCCATTACCATTTTCATTCCCATTCTTGAGAGATATTGTACTTGGATTTAATTAAGACCTCATCTAGCATGTTAATTATGCCTTCTATTTTGTGTTGGTTGAAAATTTAATTATCATGTTTCATATGTCTCAGCTAAGTCATTAATATAAAAAATGATGGTCTATAAAGTGAAGTGTTCTCATCCCTAGGATTTTACAAGATGATTTGAGCCATTGAGATGGAGAATATTAGATGATTTTTACATATTTTTAATTTATATGATTAGACTATATTAATTTTTGTTGATATTTCAAATATTAATTGACTTATATTTCAATGAGGTTTTGATATAAGAAAGAATGAGAATTACCCAGCCAGTGTGGCTCAGTGGTTGAGCATCGACACATGCACCAAGAGGTCACTGGTTTGATTCCTGGTCAGGGCACATGCCCAGGTTGTGAGTCAAATCCCCAGTGGGGGGCATTTAGGAGGCAGCCAATTGATGTTCTCTCTCATTGATGTTTCTCTCTCTCTCCCTCTCCCTTTCTCTCTCTCTAAAATCAATAAAGAAAAAAATTAATATATATATATAAAAAGAAAGAATGAATGAGAGTTGTTTAACATAGAGGATTTGATGATGATAATCTCAAGTGTTTGTTCATATTTTGCATTTTGTTACATGTTGCTGTTTGTGTGATTTAATTTCCTGATAATTTAAATATACAAGTAGCTTAAACATTTCAGTTAAGAAACAGCAAAAGAAAATAATATTGTTTTAACAAAACAGAAACAATTCAGAGAACAGACTGACAGCTGTCAAGAGGGGAGGGGGTAGTAGAATGAGTCAGAGTGAAAAGATGAAGGGTTTAAGCCAAAAAAACCACCAAAACTCATAGACAGACAACAGTATGGTGATTACCATAGCGAAAGGGGGTGGGGGAAGGTAGGAGAGGGAAAAGGGGCATAAGTGGTGATTGAAGGAAACTTGACTTGGGGTGGTGAACACAAAGTACAATATACAGATAAGATATTATAGAATTCTACCCCTGAAACCTATAGGAATTTATTAACCAATGTCATCCAATAAATTCAAATTAAAAATTAAAATAAAATAAAGAAAATAATACTGTCTTGCAAAAGTAGACAAAGAAGAAGAAAATGGCAGAGCACATGTTCACCTTGCAGTTAACCTCATAATCGGGCTCATCACACACATGAGAACCTAAGCAGAACTGGCAAAGTCAGCCCTCAAATTTTATAATTTTCAAGAAGATTATTTCAAATATCCTCTAATGTTGGGGATAAACACAGCAATAAATGTACTTTGTGCCATAGGATATTATTTAATAATTAAATGGAAGTATCACTAATAGTAAGACATTTTTAAAAGCATTCAGAATATTATTAATAATATATTATTTAGTTAGAGCAACTTTTATGTTCATGAATCAAATGTCATTTGCTCAGTCTTTATCTCATCCATGTGAATTTGACTTTTTGTGTGGTTTTTATAATAGAGAAAATTTTAGCACAGAAATATGTAAATAATTTGTATGTGAATAAATATAGATATACTCAAATTTGTTTTCTATATTATATTAATTTTTTTTATATTCCAACCAAAAAAAAAGTTTTATGAACACAAATTTAAGAAACTTCTCTCAACGAAATGATCAAAGTTCAATGAGAAATATTGTTCAGGCAGATAATTTTCCCCAAAAGTCCATACTTATATTTCCTGACAACAGTGATATATGACTTTCCAAATATTCAGCTGAATCCCAACAAGTTTCTGATTGCTAGTTTGTTATTTGAATATAAAAGAAAATATGCTAATTTAGAACTGTCATGGTTCTTACAGATCACTGTTCTTAAATATTTATAAATCATCTATTTAGTTATCAAGGTTTGGATTTTTCCAGGACATAATATCAAGCTCACCATATAGTTTTCACATATAATCTTTTTCTCCTCTCAACTGAGAACAGCATTATCTCATTTTTAGATTTTTGTTGTTTCTCTTGTTTCTTCATGTTCCTTAAAACATACTAATACCAGTTATGCAGTAATACCTAATTTAAAACTTATAATGTTTGGGAAATTTAAATTGTATGCATTTAAAATGGCTAACAATGTGGTTAAAAGCTTTCTTCCTCATTTTTTTTTTAGTCTTGAATTTACCTTTTTCGTGTTCATTCTATCTTTCACTGAAGACTTATTCTAAATAATGTATTAAGTGTTGAGCAGTTTTGCTTTATGTGTTTTCATTGTAGCATTTAACAATATGCCTTATCCTATTGCTCTGGCCATAAATCCTTTGAATACTATTTAAAAAAAAAACACAAAACAGACACTATTAAAAAATGAAGAATTAGTTGGAACGATATATGCAATAAATAAAGCAATACGTAATATCTTCCACATAATGACAATATGCTTTAAAAATATAAACAAAGTTCTTGCCGAGCCAGTGTGACTTAGTGGTTGAGTGTTGACTCATGCACCAAGAGGTCACCAGTTCGATTCCCGGTCAGGATACATGCTCAGGTTGTGGGCCAAATCCCCAGTGGGGGGCATACCGGAGGCGGCCAATTGATGTTCTCGCTCATCGATGTTTCTATCTCTCTCTCCCTCTCCCTTCCTCTCTCTCTCTAATATCAATAAAGGAAAATATATTTTTTAAATAAATAAATAAAAATATAAACAAAGTTCTAATTGATAAATGAACAAAGGACGTGAATTGCAATTTTCCAGTGAAGATCTATAAATGGTTTAACAACATATAAAAATATTTAATATCTCCAAGAACTAGATAGATATAAATTAAAACAAAATGTCCTTTGTTAGGAATAAAACTAGCCAAGATTTTAAAATAATTTATAATCTATAGGAGATAGCTATTTAATGTTATTAAACAAAAAGATGTTCAGAATTCTATAAAAGTGTAGGCTTAATATTGGTCATTCTAGAAAGTTCTTAAGATGGCTTCCAAAACACATAAATAAAAAATAGTATAAATAAGAATAAGAGCAAATGAAAAAATGTAACTAGGACTGGGAACATAAAATGCAACCGATTAGGCTTTAAAAAATAATACTATGACATGTAGACTTGCCCCCTCTTCTACATTCAACCTTCACATGAAAGTGTCTGACTGGCAGAACCTAAATCATATCCTGAAACTTAGCTGCAACAGCATCTAGGAAATGTGGATTTTAGTTTCCCAGCTTCTGCAGCACAGGAAGACACACCAGAGGAAGATGGAATAGATACTGAGTTAGTCTATCTATCATATCTGCTACCATGCAGTAGGCAAGCATATTTTTGAGCTGAGGGAAGGGGAAATATTTTATAATAGAAATGCTTGCTATTCCCCTTAGCATTAAGGCAGGCCTCACCTCATTCAGAGATTGGATCGCCTTTATAACCTCTTTTCAATTGGGTGCCACTGTTTTGTATTTATCAACTCCCTTTTCCATTTTGTGGTTCACATTTTTTTAGCAAGGTGAAGTTTCAATCAGTTCCCCCTATGCTCCATTGAAATTTGAGTCTGCTTCTTGATGTATTCCTCATGGGAGTAATTGTGATTGCACCACTGAAATGTTGTGATACTTATATAATAGAGGCTAAACTATAAATGTGCAGTGGAGAAAAATCTGTAATGTATGGGTCGTCAGTTTCCCTAGTCCCACCCTAACTGCTTGCTCCATCAAATCCTGGGGCACGCATTTCCAAGGAATCAGGATAGATTGAAACTAAAAGGAGCCCAGAGAGGCCAGGCTTACTGACACAGTGCAGAAACCAGGGAGTATTTAATGTCCTGCTTGTAGGTTTTCGGCAATGGGAAGAAAAAAATGGGTAGAATTAGTGGTCATAAACTGAATCTCCTGTAAGTGTCCTCTGAAAGAAGAAAGCAACAGTGGAGTTACTTTTAGTTTTTCTTAATACCCTGTGATTTTTTTAATTTAATAACTCCACAGAGAGGCCGCTCCAAATAGGCTACAGACTCATGTGTAAATTACATGTAAAGTTTAAGCAAACTGGCCCAATTATAGAAAAGAGTTTTCCCAGCAGACCTGCATCAGGTTTTACCAGAACATAAAACTAGAACATTTTAAATGACAAACTATTAAAAATATTAGAGATACAAGGTAAATCCTGTCCATTGTCTCCCAGTACATTAAAAGAACTGGAAGCCCAGCAGTGTGGAGGCCTTGCAGTGTAGTGCAAGGGTGTTGAGGGATGAAGGCGTGGCTGTGTTGGGAAGGATATCATAGAAGGGTTTTATTTCATTCAAAGAGTACTGAGTTTCCAAATCTTGTCTATTGTAAATAATGCTGCAATGAGCATAGGGGTGCATGTATTCTTTTGAATTAGTATTTCAGGTTTCTTTGGATATATTTCCAGAAGTGGAATTGCTGAGTCATAAGGCAATTCCATTTTTAACTTTTTTTTTTCTTTATTGATTTTTTAGAGATAGAGGAACAGAGAGGGACAGAGAGATAGAAACATCAATGAGAGAGAACATTGATTGGCTGCCTCTTGCCTGCCCCCCACTGGGGACCTGGCCTACAATCTGGGCATGTGCCTTGACCTGGAATCAAACCAGCGACCTCTTGGTGCATGGGTTGATGCTCAACCACTGAGCCACATTGGTCGGGCTCATTTTTAACTTTTTGAGGACTCCATATTGTTTTCCACAGTGGCTGCACCAGTCTGCATTCCCACCAACAGTGCATAATGGTTCCCTTTTCTCCACATCCTCACCAACACTTGCTGTTTGGTGATTTATTGATGCAGCCCAAGTACCCATTAGTAGATGAGTGGATAAAAAAAAGCTATGGTACATTTACACAATGGAATACTACTCAGCCTTTAAAAAAGAAGGAAATCTTACCTTTTACAACAGCATGGATGGATCTAGAGAGTATTATGCTAAGTAAAATAAGCCAGCCAGAGAAAGACAAGTACCATATGATTTCACTCATATATGGAATCTAATGAACAAAATAAACTAACGAAGTGGAGACAGACTTATGGATATAGAGAATGGACAGAGAGCTGACAGGAGGGAGGGGGGAGGGGCTAGGTTAGAAGGGTGAAGGGATTAAGCAAAGGAAAAAAGAAAGATTCATGGACACAGATAACAGTATGTTGATTGCCAGAGGGAAGGCGTTAGGGGGAGGTAGAAGAGGACAAGGGGGGGATAAACAGGGATGGAAGGAGACTTGACTTGGAGTTGTAAACACACACTACAATATACAGATGATGTATAGTAGAATTGTATATATGAAACCTATATAATTGTATTAACCAATGTTATCCCATTAATTTCATTAAATTTTTTTTAAATAAAAAAAGAAAGAGAAACATAAACAGAAGGTTTTAAGCAGGTCACTGTCAGAATCTGATTTTCATTGAAAAAAGATCCCTCTGACTGTAGTGTGGAGAAAGGCTTAGTGGATAAGAACAAGAACAGAGAAAGGGAGACCAGTCAGGTAATTATTATAAGAATCTAGAAGAGAGATCATGATTTTATTTAGAGGTAGTAGGAATAGAGGTAAGTGGTCAGAGTGAAGATTTAGGGGACTATTTTATTTTCTAAGATTTGCTAACTGCTTAGACATCGGAGTAAGAGGAGCTGTGGGGATGAGAATAACCTCTAATCTTCTGGGCTAGGCAACATGAAAGACTGGATTCTGTTTATTGAGATTGGTAATTTATGAGAGGAAGCAATTTTTTTCTGAGAAGAAGATATATTCATTTTAGGGATATAATGAGTTATTTTATATATAAATTTCAGGTATATAACATTATTATTCAATATCTGTATATATTGCCAAGTGACCACTCCCAAAAGTGTAGTTACTATCCATCACCATACAATTGAGGGATACAGCGAATTTGAGGTATTAGTCCAATTGAACATGTAAGCTTGCTGCTAGTTTTATACATAAAGATACCATTTCCTTTTATGTTTATTGTTGATTCTACTGTTTCCATCTCTTAAATGCTTCTAACTATATATTTTTTAAAAGTTCCACCACTTTCTAATAATAGGTCACATCATGCATGAATAATCAAACAGCGCACCGGCCCTCCTACACTGACCACAGGTAATCGCTCTTCAACAGAATTCCCATGAACTCCTATAGGGCTATTCTATTTTCCTAAGCAAAAACTTCTTTGAAGAGTAGACAGTGAAAAGTGCTTTGAAAATAAATTCAAGGTAATATACTCTAAGAAACCTGAAACACTAATTTGAAAGAATATAAGCACCCCTATGTTCACAGCAGCATTATTTACAATAGCCAAGATTTGGAAGCAGCCCAAGTGCCTGCCCATCAGTAGATGAGTGGATAAAAAAGGCGTGGTACATTTACACCATGGAATACCACTCAGCCATAAAAGAGGAGGAAATCTTACCTTTTGTGACAGCATGGATGGACCTGGAGATTATTATGGTAAATGAAATAATCCAGTCAAAGAAAGATAAATACCATATGATTTCACTTATATGTAGAATCTAATCAATAAAATGAACTAACAAGCAAAATAGAAACAGACTTATACAGAGAACAGACTGACAGCTGTCAGAGGTGAGAGAGTTGGGTGAAAAGTTGAAGGAATTAAGCAGAAAACAACAAAAACCATTGACATAGACAATAGTATGGTATTTACCAGAGGGAAAGTGGGGTGGGGGAAGGTAGAAGAGGGTAAAGGGTGACAGAAGGAGACTTGACTTGGGATGGTGAACAAACAATACAATATACAGATGATGTATCATAGAATTGTACACTTGAAACCTGTATAATTTTATTAACCAACATCACCCCAATAAATTCAATAAAAATTTATAAAAAATGAATTTACTAATCAACTTTTCTCTCCTTATTTTTCCTTCTCTCCTAACTTCTGAAGATATTGTGTTTTTACAACCTGCTACACAAAAGCAGCTGCACAAAACCACCCTCCATCCTGTCAGTGTGTGCCCATTAGAGATGACAGTAAGTTCAAGGGATCAGAAGCTGAGGCCCACAAAATAGGGCTTTTCACTTTGCTTTAGGTTTTTGTGTTATTTTGTTTCCAAAGAATAACTATTAAGAATTTTGAGGCTGACATTATTATAAAGCACAGAACACTGTCTATGTGTAAAATTAATTGAAGATCTGGTTTTAATGAGGGTTTAGTGTCGTTTTCATAAACACACAAACACACATAAGCATAACACACCCTTTTTATAATGTACCAACTAGAATTTGAATCAAAGTAATAACCAAAAATGTAGACAACTACTTCAAATTAATGAAAATATCTTCATGATCAATTTTCATATTAGCTATATTTTGTTTTAGAGTAAAGAAAACTGAAAATCTCAACAGAAAAACCATATCTATTTATCTAAATGACTACTGATCCATAGCTGTAGACTATTTAGCTGACCCTTAAAGTATCTCAACAATATAATTATTTCTTTGTTCAGCAAATATTAAGAAAGCTTTGATCATTATGAATGAATTCATCAGCTAACCACCTGATCCTTGCCATAATTTATTTTAATCCTCCTTTAAACCATATTACCCAATACAAATTGTCTGCATGACGGAGCTCACTGAGATACAGGTGATTCGTGAAGTCATAGCTGCCCTCCCTTTGGCTTATTCCAGAACAGAAAAAAGGTTACATGGTGCAAACACACAACTACAAGCAGAGGGCTTTTTCTTAAGCTTTACTTTGGAGTTGATTTGGCCTATTACATGCCTTATTGCATTTCATTCAGAATGTTGTACAACTCAGTTTGCTATTATCACTTCCGTACAGAACATTCAGACAGTCTAATTCACCCTTTGGTGCCAGCGACAGCATGAATAATATGCTGTCTAGAATACAGCTGAAGGAAATTATCTTCATCACTTTCCTGGAGTCCTTTCTTAAGCTGACTACATGGGTTTTCAGGCTGTCTCCAGAGCGTGATGCACACTGTGGTCCCCATGGAGCAGCTTTTAGCTAGAGGGAGGCCCCGGGTTCCTGTGACTGGCCGCAGCCTCGCCTGCTCCTTCCCTTCTCCTGCTCTCCTCTCTCCTCTGCTGGGACCTGACATGCACCAGGAACAAACCAAAGAAATTGACAATAGTGGTCAAAGTTTGGTGGAAGAAACAGAATTATATAAAAAACAATAGTACTAATATAGGATATACAAACTCTGTTCTTCCTTAAGGTCAGCTGCTTTTCCTCTACTGGTTTCTAGCTCATAAAAATGAAGTGACATGATTGGAATAAAACTGCTTCTTGCTTGGGGGAACCCTCCCCAATATTAGGAGCATAAAACAATGTCAAGGTAGGAGGTGGTGTAAATTATCTTTGTTTTAAGTTTCTAGGGAAAATGTTTCTTATTTTGCCTCTTTCTTCTTATATTGGAATGATAAAAACCAGAGGAGCAATTTAGAACAGATGGGATTCTTCCTTAGGCCTGCTAAGTCTTAGAAGAAGTGAGGAGGAGGGGTCTCACCACTCATGTTGTCCAGATCACTGATCACAAGGGTAGGAAGACAGATTGAGCTGGTAAAACAGAGTGTGTACCACTCTTGGTACAATGGGAACACAGGGACTGATGTCTTTGTTAATGTATTCCTAGTGCTAAGCACACACGTAATTTAGATTATTGCAGGAACTCAGTAAGTATTCATTTAATTACTCATATTATCGGACTATGGGTTCATTGATTTCATGGTAATTTCATTGTCTGGTAAATCCTGAATTTATATCATGGAACCTAGTTGGGAAGGAGGCCATTGGGTAAATTAATATAAATCATAGGAAGACTGGTATTTCTGGTTCCATCTGTTATGACTAAAGCAACCCAAAGAGAAATGTCAGCTAAATTGGTCACAGAGGCTATAGTGATGCCTCTGGAATATGTTGGTCTTTCTCCAACCAAAGAGGATCATATCCCCATCAGAAAATTACCTTTTGCCTGCTCTTGTTGGTTGCAATAAAAGTAGACTTTACTTTGTAAAAATAAAGTAAGACCTGTGGCCTTTGGCCAAACCATCACATGTACATAAGCAGACAAGGCTATCATCTATAAGGTGTGAAGAGGATTGCTAGCAAATATATCCACCCTGAGATACTTTTTGACAATTTTCGACATGCCTAAAATTCCACAGCTACAGATGTTTCACTTGAGGTAGTGAATGCCTGTTAACCTGATACTTATTTTTTCTCTCACTCATGCAGTTTTCAAATCCCATTATATGTTTTTTTTTCTATTTTCAAAATTGAATACTTTTAGTAAGCTGCTAAAATTGATTAGAATGTTCAAACATAATTTTTATATTATTATATTTTAATTTTATTGCCTTATAGATAAAAATGTGATCCTAGTTTTCTTTTAAAAAACAGCCGAATGAGGACTTTGGGTCAAGATGGCGGCATAGGTAAACGCAGTATCGCGTCCTCCCACAACCACATCAAAGTTACAACTAAACTACAGAACAACCATCATTCAAAACTGCCTGACATCGAACTGAATGGAAGTCCTACAACTACGAAATTAAAGAAGAAGCCACATTGAGACTGGTAGGAGGGGCGGAGGCGTGGACGGGCTGGTCTCACACCCGCGTGTGGCAGATAAAAATTAGGAGGACACCTCGGCTGGGAAGGTCCTCCCTGAGGACTGAGGGGTCCCCGTCCCACACCAGGCGCCCAGCACAGGGTTCCAGTGCCAGGAAGGGAATCCCAATAACTTCTGGCTGGAAAAACCAGCAGGAACTGAGGCTGAGGTGGCTGGAGCCCCCAGCAGCTCCTCTTAAAGGGCCCACACACGGACTTACTCGGATTCCACCCTCCAGGCTCCAGCATGGGGGAGGCAGCTTGAAAGTCACCAGAGTCATATGGGGAAGAACTGAGCTGTTTGGCATTGGAGCGAGGGCTGGAGAGGCAGCTTTCTCCTGGACAGCCATGCTATCAGAGGCTTTTGTTCCTTTGGTGAGCCCTTCCCTGGGCTGGAAGACGCCGCCATATCTGGGACTCCAGCAACCTGGCTCACACTGTTTGTCCCACCCTGATGATTCCCTGAGGCCCCGCCCCACCCAACTTTCAGGCCCACCCAAGCTGTTGCCAGTTGCTTTACCATAGGATTGGCCTGTCTTGGATCCTGCTTCAGCCTTTCCTAAATTCTTTCAAACGAGCAGCATCTGGTCTCAGCTAACCCCATACCTCTTGCTAAGTAATACATAGAAACAAAAACAGGGAGGCAGCCAAAATGAGGAGACAAAGAAACAGGTCCCAAATGAAAGAACAGAACAAAACTCCAGGAAAAGAACTAAGTGAAATGGAGTTAAGCAACCTAACAGATGCAGAGTTCAAAATACTGCTTATAAGGATGCTTAATGGACTTAGTGAGAACCTCAGTGAAATTAGAGAGGGCCTCAAGAGCATAAAAAAGGACCAGTCAGAAATGAAGGATGCACAGTTAGAAATGAAGGAGGCACTAACTGAAATAAAGAATAGTTTACACAGATTCAATAGTAGAGTAGGTAAAGCCAAGAAACAAACCATTGATTTGGAATATAAGGAAGCAAAAAACACTCAATTAGAACAGCAAAAAGAAAAAAAGAATCCAAGAAAAATAAGGATAGTGTAAGGAGCCTCTGGGACAACTTCAAGCATGCCAACATTCGCATCTTGGGGGTGCCAGAAGGAGAAGAGAGAGAACAAGAAATCGATAACCTATTTGAAACAATAATGGCAGAAAACTTCCCTAACTTGGTGAAGGAAACAGACATACAAGTCCAGGAAGCACAGAGAGTCCCAAACAAGATGAACCCCAAGAGGCCCACACCAAGACATATCATCATCAAAATGCAAAAGGTTCAAGACAAAGAGAGAATATTAAAAGCAGCAAGAGAAAAGCAGTTAGTTACCTACAAGGGAGTTCCCATCAGACTGTCAGAGTTACCTACAAGGGAGTTCCCATCAGACTGTCAGCTGATTTCTCAAAAGAAACTTTGCAGGCCAGAGGGAGTGGCAAGAAATATTCAGAGTGATAAAAAGTAAGAACCTACAACCAAGATTACTCTATCCTGCAAAGCTGTCATTTAGAATCGATGGCCATACAAAGAGTTTCCCAGACAAGGAAAAGCTAAAGGAGTTCACCACCACCAAACCATTCTTATATGAAATGTTGAAGGGTCTTCTTGAAGTAAAAGATAAAAACATATGAACAAACAAAATGGCAATAAATACACATCTATCAACAATTGAATCTACAAACAAAATCAACAAGCAGAATAGAAACATTCTCATAGACATAGAGAACTTTTGTTGGTTACCAGATGGGTGGGGGCTGGGGGTATGGGTGAAAAAGGTGACGGGATTAAGAAGTACAAATTGCTTGTTAGACTGACAAACCTCAAAGGGAAGGGGGGTTGGTGGAGGGTGGGAAGAAATAAACCAAAGAACTTATATGTAAAAAAAAAACATAAACAGCCGAATGGTATAAAATGTAAGAATGTGAAATGGAAACTCTGTTCAAGATTAGTAATTCTTACTTCTTTCAATAATATATTTCTGTAATAATCATGACCACCTGACAAAAATGTAAGCCTCCCCGTGGTTCTTAGATCTTGACCTGTATTTCACTTTACACTATTCAGTATAACATATTTGAAAGTGATTTCCTTGAACCTCTAGGAATATTCATTTTCCTGAATGCTTTCCTTGATTATATAGGTAGACCACAGATGTCTGAATTTTGAATATGCTTATATATATATTTAGAAATTTACTCTATTTTTGAAAACATGATTTTTATTTATTTTAAAACATAATGATAGCCTGTGTTTTATAAAATGTCTTTTTCTAAGGCACTTACTTTTTATTTCCTGGCATCTGTGAAGTGGAAAGGAAGGGAATATGCCATTAACTTTATTTTTACCCCAAAACTGATTGCGATTTGTCCAAGCTGACATGGCCATAAAACTCCAATGTGCCTTGCACTTTTTTAGTTTACTCTTTTAAACAATTTTATGTACCAGTATCATTTGGTTGCATCAGACACTGTGCTGTTGATATGTACCATATATCAGGACACCACATGGATTGTCAAAGCATTAGCCTAGGATGGTAGTAAACCAATTGCCTTATCTAAGAACCAGAAGACATGAACAAAACTTAGGAACACAAAAGAATTAAATCTGCCAAAAAGCATACTTGAGAGAAGCCAATTTGCTACATAACTAAATTACCAATTCACTAAAAACTAATTTCCTAAAGTAGATGCAGGCTTTGGGCAGAGACAAAGAACAGGGCAGATGAAGAAAAAAAAAATTGTGGACAGACAAGAGCAAGGCTAAAAATAACAACAACAAAAAATGAAAGAAAGAGAAGAAATTACCAGACCGTAATTTGTAAAAATAAATCCACACATCTATACAAACACACACACACATATATATAAAAGCTTAACATCAAAAATATAACACACACCAAAAATGTTTGGGTGGTTGCATTATAGATGGCTAAAATTCCTCATTTAAAAAATAGAAACATTAATATACAAATGTTTATTTGAAAATTTTGATGTCTTTAATGCATTTATTTCTGAAATTAAAAAAAAAAGACATGTAAATACATTAATTCATCACAGTGAAGTGTTTCCCTTCACAAAAGCATGTAGAATCCAGAATAGTATACATTGATATAGGAATCTCAATCCTTGTTTATAGATGAAGTGTGATTATTACTCTGTTTGAGTCATACACAATTTAGCACTTAACATCCAGTAAACTAGTACAATCCTCCTCCCCCAACTAACAAACATCAGTTTAGATGACAAGAGGTAATTTCTAATTTGATAACAGTAGTAATAACACTAAAATAAACAAGAAAAGCAGACCAATCATTAAGATGTTTCATTTGAATTATAAATGATACACAAAGTCATGATTAAAAAAATGGCCTCAAATCAGTTGCTTATTTTAACTTTCCCTTTTCTATATGCCTTTTGTATTCAGTTTTGATTAATTTTTATCTCTACCCATAAATAAAACAAAGCCTAAATGAAAAGCATTAAAGTAATGCTACCACTTTATTCAAGTGATGTAAAGTACATATTTATATATTAAGTTGCCCTCATTTCTGAAGGTTTTGGTGAGAATTTTACTTTATCACTTAAATTGTATTACTTATAAAAAGAACCTTGTAATGGCAAGAAGCATAAATGATTTACATAGCTAAATAGATAGATAGGTTTGAAATAATTTCAAAGATCTCTTGAAATAGGAGAAATCATACTGCAATATTTCATAGGTTAAGTGCATGTAGTCCCATTGGAGAGATGTCATGAAAACTCACCTACAAGATATAATATTTGATGATTACTGGTGTTGCATTTAGCACTACATTTAATAAAATAATATCTCTAGATGCATTATTTAAAAGACAGTTGTAAGTCTATATAAATAGTTCTGATTCGTCTTCCTGTCCCTGCACAGCACTTGTACAATGGCTATTGAGAACTAGAAGGGCAGGGAAGGAAATTAAGAAATGAAGGGACGAAGAGAAGGAAGCTAAGAGGAAGGACAGAAAGAAGGAGAGAGTATATTCAGACAGCTGATATGTTTCTTAATTGTAAAGAGTACTCTAAAGAAAATAATTTCAAGCACTGTGTTAGGAAGCCAAATGTCATTTTATTTCATGGATCTATATTGCTTATATACGGACAATGGATTCTAAAAATAAGCTAACTCCATGGCTACTTATCCTAACACCCAGCTGATTCTTTGATGCAGATCCCATGTGGCCTTTCAGTTGTACTAATGCTCAGATGTTCCATGAGAACACATTTGAATACTTGGAAATATCTGAAGAGTTCATAGGTATGTATTTCACTTTCATCTAATATAAACTTCAACAAAGTGAGAACCAGAGATATAATGCCCAATGTAAGTGTCATTATTCATCATTAAAATGCCTCTCTTCACAAATTCAGAAAAGAAAAATTGATGTACACATTTGATGGAGATGATTTGGTTCATATAATACTTTTTCCCAGGTGGAATGCTTCTGGGATTGTGTCTGGATGTGCTTACCTAGCAACTATTCTGCCTTTGTTATATTTTATAGCATCAGAATATAAGGTCATTTTTACATTTACACAAGAGTACCTCTTTTTTTTTTTCTTGTTCTGCTTCTAGTATGTATATATAGTAATGTGTGTGGGCGGGGGGGAGAGGGGCAGTTGGTTTTGTTTTGTTTTTTATCATTCCCAAGTACTCAGAACTGATACACTGGGGTCCCAGAATTTAACTCTCAGATCTAAGCCTACATACAAGACTTCAAAATTTACTCTAGAAAATTCTTATCCAGGAAGACAAGGCTTTAAAACAATATATAACTTGATTGATTTCTTCTGTAATTTCAGAAAAAGCCAAGTATCTAGTTAATGAAATGCTCAACCAATTCCCTTCTCAGGACAATAGATCACTCTACTGATCAAAACTACTTTCCTATCAGATAGCTATTTATTCATCAAGATGCACTCCTTGCTTCCCTCTGTCGTCCAATCCTAAATTATTAAATTAAGAACTGGACCAATATCTCTAATACAACTCCACATTGAAAGACTTGCCTTAAACCAATGGCAAGAAGATTCCAAACCTTTAAAATATACGTGTTAAATTCCTTTTCCAAGATACCACTAAACCTCAGTCAAGATGGTGTTCTCCTTCTGCAGTGAGTGAAGGGCTAGGCTTTACTTAATCAATGTGTCATTCTGGCCTTCTCTTCGGAGAGATGCAGTAGATGCTTCTTTTATTAATTAAAAAAGGGTTGAGATCTAGTGTGAGCTTCCTAGGAGAATATGCTCAGAATCTAGTCTTGCTCTATGAACAGTATCTAGTCTTAGTCTATGGACAATACGTATCATTATTCTGATAATTAAAAATAGCTGTAGAAAATACAAGACAAATCTTTGGAATTTATCTACTCTACTTAATATTCTCCTAATTAGTCTATGAACATAATTGTTATTAATATTTTAAATGCCAATTTTCTCTTAATAAACGGAAGTATTATGTTAATTTGTGTTACATCTTGAGAGAATGTTGAAAACATTCTTCTTTTATTTAAAAGTTTTAAATAAATTCATTTAAAATTTAATTTCATATAGTTGTCTACAGACTTTGGATTATAAGACTCATTTATTTTCCTTGAACTGCTTGTTCTTAAGTGTTCCTTTTAAATAGTTTGGTTTATGTTTTAGGGACTCTCCAGTACATAATGCTTTCTTCTTGATCACATTTAAAGGACTTTCAACTTTTGGGGCTCAAAGAATGGGAAATGCTATTAATGTAATAAAATATAAGGTACAATTAAGATCTTGGGACTTTTATAAGATCTAAAGTTCAACATTTTTTTCAGCTATTTTAATGTATCTATAAACCCCACTATAATTGAATATGGTTTTTAATGTAAACTGCTATGACTTTGTGTACTTTCCCCCAAACAGATAGTTTTGGTTTTGAGCTGATGTTACAGGAATATGCTACCTCTGTAATTGGTTTTACATTTTAAAGAAGATAATAAATGCTTCTTTCCAAAATAAAATTTAACTGCAGGAAGGTTACTTTTAAGCTGAACCCAAATGTTAATTTATGTGGGAAAAGAGCATTCTTTTTTATATAATCTTTTGAAAATTCAGATTTTAAAATAAAGTGACAACATTATTAGGACCATATTTGTAACATCACAGGGTAAATGTGATCCTCCAAATTTCATAAAGCCCTACTTATTTACCAAGGAAGTTTGACTATATTCAAGGCTGTTGCATTTCTCTTCAGTTCACATATTTACAATGGTGACATCTTTTTTCCAAAGTTATGTTCCTAATAAATATAATGTTTACCCAAATTACTCACAGAACATTTAAATTAATATTTCAATAATCCATTGTTTTGAAATCCAATACCCATCTAAAAAGTGTACATTTATTGTCACTCTAAAATAAAAATATTCACCAGCATACTAAAATTACCTACCAGAAGATAATCACATCAATTACAGCTGATATTTAGTATATTTTGTAATGTCAGCATTTTTTCAAAAAAATTTTTTCTTAACTAGAACTCTAATTTGCACTGCTTTGAAAAAATGTGCAGACTAAATAGAATTTTTTTAAAATAACAGCTGCACTGATTTAAACAAGAAACAATACAAAACCTGGGAAACGAATAACTGTTACAACCACCACCGAGGTGTCAGGGATGATTGAAACTGACCCTTGCTCTTGCCAGTCATCGGCATATTGTATGCCATTTTTTCATACTCAGTTCAGAGGTATACTTTTCTTTTAAATTGTCATATCAAATAAGTAAATGGAACATAAAAATAATTTATATTATTCAAGCTAAAATTAGCAATGGAATAGCAGTGTGATATTGCTTAGGATGGCATGTCGCTAATGGAAAATATGGTAATGGATGCATTTTGAGTGTCACTCCTAGTCTAAATTCAGTTTAATAAATAATTGCAATAATAATTCTCTTTTGGTTTCTCACCACCAGCTTCTTATTATTATGCTCTATTTTTGCATTGTTTTGAAATCATTGCTTCTATTTATAAAAATCTCAAATGTCATATTTACATGTGACCCAGAAGAAGGATCAGAATTCATCTCTCTAAGGGAAAGATAATTATCTGTGATACATTTCCAGCCTTTTCTTGATGAGATGTTGCATCTAATGTTCACTTCTTTAGGGCAGGGATACACAGCAGAAAGGTAGGGATGCAAAAAAGGAGCTGCAGTCGATGTGGATTGTTTCAAAGGAGGGCAAAAGGGCAAGTCTTTGAAAAAGCTTGTCCCAAATTAACAAAGCAAGATGTCCAAACATTTAGGGCTCCTAGTCAGCTTTTCTTAACAGTCTCATGGTAAGTCTTTTTAATGATGTAAAAATAGAAATAGAACACTGCTCTTCTGCTGTGATCTATAATGTGTTGGTAAATTTAAAAATTTTTTAGGCAATATGGACTCACATTAGTATTGTGTGTGAATATTGGTGAAACATCTGTGTATTAGTTATGTGCTTGGTGTATGGGTTACTGAGTAACTATTGTCCCTACCATCCAAAGTCTCCCAGGTCCAGGAAAGCAGATAGCCATGGAGACGGTGATCATGGTGTTCTGCAATTGAATTTATAACAGAGGTCCAGATCAAAGAAGTGTGCATGGACTTGATCATTCAAGGCTCAAGAAGGAGATACCGAGTATACACAGGGCAGGAAGAAACAGTAACATTAATCAATTCAGTTAGTTAACTTTATCAAGTACCTCCTATATGTCAAACCCAAACACAGAGCAATAAAAAAGTCTAGACTATTTTCAAAACTTATGAGTAGATCAACATTCTCAAAGTATTGAGTGAACGCATGTGAACGGCCAGAGTCTAGAAAGTTTGGTGTAAGTTAAAACATTTTGAACTTGAGTGCTGGGGTAATGCATGGACTTTATACTGAAGGAAAGAAGTGAGAAAATGCTTAACAATTTTAGTAGGCAATGTTTTTTGCTCAACCTCTGGTCATTTAAAAGCAGCAGGTCATCTTCATGCTTTGGGCACAGGCCCCTATATAGTTAAACACGCAGAACATCTGGGCCTCCGGCATTTGTTCAGAACTGCTTGCTTGCCTACTGAACACATGTTTATAATTCTATGGTCTTTAGAGTCCCTGGCTTGGTGCTCTGAGTACTGAGAGCTGCTTGCAGCTCTGCTCCAAACTCAGGCATCTTTTCACGGTTTAGTGACATTAGCACCTGTGCTCAGTGGCTTCTGTGACTTATGAAACCATCACTGACTAAGGGCAGGGTGGGGTGGGGAGTCCCATTAGCTTTCCAGGGAAGAACATCAGTCTTCTTTACAGAGGTCCTGATTCTCAGGGTCTTTAGCCAATTATCAGAGCTGGGAAAATGGCTGAAGTGCCATCTACTTCTAGTGATCTATGCTAGGCAAGATGGTATTGAATAAGAACACAAAACCATATAAGCAGTTGCATTCACAATGCAGCATGGGTGAAGACAGAATTAATGAATTTGTATTTGTGCATATCCTGGGAGAAGGAAGAGCTGCAACCATGCTGCTTTGACCTTTATGGAGAGTCATGGGAAATTTCAGACCAAAGTGGAAAGAGGGAGTGGTCATGACACCTTTTCCCTCCTCCAGCTTAGGGTCCTTCTAGGCTGAGGTAATAGAAGAAGGATTTTTTTTTTTTTGGTAACTGACACAGGTTCAGAAAAGGAGATTCCATTTCAGTAATGCTCAAAGATAAGCTAGCAGGAAATGCAACCTGGCAATATGAGATGGCCCTTCCTTTAGATTTTTCTTTTAATGCTTTCATATATTTTTTTCTGGTGCTAGACTACTTCTCCTAACTTGGCCCCACTTCTTCTCCAACAGTGCAAAAGCATAGGTCAGATGTGCTGTGATTGGAGGGGAGGGGTAGAGGGGGAGGCATGAGGAAGAAGGTTCAGGAAGAACTTTGCTTGTTGAGGTATTGAAGCTGTGGGTCTCCTAGAGGTGCAAGTAGTATATAAGGTGCCTTCCTGATGCCAACTTGATCCTGAAATGAGACCTGATTTTATATTCTTCTTGGCTCTGTGTGTGTGTGTGTGTGTGTGTGTGTGTGTGTGTGTGTTGGGTTCACTGGTGAAGACAGAAACTAAACTTTTGCCCTCTGATCTTCAATCCCTGCAAATATCGTCATGATTGGTTAGGGTTAAGGTTAAGGTGACCTAAAATACCAGTTTGCCAGAAATGATCCTGGTTATACTTGTTGTCCCAGTGTGTTTGGTAGCATGCCTATCAGTCAAAAGTGTCACAATTGGTTAACAAATGAAAAGGTCACTTTAATATTAAGGAATAAGTAGAAAGCTCCGTGTGGAATCAATGACTGGCTGTCATTGAAGTCTGACTCTTAATCTTCAGTCACTCTCCCTCTCTGGATAAATGGCACTGAGCCAGTGTCCTCAGGGCATCCTCAGGGTCCCCCTTGCCATCTGTTTATCAGAGAAATCTGAGTAGTTACCTGTCTCTTACAAATAGCTAGTGTTCCCAGATATGGCATTTGGGTATGGTATTCATCTCTGCTGCTCAGGGAAACATGTTTGACAGTCAGGCACAGGGGCCATATGTTATTTGTTTTTATGTCACAAGAACCAAGCACTAGATGCCAGGAAAGTATGTTATATTTATGGGAAATGCCTTGATTTTCTTATGCATCAGGAGGTGAGTGCTGTGTCCCCAAATGTCACAATGTGCTATTGAACCTACTTCCTTGTTCACTGCCTGGGATGGAAACATGAGGATCATGGTGTAAGTCTAGCAACAGTTGGATAGGAAGGTGGTAGAAGATTGGGTGCAGAAAACATGCACATGATACAAGTCAGATGGGCAGATGCGCTTATTCGAGTTAAGTAGGGAGCGTCTTCTTTCTGTCAAAGGAAAATTGACAGAAAGAATGAACAGGCAAGGAAGACTTTATTCAAGACTATTGGAATAGGGGAAAGAGACTAAACTCAACTGCACTGAAACAAAAGGTGGGAGGTGTTAAACTCTGGGATGATCTAGTGGAAAAAGTAACATTGTGAACAGCCTTCCTCCCCTTTGGAGTCCTAGGCCCCTACCTCCTCCTCCTTAGCTGAGGATAGTATGTATTTAAGCCTGAATTACCTGGTTGCCTTTGAGTCTCGTGTCTTTGTGGGGCTTTCATTACAGAAAAGGTAATTAAATTTCCTTTTCTCCCATTAATTTGTCTTATGCCAATTTAATTATTAAGACCACCAACAGAACCTATAAAGGAAGAAGGGTACATTTTTCCACCCCTACAAAACTTTCTGACAATGAGCTGTCCAGGACAGAAGAGAGTTGCTGGAGATCTCTCTGCTTTGGAGATGATTTTGGCTTCATATTCTCCATACTCTTTGATGAGCAAAGAAGCATCGTCCTAGGTGATGTTGCCAAGGGGGAAAGGGCTGTAGGTGAGACCAGGCTGTGTGCGCAGGAGTGTGTGGGGCCAGCAAAGGCTTAGCAAGCACAGGGGGGTTGGGTTGTCCATTGTGATCACGTTAGATTCCCTCAGAATAAATTTGCTCACCAGCTTTTCTTCCTTACAAATGTCCCAAAGAGGAAAAACTTAGTTTGCTTTTCTAGAAGCAATAACATCAGTAGCACCTGGAAACTTGTGAGAAATGCTTGTTTCCTGGCTCTACCCTGGACCTGAGGAATCAGAAATTTTGAGGTTGAGGCCCGGCAATCTGTGTTTAACACGCTTTCCAAGTGATTTTGATGCACTATCAAATTTGAAAAACTACATTGCAACGTTATTTACAATAGCCACCAGTAGATGAGTGGATAGAAAAGATATGATACATTTACACAGTGGAATACTACTCAGCCATGAAAAAAAAAAAAAAGGAAATCTTACCCTTTGCGAGACAGCATGGATGGACCTGGAAAGCATTATGCTAAATGAAAGAAGCTAGCCAGAGAAAGTCAAATACCATATTATTTCATTCATATGGGAATCTATGAGCAAAGTAAACTAACAAACAAAATAGAAACAGACTCATAGAGAGAACAGACATACAGCTGTCAGAGGGGAGGGGGTTTGGGAGCTGAGTGAAATAGGTGAAGAGATTAAGCAAAAAACAGTAACAACAACAACAAAACCCCCAAAACCCAAACACATAGACACAGACAACAGTATTGTGATTACCAGAGGGAAAGGGAGGTGGGGGAGGTAGAAGAGGGTAAAAAAGGAGGATATATGGTGATGGGAGGAGACTTGACTTGAGGTGATGAACACATAATACAGTATGTGATGATGTATTATAGAACTGTACACCTGAAAGTTATATAATATTATTAACCAATGTCACCCCAATACACTCAATAAAAAAGAAAAAAAAATTGAAAAACTACATATGCACCTAGATGACAAGTGTGATGATATGAGATTCATTTTTACCGTTTGATATATATTTTTTGATAATTTTTTACGGGAAGACTGTAATAAGAAATCCTCTCAGTCCTGGAGCTGTTATTGGAACTGATTGTTATGTATGGGAAACTCCAACTGAACAACCTTTGACAAAGGGATTGATAACAATTAACTTTAAGCACCAGTGATTAACCTTAAGTAGCCTAGGCAGTTCCCCTAGGGCCTACAATTTACTCAGAGGCTAGGGACAAGTTGCAGCTATTTAGCATGTAGATTGGTCCTAGTACAAGCATTTTTCTCTTTCTAAGAGTCTATTGTTGTGGTTTCTGTCACTTGCTGTTATTTTTTCTTTTTTTAGTGTAAGTACAAATTTGAGAGAAAGTACACAGGAAAATTATCTACACTGAATCCCTAGTATGTGGTTAGCACTTGCATAACTTACCTAGTTAACAGAAGAGGTAATTGATTCTCAAAATAGTTCAGTAATTGAGTCCCAGATAAACAAACAATGACAGAAATCTTGGTCTAACTTCAAAGTTCATGCCAACTATTAGGGAGCTAGCATAATTGCTTGTAATACCATGAGGAGCCTTAATCCAATCACTAACCTGTAATATCTCCCAACTTCTTTTTCTGGCTTAAATATAATACAATAATGAAAATAAAATTATTATTTAACAATTATTGAGTGCTACAAATATGTCAGGCATATGCAAAATGTTTAGCATATATAAAATCTCAATGAACTTTTACAACACCCACAGAAAGTAAATTCTGATACTATCACTCAGCCCCAGATTTACTACTGAGGATACTGAAGCAATAAGAGGAATGATTTATCCACAATCATCCAGCAGACTGTTATAGGAACCGGGATGAAAATCTGGACATACTGATGCCTGAATGCTCTTAACATTGGCAACACCTAACTCATCAACTTTTTCCTGCTCACATATCTGACATTGCAGTAACTTTCCTCAAGTGACAATGCCCAGGGTATCCTGGAGGACTCATTTTTAGGGTTTGTCTCTTTCCAGAGAATCCATAAAACATCCCCAAGAAATACCTCTTTTTTTTCCTTCACAAGGTGGTGCTACTTGTGAACTTGAGATGCAAAATGATGTACCTCTTGGTCCTAACTTTTATAATCTGGGTGTCATCATGCTATGATGGAACTAATGGGTTCTTTCTCAGGGACTGGCATCCTCTACACAAAAATGTTGTACATGCCTACCTTCTTCTTCCTTTAAGATACACCATTTTTTCTTTTCCTGGAAAGGAATTAATTGGTAGTCCTCTCCACTGAATGGCTGAGAATAATTTAGTTAGTCTAGGGACAGCAATCTGATCTCAAACATCTGATCCTTAATGAGAAAAGGCCCATGAAGATTCTGCCTCACCAGGTGTTCACAGAGAGACCAGTCTCTGTCTGTCTCTCTCACCCTGGGGTGGGGTAGGGTGGGGTTGGGGGGAGTAAACAGATTTTCCCTTATTATTTGTGGGAGGCCTAATCTCACTTTTTTTCAGCAAGAATGTCTTTATATCATGATTAGCTAAGTCTTAGACCCTGATAGAAAACACTCTTTGGGGAGGAAAAGAAGATAGGTGTAATTGTCTGGGTTGATGAAAGAGTTGGGATTGGATGAGTTCAGCCATCGTTCTGGGAGGTCATGGGAATATGGGAATACTGGAGTTCTGGCCATCAGAGCAAATCCTTATTGCATTCATGAGACTATGTTGGTGGTGGTTGGGTAGTGGTGGATAAATGCAGTAAAATGCATAGAATTTAGTCATAGTATTTTCAAGAAAAATGTCATTTTGATATTGTTACTAATGAAAAAGAGTGCAGAATAAGAAATAAGCCCTGGTTATAGATTATTGTGATGAGCTAAAAATCACCTACTATTACTTAGTTCAATAGTGGTTTTTTTTGTTGTTGTTGTTTTAATTAATTAATTTATTTATTTTATTAATTTATTTTTGTTACAGATGTTTCTCCTTTTTTCCCCATTGACACCCTCCTCCCCATCCCCCCACCCCGTCCCCAGCTTTGTTGTCCACATCCATCAGTTATGCATACATGCACATAAGTTCTGTGGTTTATCTCTTCCTTCCCCCCCACCCCCTCCTCTGAGGGGTGTCAGTCTATACCCTACTTCCACATCTCTGGGTCTACCCTGTTCCTCAGACTGTTATGTTCATTATATTCCACAAATAAGTGAGATCATGTGATATTTGTCTTTCTCTGCTTGGCTTGTTTCGCTTAGGATAATACTCTCGAGGTCCCTCCACATCGTCTCAAAGGATAAGAGATCTTTCTTTCTTACAGCTGCATAGTACTCCATTGTGTATATGTACCACAGCTTTTTTATCCATTCATCCACTGATGGACACTTGGGCTGTTTCCAGATCTTAGCTATTGTAAATAGTGCTGCTATGAACATGGGGGTACATGTATTCTTTCTGGTTGGTGTTTCAGGCTTCTTAGGGTATATTCTTAGAAGTGGGATCACTGGGTCAAATGGCAATTCAATTTTTAATTTTTTGAGGTAACACCATAGTGTTTTCCACAGTGACATCATACGCAGCAGAATCTTCACTGATACATCACCCAAAGCAACAGAAACAAAGGGAAAAATGAACATGTGGGACTACATCAAACTCAAAAGCTTCTGCACAGCAAAAGAAACAACCATCAAAACAGATAGGGACCCACTCTATGGGAGAGCATAATTGCCAATGATACATCAGATAAGGGTTTAATCTCCAAAATATATAGAGTGCTCATACAACTCAACAAAAGGAAGACAAAGAACCCAATTAAAAAATGGGCAGAGGAACTAAATAGACACCTCTCCAAAAAGGACATACAAATGGCTAAGAGACATATGAAGAAATGCTCAACATCACTAATCATCAGAGAGATGCAAATTAAAACAACAATGAGGTATCACCTCACACCTGTCAGAATGGCCGCCATCAACAAATCATCAAACAACAAGTGTTGACGAGGGTGTGGAGAAAAGGGGACTCTAGTACACTGCTGGTGGGAATGCAGACTTAGTTCAATAGTGTTTTAAATGAACGTGTTCTATGTTTGCTTATAACCATCTCTTTTTGCTTTATAATTATATATGAAAAGTACATCTGCCACCTGACATCTGAGGAATATTTAGGAGTCTGGGATTTAATGCCAGTTGCAAGAAGGTATTGTAACCTGAGGCAAATCAATAGCTAAGTATAATCATTTGGTATAATGCTCAAATGTGTCTGTGTATACTTTTGATTCAGTTTTAATATGTGTCAGTTTTAACAACATCTCTACATAAATAAATTATGTGGTGCAGCAGCATGTGAAATCTTAGCTTCAAATGTTGTCATATTGACATATTGAAATAGATACTATTCAAAATTAATTTATTTTAAATAAATTTTTAATTATGTCCATGAAGACATACAGTCTTTTAGACTATTGGATTAAAGGATGCACAGAGATTCTTAAGACTTTAAGCAGATTATGATAGCAAGTTATACAATAGCATAGGAGTCTTGGTCTCATTAAAACTAATTTGGTCATTAAATAAAATTTCATGTTTGAATTAAAATAACTTGACATTTTAGCATAGTGATAAATTTTTTTATTTTTAATGTTATATTTAAATATTTTTAATTTGAAAAATATACTTCCAATGATTGAAAGACTGCTCAAATTGAGGTAGCACTCATGATTCTTGCCCATCGTATCTGTAATTTATAGATCCAAGACTGGCTCCTATTGACTATGGTATCTCCTCAGCCAACTTAGGACTTGAGAAGCCTGAGGCTTGATTTTGCCCAGGCTTCTGCCATGGTTCAGATGGATACTTTCTCAGCCAGCAACTTACTCTGTCATTGCCAGATATAAAGGTTGCGAGACTTGTGTGGTGTATCCTATCAAAGGTATCAAATTGAGTCTTTTTATATCTAATAAGTCTTAGGATCAAATCTGAAATCTCATTCTGGGGATGTTTGTAAATAGCTGATTCTGCAATCGCATCCCTGTTCTACCATGGTTCACACTGCTTGCAAACAAGTAGGGCCTCCGGGACATCCACTGTCACCTAAAAATTAACTTACATTAAATGGAATTTTAAGGTATTGTCATGCACATGATAATAAACATAAGCACTACTTACCCAATAATCCAACCACCAGTGATCAATCTATCTTCAAACAGATGGTGTGGTGACAAATTAGGCAAAACGTAGGAATCATGGCAAGATCCCGGGAAATGGAAACAGATGTTTACAGTACAATGATTGTGATCACATTCTACTTATACATTCATACAGTGCTGGTGCCTTCTGCTGCAAAGGGGTATTTGTTTTGTGAAAGGAGTTTTAATGTCTGCGTGAGTGTAATCAACAGTTCCCTCAACATCAGAAACACTCACTTGTTGCCAATTTCAGCATCTTCTACTACAAATGTGTGTCTATTGGAGAAAGATGCAGCACATATTCACTGCTCAGTCATTCTCTTAGGTGCCATATAATTGGGGTTTTGCATTTTTTAAATTTGATTTTCTATTAGCCTATTGAGAGAGTAGCAATCACTGTATGCATCATGTTATACATACATGCATATATATTTACACATACATACATACATAAATTGAACCTAAAGAAAACAAAAGTGATCTGACTCTAATGTTTATCTTCTATGTTACTTTCCCAGGGCTACCATTACAAATTGCCACAATCTGGGAGGCTTAAAAGAACAGAAATATATTCTCTCACAGTTTTGGAGGTCAGAAGTCTGTTATCAAGGTGCTGGCAGGACAGTGTTCCCTCATGAAGCTCTAGGAGAGAATTTGCTCCTTGCCTCTGCAGTTTTGGGTAGCTGCAGGCATTCCTTGGCTTGTGGTCACATCATTCTAATCTCTGCCTCTGTCGTCACATTGCTTTTTCCTCTGCTTTCTTCTGCGTCTATCTGTCTCAAAACTCCCTTTATGAGAACGCATGTGATTGTATTTAGAGCAAGGTAATATTCACAGGGGGGATTAAAACATGAGCATATCTTTCTGGGGGCCACGCCTTGGCCCACCACACCCTGCTAATCGGATTACATTGATGAAAAGGTCATGCGTTTTGTCAGGCTGAAAACTGTAGTCTTTGTCACAGTAACACAATTTCCAAGCAGCCATTTTTTATGTCCATCATTTATTTCACATTCAGTGTCCTTATTAAATGTATGCCATGGATTTTACTTTGCACCTTTAAGTCTTTTTTCTTTTTTCTCTGATTCAAAAGGAACATTCCTAATTCTAAGCTGATAAGGGGGGGCCATCCAAGAGGTTGCCACGTGTGTTCTAAATGGGTAGGCAGGACTGGCCTTAAAGAGAATGAAGGTAGCAGCAAAGTCACATAAAATATAGAAGCTGGCAGTTTAAAATCAGGCTTTAAAGGAGAGAGACAGAGACAGAGAGAGATTCAGATAAAGAATACCTAAGGACCAACACATGTTTAAACACACAATTTATTCTGGAGTGAAAGGCACTGCACCCTTGAAACCGCTTGCCCAGATTGCTTCCTTCTCAGCTTTGCACATGCTCGCTTGGCAGAATGGGTGTCTCACACTGTGCTCCATTCCTCACTGGTATCTTCTAGCACAGTGATATAAGTAATTGTTACTGCTTCCCCATTGCAAACTGGAGGAGAAAATTTTTGTTTCATTTATGACTATCTTAAAATGGTGGTTGACATTTCAACTTGTCCAATTGGTACATCTTTTCTTTGTAACCATGACACACAGGGAGCCAGCTTTGAAGACATCCCAAAGGCAATCAGACTTTAAAAAAAAATGCTTCAATCCACATGTATAAGCCTATATCAGAAGTGTGGAGCGGGAGGCATTTGGAAAAGGACTATCAAAGGATCCCAAACACAGCGTACACCCATTGTGACACATGAACCAAACGGAATTCTTCTAGAGCACAGTCTTGCACACATAACCATGAGGACATGCAAATTAAACAGGGGCAGATCCCACATCTTGAAACAGACCCTTCGCCTTGCCTCCTTTTTAAACACTTTTCCTGTTGATCTCATTTAATTTGCTGAGAAACCTCTGGAAGAAGTTGTTTACTCATGCCGATGACATTTCCTATTTAGTCACTCTTTATCTCACTTCTAGCAAGCTGGTTCTCATCCCAAATTCATCAATGGTGCACTTATTCATTCAACAAATATCTAGTGCCAGAAACTTTGCTAAGTGCTGGTGTACAATGGTGAGAAAAACAGGTGATGTCCACACTTAGGGAGCTTCCAGTCTAGTGCAGGCATTCAGATGTTTTGGTTTTAAATATTGAGGACCCCAAATAGCTTTTTTTTTTTAATTTTTTTTTTCTTTATTGATTTTAGAGAGACAGGGAGAGAGAGAGAAACTTCGATGAGAGAGAACATCTGTTGGCCGCCTGCTGCATGCCCCCTACTGGGATTGGGCCCACAACCTGGGCATGTGCCCTGACCGTGAATAGAACCAGAAACCTCTTGGTGCATGGGTCCATGCTCAACCACTGAGCCACACCAGCTAGGCCAAAGAGCTTTTGTTATGCACATTATACATATCATTTATGGAATTAGAAGTTAAAACATATATTTGAAAATATGATCATGGCTTGGATTAAGTATTGATAGCAGAAATAGGGTTTTAAATATATATATTGAATGTAGAATGCATATAAGAGGGATTGTGTTCTAGTTGACTTCCAGATGACATTGATAACCAAGTGACTAGAAGTGTTTATATTAAGATATAAATAAGGGGTACATTAACAGTTTGGGAGGATATCAAGAGTTTTATATTTGATATGTTATGTTTGAGGTATATGTGAAATATTCAAGTAGAGATGTCATGTAGAAAGCTAGGGTCTGGAGCTGCAAAAAAGAGACCAGACTGGAAAAATCAAAATGTCCTACCTAGGAAATTTGCAAAGCCAAAGGGAAGAATGGAGGCCCACATACTCTGTGTGTGTGTGTGTGTGTGTGTGTGTGTGTGCAAATCAAACTAAGATACTGTTAAATATAATATGTTTTTCCCTACTATTTGACAAACATACCTTTGTAATAACAAAATGTAAAAGTATGTGAAGCCACAATTTTTAAATTAGTGAAACTTAGCAAAAATATTAAAGATAAATGACAGTTGGCAAAATATACAAAATTACTGAATTTCCTTATAATTGTGTATGTCTGGGTATTCTGTTGAAAGTTCAACAACTTACGAATTAACAGTATAACAAACGGATATGGACTTAATAAATTATACATATATTTTTCATTCAGGTTATTTATTGTTGTAATAAGACATTTAACATAATTTGTGTTTGATTGCTAGTAGCATCAAATTACACCAGTTTTCTTATAAGTTTTTAGTTTTTTCTTAAATTGAATTGAAAGAAACATCAATCAGCTGATGTTATAGCGACTGGAATTCAGAAATGAAACATGAATTTTACATATTATTATGTTAAAATTATTAACACAGAAAATACTACTATATACACTTTGTGGTCACATACAGCATGATTTTCGCCACTTTTTATTACAGTATCTAGCTCCATATGTTATTTATTAATTTCCTTTTTTTTTAATGTTCTAATGCTTGGATATTATAAAGAACACCAAAATTAGCACTGGCCAGTGTGGCTCAGTGATTAGAGCGTTGGTCTGTGGACCAAAGTGTCGCAGGTTTGATTCCCAATCAAGGGCACATACCTGGGTTGCAGGTTCGATCCCGGTCGGGGTGCATTTGGAGGCAACCAGTGGATGTGTGTCTCTCACATCAGTGTTTCTCTTCTCTTTCTCTGGCTCACCCTCCCTCCCTCTTTTTCACTCTCTCTAAAAATCAATGGAAAAAATATCCTCGAGTGAGGATTAACAACAAAACACCAAAATTGGTGGTTTATATTGAATTCAAATAATGTCTAAGTGTGTTCTAATATCCCTTTAGAAAAAATTATACCATATCAATAAGGGACAGAAAATAGTCCTTCAGAAATTAATTTTGGACTTAACTTGTTTATGAATCTTTTTCTTGATAGTCTCGCAAATGCTTTTATTTTCTGGTCCTAAATCCATATATATTATTTAGAATGTCACTTTTGTTGTGTATTTTACATATATTTCATTTTAATTTAGGAAAAATAATCATTTTTTAAACTTTTCAAAGTAAAATAGTCACTCTCACCTCTCTTTTCTTGTCTTAACACTGCTAAATAGCAAACAATAGATCATGCCTCAAATTCTAGCCTATTAACATAAATTCAAAATCAGTTTCATTTTCTCTTGAAGACCCTGATTGGCTCTCTTAGGAGGACCTTCTACTTAGTCTCTGTTCTTCACTGCTGGGACACCTTATCCAACAGCTTTAATAGCAGTTGGTCAGCCCAGCCCTTCCCATTGATCACCAGGAGTGATTATCGAGTTAAATTTAGCATATATTTTAGCAAAATCCCTCATCTTTTGGCAGATCCTGAAAAATCTTCTGAAGTATTTTATCTTTTAGGCACAGTTGAGACCATCCATGACATAAAGAATCCTTAAGGATTTTCACCCAATACACAGATGCTTACATTTTTTTAAACCAGCTATATTGGTACTATTATCATAGGCTTGTCTTTGACAATATTTTAAATGATATAAAGTGGATTTTATATTTACTTTAACTCTATTAAATATTTAATAAATTTAACACTGTCACTGCTATCATTTAATTCTCATATATTGCCCACTCATTATATCCTCAATACTTCTACACTTGAAATTCTCCCATGGTTTTTCCATTGTCCAGTACTAATGCCCCCAAATCCCCCTTGCTATCGTTTTCATGCGTCTTCATGATCTCGTTGTCTTGCTTCCTAGTTTATCTGTCCTTGGTACTGACATATCATTGGTTTAGATGACCACAGTGGTGTTTTTCTAATGCTAAAAATGATATAACTTCATCTCTCTGTAAAAAATTGAGGATCAGGATTGATGGTGAAGTGATCATTGAAGCTTTTAGCTACTTTACATAACTTCAATCTTACTATATATGAAAGGTTCCCATTTAGCTATTGGGAAGTTTTTATTAAGATTATTGAGTTGCTATCTCTATCATCTGAGGGATATTGGAACTCTGGAGAGTTATTGAAAACTGTAAATGGTCGGTTGCTCATAATTTTAAAAAGGGTAGTTTTGTGTTAATCTCTGGTATACCCATAATTGGATGTTTGGGGAATATTTTATAAACTAGGAATATTGGCGGAAGTCATCATGACTTCGACATAAAACGTATGTCAGACTACACCGCGTTCTGTTTTTCCACTTATTAAAGTTAGTTGCTTGATAGAGATGCCTAAATTTTCTGAATACAATCACAAATACCTTTATTTATTACAAACTCTTTTCTAAATTTTAATGTGCATAAGATACTACTAGTTAATGACAAAATTGGAGTTAAAATCTGTTTGAACTCCTGGTTCAGTAATCTTTCCTTAACATCATGTTTGGCGTGCACTTGGATACTGTGGTGGTTTTAGCAACTTCTTTAAACCTCCTCCTCTCAAAAGGTGAAAAATGGAAAATATCACCCAAGGAAGTGGATGATCTAGCTGAGGAGATTTTCAGGTAGAAATGCTTAAGGTGACTTCCAGTTTCTTTAAGTTGTGAGAGGAGAGTGAAAAGTGAAAGAAAGAAAGAGAGAGAGAGAGAGAGAGAGAGAGAGGGAAGATGGATGGATGTTAAATAAAAAGGGTACTGGGCTTGCCGGGTTCAAAAATAAAATGGTTTTTTATTCCTAGGCTCTCCTGATTGCAAAAGGTGCTATAATTAAATAACAGCTTCCAGGAAAAGGTAAAATCTAGGGCACTCTCAGAAAAACATGGTCTAAAGATAAAATCAAGGATGTAACTAAAAACTTTTCTTAAGACCTCAGAAAGTTTTAAGGGGGTACCATATAGATCCTTTCAAATAGGCAAAAGGCCCTATAAAAATCGAGAGAACTGTCTCCACGGCAGCATTCCAGGGAACCTAAAGTAGAGCAGGACTAATCTTGAAGATATTTTTTGAAGGGTTCGGTGGCTTTATCTAAGAATTCTTTTTTTTTTAATTGTGTCAGCTTGAACTAAAAGAGGCAGAGACATTATAGAGTAAAAAGAGTCTTTTGGGCTCTGGAACTATTATGGGCAGTAAGAAGACTAAGGAAAATAATCTGCTACAAACTAGCCATGTTTCATGTCAAAGAAAGGATGACTCCAAGGGTGGAGCCCAGAGCCCAGAGGGCAGCACTAAGACGTTCTGAGAACGATTTCCAGAAATTAGGACTAGCAACATGTGCCTGGCTGGAATTCCACATTGCTATGGGCCAGTGACTGCTGTACACCTCCCGCTCTTCCATGGTTTTAAACGTGTGTGTACAGTGGTTATCCTATGACTGTTAGGTATATAAGGTATCAGATAACCTTTAGTTAGTTCAAGTTCTTCAGAATGAGAAAAACTACTTGAGGAGTTGTAGTCAAGTAACTGTACCACCAGAGCCTCAAGTCACCTTGACCTGAGAGAGGTGATGAAATCTGGGAACTCCCCCCGCCCCAGTCCAATGCCATAGGGCCTTTTGGGAGGCCTTATGAAGAGATGAGGTATTCTTTTTGAAGAAATGTAATTTGTGACACACAGAGGAAGGACTATGGTGACTTTAAAACATGTCCACATTCTTCCCATAAAAGAAAAGAAAAAAAAAAAGGAGACTGTTACATCTCCCCTGAAATGGTGGTTGGCCTTAATGACTTTCTTCTGGTTAATGTGAAACGGCACCATTGGCGCTGCATGACCAAGAGGCTGGTTAGACAAGGTACACAGTTCCTGCCAAGTTCTCTCTGGACATGCTCCTCCCTGAAATCAGTCTCTGTGTCATGTGCCATGGGCAAGTGAGGCCACATGGAGAGGCCATATGTAGGCATTTTGGCCAACAGCCCCAGCCTACGTCCCAGTCAACAGCCAAACTCATTCCCCAGATGTGTGAGAGTGAAGGCCTTCATTTGATTCCGGTCTGCAGATGTGCCTACTGACACCAAAGGAGCAGAGGCAGAGGCTTGTCTGAATTACAGACTCGGTTCGGTTCCCACTAAGGGCGCATGTCTTGGTTGCAGTTTGTCCCCGGCCCCGGAAGGGGTCGTGTGGGTGGCAGCCAGTCGATGTGTCTCTCTCACATTGATGTATCTCTCTCTTTCTTCCTCCCTCTTTCCCTCCTGCTCTATCTGAAGATAAATGCAAAAAATGTCCTTGGGTGAGGATTTAAAAAAAAAAAAAAGAATGCAGATGCAACAGCACACATCATTGAGCTAAATCTCCAGGAAGTTCATGATCTCCAGGGGATGGGAATGGTACTCCTGTCTCAGCAAATGTCTCTTCTCTCTATGGCCAGTTTAAACACAGCCCAGTGTGGCTTAGTATCAGATAACCTTTATCAGCCTGCATGATCATTACTCCACAGATCCTTTCCAGCTCACAGTACAATGAGGAAATCACCAGAACTGGGAATTATCTGAAATCTGAAATAGAGAAGGCATAGCTTGGTCTAAGCTTTTGGGGGAAAGGAGCCAGTTCATCGGGCACTGAATGGTTACATCTGCTTTTCTAGAAGTTTGAACACACATTAGCCTGTACTAATCTTGTCCCCACCGTGCACAATTAGCAGAAGTTAGAGTCTTAGACAGCAGGGGTAGCAGCCTCAATAGTAGCCCAACTCTTCAAATGCAAAGAGGAGTCTTAATCGTATGCATGAATCAACAGAAAAATACAGCTGTCATGAATAGTTTATTCAGCCATTATAATTCATTAGTAGACTACAGTATCCCCAAAAAGGGAGTCAATAACCCTCCTCTATAGTTTGATCATTTTGAGAGAGATTTATTAAATTACGAGTGCCATAGGCTAACACATGTACAGGTGCTTTGCTGAAAAGCATGGAAGTGGGATTCAAAATCCTGTCATGTCAGAAATAGTTAAAGGACCTGGTTGTGCTCAGGCTGGAGAAGAGGATTTTGTAGAAAGTTTCAAGGATAAAATGAGCCTTAAAATATGTTTAGCATAGTTGTGAGCTACAGCAGGTGTCAGCAAGCTATGGCTGTTGGGCCAAAACTGGCCTGCCATCTGTTTGTGTAAACAAAGTTTTACTGGAGCAAAGCCACGTTCATTCACTTTGTGTATTGTCTATGGTTACTCTCTTCCTGCAACAGCAGAGCTGAGCAATTGTGACAGGGACCATATGTCCTCCAAGGCCTAAAATATTTACTATCTAACACTTTAGAGAAAAATAATAATTTGTGTTTGTGAGCTAGAGTGATATAAGTGTAAACCTAGAACCAATAGATAAAAGTTACATTAGGTGAAATTATTGCCAAATAGAACAAGCTTTCTAGTAATTAGGGCCATCCTATGAAGGGGGCTGCCACTTGTAAAAGGGAGTTCATCATCACAAAATATAGTTAAGACCCAGCTAGATGATATGTAGAATATTCATATGCTGACAGATCTTATCTTCAAATACATCTCTTCCTATCCTCAGTTATTTAGCAAGTCTTTTAATGTGTTTCTCCCCCCCTACCCCCCAAGACCTTGCTAACTCATGTTTTTTTTTCTTCCTACACTTGCTCTTATTGACCAGGCCTTTCTCCACCTCACCCAATAATTTATATCCTAATTAATCTTTTTATCTCTCGTTTCTCCCATTTGAATCTCTCCTACAAGTTATGTTTTAGATTAATATTCCCATGCAGTACTTTGCCTTTGATACTCCTCTACTAAAAAGTATCAATAGTTGTGCCTTTTGCCTGTATGGTAATATCCAAAATTCTTAGACTGCTATTTAAGTCTTTCACCCTTGGCCCTGACGCATTTCCCAACTTGATCATCTACACTCTCCTCCAAGGACACCGACGTCACAGGAAACGAAGGAACTAATGGTTCCCAAACATTTTGTACATATTTTTGCCTCGAATTATTTTATGTCTTTGTAAGTTTGATTTCAAACTTTTCCAAAAACTACCTCTGCGTCCACATAGTTCTTCATCACGAATTTGGCTCTTAACATATATGACGTTTGGATGGTTATTTACTTCATAGGTGCTCACCTCAGATGGAATTTCTCGGTCCTGTATTTAGAAAGGAGGCTCTGGGTCCTGTACCTGAAATTGTTACCAACCGGAAGGTGTTCATTTGCCTGCACATATAAAAGCCCAGTAAGACGGCAACAGGGGTTTGCAGCAAAGAAAGTAAAAGTTTATTTTTAAGGAAAGGGTGCCAAACCTGGAGGCCCAGGTGAAACACTGTTCTAAAACCCGGCTCCCCGATGGCTTCTAGGGGAAGGGTTCCATAGGGGACTAAGGGAGTTAGGATCCCTTGTTAGGGTCGTGTCTCTATTGACTGGTTAGTGTCAGGGTATTGTGTAGTCATCACTGCATCTGGTTCTTATGTCAGCCATGGCCTCTCTCTGTCTGGTTTTGCAAGAGTCTGTTTGGTGGGGTTGTTGCGCTTTTCTAGGTTTGGAGCTGAAACACAACTGAAGCTTAGATGTTATCTTTAGTTTGACTGAAACTCTGTCTCTGTGGTCAACAGACCAGAGGCTTTGTTTAATGCTGACCGGAACCTCATTGTCCTGAGGGCTTAATGATTAAGGGAGTGGACCTGAAAGGGAGAAGGAGGTGGGTGAGTCAGGGTGTCGGATGAGGCCAGTTTGAATAGAAAGAGAAGAAAGGAGAAAAGCTCATATTAAAGAAATGAAGTTTTTGCACGGTTACAGAATGAAGGTTCTTGATTCAGTACATAAAATGGAGATTCTTGGTCCTGTGCTATTTCACCTTCATTGTGTCTGGCATGGTGCCCTAGCCATAGAAACTACATAGTCAGTGTTTGTAGATAATGACAGAGTATCTTCTAAAAGAAAAAGCACTAAATTGAAAACATTTTTTTGCAGGGTTTCATCCCTTCTCCGCCCCTATGGAAACTTTATTAGATAAGGAAATTAAGTATTACAATCCCTTCTTATTTTCCCAGCTGTAACATTCATTATTTGCATGACTGTGGGCAATTAGTTTAGCCTCTTCATGTCTGCGTTTTCCCATTTGTAAAACAAAAATAATAATATGTAGTTTATAGAAATATTGTGAAGCACAATTAATGTTTGTAAAGTGCTTTTTAACAACTTCAATGTCATAGCAATGTAAAATAGCTTTAATTTAAAATTTAAAAATATGTATGCATAATGATTCATTTAATAAACACTGAAAGAACTGTTTATATGAATTTACATGTATGAATCTGGTTTGCAATATTAACAATTTGCTTTAACTTGGAAATAGACTTTGCTTATTGCTGACATTTTGCATTTGCACTTTGCTATCTCCTTCTAACAGTGACTACTTACATGATTCATGTGGGTCAGTGGTTTTCAACCCTGGCTGCACATTAGAATGTGCTTTAGAAATATACTGATGGTGAGTTTTAGAACACGCTGATGACCGGACTCCACCAAATTAAATAAACTCTCTGGGGATAGGGAGCCCACGTATGGGTACTTTTTAAAAATTCACAGATGATTGTGATATGCAGTGAAGATTGAGAATGACTAATGTCTGTCTTAATGTGTGTGTACATTATCATAAGACCTGGTTGATGAAAATATTCATCTATAATGTATTTAAATATATTTTGATTGACATTTTAAACTGCATGATGAGTTCGTACTAAAAGACCTCAGAATTCCCTTTTGGCCATAATGTTCAATGAATCTATGATGTCCTTTTTGAACTTGTCAGATGGAATAGCAAAGAACCATGTTAGTAACACTCAACTTATTACTAATGAAAGGAATAAGGGTGTTTACTCTTGCTTCTAAAAACGTATCTTTGTAGCACACAGATAGATGCTAAAGTAGAATGTGCATGTAAAAGCATATGTAATGAGGCATATAATACACCTCACAATTATACTGGTTTTATATGAGAAGTGTCATTTTATAAATTACTTCTTCTTTTTAAATGCAAGTTGATTTTCAGTTGTCACTAAGTTGATTGCTACATCTTCTTTCTCTGCTACTAGTATATGATGAAGGAATGCATTTGTTTTTAAATTAAGGCTTTGAAAATATAATTTGATAATTAAAACTTATTATAAGTAATTATAGCCAGGCCAGAGTGGCTCAGCTGGCTGAGTGTTGTCCTGTGCACTGAAAGGTTGCTGGTTTGATTCCTAGTCAGGGCAAATACTTAGGTTGTGGTTCAATCCCCAGTCAGAGGGCATATGGAAGGCAATTGATTGACATTTCTTTTCACATCTCTCTCTGTTTCTCTCTCCTTGGGTGATGATTAAAAATAATAATTATTATTATATTTATGCATGGCAAATCTATTTTTTTATTTTCAAGTAGATTTTATAAAGTAGGCTTTAGGTTCTTTGTTTACATAAACATGAGTCGAGAGATACAGGGGGTGTGTGTGTGTGTGTGTGTGTGTGTGTGAATAAAATAGACCTTTGGAATTCTGTGACTTTGTCCAGTTAATTAATTTTAAGAAATTTTCACAATTATTTGATGCATAAAGGGGTCAAAACTCCAATTAGAATATATGGCCATTTATAAATCAGCTACTAGCTTTTCAACTTACAATTCAGAATGGATAGACATTTGAATTCTGGTGAAGAATGCAGCTTTTGTTCATGAAGAAGTAAGTATGTTCATTTTGATTGCTTCACTTTATAAACATTACACTTTTGCTCCCAAGGCAGGAAAACTTAACTTTCTACTTTTTTAATCCTCACCCGAGGATATTTTTCCATCGATTTTTAGATAGAGTAGAAGGGAGGGAGGGAGGGAGGGAGGGAGAGAGAGAGAGAGAGAGAGACATTGATGTGAGAGAGACACATCAATTGATTGCCTCCTGCATGACCCTGACTGGGGCCGGGGATCCAACCTGCAACCCAGGTATGTGCCCTTGACCGGGAATGGAACCCCTTGGTCCTCAGGCTAATCACTGAGCTAAATTGACCAGGGCTTAAATTTCTACTTTTGATGGCATAATATTATCTCTTTTTTTTTAGTCTTTTTTCTTAACACATGATTTAAAAAGTCAAATTTCCTAGCCAGAAGTGTACAGTATTTTAATAGAATACTTTCTGAATGATCAGAGATCATGGTTCATGCTCACAGTTTCTAATTATTCATCATGACATTTAAAACCAATCCACTTGCCTTGATAGGGATAGCATTATATTGTGATGCTCAGATTTGCTAGAGATGACATTTTCTCCCTTTGTTACATTCTGTTAACAACCTGTCCAAGACAGCATAATTTTTGCTTTGATACCAATTAAACAAATTGCAATACAGCTATAATCCAATTGCTAACGAATGATGTGAAACCATAGTTCATCATAATACAGTGATATAAAACACAACAAAAAAAGAGCAAAGGGACTGCGATAGTACAGATATTTGCTGAACTGTTTACATGACTAATGCTCTTATAATGTTTGCATTCTTATTGTCTTACATCATATGTGTGTTTTTAGCTTTTTGTGTGTGTGTGAGTGAATAAAAACAACCTTGATGTTGTAAAATAAAAAGTAGAACATCTCAAAAAAAAATTACCCTAGAACGATAAAACAGTTCCTGAGTATTGCCTATATAACAACCAGGTCACTCTTAACATATTTTAATTCTAACTTAATTTAAGTTTAAAGACATTGTTTGAATTGCTGGAATTTTTTTCTTTGGCATAATAGAAACTCACTTCATATTTTTCCTCACTAAATAAATGGCCTTACTTCAAATTCAACCTGCAATACTTTATTTTCTTATGAAGCCAATGAAATAGTCCATTAAGTATTAATAACACTGTATCCTTAATAAATAGTTAATTATTTCTCTTCAACAGTGTTTTATTATTCAAATCAAAAAGGAATATTTTGAAGCAATGGTAAAGAGAGTTTGATTCATAAAGCTATGTTGTTAGCTTTCTGTCACTTTTTTCACTCCTGATCATCCTCAGACAGAAAACTATCGATTGTGTGTTTTGTCCTTACTTCTGTGTGTGGCTTTATTGTGATTTCGCATTGTGGGAATGTTATCTTAAGATACAGATTTTCTCTGTGACAGTCACATAGAATTTACTGTCAGAAATTAATAATGGGTGAAGGTTTTAAGATCTGTGATGCTCTTGCTCTGTGATGCTGAATTTACATTTTGGGTTGTATTCTGTGCAGTCCCTCTATCACACTGCAGGGAGTTTTTGATTTCCATGTTGTGCAAAGCCATGTATACTTCTGAATGCCATAACATTTGTAGAGCTGAACTGATGACATATTTATGTACTAAAGCAAGTATTATTTTTTAATTGATCTCAAATATAGCAAATGTCATATATATGCAGTAATGTCCAAAAGCTTTCAATCCCACTGTGTTTCGAAAGACTCAAATATGTTTTTGGACTTTTAAACATCTTCCCCCCCCCCCTTTATTTTCTTCCTTGTAATTCTGCTGATTTTTTGATACTCTTAGAATAAGAAGTCTGTTTGGTGTGAGAATGTAAATCCCTCCCAGACACCACTCTGAAAGAAGCTAAATATGCTCCCTGGAAAGGAAACATTACCCACTTCAAGCCAAAGAAATGACAGCTGTGGAAAAGGCAGGCTGGAAACAACATAGATTTGGCTATGTTTTATCCCCACAAATGCAACGATTCATAAATATGGAGGACTGACAATATCGACAAACCCCTCCGTGTTAAAGGATGCTACATAGTTTTGGCCTGCTGAGAGACAATAGCAGCAGGAACAATCTGGCATTGAGCAACCAGAAAGGGGGTGGTTCTTTATGAGCAAAGGCATTGACTGTGATTCGAAAAGGCAGAGGTGCAAACTGTGCCAGGATCTGCAGAGAATAGCTATAGCTCTGAACTCAAGGATAATATATCCCTGTTGGTCAGTTCAGCCAAGCCTCAAGCACACCTATGATCATTCCTTTAAAAGGGGAATTGTTAGCTGTTAATATGGGGGGCATAACCTAAAATTACAGCGTCAGCATGTTCAAGATGTCATGTTGGCAGACCAGGATTAGAACCCAGGCATGCTTAACTCCAAAATATTTTTAAAATCAATGTCAATGTCATAATGCAATACTGTAAACATTCAAGGATCTCTTTATCTGATATGAGCTTATGATTTTTAACATAGAAAAGACAAGGCAATTTTTTAACAATAACTCAACAAATATTTATTGAGTATCTACTATGAGCCAAGCCACTGAATAGTTCCTGGGTTTGGAGAATGAACATCAAGTGACTTAGTTTTTATATACTATTCCATTATTTTTCTAAAATCCACTTTTTCTTGTGGGGTTTCTGGTTCCTAAACTATATGATAAGATAGTTAAACTAGATGATTTCTAAGGGAACCTTCCAGGCAACAATTTTGAAGTTCTATTTTGTTTGGAACCATTTGCTGTATAACCATGCCCTTACTTATATTGTGTGTAATTTTGGATTTTTCAGGTGTCAACTTTGCTTGAAATATATGTCTCCCTTTTAAAGGACTGGTTGTAGCAATAGTAAGAGTATGGACAGTAGCACATAAATATTTGGTGGGCATTTGAAGAGATTTTAGATATTTATATGTCAGTCTATCTGTGAGCATATTCTCTGTAGGATATGAGATAGTAACTTGTCAGACTTCTGAAGTCAGGTGTTGAAAACTTAATAGGAAGAATTCCATTTTTTCCACATTCTCTCCAACACTTGTTATTTCTTGTCATATTGATAATAGCCATCCTAACAACATATATAATGTTATTAACCAACGTTCTCCAACAAATTTAATTAAAAAAAAAAAGAATTGCAAACAAGCAATTCTTATTCAAAATGGACTTGTCTGCAATAACTGTACAAAAAAAGTAAATAAAAGAAAACATATTTTTGTAATATTTAATTATGACACTAAGTATGCACATAAGTAAAATTCAAAAAAATGTTTCACATTTCATGAATAGACAACAAATATACATATATACATAGAACTAGGACAAGCTATAGTAATAAATTAACAAAGAAGAAGATTATTTAGCCAGAATCAATATGATTCCCAAGCATATGGACAAAATACTTATTCATTTGTTTAGATTTTTCAAGTTGCACATGAGTTCGGGTTTGTTCTGTGTTTAAATTATATCCTTACTATTTCTATATTTAGTAAATTCTAATGGCAGTAAATTAATACAGATAACAATGGCCAAATTAGAAATCATAAATACTCTATCAGTCCAACCAGCATCCCAATCCAGAAATGATGAGATAATGAAGTTCCAAAGGAGTTTACTAGGGGAAATTCTGGCAGATCACAGACAACCTTAATTTAAAGGGGAAAAGAAGAGAAGTGAGAATGCACTGTTCATTTATTCAGGAGATAGTCACTGAGCACTTCATAGAAGTTATTCTAGGCCTGGAAGTCTAGCAGTGGGCAAGACAGGCAAGGTCCCTGCTCTTGTGAGGCTTACAATCTGCTTAATGGAAGAGGAGAGGTCGGTGATCATTAAACAAAATACAGGAAGCAAAGGAGAATATATATTTTATTAATAAGTATTATGCAGAGAAATAAAATAAGGTAATTTACAGGATTGGAAAAGAGGGCTACTTAAGATCAGGGCATCAGAGAAGTTCTTTACAAGAAGGTGAAGATTAAGTTAGAATCTCATAAGAAGAAACTGAAGGAAGAGAATTAAAAACCAGGAAGAGTATCTGAGGGAAGAAACAGCTAGTACAACACCCGGGGTAGAAACAAGCTGTAAGAGAAGAAAGGCCAGGCATGGCTGGACTTGAAGAGTCAGCAGTAGAGCGTTGGCCTGCGGACCAATGAGTCGCAGATTTGAATCCGGCCAAGGGCATGTACCTTGGTTGCGGTTCGTCCGTGGTCGGGGTCGTGTGGGAGGCAACCTGTCAATGTGTCCCTCTCACTTCGATGTTTCTCTCTTTCTCTCCCCCTCCCACTCTGTCTGAAGATAAATAGAAAAATATCCTCCGGTGAGGATTAAAAAAAAAAAGAGACGGGGGAAGGAGGGTATGAGATAAAAACAGAGGAATATGGGCATAGAATCCACTGGGATTGAAAAACTGGTAAAAAAAAAAATTCAGATTTTATTCTTAATACATGAGGAGCCATAAACTGATTCAATGCAAGGGGAGTGAAAAGATCCAGCTAAGTGAAAACAATTGGCTTCTGGGTTTGGGTTTGGGGATAGTGTTGGATGGGGGCCACTGCAGGGCCAGAGGAGAGGAAAGATGACCAGGTAGGAGATGACAGTGACTTACCCACAGATAGTTAAAAAAGAGAGAGAGAAAAATGGAATGTGGGATACAATTCGGAGATGAGGACAAGTCTTGCTTGGTCTTTCTAACTGACTGAGTGAGTGGAGTAAGGTGAACAGGAAATAAGCTACATTGTGTCTTGAATTAGATTGTTTTCTATTCTATCTGCCAAGAGCTGTTGGCTCCACGCTGCTTCTGCTATAGCTTACAACTTTGTTCACTTCATCTATTCACTTACTCCCTGTTACTTTCTGTTCTCAGCCCCTAAAAGCTTCTGTTGGCATTTCAACCAGCAGCCATACACCATGTCAAAAGGTTCTCTATTATGTTCCCACCTAGCTCTGCATAAGCAATGAGCCCATTTATCTTCTCTAAGGAAACACACTGTTTTGCGGGGAAAGCACTGATTTATTGACTGAATTAAAGCAGGAAGGCCGTTATCCTAGGAATCAGCATTCTAATTTATATTTACTGAATTTCTCCAGGGAAAATAAAAGGAAAACCTTAAACCCACAATCAAGAGAATAGCCGAAAAGGTCATTCATTTTTGCTTCCCATGGTGAATTCCAAACACATTATGGACATAATGGGACATGAATGAGAATGTCAAAGCTGTGTATATTCTATGAAATATACTATGTAATGAATTGATCGTTTATATTAAACTATGGAATTGGGGAGGGAAATGAAGAGCAATCATGTACAATATCTCTCAGGTGAAAAGAATGAGTTTACAGTTTGGCAAGATTTCTGAGTAACATGCAGTGTTTCACACAAATATGTAGAGGTAACATTATTTTTCAATCTTTGACACTAATGGGGTAATTTTCCTGATTCCTGTTTATGGCTAGAACATTGAATATGTGGAGCAAGAACTGCTCTCATTTGCCACATACAATTTAAATCATTCTGGTAAAGGAGGCCTTTTGCCTCCAGGTATCACATATATTAGCTAGCTTCTTTAAGGGTGTCTGTGAATATTAGAAGTGATGCAAGAAATTTAATTAGTGGTACCTATTTGTATTAAAAAGAATTTGTGATAAGTATTATATATATATATATATATATATATATATATATATATATATATGTTTAAAAGTGACTAGACAGCAAAGAAACTAAGCTAAAGTGACAGAAGATAACTAAAGTAATGGGGGAAAAATGATATGTCTGATATCATGGAAGTCAGTGTGGAAATGCCCACCTTTTTGAATGACTATTTTACAGGGCAATATTTAGAAACATTTAATGGGCAAAACATGATGCACTTTTCCCTTTAAAAAAACTGTTTAATATTTTTATGCAATCATTATGTGTTGGTAGTCCTCTTCCATTTAGATTTTATTAAAAACAGGGCCAAAGTTTGCCTATGTTCTTTCCTATAACTTCATTATACTATACTCTAGTTCTTGACTATAAGATAGAATAAAATGTACTATTTAATTTGCTCTACCCACGAGCTTAGCTCTTAATCCCTAAAGGATATAATAACAGTTTGGATGAAGTACCTGTTCATGAGCCTTACACTAAAAGAAATCTGGGCAACAATGCAGTCTTTCTGAGAGTCTCTTTCTAAACCAGAGGTTAATCACACTATTGCAACATTCTGTTATGCTCATTCTCTTACCATATTTGGACAATATTCTGCCTCTGTGATGTCTTTATTGAGACCATAGTTTAAATGAAAAACCTGAACTTGTCTTCCTAAATTATATGAGAAGTAAATTTACATAGTACCAGTGTACTTTCATTATAGCTATATGTTTCAATATTGTGAGCTTCTATAATACACAACTTTTATCTGTTATATTCACTATATGTTGCAAATTGATAAGCTGTGTTCAGTGTTGCTCACTGTTGTTGAGAAAGCTGTCTCGTGTACTAATAATGTGTGGAGATTATGGTTTTTTGTTTTGTTCTTCCTTATTTATGTATTTATTATTTTAAAATACTCTGTTTTCACAATTCCAAGAATGTATTCATTGAAAGGTATCCTGCCTATTTAGTAACATTTTTTCAGGAAAAAGAGACACCATCCCCTTCCTCATGCACATCAATTGTGAAAGGGTTCCCAACTCCAAACACTTTACCATGTTTGCTAATATCAGACTATTTTAAATGCTATGGTTAGTATCAAATAATGTGATTCAGCAATGCACTAAGTGCTTTTTCAGAAAGATTATTATAGTTGTGGACAATCCAGTGTTCACTGAAGAAATGCTTCCCGCTTTTTGGGAAAGTAAGGACCACAAGTGAGTTAGGTAAGGCAGTGGCTCTGGTCCCTGAAAACGACAACATTGTGGAGTGTCCACAAAGATCTTCCTGGGACTAAGTATGACAGTAATTGCGGCCATCTCATCAGCACGTACTTTGTGCTGGGCATTCTGTGGCGCCTCTGAAAGCATCCCAGCTCCACATCTTTCAAGCAGACTCCTCCAGTGGTCTGCTGAAGGCCTGGCCTTCCGATTTCTCAGCTTTACCTCTTATACCCTCATCTCCACATTGCGGCCACGAACACAATTAGATCATGCTACTTCTTAAAACCCTTCAGTAGCTTCGCACAGCCCTGAAAATAAGTTTAACCTTTTAATAATGCCCTTGGAGGCTCTGTGTGATCTGGTCCATGTACCTCTCCTGACCCCATCTGTCCTGCTCCCCCCTCGCTGGACTGCCTTCGGAGGCTCAGATGCTGCCCTGGGTCAGCGAAGACCATTTGCTCTGTTGTCTTTGCCTGTGGAGCCCCTCCCTTCGCTCTTTGGTCATCTCCTGCTTACTCTCCATGCCTCAACGCATACATCGCATCCAAAGGGGAAGCAAAGACAGCCCTTCCCACACTCAGTCATATTCGAAAGCCCATGACCTCTCTAAAAACACCCCCTTGTCTTAGAACACAAGAAGATTGGAGGGATATTACATAGAATTCTTGCTTCTACTTTTCAAAGACTGTAGTTTATTTCGAAGGTCTGTGGATGAGGGGAGATAAGTTCAAAGGTGAGTTTGATGTCCCATGTCAGAAACTTGAAATGTTCTTAGCAAGGCTAGAGCACCCTGCAGGCAGCAGCCTGGGACCCATGCAGGCCCCTGGGGGGGAGGGGGCGAATACTGCATGGCATAGTGAAACATCCCCTGCGGTGCACACAGAACTGCCTGACCCCTGCCAACGTGGACAGCTGGTTCTCCCCTCGGTTCAAATGACTCTCTCACTCAGCTTGTCCTCTCCTTGAATAGATGTCATGGATATGGTCCAATCAGAACAAAGGCCCCACTTAGCATTCTTGCTGGCATCAAGCTCTACATACCAACAGAAGACATTTAACAATGCATAACTGCTTTTTTAGTAGTAACCTGCTTAGTAATAAAGTTTCTTCATTTAAAATATCCCAATATGCAAGGTCTATTACTGACTGCATTTTAAAGCCCCAGCACAGCCTTCCAAAGATTATTCCAGAGTCCAGATTTAATGACCTTCAGCAACAACTCTACCCTGAAAGGTAAGAAGTCATGGCAGATGACGCTAGGGTAATTGGGGGCAGGTGGGGTAGTGGGTGTCTTGTTAGATTGGAGGTTATGAGAAGATAGGTAGTTTCAGCCCCAGTACCTTAATGATTCCAACCTATGCCCTTTTCCTGAGTTGTGAAACACTAAATTATTGTTCCACAATAAATGGTTTATGGTCCGGCAGCTTGGCATCACCTGGGAGCTAGTTATACATGCGGAATCTCAGACCCCACCCTCAACCCACTGAATCGGGATACTATTCAGTTTAACAAGATCCCCAGGTGGTTATATACATGCTAGAGTTTGAGACTCTGTTCAAGGTCAGGGTGTTTCATTCTAAGTGCACATGAGAATCACCTGGGGAGCTTTTCAAATTCCTATGCCCAGGCCCACTTGAGGCTGATTAAATAAAGAGAAATCCACGAGTGGTGTCCAGGCATCTCTATTTTTTCCTTAAAGCATGCCAGATGATTTCAACATGTGGCGAAGCTGAAGAACATTTTTTTCTGGATTATAAAGAATTCCTATAGTTTTTATATTATTGATAAAATTTTTTGTGTTATCCAAGACAAAAGAAACATTATTCATGATATCAGATTCTTGTGTATATAAAATGGAGTATATGAGATCTCATTGAATATATTATATATGAGAATAAAATTAGTAGAAAATATATGTTTCAGCAAATGTTCTCAAGAACTACGTGCCTGTGTGTTGGTTGTACAGGAACACATTTAATGGCTAAGTTGGTCATTGCTATTTTTTTTTACTAACATCACAGTTCTTTCCTCCTTGATTTGGCAGCTGTGGGCATTTCTTCACCCTAACTCCACCATGAAATAGACACCCCACTACAAAACATTAAATAAAAATTTACTTACAACCACTGTAGCTCGATGAAGGGATGTATCTTCGTTGCTAAAATGTCAGGTGCAACCCTGTAAGTGGGTTGCTTTTAAAAATCTCTCCCGCAGGCTTACCTTTCTTTCTACCCAGCAATTGCATTAATAGCTGCTTTTAAAAGGTAGCTGGTCCTCTCAAGATGTTGGCTTAAAAAAAAAAAAGATTCTTTTAATCAAGATCTGCCTCTAATGCTCTTCATTTACTTCTTTAGTGAAAGTCTAACATGAAAGCCAACTTCAAGCCACTTGGGGGGGAAATCACTGTTACAGGGGCCGGACTGAAACAGAGACCTGCCGCCTCCTCTTTGAAGTGTGGCCACCTGTGAGCTCCTATTGATCCCGGGCAGCCTGGCTTCAAAGGGATAAGGCTGCACTTCTCCCCCACCTGGCCACTGCATGTTATAACACTTTTGAGTCAGCAGGGGCTACTTTCAAGTTGAAATTTGGATTAAAGAGCTAAATTGTGAGTGTTGAATGGCTTATAAAGTAGCTTTTAAAAAATGAATGTGATTTGAGATCTGCTCAGCAGTATCTTCTCCACCTCTTTCCTTTGACTTCTTGTCACCATTTGTATTTCAAAGGTCAGGCTTCTTTCAAATTAGTTTCTAAATCAGAATTTAATAAAGTCACTAACAGGAAGGTGAATAGCTGATATATCCAGAGCAATCGTAGGACTGAAAAGCCAAAATAGCTTCCCACCTACATCTATTGACCTTGTAGTGAAAATGAAAAGTTGGTGGAGAGTCTAAACTTTTTTTCTCTTTCTTTACGGTTGGCTGCCATAAGAAAGGTGATTTATTTAGATATTTAAAATAAATGTTGACAGTTGCGTTTTTTGATTCTATATATTTACTAAAGTATGTGTATTCAAACTGTTTCTAATGGTGTATTATAATCCTAAAGATTCTCAGCTCTTTATGGGGTCCTTTTTTTAGTATGCAAGAGGGTCAAAGGAGAGAAAAGAAAGCTTAATAAGAAAAGACTCTAATATTAAGATTTAGTAGTTGAAAATACTTTGCTTTGTATTCTTTGAGATTAGTATGTAGTTAAGATGAAAAGACTTCTATCCTACGTCTGTAATGATACCATTTCCCTTTAAATTGGACTATTATGTTAAACATATTCTTAAATATGCTATCCACTAAGAAAATGCCAATGTTTTAAGTTTTCATTTTCCTTTTAATCTTCAGAAAATGTCTGTCTTCATGGGACTATGACTTGAAAGTCTTTTTTTTTTCCCTGGGTGAATGCCTTAGCCACAAAAGATATGTGTCTAGAATGACACCAAAATTTACATATTTGGAAGAGTCTGGATCAACTTTGAATAAAACCAGAATGACCCTTGAAGACCTGGTCCAAATAAATTGCTAGAAACATCTCAAAATTGTACTAAAATCTATAATCTAGTTCCAGGATTAATTATAATTTATCCTACATTTCCATTAGAAAAGTAAACCAAATCACCTGAATTTTTTTGTAATAATATGGTACCTGTCATTCAGTAGGGAAGATTATAATCCTAGATGAGAACATGGGAGAGAAATGGAAAAGTTAGACAAAGGAAATATGTGTAAATCTTTCATTCCCTTTTGAAGTAGACATAGCATAGAAATAAACAACAAAGGCTCCCAGAACTGTATTGTTTATCATGCAATTTCCAAACATTTATATACTTACCTATCTATAGATATAAATTTTTATTATTATTTTTTAATCCTCACCACAGGATATTTTTCCATTGATTTTCAGAGAGAGTAGGAGAGAAGAAGAGAGAGAAACATCCATGTGAGAGAAACACACAGATTGGTTGCCTCCTACAGGGCCCCAGCCAGGGCCTGGACCAAACTGCAACCGAGGTGTGCGCCCTGGACTAGAATTGGACCCGCAGCTCTTTGGTCTGTGGGCAGAGGTTCTAATCGCTGAGCCAAACCAGCCAGGGCTATAGATATAAATTTTTAAAGCACTCTTAAATTTTGCACATTTTACACACAAAATGTTAATGAGAAAGCACTGTCAATTTTATGCTGTGGAATAACATTTCTTTTTGCCAACACTAGCACAAGGAAACAATGCCCTCACCTTTTTTTTTTTTTTTTTTTTTTTTTTTTTTAATGGCAGGGTATTTCTTAGTCTCTGTCCATAGAAACAATGTCAGCTATGCACATGCTATTCACAGTAGCATTTCCACACAAGTTTTGCACTGATGCTACAGCTAAGCTTTTCCTGATGCTGTGTGACCTTCCATATCCTATTGTGATTAAAGATTTTGGCAGGACAGAAACATAGGTATGTCTGTATTATATTTTCTTTAATCTGGGACCCTCTATTTATTGGCTTAAATTTATTTGAAGTACCATCTTATGACAAGAGTTGGAGTTGTGAAATGTAATTCTTCCTAAAATTAAAAAAAAAAGTTTTTAAATCACTATTGATGACTGTTTTTTTCTCCCCAGTGATTAAGATTTTGGGTATGTTGTGTGCGGTAAACATTGTTTTAATTATCAGCTATCTTATTTTGAGGGAAATGAGTCCTAAGTTGATAAAATATAGAAGGATATTGAATTCATATGCTGATTTTATTTTCAAAAAGCATTATTTATTCCAAATTTTTAAAGTACTTGTATTAAGTAAAAGCCTCTTTTAGAAAATAATTTAAGAAAAACTTTTGACAAAATTGATAACATTTCCTCACTTGCTAACTACACCTAAAGTACAAAGCAATGCTTACAAAAATATTTAGATTGCAAAGGATGGCCAACTACTGAAATCTCCTCTGACAAATATGAGAAATCAAGAAGCCCCACGAGAAAGGCCTGGACATTTTAGCTGAAGATGCACTTACCGCCCATATATCTTCATTTTGTTTGGACTGAAATTCTCATTAGACATTTCTGAAAACCAAGAAACCCATGCAAGAGAAAATTATCTTGACTATTGATTTAATTAAAATCTATGAGCACTAAAGCATAGAGAAATTACAATTACAGAATAATTTGGTTCTTTTAGTGATTCACATAAGAAAACTAATCTTTTTTCTTTATAGTCATATCCAAAGTATTATTTCTTTATATTCACGGGAAATGAGTATAATACCAAAAAAAATTTTATTCAAAATTAGAAAAAATTTTTTCTCTCAGTAATGCCTGCTTATCATATACAGCTAAAGGGCTATATCTCAGTTTAAAACTGAAGTAGTCAGTTTTTTAAAGCATGGGACCCCGAAATTAGATGATGCTGTATGTTGCTGTACATGAGCACCACACACCGTTCATTTGACTTGCAAAACAATAACTGATTTCATCTCACGTTGTATGATTGTTATTAATTGTAGGGGAAATATTATAGTATTACTGTTTTATTTTATAAATCTTTTTTTTTTTTTTTTTTATCCTCACCCAAGGATATTTTTCCATTGATTTTGTTTGTTTGTTTGTTTGATAGAGTAGAAGGGGGGGAACATTGATGTGAGAGAGACGCATTGATTGGTTGCCTCCTGCACGACCCTGACTGGGGCTGGGGATCGAACCTGCAACCCAGGTATGTGCCCTTGATCAGAATCTAACCTGCAACCTTTTGGTCTCAGGGCTGACACTCTAACCGCTGAGCCAAACCAGCCAGGGCTATAAATCTTTTTTTTTAACCTCAGAAGACAGAATAGTAAAAAATTAAATTAGCATTTTCTTTTCCTTACCTGTCATACTAGCAGTCTTGGACAATTTGCCTTTTTGCTTCATTCTGCCTGAAACATGACCTAAAGAGAAAAATGACTATAAATAAACTCTACACATTATTTGAAAGTAGGAGGGACAGACAGAAAATCTATACCAATTAGGAAGCACACATCACTCTTTTGAGGGTCAGAATAAGCAGGAATAATAATTAGAAATATTCACGCTAGCACAAAATTTTCCATTAAGTAGCATATCGATATTATAACCATTAAACACAGAAGCCATGTCTCTTGTTCAAGGTTCTAGCCTGGTCTTGGATTCTGTTAGGTAAATTAGCAAAGGTTGAAATCTGCTTTGTGTTGGATGGCTGGGGGAGACCAGATGGTTACCGGGTTAAACACAGAGCTCAGTGTCATGAGATTTATGAAGCTTTTACAATAATTCTGTAAATCCCAGGTTGGAGAATGCTGCTTTCCCAAGTTGTTAAGTAAAATCAATACATGCTTTGCTCCCCTTGGTTATATGAGCAATTTTGAGCTTCAGCAACTGGGATACATCTATATGTATGGTCCATGAGAACGGGGGAAAAAAAGATATTATAGTGGATTTCTATTTTTTTCTTTCTTTAAATTTCTGCAATTTGATTACTTATTTAATGAGCCAAAAATGGGGGAGGGAGGAATGATGGTTTAATATAATATATGTAACAAGATCTTGACCACCTTTTTATTATGTACTTATGCTTCTTAGCTCTAAAATGTGTTTGATGCTTCCTTTGAAACATGAAAATAAAATTATGATAAAAATGACATTTGCTACTTTTCATATTATATTTGTTGAATCCCATTAAAACAACACTATATATTGAATGCCAATTGCCTGGTAAAATTATTAGGTACCAGAAATATAGCTCATTAGAAGATAAACCCGGTGCAGACAGGGTTTTAGGGGAGCACATAGCAACCTATCTAACCTACTTCAGAGGTTTGAGCAGTTCCTCTTGGAGAACAGGGTGTTTAAACTGAGAATCAAAACTTTAACAAACCTCACCAGGAAAAATTGAGAAAGACAATAGGAATTATTTAAGTGGAACCAGAGGATGATACGAGCAAAGTGAGTCTTTAGTGTACACCCGATAGAGCACAGGGTGTGTTATGATGTACACAGGGCTGTGTCTGTTGTATGTGGTCCCCTTAGCACAGGGCCAGGTACATCACCGGTGCCAAGAGTTCCAAGAAAATTGGATGAATGCAGGTTAGAAGTAAGGAAACAAATCATTTGTTCCCCAAATAAAATATGTGAAATGCCTACTCCAGGTCAGTGATATTTGGGAAAGCAAAGGTAGCAATGACTAACGCCATTGAGAAAGAGAAGGCGGAGGCAAGAGTGGTGATGGGAAGAATTATAGAGAAAGAGTAACAGCAACTGACAGATGAACAAAATATTTTTAACATCATGATCTAAACATATTCTGTTCCTTTTGCTCCCTTGACACCATATTCTCACCCTTTTCTATTTTTTTTTCTGATTAGTTATCCAGGGTTCCTCATATTACACAATTCATCATCTAAAAGATTGTATGCTGTTCTCATTGTTAGGTAAATGTGTAACACTTCCCATCATGATAACTTACCAGACTGTTAGCATGTGTAAGTTTAAGTTACTTCTTATCCAAGTCTGGTTTTTACGTACAGATTAGAAAGTATTGTTAATAGTGACCGTTTCCCATCGTGATCTAAAAGTTTGGAAATAAAAATTAAAAAGCAAGGATTTATAAATCTACCTTAAACAGTTACCAGAGAAAAGACAACACTCATTATTAACCCACTTCGTGTGTCTGCAGTACTTTCCTACTGTATCCAAGCAAAGCGATAAGAGGGCGTGAGCAACAGAAACGCAAGCATCAAGCAACAGAGAAGCGGCGTCAGGCTCCGCTTGTGTGTGTGTTTGAGATTTTTCATAAGGCTGTGGCCCAGAAGTGCTTTTCTTATCAAATTCTCTGTCCTCTTCATCGGCTTCTGAGTCCGTGCACTTTGTCATCCACATCATCATCCATTATCCATTTTTCTGCCAGGCCGAGAAAACACTGAAGGATGAAAACACTTTCGCCTGACATTGGGATCGCTGAATAACACACTCAACAAGCAGCCGTCTGGGACTTGATTCCTTCCTGGTGTGTAAATGACGATGCCACGCTGCTCGCTCGATTGATGGAAAGATGAAGGGACGGAGTCGCCTCTATGCCACCAGTCTATTTCCAAGGTGGTGAGACCTTTATAACCCCTGAAAGGACATTTCTATTTCTTCTTTCTTTCCGTTTTTTATTAGGCTGTGTAAATATTAGTAAAGAGAAAGGTAGGAAACATCTAGTGGATTACAAAAGAAACAATCTTAAAATGATCAAGTGTGGTTTAGTGGAGGGAGACTGAAGTTTTTAGCTTTGGGTAGGTAGGAAAAAAGGGCAGTGTTTCCGTGAAGCTTGCCAAGTGGAGGGGACCTGGCCCTAACCTATCAAGAATGTATACTAATTATTTCTACTCTTGGAGGATGACTTAGTCAAACAAGTATGTTCCAATGTACCCACATTTTCTTTCAGTCTTATTTACCCCATATTGAATAATGTCAAGTTTGTCATGAAATATTTTAGGAAAATTGTTAATTTTGGACTGGAGAGTGATGGCCCCTGCAACTTTGAAGTTCCCAGGTATTTGGTGTTTTGCTTGTAATTTCTTAGACGATAGTTTAAATTAAAAACATAACTGGAGCTGACCGAGAAAGACGTGGCAGATTTTACTTTACTCTTCCATTTATAATCATATTTAAAAAATTCTTATTAAGAATGAGAGCAAAGTGATGAATATTTCTTTCAGTTCAGTAATAGTATCTCTGCAGGAAACAACAAAAAAGACAAATCAATATACCGAAATGGTGCAAACAACTTTCCTTTGAATAGCAGGCAATACACAAAATGTCTGAATTCCGACAGGCTCTCAAGTTACTAAAGGGATGTTATGTCAAACAGTTTATATTGTATATCATTTGTATAGCACTACAGAATTCAAAGGTGTAGTCGGTAAAGGAATATCATAGACAATACAATCCAACTTTCAGCCTGATTCTGATAGCAATATTAACCCAGAGTTTCTCAGAATACATTGTTTGCTTTTATAAGATAAAGGGAAGACAAATATTGGCATAAACTTAACCTATACAAGTAAACCTTTTCACGTTCTAATAACACTAATGAAAAAGCTATTTTCTAAATTATTTTTATGGAAACAACAGATATTCACTGCCCATCTTATAATCTTCCTCTCAAAAACAGAGTGCAGCAGCAAAACTATCAAATGTTTAAATTATTGAACCATACGTCCTTGAAAAAAAATGCATTTAAATAAATTTGCTACAATTCTAGAAAATATCAAATATAGTTTGAAAACTATCGCTATGTAATTCAGTAATGCATTTGATCCCAACCTTGTAATTATTTCTCTTTTAAGAAGCCTGGAAGCAGGATTCAGTGCTAACAGGGACAGCCTCTGCCTGCTGTGCGGGTCTGAGGAATATGTGTGGGGGTAGATGGACAGCGCTGGAGGAAGTGGAGTTGGACATTTACTGTAATGACAGCTGGCTTTAACCTGCCTTTGTTTTTGTGCTACTGGTACAAGTGCAGGCTGATTTTGGATTTTTTTTAACAGTAAAAGCAACCAAACATCATATATTTGTGTTCTAGAGCATAAAAATGTACCCGGAAACTTAAATTATTGTCCCACTCAATTAACTGAAACATCATTATAGGTCATGTTTTAGGGCACTAAATGAGCTCTCTCTCTCTCTCCTCACTCGTCTTTCCTTTTGTCTTACTTTTATTCCTTTATGTTGACCGTCATCTTTTTCTCGTCCTTTCTCCTCCCCCTTCATTTTCTCCTTCCTCTGAGTCTGTACGCCTAGTTCTTCTGTCTCTGTCACGCTCTCAGTTCGCATTACTCAGAACTCAGATATGGAGGTCAGAATGCAACCAGAGTGATGACCCTTAATACTTTCCTGAATCTGAAGTTGCCAGCTTAATCTAAATCCACGCAAATATGTGTGCCATTGTAAATTTTAGTGCCAGAAAGTTTTTTTTTTTTAAATGTTTTTTATTTTAGAGAGAGAGAGAGAAACATCCCTGTGAGAGAGAAACATCTGTTGTTGCTTGTGGCATGCCCCCAACTGAGGACCGGTTGTGACTGGGAATCAAACCGGCAACCTTTTGGTGCATTGGATGACACTCAACCAACTGAGCCACACCGGCCAGGGCTGGTCAGTTTTTCGAGTTTCTTTTTATATAAGTATTCTTTTGCCCCCAAAGACTAGCCTTACAATATTCACATGCATCCCTTTGTTTTCTTGTTCTGTTTTAACACTGTCTCTTATCTCCCAAACTTAAAATTGAGCTATCTCTACTTTTTTCAAAATTTGTTTTATTTCCTTTATATCATTCAGCATTATAGAATCATCTTCAATATTTATTTTCAAAAGACAGGAACAATTCAGAGTAATAAATCTAATTCTGCCCAAATCTACTTAGTTGCAAAACCAAAACATATTCTTCTCCATGTACTTCTGGCTCTCCCTCTATTGTGCTGATTTGATTGAGTGTTCATTTTCTCCCATCATTCTTGTCTCTGGACCATTTTACATTTCTACTTGCAGTTATTTCATTATACTATTCTCATGCTTTCTTCATCTTTTCCCTTTTCAGTATTTGATTTAGATAATATATACTATGTATCTACCTCTGAAAAACCTTGGTTTCAAAAATGGCTTCAAGTTTCTTTTTGAAAAATAAATTATGAAAAAATGTATTTGCACAATGCATGTTATATTTGTATGCATGTGATTCAGTGTACACCCAACAATCCCAACAAGAAGAATATGGTGAAATAAATCTCTGATGGCAAAAATTAACTGGGTAAATCAATTCATTCCTGAAATTCTCTTCCTTAACTTGTGAATTGTTGGGAGACCATTCTCCATGGGTCTCTTTTGTTTGTAGCATCTTGCAGGCAGAAGCACTGACTGCCTTGATTCCAGACTAGGTTTTAAAGGATATTTTTACAGAGAATGGGCTTGGATAGTAGAAGTAACGTCTCCCTCTGAAGCAAGTAACAGTTTTGTTTACAGCCCTTGAAGATAGAGATGGTTTCCCATCTGGAGGGACGTTTGGCAGACATGCTCACTGTCCAGTATAAAATATTCAGGTTCCCTAAGCTCAGCATCCCTCTCCTGTAACACGAGGCAGGGACCATCTGGCCCAATTCATGTCACCTGCTAAGAATTAGGGCTCAGGAAAATGGTACAAATGCTGATATTTTGGCAATGCTTTTGCAATAAACCAACCTTTACTCTGCCCCTGGAGTTTTGTGACATCTGCCAGCATTCACTAAGTTTGGCAGGCTAACTCTGACCTTTCAGATCTTTGTTTATGGTTTTTGACAACATAGGTGATATGCTTACAGACACGTGACTTTCTGGAAGAGGGAAAATGAGGACCTTGTAGGCTAATTAATAGGATTGAGCATAATCCATGGGAATCAGTAGTGACATGTTGAAAAAATTGTATGGGCAATAAACGTTCTGCCCAAACACTGGGTTTTGCTAATTGTCCTCTAGGCTGGGGGTAGGAGAGGGCTTTCTCACCAATCTGGCTGTCAGCCTCAAGTATGCCCCATTGTAACAACTGGCACTAAGATTTGTTTGAGGGTTGATGGAGGGCAAATGTTTCTACATTCTTAAGATGACAAGTTACAGAGATGTGCACCACACAGTTGAAACAAGGGATATTCATGGCCTCTGTTGCAGAAACTCAGAAAATTATTAGAACAGTGACTGGTTTGCTTTGGGACGTGAGAGTGCTGGGCATACAGGTTTGTTAAGAAGAATGGTAACAGCTGAGCCATCTCATGGCTCAACGCCTCCTACAGTCTGTTATGCTCACCTTAAATTCATTTGGTCTCAGGTTTTTTTTCTTTTTTTCAGTGGGTCCTGGCTGCTGTAAGGGTGCTTTGGCACTTTCAGGGAGAAATCCGAGAGAGAAACTTCTATGGAAAAGTGTAAATGAGGCATTGGCTAGTATTTGGGCTCTTACTATCTGGATTGCTTTTATAATGCTGATAAAGGTGACCCACCAGAAAATAAAAAACACACCCAAAGGAATATAGATAAACAAATATAATCAGCCTTGCTATCCTGAAAACTTCCTAGAGCAGACATAGCCCAAATTTAAGTTTAGTGGCTAACAATGACAGAGATACAGCATTACAATAAGGCAAGAAAACCCAAAGAAATCATGTGACTGTTGCAAGCTAGACTTCCCTGGGATAAAAAAGAAATTATATAATGGGAACTATAACAAAAGTCACTCATTCTGAGTGAAAACTTACTATTCTTGCAATGAAAGCAGATGCCACAGATTAAGATAGACTCCTACAAAAAAGTTGTCACTATGCAAGTCAAGCCTAAATCAGTAAAACCCCATGGGCTCAGGTAGAAAGCAATATGACTGCTGAAACAGGAGTCCCCAAAATTGATGGTGTCAGTAATAATGACCTTGCTACACTATATAAGGCTTGGAAAAGCTGAAAACAGCTTCGTTCAGTTGGGTCATATGTTATTGCTATGCCGTTTGCAACTAGAAGCAAATACAAAGCCTTTCTTAGGGGTTCAGAGCTGCTGTCTCCCTCCAGGCCTCAGTCCTTCCCCACCCTTATACCATGAACTTACCTGCTTTAATGACAAAGATAATTAGGCATGGGCTCTAGGTCTCCCTGTCCACGAGATGACTGAAAGCTATATGTACCAGTCCAAGGATTCTGGAGAACTTCAAGGAAGGAAGCTCAAACTTGGAAAGCTGTGTTGGACAGAACTGCTCGGGGTACTGTCCTAGGTGTTGCACGTGGAAGAGTAAGTTACTCAACTTCATCTGATGGGGGCTGAGCAAGGTTCACAGTGGAGAAAAAAGGGAACCTAATATGATCTTGTGGCTGGGACTCTGTTTTTGTTACTTCTACATATGAATGGATAATAGGAGTGGATGTGTTCTTGTACTTCCCTGTTCAATGAATACTGGAATGTTCCTGATTAAGAAGGGTAACATGTATGTTTTCTTTGAGATCCACAGAGTATCCTCAAACACATGTGCAAATGCACACACACACACACACACACACACACACACACCAATAGAACTCTCTCCTTGCTGGCATGAAACAAACTGAATATTCTCATTGGATATTAACTTTGCCTTCAACTATGGACCCTGGAATGCCTCAGTTAAAATTCTCGTTTATCTGCTATTACTGCCTCCATTATTTGTGGATTAAAAAGTCTAATTTATAGATAAGAAATGTAATAAGACATTCTTAAAAATCAAAGCATTAACATCTCATTTGTTTTTGGTTAATCCTCACCCAAGATATTTTTTCAGTGATTTTTAGATAGAGTGGAAGGGAGGGAGGGAGAGAGAGGAAAAAACAACAACATTGATGTGAGAGAGACACATGGATTGGTTGCCTCCTGCATGATGCAGATCAGGACTGGGGATCGAACATGCAACCCAGGTATATGTCCTTGACTGGGAATAAAATCTGTGACCCTTCGGTCTGAGGGCCAATGCTCTAACCACTGAGCCAAACTGGCCAGGTCAAAACATTAACATCTTAGCTGAAATTATATTTTTGGTGATGCCATTGAAGAAGCGAAAGGAACGGAGTATGTAAGAGATGTTTAGAAAAAGTAGAGTCCTAAAATATTTAGGCGGACTATGGGAAAATTAGGTCTCTTTTTGGCCGTTGGCATAATGAAAGAGGTTGCTAGAAAATGGATTAGGGATTGCTCATGAGAAATTTATACGATTTTAAAGTTTACCATGTCCAACTGTTAGAATAAAAGTAAGAAAATATCCCGTGCTCCAATTCTGAATGCTACGTGTCTAGCACCCTCATTGTTGGTGGCACTGAGATAAGCATGGGTGGCCACAGGCCCTAAGCATGAAGACACCAGTTGTTCCCTGCACTGTCCTTATAAAAAGATGTTACTTTGGGGTCTTTCTGCCTCATATGATCTAGCTAGGCAAAATTGCCTCAAATAATTCTCCATCCACAATTCTATGGCTTGTAAAATCCTACATCATCACCCATGATTCAAGATCTCTGCTGTTTCTAATGGCCGTGTTTTTGGAAATGTGTGTCTCTTTATGTGTGTGGTTCTTCTTCACTCCCATCTTCATTTTTTACACCTGTATACCAGCTTTATATTACCCCAGATCTCTCAAGACATGTTAACTCCCCCAGGAGTTTTCACAAGAAATTAGTCGTACTAAATATTTTATAAATTTCACGTGAACTTATGAATATTTGGAGTGAGGGGTATCACATATGACTTCCAGTGTCTCTCTAGCAGTGGGATCACTCTTCCTTCTTCCTTCACTGCATTTCATCGCCTTTCCTTGAATAGCCCCCTTGATAGACATTTTTCCTGTTATGGAGAAGTATTCTTCTCTCCCCAGATCCTGCTGTCCAAAGTGCATACCCAAGCAGAACTCAGTAAGTAGTAGAAAAACAGTTATTTCTCTTTTCATTTTAAACTTCTCCCAGATTACTTTATGTTACTTAATTTAGACTGTTTAAATAATTGTAGGGTTATATAGAGATATTTCTTATTTAAAAATTTATCTTTATTTTGTTTTTCTCTTTGTTCGTGGTTCACTCTAAAAACCAATAGAAAACTTTATTAAATCTAGAACACAGTATTGTTCAATAGTAAACAACTCTCCAACAGTTTTATTACTTCATCTTGTATCATTATCTTTCCTTTTGTGAATGGCAAAATCATAGACATGTTCATTTTTTAATCCAAAATTTCAAATTTGAGTTGAAAGAGAAATTTAGTAAAGCTGAGACAACTTCTAAAATTGTCATTTTATCCCAAGAAACCATAAATTTCATAAATGTTTTCTATTATAAAAAAAACCTCTGAAAATAGAATTTCCTTTGAACAATTTGTTAACCTCATTAGATCACAGTTACTTCAAGTTATATATAGAACATTGATTTCTTATTAGATAACTCTTTACATATGCTGCAACTTCAGCTCTTTTTACTTTAAGTCATTTTCCTATTATGAATATAAATGACTTGCAGGTAACTTAACAACAAGAAAATATATTTTTATAATTTTGCTGTGCTTGTATTTGAAATAGTCAGCGTTTTTTATTGTAAGTGACAGAAATCCAACTCAAACTAGCTAAGTGAAAAATAGGAATCAATGGGAGAAGAATGGGACCTGTTATGGAATTGATGGAATTTCTGTGGAGAGCAGGTCATTTCAGGGATCTCAGGGAGAGAAACTTCAAACTTGACACAACCAGGACTCACTCTCTTTTGCATCGTTCATCTCTCATCTGCTTAATTCCTCTAGGCTTCATTATCTCCTCTAAGTATTTTCCACTTGGAGCCCATGATTACAATCTTCTTATTCTATTCTCCAAGAAAGAAGGAGTCTCTTCATGAAAAAAAAAAAAAAATCCTCTGAGAAGTACTCTGATTGCCCTATCTTGGGGCCTGTACTCATCCTTTAGAACAATCCCTTTTCCTAGAGAGATAAAATACCTACTATGATGGATCAAAACAGGTCATGTTCCCATCCCTGTGGGCCAGGATGGAATGATGTACTATAATTGAGAGTACAACCACAACAAATTGGGAAGGAGAAAGGGCAATTTCCCCAAGAAAAAGTGTAACTCTTAGCAAATGACGGTGAGGAGAGAAGAAGTATTCTACACTGATTCTAAAAAACCCACAATAAATGTCTCTAGTCTTAATTCACAAAATCTGAGCATGGTGAGCCTCTTGATTTCAGTCTTCTCTGGACAAGTCTGAAGGTCTGGTAGAATTCGTGATCTAGGATCTTGGCATTTCTTTGAAAAGAATTTAATCCAGGGGAAGGGAATATCATGACACAGAAGCGTGGCTTAAGGACAATGGGCTAGAATAGAAGAAGATAAATGAATATAAATGTAACATATTTTCTGTCTGTCATTCTATAACTCGGATTTTTTATTGGACCAGCCCCCTTGGATTCATGCCTGAGTCCTAGTGTGAAAACAGTGCAATAAAATTTTGAGTAAATCTGAAGGCCTGTTTCATAATGATCTCTGTGGAATATTGAAGTGAAGAGGTCAGCAGTATTTATGACAATAATTTTTGTAGTAACCTGAGACCACACCCCTGCACAGACATCTGTATTATCAATATCGGGTGCTATAGCATTAGCATAGACATTGGTAGGCAATGTTATCTGTGGCAAAAATTTTGGAAGACAGCAAACTTGTCACTTTTGTCATTGCATGTACAGTAATACTAAAGCTGAGACAACTTTGTAAACTGTCATTTTACCCCAGCAAAACATGTATTTTTCACAAGATCACATGAAGCCAGAATAGGAGAGAAGGAGTTGACTGGGCTAAGCTCAGAGGTTCTTCTGTCCCACATCATGTTAACTGGGGCTGATGTCATCTGTGGCTCACCTGGTCTGGAATATCCAAGATGGATCATTTGTATGGCTAGCAGCTCATGCTGGCTGGCATCTAAGAAATCAGATGGGCGTGTTGACCACAGTGTCTCAGCTTTTCTCCCCATGACTCTCTGTGATTGGTTTCCAAAAGGGAATATTCCAAGCAAAGAAATTACTGCTTCAATTTCACTAGTTGTAATCTGTCTGATTCAGTTTTGGAAGATTGTATGCTTCTAGGAATTTATCCATTTTGTCCAGATTATTCAACTTTTTGGCAGATAGTTGTTTGTAATATTTTCTTACAATCCTTTGTATTTCTTTGGTGTCAGTTGTTATTTCTCCTCTTTCATTTCTGATTTTATTTATTTGAGTTCCCCCTTTTTTATGAGCCTGGTTAAAGGTTTGTCAGTCTTGTTTGTCATTTCAAAAAGCCAGCTCTTGGTTTCATTGACTTTTGTATTTTTTTTTTAGACTTTATTTTGTGTATTTCTGCTCTTTATTATTTCCTTTCTTTACTCACTGTGGGCTTTGTTTCTTGTTCTTTTTCTAGTTCCTTTATTTGTAAAATTAATTAGTCTATTTGATATTTTTCTTCCTTCTTGAAGTTGGCCTGTAATGCCATGAACTTCCCTCTTAGGACTGTTTTTCTTTGTCCCATAGATTTTGGGTTGTTGTGTTCTCGTTTTCATTTGTTTCAAGGTATCTTTTGATTTCTTCCTTGATCTCATTGTCAACCCACTTATTGTTTAGTAACATGTTATTTAGCCTCCTTGTCTTTGTGTGACTTTCAGTTTTTTTTCTTGTAATTTATTTCTAGTTTCATACCATTATGCACAGAGAAGATGCTTGATATGATTTCAAACTTCTTAAATTTATTAAGACTTGTTTTGTGTTCTAACATGCGGTCTATCCTATAAAATGTTCCATTTACACTTGGAAAGAATGTATATTCTGTTGCTTGGGGTGAAATGCTCTGAAGATATCAATGGAATCCATCTGATCTAGTGTGTTGGCCTATATTCCTTGTTGACTTTCTGTCTGGAAGACTTATCCATTGATGTCAATGGGCTGTTAAAATCCCTTACTGTGACTGTATTACTGTCAATCTCTCCTTTATGTCCATCAAGATTTACTTCATGGATCTTGAGAATATTATGCTAGGCAAAATAAGTCAGTCGGAAAAAACTAAGAACCATTATGATTTTATTCATATGTAGGATATAAAATTGAAATTCATAGACAATGACAACAGTATGTTGGCTACTAAAGGGTAGGGGATGAGGGGATAGTAAAGGGTAATGGGGCCAAACATATGGTGACAGAAAATGATTTAATTTTTGGTGGTGGGCACACAATGCAAGAACAGATCTGGTATCATGCAATGTACACTTGAAACCTATATAATCCTATTAACCAATGTCTTTTCAATAAGTTTAATAAAAAAAAATTTGCTTTATATATTTAGGTGCTCTGATGTTGGGTGCATAAATGTTTACAAGACATATTCTTTTGTTGGATTGTTCCCTTTATCATTATGTAGTGTCCTTTGTCTCTTCCTATAGCCTTTGTTTTAAAGTCTATTTGGTCAGATGCAAGTATTGCTATCCCAGCTTTTAAAAAAATGTTTATTTGTACGAAATACCTTTTCCATCCATTTACTTTTAGTCTGTATATATCTTTTGTTCGGAGGTGGGTCTCTTGTTTAATATATATCTTTTTTTTTTTTATCCATCCCCCTACTTTATGTCTATATTCATTATTTACAAATGACATGATACTATATAGAGAGAACACTAAAGATTCCACCAAAAAACTACTAGAACTGATCAATGAATTCAGTAAAGTAGCAGGATACAAAATAAATATCCATAAACCAGTTGTATTTTTATAAACCAATAATGAACTTTCAGAAAGGGAAACTAAGAAAACAATCCCATTTACAACTGCATAAAAAAAACAAAAAAAACCTAGGAATAAATTTAGCCAAGAATGCATAAGACTTATATTTGGAAAATTATAAAACACTAAAAGAAAAAAAAATGAAAGATATACAATTAGTAGAAGCATATACTGTGTTGTTCATACATAGGAAGAATTAACATCCTTAAAATGTCCATGCCACCCTGGCTGGTTTGGCTCAGCAGTTAGAGTGTCGGTCTGTGGACCAATGAGCCATGGGTAGGATTCCAGTTAAGGACATGGACCTCAGTTGCAGTTCGTCCCTGGCCAGGGTCAGGGTCATGCGAGGCAGCCAGTCGATGTGTCTCTTTCACATCCATGTCTCTCTCTCTCTCTCTCTCTCTCTCTCTGTCCCTCCCACTCTATCTGAAGATAAATAGAAAAATATCCTTGGGTAAAGATTAAAAAATAACAATAAAATAAATAAATAAAATGTCCATGCCACCAAAAGCAATCTATATGTTTAACATAATTATCATTAAGATACAAATAGTGTATTTCTTTCTGTTTTTAATCTTCACCCAAGGATATTTTTCCATTGATTTTTATTTTAGACAGAGTGGGAGGGATGGAGGGAGAGAAAGAGAGAGAGAAACATCTATGTGAGAAAGAAACATTGATTGGCTGCCTCCCACACGACCCTGACAGGGGCCAGGGATTGTACCTGCAATCGAGGTGCATGCCCTTGACTGGGAATTGACCCCATGACTCTTTGGTCTGTGGGCTGACACTGTAACTGCTGAGCCAAACCCACCAGGGCCCAATGGCTTAGTTTACAGAATTATAATAGAACAAATAGTCCAAAAATTTATATGGAACCACGAAAGACTACGAATAGTCACAGCAATCTTGAGAAGAACCAAGTTGGAAGAATCACAGTACCTGAAAGCAGACTATACTACAAGGCCATAATCAAAACAGCATGGTACTGGCATTAAAACTCACACATAGATTTAAAAAAAAAAAACACAAAAAAACAGAATAGAGAGTCCAGAAATAAACCCACACCTTTATGGTCAATTAATATTTGTCAAAGGAGGCAAGAACACACAATGAGGTAAAGATAGTCTATTCAATAAATGGTATTGGGAAAATTGGACAGATATGTGCAAAAAAGTAAACCAGACCACTTCTTACACCATACACAAAAATATAATAAAATGGATTGAAGGCTTAAATGTTAGACTAGAAACCATAAAGATCCTAGAAAAAAAACAGGCAGTGAAATTTCGAACATTCCTTGTATCAATATTTTTTTCTGACATATCTTCTCTGGTAAGAAAAACAAAAGAAAAAATAAACAAATGGGAACACATCCACTAAAAAGTTTTTGCACAAATTGAAAAGACACCCCATAGAATGGGAGAACATATTCACTGATACATCTGATAAGGAGTTAATATCCAAAATATATGAAGGACTTAGGCAACTGAACACCAAAAGAATAAACAATTCAATCAAACAAGGGCCAAAGGACATGAATAGAAGTTCTCCAAACAGGACATACAGATGGCCAGTAGACACATGAAAAGATGCTCAACATCTCTAATCATCAGAGAAATGCAAATTAAAACCACAATGAGATATCACCTTACACTTGTCAGAATGGCTCTTATCAATAAATCAACAAAAAACAAGTGCTGGTGAGGATGTGGAGCAAAGGAAACCCTCGTGCACTGTTGGTGGAATGCAGATTGGTGGAAAGCAGCATGCAGTTACCTCAAAAAATTAAAAATGGAGCTGCCTTATGACCCAGTGATTCTACTTCTGGGAATATATCTGAAGAAACCCAAACTACTAAGTCAGAAGAATATATGCACCCCTATGTTCACTGCAGCATTATTTACAATAGCCAAGATTTGGAAGCAGCCCTAGTGTCCACCAGTAGATGAGTGGATAAAAAAAGCTGTGGCACATTTACACAATGAAATATTACTCGGCCATTAAAAAAAAAAAGGAAATCTTACTCTTAGCAACAGCATGGATGGATCTGGAGAGAACATGCTAAGTGAAATAAGCCAGTCAGAGAAAGACAAGTACCATATGATTTCACTTATATGTGGAATCTAATGAACAAAATAAACTAACAAACAAAATAGAAACAGTCTCATAGATACAGAGAACAGATTGACTGCTATCAGAGGGGAGGGGTTGGGGAACTGGCTGAAAAGGTGAACGAATTAAGCAAAAAAAGCAAACTCATAACGGACAACAGTGTGGTGATTACCAGTGGAAAAGGGGGGTGGGTGGAAGTAAAAGAGGGTAAAGGAGGAATAAATGGTGATGGAAGGTCTAGCATGACCTTCCTCTCTCTCCCTTTTAAGGGAAAATTTAAAGAAGCTTTTAAAAATGGTAGTTTCATAAACAATTATTTAGAGACAAATAGGTAATTAATCATTACCATTTTCGAGCACATTTCTATAGTGGACTTGTTCTCTTTTAGTAAGAGGAAGTAAATGTGACCGCTTTGTAAAACAGGGGCCCCAGGTCACTTTTCATGTGAGCTTTAACATTTTCAAGTACAAGTTAAGTTACTACGTGGATAGATAAATTACAGATCGAAAAGTGCTCTCAGTTTTCCTCCTTAGGATTTCTCTGTTTCCTATAAACACAGATCTCTCTTCTTTGAAATTCTATCTTCCTTTGGTATCCAAATGCTGTTATTATTACCTCATTATTAATCAGTATGGTGATAGTGGTGATAATGATAATAATTTTTTCATGTCTTTCTCTTTCACTGTTTTTCCATTCAGCTTCCTACTATAGCCATCTCCCAGAAAAATGAGGACCTGATGCTGTTCTCCTTCCACCTTCCAGAGAGTTTAGCTACTACCTTTATGTTAATGACTCCTCCCTGTGTCTTTATTTCCAGCCTGACTAAGACATTTGTGAGGGCCAGAAGAAAGCCAATTGGTGAAGGGCTTTGATGAGGAAAAAGGAAGGAGGATAAATGAGAATTTTCCCTCATGGAAGAAGATCTGCAGGTCCAAGTGGAAGCCTTCAGAACAGAGAAGCAGTATCCTTACAATGCAAAAATAAAAATGTAACTTATGGATGATTAAAATTCAATCAACCAATTATTAATGAATACACCTGGGAATATCATAGTGCAAGTAAACGTAAAGCTTTCTATTTTCTGCCACCTTCCACTTGTCTTGCAGTTCTAACACATGCTAAATAAAAATACTGCATAATTACTTCAGAAAACAAAGGTATATTATTTTTTACATATTGGAGCTGGAGGAAGAAGAGATCTTAATTCTAACCAGCAGTGTTTTCTTGCTCTGTTGACAGTCAAGCTGACTAAAGGTGACTGTTTTCTACCAAATTTTAAGGTAACTATTTTTGACTGGAATCGTTGAGAGCGCTCCTGTATTGTTGGAGTATTTGGGGTGGAACTCCCCCTAGTAGGAAACCATTAGATGAATTAAAACGGAAGTGGCATAATTCTTGCTTTACATATTTTTTTTTTGTAGAGTTAGAATAATTGCAGTGCCTTTTCTTTTGATTAAGAGTGTTTTCTTTTTTAAAAATGAACTCTATATTTAGGACAGTTTAGATTTAAAGAACTATCGAGGAAATAGTACAGAGCATTTCCATGCCTCCCCGATCCAGTTTCACCTATTATAACATCACACATTTGCATGGCACATATGATACACCTAATGAACCAATATTGACCCAATTGTTAACGTAAGCCCATATCCATTCATTCAGGTACTTAGGTACTTAGTTGTACCTAAGATCTTTCTTTCTGCTTCAGGGTGCTATCCAGGATACTACAGTCCATTTAGTTGTCATGTTTCTTTTAGAATTTGTTTTTTTGTTTGTTTGTTTGTTTGTTTTTTGACCGAGACAGTTCTTTAGAAATTCCTAGATTTTTATGACCTTAATACTTTTGTGTAGTACTGGTCAGGCATTTTGTAGGATGCCCCTCCACTGGAATTTGTCTGATATTTTTCTCATGATTAGACTGGGGTTATGGGTTTTTAGGAGGAAGACCAGAGAGGTAAAGTGCTATCTTCACTTTTTATCAATAGTATATTTATCAATATGGTTTATCACTGTTGATGTTCACCTTGACCATCTGGCTGAAGCAGTGTTTGTCTGGTTTCTCCACTGTAAAGTTACTAACCCCTCTTTCCATACTACATTCATTGGAAGGAAGTCCTCATGCACAGCCCACACTCAAGGAGTGGAAAGTCATATCTCTCTTCTTTAGGGCGGACTCTCTCATAAAATATTTGCAATTTTTCTACATGAGAGATTTGTTTCTTCTCTCTCTTCTATTTTTTAATTAAATAATTTATGAATAGAAGTACAGACTCATGAATATTTATTTTATACTTTGAGTTATAATTCAATACTACTTTATACGTTTTGTTTATCAAATTATCCCTTTTGTGGCCATTGGGAGCTCTTTCAGTTGGTTCCTGTGTCCCTTTGACATACTCCATCATTGTGAGCTTTTTCTGGAGACAAGTCCTTACTTTTGGGTTCTATAAGATACTCCAGACTCATCTTGTGTGTTTCCTGCCCTGGGCCTCCAGTTAGCTGTTTTTGTGAGGGATGTGAGAGTTGCTGTTTCCCTATAAAGAAACGGACAAAGATATTAGAAACCAAGATCTGTGTGCTAGGTATGCTCAATGCGACTGGGTTGTCACTGCTTTTAGGCCCTGTTAGCTGACAAAACTTGGATATAGATGCGTACCTGTAAACATTTCTATATGTGTGTCCTGGATGGTTTGGCTCAGTGGTTGGAGCATCAGCCCACAGACCTAAGGGTGGCGAATTCAATTCGCCTGAGTTGCAGGTTCGATCCCCAGCCCTGGTCAGGGTTGTGCAGGAGGCAACCAACTGGTGTGTCTCTGAGGATTAACTATATATTTCTCTCTCTCTCTCTCTCTCTCTCTCTCTCTCTCTCTCTCTCTCTCTGTCTCTCTCTCTCTCTCTCTCTCTCTCTATATATATATATATATATATATATTTATATATTTATATATTTATATGTTTATATATGTAACTATCTGCATCTATATTAAACTAAATATGAGTTCATCCTAATGTCCCCAACTTGAGTCTGTTACCAAATGAATCATTCTAATCTCCCTTCTTGCTTATCTGTGAACTCCTACCTGAATGGTGAGAAATCAGACTCCCACTATCCATCATTCATTAACGTAATTGTTCAATTTCAGTATAAATGTATAGCAGTATCAGAATTGTTCACCTGGATGGTGAACAGTTACTGTTTACCTTCATTTATTCCTTCTCTAGTGCTCTTTCTTTGTGTAGACTGAGTTTTTGACCTCTAGCATTATTCTTCTCCTTGAAGAACTTGCAGGGGTGGAGACATTCCTTAAATTCTCACATTGAGAACCTGGTGGGGTTCTGAAGGTAAACCCCCCACATACCTGTGGTTGCCCCCCTGACTGTGGCCCCCAATAGTTTCTCACTGTTGAAGTAGTGCACATTTATCTCAAATGATTTGTCAAAATTACCATTTAAGTATTCCTACCAATTCTGCTCCAAGTAAGCAGATCTTGGCTATCATTTGCCCGTTTGTCCAGATTTCTGGGTGCTGGTTTGCCTAGCAGCCTGAGTTCTTTGACAGGTTCAAAAAGAGTTTTTGTTTTTTATTTGTTCAGCTTTTTACTTGCTATAAGAATGGCAGTTGCAATGTTTAATCTCTTTACATGTCAGAGCTGAAACTGGAAGTCTCTTGTTTCACTTTTTAACTGATGTTTCTTTTAAATATACTGTGGTTTTGCTACCATGTGTGTGCAGGGCAAAATATTTATTGGTGAAATAAATCAACTGAGTTATCAAAGATTTTTTTTTAAAGAATGATGGGCATGGGAAGAAAGATTAATTTAATTGATGTGAATTTTACTGGAATTTACTTTTTAATTAAAAAACACATGCTCAGAACTTGATTCATTCAAAAGGCTATGACTAATATTGATTTAAATAAATTAGTTGGACTGTATAGATATATTGCTAAATAGACCTTGTTTTACCTATTGTTTAGCACAACGTTACCAGGAAACTGGATGAACAGTCCCTGCCTACCTCTAGAAGTTCCGAGCTCTCTTTTTCAGGAACTGATCAGGATTTTGTTTATACCTGTCTTACAGTGCTCTATCAATTTTCTGCTATTTGTGTTTGTCTCCCTATGAGAATACGTTCTTTGAAGGCATGGATCATATGCCCTATTTATTTTTATATTTCCAGCACTTGGCATGTATCTTCGCCCACCATCAGTACTCAATAAATGTCATTTAATTGATTGAATGAATAAATTAATGAATGAAAAATGTTTTCCATATAGTCATACCATGAGTGTAATTGTTTGGGAAAATTTCATGTTAATTTCTAATATATTTATATTATTTTGGTTTGTCTAATTTGAAAGTGGTGTACTGAAATGTAGGTATGAGTATGACTGTTTCTTAATCACATTACCTCAGCTATGTCTAAAATACCAAAATGTTAATTATTTCTCTAAGATGTAAAGCATGTTCTTTAAAAAAAAAAAAGTTTTATTTTCAGAAGTCTGAGTAAATTTATGAATGCTAACGTTTATTTGTTGGTGTTAATATTATGGTGACTTCTTTGTCATCCACCACTTTTCCAGTGTATCAGTGGTGATTAAAACTGTCTGTGGCTTCCGAGTGGGGAAGTAGCAATAAAATATTATTTAAAAAATGTTCTTTGCTGCTCTGCCAACAAAGGTATTATGGTGAGTATATGGTGTCAAGTAAGGGACTTGGATCAGCAAGAGACCACAAGGCCTAGATGCCTTAATAGGGGCTTCTTCCATGATCTCTCCCCACAGGATAGTACATTCAGAAAACTGATAGTGTCCTTATCCTGTGAGGGCAGAGTTATCTTTCAGTAGAAGTCTGTGTTTTAAAAGTTTATAAAGTGGGTGGGTAAAAACTATCATGCCAATTTGCAAATACAGTATAATTGTCACAGAGACAGGAATTTTAAAAAATTGTGTATACTTAAATATTATTGTTTCCATATATGTGTTCATTGACTTGGGAAACTGATCTTATTCAGAAAACTAGGTAGTGAACACAATATTCTAATGGAAGGGAGTGTATTGGTTTCCTAAAGCTGCCCTTATAAATTACCACAAATTTGGTGGCTTAAAACAATTTATTCTCTCATAGTTCTGGAGTCTAGAAGTTTGAAATCAAGGTGTAGGCAAGGCCATATTATCTCTCTGGAGGCAGGATTCTACCTTGCCTCTTCCCAGTTTGTAGTATTTGGTAATCCTTGACTTTCCTTGGCTTGTAGATGTAGCGCTAAGTTCTGCCTTCATTGTTACATGGTATTCTCCTTGTGAGTTTCTGGGTCTAAATTTCCTCTTCTGGTGAGGACACCAGCATATTGGAGTGAGGGCCAGACTAATCCAGTATGCCCTCATCTTAACTTGATTACATTTTCAAAGATCCAATTTTCATATGAGACCACATTCACAGGTTTCTGGTGAATATGAATTTTGAGAACATACTATTCAACTAAGTACAAGAAGTTAGATAAATCCATTATTTAGTGGCACAGGATATAATAGGTTCAGGGCTATTTCGTCAAAGGGACAAAGGCATTTTAAATCGGTTTGTTATGATTCCACAGTTGTTTCTACAATCTGGTTGACTTTGCTTCGAGCACCCAGAATACTTGAGAACCTTGCCTAAGATTCTTCTTCTTTAATATCAGTGACAAGTTTTATCTTTGTGTTTCCCCCTGTCCAAGCTTTCAAGGCTGTCCAGTGCCTTATTCAATAGATGGATACTTTCTTCAGTCATGCTAACAAATTCCTTCAGGTTTCTTACACGTTTTCTCATGCTAAACTAATAGCTCCCTCTACTTTGCCATCTCTGCTGGGATTAATTATTGTTATTTTAAAATTTTAATCTCTCAGAGAACTGCATTTCCGTGGGTGGAATGGGTGGCAGTGGGGATGTTGGCTACCATAGTCTCAGCGACTGACCATCATAATAACCACAAAAATAACCAAATATAATACAACCAAATAGACCACTTCTTGAGAATTTCTGACTAAAGGATACATTGCATTTAAGAAGTATAGGTGTTTTACATGAATTATAACATGAACACAGGATAACCTAATAAGTGTCATTTCCCTATTTTACTTATGAAGAAACTAAAACTGCTAAGTAATTTGCTGAAGATTCCTTAGCTAATACATAGTGGATTAGAAACAGGTTTGTCTGCATTGCTCCAAAGTTCTTCTACCTTGATACAATAACCCCAACTAAACTAGTAACAAGTATATATATTAGGATGATCACTGAGATTCTCTCTTTGTTTTGTTTGTTTGTTTCTTCCTGTTTTAAAACAACATATCATTTTGAAATGATTATATTTGTTTACCCCCCAAATAGAGGATTACATAGTAGCGTATTTGACCAGACAACACTTTTCCTGGAGAACTTTTTCTGGAACTATTGTTCTTTGAAACACACTCTGTGAAACGCTACTTTGCAAGCTTCCAATCAGTATCTATTTTTTTTCATTCTCTACTCTTGTTACAACTTTTTCACAGATAATATATTTTTTTTAATCCTCACCTGAGGACATTTTTGTATTTATCTTCAGTTAGAGCAGGAGGGAGAGAGGGAGGAAGAGAGAAAGAGAAACATCAATGTGAGAGAGACACATGGAGTGGTTGCCACCCACACAACCCCAACTGGGGCGGGACAAACTGCAACAGAGGTACGTGCCCTTAGCGGGAACCAAACCCGGGACTCTCTGGTCTGTGGGCTGGCGCTCTAACCGCTGAGCTAAACCAGCCAGGGCACAGACAATACTTTTTATTGCTGAAATATTTTATTTCATTCATCTTCTGCAATTTACCCCACACTCAATACCAGAACTAAGCCTATGGATAGAATGGGAGGTTATTAAATGGTCAGAGCTGAGTTTATTAAACATTGATCTACTCCAATAGTCTGACTAATAACACAATGAAAATTGTTATTGGAAAGGCCCCATTTATAATTATGTCATATTAAAATAGTAATATAGTAATGAATCAATTAATATACTCAAACCCATTAACTAACTGAATTGGTTTGTTGATGAACTGGCTCACCCCATTGAAGAATCCCGATTAGTGCTGGAGTTGGCAATATAAGAGTTAGTGCAGGTATTGGCAATTATTGGTGTTGGCTTTGGGACAGGCTAAGCCTACTGAAAAAAAAAAAAGATGTAGTTGGAGTTGGAATACTATTTAGCTTCGAGAGTGTATTAATTTCCTAGGGTTGCTGTAACAAGTACCACAAGCTATGTGGCTTAAAACAAAGAGATTTGTTCTCCCACTGTTCTGGAAGCTAGAAGTCTGAAACTGGCAGATCTGTGTTCTGTTATTGGCAGAGATGTATACTCCTCTCCAGGCTCTAGGAGAGAATCCATCCCTGCCTCTTCCAGCGTCTGGTGGCTCCACGAGCTTCTTAAATTCCATGGCTTCTTAACTTCGGTCTCTGCGTCCTTCTTCACATTGCCTTCTGTTTTTCTCTCTGTATTCTCTACTTTGTGCCTCTTATAAACATACTTATTATTGGATTTGTGGCTCAATAATTTAGGAAGATCTCATCTTGATGTCTTCAACTTAATTATTACATCTGCACAAACTTTTTCCAAATAATGTCGTATTTACAGGTTCCAGAGATTAGGACAGAGATGCATCTTTGGAGGCTATTGTTCAACCCCTTGCAGAAAGTAAGGATAACATACACTTCATGTAATTCCAAAAATTTTTAAAGCCAACCTTGTCACTATACCCATGACATTTTCAGGATAAATGAAAAAAATAATGACGATTTGAACTAATCCTTAAATAAGACTTATCAATGCAGTCTTGTGGCACTGTGTTGTGTAGGAAGAGGTAGAAATATGAACATCATTGGATCTGTTAAGACAGAAAATGAAATGAATAGTTAGAGAATAGGTATATTAGCAACAATCTCTGCCAACAGCTTCTATATGACACTATGTGCTCATTTTGTTCCCTTCTTTTATAATAGTATATATGGGAACTCATATCTGTGTTTCTGCTAGGAGATTCAATTTCACATCCAATTGTTATCATTTTTGCTATAATCAACACTATCACAACCCTGTAGAAACATAATTTAATTTTTCCTTGATATGCTAGTATATTTATGGACCTGTTTTCTAGCTTATATTTCTTCTTCTTATTTTTTTTAATCCTCACCTAAGGATATTTTCCCATTGATTTTAGAGTGGAAAGTAGGGAGGGAGGGAGGGAGAGAAAGAGAAAGAGGGAGAGAGAGAGAGAGAGAGAGAGAGAGAGAGAGAGAGAGAGAGAGAGAGAGAGATATGCGAGAGAGACACATCAAATAGTTTCCTTCCACATGACCCTGACCGGGCTGGGGATTGGACCTGCAACCCAGGTATGTGCCCTTCACTGGGAATCAAACACGCAACTCTTTGGTCCTTGGGCGGAGGCTCTAACTGCTGAGCCAAACAAGCCAGGACAGATAAATTTCATATCTTTAAATTTGGTTAAATGTGATAGAGAAAAGTATTCTCAGATTCATGATTCCACATGATTCTTTATTTCCCTTACCATAATAGCCATCAAAGTGTGTTGCAGTTTTGCATCCCTGACAGGTACTAAAGGTCAATAAATATCTCTTGTGTAAATAAATATTGAGAAATAAAGACAAAATGTGAATGAATGATTTAAATAAAAGTCACAGGTGTTTGTTCATGGTAGAAATGCACCTAATCATTCCAGTTCTGTCTGTTCCTCTAATTGACTGAGAACATCATTATGTTATATTATCAATGTGTTTAAATGCAGTGAAAACTGATGAATAATAAAAAAGTAATTAAATAATATATTTTAAGGATATGGGGAATAATAATAATAAATTTAAGAAATATTTGTTGATTCCTTATTCCAAATAATAGATCATGTTAAAATCTCTAAATAGGGCGTTGGTGGTGTCTGATTGCCAAGGTGCTTCCCCATAACCTCACCCCCTGTGTTTACCCCCTGTGCAGTCCCTTCCCACATGGTCCATGTGAACAGTGGAATATGGTAGAAGTGATAACAATGTCATTTCTGAGATTAGGTTCTAAAAGACACGTTGTCTCGGTTGTGTGCCCCTCCCCCCTCCACTGCCTTTCTCTCCCTCTTGCTTGCTCTCCCCAGCGTGTTCTGTGTGAAGCCTTGTGCAGAGGCCCACAGGTTGAAGAGCTGAGGCCTCTGATACTTTGTTGAAGTTTCTCCAAAATTTTCGTACATTAAAATGATATCCTTACATGCTAAGCTAATAATACTGGTTCTGTTTCCCAGGTAACATCTCAGTCTGTGATGTCTTCACAGCTTTGAAAACTGCTCAGTTCTAAATGTAGCCTGTCTTACATGCTTCACACCAAAGCCATGAGCGTCCTACAGTTAGGAAAATCATTAAGAAATCCTACTTTCTGCAGTGGTTCAGAAAGATGATCGTGGTGGGGGGTGGGTGGAATATACTATTAATCCCTTTCCTTGGAAATAAGTTTGTTTTATTTTACTCTATTTTGTTTTTATTTATTTCCTATATTCCTTTATCTTTCCATCAGAAGATTGATCGCTGGCCCAATTAGATTTTCTAGAAAGTCACATTACAGGCCCACATTGTGAAGAATTGAAGCCTCCAAGCAGAGAGGAGCTAAATCAAGACTATCCTCCAGTTTAGATAATAACTTCAGATAACTAGAGTTCAGACTATCAGTTGGACTGAAACCCAGCAAGACACACTGAGCTAGCCACCCAGCTAAGCCACTTCTGGATGCCCAACCTCAAAAAGTGGGTGAGATAAATAAATGTTGTTTTAAGAAGCTAAGTTTTGGGGTTTTGTTATGCAACAATAGATGAATAATGGAATTTCCACATTATTGGAAAAGAAGTTTTGAATGGTAACACACACAAAACAAGATAACTACAAATAGCTGCAAAAATTCTAGATTCTAAGTGTGTGGTTTGCAAAATAAGTCCAGAGGAGAGAAATATGATGTTCAGCTCAATTGGTAGGGAAGGTTTTTCAACAAGAAAAGAATTGAGCCAGGTAAAATTTGCACAGATCTTCTAAAATGTGTGCATAAATCAATATACACCAGATAGATGTGATTTTTATGTATGCCTTGTGGAAACCAGTCTCATTACTTTATTGTTGAGGCACAGTAATCTATGCAATCTTTCATGAATTCCCCCAGTAATTAGTTTCCTGGAATATTGCTGGGTGGCATATTCAACTCTTGCTGCTTTGCAGCACTCTGCGAAATACGAGAACTATAGGACATACAGTTCTGCTGGAAACTTATACTAAGGTGTTTCATTCACAGAAAATATACAACATGTATAATCCAACATTAAGAATGTAGATTGCATATAGACACTGAGAACTCCACAGGGATGATACTCAGCCTCACCTACTGACTTCTCTTGTGGCACTTAATACTTTGTTCCTTTTCCTGCATGGATACGGGAGACTTTAAGGTTCAGCCTCTCGACCTTTCAGGAATGTTAACTGCCCATGTAGAGTCTTGGAAGAGGTTAGAATTTCCCTTTCAGTTTTTCATGAGTTGAAATGCCACCTTTATTTACATACTCAGCTAATAATGCTGGTTCTGCCTCCCAGGTAACGTCAGTCTGTGATCTCTTCACAGCTTGAAAAAACCGCTCAGGTCTAAATGTAGCCTGTCTCCCATGTTTTATACTCAAACCATGAGAGTCCTATGGTCAGGAAAATCATTAGAAAGGTCTACCTTCTGCAGTGGTTTTGAAAGAAGATGGGGTTGGGGGCAGGTAGAATGTAGTATTAATCCCTGCATTTGGAAATAGCCATCTGGCTTTTATTCACTCTCTATGTCCCTTTATCTTTCCGTCAGAAGATTGATCTCTGGCCCAATTAGATTTTCTAGCAAGTGCTCTTTATCTCTTCATGCTGCTCTCTCAGACTTGTAATAAAATATGCTTTTACTGTACTGGGATTTTAGCTGAAACCCATAGTGCTTATAAAACTTATGTGAGAAGAAACTTATGGGAGGGCTTCAGGATTCATTAGTAAAACTCGATAAATGAATTTCTCTAAATTACGGTTAGAAGAGTTGAGGTTTGCATTATCAATTAGGAGAACTACATAATTAATATGGGCACCTAAAGTAGATACTGTAAGAAAATCCTGTAAAATATAAAGGATATATTTTTTATAAGCTTTCAAAAGAATGTTTCCAGTGTATTGACTTCTTCAGTTTTGAGGATGAACGTGTAGGTAAAGCACGAGCGTGCCCACCTCCCGTCACAGGTGTCAAGGTCATTGCTGTATTATCTCTGTAATCTGTATGGCATTTTGTTTTTCTATCTGTGCTGCTCTGTAGGAGTGGGAGAGGAGATGGAGAGAGAGAGGAGGGAGAGGGAGAATGAGAGAGAGTGCTTTAGAATATATGAAAGAAAAAACATACTGATGGGAAGACTGGATAATATTTTAAAATAGATATATTATTAAACAATACAATAGTCTACAAACAGAGCTCCATTAGAAGTCACAGAGATAATTGAAAATGCTTTCTCACTTTGACAGTCATCATGCGATTTACTGGTACTTGTTATGAATTAATCAGTGCCAACAGTGCTGGGGAAGCTGGGGAAGCATGTAGAGGTACGTTTGGCATGCTGAAAAATCTTTCTGACTCTTCAGAGTTCTTCCTCTCTCGATGTAAAAAGGCAGGGCCAAAAGCAGCATCTTGTTACAATTAGCTGGATGGCTCTTATGCCTTCTCTTGTTGGTTTTATACCCAAGCACTTAAAACCTTTAATCCCACTTTCACATTTTATGATAGACCACATTTCAATGCCCTTGTTTAGAGAATTGCCCGTAATATAGCCACCTTGCTCAGGGGACAGTGAGCTAACTGGCTACTGTGGCTTAGATTTTTCTGCTTAGCAAAAATAATGGCTTGGCCTCTGCATTTGTCTGCGTGGTTGTCTTACACTTGACTCACTGCTTTGTGTCTGGAGTTTGTCATCCTGGCTCCTGGCCAGGGTGCTCATTACGTCTATCAGGCATCCTGTGTACATCCTGGGAAATACTAATGTCCCTGCTTCTTTGTGTGTCTTTGCTTGTCTATAAGTCAGCACTTGATATAGAATATAGGAGGTGAAGAGAGAGAAAGGCTCTCCCACATGCTTCTAAAAATGAAATTAGTGTATTGTGTGAGCAAAAAACATGATACAGTTCTAATATGTGTTCTTGACAGTTGGTCTTTTCTTTTCATGAAAGATATTCTAGGCTTTCAGTGTGCCATTCATTTTCCATTTCTCATTTGCTGGTCTCTTATTTCTTTCATCTGTATATTCCCTTTCCCACAGCTTCCTCCTTTCTCATCACCCATCTTCTGCCTTCCAGTGAGATAGCATTTGACCAAGATCTTATTTTTTCATTTGAACAGGATTCTGTCAAGAAACTTCAGCTCCAGATCTGGCTTGGCTCAATATTATAATCAAAAGGGAGAACTACTAGATTAAAAGATCTATTTTTCAAGCATAGTATAGGATTTCTCCCAGGATAATTATGACATACGCAGTGATGACTTCTGTTTATATATACCTATCAAATTCTATGCAAGTGTGATGATTCAATTAGGCACCCTGCATGCAAAAACATAAGCTTCATTTTTAATGTCATTTCATCTAGTAAGGTCAAATGATCACTGAAATATCTTATTAAATAGATAACTGCACACATTATAGGAAATTTTCTCCATCCAGTAACCTATCTTTGCCAAAGAGGCCAAAAAAGGTTTCAGATGTTATAGATTTTCCGAAATTTGATGGAAATTAAGAAAAAGAAATCAAAATAAGATCAAGGTAACTTCAGATTGTTAAGGTGCTCTATTACTGGTTAGAGCCTCTTATGCATTATCTTTTTCACAAGATTCAATTATGATCTTATTAGCACCATTGTGTTATTCTGACGTGACTCAAGAATTAACATATTTTGTGACTAATCTATTTTAGCTGAACTAAATACGGAAAAAATGTGTATTTTGAATTTTCATAGTTTGGATTTAACAATTGATAACGTTCTCTAATTTTCTGAAAAAAATGAAACCTCTGCTTAATCTTTTGTAGTTTTTTATAGATGCTACTAAATATAAAGAAAATGTAAATTAAAATAGCATACTTGCCTATCTGTCATTTTTATCCTATTCTGTAGAAAGCTAGAACTACTGGTACTTTTACTACAGTTTATTGTGGACAATGAATAAATATACAAAGTAAATGATCGATAATTGAATGCAGTTCTATTTCCATTTGTTTATTTGCCTTAGAAAGGCAAGATTAATTTATTGACCACATTGTTTATAACATCTTAAACACAAAGAGGAGTCGTAGAATAATTGTTTCTCTTTGTTCAGCTTCCCTCCTTGAGGATCTATAACCTCATTGTGGGTGATGAGCTGATGATTTCAAGCTCCTGTTTTTAGCTCTTCTCTTTCATGCCCCTTCAATAATTCATAGTGTAGACCAAACTCTGAATAGTTGAGTTGAGGAAGGATTTGTATTTGTGTGTCTGAATCATGGGCATTTTTCTTTGCTTTATATCATGCACCTATTTCCCTAGGAGAAATTGGAAGGATAGGTAGCTTTATGTGCTTCTGAAAGCCTGGCATTGTGAGCTCCTTTTGTACATAATAACTGCAGGTGCAGAAATGGTCCTGTGATCTGATAGCTGTTTTTCACTTTCTGTGATCATGGCCAGTTCACAGAATACAACAAAGGTAGATTGTTGTCTTCCCCTGGGTTGCCTAAAGTTACAGAGCTGATCTTTTGACCCTTAATTTCAGCAAGTTTGATTGCTCAAGAAACCCCAGTGTGCATATTTGGAGCTGGTGTGGCATTTTGCTGTTGAGTTGATTGTCAATATCCTAAAACACTCACAGTATTTAGAAAGAGAGAGAGTCTTTTATGTAATCGTCTTGCATTTTAAAGAGTTAAACGCAACTAGTGTCACAAACACACTACCTCACCTCCTCTAATGGAATCTTTTAGACCTGGTGACGTATTTCGGCAAATGATCGCTATGATTAGAGTGTCCTTGCTTTGCTTTCCTTCCTCGTGAGGTATAATACTGCCCATCCTGAGGCTGCCGGGTCACAGGAGAAATGCAGTCAGTCATCGCTGGAATGAAGCCAGTACAGGAATTCTGATTTTTCAAAAGTGAAATTATTTTAATAAGGGATTTTTAAATAAGTCATGCAGCATGGTATTAAAAATCGCTAATCCTGCTTCATTACTAATTTCAGACCACATTAAAATGAATTGGTTTTACTGAGTATTTTAATTGTTTCCCCTTCTGATGTTCATTTCCTTACTCTTCATCAGCCAGAGTTTAAAACATTCTCTGTCCTTGTTCATCCTAGGGAAATTGATCAGCTATTTAAACTCGGAATTAGTTTCTCCATAATAACCAGCTTGATCCTACTTGCAAATCATTTAATTTAAGACCGATGTTAGTTTTTGCCTCAATGCCGCCTTGTTCCCAATGCCTGCTTTGTTTCTCAAAGGTGACTTGGTTGATGAAGTTAAATGCCTTTTAACCACTAGAGGGAAACACCAATCTGCTGTGAGCAATGCAGTGTCTTCACATGGCAAACATCTCCCCGAAGCTGCAGGTCCTGCAGTTTGTTTTGTGTTGATCTTTTATTCCTGAATATTGACAGCCTTATAATGAGGAATCAGCAAAGGGTGTATATTGATCAAAAAAATTTAGTGAGGATAATTTCCTTTTTATCGAATAATTTGGGCCCTATTCCTTGCTGTAGTTAATTTGTTTTTGAAGTAAATAAATATCCCTAGTTCACTAGGGACATGCTTCTATGCAAGCATTTCTTTGCATGTTATATCCGGAAAGCAATATTCTTTAGATGTTGGTACACTATACTCATACGGAAGATACTGAGTGAGTAAACAAGCATTTACTGAATGTTACTTCATTCTAATAGGAAAAAAAATTTTTTTTTTTTAGACAAGATTCTGTTTGCATCCTAGAGCCATGATGTTAAAAGCGTTCTTCACAATGTCCTCAGTATTGTTCTGGCCCACACATACTTTATTTATTGAAATCATTGTTTTGGTTTTTTTCCCCCAAAATTATTTGTATTCATTTTATTATTTATGTTCAGGGTACTTGATATCAACCCAGTTGTAGTAATAGCCTGTTATTACTACACTTAGGTAACTCCACCTCCTTTTCTCTTAGCTTTATGGAGCTCTAAAGCAGAAGTTTGGGAACAATGTTGACGGTTGAGGCTCATGCTGTATTAATGCTAGATAAATGGATGTTAGGAAGCCAGTAAAAACTGCAGAGGTGACTCTGTGGCGTAGAAGGTCTGTCAAAAGTGAAGGTGCTGAAGCAGGTAAAAGCAGTCAGAGAAACTGTGGACATGTGGAACATTCAAACATTCTAAGTGGCAAAAACAAATGTTTTTGTTTTTCATGCATGTTGCAAAATGTCTTGTTTTACTTGGTTTTAATGTGAAGAAAGAATGAGAAATACTTACGAACTGTTTTATTCAGTCTCAGTTGGTTTCTATATTAATGAACCCAGAAAAATAGTCAGTTAACCCATTAAAGCAGTGTGTTAGGCACTATTGTGTTGATCTGAGCAATGTTCTGACTTGCCAGGTTTCCAGGCAAACTGACCCTCCCATTCAACATAGTTGCCGAGGAGCTTATTTTTCCTTATAAATTAGCCCTACACTTTGGCCACAATGAATTGGTGCAGACATTGGCAATTCAGCAAAGTTGGGCAAGAGCACATGACTGAAGCTGGCCAAGTTTTCTTGGTAATAGTGTGGTGTAAACCAAGACAGAGAGGGAACGGAGCAGAGACGCAGACGCAGAAGGAAATGCAACTCTGATGGGACTGGAAATCCTGTGAGGCAATGGTATTTCTGCAACTGCGTTTCTTATACATTACCTTAGGCATAAGATAAGACCTGAGTATCTATAAATATAGATGTATTTTGGTATTTCTCTTACTTGTGGTTAAAGAGTCCCAACTAATCTTTGTAGGAAGCAAATTTCCACTGAGGATTTCTTTTGTGAATAGGCAAAAGGAGATTTTCCATAGGCTGCCATCTTTCTTTTTAAAAAATAGAATGCAGATTTCTGTTGAAAAACATCATGGTTACATTGTATATGCAGCCCAAGTTTCTCTAGTTCAATAGGGGTTAATTCCGAGGTTGGTTCTCTTCAGAAATGTACTCACCTTCTCCCACCACTCCGGTAACTTCTTACACATTGATACTGAAAATAGAACACGGAATTATAGAATGTTAGATTTGGAAAACTTTTACCCATTCACCCACCCCTTTCTGCATCCAACAGTTATTCCCCTAGTCCTTACCATATGACAGGCCCTATTCTGGTAACTAGGGATGCAGTGAAGTTTTTCCCTGCACCTGAAAGGGGAGTTCAGGAGTCAGCAAGGTGAAGAGTTGGATGAGATATCTTCCAGGAGTGTATTCAACCTGTGAGGAGGAACACAATTTGGGGCTGTGTATAGAGCTGGAAACAGCATTAGTTTAAGCTCCACTGGGTTCACCGAGTATCTCAGTTGTCTGTAGTATTTTTTAAATTATTTTCTTTTATTGTGTTGAAACACTTACCACAAGATTTATGCTTTTAATAGATTTTTGGTGTGTAATACAGTGTTGTTATCTATAGGCACAAAGCTATACAGCAGATGTCTAGAACTTTCTCATCTGGCCCAACTAAAATTTGATACCTCTTGATGATCAACACCTCATTTCCCACTCCTTCCAGATCCTGGCAACCATCATTTGATTCTTCGCTTCTAACAGTCTGACTATTTTAGATGCCTCATATAAGTGTAATGATTTAACTGACATTTCATTTAGCATAATGTCCTCAAGGTTCACTCCCCTTGTTGCTGTCATATACTGCAGAAATTCCCTCTTTTTAAAGTCTCAGTAATATTTCGTTGTATGTATACACCACATTTTAAAATGCATTTATCCACTGATGGGCACACCTTGGCTGTTGTGAATAGTGCTGCTATGAACATGGACGTCCTGATATCTCTTCAAGATTCTGATATTAATTCTTTGGATAAACACCCAGGAGTGGGGTTGCTGGATAATATGGTAGTTCTACTTTTAAGTTTTTGTGGAACCTCCATAATGTTCTCCATAGTGGCTACAACATTTTATATTCCTATCCAGTGTGCAAGGGGATCCAATTTCTTTATATCTTCACCAACACTCGTCTTTCTTTTTTCTTAGGCTGCACTGATACCTCATTGTGAAGTGGTATCTCATTGTGGTTTTGATTTGTATTTCCCTGGTGTTCAGTGACTTTGCACAACTTTTCACATATCTGCTGGCCATTTGTGTCTTCTTTGGAGAAATGTTTATTTAAGGCTTTTATTTACCAATCCATTTATTAGGGTGTTTTTTGTTGTTGTGTTTTTGTTTTGTTTTTTGCTATTGAGTTGTAGGTGTTCCTTATATGTTTTGGAAATTTACCTTTTTCAGATATATGGTTTGCAAATATTTCCCCCATTCTGTAGGTTGCCTTTCCTTCTATTGATTGTTTGTTGTTGTTTTCATTTGGTTTGTTTTTCTGTGCAGAAGCTTTTTAGTTTGATGTAGTCCCACTTACCCATTTGTGCTTTGGTGGCCTGTCACTTTGTTATGTGCATGAAATCGTTGCCAGGAACAACGTCATGAAGCTTTCCCCTGTGCTTTCTTCTAGTAGTTTCATAGTTTCACATCTAACATTTAAGTCTCTAATTTGTTTTCAGTTGATTTTCATACATAGCGTAAGGGTTCAATTTCATTCTTTTGTTTGTGAATGTCCAGTGTTCCTAACATGATTTGTTGTGGACACTGTCTTTCCCCATTGTGCATTGTTGGCATTTTTGTCCAATATCAATGGATCATATATGCGTGGATTTATTTCTGGGTATTTTCATATGATAGTGCTGAAGAATTAGAAAAGTCATCTAATCTATATACTTCTGTCAAGAAAATTTAGAATGGGTCTCCTGTTTCTGTCCAAGGGGTTACAATTATGCTTTTCTTCTTTAAGGAACACTAGTTAGTAGGTATGACTCCTAATTTCTTTCTAATCATTTGTGATTTACTTGATGATTTGTTTATTGAATTTTATGTACAATGCAATCCTTTCTCCAATTCACTCATTTATTTTTCTGTTTCATTGGAAACCCATGAAATAACTGACTCTGGAGAGATTTTTTTTTTTTTTTAGTGGCCTGGATTTAAAGGAATAATTACTTCTTCAGAGTTGATACTCATTTCTTTCAAACTTGCTGTAGTTTTCTTTATGGTTACCATTGCAGAAATGTCTTTATAGTTTTTCCTAGTGCAATGCTGTACAGTCAAACTGTCTGCAATGATGTTAATGTTCTGCACCTTTGCAGCCCAGTGTAGTAGTCAATAGCCACATGTGGTTATTGAGCACTTGAAATGTGACCAATTGTGACTGAAGAAATTATTATTTTTTATTTTTTTAGTTTTAATTAATTTACATTTAAATTTAGATAGCCACATATGGCTAGTAGCTATTATATTGGAAAGCATAAATCTAGGGTATATGATCATTTAAAAAAAATGTTCATTTGTGTTTAAAAATGGGATCATGCTTGGTCAGTGTGGCTCAGTGGTTGAGCATCGACCCATACACCAAGAGGTCGCCAGTTCAATTCCCAGTCAGGGCACATGCCCAGGTTATGGGCCCAATCCCCAGTGGGGGGGTATGCAGGAGGTGGCCAGTCAATGTTCTTTCTCATTGATGTTTCTGTCTTTCTCTCCCTCTCCCTTCCTCTCTCTCTGAAATCAATAAAGTAAAAAAAAAAAAGTAATAAAAATGGGGTCATTGTCAGATTTGGGTTGCATATATTTTTATTAATATACTTTATTATCAAGGTGATTTAAATCTTTAGCCTTATAAAATTGTCTTCTGGTTGGCCTATAAATTACCTGCCAGAGTTGAATTTTCACTCTGTGTGGTGAATTTTTCTATTTCCTCTTATAATTGTCATTTTTTATTTATATATATTTCAGTTGTTATTGCATGCATTAATGTTACAATGTTTGTTCTACTGAACTCAAGTTTTATTATCACAGATTTATCTTCCTTGGAATTAATAATGCTTTTCCTTAAAGTATATTTATATGATAATATAGTAAAATTATTTCCTTGTGAGTTTTTCTTTTATATCTACTTTCATCATTTTACTCTCTACCATACCATATTCATCTGTCTTGGGTGTGTCTTTTTTATTTAAATTCTTTTATTTATTGAGCTATTGATAGGAATGAATTCATTTCTACTACAATATTTTATATTTGTGCTGCTTTTTCTGTTGTATTTAGGCTGTTCTTCTTTATAGGTTAACTGAATTTTTAGTCCCCTTTCCCATTTACTGGTGTAGAATTATATACGCTAATTTTCTAGGGTAATTTCCTGAAAAATATTAATACACAAATCCTACTTTAATCATACTTAAGGTAAATCAGTGACAGGCCCTTCCTCTTGAAAGATCCAAAGACATGAAAGGATTTCTGTCTGATTAGGTAGCTTCTGTATCTTACATTGTTATCTAGTATAGTAGTTTTATCTGTGTTTTAACATCACAAAGTACATATTATCATTATTATACATATTGCTGATAGTCGTTTTGATACTCCAATTTATTTGCTTAACATGTCTTTCTACTCTTAGACATTCCTTCCACTATTATTTTCCTTTAGAAAATATAGCTTTTATTAATCATATGGTGATGATAAAAATATCAATTGTTTTTGAAATTACATACTTAGCTACTTATCCTTTAATGTTAACGAAAGATAGTTGGTTGATGGTCATCCCCTCTCAACACTTTGAAAACAATTTTCATTGTCTTTGAAGGAAACATGTTTTGTTTTGTTTTGTTTTGTTCTTATTGGAAGCTTTGAGCTCTTCTTTTTGCCTTTGGTATTCTGTAGTAAGTATTACTATGACAGGTCTTATATAAGTTTCTACTTTTCCTTACTTTACTTAATTTTCATATGTCCTGACTCTGAGTATTCATACCTTTCACCAAGTATTAAAATGCTTTAGGTATTATCACATAGAGTATATAGTCGTCCCACAATATCTCTGAGGAACTGGTTCCAACCTCCTCATGCCCCCCAGATAACAAAATCCACAGTTGCTCAAGTCCCTATATAAAGTGCATACTATTTGAATATAACTTATGCACATTCTCTTGTGTACTTTAAATCATCTCTAGTTTACGTACAGTATCTAACAAAGTATAAATGCTATGTAAATAGCTTTTATATTGTATTGTTTAGGGAATAATAAGAAAAAGGGCTGTGTTTATTTAGTAAAAATGCAACTATCAAAGACTTAACTATATAGCACACATTAATAACAATGTAACATTTAAAAAATATTTTTAATTTGTGGTTGGTTGACTCCTTGATGTAGAACCCATAGATATGGAGGGCTGACTATATATCCTCTTCATTCTTTTATTCAGTTATTTTTAATTCCTATTTGATTTTTGTTACATCTCATTTTATCCTTTAAGTTTACTAATACCTTTTCATATTTTTTACCTCTTAGTCTTTCTATGTTGTATTCTAGTTTATTTCTTCAGGATTCTTTCCCAGAGCACAAATTATCTTTATCATTATCTCCAGTCTAAATATTTATCTGATCTAATAAATTTTACTATAGTTATTTTTCTAATTTATAAGATACATATTTGGTTCTTTTAAAATGTGCCTGGTTTTGTTTGTTTGTTTTAGTGGTATCTGCTTTCTTGTTCATTTGAGATGTATTTTTTGTTGAACATAATCATAAGCGTATGATTTTATATTGAAGATCCAGGAATTTAGTATCTGCAGTCATAGGGCACGGGGATCTGCTTTTATTCAATTGTTTTTCCCAATTCTTCTTTATGGTGACTTGTTTGCTAAGGTATTTTGTAATTTTGGATTGTGAAGTCAAGTTCAGCCAAGTTCATTTTTTGGAATACCAAGGCTTGCTTCGAGGGTAAATCCCTCCAGTAAGAATTTGAGCTTCTTTCTGTCTGGTATACAAAAACTCTACCAATCCAAGATCAATTTAATTTCATGTTTCTCTTGAGATATCTAAGATCAACATTCTACTAGAATATATAAGAAGCTAGCATCCATACGAGAGCAAGCCTGGGGTAATACATTTTCAGAGGGGGTTTTCTCAAATAGAGAAAATAAATCTCACTTTGCTTATGAATGATATTTTATCCCATATTCTCTTTTTCTAAAGGTGTATCCTTTAAAATGATCCTGGCTTTATGTAGAAGTCTCTGTCACAACTCTCCAAATTATGGGGATCAAGGGCTTATCTCCTGACCCTAAACAGCCATGAAACTCAAAGCTCTAAATTTCTGATATCGGCTCACACCCTGGTCACTGGGACTTGTCAGACTATTTATTACTCTGACGTTAAGTTTATATTTTTAATTCCTGTGGAGTTTTCTTCCCGTTTTGTGAGCACTGGTATACTTTTGCAATAATATTTTGTAATGCTTTATTTAGAGTTTCTAGGTGTTCTGATGTAGGAAGATTTTACAGAATATCTAATCTAGCCTGCACACTTCGCTATATTTTTTTCAAATGCATTATCTAATTTATTCTTGGTAACCAGAGGATATACTGTAGCTATCTGGCTTTCTCCCTTTCTATAAATATTCTGGTCTGATTTCTCTGAGGGAAAGAATAAACTTAACTTTCCATCACTCCAAATAAAACAATAAGTATGTGAACAAGATATTTAGTTTATAGTCTTTATATAGAACACTATTGAGAACATATACATTTTATTCAGCAAAGTGGCTTATATGTATATTTTTATGTAACTGTGGATAAAAGCAGAAACAGTATATATAATTCCCAAAGATAGGTACCTCTCCTGCTAGCAAGGACTTATGCAAATGTAAAATTGAGGCAAGTTATATTCTTCCAAAGTTGCCTACCTCTGTCATTTCATAAAACATACTTCATATGTTCCATGTCTGTCACACAGCCTCTTATTATTAGATTATTTTTATGATGACTATAATATTATTTTATTATATGTTAATCTATGAGCTATATATCTTTGATTTTGATTTATGTTGATGGAATTGTACCACATCAATTTCTACTATGGTTTAGTTGCTAAGTTATAATGTCTGTCAGAGACAAACAAAACTATAAATCATCATGGTGCTACTGAAATATGATTGGTTAATTATGATAAAGCTTATTTTCTTAAAAGTTAACATCTGACACTCTGTATTTCAAAATATACTTACAATGAAATATCATAGCAAATTATCTATCCCTGAAAAGGATAATTGATTTAATAAGACATGTTCAAGTGGAATCACATCAAATCAAATAATCAGAAACAGAATACAACATAATGATAAACAACAAACACTACCACATTATATGTGCATACCTCAATTTCCAAAATGTTAAAATCTGAACACATATGTCTAGAAATCAAGAAAATACAGTAAGTGATCTCCATGATACACCACTCTATAAGCAAACCAGAACAGGTTTCCATCCAGTGATAGTATTCTATAGCTTGGTGTTACACTGAGAGTTTTAATCTTTGGTCGATGAGATTTTACACATGTGATGCTATAGGGCAGGTATGTAAAGAGATTTACATACATGTTTTAATTCTGGTGACTAGTCACAGTGCCTGGAGTTACTGTCTGTGCAGGGTTCTGAGCTGAGCCCAGGCTCAGAAAAGAAGAGCATTTTGGTCATAGGTGCAGAAAAGAGGACAGGTGGCGTGATGCTACAGGCTTGCACTGTAGTCCTAGGAATTGCCTTGTTCACATTATCGTAGATCTAATTCTTCTACATCTTCTACATGCCCAGTTGAAAAGTGAGGGTCAGGCTGGTTTTTCGTATGAAAAGATAGCAAGTGGTCTTTATTCTTGTGCTGAAACCATTCCATCCCTTCCAACTATTTATATAAGGCATTGAACTACACTTGATGATAAACAGTGAGACTGAGCACCCAAGGAACCTGTTTGTTAGTAATGGAACTGGAAATGCATTGAGATTCACAGTGAACCATGCTGGCCATCCCGACCACCAGGTAGTCATCTCAGCTTAATGCAGGGAAGAAGAACTTGTTTCTTCTGCCTATTCCTATACCTTCCCAAACCCCAAAGAGAAAACCAAATGTAATGCTTCTGATTAATATTAATGAGCACTAGGCCATACTTTTATGAGGTTGGCTATAACATGGTTTCTTTTTAAAAAGGTGAAACTACTAAAGTAAATGAAATCAATATTGATCCTAAGTAGAAACTAAATTGAAGCTTATATGCTATTGGGAAAATAATTAAAAATCAGATTAATTTTTATGCCTTTGGAAAAGACATAAATCTCTTGTGCTGCTCCAGCTGCTGTGAGACAATGACATGGGGAAGATATAAATCAAGAAGGAACAGCACTAGAAAGTGTAATTTCACTTAATGTAACAGAAACAAAAAATGATGATTATTGATTCTGGCAAATTACATAGCTTCATACGGACTATTACATGTGAATATCTTAAATTTTATGCTAAAGGAGAGGAGAAAGATTCAGTTCATTTATTCAAAAATTATTTAGTACATATAATATCTTAGGCATTGTGCCAGTCTTTGGAAACATACAGATGATTAAAAACCAATTTTAACCTAAAACAGTTTATAGATGAGCAGATGAAACAGATGGGGGGAATTTATTCATAAAGCAAAGTCATGATGAAAGTATGGAGGTTCCTTTACGAACTAAAAATTGCTCAGGTAAGCCTGGGGAAACTTTCAGAGCAGAAGCTTTGATCTAAGGAAACATACAATTGAAAAGCAACTCAAGCCCTGGCCGGTTTGGCTCAGCAGTTAGAGCCTCGCCCCGCGGACCAAAGAGTCCCAGGTTCGATTCCGGTCAAGGGCACCTACCTCAGTTGCAGATCGGTCTCTGGTCCTGGTCAGATCATGTGGGAGACAACCAATCGATGTGTCTTTCTCACATCCATGTTCCTTTCTCTTTCTCTCTCTCTCTCTCTCTCTCTCCCTCCCACTCTATCTGAAGATAAATGCAAAAGTGTCCTCGAGTGAGGATAAAAAAAAAAAAGCAACTCAATTTAAATGGATTAAAAAGAAAGAAATAAAAAATGTTCAACATAATATAAAGGACTAGGAGGAACTTAAGTTGGAAGCGCCTCACCCGTACATTGGCGGCAGCCGTGGATGAGGAGCACGCATGAGAGAGTGAGTGTGCAGAGCAGGGGAGACACAAACGGGTATCAGACTTAGGAGAAGGGAAATGGAGAGGAAAGAGAAGTACCAAGACAACACTTTTAGCTGGGAATGGATCTGGGCCGCTCATCTGCCTTTCAGAGTTCAGAAATGCTTGTTGGTATTATCATTTTTACTCCCGGACCTGTGCGGAGATAGTACCACATAATCCCCATCATTCCTATAGATGAACAGTCTTTGATCTTGTCTTTTGTCTACATAACAAGTAGAACATATCTCCTAATCCACTATAAATTGAATAATATTCAGAATTTGCTCTTAAAGTTTGCCATTATTTGGCACATCTTACTTCTGGTATCTCTCACTTCTCCCCTCTCTGAATCTCTACTCTACATGAATGGGTCTCTTCACTGTCCTCTCTGCATGTCTTTGCTTATTTAGAGCCTATGTCAGTATCCTGGCTGGGAAATCTTTTTGAGAACTTTGCTATTACAGTACCCATGTGTTAGACTTTTTCAGATCACTACAGACTGGTCATTCAGCAACTCTATTTCTGCTCCATTTCCGTATGTTCAGCATTTTTATTTATTTATTTTATTTATTGATTCCAGAGAGAAAGAAAGGGACAAGGACAGAGAGATAGAAACATCGATGAGAGAGAACATTGATTGGCCGCCTCCTGCATGCCCCCCACTGGGGATCGGGCCCACAACCTGGGCATGTGCCCTGACCGGGAACTGAACAGGCAACGTCTTGGTGCACGGTTCGACACTGAACCACTGAGCCACACCGGCCGGGCTGTTCAGCATTTTTATATTCCACATATAAATGAGATCATATAGTGTCTGTCTTTCTCTGTGTGATTTATTTCACTTAGCATAATGCCCTCAAGGTCCATTCATGTTGTCCCAAAAGGCAGGATTTACTTCTTTTTTATGGCTGAATAATATTTTAGTACATATATATATATATATATATATATATATATATATACACACACACACACACACCACATTTTCTTTTTTTTATATAACTTATCTTTATTGTTGAATGTATTACAAATGTTCCTCATTTCCCCCCCCTTGCCCCCCTCCTCCCTATTCCTGCCCCCCTCCTGCCTTTCCCCACACTGTTGTCTGTGTCCATTGGTTATGCATATATACAAATAAGTCCTTTGGTTTATTTCTTCCCACCCCCCAACCCCCCTTCCCTTTGAGGTTTGTCAGTCTAACAAGCAATTTGTACTTCTTAATCCCTTCACCTTTTTCACCCATCCCCCCAGCCCCCACCCATCTGGTTCCCAAAAAAGTTCTCTGTATCTATGAGAATGTCTTTGTTCTGCTTATTCATTTTGTTTGTAGATTCAATTGTTGATAGCTATGTATTTATTCCCATTTTGTTTGTTCATATTTTTTTATCTTTTTCTTCAAGAAGACCCTTCAACATTTCATATAAGAATGGTTTGGTGGTGATGAACTCCTTTAGCTTTTCTTTGTCTGGGAAACTCTTTATATGGCCATCGATTCTAAATGACAGCTTTGCAGGATAGAGTAATCTTGGTTGTAGGTTCTTGCTTTTCATCACTCTGAATATTTCTTGCCACTCCCTTCTGGCCTGCAAAGTTTCTTTTGAGAAATCAGCTGACAGTCTGATGGGAACTCCCTTGTAGGTAACTAACTTCTTTTCTCTTGTTGCTTTTAAGATTCTCTCTTTGTCTTGAACCTTTTGCATTTTGATGATGATGTGTCTTGGTGTGGGCATCTTGGGGTTCATCTTGTTTGGGACTCTCTGTGCTTCCTGGACTTGCATGTCTGTTTCCTTCACCAAGTTAGGAAAGTTTTCTGCCATTATTGTTTCAAATAGGTTTTCGATTTCTTGTTCTCTCTTTTCTCCTTCTGGCACCCCCAAGATGCGAATGTTGGCACGCTTGAGATTGTCCCAGAGGCTCCTTACACTATCCTCATTTCTTTGGATTCTTTTTTCTTTTTGCTGTTCTGATTGGGTGTTTTTTGCTTCCTTATATTCCAAATCGATGGTTTGCTTCTTGGCTTTACCTACTCTACTATTGCATCTGTGTAAACTATTCTTTATTTCAGTTAGTGCATCCTTCATTTCAGACTGGTCCTTTTTTATGCTCTTGAGGTCTTCACTAAGTCCACTGAGCATCCTTATAAGCAGTGTTTTGAACTCAGCATCTGTTAGGTTGCTTAACTCCATTTCACTTAGTTCTTTTCCTGGAGTTTTGTTCTGTTCTTTCATTTGGGACCTGTTTCTTTGTCTCCTCATTTTGGCTGCCTCCTTGTGTTTGTTTCTATGTATTACTTAGCGAGAGGTATGGGGCTAGCTGAGACCAGATGCTGCTTGTTTGAAAGAATTTAGGAAAAGTTGAAGCAGGATCCAAGACAGGCCAATCCTACGGTAAAGCAACTGGCAACAGCCTGAAAGCTGGGTGGGGCGGGGCCTCAGGGAATCACCAGGGCGGGGCAAACAGTGTGAGCCAGGTAGCTGGAGTCCCAGATATGGTGGCATCTGCCGGCCCAGGGAAGGGCTCACCAAAGAAGAAAAGCCTCTGATAGCACGTTTGTCCAGGAGAAAGCAGCCTCTCCAGCCCTCGCTCCAATGCCAAACAGCTCAGTTCTTCCCCATATGACTCTGGTGCCTTTCAGGCTCCCTCCTGCACGCTGGAGCCCGGAGGGAGCGAGTCCGAGTAAGTCCGTGTGCGGGCCCTTTAAGAGGAACTGCCGGGGGAGGGTGGGGGCTCCAGCCGCCTCAGCCTCAGTTCCCGCTGGTTTTTCCAGCCAGAAGTTATGGGGACTTCTCTTCCTGGCACTAGAACCCTGAGCTGGGTGCCTGGTGTGGGACGGGGACCCCTCAGTCCTCAGGGAGGACCTTCCCAGCCGAGGTGTCCCTCCTAATTTTTATCCACCACATGTGGGTGTGCGACCAGTCCCTTGCGCCTCCGCCCCTCCTACCAGTCTGGATGCAGCTTCTTCTTTAATTTCATAGTTGTAGGACTTCCATTCAGCTTGATTTCAGGCGGTTTTGAATGATGGTTGTTCTGTAGTTTAGTTGTAACTTTGATGTGGTTGTGGGAGGACGCGATACCGCGTTTACCTACACCGCCATCTTGACCGGAAGTTCCACGTTTTCTTTATTTATTCATCTATTGATGGACATTTAGGTTGTTTCCATGTCTTAGCTATTGTGAAGAATGCTGTAATGAACATGGACGTACAAGAATTTCTTTACGATGTGATTTTGATTCCTTTAGATATACACTCAGAAGTGGAATTGCTGGATTATACAGTAGTTCCATATTTAATATTTTTAAAGGAACTTCCATATTATTTTCCACAGTGGCTGTAGGAATTTACATGCTCATTAACAGTACACAAGGGTTCCCCTTTCTCCACAGTCTCACCAGTAGTTGTTGTCACTCGTCTATTTGATAATACCCATCCTAACAGGCGTGAGATGATATCTCACTGTGGTTTTGATTTGCATTTCCCTGATGATTAGCGATGTTAAGCATCTTTACATCGATCTGTTCTCCATATGCATGTCTACTGCATTCTATTGAAATGTCTATTCAAATCCTCTATCAATTTTGAAAGCAGGTTATTTTTTTGCTATTGGGTTGTGTGACTTGTATATTTTGGATATTAACTACTTATCAGATAGATGGGTTGAAATTATTGTCTCCCACTTTGTAGGTTGCCAATTGCTTACATTGTCTTTATATAGTAACTTATATCACAGATGTTTAATAAATGTTTCTTGATTTAAAAATGCAACTCAACCTATTTTTCTAGAATATTTCTTGTAGTTAAATGTCCATGTATGTTATGTCTTTTGTTTCCCATAATAATAAGCTACTCAAAATAGAAATCACTGTACCACCATATTGATAGTGATAATGATAGCCAAGATTTATAAAATAATTTCTTTTTTGTAAGACATTTCATTAAGTCTTTCCAAACAATTTTATTTTTAATTTTCACAGAAACTTTATGAATGTCAAGAACCATGAAAGGTCTGAGATTTTGCTCTACTTACAAGCTAACAAGTTAGCCTTCCATCATTTAATGGATACTGGCCATAAATGCAACATTCTTGACTCAGAGACAAAGGACAGTGTATTAATCAAAGCAATAGCAGTTGCCAAAGTAACATCAATATGCCAGTTGCTGGAGCCCAACTGTTTACAGGCAATACAACAAGGGCCAGGTGACATCTTCACACTCACTGGGTTGCATTATAGGACCTCTCCCCCAAGTTTCAGAAACAACTAACTTTTATAAAGCCACTAACAGAACTGTCCAACCTTTGCCCCAGAGGGAGACATTGTCTTTATTATTCTGGAGAGCTAGCAAATCTTCCCTCTTGCCCACAGGAAACTTCCAGTGCTTTTAGCTATACTGTGTACAAACATTCATGACTAGGTAATCCAGAGCAAAAGCTGCCCCTACCTTTGCTCAAAAGATGTGCAGAAATATGAGACACTCATGGAGAATGAGTTCCCAAAATGAGACACATAATTTTAAGTCCTATTTTATAGATGAAGAAACTATATTTTAGAAAATTTAAGAAACAGGTCTCACAGCAAATAATTTGTAAGTAGCAAAAACATAATGTGACCTCATGTCCTATGATGCCAGGTCATTTCATTTGATCATGCTGTCTCGTGGACTCTCTCTGCTCATTGCTAATGAAGATGTTAGTAGCCCAGCCATAGTCTCCTTCTCAGTTACAGAGTACATATTTAGGAGTTAGAAATTGTTTCTGTATTAGCTACAGTCCCAGTCATCAAGAATTTACTGCATTTGATTGTTTTGGCTAGTTTCTAAGTGCCAGAGTTGTACCTTGAACAAATGAGCAAGATCATTTCATATAGCCAACAAAAACAGAGACCTAAATAAACCTTCTCATGTCCATGTAACAATAAAGAATTTGGCCTTTGTTGTTAAAAGCACATTGATTTTCTTGAAATCATTTTTTTAAAAGCAGACATTGACTTTATTCCAATTAGAACTGAAGGTTACAAGTGTTAATCCATCGATGTCACAGGACCCAGGGTTCGCACTGGGGAGGACTTTTGACACATGTATTTGTAGTAATTTTTCATGTAAAATATAGCAGAGTGTTTTCGGAGAGAAAAATGTGCCTGGATTATTTCAGCAACATAATTGAGTGTTTTTATGTGTGTCATGGCATTTCTTAAAACTTTGGCTGGGATGGTGGCATTTCACATCACACAAAAGGAAATAAAGCTGTATTGTAGTTTGCTTACAGCAGTACCTAGAAAAAATTGAAATTTCAAAGGAGCAAGAGTTTTCCTTGTGGTAAGCACGGGTCTGGGTAGCATTTTCATTTCCTGTCTCTTTGACTCCCAGTGCCCCCCTTCAAAAAGTTCTGAATACAGAAAGCAGAACTTGCCTCCAGCATAAAACCAGAGCCCACTTTTATTATTGTTGTTGTTTCAGGGCTCCTGGATCTCATGCTGAACCTGAAAATCCTATTCGCAGCTCAGCTGCCAGCACGCTGTGAGCTGCGCAGTGAAAAGTGGAAGAAATAACAGGCTTCACCATGCAATCAGTAGTTCCCTACTGAAACCATATGTCATGCCTAGAATCCAGGAGACTTGAAAAGTCTTGAAAAACTGCAATGCCACTAGTGCTCCTACTGGGAATTAGTGACGGGCAAGTGCCTGTCAGAAGGGTTAGAAAAATAGAAAGAACAGAGCAAAAGAACAACTGTCATTGGCTAAGGGAAGTGATCAAAATAATTGTCCTCTATGGATTCCATCATTAAGTGATTATAACTTCTATCTGTGGAATGCCTCTTGACCCCAGCAATCAAATGCTAAGTGCCTAGTGCCTAAGAAGTGACAAACACTCTTTCTAGTAATGTAGCTCCATGTCATAGTAACAATCAAATAATTATCATAAGCTCTGTGATGAAATTCTTCCGGTCTCAGCAACTTTTATTTTTAAAAGGTAATATCTCATTGTGATTGAGTGCAAAGGCTTTGAAATCAAGGAGAACCAAATCCTCACTCTATTCTTTCTAGTGATGTACTCTTGGAAAAATGCTGTTCTATTTCTCCAAGCCACAGTTTCTCAGCTATGAAATGGGAATAATGACACTTACCTAAAGTATGTACAGCTTTATACCAAGTCAGACATACAGAAATATTAAATAAAAGATGGTATTAATAATTATACAAAGAAAGACAACTATTATTTTTAAGATTGCATGTGTATTTTAATATTTCATTTTGTGGATAAGATCCAAATAAAATCAAAATGTGTACATTTTAGTTAAAACTGATTTTTTTTTACTTTTACATTTATCAGTGTACAAAGTTCATTGTTATCTATATTCTAGAGAAATTTATATAAAGCAAACACGTATTCGTAATACACACTTACACATACATTTAGATTTTTGTGAAACTGTGAAACCACACAGAGGCGATTTAAACCAGTAATTGGATTGTGTTTAAAAGAGTTATTTTTAAAAAATCCATTATTGGGATCTTAGAACCCATTTTCTCTTTGAAATAATGCTATAAATTGTAGTGAAACTCCCTGACCAGCTGTGAAAAGTCTTTTAACCTATCATGTTCCTAAAATATTGTGTTAGCTGAACCATGCTGAATATATCTGACCATTGTATAACAATTTTTTATAGGAAAATGTCTCTTAATTCCCTGCTTCACACATAGAAACATATTTCTGTTTGTTTGATTGTTTTGACCATGGATATGGCTCCCCATAGCTGAGAGTCCCTATTTGGAGACTGAAGTAGATTATTGTATCATATCATATCATATCATATCATATCATATCATATCATATCATATTAATTATATTATTATATTTTAGATATGATAGCAGTGTAATTAACCTAGTTATTCATTAACTGGAAAGGAGCACAGGGAAGGCCATGTCATTTCTACAGCTTTACCAGGAGGCTGATGTTTAACACTCCCCAGGGAGCCATTGGCCTATTTCCCACACATCTCTGGGGGAAGGGACTGGACAGGGGGAGAATAGACACATGCCCAGTAAAGTCTGGGTGGAAGAGGGAAGGAATTTGCCTGTCAGTCACACCTGGAAACAGGTCATTGCCCAGTGTAAGCGTGGCCACGGAAAGGGCACAAAATTAGATATTTAATCCCTAAACAAAGGAGCGCTCTCTCTGCACCCTTTGTGTTCTTGCTTGCCCCTTGGTGCTCTGGGGGCTCTTGTTGCAGGGGGTGCATTCTCGTGGTTCCCCTGCATTCACCCACATGGCCCACAGCCATGCGGATCCCACACACAATGGATTGAAACTAGCCTGATACTGTACTGGACCCCATTCCAACATGGAACAGAGACTCTGGACACTGATTTTGCTTCTAGTTCTCCTGGGGAAATGGGACTTTGGAAGCCCAAGGATATAATTCCACGCAAATAAAAGTCACTCATCCTCCCTTATGAGTCTCAGAAATTTTTTTCTCAGGATATCCAAGGACCCCAGCCCCAGCACCCAGTGTGGGAGGAGATGCCCCACTTCCACTGGTAACAGCAAGATTACATATCATATTATATATTAGGGGGACCGGAAAGTAATGTCGTTTCTGCACGTTTCGATATTCGGTTGCCATTTATCAGCTCATTGCGTACTTCAAAATCGTGCCAAAGACATTTTAAGGTTAGAGTGACTTGTTTACTCATAAATAATTAAATATTAATTTTTTTCTTTCAATTTATAGTGAAATGGCCAGTCAAATACCAGAAGAGGTACATATCTGGCATTGTAGGCTTTTTGAGTTTCACAAGGGTAGTAACCCAACAGTTGCCACCAAAAATATTTGCGATGTTTATCCAAGTGCATTAGACGTTCGTAAATGCCAAAGGTGGTTTTCTAAGTTCAAATCCAGTAATTTTGATCTTTCTGACTCATATCGATCAGGAAGACCAACAACTTTAGACAATGACATGTTAAGGGTGGAAGTGGAAGAAAATCCATGTCAGACAATCGAGAAACTGTCAAACACTCTTAACCAACCTTGGTCGAACATCCAAGAACATTTGCAGCAGATTGGTACAGTAAGCAGAGCAGGTGTTTGGGTCCCGCATAATCTGTCTGAAGAAAACAAAGCTAACCGGTCCACCACATGCAACTTATTGCTTCAGCGGCACAATACAGAAGCGTTTTTTGATCGCTTGATCACTGGAGATGAAAAAATGGGTCCTCTATGATAATCCAAAACACAAAAGGCAGTGGCTCTCTCTGAAGGAATCGCCACAAAGTACAGCTAAGCCAGGTTTACACCCCAAAAAGGCACTTTTGTGTGTTTTGTGGAGTATTGGCGGGGTCATTCATTTTGAAGTGCTGAAACCTGGACAAACTGAATGCAGACCTTTACTGTGAACAATGGGATCGAGTAAATCAATCTTTAATTGAAAAGTGCCCAGCGATTGTCACCAGAAAAGGCGTTATTCTGAAATGCGATAATGCAAGACCGCACTGCGCAAGACGAACCTTGGAAAAAATTAATGAATTGCGGTGGGAGGTATTGCCTCACCCACCATACTCGCCCAATATTGTGCCATCGGATTTCCATTTATTCTGATCGCTAAACATTTTCTAAGTGGCAAAAAATTAGACAATTTAGATGATGTCCAAAATGCCATCTCCAGATATTTTGCTCAAAACCAATTGATTTTTATCCATCTGGCATTGAAAATTTGCACACTAGATGGAAAAAGGTTGTTAATAACGAGGGTGATTACATCATTGATTAAAAATAAAAACTTGTTAAAAATTTATCTGTTTGAATTAATGTCGTAAAAACACGACATTACTTTCAGGTCCCCCTAATATTATGCTATATATTGTGTCTATTATGTATTAAATTAATGTCTTAATCCTTTCTGCATTTAAAATTATATTAAAGAAAAAACAACAAAAAGCAGTCCCCTCTATGAGTTAGCCTTCAGGACTTCATAGCCAGGTAACATGGTTTCTGCTGGTCATTCCTAAGAATGCAGCCTTGATTCACTTGAGAAAATCATGTCAAACCAAATCCAATCCTGTTTTACATATGCCTCTGGTGCCCAGAGGAATGACGTGAGTACTATGTAATATATGGAGGCAGGATTCTATCCCATTCTTGTGAATAAGAGGGCAAAGTGTGACCTGGATGAGAGACATATGATGCAGATTTACAGAAGTGTGAACAGCAGCAGTTTAATAAGTGGTAATTAATGGTTTGGTTTCTGTCTAAAGATAGGCTTAGTAGCATGCCATTCCCCTGTCCTTTCCACTAGTTGTGTTCATGACTTGGGTGAAACATACAGTACCCACTTTGCAGAGAAAGAAAATTAGAAAAGATGTCTGACAAAATTCACATTCCCAACTATCTTGGAAATAAATAAGAAAAGGATTGACTTTAACTAGAATAAATGTAAATTTCTTCATGTAGATACAGTTAATACTCTGTTCAAATGAGCTTGGTGGCATTACAGGTGAAAAGCTATGATGATGTTAGTTGACCAATTAGTAGGTGATCGATATTATTCCAGACTCGGCTGCATCCTCCACTTCTGTACCTATAGCACCCTGACAGGTAGCTATCGTGGTTGCTGTAGGTCTCATTGGACCGCAAGCTTTTGAAGAAGAGACCATGTTTTAATGAGTTTTGTAACCATTGCACTTAGTCCAGTACATGGTAGATTCTCAATACATATCTGTAAGGAATGAACTGAATTTATGATGCAGCTAATAAAAAGGTAAGCACATTCCTGGGCCACTTTAATAGATTTATAATGCCCATATCATGAAAAATTATGATCCAATAAATTTACCACTGACTGTTTCTAGAACATTTAGTTTGAGCAAAATATTTTACAATAGAATTCACCAAATACATATTTAAAGGACAAAGATCAGCATGGCAAAGTGACTAAAATTATATTTTATGAGAAAGAAGAAATAAATAAAAAGATGTTGATAAGAAAAATGTTTTCAAATATTTTCAGGATTATCTTATAGAGCAGACAGACAGATTTATGTTTTCTCCAGGGGCCAGAATGGCACAATGAGCACATGAATGATCTACTGTGGCCTCACAAGGGAACTTGAGAGTGAATGCAAGGGTCTACAAATAAAATGTGCTGCCTCAGAGGTCGTCAATTCTTGTTTATTGGAAGTATTTAAGCAGGTAACATCTGTCAGGATGCAGCAGTGGGAATTTCTCGGTGTGTATGAATCTTTTTTCAGTGTGTAAAGTATGTAAAGTCTTTTTTCAGCTCTAGCTACCTGCTCTTTTGTCAGCAATTGCTCTCAGCAAGAACCGTGTCTTCTTCAGGATGTTAAATGTGCAATAACTTGGTTGAATGAAAGAAATGGAGTGCCTTCCAAAACAGCCTTCTGTCAGCAAAAGGATTGCAAGCTCAGTACTAACATACGGCTTCAATGGGTTTTTCTTTCTCCTCCTTCTCCTACTCTGTTCCCCTCTACCTCTTCCTCCTCTTTTTTGTTGCTGCTAAATGTTATTATTGTTGTTGTTCTTCTCCTTTGTCTTGTCTTCATCTTCTTCCTTGTCCTCCCCTCCTCCTCTTCCTTTTCTCCATTTTTTTCCTCTTCTTCCTCCTCTTATTCTTGGTAAACATCAGTTGTAAAAATAAAACCAAACACAATGATGCCTACTGTTTACTTCTAGGGAAATCATTTTAAATATTAGTTTCATTAGATCATATTTTACATTATTTCCCATCAATATGCATACCTTTTGAGACAAGCTAGTTAAAATGTTGAATGCATCAAAGCCTTCATGTTGGAAGGGTTGGTATTTCTAAGAGTAAAAAAGTAACACCATTTGGAGGTAGTGATGCACACCTATAAAATCCCAGGGTATTGAAGAAAATATTCATAATACAAGAAAAAGGGATGAACAATTATATATATAATGTGTGTTCCTAAACTGTATTAAAATGTTACTGATGAAATTGTGAGAGCATTGAAACCTGTGTGAATGAAATTGCCAGGTTTGAGGTTCCTGATTCATTCACATGGCTATACAATGATATAATACGCTATTTTTCATTTCCTTCAATACTATAGATATCAAGATGGTTTATAGCTGTGCTAATATAGCAGTGAACAGCCACATGAGGTTACTGGACGCTTGAAATGTGGCTAGGTGAATTGAGATGTGCTCTCACTGGAAAATACAGAGTTCTCAAGAGTTGGTGCTAACAAAAGACCATAAAATATCTCACTAATACTTTAAAATATTCATTATGTGTTGAAATGATTCTTTGGATCTATTAGGTTAAGAAATATATATTATTAAAATTATTTTTACCTTTTTATTTTCACTTTCTTTAATGTGGCTACTAAAAATTTTAAAGTGATATGTGTGGTTTGGATTTGCAGCTCACATTATATTTCTGTTGTATAATCCTGATTAATAATATACTGAAATAAAACATTCACAGAATCTTAGTTTGGGAACTGGATGCAAACTTAGTTTGATCACCCATAAAATAATAAGCATTCAAGATTTTAAATCTTTAACAAGGCTCTTTTGAGGACACATTATGTGTCCAAATCTTTTGACTGCATGTAAACATGACCTCTCATGCCTCATAATTAAAAAAAAATTAAGTCTTGCTCAATCATGTCCAAGTACTTTTTTCTGTTTGTTGGTGCAATATTTTCAACTTGTACTCTATTAGAATCTGAAATGCAGTAGTGAGCTGACCATATTCTTATTTCATGAGAACAGAGTAAATCAACTATTCTCTTTTTCTTCCTCTATATAGATTATTTCAATATTAGCATTTCCAAAGGGAGCCACAAACATAACCAGTATCAATTCCAATTCAAGAGATCTTGTTCTGTTTGTTATCAACTCCTTTTTCCTAAATTGTTCTCCAAACAGAAACAACAGCAGAAATGCCTACTGGCACCAGGAATTTTCCACTCAGCCATTGGCAATTAGATCCTACAAATGAGGATGACACGAAACAGAAACTGCCAAAAGCAAGTATCTAAGCTATGCGGACAATTTCTACCAAGCAGACCCTAAACTTTTTAGAATGGTGGTTATAACTCTATGCTCTCTTATCTTCAGTCTTTGTTTTCTATTCCCCTCCCAAAGTGTTCTTTCAAAGCTTGAGTACAAACTGTAAATATTTCATGATATTTGATTTCATCTAAAGTACTTGGAAACAAAAGTTTGAATGAGATCCTAAGGGTCTGGATTTTTTTTTTTAATAGCTACAGTAAAACAATAATAGAGCCATTCTGCCACCTTAGGAAACAGCCTTGAGGAAAAAGGACTAGGAAGATCATTTTACTGGTTATACTCTGGGCCCAAAAGGAATGGTAATTTCATAAATTATTCTGTGGGTATTGCTGATGTAATTCTTCAGAGTTTGATATTCTAGTGAGTCTATAGTTATATATACAAAGAAAGTTGAGAGTTGAAATAAATACCTGAATATTTTAGGCCTCTTGGAAGCCTATGCTAAATTCCAGAAAATACTTTTTTATAATTAGAATAACAACATTGTACGTGTATGAAATCTTCAAACAATTTTCTGCATAAAATTTTTACATTTTGCTTGGTTTATATATAATTATAAGAAACTGCCTCCATCATATTAATTTCTGCTAAAAATAATAATTGGATATAATAAATAGCATCCCCAAACCCTGAAAATCATCGTTTGAGCAAATAATCTTATTGTTTGTGATTTATCTACTTTAAAAAAAGAAGCGCAATAGTTGTTTGCTACAATTTTTTTCTATATCCGTGTGCATAAAGTATTTTCAATTTGTTAAAAAATATAAAAAAATACTATTTGACACAATTAAAAAATTTGATCCATGTGTTTTTAAAGGGGTTTATTTTATCCTCCAGTATTTCCTATATATAGCCTAGGGGAAGTAGACATGCTTCAAATCTGATGTACTTTTTCTCTAATTCTATTGCATAAATTTGCAATAAAGGCAAATGGTATCTCTTTTTAGAGATAAAATATTTAAACAAAATGGCCTATATGTTACTGAAAAAATATTACAATCCTATCAGTAAATTATTGTGATTCTCTAGAAACTATCTTACTGTAATGTATATTTACCTGGAGAGTATTATTTAAGACCACAAAAGACCCTTAGTGAAATGCACACCAAAATGAAATGATTTATCTTAAGTAGTAGAAATTATGCCGTGTAGCTAGGTAATCAAGTTCATTTCTTTTCTTGGCACAGAGATAGTACCAGACTCTCTCGAGACTGGGTAAAATCAACGACTACATTCTGGCCACAGTAATGTAGGTGGAAATGATATACGGCATTTCTAGACCGAGCTCCTTAAAATCCTCATGAAATCCCCAATTTGGTCTCTTTCCCCACATCTCCTAACTGCAAAATTCACAGGGAGATTAGGAGAGCCTCGTGGATAGCAGACCCACCATATGGAAGGCCACCCTGCCTCTGAATCACCATGTTGTCAGCTGGTTGCCAGACACTACTTGGACTGAGCTATGAGTGAGAAACAAACCTTGAAGGTGTTCTTTACAAACACGATCTCTTAAACAAAGAGAAAAATAGAAATAGCTTGTTCTCTGCTTGAACAAATAGGCACATAACTTAAAAATGAACATAGATGAGTATCTTGCTAAACCATATATAATTTTTAATTTGATGAACTCCCACTTGTTTAATTTTGTTTTATTACCTTTGCGTTTGGTGTCCAAAAAATAATTGCCAACACCAATATCAAGGAGCTTACTCCTGTTTTTTCAGGTCTCACATTCGAGTTTTAATCTATTTTGAGTTGGTTTTGTGTATGATGTAAGATAGGGATCCAGTTTCATTCTTTTGCATGTGGCTATCCATTTTTTCCAGCACCATTTATTGAAGAGATTATTGTTTCCCCACTGTATATTCTTGACTCCTTTGTTGTAAATTAATTGGCCATATTTAAACATGAAACTTAGTATATCTGAAAGAAATGTTATCCAATTAGCTACACAAAAAAACATAAAATTGAAGCTGCGAAAAAAGTCTTACATATGAGGTGCTTGATACCATTAGGTTGTAAAATGGGGCAGGTTTGTCTAGCAGGTGAGATCAAGAAGGATTTTTTTTGAGAAAGTGATTATTGAGCTGAAGCGGAAGGATAAATAGAAATGTACCATGTGAAGAAGGAACTGAAGAGTTTGTTCCCTGAGTAACACTGTGTACAAGTCTCACAAAAAGAAGGAACATGTTACAGATAAAAGATTGAAGGCTGCAAACATGTGGCTGAGAGGAAGGAAGAGCGAGATTGAGATAAGATGAGAGACTGGGGCCAAACCATCGCAGAGCATGGAGGGCATGTATGGAAGAGTGAGAAGCCATCAAGGTAAGCTCAGCAGGGAGGGGACATGTTTGGATTTGTGTATCAAAAATATCACTCTGAAAAAAAAAATCACTCTATTTCCTTCATGAAAGAAAAACTGGACAGGAACCAAAAAGTGTGCAGGGAGATGAATTAGGAAGAAATCACAGTATGTTAAAGACAAAGAATGGTAAGGAATTGGAAACAGTGGATAGAAGTGGTTGGATTTCATGGACTATTGGCTTGGTATAGGATTTTTTGATGAAAAATTATGTTCTTTTGGATTTTGAAAGATATTGCACTATTGTCTTCTAATATTCAGTGTTGCTGGTGGGAAGCCATCATTATCCATATTCTTTTCTCTTTGAATATTTTTGGATATTTCTTTTATATTTTAGGGTATTCGTTTTATTCTAATGCTTGGAAATGTCATAAAATATTGAGTGTGTGTGTGTGTGTGATTCTGTGTGTATGTTTCATTCATTGTACTCAGCACTGATGGACTCTTTCAATCTGGAAACTTAGGTGTCCTTATGTTATGAGAAATAGTTTCTGCTGATTAATTACTTCACCGTTAGCTATTTTTCAATAGTGAAATTCTATTGTCAACCAATATCTTCTCTTTCTTTTTGTTTTTAGGAATTTGTAGCTTTAAAAAATTTTTATTTTCTTTTTAGTAAGACCTTGAGAAAAAAAGCATTTACAGCATGTGGACAATTAAACATGCTTAATAGGAAGTCTCATGATATCGATTTTACTGCTTTTTGCTTCTTGCTGGCATTGCTTCCAGCAATCTTCAAGAGGTTATTTTGGTTTTATAAGGCATTATTCCTTTATAGCAGACAGTTTTAAAAAGCCACATGCAAAGGCATTGGAGAGCACTTTTACACTGCAATAAAGAGTTTACAGAATGCAAAACAAATACTAACAAATAAAAAAGTAAAAAGGAGGAAATTTATAACTCACCATTTATCAAAGGTTTACTGACCTCCTACAATTTTTATTTATTTATTTATTTATTTATTTATTTATTTATTTGTTTGTTTGTTTTTTAGAGAGAGAGGAAGGGAGAGATAGAAACATCTCAATCGGCTGCCTCCTGCACACCCCCTACTGGGGATTGATCCAGCAACTCGGGCATGTGCCCTGATGGGGAATCGAACTGGAACCTCTCAGTCCATGGGACAATGCTCAATCCACTGAGCCACACTGGCTGGGCTGACCTCCTACTATTAAATTCTGCTCTCTCACCAACAATTGGCTTCCTTCACATGATAGAAAACATGGCCATCGAAAGTGCCCAAATTTTACATCCTATTTGCACCATCTGGAAAGAGGGTATGAAAATTTATGACAAAGACCCTAACCTAGACAGAAATCCAGAGGACATGTGGGAGGAACTCTTATACCCTATGTTGTGGCAAAAGCCTTACAGGAAGAACCCTGTGGTTACAAAGAGCTCTATGGTTATAATAGTCCCTCCTTTTAACTTCCTCTTCCTTTCTGAGAAAGGGCTTCCTGCTTCTTCTTGCTCTCTCTTTGTGCAGTGGCTCCTCATGTCTACACATATCTAATTGCAATCCAATCCTTTCTTTTTCCTGAATAATCCTTTTGTGTGTGTGTGTGATAAAATAATAGTCAACTTTGTGTGTGTGTGTTTGTGTGTGTGGTTGGCAAGGATACACCTAACATTCTCTTTGGATCTAAATTCAAAATCCAAAGAAAGAATTTTATTATTTAAAGTCAGAAGACCCCACTGAAGAATCAACCTTTTGTGAGTTGAAGCTGAATACGTTAGTGATTGAGTTTAGGGTAGAAGAAGTAGTAAGATAAAATGATCTGCTGTTTCTAAAAAATGCAGACATGCTGAATAGCAAGAACTAAAGAGAATATTTCAGAGCAGCTGAATCCAAGTATTTAATTCACATATACTATAATTAAGGAAGATCAACAGTGCCATGAATAATATTGTTTTAATTTACCAATGTCAATAAAAAGATTCTTTGTGAATTTTGTTTAAATTGAACTAACCATTTTTAAAGCTTCATTTCAAAAGTATTCTTAGTGATTTAAAATGTGATAATAAACATTTATTATTTTACTGATATATTCAAGGAATATTAAGATACTTTGTTCCTTTCTTAAAATTCACTGATTGTTAAACGTTATCTGCTTATTGTTTTTCAAAATATTGCATTACTTTATGCTTCAGTGATTTCTTTAGTGGATATTTTCAAGTTTTACTTAAATATAAGTTAAAAAATTAGAGAAAATGTTAATAATGTTTAAAAATAAGTGTTTAACTTTTGAATTAAGGTTATATAAATCTTTTTAAAAATAGATAATAATACCTTAAAAGCTTATTTTATGAAGGGGATATTGTCTTGTTAAATTTCTCTTTATGTTGACACTGTATTTCAGATAGGTAATGAATACAAATTAAATGATTTACATGCTGTCAGATAATTTATCTTTGTAAATGATGATATCAACTATTGCAAAATATATAGAATTTTGCTTTGATATTAAAAAAATACTTTTTAAGAACGTTATAAATTTTATTTTTATTTGTTATCCACTTTGCTTTTATTTTTTGCAACATCACTTGGTAATTACTTTTCCTTGAATTACATAATAGATGAGTATCACTCATGAATGAATATTTACTACAACTTGGTTTGGGAACAAGGATTGAAGAGTTACTTGCCAGGGTATAATAGACTTGTCATGTTGACTGATGCAAAATGATATGTGATTGGATTTCTGGGGTCATAAATTGCTTAGTAGTGATTTTGACAACAATCGGACAGCAGCATTAAAGTGAAATGCGCTCATTGGCCATCTAAAATTGGTTTATGTACTTTCTTGCTGCCTGTAAATAAATTTATATTTCCTAGAATATATATAAGAATATTCCTGAAAAAATAAATTATTTTCAAACAAGTAAATCTTCAGTTATAGTTCCATTTTTTGAAGTCCAGCTTCTATTAAATGCAGACTTTAGTTCCAGTCTATGTGATATTCAGCATTTTATTATATACTTTTCTGGGCTGAGAATCCTCACAAATAACTGTCTTCTAATGTTGGCAATGTAATTAATTGAGATGGTATATATAAGAGACTCACTATAGGCCATGCATATAGAATATATTCAATAAATTAATACTCCAAAAATTTATATGGAACCACAAAAGTATAGCCACAGCAATCTTGGAAAAGAATTAAGTTGGAAGAATCATGCTACATGATATCAAATGCACTATAAGGCCATAGTAATCAAAACAGCATGGTATTGGCATAAAAACAGACATATAGATCAAAGGAACAGAATTTAGAACCAAGAAATAAACCCATACCTTTATAGTCAATTAATATTTGACAAAGGAAGCAAGAATATACAATAAGGTAAAGATAGGCTATTCACTATATGGTGTTAGGAAAATTTGACAGTACCTACAAAAAAATAAAATTAGACCACCTTCTTACACCATATAGAAGAATAAACTCAATGGATTAAAGACTTAAATGGTAGACTAAAAAACATTAAAAATCCTAGAAGAAAACAGGCAGTACAATCTTGGACATTTCTCTTAGTAACATTTTTTTTTTTTTGATATATTATCTTGGGCAAGGGAAACAAAAGAAAAAAAATGAACAAATAGGACTACAAAAATGAATAAATAAATAAAATAAAAATAAAAACAAATAAATTAAAACTTTATTGTCATAATTTTATTATTATTTATTTTCATTACTTTTAGCAGGTCATAAAGAGTTGCATATTAATCTTTTTTTTTTCTAGCTTGAGACAGATTAAGTATCATCACTAAAATTTCTTCTTTAAAATACCTAAAAATACTGACTAAAATTTTATTTATTTTAGGTGCATCATTGAGCTAACCAGAAATCAAAGAATATTGAGAAGTTGATAATTTATTTATTTATTTATTTTTATTGAATTTATGGGAGTGTCAATGGTTAATAATATTATACAGGTTTCAGGTGTACAATTTTATAATACATCATCTGTATATTGAATTATGTGTTTACCACCCCAAGCCAAGTCTTCTTTCATCACCATTTATTCCCCACATTACCCTCTTCTACCTTCCCCCACTCCTTCCTTCCCTTGGTAATCACCATACTGCTGTCTGTCTAGGTGTGTTTTTTTTCTTAATCTCATCACTTTTTTCACCCAGCCCCCCAAATGCCCTCCTCTTTGACAGATGTTAGTCTGTTCTCTGTATCTATGAGTCTATTTTTATTTTGTTTGCCAGTTCATTTTGTTCATTAAATTCTACATATAAGTGAAATCATATGGTATTTGTCTTTCTCTGACTGGCTTATTTCACTTAGCATAATACTCTCCAGGTCCATCTCTGCTGTCACAAAGGTAAGATTTCCTTCTTTTTTACATCTGAGAAGTATTCCATTGTGTAAATGTACCACACTGTTTTATCCATTCATCTACTGATGGACACTTCGACTGCTTCTAAATCTTGGCTATTGGAAATACGGCTGCAATGAACATACAGGTGTATATATTTTTTTTCAAATCAGTGTTTTGGGCTTCTTCAGATATATCCCCAGAAGTGGAATCATTGGGTCATAAGGCAGTTTAATTTTCAATTTTTTGAGGTGACTCCACACTGCTTTACATAATAAATGCATCAATCTGTATTCCCACCAACAGTGCCATGAGGGTACCCTTTTCTCCACATTCTCACCAACACTTGTTTGTTGATTTATTGATGATAGCCATTCTGACAGGAGGTGATAATCTCATTGTGCTTTTAATTTGCATTTCCTTGATGATTAGTGAAGATGAGCAGCTTTTCATATGTTGTTGGCCATCTGTATGTCCTCTTTGGAGAACTGTCTATTTAGGTCCTTTGCCCATTTTTTAATTGGAATGTTTGTTTTTTTGGTGTTCAGTTATATAAGTTTTTAAAATAAATTTTGGATATTAACCTTTTGTCAGATATATTGCTGAGAAACAAACAAACAAACAAAAAAAACCTTAATAAATCGAGTATCCTAAGTGGTAAGCTAATACTGAATCTGGGTCTTGTGTTAGGACCCTAACAGGTGACCTTGAGCTTTTATTTTTCTGATCATATATAGAAAATGGGGTATAGAATTCAAAGTCCATAATTTGCCAAAGCTGTGAAATCTAATAAAGACCTGCCTGAGAGCTAAAATGGTATCACCATCAATGTAAGAGTTACTCTAACAAATTTACTTCCCAAAAGCGTGAAAAAGATAATTACTTGTTTGAAACCTTAGCAATGAGTTGAAACAAAAAGAGATCTCCCCTATGAATACTAAACTCAGATGACCCTAATGTGGCCTCTAGCCTGTATTCATATGACTCCAATTACAAATCTTTTAATTTATTTTAAAGCTAGTTGTTCCTACTGACTGATGCTACCAGTGGACTCAACAGAAGCAAATGCAAATATTCTTTGCAGAACTATGCTTTAAAAATTCTCAAATTATTTTTATTGATGTTGCTACGTGAAATAAAAATTCATAGAAAAAAGTACACAAGGAAATAATGTACCATTGAGCTCTAATCAGCAGAAAAAATAGAGAGAAAACTCAGAAATCACAACTAATATTAGAAGTAGTAGATATAGAATATAATTGGATAAGTTTAAGGATATAAACAAATTGAAAATATGAATGAAAATATTTTAAAAAACATGTAAAATTACCAATTAAGTTTGAAGACAATTTACATAGATTTTATTAATAAAATATAATTATTAAAAAGAAAAATTCAGTTATGATAAAGCTGCATAATGCATTAATGAACTAAAAGATATACCAGAAGAAATTTTTCTTTATGTTGTGGGGATGAGATATGGTAAATTTGAAAGAGTTATAAGACAGAGAACATAGAGTGAAAAGCTCTAACTTATGTATAATTAAATTTCTGTGATCAGAGGGGAGGGAGAATGGGGCAGAAACAATATATGAACAGATAATGGTTTATAATTATGAAGAAATTAATTCATCTCATAACTGTTTATTCATTGTCTACTATGGTACTGGGTATATAGCAGTGACTAAAACAGATAAAAACCTGTCTCTACTATCTTGGAACTCATAATTTTGTTACCAGTAGATGACAGGAGCCTATGAACAAATTATTTTCCCTTTATTTCTCTGCCATATTATCCTGAGATGCTTCATAAGAATTTTCAATAGTCTCACAACCTATTGCTACAGCCAAATTGATAATACATCCTCTATTTTATGTTTCACTCACTCCTCCCATCCTTCCTGCTCCCTGGAATCATATTTTTATATCAATTACTCATACATCTAGCTAAGATTCTGTTATTTGGGAAATTCAGGGTGAGATCATTTGTATCAGAAATGACCCTAAAAGCCAGACCATCAAAATGGGATTTGGAACTAGATCATTTACAAATTAAGTGGCAGTAGAGAACCAATAAATTTAGCAGTAATTATTCTGCTACAGAAAACAGTATGGAGGATCTGCAACAAATTAAAAACAAAATTACCATGTGATTCAGCAATCCCACTCCTATTTATCTGAAATGATTGCAATCAGGATCTCAAAGAGATACTAGAATTCTTATGTTCATTGCATCACTATTCACGATAGCAGGATATGAAAATAGTCCACATGTTCATTGAAAGATGAATAGATATAGAAAATGTGATATATATATATATATAAAATGGAATATTTTTCAACCTTTAAAAAAAAGAAGGAAATTCTGTAGTATGCAACAATATGGATGAGCCTTGAGGACATTCTACTAAGTGACATAGCCAGTCACAGAAAGATAAATGCTGTAGGATTCTACTATATGATGAATCTAAAATAGTCAAATTCATAGAACCCAAAAGTGGAATGGTGGTGGCCAGAGGTGGGAGGGCGGAGGCAGGGGGAAGTTGCTAATCAAGGAGCACAACGTTTCAGTTATGCAAGAGGAGTAAGCCCTAGAGATTTGCTGTGTGACTTTGTAGCTATAGTCAACAACACTGCAGCGGACACTTAACAATTTGTTAAGACCATCTCATGTTAAGTGTTCTTACCACAATAAACATTTTTCCAAAAAAAAGAAAGCATAAATACAAAAGAGGAACTCATATAGGCCTTTCTTGGTCAACATATAGTGCTGGTAGAATTGATTAATCATATGTAAATACATTTAAAAAGATTCTTACCTCACATCATACATAAAAATATATAACAACACCCGGCCAGTGTGGCTTAGTGGTTGAGCGTCGACCCATGCACCAGGAGGTCACTGGTTCGATTCCCGGTCAGGGTACATGCCCAGGTTGTGGGCCTGATCCCCAGTGGGGGGCATGCAGGAGGCAGCCAATTGATGTTCTCTCTCATCGATGTTTCTCTCTCTCTCTCCCTCTCCCTTCCTCTCTCTCTAAAAATCAATAAAGGGGAAAAATATGTATATATAACAAGTGGATTAAAATTTAAATAGAAAGAAAAAAACTAATAAAACTTTTAGAATACAACGTAGGAGAATATATTCTCTGAGTAAGAAACTATTTACCTGACAGAAAACACATAAAACATTAAGAACAAATTGATAAAATTTATTTTATTAAAATTAAGAAATTTTATTCACCTAAAAATAGCATAACAATTTAAAATATGCAACCTATAGAACTGACAAAATATTAGCATGCAGAGTCCCTCCAAGTTTGTTTTAATATAATTAAAACAAACAACCGAGTAGAAAAAGTCTCAAATAGTCATTTCACACAAGATGAAACTCAAATGGCATATAAACCTATAAAAAGATGTTAGTTAGTACTTAGGGATCCGTAAAATAAACCTGCAATGAGATACAGTTTCACTCCCAGTATATTTGCAAAAATATTATACACTAGACAATATCAAATGTTGGGAAAATGTACAGTAATAGCAAACTCGCGTATAATACTCACAGAGTGTAAATTAGTACCAACACTTTGGAAAATAATTGGACATTATTTAATAAATATAAATATGGGCTAACCTTAAGCTGAGCAATTCCATTCCCAATTACCTAAAGAAACTCTTTCAAAAGTAAACCAAGAGACATGAGTAAGAATGTTCATAGCAAAGGTTTTAATAAGAAGTATAAAACAACTCAAAACTGAAGAAACAAACGGTCATCAATAGTAAAATGAGAAATGATCCTGGCATATTCATGGAGTCGTTTAATAGTCAACATGAAAAATAAATTATTTTTAACTATAAGAAAGAGCATAGATGAAACCTCGGATCGTAATGTTGAACACAGAAAGCCAGTCACTGAATACTATAAGTAGTATGATTCCATTCACATAGAGTAAAAAACTATGCACAAGTGAAAAATATATATTAAGGAATACAAGTGCAGATGGTACAACTCTGAAGAAGAGCACAGAAATGATCTACACACACCAAGAACATGCGTAGTTAGAGGACAGAGATGGGTATCAGTTTAGGGAGGGACACACAAGCCATTTAAAAGGCAATAGTAGTGTTTTTTTCCCCTTAAACTGAGTGATGAGTTAATGACTTTTTATGGCATTGGTTCATGGATCTACACACACAAGCACACGCACACATTCGTTTAAATACATTTATCAAGTCAGCATTTAGTGATTATAATTCTTTAAAAGAAAAACAATATATTTGTATCTTTTAAATAATTCTTTCCTTAAAAACTCATTTCATTGACCCATGATTTTTCTCTCTCATGCATACATTGCTTCAGACAGTAAGAAGAATCATGGCAACTCGAGACAATGAGATCTTAGAGAACTTGGCCGTGGAGTGCAGCATTGAAATAATCAGTAGCACTCTAGGTGTTCACATAAGGTAATTATACTTTCAAAAGTAACTCAATCTAGGGAAGGAATCATCTAAATTCTTAAAGTGACAATGCAGTATTCCCTCCTTACCCATGCTTTCGATTTCCATGGTTTCAGTTACCTATAATCAACCTGGGTCCAAAATTATTAAATAAAAAATTCCAGAAATAAACAATTCATAAGTTTTAAATCTAGCAAGTAGCATGAGTAGCATGATGAAATCTCTTGCCATCCTTCTCCATCCAGCCTGCTATGTAAATCATCCCTTTGTCCAATCTATCCATGAGGCATATAAACTACCCACCCATTAATCACTTAGTAACCATCTTGGTTATTAGAGAGACGGTTGAGGTATCTCAGTGCTTGTGTTCAAGTAACACTTATTTTACTGAATTATGGTCCCAAAGTGCAAGAGTAGAGATGTTGGCAATTCAGAAATGCCAAAAAGAAGCCATTAATGTATTATTGTTAATCTTTTACTGTGCCTAATTTATAAATTAAACTTTATCATAGGAATGTATTTATAGGAAAAAATACAGTATACATAGGGTCTGGTACTATCTGATGGTTCAGGTATCTATTGGGGTCTTGGAAATTTTTCCCTGTGGATAAGGAGGGATTATTGTATACAAACTTAGACTCATTATTTTTAGGTATCTTTTAAAAATATATTGATAAGGGCTAGACTAAATCAATTAATGGAACATAGGAACATTTTTACTGGTACTTGCAAAGTAAGCTTGATTTCTCTTAACATTTAGGCATCCATGATAAATAACAGACGATGGAGATCAAGTTTAAAATTATAGAGTACTTTTCAAATAATCTCAAACCAATAGACTGGATATACAAGAAACACAGTTGGGTCATGATTAGAAAGAAAATTTTATTTGTTTTAATCTCTCAAACAGGCTACTCGTCTGTTTAATTTTAACAGGAATCAATGACTTCACCTCTTCATCAATTCTAGAATGTGGAAAACATTCTGACTTCAAAAGCATGGTGAAAATCAATTTTGAATTTTCCCTTAGATCAGGTAAATGTGTTACATTGACACTGAAGACACAGCTATCTGTCTTTTTTTTCCTTTTTTTTTTTTTTTTCTGTCTTAACCCAACTGAAAAACAAGCAAGTATCCTGAGCTGGGCTGTGAGGAGGCGCCCTGCGGTGTCTAGAATTATTTGAAGCTCTTTTTCTTTGGGAGCCTTGGAGAAGTGGAAGCCCCTCTCTGGTGGCAAACTTACCTTTAACGGCTCCTTCCATTTCTTTCAAGTTCAAATCATTTATCCTTGAAGAGCATTTGATCAGGAACCATTTTTGCTCTGTCTCCATGTGCACCTAATTAACAAAACATTTATTTTAATTGTTGATACAGATGCTGGCATACTTAAAATTCAGCTGTTTGAATGCCCCCCCCCTTTTAACCCCCTAGTTTTGCAAATGAATCATGATTAAATTTCACCTTCAATTGATTGAATTTGAAATTAGCCCCAGTAGGTATATCTTTGCTTAATATTTTCTCATATCATTGGGAGCACATATTTTACATAAAAAAGCTTAATTTGGAGATAGATGTTAAAAGTTCATGTAAAATGTGTCGCAAGAAATAGCCATTTTTTTATGTTGGCTGCTAACTTTGCATCACTACCACTCTCTAGCAATATTTAGGTAGTGTTAATGGAAGGTTGGTATAAAAAAAGGAATTTACATTGTTCTTTGTATCTACTTAGGTTGTAGGGAAGAACTTGAATCTTTAAGATTATAGCCAAAAGCTACTCAGCAACTAAGGATTTAAAATATTTAATATTAAAATATTACAAATTCCTTAATACACATTCGTTCAATTTTTAAGTTTTAGCTACATTGGCATTTTAGATTTTAATTTTTTATTTGTTTCTTAATAATTTTAAAATAGATGTTTTGAAACAACTTCTACTGAGAGCAAAGTAATGATGAAAGCATAGTTTTTTTGCTTTAGTATTATATTATATGATTTTTATATGATAATACAAATTTAATGAACTAAGGGACAAACTGGCTTCTAATAATTTCATTAAAAATTAAAGCTCTTTCTTCTCTCCAATGAGAATATGCCAAATTGCCTATAGGACTGATCTTCTGAGAAGTTTTCAAAACTTGATTAAGCTTGTCCCATCTTAAGAGTTATGTGTAATTTGTTATATGTGTTAAATAATCTTCAGAGTTTTTAATTAAAACATGCATTAGTCATGCAAGTGTTTACCACTGGAGTGATATTAACTCAATGACCTTTCCCCCATTCTATTTTGGTTAGATGAACTATTGTAATTGAATTTAGACTTAGACTGAACATATTCTGTGAGTACTGTAAGTCATAATGATTTTTAAATATGATTAACTGTTAACTGATGAGTAAACTAAAAAAAAAAAAATCAAACACTACAGCAAATTTTGTCATACCAGTTTGATTCTGAAACAACAAAACACATGTTGTATCATTTTGATTTTATTGTAAATAAGAGCCACAATCATTTAAAGACAATCAATTGGGAGCAGTTACAGTTAAAGTTTAGCTCATGAGGATATAAGGTTGATTGCATATCTTGGGCTAATTTGTGTTGCTGGAACTGTGTTAGTTTAATAATTTTTCTATAGCATTCATCACATTTTTTTATTCAAGCAATGACTTGTATAATCATTTAATTCTTCAAGTTTCTTATGCAAGACGTTTATCCATGGTAACAGAAGAATTATATTGGCTTTTGTTTACTTGAGGGACATGATCCTTGGTGATAATTACATCAGAAAAAAGAAGACGATTTAATTAAAAAATAATATTTTAAATCTCTTAGAATTTTATCTTATATATATGTGTATGTATATAAAATCTAGTTCATTAATTAATTTTCCAAAAATAATGAATAATTAGTAGATCCCTTTTACACACATATGTCCAATATCATTTATATATCAATTAAGATATAAACAATTAAGCTTCAGTGAGAAGGAGCATAATCATGATGACTCTAAGTGCAGTAGTGTTTCTTATATCTTAGACTGCTATTCTAAATTTCCAGAAAAAAAAATTGCATTTAAACCTTTCTCATAAGCAATGCAGACTCTGAGTCCTAACTTTCTAAATTCCAAATCTTAGGCTGTTTTCAGCAGGACTTTCATCTGACCCACATACCCTTCTTCTTCAGGGTGTGTTTAATGTACTAAACATACTAAACATATTAGTAAAGCAAGAAACTCAATGCAGATCTTTTTTTCTAGGAGATTCTCTTTGGATAGGAGAGTCCAGCATTTTGAAACAAGGTAGAAACATTAAAGGATAAAAAAAATGTTGGAATTACTTTTGTCATTACACTATTGTTGCCCAAGAGTGAAGATATTATTTTATTAGATAGACAATCTCATTTTCATTTTAATAACTGATGATTACATATTTCAACAGGTACATTTAAGATCGCTAATAATGTTTGTTCAGTAGCTACAAAGGGTGTTGGCACAAAAGGTTCTTGGTATCCAGATTACTAACTGAAATAAGCCTTTAAATGGTCTTTGGTCCTTTTGTCACATTAAGATATTATAATACGTGCATATGTAAATGAATGTCATTATATGAAAGTCAGTAAGTGTTTTTGTAGTGTAAGTCTTAAAAATATTCTGCTCATGGCATAGCTCAATAACAGGTAAAATCTTGGTTGTTCCTAAGAGACTGGTAAATTTCCATACAGACTGATAGAAAATCTTCCCCTTGTATGCCCTTACTTTACTCAGGAACATTTTGCATCAAAATTCAAACTATATAGGGCTAATGCGGTATTAGTTACAACAGTCACACATGGTTTATCAAACTCATTGTTGAAATTTATCATTTCCTGAAAGTATGGGGACTAACAATCATACATGGTTTGTAAAGCAGCAGGAAGAATTCGCTGCACTCAAATGTAGTTAAGTTTTACCTTCTTCACATATCTAGTACATCTCTTTTTAAAAAACAATGTTATACTGAAAAATGTGACATAGGTCATCGGATTCAAAATGAGGGTTTTGTTCTGTTAACTTCTAGCTGTTTGTCGATAACAATGTTCTCTAATCTTCTGGGCCATCGTTTTCTCATCTGTAAAATCATAAATAATTTCTAAAATCTCTTCTGGTTGTAATAATTGTCTAATTCTAGAATTTGTGTTCTCTGGTTGTAAAGCTCAATTAGATGAAGGACTAAAGATTTTGCTTAATATACAATGATAATGTCATAGTTTCGTACCCCAGCACGAAATCTGACAGCAAGACACAATGAAGTAGATACTAGTAGTTGACATTTCGAAAGAACAATGGAAACTAACCAAAAAGAGAGAGAGAGAGAGAGAGAGAGAGAGAGAGAGAGAGAGAGAGAGAGAGAGAGAGAGAGAGAGAGGACCTGATTGTGAAGTTGACAGATTCACATTGTACGTTTAGGCGTTTGAACTAAGGTTTCTGTTGTTGTTTTACAAAACCACAATTTCAAACTGCCGGTTTTCCGCCCTGAGTTCAACAAGGGGATTCCCAAGTAAAGCAGAAACTGGGCAATGAGGTCTGGGATGCTAGCCCAGCTTCAAACAGTGTTATGTGAAAAATGCTAAGGATCTTAAGTAAAGAAAAAATAAATTGATGTTTAGAAATTATTGCAACAGCCAATATTCCAGGCAGGTGAGTGAGAAAGCCTTTGCCTGAAGTGTGTTGTTTCATGCATTGGAGACCACCCTGGCTGGCATTCTTTGGACTAATCTCATTCAACTTTTACCAATGACTTGAGCGAAGACACCCAGGGCATTTAACCAACTGTGCAGCTGACGTGACCCAAAGAAGGAAACTGCATAGGTTTGGGTTAGTGAGTCAGTATCTCAGCAGCTTCAGTCAGCTTGGACTACATCAAATAAGGTGAAGTTAAATGAAGCCACATTTAAAGTTTTTATTTTCATATTAAGATTTTAAAAAGATTAAAAAATTGGTTAATGAGAGGATTTAATAGTACCAATAGGGGATGAAAAAGACAACAGCAGCACTACTAAAACAAACTAAATGAAATATAAAACAAAATAAAAATACCAGCAGTTTTAGTTAAAATATACCGTAAAAATAAAAAGTGAATTGTGATGGTTTATTCCACAAACAGGACCTTTGCCTTCCTCAATGGGGATTTAGTATCTAAATAGGAGGTTGGAGAAATTCTGATCAAATCACACCCAAAGCATACTATTTACTTCCAGGAACATGATTTTAAGGGAAATACAGATGTAAACTAGATTCTATTTAAACGTACATGTCCAAGCAATGAAGGAATCTCCCACCAAAGTATAACAGGGATTAGAGATGTTTATTCTATCACAGGGCACAGATTGCAGCTTTTAAAACTATTTGTAGGACTGACACAAAGACAGAAATTACAATTGTTCTATGTAACTATCAAGAAGCTGAACTTCACCAAACAGATGTGAAATACCATGCAAAGCAGAAGAACTGGCCTTGCTATAAAAACTATATTTTTGCTATTCAGGATTTAATGAAGATAGGACAAGTTTTCAGACATATTGGGTTCCTCCACCTTGGAAAGTCTTCAAAACCAGAGTTTGGGAAACGAAATGATGAGGTTAGGAAGTTATTGTACATAATATTTAAAGCATTTTATTTTTATGACTTTATGATATTACAATGAAAACATTTTATTGATTTCAAAATTTATATATTTTTGCATACCATCTCAAAAAATGAAGAAGCTTTTTCATTGTTTATTGAGCACAATGACCTCAAAATTTAATAACTCAACAGAATTATTCAGACTTTTTCAGTAGACATGCATTACCATGAAGAAATGTTTGAAAAAGTAATGACTACTATGTATGACACGAGAGATTACTACTCTCTGAAGCCAGCAATCAGAGTTAGCAAAATCACTAATCACAAAACATCCAAATATTATCATTTCCATGAAAGTAAACTGATGAAAATGGTGTAAGCCCATGTCTTCATTCTTGAAGCTACAGCTTATTTGCATGCAGTAAAGAGAATGAATGGGATCACCCATTATAGCCTGTGTTTTCTCCTGACCACAGAAGTCCTTCTCACCATGGCAACTAAAGCTCATAGACTCATATGTTCCACGTGTGCAAGGCCTATTTAGTATTTTTTAAATAAAAGAGTACAGAAGATGTATACTTTTGATATTAACCCTTGAAATTAGTCTGCACTGAAATGAAGATGACCAAGGAATGCACATGTACAGAGGTGGGAAAAAGTAGATTTACACTGGTAATACAAATAAATAATACAATCACTAATAAATAATAATACAAGAATAAACTGTTTTGCAACTGCAAACCTACTTTTGCCCACCCCTGGATCACAACATTCCTTTTAAAATTCCCACTCCACTCACCCAAAGAAGTATGTTTCTGTGTGAAATAGTTTTGTGTAACTTTCATGAGGGAACATGATGGCTGTGGTAGGCAGAATAAACCCCTCCCCCAATTTTTTTTATATCCCAATTCCAGGAACCTGAGATTATGCATATTATATGGCTAGGAGGAACTAAGGTTGTTGTCAAATAGATGGCCTTAAAATAAAGAGATTATCGTTGATTTTTTGGGTGGACCCAAAGGTCCTTACAAGTGAAAGAGAGAAGTGGAAGCGTCGGTAGCAGAGTGACGCGATGTGAGAAATACTTAATTAACTATTGCTGAGTTTGAAGATGAAGGAAGAGAGTCATGAACCAAAGACTGTGAGAAACCTTTCGAAGCTGGAAGGAAACAAGGGATGGGTCCTTCTTTGGAGCCTCCAGAAAGGAACACAGCGCTGCTGATGAGCACAGGGAGATCCGCGTCTGCTGACCTCCAGCGCTGTAAGATAATAAATTCATGCAGTTTTAAGCCACTGAGTTTGTGGTAATTTGTTTCAGGAGCTCTAGGAAACTAATCCAGTGAGTAATAGGAGCAGAGCGACTTAGGTGGTTGTTGTTTTTTCCACTTTGATTACTTTTCTAAGAGACTCACTTAAGTTTTTTGCTGTGGCCTTTTTACCAGTGATTCACTTGACAGCAAGAGAATGTTTTACAGCTTGGATTGTCTACTAAACAACCTAATCAAAATATTATTAAACAATTACACTGCAGTAGGCTGTTTAATGAAGTGTTTTCAGTGTGGCTTGAACACTAATAGCACAGTGTTAAGCTGCTTTGTGCTCTGGGTATCAAAGAGCTTGTAATACAGTGAGTCGACTAAGAGCCAAATAAACCTCGAGACACCTTTGACAGACAATAATACACTTGTGCCCGTCTAAATCTTGTCAGATACTGTTATTGTGCATGAACATGGGAAAAAAACAAGACTACCAAGAGCTTCCACATACTGTATATCATGTAAATGCCCGATAACTAGGGACTTTCCATGCTTCCTCCCATTAGATGACATGTCTGTTAGCTTGATCTGAATTTGAATCTGAATATAAAACTTAAAAGAACATAATCTAAAGTTAAGCCATGTACTTTTGAACTGCCCACTCTATATCAGTACCTAATCTAGAAGTGGTACCCATAGTGAACTGAAGAAACCTCTTAGAATTGAGGAAACAGTATATGACTAAATGAGACTAATCTAAATAAGACTAATGCAGATATACCCCGAAGATGCAGTTACAGCGTGCTTTGGTTTTTACATAGAAAATTTCCATCTATCTAATTACATTTTCTTTCTTCTGTACTTCTTCGTTTATAAAAGAGTTCCAGGTCAGAAATTTTACTGTTGTATTTTGTTCATCAAAATGATCAGATATGAATTTAAGAATAATCACTATTCTAAACACTATTGATAGTCACAGAGAAATGTAAAAAGGTGTGAACTGAAGGTTCATGCAAATGACTTTGCAATTATGGACTAAAGTTCTCTCTAGTTTAGTTCTTTTTCCCTTACCTCTTAATGGACACACACACATACACTAGAATTGTTACCCTGAGAACAAAACCAAAAAATTATTTCTGAATGAAAGGCACTTTCTATTCTAATTGTTTCTAAGGGCACAGACTCCTCAAGGAAATGACAGTTGGAGTATGGTTTGGAGGAGGTAATTGGAGGGTAGCCCTCAGGCATTGAAATTCATCCAGCCACGACCTGGACCACTCTGCTGGAGTGATACACACTGGTGATGTCCCTCTCTCCAATTGCCTCATTAACTCACTATAGCCTCTCTCAATAAATCTGTGTAAATCCTTTACATTTGCTGTATTCACTGGTTCTCTAAGAGAACAGTGGCCTGCCATTTCCAAGCCTTGCAAATTTGTCTGCTATGAAAAAGTAGCAGGAAAGTACTGCTTGGATGTCTATCAGTTCTCTCTGTTTGGCCCTCTTGATCCCTCTCTTATGAGATATTGGAGCCCACTCAGCCCCTCTCAGTGCTTTCATCTATGACTCTCATTGTCTCTGTTCCTACTTCCATCACTTGTCATCTTAATGTTGAGGTGTTTTGACAAGTGCAATGAATTCTGATTAGCTGTGATTATTAGAAGTGGACAAGAGAAGTTGTGGGCAGTGGTTGACACACTATTTCACATTTTACTCTCATCTAATTCATATCTATCAGGCAGATCTTAGAGTGTTATCCACTCAGCATTCTCCAAATTGAGTCATTTTCCCTAATAGCATCAGTTCTGCTGATGTTTCTCTAAGTTTAGATGATTATTGAGGAACCATACTTCAATTGTTAGAGTGTAAGATTTTTCTGTTTTGAAACTAGTGGAGAATAATTTTGTTTGCTTATTTTCCAAATCAGATGGCAAAATCTTCCTATAATCCTCCACATCTCTCAAGCTCAACTTTGTTTTTTTAATTAAATGTTAAAATATGAGTCCAAAACCCATTTAGCAACTCTTATTAGTAATGGGAATGCTATTAAAAGAGTCACAGATTATTCTTTTATGCCTCTGATGTTTCACAGAGAAAAAGAAACCACAGCTTATTACTAAACGTAAGGATACCAGCAATCTACCTAAATACGCATAGTGGTATAATCTTTCTGGAAGAGAATCAAACGAAACCAGCAAAATTATTTTTAAATTAATAATAAACAAATATGTCTTATTGCATCGTACCAGATGCTGAGGTCTGAAATATTTTGTTGAGGTTAAAAAATATTTACTATTGCTCTAAGGGATTCATTATTTAAAGTTCTTAAAATATATAATTTAAAACTTAAGGAATGCCAAAACCCAAATATTTATTTAATGTGTACATTAACTGAATGCAATTAGGACTTGAGGTTATAGGATATCATTATTCCCTTTCTTCCCAGAATTTGGTACTCCATGAAATTGTAACCAAAGGAAGAGTTTCTTGATTCCCAGTGAAATCTTTTATTTAAAAAATTTCATATATACAAATAATAACCTAAATTGTGTTTACAATGTTCATATGTGTTTGTTCCCTTGAAGGTCCAGTGTTCTAGCCTTTGCTTTCTTCCTCTCTCATTTTTAGTTTGTACATATACCAATTTTATGTTATAGAATCAATGATGCTTTGATGATGGTAGAACAAAAAGATAGTATATATTTTTTTATTTCCTTATTGTTTACTCAGCAAATGCCTAATTATTTAGCTAAAATAAATATTCTTGCTTTCGTATAGGTTTGTTGGGCCTCAGGCTGTCTGCACAAACTCTGAGAGACTGTTTTTGTAATGAATCTTCTCATTCTCAAAACATATACAGCATAATTCATTCTTAAAAGCTGTAAAACCACAAGTACTAGTTGCTGTTTGAATGTCTGACATGTTCCAAAAATTGTACTCTGTATTGAAACTGTGATTAATTCTAGTATTTTCGAAGGAGTAGAAATTTAATAAATTTTTTTCATAGTTTGATATTAAGAAACTTTTATTTTAGTAAAGAAAGAAAGAAATATGTTCATTTGCTGCCATGATGAATTTCAATGGTTATATTTATTAGTTTCTTTAGTAAGTTTGTGAACTTTGTTATTTAGATAACCAAATCCAAAATTTAATTTAAAAACATTTATATACAGGTACTATTTATAAAGTGGCTAAGATGTTATATGTATGCTACTTGAGTAGTGTTTTTATTGAAAGAAAAATGTGATACATCAGAAGAAGTATTCAGAACCTGAACTAAAGTCTGGCAAAATCTCCTACATAGAATAGAATGCAGTAATTTTTGTTTAATTTACAATCTTAAAATATTTTAAGCCTAAATTCCCTTGAGATATTTTAAAATTTTTAATGTTTTCATTAAATTCTGAGTCTAGAATAAACAGTGAAAATTTTCTTTACACTTTGCCTTATTGATCTTAGAATAGATAAAAATAATTGTAATTGTGGTATAATTGTTTACTTTAATGAAAATTAGAAGCATGAGCCTAAAGAGGATGCTTCCCCAGAGGACATAGGGGAAAAGTTCATAGCACATTTTTTTTTAATGTATTTGGTGAGTGTCGAATCTTTGGCTGCTTCTTTCAGTTCCACAGTGGATCTGACTTTACATGAAGTAAATATAATCCTCAGTAAAAATATGGACCCAGGGGTAGAAAATGTGATTTTGTTTCTAAAATTATTTTAGAATTTATATCTGTGTTCACACGGTATTTTGTTTCTTGTTTTGTCATGGGTGTGTGCATATGTGTGTGTGTGTGTGTGTGTGTGTGTGTGTGTGTGTGTTCAAGGACTAGCCAAATAATCTATTTCAAAATATAGTAATGCTTATTTTTGTCTATTTTTATTATCATGAGTTGGTAAAGGAAATTTTATTCAGAGTTGTTCTGGTGACCTCTTTTACCATACTTATATACTTGTAGATATAAACACCAACCCAGAGTTGTTGGTTTTCTCTTTCCATGAATCTCTCCCAGAATCCTAGATGTTAGAGAACTCCACACTACATGTGTCATTGGAAAGAGAGGCCTCCATGGTTGGAGATGACAATTTGATAGGCTCTCTTTACCTTACTGGTGAGTGACAGAGCTGGAACAGAGCCGGGACCAGAACTCCAAAATCAACAGGAGTCCTTCCCACCACGTGTCTTTCCTCCTGGAACAAAGTCTCTCGTTAAGGAAAAGCTGTTTCTAGTATTTCTAATTTAATATCAGTACTCTATGTGAAATCTCCACTGTCATTTTGTTTCTATATTCAGCCAGAATTATTGACCCCCACGCTGTCCTTGGCATTGGCACTCCAGTGGAGGTGATGAGTTTTCCTGAGTCTCTACCTGTTTCTGTTTGTGACTAAACTCACACTCTTTGAACTCAACTGGGAACTGATGTGTGGCTAGTCACACAAAATCATTTGACCCATATTGGATGGCTTGGATTGAGTATAACAATGACCTCTGTGTATGTGTGAGTATATGCTTGGTGTGAGGCCTCACCTCCACCTTGAAAAGAAAAGAATGAGAAAGACATTAGGGAGAAGAAAAAGAAAAAAAAAAGTTGAATAGGAGAACTAATTAAAAATGCATCTCATGCCTTTTTTAATGTCTTAATTATGTACTGACCTTTATACCCTATGACTTTATATTCTACTTTATTACAGAAGAAAATAAAACAGATGAGAGTGATTCTGATCATAAATACAGACATACTTTAGTATTTTTCTGTTAAAATGGCTTAAGCGAAAAGCCTTTGCCCCATTTTAGGGGAAAACCTAACCTAACAGTTCTGATGGTAGTATGGATTACCTTGTACCTTGGACTAGAGGTAATGCAGGGAGCCTTCATCTGAAGTAAATTTCTGAATGGCTTATCCCACTTGCTTGGTTGAAACACTGGATGTGCAATCCCTTGGAGAAATAAATGAACATAAACATAACCTGCAGATATTTTAATGTCATGTCTTTCAAGGAATAAAAATAAGCTTTTCTAGAAAAATTGGAAGTGGTAAAATAATTTATGAAGTTAAAGTAGCTAGGAATTCTTCACATTTTGTTCAATTATACATGGATTTTTTTTGTGTGTGAAAAGCATACTTTTTTGTGTATTTTAAAAGTGCATCTCTTATTTCCATTCAACAGTTAACAAATATTTGTTATGTGGCCATTTGTCAGGAAGTGTTGATGATAATAACAATGATGATGATGATGATGATAACACCTAGTAGACAATGAGCACTTAGGATGTACAGAGCACTGTCTCGGGGCTTTGCTGAAGTACTTAGAACAGCCACCTGGATCAAGTACTGCAATCATTTGACTTTACAGATAAATAATTGAACCTTGGTGAAGTAAAGCACTTCACTCATTGTCACACAGCTAGTCAACATATGGGCTAGATTTTAGATAAGCATAATTCTCACTTTATGGAAGTGACAGCATTTTTAAAACTAAAGAAATTATATTGTAATAAACTTCTGTGGGTCTGTGATCTAATCTTGGTTATGAACTAAAAATTCATGAAAATTTGAGTAAATTTATTTTACACATTTGAGCCTAAGTTTGTTTAATTGTAAGATAATGGGTTTAGAATTGCCGATTTTCTGTTACTTCTAGCCAGAGTGTTCCAATACATTAGTTAAAGAAAATTAGAGATATGGAAATGACATTTAAAAATGTATTAACAAAAAAAGAAAGATAAGCCATGTCCTAAAATACATAATTACTTATATTTGATAATTATGCATTTGTACATTAGGGTACAACCCAAAATACATAAATACATGAATTCCAAAAATGTTTGTATACTGAATTGTATTTTGTAGATTGAGTTCTTTGTAATATAATATAATGACTGTTAAAGAATTACTACCACTCTCCTGAATTAGTGGTAATTTCCACATTCTAAAAATGGCTTGGATTAACTCAGATGATAAGGCAATTAAAGCCTTGTTTTGTTATAGCCCTAATTTACATACTGAAAATTTGTTTTAGGCTGTAAAGGTTAGAGTTCAATCTTTTTTTTTTTTTTAATGTATTCTACAGAATCAAAACACCTCAATTTTGTCTCTATGTATCTATTTGCTCTTAGCATACAACTTTAGCTTCACTTTTAATTTATAGACCTCTTTGAGAAACCACAAGTTTTCTTAATGAATTTATAGATTTTTCTTTCTCAACTCTCTTCGGAACCACATAACCCATTAATCTTAGGTGATTTTAGTATCCGTATTGACAATGTTGAAGATGGGTTTGGTGTAAATGTTATTTCCTTTTTCAATCCTCTTGGCTTCACTTGGCCCATCTCTAAAATGACTCTATCATGGAAGAGACAGACGATTTCCAACATCACTACCAACCCCCATTTACTGAGTGCTATTTGCACATAGGGCCCTGCCCAGTACTCAACATGCTCCCTTAGTTTTAGACATTATATTTACCTTTGTGGTTTCATTTAGGTTTATTTCTTTAGCACTAACTATTCAATATTCATTTAATTTCAGAATAACACATCTCTTCTATTGACATTTCAGTCCAAAATAATTGTTGGTTTTTCATGATGTCCAACCTTGATTTATCAATAATTCTCATTGTGCATTCTAAGAGAAATCCAGTATTTTTCAATACCTTTTCTTTGAAAAGTAAACTCAGGTCATTTCTGATATGATAGGTCTTTTTTTGTAATTATGTACTTTAAATTTGCCTGTTCATTTTCATACCCTAGCCACTAGTGAAAATATTTTTTTTGTAGGTATCACACTATTACATATTTACCATTTCAACTTTCTAATAGATTAATAGAGATATACCAAATGTCTTTTTATCATTTTGTGTATCTTATAACTGTCAGAAAAAAATTAGAAATATTTTATGTTAATTTTTTATTACAATGCACTTCTTTCTGCATAAGAAAATTCTCCTATATACATTCATCAAGTTAGGTGTGCATATGAGTGTGTGTGTTATTTATATGCAGCATGCATGCAATTATAGGTTCATAAGTTTGAAGACTTTTGAATGGTTCAGTTCTATGACCTTAATAGAAGTCGTGATGGATGAGAACATAATGTATTGGGTGACTAAGACCCATTTTCAGAGCAAAAAATGTCCAGATATTGATGTGAGTTAATCAGTCGAGTAGAATTCTAATTCTATCTTCAAATTACATGGAGAACAATTATTGCTAATAATTATTAAGTAGTAACTTATCTCAGTTCTAAAGTGCCTTAATGAACACTTAGAGCCTTCATTTTATCTTTACTTTTTTATTTATTCTATTTTAAGGTTCTTTTTAATACCTAGAACACAAACAAAGATCCTAAGTCACATTCCTTTATAGAGTCATCTAAATATTACAAATGAGAAAATTCAGGATATTTAAGTTCTAAGTTTGTTTTTTTTCTTTTATTAATGTAATTTGTAATGTACTAATACTATAGGGATACTTAAATTTTATTTGATATGAAGCATTAGATCATTTACATGTATTTGAATGAGGTGATGATACTTTCTATTTATATATAATCACTTTGCCCTGGATACTGCAGAAGAAATTTCTAATATTTTCACATTTATACTTATCTTATTAATGTTAGGGACTAATTTTTATTATCTATATTGATTGAAAAATATAGTACTTATTATTACTGATTTGTATGCAGAAACAAAATGACTAACTTTACATGGGTAGGTCCAGGATTGAAACTGAGGCGTTTTGGTGATGATAATTAACTGAAATGGAAAACGTGTATTTGTCAGAATTCTCCAGAGAAATACAATCAATTGGAGATCGATAGATAATAGATGGATAGATACTTATTTTAAGGAATTGGCTCATGATTGTGGGAGCTAGCAAATCCAAAATCTGTAGGGCTTGCTGGCAGGCTGGAAATTTAGATAAGAGTTGATGTTGCAGTCTTGAGTCTGCATTCTGCATGGCAGCAGGCTGAGCTCTTAGGCAAGGATTCTACCTGCAGTCTTCAGAATTGCTTCTTCTTTGGGAAACTTCAGTCTTCGCTCTTAAGGGCTTCAATTGATTGGATGAGGGACATTCATATTTTGGAGGGTAATCTACTCAAAATCTATTGATGTAACTATTCATCACATCTAAAAAATACCTTTGCCTAAACATACCGTTACCTAGACTTTCTAGAAAAAAATAGTTTTCAGTGTTTGAACGAACAACTGGGCACCATAGCTCAGTCAAGTTGACACATAAAATAAACCATCATGATTTATAAGTTTTAGATCAGCTTCTAAACCTGGTGACATGGTTGACATATTTAGAAGGTCTATATAATTATTTGAGCAATGTTCTTACAATGTCTATAGCAGTATTCATCTTTACCTTTATGTTTGTTACTATGGATTTATGGTTAAAGTGAATGTGTATTTGTGAATGTATAATGCCTAACTCATCCACACAGAACATGTGATTGCCATTTTCTCAGTCCTGGTCATTTAATATATATATTTTTAAATACAAGATTCTCTGCTAGGCATGGGAGAAATTATAGTTAGCAAAATGGATGCAGGCCTTTACTCACGGACCTTGCTGCTTGACATTCAAATTCAGAGTAGTCACTTACATAAACACGTCTGTGATTCACTCGTAGACACTGTTTTGAAGGTTGGTTACATTCTAGGCACCAAGATGGCAACGTGTTTAGGTATGACCAATGTAAATATCTTAAATATGACTTTTAAATTGTATAAAAAATTCCAGTGCTGAGAAGGAAATAGATGGGTTTATTTAACAAACAATTAGAATTTGTGTTACATAGTTGTGGCCTTCTTTAATCATCAGACTCTCCTCTTATTAGCAAATGTATTAACAAAGGATCATTAGAGGCAAAACATCCTTCCTGATTTTTTTTTAAATTTGTATATATTCTCCTGCGTCGTAGCCTTAAGTTTCCTGGACTACACTATGAGACTTCCTGGTTTACCATTGATATGCCTGGGCTCCTTCTGCATTCTTCGTGTCTGATGGCCACCCTGACCACAAAAAAAGCATCAGCCTAAATTGTTATTGTTGTATTTACAGTTCTTACTCTGCCTTCCCTGGGCTTCTGTATGTTTCCTTGCTACACAGTTTAGTGCTGAGTTTTTGCTTGTATTCCATGCTAGCTTTGCTTTGACTGTTTTTGAGTCATCACTTCCCTTACTACACCATGTCATATGGAATCACTAACCTCAGAGGTTGCACTTCCATTTCTAGATGCTCTGCATTTACTATGCAGTTCAGTTTCCTGTCCAATGAATTGTGATAATGTCTTTTTTAAATTTTTATCCTTTATTTATTTTAGAGAGAGAGGAAGGGAGAGAGAGAGAGAGAGAGAGAGAGAGAGAGAGAGAGAGAGAGAGAGAGAAACATCGGTGAGAGAGAACATCAATTGGCTGCCTCCTGCATGCCCCACAAAATCGGGCCCACAACATGGGCATGTGTCCTGACTGGGAATTGAGCCTGTGACCGACCTCTTGGTGCATGGGTTGACGTTTAACCACTGAGCCACACCGGCTAGACAATAAGTCTTTTTTATGATTACATTTTCCAGAGTAACTGACATCTGCAGAGTATAAGTAGGTGGTGGCATCATGGCCAGGCTAGTGTACATCTCAGCACTTGCTTCTGTGTTTTAGGCTCAAAGAAGTAGCTTTTAGGTAGCAGATAACATTATTAACAAGAGTGCCTCAGTACAAAACTAACAATGGATAATTTTGTGCATTATCTTTCACTAGTACCTTTAGAAAACTTTCCTGACTACTCACAGTCAAGAAAGATACGACATATATAATTGACAAGAATGTAGTTCTGTTTTTAGTCACATTAAGCAGTGCTTTCAACATCTATTTTCTTCTTTTCCTTCCTTTGTAACCAAGGGAATGAATTTCAATTAATCTGGGAGGAAAACGGGGTCATCAATACATGAAAAGGTGCTCAGCATCATTAGCCATCAAGGAATCAAACAGCCCACTCTCACTGGGATAGCTATAATAATAAGACGAGTATGTACAGACATTGAATACACTGCTGGTTGGAATGTAAAATGGTGCATCTGCTTTGGGAAACAGTCTGGCAGTTTCTCAAAAGGTTAAACAGAGTTTCCACATGATCCAGCAATTCTAGTCATATACCCAAGAGAAATATGGACATATGTCCACAAAAACTTGTACACAAACATAGAAACATAATTTATAATGGACCAAAATAGAACGAATCTAAATGTCCGTCAACTCCTGAATATATAAATATAGTATACTTATATTATGAACTATTATTTAGCAATAAAAAGGAATGCAATACTGATATAAGGCACACCATGAAAAGACCTTGAAAAACATTAGTCTAAGTGAAAGAAACCAGTCACAAAAGACCAGCTACTGTATGATTCAATTTATGTGAAACGCCCATAAAAGGTAAATCCATACAAACATAATAGAATACCTGAAATAGAATAAGAGCTCAATACATATTGTTAATGGTATCAAATATACTAAAAAACATTGAATTGTACACTTTAAAAGGTGATTTGCATGATATGTAAATTATATCTAAAAAAAGTTGTTCAATAGAAAAGAGATATTATATCACTTCACATGAAGTATAAAAACCTTAAAGTAGCATACTTTCCTTTATCTCTTTCTGACTTTGTGATATTGTTGGCATATATTTTACATATACATATGCTATAAACCCATATTTTTCACAGAAAGATGTACAAATAAATGAATACATGAGATTTATATATGTAAGCTGACTTTATTTTAATCACCACAATTTCTTGGTGTCTATCTTAGTCCCATAACAAAATATTACAGATTGAGTAGCTTATAAACAACAGAAATCTATTTTTCACAGTTCTGGGGCTGGAAGTCCAAGATAAGGGTGTCAGTATGGTCAGATGAGGGACCTTTTGGGGGTGGCAGACTTTTCCTTGTATCCTCACATGGTGGAAGTGACACACAACATCTCTAGGATCTCTTTTATATGAGCATTAACCTCATTCATGAAGGATCTGCCCTCATGACCTAATCATTTCCCAAAGGCCTCACTTTCTAATGCTTAACCTTGGGCATTAGGTTGTCAACACAGGGATTTGGGGGAAACAAACATTCAATCAATAGCACCATAAATTACACATTTCACACAGACACCCAATTTTTAAAAAGTCTTTGAACTGTTTCATCTTTCTTTCTTTCTTCCATCATTGTAATTCAGGTATTCATAAACTACGTTTTGTTGGCTTTCCTTAGACTCCAAATATGGTGATAGGTGCTTGGGATACAGGTATGTGTGGTCTATGTCCCTAAGGAGAAAAGACTGGTGATAAGTAGTCAGATCACATAACTCAAAGAGCTGTCACTATACTATATTAGCAGTGAATGGGATTTAGGGAAGCTCACTATTTTCTACTCTCAACTCCAGTGCTGGGCAATGTAATACTAGGGCAAATCACTCCAACTCTACTTGCCTCTATTTTCAGAAGACTGGACTAAGTAAGCTACAAGGTCTCCTGAGATCTAAAACTTTTTTGTCATTTTACATTGACATTTTTGTAGTCCTGATAACTAGAACAGCATTTATTCTGACTCATGTGTACAACTGTATTTTTATTTTATATCAGTGACTACTGAACATTACTAAATATTACTATGTAAGATGAGTTTTTCTACATTTAGCTTTAACATTGGTTGTATACATAGATATATTTGAATTTTACTTTCAAGTCGTATGTCAAATACATCTCTTGACTTTTACTTCAATATCAGCATTATTATCTGTGACCTAGATAGAAGATCAATGATGATGGAAATCTTCTATATCATTGTTGTCCCATTGGCCAGTAGCTGCATGTGCTCATTGAGAACTTGAAATGTGGTCAGTGTGACTGAGCCTCTGAATTTTAAATTTTATTTAATTTTAATATACTTAAGTTTAAATAGCCTTATGTGTATTGGACAGAGCAGGCTTAAATCCCACTGTTGGCACTGATGAATTTCCACCAGTCCATTGTTTTTTATGACAGTAGTAAAAATTTTTTTAGTCGTAGATTAAATTACGTCCATCATTGAAATGTTCTAATGGCTTCACATTACCCTTAATTCTAGCTATTGTTTATGTCATCTCATCCCACTCGTCTCCTCTTGTTGTTCCAGCCACTCTGGATTTTAACTGTTCCTCAAACACTCTAGGATCAGTTCCATCTCAGGGCATTTTCCTGTCTGGAATGTGCACCTCATATTCTCATGCCTAGTTTATTTAGGCTTCATCTCGAATGTCCTTACTTTGGAGATGCACTGGGTGACCATTCTATCAAAGAAGCTCCTCCCTACAGTTCATCTCTCAACCATAACCAGTTTTGTCTTGTTTGTAACATTTATCTCTATTCGAGATCATTTGTTACTTTTATAATGTCTTTTTCCCCTCTCTGGAATGTAAGTAGCAGAGACCACTTATGTTTCTTAGTCCTGTATCCCCAACATCAAGAAGGATACCAGAGATAGAGTAAGGGCTCAATAAATATTTGTCAATGTTATCACTGACGTATAATACCAGATTAATGAATATATATGTGCAATTTGATTCATTGTAAAGTAGTTATTCTCTTTTTTTTTGTAAGTGACATTACTCATTTTGATTTCCTGTCACTGGGAAGAATAAACTAAAATTCCTAAGACTTGCATGAAAAACTTGGTGGAATGGTACCATTTTTAATTCACATAAAACATATCCTTTTTTAGTATCCACTGTAGTCCCATTTTTGAGGCAGATATAAACCTAAGAATAATAGACTTTTAATTCATAAAACAAAATTAAGCAAAAATAAAGTTTAAAACCCTTAGGTAATATCCAGAACAAATTCTGCACATAGTGATAAACTTTGCCTTAGGATAATGAATTGATAGTAGGATTACTTCTTCTTTACTTCTACATATAATTATCTTTTTCTCATTAACTTATAATAATGAAATTGACATAAATATTTAAAATAGTTCTCAGAGAGGCAAGATGTTAACTGTTTGTCAATTACAGCCTTTGTGAAATTGTTAGCTACGTGGTTTAAATTGGTCAGACAAATGCCATTTCATTGAAGATGTTGAACAATATCAGGCGACTGGTTGAGCATCTTCTTAAGGGTACAATAAATTCCTAGTAGCTTTTCTACTGATACTCCAACACTCACCAGACCACCTGGCCAGCACTGGTGCTTCTCAGGCCATCATCATCATCACCATCTCTGACACCACTGAGCATTGATGAAGTGCATGTTGTGAGGAAGGCATTATGGCAATATCTTCAGATATATAAGTAAATTAACCCAATATGTACCACCCAATATATACCCTATAGTTAATGGTTGATTCAAACTCCATATAAACAGCCCATAAACAAATAAAATTTAAAATCATAATGATGTATACATTTTTCCCACTATTCATTTATTTTTTTCTATAATTCCATAAAAGTTATATGCTTATGTATATAATTATAGTGGTTATTTGTGCAAGACAGAAAAAAAAAACAAAACCTTGAATTTTTGTCTTTTTTTTTCCTGATGACAAGTAACAGATGAAATAAAGGTTTATTCCCAACCAAAGATATAACCAAAATGAGAATAACAGCTCAGAAGGAAGTAACTAGGAATATGGCTCAGCTCACTATAGTAATTTTTGAAATTTCAGGCATTGTAATGCATAGTGTTAAATAATTTGGACTACTAAATAAAAATATTCATGTCTAAACCCTCACTAATGTAGTTATCAAGGCAAGTTATTTAATTTCTCTAAGGCACAGGTTTTGAATCTATAAAATAACTAACGTTTTAATTAATTTTAGAGATAGAGAGAAAGGGAGAGAGAGAGAAAGAAAATGTTGATTTGTTGTTCCACTTATTTATGCTTCTACTGGTTAATTTTTTTTTAATTTGGAAATGTATTTTTATTGTTGAGAGTATTTACAGATATCCCCAATCCCTCCCCCTTTACCCCCTCCCACTCAGTTCCTCCCCCATCCCAGACCTTCACTGCACTGTTGTCTGTGTCCATGGGCTATACATATATGCATATAACTTCTTTAATTAACCTCTTCCTGCCACCCCCTCATTGGTTGATTCTTGTATGTGGCCTAATGCCTAACCAAGTATCTAATCCATGACCTTGGTGTGTCAGGACAATGCTCTAACCAACTGAGCTACCCAGCCAGGGCCACAACTAATGTCACAGAACTTTTTTCCATCAAGCTGAATTGAAATAATACATATTAAAAAACCCTTGTACCTTGCAAAAAATACATGCTTAAAAAATGTGATTGCTTTTTTTTGTTTTTCCAAGATGCAAATATGGGAAACCAAACACATCACTTTATTCAACAAAAGCCAAGTACATTACAGGAGAGAATATGTGTGTGAGTGTATAAGCCTACTAAATAGCAGTTGGTTAACATTTGTTGAATCAATTTAGACAAGGTCTAAATCAATATCCCAGGCAGTGTCTGACATATAACAGGTACTAATTTTTTTAATATAGTATATAAAGAATAATTATCTTTCAGGAAATAATTACTTTTGCATTATTAGGTTGATAATATTAACTTCAGCCTTCAGATTTTGGTTTTCTCAGATGTATGATATGACTTTTAAAGAGCAAAAGGAAATGAAAATACTTTAAAAATAGAGCTAATGGCATAGCATTTAGTATTTTCAATAAATGTTCTTAGTTTTCCTCTAGTGCTGCAACACTCGTTTATCCATAAACGTACTTAATGACATTTGTCTACATTACACCCTATTTGTATTATGAATTAAAAAAAAACGTTTCTTATAACTCTAAAGATATGGCAGAAAAGCCATAGCTCTTCCCATGAATCAGGATTGCTTAGCTTCCTAAAGTGGTAACTGCTAGTGGACAGAATAAGAAATGACCCATGAGGAATATTTTCTTATCTTCTACAAATCTATAGGCAAAGAAATAGTTTGTTGTGTTACTTTGAGAACTTACACATGACATGTCCCTTAAATGTCCATGAAAATATCCATTTTTCCAGGTTTTTGCAGGTTTTCTTTGCCAGATGGGACCACACCCGTCTCCCTGTTACCCTTATACCTCAGCAGTGGAACCTCGGTTCTCCCACTTAACTTGTTCTGGAAGACTACTCGAAAACTGAATCATTTTTTCCCATTAAAATAATGTAAATTGAATTAATCCATTCCAGACCCCCAAATGTCTTAACCTTTTTTATATACAGTACATGTCTAATGTACTGTTTAATCTATAAACACTTGAAAAACAAAAAAAGGCATAAAATGCAAATGAAAATTTAACAAAAAGGAAATGAAATGTATAGTAACAAATGAAAGTGTAATAATGATAAGCAGCAACAAAAGCAAAAAAAACAGGAAAGTAGTCACAGTACAATTTCCTGAGGTGGTAACAACCACCTCAGTTAGCGGTTAACTGACTGATCCTCGCGCATTCTCTCCTTTGTCGCCTGAGAGGTGTGTGACGTTAATACAGGGATCAGCATGGAAGGGTTGTTGGGTTGAGAAGCAAACTGTTTGAGACGGGAGATGCTCAAGAAGCGAGGTTTGACTGTAACTGGATCGTATTATGGAGAGTGAACCAGCCCCCGTCCCGCCCCCATTCATACATGACTGCGTTTGGAGACTGGGCCTTTACAGAGGTAAAGATAAATGCGATCATAATGGGGTGGGGCAGGCAAATCCAGGAAGGCTGGTGTCCTTATAAAAAGAGACATCAGCCGTGGCCGGTTTGGCTCAGTAGTTAGAGTGTCGGCCCGCAGACCAGAGAGTCAGGGGTTCGGTTCCCGCTAAGGGCATGTACCTCAGTTGCAGTTTGTCCCCAGCCCCGGTTAGGGTCTTGTGGGTGGTGACCACTCGATGTGTCTCTCATATCAATGTTTCTCTCTCCCTCCCTCCCTTTCTCCCTCCAGTTCTATCTGAAGATAAATGCAAAAAATAAAAATAAAATAAAATAAGAGATGTCAGATCTCTCACTCTCTTCCCCTCTCTCTATCTTCTCCTCTCTCCACAAGCACCCAGAAAGGTCATGTAAAGACACAGAAGGCAGCTGTCTACAAGCCAGCAAGAGAGGTTTCTTCAGGAGTCAAATTGGCTGTCACCTTGATTTGGGACTTCTAGCCTAGCCTCCACCACTGTGAGCAAATCCATTTCTGTTGTGTGAGCACATGATATTTTGTTATGATATTTTGTTATGGGTGCCCAAGTAGACTAATACAAACAGGAAATGTCACGTACAGTTTAGATCCCACCTCCAGTTCTGGGGACCATCAGTTCTTTCTAAATGTTCTCTGTCACATTTTACATTTCTCTTTTAATTATTTATTTGTTTCAACCTGGGTATGTGCCCTGACCAGGAATTGAACCACGACCTTTTGATGCACAGGCAGACGCTCCGACCAACTGAGCCACACCGGCCAGGGCTGTCTTTAAAAAAAAAATGTCCTCTGTGTGTTTGAACATCATAAACCACTTAGTAGGGGTGGGCAGATTTTGTGTGTCCCTGAATCTTCCTTATCTTATCTGTAGAAATAATAACAGTTCTCATAACATAGGCTGTTTGTGACAATTGTTGTATCATAAAAAGTACTTAGTGCCTAGGACATAGTAAATATTATACTGTTGGTATTTTAATAACTGCTACTTGGCAAAAATAATTTAGTACCTCAAGTGATCATTCCTACTAACTTCTTTGGTTGAATGTACAACATAAAGATATGTTGTTGGAGAAAAGTCTATTTTAGCCTGGATTTGTTTGTTTTCTCTGTTTGATCATTTTTACACCAGAACTGCTCATGTTATTTTCAAGCTGTGTGACTTTGTATTGTTTTAATTTTTCTGTTTCAATTTAAAAAAATATTTTTTTTCTTTATTGATTTTAGAGAGAGAGGAAGGGAGAGGGAGAGAGATAGAAACATCGATGAGAGAGAACATCGATTGGCCGCCTCCTGCATGCCCCCCACTGGGGATCGGGCCCACAACCTGGGCATGTGCCCTGACCGGGAATCGAACCAGCGACGTCTTGGTGCATGGGTCAATGCTCAACCACTGAGCCGCTGGCTGGGCTCAATTTTTTAAATATATAAAATAGCAATAATAATAGTATTTAACTGTTTGGGAGTATTAAATGAATTAATATATTTGACATACTTTAAATAGTGCCTAACACATAACAAGCATAATAAACATTAGTTACTCTTTGCTGGCAAAAGTTCTGATACCTTTTTTATGTACCTGGCTTTGGAAGGCATGCAGTTAATTTACTACTGACTAAATTTCATTAAACTAAGTGAATAACACACTGTTTTTAAAAGTGGCAATTCCCTTTTGCAGGAGTTACTAAGTAAGTGGATTTCATTTATGAACTAGAGGGAGAAAAATAATTTTATTCTAATGTTTATCTGTGATACTGCCAACTAGTAAGGTTTGGTAGTGAGTTATTCCAGGAAAATGGAAAATACATAGCAAGAGCCTTAGTCTTTGCCAAACCCCCACGGAAAGCATTCTGAGTTCTTTCTCTCTGTCTTAGCATTTAGTAGACGGGAATTTGCCCTGTCTAACCCCAGTGGAGGCTCTGTTCAAGCGCGTTTTCTAGGTGCGATTTGTGTTAGCCCTCCTTGATTATGTTAAATGAATTCCAGTCATTCCTCTGCCCTTAATGTTACTTACTGAAAAGAAAGTGACCTAATGGTCATAGTGAATTGTGTTTAATTGCACTTATTACAGCTTGTGTGTAATTTGCAATTATGTAGGGGTTTCTATTTTTATTGTTTTTTTACTTAGGGTAATTTAAAGAATAGGCACTGCCATGCAAAATGACATAAAATTGTTCAGACGTTATTTTCTGTCCAGAGGTGGGAATGGTAGAAGGTAGGTAAAGACAGGAGGTGGAACAGCTTCACCGAATAGTAAGAGGAAGCAAATTGATTGGCAGAAAACTTTACTGCAGGAATAAAACAAAGTAATGTTTGATTGTTCAGTAATAGTCAAGTAGGACAGGATAAATAATATAATTGTTTTCTATTTACACATGAATTTAGGGGAAAATCACTAAGTATAAGTCTCTATTTTAAAATGCAGAAGTTTAAAAAAAGTTTTGATTCCTATATTTATTTTAAAAGGTTATTATCAACATGGAGCCATCACCACCACACCACAACTACCACCACCACTGGTGAATTTACTGTCTTATGAACAGATGAAATGTTAAATTTATAGACAATAAGAAGGAAGCTAACTATAATACCACTTCTCTTATAAGAATTTCAGTCAGCAGAAGATAGCTGTTTTTAGGTGAAGAGGTCAGATATCTTTAGAGTATCTGAGAGACAAAGGGAAGAAATTGTTGCCCACAAACATTTTCAAATGTTTGAATGATCTTCAAAACTGCAGGGTAGTAGGAATTATATTCTGTTGAATTAGAAGGTCAAAAGTGCTGTAAGTTGTTAGTTATATAAAAACTGGTTCGCTTCTCAAGGTCCATTCTTTCTCCCAAAATGAAACAGTACTGTAAAGTTTGGCATTATATTTGTTTTGCTTGTGATTGTGCTGTAAATTTAACATTTCAGCTCTTCAAAAGAGATACTACATTCTCCAGTGGTGGTGGTGACTCAGCATATAGTACTTGGAGTATGCACAAAAATACATTTAGAATTGAATTGTTAGTCACCCGGCCCGTGTGGCTCCCTGGTTGAGCATTGACCCATGCACTAAGAGGTCGCAGGTTCAATTCTCAATCAGGGCACATGCCCAGGCTGTAGGCCTGATTCCCAATGGCGGGCATGCAGGAGGTAGCCAGTTGATGTTCTCTCTCATCGATGTCTCTTTCTCTCTCTCTCAAATCAATAAATAAAAATATTTGTTAAAAAAAAGAATTAAATTGTTAGTCAAATGTAATAAATGAAGAATCTGAAGTCTGGATACTGAGCAATCACTGAATTGACATATGTCTTTAAATATATTGAATGCACATTCTAGAATTTATTACACTTGATTAGAATGAACCTCATAACAACCAAAAGGAAACCTGTTATTACATTCACCACTTGGATAATTCACCAACCATTTCTAATGGGTTTATTGTTTTATTCCAAATAAAGAAGTAATAGATAATCATGAAATATGTGAAATTTCAAAAAAAGAAAAATTAGAGAATATAAAAATTTTTAATAATTTCACCTACTCCCAATAGTTACTTAACACTTTTGTGGTTTTTTTTCTAATATATCATAGATAATGTAATTTTAAAAGTATATAAGATGTTGACAAATTTGAAATATTATACTGCCTATATACTCTGCTTTGATTTTTACTCAGTAATATATGTACAGTCTCATGTATTTATTTATTTCCCAAAATACCATGTTACAAGATATAATAATTGATCATATGTACATTATTATTTTATTTAATTCTATATATATTGCTATTTATTTTATAAATAATAATTGCTGTTATGAATAATGTTTGATAAACATTCTCATATATAGCTCGATTGTTTTCTTACAAATTTCTGTGAATGAAAATAACTGTCAATATATTGAGCTGAATATATTTTTAAGGACTTTGAAATATACCTTAATGCTCCAAATGTAGCTCAAGGTTTGTGTTCTTGGATATGGGGCTTTAACTGAATCGGAGATACATGGGTCCATACACCATAGACCCATAAGAGACCCTTTCTTGGTATTCTATGTTAGCAACTCATTTTCCATTCTGCATGCCTCAGGTCATAGTCTCCCAACTTCTATTTATATAATTGTTGGTCAATTCTCTGAGGCTGTGCTTCAAAATGTCAAACAATCCTCACCAACTTTAATTACTTGCTAATCCATATTATCTGTTTCCTCCCCCATTTGCTGGACGATGTCAGTCAGTCTTTAGCTTAATTAACATGAAGATTTATAGATTTATACACTTTTTTGTTCATTTGCACTGCCCACTTTTACAGTTTTATCAGTCAATATGGAAGAAAACAAAGTAAATATCAGAATGAAAGGCCATAGTGAAGTAAATATCACAAATTTCAGATCACATGCAGTTAATGCAGAGCCCTTGAGGACAATAGTGTTTGTTCTAATACTTATTGGACAAAGTATATAGTGGTGTCTGCCACACTAACTCTCATTGGCTCAGAGCATAAGATATCACCCAGAGCATGAAAATATAAAATAATATTATGCTAAGAGATGTGTCTACACCTATCTAAAATTGTGTCTAGCTATTTATCTTTCCGCTTTCTGAGGAAAATACTTCAGAAACAAAAAGTGTACAAATTCACATTGTGAGGTCAAACATTAAACAGAGGATGCACACTTTGTCAAAATACTTTGCAAAAAGTTCTTATCTTCACCCTACCAATAATATGTTAGAGCTTATCACACTGAACCCTTGCAAGAATTATTTATTCTAGTTTGTTTTGTTCTGTTTGTTTGGTTCCATTTGAAGGGAAAAAAAAAACAATAAAAGTCAAAATGAGAAAAACATTTTCCTGATGAATATTGGTGGAGGTTGGATATGTTTCATGTCTACTAGCTATCTGCATGTCTTCATCTATGTATTTATGACTTTGTTCATTGTTTGCTTGCATTGTGATTAACTATTAAAGTCTATTAATGAAAATTAAGGATGTTTGCCCAATGTATATCTTCAAGTCTTATTCAAAATTTTTTATTTATAATGTAAGAATAAATGTTACAGATTGCATTTCAGTCAAATTTGTAGAATTTTAATATCATACTTTATAAAGGCCTTCGATAAATGTGAGACTAAATATAGAATTGCATAAACTCGTTTTTAGTACTTTTCATGTTTTTAAGGTGCAAGGGTCTGGCTTTTTTCTCCCCAAATGGTCAATGAGAGACATTCTTGATCTCTGATAATTGGACTGATGCTAAGTTTGTGTTCAATACATTTTTTTTCTTTTTTACAGGAATTCTTAAAGATAATCAAGAAATTACAGAGTGAGTACTTATTATGAAAAAGCCTATGATTTGATTACCAATTCTCATGAAGTTTGAAAATATAAGGTGTAGATAGTTTTCTTAAACAATTAAAGAAGAGCGAATTAATAATGTCCTAAATCTTATTGGTGATAAAACATTTGAATTCACTCATTTTATAGATTCCTTTGTATTTGTTTCAAAATTTATTTTAAAAACCCAACACTTGCCCAGCCAGTGTGGCTCAGTGGTTGAGAGTCGACCCATGCACCAAGAGGTCGCCAGTTCTATTCCCGGTCAGGGCACATGCCCAGGTTGTGGGCCCAAACCCCAGAAGAAGGGCATGCAGGAAGCGGCCAGTTGATGTTCTCTCTCATCAATGTTTCTATCTCTCTCTCTCTCCTTTCCTCTGTCTAAAAATCAATTAAAAATATATATATATATATATATTAAAGAAAACCACTCTTTACCGTGAGTGTCAATTTCACCTTTTCCCCCATGATAGAACATCTCTTACATTATAGATTCTTTGATTAAATTCAGGTGTGAGTTCTGGCATGTAGGATTTGGGCTAGAACTACAGAAAACTCCAGTGAAGGTACCTCTATGTAGACCCTATATTAAGAAACATTGAACTATGTAAAGAAATGAACTTAGAGACATTCAGAAATAGAAAATATTCAGAAAGATATTTGCCAATTACAAGTTAAAATTGGTTTTATTCTATTTCCTTTATAGCAAATAAATGTCAGTTTTTAGGTAAGATCTTCTGACAGTATGTACTAATGGGAATTCTGTGCTCATTGAATTATGCAAGTGAATCTCTTCTCCTCCCATGTTTCTGATTTAGCAAACTTTCCAGTCAATTAGAAGAGTGTAAAGTTCATTTTATTACTTAAAGATAGCAATTTTAAAAACTTCAATAGTCTTTAGACAATTGAATTTATAGATTATCATCTTCACTATATGTATAGTTTGTATATATATATTTACACAAATACATGTATTAATATTTGAAAATCTTCTAGGTGCTAAATCCTTAGGTCTGAAGGAAATAAACATGTGTAGAAAGAGTTGTTCTTTATGATACAGGTTTGCATGTATGCAGATTAAAAAAATTATTCCTATATTTTGAGTTCAGCAGCATGAAGAACAATGATACTAATGAGAGAAAAGAGGCAATTCCAGATGCTTGTCAGAAGAAGAGATTAGAAAATAATTGCCTATCTACCAGTAAGGTAGTTGCCTTCAAAATCATTTGATTCATCATTAAAAAAAAATCCTGTTGCTTTTTCTTTGGGGAGTTATCTAGTGGAGATGGGTATGGCTTGAAGAGAAACATTGTAAACCAGGCAACCTTTCTAGTCCATTCCATCACTGCTGGGAAAGCACTTCAAGCCTCAGATTTATATGATAATATTGGTGCAGCTCCCTGCCTCATCTCTTGTTTCCATATGGCATTTAAATAAAGCCTACATGATTCCGAGAAAGTCAGCCCTTGCTCTGTTTTGTGGTCTCTTCTACTTTGTGGCCGCTGGGACTTGGCTTCCTGAAAGCTCATCTATGCATTTAAAGATGTTTGTTATATTTTGCCCAGCTTTTCAAGGTTATTACTTTATTTTATTTGTCTTCTTTTTATTTTATTTCTATATCACAAAGATGTATAGGCTATCTGTTTGCTATATTGCCAGAATATATGGCCTTTTGGCTATGATGTCTTCAGCCATCCATTGGACTATAAGGACTACTGGTTTGGTTACATCATTTCCATAAAAACCTAACCTCAATATATTTATTTGCTTTTAAAGTATGTGGATTTGCCCAGCCGGTGTGGCTCAGTGGTTGAGTGTCAACCCATGCACCCAGAGGTTGCCGGTTTGATTCCCGGTCAGGGCACATGCCTGGATTGTGGGCTAAATCCCCAGCGGGGGGCATGCAGGAGGCAGCCAATCGATGTTCTCTCTCATCAGTGTTTCTCTCTCTCTCTCTCTCTCTCTCTCTCTCTCTCTCTCTCTCTCTCTCCCCCTTCCTCTCTCTCTAAAATCAATAAAGAAAAAAATAAAATAAATGAAGTATGTAGATTTGGCTTTGAGCATCAGCAGAGATTCTTCAATCCAGGTTCTTGCAAGAAAATATAAACTTGTGTTACCCTTGCCTGCTTGGAAGAAACAACATTCAAGGATGAATGCATGAAAACTAATCCAATGTGCTCAAAATTCAAAAATTTAACTAGAGTTCAAATCAGACCATCAGGGAGTACAAATTTAAACCTCATTGTTTCAGCTTTCACTACATTTGATTTTGATATCATGCTCTTCAACTGCATTGATGTACACTACAAAAACAACTGCATGAAATTATTTTTTTGTATTATAGACAGGATGTCAAGGTAATTTTCCACAAGATCATTCAGTATGCCATTTATGAATATTCAAGTGAAATGTGTTTCAGAACCTTCTGCCAGGAAATTCTTTACTTTTGCTGAGCAATTGGTTTGTCGTCTCATGGACACTATGAAATCTTATAAGTGATCATGTTTTCTTATTCTTTGCCCATAGAAAGTCCAACTTATTTAATTTTTAGGCCTTGTAAAAATATGTATGCATTTACAAAAATATCTCATATTATAAATGCATATTTTACTTATTAATGTTAATATTTTTAAGTATTTTATACTTAATAACTTTAAATACTGCATAAACGGAATAATTATAAATACATTAATATGGTGCCATCATTTAATATAAAAAATTTGAGTTTGTTGGGGAATTATAATTAAAAACAGTATCTTCTTTCAACCCAGAAATTCTCTCTACAAAGGTAGTACAGAAAACAACAACACACTTTAATCTTTGAATAAACATTAAACCAGAATCTGATGTGTGTCACAGGCAAGCCGATAAGAATTGTAAAACAGGAAGATTGCAAAGACGCTCTATGTAACCAAGCAAATCTAACCCATTACATACATGTTTTCTGGATAAACCATAACTAGTTCTCATGCAAGAGGACTTGACAGCACTGTTTGTCACTCGTAGTTCTTCCTGACTTTGCCTGTAACTGGAGTGACATCTGTATTAGCTAATTGGTTTTATCCAGTAGAAAAGCAAACTTCTCATGTGTTTATGGCAAGAGGTAGTTTTGCAACTTGGAGCAAGAAGCATCCAGAGGTCAGGCTCCTACCCTCTGCACAGACTGGGAGACAGGGTCACTCTATCCCTCAGGGTTTGTATTTCAAAGAGATGGCTCCCAGGTCCTTGAGAAAGACATTCTTGGGTCATAAAGATGACAAAAGACCTAATTGCTCTTCAAAAGGCACATACCTTTCAAAAAGAGGAGAAAGTACTTGAGAGTTTTCTAAGGAAAGTGCTCTTAAGAAAAGGAGGGGAGGGATATATCCTCCCTTATTTTCAACAGGAAGAATTAAGCCTCCAGTTTTTAAGAAATTGCCCTTACAAGTTCTTAATGAATAAATTAAAATAAATAAATACAAAGTAAGAAATATAGATATTTCAGTTAAAATACCACAAAGTAACAGATTACCGGTAATTTCATTATAACATGATTTCATTAAAATGACAATCATCACATAATCAATACATTGTCTGGAACATTGGGCATATTTTTCACTTAAAAATAAGAATATAATCAGTGTGATCCCATGTCAATCCAAAGATGATCGAATCTATAGCTTGAATGAATTATATTAATAGTCTAAGTTCCTAATGGCAGAGCCAAATGCTACAGTGACCAGTTCAGAAGGAAAGAATGTCCCCTTCTTTTTCGTGGGACTGAACCTGAAATTGTGACAAATAGAAGTTTATCACCGGGGCACCACTGTTTCTCATTTTGTGTTCCACTATCACTTTGTTAAAAGATAAGCTGAAGCATGTTAACATTTTAAGAATTTATTTGAGCAAAAATTGATTCAAATTTGGCAGCACCAAACCGGACATGGTCAGAGGTATTGTGTTGATGGGCTCTGGGGAAAAGTTTTATAGAGAAAAGATGAAAGCAAAGTAAGTAAAATATTGATTGGCTATAGCTTAAAAACCAGTTGGTTGTTTGTGATTGGTATACTGACAGGCTTAGATTTGGGTTTGCTTATGTAGGCACCGAGGCATTAGGGTTTTCTCAGTCTCATGGCCTCCTTGTTTAATTAGTCTCAATTCTTCTTATACCTGATTTCCATACCCTTTGTCTTGTAGTTGCCCTAGGCCATGTTCTGTGAAACTGAATTTGTGTCCTACTCTCCTCTTACTATCCTTGCATGCTATCTAGGTTTCCTTGCTCTCCTCTATGTTAAATCTTCGCATTTTTTGCTGTGTATTTATCTCAGCTAAGTATGAGAAAGTGCAACCTAATTGGACAAATTCAAATATATGTGTGAATGGCTTGGAAAAAAACAACACAACTATACTCCTCCCATGACATCTTTTTATTTTCAGCAAAGAGATTTGTTATAACAAATGAAACCTCAAGCTTTAAAAAGCTAGCAGTATATCAAAAGGATGCAGATAATTCAAGCTGAGGGTCAGAAGGTAATTTGGGATGCAGTGGTGTTACTATGCAGACATATTAGCTCAATTTGATTTTTGTTTTGGGGTAAGTCTGTCTAAATTATTACTGACATTTTTGGTTCACAGGGGTGTGTCTCTTTCCTTCCCATTTCCCTGAAAACAGATTTGCTGGGGGTTTTGCTTGCTTGTTAGTTTCATTGTTACTCTAGTGGTGTGAGAGCAGGGCTTGGGCAGTCAGAGGGCAGCACAGAGAAGTGGTTATTTGTATGAGTGCATTCTTGTGACTGTAAGTAAATGACTTAAACATATAACCAAGAAAATGAGGTTTTTCTATCAGAACATGAGGATGTGCTGGGAGGGTTTTTTTTCTTTAGAAAAATTAAATATAGTTTGTTTTCTATTAAAATTAATTTAATTGAAGAATAGAAAACTACCCTTCAATTCCACTTTAGAGTACAAAATATGGTAACTGCTTTCCTTTGTAATTGTCTTTATTACTCATGTTGCAATTAGTTAGCCTGATCCACCTCTTCCTTATTAAGAGTGGATATATTACAAAGCAGAAAGATCGCTCATGTGTCAAAAAATTATTATGTATGAAATTAACTGTCTAAATCTAAATTCTTTGTTTTAATAATAATAAAAAAAAAGCTTAGGTTTCCTTTCTTTCCAAAGGAAGGGGAAGATGCTGCTGAGCTTTTTGAAGGTTCATCAGGCGGCAAGACTTCATTTCTTTGACAATTAAAAATATTGTTGTGGTGGATGGAGAAACATGTTAATAATGTTCTTCTTCCCTTGAGGCAAGAAAATGGAAAAATTAGTGCAAGCTAATGAAGGATAAGATTTTCACCTTATCCATTCCAACATAGTTTTTGGTACATGTGAGATGCCATATAATGAAAATTGATTTATAACCCATTTTCTTTCACTGGTTAAAATGTATAGTGTTTTATCATTTAAAGGTCCAGTTGAAATCCATATATTATAGCTCTTTCATCTGCATGAGGTCTAGCCCATTTTGCTGTACCAAATCTGTACTGACATATATCAGTTTTCCACTTCTTACCTTATTTGAAACTATTTCTTAGGGAGCTTTAAAACGATAGACTTAAAAATAAATATCAAAAGAAGATTTTTTTTCATACATGTGCACTAATCTGTGTCTTTACAAAACATATTGTATGTGAAGTCAAAAATTATATTTTAAAATTCACAGTGACTTTTTACCTCTGGTGCATGATTTACACAATTCAGTAAAAATAGTTCCATGTCTTTCTTTTTCCCCCTAGAACATCTTTTATATTCATTGATGATGATGATGATGATAATGATATTGATAATGATAAAAATAGCTCTTTATTAAGATATTCTGATGAGCCAGGTATATCACTAGAGCTTTTCTATAGATCCTTAAGGCAACCCTGAGGGGTAGATATCATCTGTATCCATAGATGAGAAACTGAGACTTAGGGAGATTCTGTCACTCGTGCAAGGTGACATCACTAGACAGAAACAAATTAACTTCATGGCCATTATGTGGTATAGTCCCAGGGATGAGAGCAACCAACATACGCCTGGGATATTTTTCTTCCAGAGAATAAATATTATTGAAGGGGCTGAAATAGGAAGAACACAGGTAACAGATTATTTGGGAAACTAGAGAGGAGAAAATCAGTTTTATAGACCATGCTGTCATGATCTATAGAACAAATTTACATTATTCTATTGCTTATTTAAAGAAAAGACAGAACACTTTAATAGACCAACATTTATTTATCTTTGCTTCATTCATCTAGATTGAGTAGTCTGTCTGTCCAAGGTAATGCAACCCAGGAGGCCAGAGCAGCAAAGGGGCCGACTTGAGTCCTATTGCCAAGACTCTCAGGCTATTGAAGAGTTTTTGGGTGATCTCAGCAGGCCAGCTACACTGAGCCCCAGTGTTCAAGTTAGCCTGATCTCCAGGTTCAGATATGAGCATGGAAGTACAAGCTAACACTGTTTTATACTTTGAACTTCCTAGCAAATACCTGATGTGCACATGTGGATAGCTTCCCTTTCTTTTAAGGGTAAATAATGAAAAACAAATACTGTGAATAAAAAAGAAAAGAAAAAATACAGAGTCTCTAAAAAATTCTTAAGAGATAGTAAGAGGAAGAACCAATAAGAGTGAGTATAAATTAATATTAAAGTAAATATTTAAGCATATAAGTCATAAAAGAATACACAGTAGAAATGATACACTTGATATTATGAAAATTTAAAAATTATGTAAATAAAAACAGCAAATATTCACATATAGTGTACTATGTGCCAAACATTGCTCTAAAAACTTTACATCTATTAGCTCATTTAATTTTCACATCAACATTATGAGCAAAGTACTGTTATTATCCTCGTTTTACAGATGGGAAAGCTGAGGTATAGAAACTTGTAGCCCAGAAGGGATTCAAGCAGAGGCATTATGACCCTTGGTAATGAAAGACATGTAAATTAAAGCAGTAATAATAAGAAATTTTCACTTCAAAGTTGGTAAAAATTAAAATAATAATTTTTAATGTTGCCAAAAATTGCAGGGACAAGAGCATTCTTAAACTAGTAAAAATATATGTTAAGTCAACCTTACTGGTAAGAAATTTGAAAACATATGTCCCACCTTTATCACACTTCTGAAATTTAGAGAAAATCAGAGATACAGTGAGAAGATTTATGTATCAGGACCTTTTCCTTGTGAAATTATTTTCAATAAGAAATCTGGTATTAAATTAAAACTCAACAAAAGAATGATATTAAGTAAATTATGATTCATATATTGATGAAAACTGTATAACTATTATAATTGTTTCCAAAAAATTCTCAAGATAAAATGTTAATAAAATAGCAATAAAAACTGTATCTATAAATTCTGACAAAACCATTGATATATATACACATATGTATTTATATGTGAAAAGCCAAAAGAAAATAATACAATTATTTATTATAGAACTTAAACTTCTTTTTTACAAAATATTCCTCACTTGTCTACTTTTCCAACCATCGATAAGGATCACTTATCAGAAAGTTAAAATAGCTTTTAAAGAAAATTATGTGGAAATACTGACTGTAAATGTTAATTTTATGGCATAACTTTTCAACATTTTCTAGTGGAAAATACAGTTTAATTTTATACGTAGCAGGTATAAGCAAATCATGTTAATAATTCCATGAGGCTATTAAAAATGTTACATTTACCTATAATGTGTAAACCACTGTGCTAGGTGATATAAGGGTGATTAGTAAGATTACAAAAGAACCTTTCACCTGAACAGTTCCCAGACCATAGCAAAACTCAATAAATAATTGAAAGAGGGATGGATAAAGGGGAGGTATGGAACAAAGGCAGGGAAAGAGGGAGGGGAGAGGTAGAGAGGAAGGGAGGAAAGGGGAGGGATAACCTTGTTTGGAGTTTAAGATATAAACAGAAATATCTAGCTAGGAGGCAATAGATACTAAAATTAAAATATAAACAAAAATGTAAATGATGGTTAGAGTTTAGTGGTCAGGTAAGTTTTATGGATTGACTTATGAAAATGGGTTTCATTCAGCAGGTGCGGATGGTAATGTGGATTGTTCTAAGCAAGCACAATGAAAAGCAGAGTAGCGTTTCCAGTACTGAATGACTTGATGCATCTGCCTGGTATTTTGACTTCTAAATATTCATATCCTCTCACATCAGACAAAAATGAGATTATACTTTCCCCCCATAGAAGTATATATTCAATGGTTTGCTATTATACTTATAATAGAATACCCAACTCCTTTCTCTAGACAGTAAGACCCTACATGTTCCAGCTCTTAACAGCTTCTTCCTATGTCAAGCTCTCCCCTTTCTCTGTACTCTAACCATATTGGCCCTGTTTTATTTCCTCAAATTTAAGAGCTTTGTATATTTTCCTTCTTTCTTTGTAATACTCTATGCCATGTTCTTTGTTTGGCTGTCTCTAGTTTTGTTCAGTTCTTACTGTTCTGCTTAATATTTACCCCCTTAGAAAGGCCATCCCTGACCACTTTCATGGCCTTTACCACCATTTCTTATCACTGTAAGTAGCCATTCACTCGCTTACTGCTTAATTAGCTGATTGAGACATTCATTGAGTTTTGTCTCTCCCACTAGACTCTGATGTCCATAAAGTCAGGCAACATCTCCGTCTGATTCAACATTTAGTTCATCACATAGTAGGAGTTTAGAAGATATCTGAACATTTAATGACCATTGTATTTAATGAATGATGACCTAGAGTTGAAAGAGGTTTTAGGCATTCTCCCAGGGAAGGAGTGTTCTGTCTATTTAGGATAGAAAATAACACTGTGGATTAAAATGGGAGAGACTTCAGAGAAGCCACCACAATAATATTCAGAAGGTTCAGCAACGACTGCCTGAAAAAAAAAGAGGCTGAGGTTATACTTATTTATAGTGCCATGTAAGGACAGTGGTTCTGCTTATCACAAACACAGATTAAAGAAGGATAAGCAAGTTTAACTTCTGAAGATGCTGCTGCTTTTCCTTTTTTATATCAAAATTGAGATTATGGCAGGAAATCTGTGAGAGAGATCCACAAGTGTTTGGATTTAGGAGGCAGATGCTCAGGAAGGTGGGCAAATGAGAAAACAGTTTGGTGTGTAGCCGGAGCAGTGAAATGCCCCTAAATGTAATTACTGTAGTTTAATGTGACTTTATAAGAGTTCAAGAAACACTCCCCACTGGGTTGCATATAAAACAATAAGCTTAAAGTATTTCTGATTCAGTCAACTCAGACTCTTTAAAGTTATGTGGGTTAATGTGTATATATTTAAAAACATCACTCTTTTAAAAATTATTTTTTTTGTCTTTGCTTTGGCAGGACGTTTGGGGAAACTGAAATGTTTATGTTAGCGATTCTTAAAAATTTGGACTTCAGTTAGAGGATTTGGTTTAATGCCACACATATCATCTTTCTTATTCCTATGCCAATCTACAGATAAATGAGTTACTGTTCGAAAGCGGAAGGCAGCACTTGCCAGAGATATATAAAGACAAAAGATGAAAGATGCTAAGTTATGCATTAGTAACAAGGAAAAGGCATATGTTAGTAGTAAAATTAGTCAACTGTGGGCAGTATTAGGGGATAAACGAAGTAAAGAAAGTCAGCATGCTTCAGAGCATGGTGAGGATCTGAGGGTCAGGTCTGCTGTGGTTGCTGGGCTCAGGAAGACATGTGTATGCATTTTGAATGTTCTGATAACTCCATCAAGTCCATTCTCTGGTGTAGTGCAGTTCTGCATCTTGTTGAAAAAGACTGTTTAAAAAAGAGGGGCCCAGAAAGAGCAGCTTAGGAAGGAGATTGCAACAGAAAAGGGAGGAACAGAGGAGGATCTGGACTCCTCGAAGACCACCTCTCTCCTGGGTAATGCATTTTGCACCAGCTTTGTCAGAAACAGATATATCCTGTGTGATTGTTCGATACAGAGCTGCGAGTGCTTTATGTGTGGTTTTCCTAACAGAAAATGAATTTCTGTGGCACCAGGTGCTGTAGGGCAGCTGCTCACATTTATTAATAACATGTAACTCATTTGGATTTGGGGAAAATAACATTTTTCTCCCCTTCCTTTGTAGACTTATTAATTCAGGTCCAGAACAATGGTTTTGTTTATGTTCTGTGCTTGCTGATACCGTGTACTGCCTTTATCCTCTACCTGCTTTTATATCCAAAACTCAGTTAAGTAAATGTAATTTATTTGCCCTTTCTTATGACTGTAAAATCCTTTCTGCCTTGAGTCTGTTAAAATATTTTTTCTCTTAATGACTCTTCCCTCATGTAACCAAAATATCTCTCCTGTGTACCCGATATTTTCTTTTTTTTTCCCCTTTGAACTCACAACTCTAAGGGTTGGAACCTGACTGAACTGCACTCAAGGCCGTATTTTCTTTGCCCTTTCCCTGTTACATCTGACAGTAATTCTGCCAGGCGACGTGAAAGCACCTTGCAAGCTATTTAAACCTAACCCTGAGAGAAGATATAGACATCATTTTTCTTTTGCTCTCCTATTACTTGCTTCTTTTTCCTGTACACTTAGATCTTTATTATCTTACCTTTCTTGAAGATCAAGCTTATTGTATTCTGTTACTTTTCTTGGAGAATAAAACCTTTGGAAATATATAGATATAGACAGATACAGATATAGATAGAGATAGAGATAGAGATAGAGATAGAGAGATAGATATAGATATAAATAGATTCATTTATTATGCTCTTAACTCAAATTGTCCAAGCATTCAAATTTAGGCAACTTTCCATCCTAGCTAACCCATGACATGGGGAAAACAGAAAATATTCTTCTTGGGTCCGATGGTTGGTTTATATTTAGACTACCATAATTTGATGAACTGAGCTTTCAACACTTGTTTCGTGCACAGTTTTCTCCTTAGTGAACAGATTCTAAGCCATCTTCAAACTATAGACCTGCAAGCCTGCAAGTCTTTTGAATTCCATACTTGCTGTTTGAAGAATTCCGGGAATTGGGTTTTAGACCTTCCTCGGAGGTTAATAGCCACAATGGGTTTAATATTGTTATTACATTATAATAAATGTTCTGTTATCTTCATCATTTTTCAATTCAACTTCTTTCCACAACTGTTCTGCTTTCTTGCCAGTTTACTGTCACATTACTTTTTCACAGTTAACTTCCTGGACAAATAAATGTGCTGGATTTATGCAAGTGTGCTTTGAAGCAAGACTGGCCATTTTGGCTATGACTGCAGCTGCTCGTCATCCTGTGAGAAATGGCATATCCTTTGGCAGGGGTTTCTGAGGCTTTTGTGATTCATTACTCTGACTCACTACGGTCTCCATCATCCTGATGTTTTTCTGATGATATAGGATGTTGAAATGGAGAAAGAAACACATAACTAGCAAAAAATGACAAATTATGGAACTCCGTACAAACCTTGATGGTTATGACACTTTCATAGTATCGTTCAATTAAGAATATTTTACTAATAGGACAATCTTTTAAATGTACTCTCGGTTGAAAAATGCTTTCAGCATTTTGGGAAATCTTTGGCACTATCATTATTTAAAGAAAAATTAACCAGGCCGTGCATGGATTTAGGAGATAGAGTTTATTCCATTTACATGGTCTAAAGATAAAACATCTGCAAGATCATTTTCTAGTTTTCTTGAGTATCATTACTTGAGACCCTGCCAAGCTTTAATGTAAGTTTCCTTTAAGACAGAGGGATCTTAGTCCTACCTCAGAAAGACATAAATTGGGCTACATCACTTTTAATCAAGAAATATTTTTCTATTCAAATCCATTATCCATTATCATGGATTTGTTTTGATTTTTATCTCATAGAGAAAAGACAGTCTACCCATGAAACTAGACAGATTTCAAAACATTGCAAAGTGGTTCTTCATCCTTAATGTGGACCTGGGAGCGAGTGTGTTGCCGGAGTCCCGATGATGACGGTTGCACTGTAGGAAAAGATTAATGACACCAGAACCCGCCAGCATGGTGCTTGCTGTGCGTTTTCTGTATTAAGGGACAAACTGTTTGTTTTCCCTTTTGCATTGCTCTCTGCTCCTTGATTTAGTTGGCAGCTTAATGAAAACAGGATTTTAAATGGCTGATGTGATTGCCGTTCTTCCTTCATGACTCATGTCCGCTAAAGCGCAGTATTTTCACTTGAAAAGAGTAAAACAATTTCTATTCCTTAGGAATTTTAAGACCATGTCTTCTTATCTTCGCTTACAAACTAGATCTTCGATAATCTCTTAAGTAGCCTTTGCAATCAGAGGAGAAACCAAGGCCAGCCCTACACTAAAATGCAAGACGTATTCTAGACTTTAATAGATATAACCAAATGGATGTGTATCCCTAGGAGAGTTCCTATAGGAACTAATTGTTTCTGTGCTACACTGAAAATAACATAACCACAAAAGGGTTAATAGAAGCAGATGATCTTTGGAAAGAAATGTGGAATGTTGAGTTGTGCTCAATAAAGTTATAGGAGATGCTCTTTAAAACACTCTGGTTACTGGCTGCACTCACGTCTAAAACAAACGCTGGTCCATTTAGCCACATATTTGCACTTGTAATGGATTTGGTGAGCGGAACAGCACTCCATCTGTATAAACTGAAGAGCTTGACAAAACACTGCACACTTGCCACTAACCAGCCTTCAGAATTGTAATCGGGAGGGAAGGCTGTAAACCAACATGACTTTGGATGTCTTAACAGCGAGAAGATGACTGTGACATACTTTATAATAAAATGTCATCTTCCAAGATACATAAAAATCAGTTGTATTTACTGTGCATCAACTCATTTTTTAGAATCAACTGAATGACAGTGTCAGGCCTGTACTGCTGGATGCATAATTCAAATCCCTTTTCCCTGCGTATTACTCTAGGCAGGCTGAGGCGGTGATCCCTCGGGGAGCACTGCTCTCTCTTTGACCTTGGTCAGGAATTACCTATCAGAGGTGAAACTAGATATTTTAACAAAGATTATGCAACGTTTTCCACAAATAACATTGGGACAAATCAAAACCATACCTTTGCACATCTAAGGCATTCTGTGAATTGAATTTGGAATTAACCAAAACGACCGTCAGAGCTCCTAGAGATGAACAAGTGAATGTCATACTCTGGGGAATTTCTCGTACATATATGAATCACACTGAACACCAGTGGCCCGTACAGCTGCAGAAAAGAAGCCTGGAAAGGAACATAACTTACCTTAAAATTGCTCTGCTCATTTCCTTGCTCTTCCCCATAGTCACACAAGAAAGTGTAAAATGAAAGTAAGCAGTGTTAAATGACCAACTTGGTGCCAATTGTGTACTTCTAATATAAAAACCTACTGCATAAAACAAGATTTCATTAATATTCTTTATGGCATATTTGGCTTTTAAAATATATATTTGTATTTTCAGGTATATATGCTACAAATTCTTCTTTGTTCCCGAGTGTTAGAGTGATGATGACGTGTAAACACTTGGTACCAGAAATCCTACAGATAAGAGGTCCCAAGGTAACTGCATCTTTGATAGGCATCTACCTACTCTATACTACTAGCTCCAGTTATATTTCTTAAAATGTAATAATATGAGTTTAAATAGTCATTGTAAATTAAAAGAACAGTGTTTTATTCTTCACCTGAAAATATTATAACATCGTATTAAAATTTTCAACTAATATAAGTTGAATGTGATTTTCAAATATTTTTTACGTGCTCTGATGAAATCACCTTAATAAAAGAGTGAGAAGTCATTGCATCTATACACACTTACCAGGTGACTGATCTATGCTGTGGTGTTAATGTTCAGGTTAATACCTGTTCCATTGTTAATAATTTTTTTGGCCGGAAAATATCTATATGGGTTACTCAGTATAAGATTCATGCTTCTGTGGTTAACAAATTAAGTTACAATGAAGTAGTGTTTAAAAGTTCAGGTTTTTACAGAAGGAGACACCATGTGAAAAGTTGCTGAACCCCACAGGTTATAAAGGAAATATAAATTAAATTAAGGCTATGCTTTCACTCATGGGACTTGTAAAATGTAAAACATTATAAATGACTATACTAACTTTTGATGATTTGGGGGGAGGAGAGGCTCTTTCACAGTGCTGGTGGAAATGTAAATTGAAACAGTAACTTTAAAGGGCAATTTGTAAGATTCACAAAGTTAAAAATCTGCATTCAGTACTTCACAAATATGTATTATTTTTGTCAATATGAACATTATCAATCTTTCTGATTTGCCCAATTTGACGGATGAAAAGTGATTTTAAAGACTGAATGTTTATGTTCTCCACCCAAAATTCATTTGTTGAAACTCTACCCCCAATGTGATGATATTAAACATAGTGAAGATCAGATGAGGCCATGATGATAGAGCCCTCAGGAACAGGGCTAGTGCCCTTCTAGGAGTCATGAGAATGCTTCTTTTCTCTCTCTTCCCTCATGTGAGGATACAAGAAGTTAGCCATCTGCAGCCCAGAAGAGAACCCTCACCAGAATCCGACCATGCTGGCACCATGAGCTCAGACTTCCAGTCTCCAGAATGATAAGAAATGATAGCTTCTGTATCTCTTAGTCAGTTTCTGTTTTGTCTGTTCATTTACTTTGTTCAGTGGTTGTCAGACAGGAATGGGGTTGAGGGACTGAGTGAAAAAAGTGAGGGAATTAAGAAGTACAAATTAGTAGGTACAAAATAGTCACAAGGATGTGAAGTACAGCACAGGGAATATAGTCAATTATATTGTAATAACTATGTATGGTGCCAGGAGGGTACTAGACTTATCAAGGGATCACTTCATAAATTATATAAATGTCTAACCACTATGCTGTACACTAGAAATGAATATAAAATAATATTTAATGTCAACTGTAATTGCAAGATAAAAATATAAAAAGGAAGTGATACCTCAATTCAGTTTTAGATCTCTCAGTTTAAAATAAGAACAATAATCTTTGCACATTTTTTATGCATTAATATTTACTCCTCTTCATTGTTTTGTCCATTTTTATATTGAACTTGGTTTATCATTTCTTGATCTTTTTGAAATATTTTTAAATAAAAAGAAACAGCTAGAAACATCAGTCAGATATACTCATTTTCTTGTAATCACTTTCTAAACTTGGTTACATCTTCTATTCATTCAGAACCTTTATTTTTTAGAGAAAACTTTTATTATAGAAAAACTTCAGACATTAAAAAAGTGATGTATTGTATTTTATTGTATTAATGATGTAACTTATTACTATGTGCCATAACACCAACTTATGGCTAAATTTGTACTGGGAGAAGTAAACAGGAAGCCCTTGATTGATTGCATGCCTGAGGTTCATAGATGGCTAGATCAGATGATAGGTGAATGCTTAACTTTTTAAAAACTACCATGCCATTCCAAAGTGGTTATATCATTTTATCACCATTGTATGACAATATCAGTTGCTCCAAATCACTGCCAACACTCGCTATCATCCGTATTTATCTGTAACCAGTCTGATAAATGTGTGCTAATAATAGTTTTACCTTGTATATTTTAAAATATTGAGTATCTTTTCATTTGTTCATTTGCCATCTATATGTCTTCTTTGGTGAAATGTCAATTCAAGTATTTTGTCCATTTTATTTATTGATTATATGTTTTCTTATTATTGAGTTTTAAAGTTCTTCATACATGCTGGATGCAAATCTTTTATCATATATATTTTATTATATATATAATTGTTTTCCCCTAGTCAGTGAGTGGCTTGTCCTTTCATTCCCTTATTAGCATTATTTGAAGAGCAGATATTTTTAATTTTGATGAAGTCAAACTTACAATTTGGTTTATTCTGGATAGTATTTTGGGTCATATTTAATAAATATTTGTCCAACACATGGTCACAAAGATTTCCTTTTATGTTTTATTTGAATAGTATTATAGTTATAGGTTTTAAACTTAGGCTAATGACTCATTTTATTTTATGAATATTGATTATGGATTAAAATATATTTATTTTCACATAAAATTCAAATTATTCCAACATAATTTCTATGCTTTCTTCACTACTTGCCTTTGCACCTTTGTTGAAAATATGCTATTCATAAATGTGTTAGCCTATTCCTGAGCTTTCTTTTCTGTTCCATTAATTAATTTATCCGGCTTGTCTCCTATACCACACTGTCTTGATTAGTAGAGCTCTATAAGTCCTAAAATCAAGTAATGTTAATCTTCCAACATTATTATTTTTCAAAGTTGGGCTTTTGTAGTTCTTGTGCATTTCCATATGAATATTTGAATTATTTGTCAATCTCTTTTTGGATTGTGTTAATTCTGTAAATCAAGTTAGAAAGAATTGACACTATGCAATAAGGTTAAATTTTCTGACTCACAGTCATGGAGCATAGGTCTTCTGTAATTACTCTGAGGAATGTTCAGTAGGTTTCAGTGAACAGAATTTGCACAACTTTTGTCAGATGTGTCTCTAAGGACGTGAAAAGAAATGAAAGAAGAGACATTACAACTGATGCTCCAGAAACAAACACACAAACAAAGGTAATAAAAGACTGCAATGAATAAATATATGCCATCAAAATTTATAATCTAAATGAAGTAGATAAATTACTGGAAATATGTAACCTAACAAGACTAAATCATGAAGAAATTGGAATTCTGTTCAGGCCTAACTGGTATGAATATTGTATCAGTAATCTATGACCTCCCAGCAAAGAAAATCCCAGGACAAGATGGCTTCACTGGCAAATTCTGCTAAACATTTTAAAAAGAATTAATTTTAAAAAGAATTAATGACAATCCTTTTCAAAATCATCCCCAAAACCAAAAAAAAAAAAGGAGGCAACAGTTCCAAGCTAATTTTATGAGACCAGCATTATTCTGATATCAAAGCCAAATAAAGACACCACAAGAAAACTACAGACCAATATCCCTTATGAACATTCATGCAAAAATCCTCAACAAAATATTAAGCAAACTTAATTCAATAGTAATTAAAAGGATCATAAACCATACCCTACTAGGTTTTATCCCTAGTATACAAAGATGGTTCAACATATGAAAATTATTTAATGTGACATACCACATTAACAGAATAAAGAATAAAAATAATCATTTTGATAGATGCAGAAAAAGCATCTAACAAAATCTAACAGGCTTTTGTGAAAAAAACAACCTCTCAACAAACTAGAAAGAAAGAAATGACCTCAAAACAATAGAAGCTGTATATGAAAAGCCCACAGCTGACATCATACTCAATAGTGAAAGGTTGAAAATTTCTCCTGTAAGATCAAGAACAAGTCAATCATGCCCACTCTCAACACTTCTATTCAACTTAGTACTGGAAGTCCCAGCCAAAGCAATTATTCAAGAAAAATAAATAAAAGGCAACTAAATCAGAAAGGAAGAAATAAGATTATCCCTGTTTGCAGATGACATGATTTTATATATGGAAAACCCTAAAGACTAAATCAAAAAACTGTAACTACTAAATAATTCAGTAAAGTTTTAGGATACAAAATCTACATATAAGAATCATTTATGTTTTATACATTAACAACAAACCCTCTGAGAAGTAAACTAAGAATATAATCCCATTTATAATAGCACCAAAAATAATAAATACTTAGGAGTAAACTTAACTGAGATGATGCAAGACTTGTATACTGAAAACCATATAATATTGATAAAAGAAATTAAGCAAAGAATAAATAAAAACAATGGAAAGACACCCCCCCATCAGAAGATGTTGATAACATGTCCATACTAACATAGTCATCTATGAATAGATTCAATGACATCTGTATCAAAATCCCAATGACACATTTTACAGGAATAGAAAAAAAACAAAACCTAAAATTATATGTAAGCCCAAAAGGTCACAAATAGCCAAATCAATCTTGAGAAATAAAAGCAAAGCTGAAGGCATAGCACTTCCTGATTGAAAAATATATTGCAAAGTTACAGTAAGGAAAACATTATGGTACTGGTACAAAGACAGCACACTGACCAATAGGACAGAACGGAGAGCACAGAACCAAATTCATACACATCTAGTCGATCTGTGACAAAGGCCAAGAGAAACAATGAGGAAACGATGGTTTCTTCAACATCTGTTGTTGGGAAAACTGAATATTCACATGCAGAAAGAATGAAACTGGACCCTCATCTTACACTATACACACAAATCTACTAAAAATGATTTAAAGACTTAGATTTATGATCAGAAATTGTAAAACTTCCAGAAGAAAATATAAGGAAAAGCATCTTGACATTAGCCTTAGCAATAATTTTATGGATATGAGATCATAAGCAAAGGCAACCAAAATAAAAATAAACAAGTGGACTACATAAAACTAAAAAAGCTCCTGCACAACGAAGAAAATAATCAATAGAGTGAAAAGGCACCTTACATAATGGGAGAAAATATTTGCCTGCTATCTGATAATGTATTTATCTCTAAAGTGTAGAAGCTACTCATACATCTCAATAGCATAAAACCTAATAACCTAATTTAAAAATGGGCAAAGGGCCTGGGTAGACATTTTTCCAAAGAAGACATACAAATGGCCAATAAGTATATAAAAAATTCTCAATGTCACTATTCATCAAGGAAATGGAAAACAAAGTCACAATGAGATATCACCTCACACCTGTCAAGATGGCCAATATATATATCAAGTGTTGGTGAGGATGTGAAGAAATTGGAACCCGTTCACACCATTGGGGATACAAAATGGTGTATCCCCAATAGAAAACTACCATATGATCCAGCAATCCCTTTCAGGGATATTTATCCAAAGGAATTGAAATCAAGAAATCAAGATCTCAAAGGGATATTAGCAATCCTATGCACATTGAAACACTATTTCCAGTAGCCAAGGTGTTTAAAAAAAAACAAACTTCAGTATCCATTAACAGATAAATGACTAAAGAAAATGTGCTATATACATACAATGCATACTATTCAGCCGTAAAAAAGGAGAAAATTCTGTAATATGGCAGCATCATAGTTGAAAGTTGAGGACATTCTGCTAAGTGAAATAAGCCAGTCGCTGAAAGACAAATGCTGCATGATCCCACCTATGTCATGTATCTCGAAGAGTCAAATTCATAGAACCAACGAGTGGAATAGTGGTTTCCAGGGCTGGAGGAGAAACAGATGAGGCATTACTAATCAATGGGCATAACATTTCAGTTAAGCAAGACGAATAAGCTCTAGAAATATGCTGTGCAACATTGTTCCAGTGTCAACAATATTGTATTTTATAAAAAATAACTTAAACTAAATAATGAATTAAAAATAGAATGATATATCAAGTGAATTATACGGTGTGTGACATTTTAATACTGGCTCTTTCACTTACCATAGAGCCTTTGTGAATCATCTAAGTTGTTGAGTATATTGATAGTTTAAGTTTATTGCTGAGTAGTATTCTATGGTATGGATATATTGTGGTTTCTTTTTTAGCAATTCAACTGAGAACCATTTAAATTTTTTCTGGTTTGGTTATTAAAAATATAGGTGCTATGAACAATCATACACACATTTTTGTGTGGGTATAAGTTTTTATTTCCCTGGGATAAATGTCCAGAAGTACAATTGCTGGATCCTATGATAAGCATATGCTTTATTTTTCTAAGAAGTTACCACTAACAATGCATAAGAGTTCCAATTTCTCCACATCCTTGCCAGCCATTGGTATTGCCACTATTTTTTATTTTAGCTTTATCTGGTTTTGATATAAGGGTAACAGTGGCTTCATAATATGTTTTGATAAATGTTACTTCCTATTGTGTCTTCTGAAAATATTGTAAAAGTGTTAAATTGGTGTTAATTATTTAAACATATGGTAGAATTCTTCAGTGAAATAATCTGGGACCAAAAAAATAAATTCACTTTTAAAACACTCCACAAAAATAATCTTTAGGCCCTATGACTATTTATATCATTGATTTCATGTTGGCGAGGTGTGTAGTTTTAAATTTTTTGGTCTTTTCAATGGTGGGAAAGAGGGGGGACATTTGTAATACTTTCAACAATAAAGATTAAAAAAAATTTTGGTCTTTTCAACTATTTTGTCAAATCTATGTGTATAGAGTTATTCATTGTATTCTCTTTTATCATTTTGATATCTGCAGAGTTCGTAGAGATGTATTCTATTTTATTCCTGATATTTGTTATTTATGTCTTCCTCATCACTATCAGGTGGGGTCTGAAGGCCTTTTCCTCACTGGAACTCTGTGGATACAACCCTGTCTGGGAGGGACAGGGATGCCTTGCTACAGTCCCAAATGACCTCCACTGATAGATTGGGAGTGTCTCTGTTACTACTCAATAGTGATGCATGTCCTGATTTCTACTGGGCTTCCTCTGACACCACTGCAGTGGGGAGGAGGAAGGGTGCCTTTTTATAACCAGTTGGGATTGAAAATCCAGATTCTTCACATGGTCTCCAATGATATCATGAAATGAGAGGAAGTAGCCTTATTATAACTAAGTAGTGATAAATATACTCATTCTCTAGTCAACATTCTCTGATACCACCTTGGAAGGAGGGTTTCAGTGCCTGGTTGCAGCTTAGTAAAGATAGAAATCATCCTCTCCTGGGGGAAGGGTCACTGTTTCTTCTGTGGCATTTGACTGATGTAGACTGGTTTTAGCGAAAAGTCTTGTTAGGCTGCTTTTCCCCCAATCCTTTAATTAGCTGGAGTAAGGAGAATTTCCTTGGGGCTTATCTGCTACTATTGACATTTCAATATTTCTAGCTTTTCTCGTACCCAGCCTGGCATATATAAAAGCAAAAAAGAAAATCCAGAAAATGCATCACCATGTCTTACCTTTGGACACAAGGTCCCTAGCCAATCTGCCCTCTCCTCTGTCTTTTAGAGTCTTATGTTTGCAGTATCAAGTCTAAGTTTTTCAGCTGAACTGAGACATAAAAATAGGCAAATTTATATCTACTCCACATATCCAGAAGTGGAATTCATCTTTAATGTTTAATTATTTTTACTGTCTCAGTTTTATTTTTGGTGATTTCTATAGCTATGTCTTCAAGTTCACTAATGTTTTCTTCTGCAATGCCAAATCTGCTGTGTACCCAACCAACACATTTTTCAACTCTTGCATTGTCATTTACATCACTCAGAGATTGATTTGGATCTTTGTGAAATATATTTCAAGTCTTTATTAAGCTTTGCACATGACTTATAGTTATAATGATAGTTTATTATCTTTGTCTGCTATTTTCAATATATGCATCAATTTTGTTCAGTTTTAATCAATTAGTTTTTTTTTTTTCCTCCTCATTATGGGTTATATATTCCTGTTCCTTTGAATGACTAGTTATTTTCATTAGATCCCAGACACTGTGAATTTTACTTTATTGGATGATGAATATTTTTGTGTTTCCATAAATGTTCTAGAGCCTTTTCTGGGATGGAGTTATTTGGAAACAGTTTGATCATTTTGGGCCTTGTTCTTAATAATAGAACTAGGGCCATATTTAATGTTCAGCTAAATGTTCCCCTTGAGAGTACTCTACCCAATTATGGTGCTGGGAACAGGCACTACTTCCTGTCCTTGTTGAACTGTGAAATTTTGAAAATATTCCTGGAGACAGTTGGATTTGGGTGGCCTTCATTGCTCTATAACAACATGGATCTTATTTTGTGGTGAAAAGCATTGATTTACAAAATCTATATAAGGGTAAATTTTCTTTCTTTGAAGTTTAGTTTATACAAGTAGAACAGACTATATTTATAGGGACATATGTACAGTGGTCTGTTCTAATTTGTGGTTGCTAGAAGTTGCAATTTTAGTAGCTTAAAGATAAATACATTGTGTTTAAAATGTATTATATATTTTTTAATGCTTGTATATTCTGGTGTAAATATTAGGGGCACCTTTATTCTAGACATAAAATATATATGGTTTCATGAACCTAAGCAATGTTTTTTGTTCCCCCCCCCCAAGTTCCTGGTAATATTTTAAAGAGTATTTTATTTTAAAAGTCATTATTAAAGTTCTCAGGTGGTAAAGATCCCACCAATTTATTTGGGAGATTACTGCATTGTCTTGAGACAGTTTCTGATATCCAGCTTAATTTTATCTTAATTTCTTTTCCAGAACATTATGCTACCTCTACTATCATAAATCATTCTGTTCCCTGCTGAGCACTTAATGTTTCCAATATAGGTAGAAAATTATATCTCTTCTTAGTTTTAGCAAAACTAGTATGTAGATCTTTTTCCACTTAACTGGCAAGCTCAGTACATTAATCTGTATCATGTGGCAATCTACATCATGATTCTCATGCCATCTGCTTCAGTTTTACGTCTCTATTTTTTTAAGTAAAATACTAAATTAATGAATGTTATTTGATTCATTTATAATTCAAAAATATTGTGTTTATTAAGTAATCCACATATATGAAGATATGAATTTTTATGTGAAATTGGATTTACTGATCAGATTACCAACTGGCATGAACATATTAATCTCTGGTTTATGACTAGGTGCCCTAAATTGTTTGTCATAATTGTATAACACTGTTATTTTAATGTCAGCATGCAGATTTTAAGGGTCGTTGATAAAAACAGTTGTATTAGTTTCTAATGTTGCTTTAACAAATTACCACAATTTAGTGGCTTAAAAGAACACAAATGTGTTATTTTATAGTTTCATAGGTTATAAATCCAACACTTATTGGGGTAAAATCCTACTAGGCTGAAATCAGGTCTCCACAGGTGTGCCTTCCTTTCTGGAAACTCTAAGAATAAACTAGTTTCATTTTCCACCTTTTCTACCTTTTAGAGGCTGTCTGCATTCTTTGACCCATAAAGCCCTTCTTCCATCTTCAAAACCAGGAGCATTGACTCTGGCCAGTTTCTGTCATCACGTCTCCTTCTGTGACTCTCTTCTTCTGCTTTGGCCTTCCACTTCTCAGGGCCCTTTTGATTATACTGGGCTCATCTGAATAATATCGGATAATTTCTCTCTTTATTAGGTCAGCTGATTAGCAACCTTAATACCACCTGCAACCTTAATTCCCCATGGAACCTATCTATATATAGGTTCTGAGAATTAGAACATGTCCATTTTAGGGAGTTATTATTTTGCTTATGGCAATAACTAAATGGAAAACCCTCATGTGTGGAGTATGGGTGAGTCAGGACGCAGCCTATATGTATCAACTCATGAGAGATTAACCTTATAACTATTTATTTTTTTTCCCCTAAGAGATAGTTTCATTGTTTGTTTGTTTTTGTTTCATTTTAGTCCTATTATGAATGAGCTCTCTAGTTTATTGGTTTAATATAAAACTACAACAGATCAATGCAAGGTACTAATAAAATCTCAGTCAAGTTAAAATAGGATTTGGGGAGGTGGAGTTTACTTTCTCAATTGAAGAACTATATGGTAAATTATATGGTGGTTCTCCTCTACTTATTCAGCCTAACCATTGCATCACAGGGCAAATAATAGCATAAGAGTACAAATGAAATATGTTATTGTCCCCAAATATATGATATATAGTTGAAATTCCACTTAAGGCTACCTCTTTCTATAGCTGACTCATGAAACTGGAGAGTTTTCTTCTGATTTCATGGAATGCCATAAGATGTTTTGAAATTTGGGGGAGGTAAGATGAAACAAATCACAGTTGATGCATAAAAACCTAGAGTGAAGAGAATCATGTTTTGGGTTGTTGTTTTTTTTAATTATTAAATATCAGCTTTATCCATATATTTTCCTTACTCAAGAGTCTTGATTTCCTCTTTAGAAAAATTCTACCTAGCAGTATGTCTATTTCCTACCTTGTTTCACAAACAATAAGAAATTATGCATGAAATGTGAGTCTGTTGTAAAGATAAATATCTGGAAGCTTTTAGAAATCAAACATACAAGGTAGGTTATATATGGTTCAAGACAAAAACCGGACAGCCAAGAGATCTTCAGCCAAGCGAGCTGGCAGTCCAAATGCTCCACTGAATGGAGCACAGTGAGAAAACTGCCTGTGGTAGACGACTGGAGGGCTGGCAGATAAAGCCAGGATCTCGTTATATGACATAACGGGGAAAGTATGCTGGCTATGAGGAAAGAAAGAGATTCTTTCTTTCCTTCCATTTAAAAAACGTCTTATAATGCTGAGGGTTTAACCTTGTATGCAGAGAGGGGACTAGGAGTGGAAATTTATTTCTAAAATATCCACATTTTAGCAATCTCAAAAATATGAATATCTGTATACTGCTTACAATTTTTTTGTTCAGTTATTTAGGTTAGCTTTATAGCTCCGGGCTATATTTATGAAAAGTACTGCTTTTCTTTTTGAAGTTTTGTGTGGTTATGTGATTGCTTATACCTTTCCTCTGATTTTCTTGATTTTAAAATTGTTATGAGTCTCCCAGGAGTACATTAGATTTTAATATGTTTACTTTTACTACAACCTTATTTGTGTGCAGCAAGCACAGAAGTTATTTCTACAATGTAAGGGGGAGTGACTCCCATGAGGTTTATGACAGCTGTACTCACCAACAGAAAAGTACTTGTTATTGAAATTTTCTACAGAATAAATGGATATATATTACTATTTTGCACATATATTTTCTTGGTGTTTAGAAACTTAGAGGTCTCTCTCTCTCTCTCTCTCTCTATATATATATATATATATATATATATATATATATATATATATATATATATGTGACTAATCATTTCCCAGCCAATATTTTGTTTTTTATAGATAATCATACTCCATTCAAATTAAATATTAAAATAGTATAAATTAATGTGCAGTATTTATTATATATAACGTCTTGCTTAACATTAGATCTATCTCATGGTATCTTAGCTTACCTGCAGTGAACTACCTTAGTTCTTTCCTTTCCTTTTTTTCTTTAATTCTCACTCGAGGATATGTTTGATTGATTTTTAGAGAGAGAGGGAAACATCTACATGAGAGAGAAACATTGATTGGTTGCCTCCCTTATGTGCTCTGACTAAGGATCCAAACTGCAACCTAGGTATGTGCCCTGACCAGGAATCAAACCTGCAATCTTTTATCAAATGGGATGACACTTCAGTTGAGCCACCCGGCCAGTGTTTTCCTTTCTTTTTATATCCTTTTCCAGGGTTGGCTCTCAGAAAGAACCTTAGATTATCCCATTCTCCTGACTCCTTTCCTTGCTTGCTTCAGGGAGAAGAGCTCAGAGAATGGAGTGAGGAATGACAGATTTCCATTTCCCTGCAACTGCTATTAATTTCACATCTCTAAAATCAGTAGTATTGTGCAAAGAAAATGCAGATTCAAATAGAATGCCTGCAGCTCTGGGTCAGGTAGGGTTATTATATTAATATTAATACAGATGGGAGAAGTAGATAGAAAGCTTGGAGCTGAATGTCAAAGAAAATCTATCTGAGCATAATTCTAATCACCACGTTTACTCATTGCAAGAACATGGTTTCTGTAGGACTGCAGGTGCAATCAGTAAAGGAATTCTGAATGTCACACATATCTCCATAATGCTAGCTTTGTGTAATCTCTTCAATAGATAGATGGATGAATGGATAGAGGATAGATAGATAGATACATAGATAGATGGGTGTTAGTTATGGCTAGATAAACTGATAGTCATGGCTTTTACGATATGAGTGTATTTTTATATATTCTTCAGCTTTTAAAAAAGTTAATTGGGTCACATTTTTTCTACCCTATTCCATATATAATGATAGTTTTAAACTGTCAGTGATCAAAAAAATCTTTAATCTCATTGTTCTCTTAGTCAAATAATATGAAACGTTGAAGAAATTCACATTTACCTGTGGCTCAAGTCTCCAGTTGTTAGTTAGAAGTTTTAGGGTTACTGGAATTTGTACATGATGAATGTGTAATTTTTTGTTATTAGTAGATATGTTGGAGAACAATCCTCTCCTCTGCCTGAGGTATGAGCATCTTCTGTCTCTTGTCTCTGGCCCAGGCATGCCACTGTGTGGTACCATGTTAGAGAGAGAGCAATCTGCTTTCTCAGGCATCCTTATATCAGTCAACGGCCCATGTCTAGAAAAGATTCACTCTCTTCTCCATCACATATGAACTTGCACCTTGGATCATGTCACTGTGAAGGGTGGGAGGGAAGCCTGTAAAATCTCAGTGATACAGTACTTACAGTTCTCTAGAAAAAAAATTACTTAAAATGATTTCAAGTATTCTCTTGCTCTTTTGTAGTGCAATCTAATCTTCAGACCGTGACCATGTCTAAAATTATGCTGTTTCAACCTGTGGGTTTAGGTAAGAACAGATTCTGAGTAAAATAAATACAGATAAGAAAATGATAAACATTTTCTTAAGTAACCATGATATCAAGCTATATATATATATATATATATATATATATATATATATATATATATATACACACACACACACACACACACACACACACACACACACACACACACACAATGCAGTTTTCTAAAGGTTCTGGCTCTGAATTTAAAGGTCTATGTAGCCTATATGTGAAAACTTGACATTCATATGAAAGTAGTAAATATCTTCTAAGTGTATGTTGCCATTAGAATTATATCATTATCTACATTTTTAAACTACGTTTTTGTTGGATTCTGAAATTTACTAGAATATAAGCTGCTGTACCACGTTGAGAACTATATGTAGATCAGCATGTAAGTGGCCTGGGAGACATAAAACAAGATCAGCTTGGTCAATAGGGTAAATCACTTTTGTATCTTCAGTGAACTAATCTGTCAAGAAAACGTTCATTGTTTGTGGCCCTGCATACTAGGAACATTATAGCAATGTCTAAGAATTTGAAATATCACATGTCTTTATTTAATTAGGAGCCAATGTCAATTCCTTTCTCTACTTTTTATATATATGAAGTATTCTCAATTTTATATTATTTTTGTTGCACATATCACACATTTAATCTTCCAATATGTCTTATAATGATCTAAAATGCTTTTAGCCCTAATATTTTTTATTTTATCTCCTTTATTTCTCAATAGCTCTTTTAAATATTACTGGGATGGCATTCTTAAAGGACCACTTTCATTAGTAAGTAACAATTATGCTCTAATAGCATGGGAATTTTAAGGCATAAGAATATATTAACCAGAGATTTTCATGAATGTGTAGGAGGAATTTTGATTAAGAAAAGATAGCACCACAAAATAAAAAAGTAATTATCAAGCTCAAGGTGAGTCACTTAACAAATAAGTGTAATGAAATGTTTTTCTTTTGTTTCAACCTTGGTGAAAGTATATATGTGTATACATATATATGGCAATTGTACTACTCAGCGCTCAGATCTCTCTAGAAAATGAAATTTGTTTGACTAATGTGCTTCATCTGAAGCCAAATAAATATTTCATTAGTGAATATCAATATTCACAAGCAGAATATGTATAAACACCAACTACATATTTCACTGGTAGTAGATGAGTAATTTTATCTTTATAGATGAAGGCTCTCATATTTATATATCATTTTATGAATCATAGTAGCTTTTATGCAGTGCTAGAATTTCAGGCAAAAGGCTTATCCTAATATGATTATTCCAGAGGATTTACTACATTATGCTCTAGAATTTTTATTATCTGACATAATACTGAAGGACATGCAGTTGTGTTACCATGTGCAATTCAAAATTGCAGAGAAATTCTAGGTTTCTATAATTATTTAATTGCTGGGTATTTTCAAAAATTATCATCAGGAAGAGTTGCTTAATGCCTTCTTGTTTCGTTTTTATTTCTCTGAGGAAGCATCTTTGAGCAGTATTGTTTTCATTCTATTATAAACATTGATTGAGGTTTATAAATGGGAACGCATCTCAACATCTTTGCTGTTTTTCAACAAAATATATTTTAATGGTAAATCAATGCTGCAAAATGTCATTGCCCTCATCATATACTTTTTGATAACATTTAAAGTGAAAAAAAGGAAACCCTACTTGTTTGGTCTGAGGAAAAATGCATTAATTCATGTTGTATATATTTGGAGGACATTCAGTATGCTGGGCATCATGCTAAGTGCTCTGGCAATGATTTATTCCATTCAGACACTTGAAATCAAATAGAAGTCTTAAGATACACATGCAAGTAATTATAAAGCAGAGCAATATGTTTAAAATGATACATTAGTTGTACTGAAATACATTCTATGTCAGCTCAAAGAAAACAATCTGTGAAGGTTTCAGACGGGGAGAGGCACTCAGGCTGAATTTTGAAAGATGAGTGGCATTCAGAGTATTGTGTGGGGAGTGAAATTTAAAACAAATTTAAAAACAAGTGGGAGGAAATCATGGAGGTAAAGGGGGGAAAAACACAAGCTCTGTTTGAGGTTGACAAAAAACTTGTTTGGAGTGGTGAACTGTGAGAAAAAATGGCTGACAACTAGGCCTGGCATTTTTTTGTCCTTGAAAGACAAATACAAGTGTTCTCTTCCTGAAAGTCATAGTGATGCAAAAGTTTTTGAAGAGGGTAATGAAATAACCAAAGTGATGTTTTAGGACAACCAAGATGGTAGCATCGTGTACTATTAATTAGATGGGATGGAGTCTTTAGACAGAGAGGCCAGCCAGGGTGATACAGTAATAGCCCAGATATTAAGCAATAACAGACAAAGCTAAGATAGTATCAAGGAAGAATAGAAGGAAATTAATAAGAAAAGGATCGTGAGAATTGAAGCTCAATGGCCATTTTTTTTGTCTGAAGATAAAGGGGTTGGGAAAGGTCATAGATGATTCATAAATCTGTAATCTGGTTGCAGAATTAGATTAGAAAGCACTTCATTGATCTTAAAATCTCTAACTTTCCCTTTCAGATAACTAAAAGGTTAGAAATTGAATAGCATGCTAGGGGAACACAACTTATGCTAAAGTAGATTTGAACACAGTCTTATTTTTCAGCACAGTCTTTTGATTCTGATTTTAGGGTAAATTTCATTACCCTACAACATATCCTAATGGTGAGAGTAGGTGAAAATGCGAAAAACAAAAAAAATAACTATGATGGTGACAGATGGAAATATGAAACCAGAACTTAAGAGACATCAGGTATGAAAATAAAGATTTTATGATGACTCATTGTAGGTAAAACTTGACAACATTAAAATTAATGATAGCTCTAAAAGACTGAGCATAGCAATATATTAATAATAGCTAGCGTGGATGAAACAGCGAATATGTGCCAGTTACTATCTTTTAGTGCGTTATCCTTTATGTGCATTATCTCTTGACTCAAAAGAACTCTGGCAGTTTTATCAGCATACTCATTTTAAGGACAAACAAATGTTTATTTTGGATCAGTGTATAACAGAGGCAAAGAGCCTGGGCTCTGGAATCACCTCGAACTGCATTTCAACCTGGATTTGAGTCTCCATAGCTCAGATTGTCTGAGTCCTTATGTATTGGCTCTACATTCTTGGAGATTGTTCTACCTTATCTTTTCAATCTTTTATTTTTAATTTTAAGAGTATTTTTGTTCTGTGTTTCATTTATTAAATAGTGTCCCATTCTTATTTTACAGATTTTGTGCCTTTAATTATTGTTTTTTATCTCTGTGGGGAGTTTCTGTTTAACTTGACCTTTTTCTTCCATGCTTACCCAGATTACTCTACACACACACACACACACACACACACACACACACACACACATGTCATCTTAATCTGCTTAATTTTTCTTCATAGCATTTATAATAAGCTGAAATTAGTTTGTAATTTTTAATTTTTCCTTTGTTTTGGTCATTCCAACTAGAACGTGAGTTTCATGAAGAGAGAGTGTTGTACAACATGTATTTGGCCACCAACTCAAGGACTGGCACAGAGTGGATAGGCTACAAATATTTGTTGAATGAATGACAGTCTCCTGAAAGCTCTGTTTTTCTCTTGACAGTTGGATCAGCATTTTAGAGAAGAGCCCTTAGGGTTTTTCCCACTGGAGAAATGCTTGGAGATTGATCTCACCTCATGTGGCGTAAGGCAGGAGAAGGGGGCCCAGCTGCCTGATGAAGCCCTGTCTTCCACAGATCTTCTCTGCTACTGTTCCCACTTACTGCATCTGGGTCTGCATCATTCCAGGATTTTTTTCAGAAAAATATTATGCCTCCATTGCAGGAGCTGGATCACATATCTTCAATATCTATTTCCTCCATTCTCTGTCATCTGTCATCACCTTTCCTCTACTGCATCTTCAAAATATCTATTGAATTCTCGCACTACCATTGCCTATGACCTTTCCTGTTAGAGGTTACTCCCTTTATCATATTTTGATAAGGTTTTGTAGGAAGAAGGACTTAAACATATGTGCTCAATCTGACATCTTGCACTGACATTTCCTTAAACATTTTATAAATATATTGCATGCTTTTCACATTTTATAGTATAGAGTGGCTAATATAAAAACCAAAAAGGTAACTTTGGAGAATAGCTCCAACAGTATAGAGAGGTGGCCTATAAAATAGAGAAGGTATGGATAGAAAAATATGAGAAGGGCTAAAGATCACAAAATCGCAAATCAATAGCATGAGAGTGTTCATAAGGTAGTGATGGTGAGGTCAATTTTATATCGAGATCTAAGTGATAACATGCACTGTATCTATTTGAATAGAGCACTGATTTCCTAAATTTAAACCAGAAGAGAATTTGGATTTAATAAGTATAGATCATTCCATAGAAAACTTTTGCAGTGAAAGAAAAGGACCAACTGTATAATAAGTAAAAAATGAAAAAGGTATTTCTGAAATTTAGTTTCCTAGAACTTTGGCAAAATAGGATAGGTAGCATGCATATTTAGCAGCATTTTAAATTATAATAAAGCATATCACATATGAAGTTAAAGATCCTGATGCTTTTCTTAACAATTGTCTTAAACAGTAATACATGGCTGAGGATTTTCTTGAAACTACAATTGTTTTAGCAAACTATTTCTAAATTACTATGAGGTTAAAAAAAATGTGTTAAGTAACATTTGCCTCAGTGTTTCTTTTAGCAGTCAACATTTACTTTTCCTTTCAGCTTTAATGTAAGGCCTAAGTGAGAACAGCAAATTATAAAAGTTTACCCAGTTTCTCATTACAGTGGTCAACCTATCTATAATTATTCATATCCAACTATCTTTTTAAAACCTCCCACAAAGCAGAAAACTAACACCATATGAACACTACAATGTATGATAGACCTTACCAGAAAAAAAAATCATGTTTATGTACATTTAATTTTCTCTTTATCACCCCCATTACACAAACTGAGCAGATGGAATTTTTCTATTACTGAAAAATTCAGTTCAAAGCTTAATCTAATAATCTGATGTAAAATAAAGGTCTCATTTAATTCAAGGCTAATACATAATTTTCTTTTCCAGAATAAGTATTGTTCATTTATTGCCTCTTTTGATTTACATTACTTACATGGTGATGGTAGTCCCTAAAACAAGCACATTTAAGTGCATTTAAAAAATTTGACTATTAGAGGTGATATTCAATGATAGTTAAATAATGAATCCTCTTCTTTCAATTATTTTACTTGAGTTGAGTAATTCATTCTGGGCCCCAAATAGGTTAATTCAAATTGTTTATATTTCAGAGGGGTATAATTACAGATTCCTAAATTTGAAAGTAAAAGTAAATTAGAAAAAAAAATGCTCTTATAGTCTAGAAAATTTTGTTGTTGTTAATCCTAACCTGAGGATATTTTTCTATAGATTTTTTTAGATAGAGTGGAAGGCAGAGAGAGAGAGATCGATGTGAGAGAGACACATTAATTGGTTGCCTCCTGCATGATCCCACTGGTGCCGGGGATCAAACCTGCAACCCAGGTATGTGCCCTTGACCAGGAATCGGCAGGTGAGCACTCACCACTGAGCCAAACCAGCCAGGGCTGGAAAATTTTCAATTTCAAATTGTTAGCCTATTTAAATTTTAAGTGCAGTTTTGATGCCTAAATTATAAAAGATGAGGAAAAAATAAAATGATTTCAATTCATTATTCAAAATATCATTTAGCTTTTTGGTAGATAAGACCATCAAGCTGAAGCTACAGAACTCAACCACACAAACATTACGTCTATAATATTGTAATGAAGTCACAACAGAACTGGGACTGTTTGGTCTCATTTGGGTGAAACACAAGGGTTGTAGAAAAATATAAAGTAGCAATTTTAATAGTACATATAGAAATTTGCTCTTGGACTTTTAAAACTATTTTGAATTATAAAGTAATAGATAAATACTTTTTACTTCTAAACATGCAGGGTAAAGAGACATATTTAGAAAAATGGAAAAGCTCCATTTTACCTCTTTCTTTTGCATGCAAAACACAAATACACATACACACATATAACCTACCCTTCTTTTCCTATGTACACACATCCTAGAGGCAACAACATGTGTTACTTTGGTATATACCGTTTCTGTATTTTTACAGGCAGTTACATGAATAGAGCACTGGAGGAATCACAGATGACTCAGATTGTTTTGATGTGAGCAGTATGGGATAGCGTGGTAGGGATTCAATAGTTCTATGTGAACACATTATGTTTGAAAGCGTTTTAGAAATCTATGTTGAAATCGCAATAAAATATTTGGATATACACTTTAGGCTTTCAGGGTAGAGAGGAGGGCCAGTGATATAAATACATATTTCATCAGCATTTAGATGGTATATAGGACATGTTCTCAGATGAGATCACTGTACTCAAAAACAGAATGCAGATATACCCAAGAGTCAGGTTCATGACAAGGACCCACTGAATCCCAATACTAACAGATCAGGTAGTGTGGTAGAACCCATCAAAGAGGATTGAGCCCCGGCCAGTTTTGCTCAGTGGTTGGAGCGTCGGCCTGCGGACCAGAGAGTCCCAGGTATGGTTCCCGCTAGGGGCACGTACCAAAAAAAACAAGAGGATTGAGAGGGACTGGCTACTGGGGGGCCCTGGCCAGGTAGCTCAGTTGGTTAGAGCATCATCCCCATACCCCAAAGTTGCAGGTTCGATTCCTGGTCAGGGCACACATAAGAATCAAGCAATGAATGCCCCTCTGAAATATAAATAAGTGGAAAAACAAAGTTCTCTCTCTCTCCCTTCCTAAATAAATAAATAAACAAGTTTGTGGGGTAACAGAAACCAAAAAGGAAACCATGTTTCGAGAAAAAGGAAGTGTTCAACTATTTATGAAAGCTCTTGTTGTATACAATAGAGACTGAGACTGAGAACTGGATATTTGATTTGGCATTATAACTGTCACAAGCAGTCTTGGACAAATTATTTTTCCTCTCTGTGTCTTATTATCTCATTACAGTATGAAAGTAATAACATTCCATGTTACTGACACAATACATTGTTACCATCCAATGTACCTCATGGGATTCATATGGGCTATTCATGGAAAGCACTTAGGACGGTCCCTGGCACATAGTACTACTGAATGCTAGTGAAGTGAAAGAGGAGAGAGAAGCCAGCGGTGTGTGACCATAGATATCCCTGTCCGTAGAAGGAATCATGAGGAGAGAGGAATAAGGATTCTTGAACAGTCCCAGCTTTGTATTCTATATCAACTTGGACTTCATCATTAAAAATGAGAAAATGACAGGTACCATTTCCTCCTCCTGAAAAACAGAAAATCAATAAAGTGTAGAGAGAGTCCTTCTCCTGCCTTCATGAAGTGTCTCCCAATACCAACTATTTCTTGTTCAATAATATTGAGTCAATATAGATTTTGGCCCTAGAGGGCTCTGATGTGGGTCAAAAATATACTGTTAATTAAATTACCCAAGGCTGAAAATCCATTCTGTGTTATATGTTTCATCACAGATTAGCCATCCATGTTACCCAATAGAGCCTCTCGGAGATACTAAAATGAAATTAAATGACAACATTAAGATACTCCAAATGCATAAAGACTCTCCAATAATAAAATGCCAACCATGAAGATTGTTTCAAATTCAAATATAATGTCCTGGAATGAGTTCCAGGAAGAAAATAAAGTTTGAAATTAAATTCTCTTTTGAGTTAAAATGCAAAAACATTAAAGACAGAGGAATTAAAGTCTGAAACCATAATGCTCTTGTCCTTATCAATTAAAGTTCAAAGATATTAAAGCCCCACATTCTTATCTAAATTTCTTATTCTTTTATTTTTAGTCAAAGTGGTTTGGGCTGCCTGGGCCAAGTTATCCTTTACAGAGATGTACGTGGTCCCTTCAGAGCTATTAGAGTTGTGTTGACACAATACCAAGTCATCTGTGAATGAAGTACATACAGGACCACAAGAAAGAAAAATAACTGATATAGTCTGATGGAATAAACTTCGAAAATTTGGAGTTTTGGAGGAAAGCTGCTGGGGGAAAAAAATGATTTGAAAGAAGCAAAGGACACCCACATCCCAGTGCAGGACGGGAGAGTCTCTACATGGAAGGTGAGGGGTAAAAAGTCATTCCTCCAGGAGACTTCATGGGTAATGATAGTCTTACTAGGAGACACACAGGTTTGTGTCATGAAAAAATTTGAAATAAACAGGGAGAGTTTAAGGACTGGCTAAGTTTTAAAGAGCACAGGGTAATAGTGTTGGAGATTGGAGACGTGTGAAAGATTGAAAGATCTTCGGGGATATACATGCAAATACAATATGGGAAAAGGGGTTTGGGAACCGGCGGTAACTGACTGGGACAGCAGGATGAAGAGCAAAATGGGATGAGCCATAACATGTCTTAGAAGAAGACCAGTAATTACTGAAACTGGAAGCACCATGGGCATTAGATGGAGTGCACATTGGCCTCATTTTCCCAAGGCAGTCCCAGTTTATACTTATTGTCAGGGTTTCCCATCCTTTTTAGCATCAGTCTAGATTTGTTTATATGAAAAAAGTTTATTAATAGTTTTATAGAGGGATATCAAAATTGTAGTGATATTTTATGTTTTCAGTTTTTGCCATCATCTTTTCTATTAGTATGTGCAAAACAAGAACAAAGAACAGAGTGCTTACTTTAACACATGATTAAATCTGAAAGACAACCATCATTAACCTGTCTCTCTCCAATTCTTTCCAGATGCAATTTATCTAACTTGTTCCTTCAAGGACAACATTGTAAGGTTTTCACTAATAAAATGAAAGGCTCTTGAACACAAGTGGCTAAGAAGAGTCGATTTTGATCTCAGGTGATAATGGAAGAAGTATTAGACATTGTTGTCCCTGACAGCCACTTAATATACTCACCAATAGTGCCATGACCCATGCCATGCTGGGAACGTATAAGAGGCTCGCAAGCAGGGTCGGCTGTACATCATTGCTTGGAAGTGAAGTAGAGGCTGAGCGAGACTTCTAGCAAAAACATAGTCATATCACTGCACAAATAATACTAAGAAAACACAAATCTGAAATAAAGTAGCAGCAACATAACTTTAAAAGTTAAAAGTTAGTAGCTGTTTTAGAGCTGTGCCCCTAAATGACAATAAAAAATGTTCAGTTGCAGAAAGTGTGATACATTTCACTGTGTGAAGCATGACTTTTTATTTAGATCAAATAATGTCTTTCAAATTAATTTTGTCCATTTTCAATTCCAAGTTTTCTTATGCATGTGTGAAAAATGAGGCAATAACTGTGAATATATTGTCTTCCTTAGCAGAACTTCTCAGTTATTTACTGTGGCATCAGATACTCAAATAGAAAAACCAGTTACATTGAACCTGATCATGATTTGATTTTTTTTTTAACTCAAGAGAATTATAGCAATGCTTTTAGAAATTCATTCTATTGAAAGTGAATGTTGAAATTTTTTTTTCTAATTTTTTCTTGCTATGGAACAACACTCTGAGTGAAACCATTTATATATTTTTCTTCCCATTTCAGTAATTAAACCTCTTTGTATGAAAACATTGATTTCGTAGTGAGATCTATAGTGTTATGGAAATAAAGACTACAGACACATTTAAATTTAAGAATTTTTTTTTTTACCTCTAATCTGTAGATAAGAAGAACAAAATGGATAGCAAAGTATGGGAGTTGCACAGTTCCTAGTCTCCTTTGTCACTTGAAGTTAAATACACAGATGGAGATTAGGAATTTGAACAGAAGGTCAAGATGTCCATGAGAATTCCCTTATGATCAAGGATCTCTTTTCCTAACAACTGCCTTTTCTTTTTCTGTTAGAGATTTCTTTGCTGGGGAAATGTGAGGCAGCATTGGACCTATATATCCTGGATACAGATGACATGAACACTTCTGGAAGGAGAGGGTTGAGAGGGATTCTTATCAATGTTCATTACCATTATTGCAACATCCCATTTTATCCTTATTGGTCCTAAACCAAGAATAGATGCTTTGTTAATACTGGATACAATTTTATGTTATAAGAACTATGCCATTTGTACTTATCGTAAGTTGATATAAAATGTCTTGTAAATTAACTCTTTAATATAAAAAATCAATTTGCTCATTTCTGTGCAATGTGGATCAATTGGTCCAGGATCATAAGTCTATCAAGTTGGTGGAGTTATATTTGTCTCCTTGATGAAACCACCTGACTGGACCCTGAAAACTCAGATTTTATCTACAGTGATATAAATTGGTTAAATATTCTTCCTTATGACTGTGTTTATCAAAGCTCACTTTCTAAGACAATTCCAACTTAGTTCTATCTTGAAAGAACTTTGGATAACATGAGTAGAATAAATTTATGTATTGTCAATGAAAATAAATGTGTAAGCTGCAGGATTTACAGAATGTACACACGCAACACGATGCATTTTAATACCATCCAGAGGAAGCCTTCTTAGTGCCCTAAATCTAAAGAGTATATTGAATATTTTGTACAGGAAAATCAATTGTATTCAATACTTCATTTTAATTATTTTCATGCTCAGGTATTTAGAGTCCAGGAAACTATTCCAAGACAAATTATAGCAGCAGATTTCAGACAATTATGTTACACTTCTTGAGTGATCAGCTAGTATGAGATATAAAAGAACGTAACCAAATTAGACACAGCCAAGAAAACACAAGGTAATACACTTGGAGAAAACTAATCTAAAGGAAAGAGTTAAACTGGGGGTTTGGAACTGGGAGATATATAATGGTATAGATGGGGCAGTGGAAACAGTAGATAGCAAATTTGATACAAACTTGATACATGGCGACAATAAAGGCAGTGCAATTTGGTTCTACAAAGGCAGACACATCCAACCAAGATTTAAAGATAATAGCTTCCTTTACACAGCATCAGGAGTGCTGGCCTGAATTAAGTCTCAGCCAACAACCAGAGACAAATATCTATGAAGCGTGTGGAATCCATAGTGGTAGAGCAACAGTTATTGAGGGCTTGATCTAACATTGAGTAAAGTGGCTGTGCTGATGGGCTATAATCTAATGGTGTACACTTAATATTTGCTTTTTTTTTTTTTTCACTGTTATCCTCTGAACTATTACAACATCCAGATATTCATATCCCATATAGGCCCAAGGGCATACTTACTATAGTAAATATTGTTCAATAAATAAAATTGTGGTAGATATTTCAGTGATATTTTTTGAGCTGAGATTCTCATACTGGGAATTTATAGTAAGGAACTGATTTAACAGTAGCAAAAACGATATCTGGAAGATGTTTATTATAGTATTATATGAAATTACAAAATAAACTAGAAATAATTTCAACAGCAAACATCATAAAGAAAAGTTTAGCAACATATGATACACCAGTATGGAAATGGATTAAAAAGCTAAGGCATACATTCATTTAAAGTGAAAATAATAAGTAATGCAGAAAGTGATGTTCTGTTTAAATGGTATGTTTATAAATGCCTGATTTTAAATCTGTTTTGAGGACTTCCGGTCAAGATGGCAGCGTAGGTAACCACGGTATCGCCTCCTCCCACACTGCATCATAATTACAACAAAACTACAGAACAAATATCCTTCAGAACCGCCTGAAATCGATTTGAATGCAATTCCTACAACTAAAAATTTAAAGAAGCCACACAGAGCCTGGTAGAAGGAGTGGAGGTGCAGATGGGCTGGTCCCACACCTGCTTGTGGCGGATAAAAATCAGGAGGACACCTGGCTGGGAAGGTCCTCCCTGAGGAGTGAGGGGTCCTTGTCCCACACCAGGTGCCCAGCTCAGGGTTCCAGTGCCAGGAAGAGAAGTTCCCATAACTTCTGGCTTTAAAACCAGCGGGAACTGAGGCTGAGGGAGGCTGCGGCTGCTGGAGCCCCAGGCAGCTCCTTTTGAAGGGCCCATGCACGGACTTACTCAGACTTGCTTCCTCCAGGCTCCAGTGTGGGGGAGGCAGCTTGAAGGCACCAGAGATATACAGGGGAAAACTGAGTTGTTTGGCACCAGGGCAAAAGCTGGAGAGGCAGCTTTCTTCCGGACAGACGTATTGGCGGAGGCCGTTGTTCCTTTGGTGAGCCCTTCCCCCACAGGGCCAGCAGATGGCCGCCATATCTGGGACTCCAGCAACCTGGCTCACCCTGTTTGCCCCGCCCTGGTGATTTTCTGAGGCCTTGCCCCACCCAACCTTTGGGCCCACCCAAGCTGTTCCCAGTGGCTTTACCATAGGATTGGCCTGTCTGGGCTCATGCTTTGGATTTTTCCTAAAAACTCTCCAATAAGCAACATCTGGCTTCAGCAAACCCAATACCTTTCACTAAGTGGCACCAGGACCAGGACTAAAAGCAGCCAGCCTTAGTTCGCAGCTTGGCTTTGCCTGGGTACCTTCAAGCCCAGCACTAGAAGCAGCCATCTGTGAATCACTTTGTAGCTTATGCCTGCTGGCCCTGGACAGAACACAGGCAGTGGCTGACCTTGGTCTGCACCATCTGGAAAGCCCCAGAGCCAACACACCCAGTGGACAGCTTCAGACCACGTCCAAGAACCACCACCCAACCAACCACCTCCACAAGCAACACACTTAAGGGGTGGACTCAGTGGGTACCAGAGCCTTGCTGAAGTAAGTCTTGCTCTGTGTGGTGGGCCCTTGCACAGCTGACCCTCCAAGGTGGTCAGAGGTCGGTGGTCAGTGGGCATAGACAGTCCTTGCAGCTGATCAGCCTGAGTAAATCTCTCCCATTGACAGTGCCAACAGCAATCAAGACTCAATTACAACTGAAGGGTGTACAGTCCACATGGGGGGGTAATACCTAAGTGCCCAGCTGGGGTGATCAGGGAGGCTGTGCCACCAAAGCTTATAGGACATCTACTATAATAGGCCACCCTATCAAGCCTAGGAAATATAGAAGCTCTACCTATCACATAGAAACAAACACAGGAAGGTAGCTAAAATGAAGAGACAAAGAAATATGTCCCAAATGAAAGAACAGAACAAAACTCCAGGATAAGAACTAAGCAAAATGAAGACAAGCAATCTAACAGATGCAGAGTTCAAAACACTGGTTGTAAGGACGCTCAAGGAACTTAGTGATGACCTCAAGAGCATGAAAAACGACCAGTCAGATATTAAGGAAGCACTGACTGAAATAAAGAATATTTTACAGGGAATCAATAGTAGAGTATGTGAAGCCGAGAAGCAAACCATCAGTTTGGAATATAAGGACGTAAACACCCAGTCAGAACAGCAAAAAGAAAAAAAAAATTTTTTTAAATGAGGATGGTGTAAAGAGCCTCTGAGACAACTTCAAGTGTACCAACATTTGTATTATGGGGGTGCTGGAAGGAGAAGAGAGAGAACAAGAAATTGAAAACCTATTTGAAAAACATAGTGACAGAAAACTTCCCTAACTTGGTGAAGGAAATAGACATACAAGTCCAAGAAGCACAGAGAGCCCCAAACAAGATGAACCCCAAGAGGCCCACACCAAGACACATCATCATCAAAATACAAAAGGTTAAAGACAAAGACAGAATCTTAAAAGCAGCAAGAGAAAAGCAGTTAGTTACCTACAAGGGAGTTCCCATAGACTGTTAGCTGATTTCTCAACAGAAACTTTGCAGGGCAGAAGGGAGTGGCAAGAAATATTCAAAGTGATGAAAAACAAGGACCTATAACCAAGATTACTCTATCCTGCAAAGCTATCATTTAGTGTTGATGGACATAGAATTTCCCAGAAAGAAAAAAGCTAAAGAAGTTCATCACCACCAAACCAGTATTATATGAAATGTTGAAGGGTCTTCTTGAAGAATAAGACAAAAAATATGAACAATAAAATGGCAATAAAACCATATCTATCAACAATTGAATCTACAAACTGAACAAGCAAAACAGAAACAGACTCATAGATACAGAGAACTTATTGTTGGTTGCCAGATGGGAGGGGGTGGGGGATGGGCAAAAAAGGTGAAAGAATTAAGAAGTACAAATTGGTTGTTAGACTAACAAATCTCAAAGGGAAGGGGTCGGGGAATGGGAAGAGATAAACCAAAGAATATATATGCATATATACATAACCAGTGGACACAGACAATAGTGTAGGGAAGGCAGGAGAAGGGTTGGAGCAAGGAGGAGGGGGATCAATGGGGTACAAAAGGGGGGACATCTGTAATACTTTCAGAAATAAAGATAAATAAAAAAATAAAAATAAAATGTGTTTTGATGTTATTAGAATGCTTCTTTTGAGATATGCTGATTGCTCCATTATAAAAGCACCATATGTTTAGAACAAAAAAATATATATAAAAAAAATATTATCAGAAATAAGTTTCTTATTTGGAACAAAAACCTTTATCTTAATATATAATAAATACATTCTTATATGAAGTATAATTAAATCACTTTATATACTTCTTTATAACCAGCTTATCATTTAATATTTTAATATTAACATTGTAGTACATAGTCAAAAAATGCCATCAAAATGCATGAATTTAAATGTCTGAGCATTCCATCAATATCCATACATACTATGATATATTTATTTAATCTCTAAATAATTAGTTTTTAATTTCCAGATACAGAAATAACACTGGATAAAATGTTCTTTGACCTAAGCCTATTTTCATATCTCTGGTTATTTCTATAGGAGAAAGTCCTGGAAGTTGTGTTATTTGATAAAAGGATATCTATTTTTTAAGCTTTTGCTACATATCATCCAATTGTTTCCAGAAAATCTACATCAATTTCCATTACATTTAGTGACTTATAAATGATTCCTGCTTCGGGTAGTCTCAGAGACGTGGAAGTAGGGTACAGACTGATAATTCCCAGAAGAGGGTGTGGGGGAGGGGAGCGATAAACCACAGAACTTATACGCATGTACACATAACCAATGGACATGGACAACAAAACTGAGGATGAGGCAGGGAGGGAGGGGGAGGAGGGAGTCAATGGGGGAAAAAGGAGAAACATCTGTAACAAAAATAAATTAATATAAAAAATAAATTTAAAAAATAATAAATAAAAATTAATAAAAAGAAAAAAATGCAAAAAAAAAAATTCCTGCTTCATTGCTAACTACAGATATTACCCTGAAAAAAAAAATCAACCTCATAGCTAAAAAGTTGTATCTTATTGAATGTTTTTCTTTTTTTAAATTAAAATGTACCTAATGTTATATGAAATAAAATTATACAGTGTGTTCTTTTTGTGCCTCGCTTCTTCACTCAACATTATATTTATAAAATGCATTTATGTTGTTACATGTCATAATAGTGTGTCTATTCTTGGTACTCTTAGAGAATTCCACTGCATGAAAATAATGCTATGTGTTTACTTTCTCTCTTGTTACTGGACATTTGCATTGTTTCTATGTTGTTGTCTATAAAGAACTATTATGTTATGAACATTCTCATGGCATTTGGTGGTATGTATATATTCTAATTATATGCCTTGGAATATAATTGCTGGGTGAAAGGGTACATAAATATTCAGATGAAGGAGACAATGCCAGCAATTTCCCAAAGTTCTAGAAGCAATGTATGAGAATTCTACACGTCCTGCGTCCTTGTCAACACTTAGTATTGCCTGTGTCTTTGGTTAGAGACAATCTGATATGATGTGATATCTCAATGTGATTTTAATGTGAATATCCTTATAACTAATAAAGTTGAGTTTCTTCTCAATATGTTTATTGGACATTTGGATATTATTTTGTAAGAAGCATCTTTCCAAACCCATTTCTCAGATAGATTGCTTACTTTTTAAATTTGATTTATAAGAATTTTTTATTTACTCTAGATAGGAATCTTGTTTCAGAAATATCCATTGTAAATATCTGTCCCATTTTATGATTTTTTATGCTTAATTGTGTCCTTTGATTAATAGAGTCCTTAATTTTAGATAAGTCCAATATATCAGTTTTATTTTAATTTTTGTTAGCACTATGTTGTCTTAAGAAATCTTACATTACTTCTGATACATGAAGATATTATTTTTTATGTTTTCTAAAATCTTTATTGTTATACTGTTTGCATTAGATTTAGTCCATATGGAATTTATTTTTGTGTACTGTGTGGGGTAGATTAAAATTGTTGGGTTTTTTTTGTTGTTTTTTTTTTTGATGTATAGGAGGATACTATGGTGATTAAAATTTTAAAGTTGTTCCAGCATCATTTATAGAAAGTTCCATCATTTTCCTACTGCATTACAGATGTACTTAGCAAAAAAACCAAAAACAAAAACCAACAAAGAAACTCAGGTGATTAAATACATGAACTCTTTTCTGTTCTCTTTCATCAGCCTATTTTTCCCTCCTTGCTCTAGTACTGCACTGTCTTTATTCATATATCTTTGAAATCAGTCTTAATACCTGAGAGTATAGATCTTTAAATTTTGTTCTTTTTCTTTCTTTAAGACTGCGTTGGTAATTGTTGCCTCTTTACATTTCCATATGAATTTTAGAAATAGCTTCTTAATTTAAGACTGTCATTGTGTACCTTGAGAAGCCAGCTGTTACTCCTATTGTTACTAATTTGCAGCTAATATCCCTCCCACCCCCCACCCCCACGCCCCACTGCCTGAAGATCTTCATTTTGACTTTGGTTTCCAACAGTTTACAATGACAAACAATATTTGATTAATAGAAAAGCAAGTGTTTTGTGAATTTTATTCTTTATGTGAATTGTATATTGGGACATTTAACTTTGTGATACATAGGAATATTTTATGGTGATTAAAAGTTGTCCTAGGTATAACAGTATGTGGGACATTTTCTATTTGTGCTTTAGTTTTGCCTAAGAAAAATATTTATTTGTAGAAATAATTCATGCTTCATAAAAAGCTACTCAACTATACAAGAAAATATAAGGGGAATAAAAGAAAAAATCAAGAATCCCACTGATACCATCACAATAACCTTGTTATTATTTAACAGGAAAGGAGTGAAGGGGAGACTTAAATAATTTAGGCATGCCATTTGTACAGATTCACCAGGAAGCTTGCAATTAACACTCCAGGTCTGTTCCCTGCTGATCTGGGGGAAGGGCCTGGACAAAGTCAGTTTAGATGCATGCCCAGTAAGGTCTGAGTGACTTGGAAGGTACCTACCTGTCTGTCATACCTGGGAGCCAGTCAGTGGCCAGAATTGGCTTAGCTACTGCAAACTCCCAGAAACCTGAATATTTAATCTCCTAGACAAGGAGAGGCATTTGCTTGACTCTGTCTCTCTCTTGCTACTTGAGCCAGACTTGAGAAGCTCCTACACCTTGCATTTCCCCACGTGGCCCAAAGTCATCTGGTACCCATTCAATAGATTGATGGACTGAATCTAGCCTAATGCTTGATGCTTTATCTGGACCCATCTGTACCATGGAGTGGACACTGGACTCTGGCCCTATTTCTAACTTTGCTGAATACACAACTGACCCTCTTCCAGCACTGCACTGAGAGACATGGGACTTTACAACTCCAGAAATGTAATTCCATGCCAATAAAAACCATTCTCCCGTGCGAGTCTTAGAAAATTCATTTTCTAAAGACGTTGAAAGAGCCCCACTCCCACGAATGTCAGAGGCATCTGGCCCTCTCATCCCTCCGGCGACACCACCATGCAGAGAAAAGTACTTTTACTTTATGTGAACATTATTCCAAGCATCTTTTTGTATATACAAACTGAGAGAACAAAATACAGTCCTGGGGTTGGATAGTGTTATCCATTAATTCCTATTGCAAAAGACAACCCAGGATTCCACAAATGTGATTGAGCATCTGTGTGGGGCTTTCGAATTGTCACATTGCTTTCTCAACTGCCCTTCCATTTGAATTGTATCATGACATGCAGGGTATGAAGGGAATTATTATCATCAAAACAGAGATGATGAAACTGAGACGTAAGAGGTGTTGGGGTCTGGCCTATGGTCATGCTTCGTGGCAAGTGCTGACCTGGGGTCAGAGTCAAATGCTCTGGTTTATGAATCATGCTCCTACATGGAATGTGTTCTTAGAATGTGAAGGGTAGCAAACTATGCCCACCTAAAATATTGCCACTTTGGTGTATTGATTATTTTGAGCTCTGGTTGCTTGAAAAAAAAGTAAATACAGAGAGAAGCTTTCTCTGAATTCTCCTTATCTGCTCTAAGACAGATCCTCCAAAAGGAATCCAATTGTCATAAATCCCTTCCCCAGGACTTTCATCAGCCAGTAATACTGACCCATCACAGGAGAGGAGACTAGAAGTCAACACCACACCTGGACAACCTTTATCACAAACTGTCATGTCTCCCATCTATTCTTCTTAGGGAACATTTGTCTTTCCTAAAAATATCCTATTCTCCCCTAAGAGGCCTATATCCCTCACTCCCTGGATCAATGACTGCTACATGGACATATGTGACTTTATTTCCCCCTCATCATAGGGACCAGACCATCTGCATTCTTCACTTTGAAAAAAACCAATCCATTTTGAAAACCAGCATTCTCCATCCATATAATGGTCTAACCAATCCCAGCTGATTTACCTGATATCCTTCATTTAAATGGAAGACCTTAAAGAGAGCACTCTCTGGTTGTGCCCTTTAAAATCCTTGCTTTTCTTTGTTCCCTTCGGAGAACAACTCAGGTTGCTACCTGGATCTCTGCTCCAGATTGCAATCAATTTCTCCTTTCCTCAAATAAATGCATTTTATTCTTTATTACAGTCTAAACATTTTATTGTTGTTAACATCTCCTATAAATAACATTACCTTCTTCTATCCTGGGTCACTAATTTGGTTATTGGCATTCAATCTCCTGACAATTACTTGTACAAAGTTAAAATAAAAATTAGACATAAGTACATTTAACCATTTTAACTCTTTTTATATTTTGTTTGTTTTATTTATTAGTTTTAGAGGAGAAAAGCCAGAGAGATAATGGCATTGAAAAGGTCGTTGCAAATATTTTGGTTATATAGTTTTCTAACCCTGGAAAATTATTTCTGCATATGAAAGGACAGTGACATGTTTTAAATAACAGTTACTGTCATTTGATACAGCTGGAGTAATCTTATTTGGTAGTCCCTTGGTATAATTTATCCTAATATGTGTGCCAGCAATAAAAAGATTGTTCCATTTTCCAGCCTGGCTGGTGCGGCTCAGTGGTTGAGCATTGACTCGTGCACCAAGAGGTCGCTGGTTCAATTCTTGGTTAGGGCACATGCCCAGGTTGTGGGTCCGATCCCCAGTGGGGGGCATGCAGTAGGCGGACAATCCATGTTCTCTCTCACCAATGTTTCTAACTCTCTCTCTCCCTTCCCTTCCCTCTCTAAAATCAATAAAGAAAAAATAAATTTAAAAAAAAAGACTACCCTATTTTCCAAACAAAAACTACAATTTTAGAAAGTGTACTAAAGGAAAATTACACATAATTAATTTGTCTTTTAATACTAGTTTTTAAAGCAAATATGAAGACTTTCTCCTGAAAACATTTTTCTTCTGGTGATACAATGTCTCATTTAATATATATATATATATATATATATATATATATATATATATATACACACACACACACACACACACACACATACATATATGTGTGTGTGTATATATATAAATATATATATGCACACAGATATCTTTGTACTTAACTACATAATGTACACTTGCACACTTTTATTCATTTACTTTTTCCAATTCCACACTAATCTTAGGCAATTTGATGTGCATCACCAGATCACAGAAGGTTGTTTTCTCCCCACTTGATGCTTCCAAACGAAAGGGAAACACACTTTATACACAAGTATATCTCCTTAATATCCATAAAAGAGAATGAGTGTAAATTGCAAAGGGGAAGAGGTGGTTTGTAACTGCCTTCATTGACCAAAAAAAAAGAGAGAGTTTCATTTATGTCAAAACTATCACAATACATTTCATCAAGTGTCATTGTATTCAGGAATATTTTTGCTGTTTCCTTTTTAATCTGGAGATTTCCTAGTAGATATGAGAATTTTTAAGTACCTAATAGGACTAATGAGTGTCATAGAAAATTAAGCTAAAACTTGAGAACTTAAGGAACTAAAATCATTTTGACTCATGTCTATATTACAAAGTGCTGAGGTTATTTTTGTTAAGTTTTGGATTTTTCTCCCTTCACATTTATTTGAGAAACAATCAGGGGTAAAGCATCTGTAAATCTAAATTGGAATGTTACAGTGTTGTCTTTGGGACACAAATTTTAAATCAGTATACTATGCATTTAAACTCAAGAAAATGTGGACTTTTCTTCCCCGAGGTAAACAGATGGTGCCAGAAACACTGAGAATACTTTGGATATGAATTATTGTGGAAAGTATAAAATTTTATATTGTTGAATAACCATATTTATACCATTTGCATTTAAATGATCGCAGTTTTAGTGCTTTCCCATTTTCTTCTTGTATTAATTAAAAATTTGGTCAAACTCTTTATGTTAAAAGAACGTCTTTGTAACAGATTGCTTTCATACCGAGGTTGGGAGTTTTATAGGTTAGAGCAGTCTGAAACTTAAGAGAATAAAAAATGATCTTTTAAAATAATCTTCCTCCTTAGGGATTGCCCAGAATACAGGAGCTTGCGGCAGAATCCAAGTGATGGCAGAACACAAAAAATGTTCATTTGGGTTTACCCTGGATGAAAACACTGGAACCCGAGTGGCAAATGGAAACACATTTGAGAACTGGTGAAACAGAGCAGTGGAGAGTGGGAAGTAGAAAAATCAAATTAAACAGCCTCCCCCTGTCCCCCAACCCCATCCACACACATGCAGACTCTGAACTGATGACATGCCGGAACATACAGAACTAGCAGGACAATAGAGGGTGAGCTTTAATCATCTAAGGGATGGTGGAGGAAACTTCAGCAAAAAGCTGGTGGTAAGCATTAAATAACGTATAACTGAGGATCTCAGACTAAAATAAACGAGGACAGAAAGATAGAAGAGTAATGTGTTGCTGTTGTATAGTCCAACAAAGTAGAAGTATTGCAGCAAAGAAAATGGGAGAAGAGGGAAAAGAAAAAGAAAGCAGAATTGGCTATATTTGGTTGTCTCTGAGATAAAAGATGGAAGTAATGGAAATAATCTAAAGTTTAGAAAACAAGAAGAAGACAAAGTAAGGAAAAGATGTTTATAAGCATTACATAAAGACATTAACATAAAGGTAACCACTAGAATAAAAATATTAAGCTTCTTAAATACCAGAAGTTCAAACAGAACCAAACTCATTTACTACCCCCCCCCAAAAAAAAGCAGAAAACACAGAAAAGGACCCATATTGTTAAAGACCCACAGTAAATATTACATTAAAAAAAACTGCAGTCAAGCATGTATGCAGTATATAAATAGATATAATTGGCATAACACACCTAAGAGAAGGAGGATTTCAGATTGGCACACAAAGCAAAACCCAGCTGTATGCATTATACAATAAATCATTTTACAATAATATATCTAAAAGTGATTTCAAAAGCATAGCAATGAAGAAATAAGCCAGGGTCACCTGACAATGAAACAAAATAAAACCAGGGCGTGTGATCTGGATGTCTGACGTGGCAGAATTCAGCACAAAGCACAAAAAAAGATAAAGGAATCATTGTAATGTAAACAGGACTACATTTCAAAATGAAGATATGAAATTCATGAATCTGTACACTGACTAACATAGTGACCACCTTAATAATATTGAAACCAAAAGGGATGCAAGGAAAAACAGAAAAAAACAAAATAAGATAGAACCTCTCTTAATCTAAGATTAACAAGTCTATCAAAGAAATTGAGTATGTAAAAGACCTAATAAGCATAATCAGTAAGAACAATTTTTAATGAACATATATGTACTATTATTGTTGAGGAACAAGAATCTATGAATATACTTCTTTCAAGTGCTCATATATTTATATATATTATTTCAAGTGCTCATATATACACGAAGATATATATGTGTGTGTGTGTACATATATACATTTGTATATATATGAATAAATATACTTTCTTTGAAGTGCCTATGGAATACTTGTGAAAATCAATTTATTTAATTTTTTTATGTATCTATATTTATATCATGGCACACAATAAAAAACCCTTCAATAAGGTCTATGATATATAAAAATCATACAAACAGAGATTTCAAAATGGTGGTGGAGTGAATGGAAGCTACACAGATCATCTCCCGGGACCAAGCTGGAATTGCAGCTAAAATAAAGACAAATCATCAGGAAAAAGCAACAGAAAAGCAACTGGAGAGGACCCATATAACCAGGGAAAAGAAAAAAGGACAGCAAATTGAGCCTGGTGGGATCTTCAGAGACGCGAGAGTGTGGGCTGGGAGCCCACTGACTGCAGCTGTTTTGGCTGTGAGCAGCTCCCTTGGGGTTAAAATCCCAAGCTGGCTCCACAGGGCAGAGGGCCGGGACAGAGCACTAAATTAGATACAGCCACTCACCTTGGGCTCCAGCAGAGGGAGGGCTGACTGGACTGGAACTTTGTGGACATTCGGGAGCTTGGAGAGCTGGGAGGGCATTGGGAGTTTTGTGCTGAACCTCCTTCACAGGCAGTAGCCATCTTACTCAAAAAGTCCCAGAGCCCTGGGGAGAAGCAACAGCCCCTCCCTGAGAAATTTAACTCACCCCAGCTGGGTCAGAGAAATGCAAATTGAAGCTCATTAACAGCCAGCATCTGCCCTACCCTCTGGAAATCCTTTTACCCTGAACACCAGAGGGATATTTTTCATTCAGCTGAGGGCTACAACCCAAAGTTTATCAAGTAACTGAGATTAAGAGCCTCTAGGAAAAAGTTAGAGGATAACTGAACCTTTCCTGGGCTTGTAAATGTACCCGAGAAAGTAAGACTTGACAGTGGTGTTTAATGTGGGTCCTCCCACACTCATCCAAACCCAGTAGAGGGAGCCACAAATAGCAGAACACCAACACCTACAGGGAAAATTTGGCAGGCTCCAAAACACACCGATATAGCCAAAATGGTGAGACAAAAAAAAAAATCCCAAATGAAAGAACAAGAGAACTCTACTGAAGATGAGATAAATGAAATGCAGTTAAGCAAGTTACCAGAGGTAGAGTTCAGAGTGCTCATAATGAGGAAGCTCAACAGCATGAGTAAAGGGCTCATCACCATGAGTAAAGATATAGAAACATTGAAAACCAACCAATTGGAAATGAAGAATGACATAGCAGAAATAAAGAACACATTGGAAGGAATAACCAGCAGAGTAGAGGAAGCTGAGGACTGGATCATTGAATTAGAAGACAGGGTAGAAAAAAATCACCCAATCAGAAAACCAAAAAGGAAAAACAATTAAAAAACGGGAAGACAGCTTAAGAGAACTGTGGGACAACTGGAAATGTAACAACATTCGAATAATAGGAGTTCCCGAAGGAGAAGAAAATGAGCAAGGGTTAGAGAATATATTTGAATAGTGACAGAAAGCTTCCCTAACTTGGTGAAGGAAAAAGGCATTCAAATTCAAGAAACACAGAGAGCCCCAAGTAAGAAGAACCCCAACAGACCCACACTAAGACACATAATAATTAAAATGCCAAAAAATTAAAGAGAAAGAGAGAACCCTAAAGGCAGTAAGAGAAAAGCAACAGGTTACCTACAAAGGAACCCCCATAAGGCTGTCAGCTGACTTCTGAACAGAAATACTACAGACCAGAAGGGAATGGCATGAAGTAATCAAGGTCATGAAACCAGCAAGGCTATCATTCAAAATAGACATCAGTGAAATAAAAAGCTTCCCAGACCAAAAAAAAAAGGCTAAGGGACTATATTAGCACCAAACCAGCATTGCAAGAAATGTTAAAAGGACTGCTGTAATTAGTAGAAGAAATAGGAAGAAAAATATAACCACAATAAACAAAAATGGTAATAAATAATACATATAAATAATAACCTTAAATATAAATAGATTGAACACTCTGATCAAAAGACACAGAGTAGCTGATTGAATAAGAAAGCACAACTCATATATATGTTGTTTAAAAGAGACCCACCTCACAACAAAAGACTCACATAGGTTGAAAGTGAAGGGATGGAAAGAAATCTTCCAAGCAAATGGAAAGGAAAAAAAAGCTGGGGTAGCAATACTCATATGTGATAAAAATAGATTTCAAAATGAAGGTCACAACTAGAGACAAAGAAGGTCACTACATAATATTGAAAGGATCTATCCAACAGGAAGATATAACCTTGGTAACCATATATGCACCCAATATAGGAGTACCAAAATACATTAAAAATCTTCTGGAGGACTTCAAAGGAGAAATTGACAGCAATACAATCATAGCAGGGGACTTCAACACCCTGCTGACATCACTGGATAGATTCTCTAGACAAAAAATTAACAAGGAAACAGAGACTCTACATGAAGCACTAGATCAAATGGATTTAATAGATATCTATAGAGAATTACACCCCAAAACTGCAGAATTCACATTCTTCTCAAGTGCACATGGGATATTCTCAAAGATAGACCATATGTTAGAACACAAATTAAGTCTCTACAAATTCAAGAAGATTGAAATCATATCAAGCATCTTCTCAGATCACAATGGCATGAAACTAGAAATCAATTACAAAACTTCCTGAGGGAGAAGTTCATACCACTACAGGTCTACCTCAAGAAACAACAAAAATTTCTAATTGACTATCTAACCTCACAACTTAAAGAACTAGAAAGCAAACAAAAATAAAACCCCAGAGCAAGTAGAAGGAAAGAAATAGTAAAGATCAGAGCAGAAATAAATGACATAGAGACCAAAAAACATTCAAAAGATCAATGAAACAAAGAGCTGTTTTTTAAAAAAGATAAACAGGATTGATGGACCCTTAGCTAGACTCACCAAGAAACAAAGAGAGAGAACCCAAATACACAAAATCAGAAATGAAAGAGGAGAAGTAACAACTGACACCACAGAAATACAAAGGATCATTAACAAATACTATGAACAGTTACACGGCAACAAATTTGACAAATTTCTAAAACACATAGTCTCCCAAAACTGAACAGGGAAGAGATAGAAAACTTGAATAGACCAATAACAATGAAGGAAATTGAAGATGTAATCAAGACTCTCCCAGCAAACAAAATCCCAGGCCGAAGGGCTTCATGAGGGAGTTCTACCGAACATTCAAAGAAGAACTAACACCCATTCTCCTCAAACTATTCAAAAAAATTCAAGAAGAAGGAAGACTTTCAAACTCATTTTATGAGGCCAGCATAATTCTAATTCCAAAACCAGAAAAAGACACTACAAGGAAAGAAAACTACAGGCCAATATCCCTGATGAACATAGATGACAAAATCCTGAAGAAAATACTAGCAAATCGGATCTAGCAGTATATTAAAAAAATTATTCACCATGACCAAGTGGGATTCATCTCAGGGATGCAAGGCTGGTACAATATTCACAAATCAGTAAATTTGATACACCACATAAACAAAATGAAAGATAAAAACCATATGATCATATCAATAGATGCTGAGCATTTGACAAAATCTAACACCCATTTCCGATAAAAACGCTCAGCAATGTGGGAATAGAGGGATCATATCTCGTCATAAAAAAAGCTATATATGAAAAAACCTACAGCCAACATCATACACAATGGGCAAAAACTAAAAACATTTCTCTTAAGAACAGGAACAAGATAGGGATGCCCACATTCGCCACTCTTATTTCACATAGTACTGGAAGTCTTAGCCACAGCAATTAGACATGAAGAAAAAATAAAAGGGATCCAAATTGGAAAGGAGGAAGTGAAACTGTCCTTATTCACAGATGACATGATATTGTACATAGAAAACCCTAAAGATTTCATAAAAAATTTACTAGATTTAATAAACAAACTTGCCAAGGTAGCAGGACACAGAATTAACATCAAGAAATCAATGGCATTCTTATACACCAATAATGAACTCACAGAAAGAGAAACTAAAAAAACAATCCCATTTACCATTGCGGCAAAAAAATTAAGATACCTAGGAATAAACTTTACCAAAGAAGTAAAGGACCTATTTGCAGAAAACTACAGAACATTGAAAAAAGAAATAGATGAAAATATAAAAAAAGTGGAAGCACATACCTTGTTCATGGATTGGAAGAATTAACATCATTAAAATGTCCATACTACCCAAAGCAATTTATAGATTCAATGCAATCCCCATCAAAATACCAATGACAATTTTCACAGAACTAGAACAAATACTTCAAAAGTTCATATGGAACCAAAACAGACCTCAAATAGCCACAGCAATCTTGAAAAAGAAGGACAAAGTAGGAAGGATCACAGTACTGGATATCAGGTTATACCATAAAGCCACTGTAATCAAAACAGCCTGGTGCTGGCACAAGAATAGGCATATAAATCAATGGAACAGAACAGAGATCCCAGAAATTGATCCAAGACATTATGCTCAATTAATATTTGACAAAGGTGGCAAGAGCATACAATGGAGTAAAGACACCCCCTTCAATAAATGGTGTTGGGAAAATTGGATAGCTACATGCAAAAAGAAATGAAACTAGACCATCAACTTACACCATACACAAGAATAAACTCAAAATGGATAAAAACCTTAAATGTGACTTGTGAATCCATAAAAATCCTAGAAGATAATGTAGGCAACAAAATTTCAGACATCATATGCTGCCGAATTTTCACTGATACAATGCCTAAGGCAAGAGAAACAAAGGAAAACATGAACACATGGGACTACATCAAATTAAGAAGTTTACGCACAGCAAAAGAAACAACCATCAAAATGGAAAGGGAACCCACTCTATGGGAGAGCATAATTGCCAATGACGCATCAGAGAAGGGGTTAATTTCCAAAATATACAGAGTGCTCATACAACTCAACAAAAAGAAGACAAAGAACCCAATTAAAAAATGAGCAGAGGACTTAAATAGATACCTCTCCAAAAAGGACATACAAACGGCCAAGAGACATATGAAAAAATGCTCAACGTCACTAATCATCAGAGAGATGCAAATTAAAACAACTATGAGGTATCACCTCACACTGGCCAGATTGGCTGCCATCAACAAATCATCAAACAACAAGTGCTGGCAAGGGTGTGGAGAAAAGGGGACTCTAGTACACTGCTGGTGGGAATGCAGACTGGTGCAGCCACTATGGAAAACACTATGATGTTTTCTCAAAAAATTAAAAATTGATCTGCCATTTTGACCCAGTTTCCCCACTTCTACGACTATATCCTAAGAAGCCTGAAACACCGATCAGAAAGAATATATGCACCCCTATGTTCATAGCAGCACTGTTTACAATTGCTAAGATCTGGAAACAGCCCAAGTGTCCATCAGTAGATGAATGGATAAAAAAGCTGTGATACATATACACAATGAAATACTATGCAGCTGTAAGAAAGAAAGATCTCTTATCCTTTGAGACGACATAGTGGGACCTGGAGAGCATTATGTTAAAGTGAAATAAACCAATCAGAGAAAGACAAATACCACATGATCTCACTTATTTGTGGAATATAATGAACAAAATAGGCTGATGAACAAAACAGACCCAGACATATAGAAAGAAGTACGGTTCAGACTGACAGACCTCAGTGGAGGGGGGTGAGGGGGGATGGATGAGATAAACCAAAGAACTTATATGCATGTATGCATAACCAATGGACATAGACAACAATGCTCAGTGTAGTGGGGGGGTTGGGATGAGGAGGAAGGTGTCTAGGGGGAAAAAAGGAGAAATATCTGTAACAAAAATAAATTAATAAAAATTGAAAAAAATGAAATAAAAAATAAAAATCATACAAACAACATTCTGATGGCAATGCAGTAAAAACTAGAAATTAAGAACAAAATAAAATAAAAAGACAGTTTCATTTGGCAATTAAAAATGTAATGTCTATTAAATATTTCTTCAGTCAAGGGCAAATACAAACCAGACTTACAAACTTTTCTAGAAAATAATAATCATGCACTCTTTATATATAAAAAATTCATAGGGCAGCTAGAGCAATGCTCATAGGAAAATGTATAAGTAATAATTATATCAACAAAATGAGAGACTGAAAATAATTCAAAAAGTAAGAAGAAGTAAGGATTTAAAATCTGAAATCAAGGAGTTTGAAAACAGAAACAACACAACTAATAAATTAAAAGGCTGACTCTCTGAAAAACAAAAACAAAAGTACTACTTAAGCTAATCATTAAAATAGGTGAACAAATACAGAAAAAAATATAAATTTAAAGGAGATGATGTTTAAATTAGAGTAAATAAAATCCACAAAAGTCAACTTTATACAGTTTTATGCAAACAAATTTTAAAACCTACAGGAAATGGGGAGCACTAAGATGGTGATACCGAGGGTTGGCATGTGGAAGCTGGATAAAGAATACAGTGATGCAGTGTGAGTTAACTGAGCAAATGTTATATACTATCTACTTTAGAAATAGAGGAATGTCTCACATGAGAAAACATGAAGGTCTTAGTAGCTGTTATAATAAACAATGACATTGACAGTAAAACACTGAATAAATAAAACTGTGAATCTTGGGGAAAATTCCAAAAAAGAGGGAATGGGAGAGAGAGAACAAATGAACACCTTGAGCCCGCTACACTTGAAGCCAGATATCTATCTATCCACCCCCTGAAACCAAGCAGCGGTGTTTGGGTTCATTGTCTCAAAAAATCCATCAATGAGTTCACAGACAAAAGGTAAGTGAAAGGAAAGTTTATTTGAGGGAACCCAAGTGGGTTGCCCTTGGCGCTCTGTTGTCTAGGGGTAGATAAATACGTTGCTAGCCTCTGACTGGTCCTTTCAAGGAATTCTGCTTAACAACATCCATATATTTTAAAGCTACCGTTTTCCACCTGACTGGGTTCAACCCTAGGTCATCTTTAGGGGCCTTAGTGGCTTCTCTTTTTATGATAATTTCAACTTCTCTCAGGCTATTATTGAGGAAGAGGGGAAATGCCCTTGGAACAACCCTATATTTGCTTTTGGTTTCTCCCCGAAATCCAATCATTCAGTAATCTTGTTGCCTTGTTCCCAGAAACCAGTAGGTATATTAATTGGAATAGGTCAGAATCACCAGCACTATATCCTTTAACAGTAAATGAAATTCTTTTGCAAACCCAGAAAAAGAAACCATACAATCAATCCCTGTTCCCTCTTGCATGAAACCAGACTTTCTGTTTTTTGTTGTGGTTGATGTTATGTAAATGGCCTGTGCTCCTTCCAGGAACCTCTAATTTGCATTTCTATAAATGGCAGGTGAGAGTTTCTGGCCTGGGAGGCACAATCTCCCTTGTTGATTTTAGTTTTATTTTGAGATATGTGGAGTCCACATAAACCTCCAGATATGCTGTGTACTGTGTGGCCTGCCTGTGTGCTGTGCTCCAAGCCATCTCAAACTTCCCCCATGTGTCAGCCTTCCCTTCCCATGGTCCCATCCCTCACTGCCTAACCTGCCTCTATCTCCTCACCTGAACTTTTAAAATTATCTGAGCTGTTATTTTTCATTTGTAATACTGAGCAACTTTGAATTTGCTATCTTTAAATGCATCTTAGAATTTAGACTGATATGAGGGTTTATTTTGATAAAGATGGAATTGTATCAATATCTCTCATTTTCATGTATCCTGTTTATGTATGCAAAAAGTGATTATCAAGATTACAAACAATTTAGTGTCCTTGTGAATTAAATATTTGAATGAAAAGTACTGAAGTATTATGTACATATATAGTTCTGGAATATTGTGTTTTGCATTCAGCTTTCACAGGGGAGAAAATTTCTCAAGTGCCATGCAATTCCCTACAATGTTAACCTATACCTGTTCTGAGTAGCTTGACATATGTGAAGGTGTTTCACTGTTGCCATATAAAAGCAGCCAATAGTGTAAAAGACATCAGCAGACATGTGGTCAATACCAGTGGCTTTTTAGAAGATAGATTTCCCTAAGGTATACCTTGTGATTTCCATGCCACATCAAAAACTAACTTTGGATCCAAATTGTTCTTTCTATAGAAGCACTTCTACAGCTATCACTAAGAAGTTAGTCCAGAAGTCCTGCTAAGGAAATAGAGTTTGAAGTTTCAGCAATAAATGTTGTAAAATATATGGTTGCCTGAGCAAGGAGAAAGCAGCTCTGTACCTCAGAGAAGTTAACACTAATTGCTCTGAGTATAGGTAATAACAAGGACACCTATGATGGAAACACAGGCACTTGCCCCTAAACCTCCTCTTCAAGATAGAGTTAAATTGTGGGGAGTAAACAAAATTTCCTTTTTTTCTTCTCATATATTAAATCAATTAATCTATTAAGGCAATAGAACTGTTTTTGCTCCATTTCCCTCTCAAATGAACACTTAGCCTTCAATACTCCAGACAATTCCAGCCCTGAATTTCTCTTGAAAATACAGTATAGTTCATGCTGAGAAATACTGCTGTTTTGGCATGTTTGGCAATATAGAAAAATAGATACCAGAGTCATATAGAATCATTTGATCAATATAATATAAATTTAAATTGCAATAATCTGGAACTTTAATATGAATTTCCAATATAAAACTGCCTTTCATAAGCACAACATATACCATTGAGGAGATAGAGGCAGGTTAGGGAGTGAGGGACAGGACCATAGGATGGAAAGGCTGAGACACGTGGGACGATTGAGATGACATGGAGTTCAGCACACAGCCAGGCAACCAATACACAGCATATCTGGAGGTTTATGTGGATTCAACATACCTCAAAATAAAACTAAAATCAACATGGGAGATTGTGCCTCCCATATCAGAAACTCCCAGCCCCCATTTATAGAAATGCAAATTGGAGATTCCTGGAAGGAGCACAGGTCAATTACATAACAACAAACCAAGAAAGGCTGGTTTCATGCAAGAGGGGAACAGGGATTGATTGTATAGGTTCTTTTTTCTGGGTTTGCAAAGGAATTTCATTTACTGTTAAAGAATATAATGCTGGAGATTCTGACCTGTTCCAATTAATATACCTACTGGTTTCTGGGAGGAAGGCAACAGGATTGTTGAAAGATTGAATTTGGGGGAGAAACCAAAAGCAAGCATAGGGTTGCTCCAAGAGTGTTTCCCCTCCTCCTCAATAATAGCTTGGGAGAGTTGAAATTATCATGAAAAGGGAAGCCACTGAAGCCCCTATAGAGGATCTAGGGCTAAACCCAGTCAGGTGGAAAACACAAGCTTTAAAATGTATGGATATTGCTAAGGCAGTATTCTTTGAAAGGACCAACCAGGGGCTAGCAACGTATTTATCTACCCCTAGACAACAGAGCCCCAAGGGCAACCCACTTGGGTTCTCTCCCCATTATGGGGAGTCTGTCTGTCTTTCAAATGAACTTTTCTTTCACTTACCCTTTGGTCTGTGAACTCATTGATTGATTTTTCAAGACAATGATTCCAAACACTGCCGCATGGTTTCATTGTTGATAGATTTCACCCCTTCATTACAAAGGTATTGAGGTCATTAGGGGCATTATCTAATGAATTTTGTACCCATAGTAGAAAGGGAGCATGAAAGATAAAAGTTATTAAGGAAGGAAAACATGAAGAATGGGTAGAAGGCAGGGAAGAAGGAATGGACAGATGAAGAAAGGCAGGCAGGCACAAAGGAAGAAAAAGAGATGGAAAGAAAATATTTTAAAGTTTTGAATGATCTTTATCCTCTAGCTTAAGAATAAGCTAATTAAATTGGTTAAACTATCTCACTTTAGGAAAACACCTAAGAAAATATTTTTTTCCTCAAAAAATATATTTTTATTGATTTTTTAGAAAGAGAGAAAGGGAGAGATGGAAACATTGATGTGAGAGAGAAACATTGATCAGCTGCCTCCTGCATACCCCCTACTAAGGATCGAGCCCAAAACCCAGGCATGTGCCCTGATCAGGAATCGAACCAGGACCTCTCAGTCCATGGGATGATGCTCAATCCACTGAGCCACACTGGCTGGGCAAGAAAATATTATTTTAATTTTAAAGTTAAATAAATCATTTAAAAACTAAAAGTTCATATAATAGAAAAAGTTATTTCGTGGCAATAAAATTTTACTGGATTAATTAGTTTCCATCATATATGGTAATTTGCATAAAATTATCTGTTAAAAATTTTACAGTAAAATAATCACTTAATTTTAAAAATGTAGTACTGTGATGAAAATTCCCCATCAAATTATTTTTTCTTAACTCGTGGTTGAATTCTAGGAAAGTCTGAATAGCCAAATAACATTCAAACATAGGCATTCTATGTCTTTTAGAAATAATTTTTAAAAATTATGATTCTGCATACTCTTAAGTGAGTTTTGATGCCAGCAAGACTTCCTTTTTCAAAAAGAGCAAGATTTCTTGGTTTATTCTTAAAGCTTAACTGGTATAAATGTATACATGTAGGTATAGAAATCATCCAGTTTTATTCCTTATGTTACTGAAACCAGCTTTTTCAATGATAAAACATAAATTAGTGACACACAATTCCTTTGCTATTGACTGGTTGAAAGATGATAGCTCTATCTGTGATTTAATCTCTAAAGAATATGGTAGGTTGCATTTTGCAAATAGTTAAAGGATTATTTACTATCAGATTACACCCTCAGTAATGCATTTTTGTCAAATTTTCCTGTAAATTGATAAATTGTTCATGTCAGATTTACAACATTGTTAATGTCAAATATTTGAGTATTTGATGTTGCAGAATTCTCCACTGTATTTTCACTAAGAAAATTTTACTCTAAGCTATTACACTAAAACTAAGTGACATTTTTTGGCATGGTAAAGAGCAACAGAATATTAACCTGATTAAACATTTATAAACACATGACTGCATTCTTACTCTACAGAGCAGCGATTTTTCAACTGGTGTGCCACAGCACACTGGTTTTTAAAACATGCAATACCTGACTATTTAGTCAGGAGCACTGACCTCTTTTCCCTTAGATTGTCAAATAGAAAAATGACATCAGCCGGCATGATAGCCATCCAGTGTGAATGAACCAAAAAATATATTTTTTGGTGTGTCGTAGAATTTTAGCAATTATTTTATGTGTACCATAAGATGAAAAAGATTGAAAACCACTGCAATAGAGTCATCTTTTCTGAGTAACCAAGCTGTCACAACTACCTTGTGCAGAAAAATTGTATGCTATTCCTAATAGAGTATATTTCTACACTTGAAGATGTCATTATTACCCATCTATCAACCCTCGTGAAGTTATGCAACTTCATTTCACCAGAGGCCCCGAAAGTCCATTGCTCACTGTTTGTTCTGCACGTCAGCATTTTATGTCACTAACGAACAGGAAGTCGGATTCAAAATCTCAGGTTTTTTTTCATAATGGATATACACGTTCTCCCTCATTCAGTCATCTACTCATGTGGTTCTTAATATGCCTGAGGGTAAACAGCCAGATCTAGGCAATAAGGTCTGTTGAGCTTGACTGAAGAAGGGTATTGGGTGATGGAACTAATTTCTATGTCCCCAATAATGCATTATTCTGTTATATTTATGTTGTGCAGTTAATAATACAGAAAAGCCTGGAAATGTGGTAATGTATTTAAATTTCTGTTAATTTACACGAAGTCATTATAAAAGCAAAATTATTAATTTATGTTATGCAAATGATTGGATACCATTGAGGGAGAGTCATTTTATTATTTCAAGTAAATTGATATTTAAAAGAAAGAAAAAATCTCCAAAATTCCTACTATAAAGTCAAGTAATACTTAATAAAATTTTTCTTAAATACTTTTTCAAATATTTGAAAGATTTCATGGCGAAGCATCATTTGTTTTATAATTTAAAAAAATCAAGCATGAGATGGTGGATATACACGTGAGATGTTCCATCTGAGTATCTGAATACTATTTTGATTTCATACAACTAAAATTCCTTGTTCATTCATATTTTCTTTTAAGACTAATTCATGTTTTCTTTGTATTCTCAGTTAAGGGATAAACTTTGTAATTTGAGTGCAAAAAGCATAGGAGGGAATAGGTATTAAAAGGACGTAGTAATAAACAGTGACTTAAATAGATTATATTTTCAAAAAACTACATTTTAAAAGGAAAAATAAGTTTTCCACAGCTGGATAAAGTCAGAATAAAGGGGTATGGATAACATGCCTTATAGTAATAATAAAAAAATAATTTAACTTTAGATCGTATATCAATGCTTATATTTGCACATCAGTTTATGTGAAAGTTCTCCTACTTCAAACAAAACGATAGCTTGCATTAATCACTATGTTATCCTATGCAACTCCTCCTGCTCCTGACTGGATATGGTCAGCGGCATCATTACCTGTGAAACTTTTTAAAAATGTAGTTCTGGATTATGTCCTTTGTTGTTAGGCATCTTTTCTTTTTGCATGTGCTTTTTGGAAAAAGAGGAAGATGTTCATGATGGTGAGGATAGAGAGATGATGTTTGCAATTGACAATGATAATGTTATATGAGCACTTTAGATATATGTGTCCTAAATATATTAATTTACTTAATCTTCTCCAAAACTTTATGAAATAGAAAGCATTATTGGCCACTTTTTTAAATAGATGAGGACATTAATGTGTACAAAAATTAAGTAATTTATTCTCCTTTTAAAGAATCTTAATATCATCACCAATTGAATCTTATCTAAAAACACTTTGACTAGATCCTGTACACTTTAATAATCTCTGCTGCCTTCAGCTAGAAATTCATCAGTCTGAATCTTCCTCTTCCCTTTTAAAGGGGTATGGATAGCATCCCTGATGGTAATAGATTGTATAGATTGTATTTCATAATTTGTCTTCATTCTATATATTTAGATTTTTAAAACCACTTTCCAGAAAGCACCTTCTGCAGACAAGTCTCCTCTCCTTTTCTTGTTTATTAATTATAACACACAGAGTGTGAGATATGTAATTCTTTAACTCTACAGTACATATAGACACACATACATTAAAGAAAAGAAAAATAAAGGTTGTGGTGTTAGGAGAAAGCCTGTCTGGAAAAGGGTGTGAGCTTTGTTTCTCATTTCACTGGGGGAGAGCTCTTCCCTTCTCAGTGTGGCACATAGACACGTCACACAGGTGGACCCAGGCTCTCCTGGCACAGACACCATGCTCAAACACAATCACTTGCCCTAAGGCTCATGCAGAGTGGTTTTCTTGAGAGAAGTTCCAAAATGACTCATTCTTTACAGAAAGGAGCTCTCATCTGTAAGAGCCATGCCCTAGAATTGCACCAGGAGGACCGGGCAGAGTTCCCTCTCTCTTACAGTAAGTTTCCTGGTAAGTGCAGGAAAGCTCTTGTCCTTTTTGAAATCTTCCCTCAGAAATGTTCTAAAGTCATGAGCCGCAAAGAGCATTCTTTGATCACACTCTTAGAAAGGCACCCTAGATAAATATGTACATACAAATAGATGTAGAATATAAGGGATCTGTTTATTGTATCCGTTACTCACAGTTAATCCTACGCCTTTTCCCAGGTAAGGGGCATCTTGATATGCTCTCTCCTCCAGAATGTCCCTGTGAAATTGTTTCACATCTTCCAAATTGAAAAGGGGCAATAAACCCATTTTCAGAACAAATAAGTGTTTCTTCCAATGTAATTTCAATGTGATATCTCTATTGCTATAATTAGAAAAAGTTTGAATTTTAAGTGGCCAGGAAAGTAGGTAATTGATAGAGATTAAACATTATTAAAGGACTGGATTGAAACAACACATGGTATTTCATTCTGGAACACTCACCTCCATTTGCTTGGATCGAGACGCCCACCTCAGAGTTCTCTGCAGGGATGGATGAAGAGGAGGCAACATTGCTTGTATACATCACATTGTTGATCACCCTCAGAGTGGTTTTTTAACAGACAATAAATATGAAGTTAAAACATTTAATGCCAAAAAATAAGAAAAAAAGAGGATTTTTTTTTTTTTTTTTGCATTTATCTTCAGATAGAGCAGGAGGGAGAGGGGGAGGACGAGAGAGAGAGAAACATTAAGTGGCTGCCACCCACACGACCCCAACCAGGGCCAGGGACAAACTGCAACCAAGGTACGTGCCCTTAGTGGGAACCGAACTAGGGACTCTCTGGTCCGCGGGCAGATGCTCTAACCGCTGAGCCAAACCGGCCAGGGGAGGAATGAGGATTTGTCTTGCACAATTTGGCGACTGTTATGAAAAAAGTGGGAGGGATTCTTTTTGCAGAGTTCCTTGGGGGTGGGGTTGGTGCTATAACAACCTTCTGACTTTCCCATTTCTCAGAATGTTTCTTTTGTTATCAAACCCTGTGGTATTGGAGTCTGGGTTATATTTTTAGATCCTGGTTGAAGGGGATATTGCAACACAAGACACTCTTGTATACCTTTAAAGCTTATAGCACCCTAGTGTGCAAGTTGGGTGCTTCACAGTGGCCACCCTGAGGGTTCGCTCTATTACCTTTACTGCATGCAACTTAAATCTAACCCTGGGAGAGAACGGTTTAAAGTGGGATAAGCCAAAGAAAGGAAAATCGGTTGCCAAAAGGAAAGAAACCAGGGTTTAAGTGATTGTATCATAAAAAGGACATAAATACTGTTTTTTCGAGGGTATCTTAGAGGAACCAAGTAATATTCCTAGCTAATCATCCCTGATTTTTGCATGAGTGATGGGTAGTGCCGGGAGAAATGACTAGAAATATATTTCTCCTGAAAATGAGAATTGGGTTAAAGCTAATTTGCATGCGTTCCCTGAAACTTCTACTTGGGTAATCTGGTAAAAGAGATGATGCAGCACCTTCTAATGACTCAACTAAATGGCAACTCTCCCTTGGTTCACAGTTCATGGGCTAAACTTATCACTTTGGTTCTTTTGCAGGAAATTTGAGAGAGAGAGAGAGAGAGAGAGAGAGACAGAATGAGAGAGAAAATTTCTGAATCAGATGGGCCAGAACTATACAACAACTAAGTGCTTGTGTCTTGTGTGACTGTGAAGCAGGCTGGCACTCTATTAGGGCAGTTGGCTGGATGTGAGAAGTGACATATTTTCTCAGTTTAACTTTGTATGTCAGAGTTTATTCAGTGTTGTTTTTTAATTAATCAAATATGAGTGTGGATAGACCTAAGAAATAAAAGAATAAGAGAAGGCTATTGATAATGAGAGTCATCTAGGGGTGTGTAGTGGGTTGAATGGTGACTTTTAAAATGATCTATCCATGTCCTAACCCCTGGAACCTACAAGCATCTTATTTGGAAAAAGGGTTTTGCAGATGTAATTAAGTATCTTGAGATCATCCTGCACTATCCTGGTGTGCCTTAAATCCAATGACAAGGGTCATTATAAAAGACTCACAAAGAAGAGACACAGAGAGAACAGAAGGCCATGTGAGGACAAAAGCAGATGGGAGTGATGCAGCCCCAAGCCCTGGGACCCCTGGAGATGCCAGAAGCAGGAAGGGTGAAGAAGGATTTTCCCTTAGAGTATTTACAGTGAAACCATTTAATCAGCCTGCTGATGCCTCGATTTCAGACTTCTGACATCCATAATGATGAGAGAATACATTTCTGTTTGAAGCACCCAGTTTGTGGTCATTTGTTACAGCAGCCCTAGGAAACTAACACAGGGTGATATGGCTGCCACAGTTTCTCTTCTCCAAAGCTCCAGAAAGGCTGATTGAGGGAGGCTTCCTGACACCCTTAATGAGACGTACAACTGACAGTCTCCTGGGAAACACAGTGCTGTTTAGATGCATAGTCTATCCAAACTGCACTTTCCCATGACTGAGGGTTTAACATCTAGGCAAGTGCACATGGAGGCAGTCCTTATATAGTTTTGTGGTAAGTTCTTTGAGGCTTGGCTAGAAAATGCCCAAGAGTAAATGGATATGTTGAGGAAATGAAGGGAGACTATGCATTTCCCTTTGGAGCTGTTTGAGTTGGAATAGATAGTTTTTCGTACTTAGGGCACTTTTGTCTTTATTTTTCTGTTACAAATATTAAATAATATTTATTGTGATTTCTTCTTCGAAATTATCAAATTAGAAAAGTGTGGTTTGTTTAGTTTCTTGGCAAAATATTTTGTTGTCAATTTCCAAGTGTTTTCCATTATGGTCAGAGAATTTACCCTTTAGTTATTGGTTTTGTGTTTTTTTGTTTTGTTTTGTTTTGTTTTTTTTTGTATTTATTGAGATGTCCATTAAGATAAACATATGAATCAATTTCCTGGATGCTCAAAATAAATTTTAAAATAGCATGTACTCGCTTTTTGTTCAGAGCAGAATTATTTTGTTGTTCAACTCTTCCATATCCTAATGGTAGGAGGAATTGTATTACTTGGTTTGGTTTCCAAGAGAAGTGTATAAAACCTTCCACTGTGAGGGTGGACTTACTAATTTCTTCTTGTAATACTATCAACTTTTTTAAAATGAGTTTTAAAGTCATAATGATGATGTACAATCTAATTAATTGCTTTATATTCATTTGAAATGTTCCTTTGATCAATATGTAAAATCTTTTTTATTGTTTTTAATGATTTTTAAATTTATATCTATTTTTTCTAAAATTAGTATTACTACATTAACTTTCTTTTGCTTAGTATTTGACTGTTTTTGTTTCTTTTTGTCCTTTTATATTTAAATGTCTCTTTTGTTATAATTCTATACCTAAAATCTTTAAATGTCTGATGTAAGTGGTAAGTTCTAGGAAATGCTAGTCAATTATTTATTCAAATTTTGTCTCTCCTGTGTTCTTTTTTATAACTTCACCTGTTATATCTCTTCTTAGATGGATTCGTCAACCTAGCATCTCTCCTTAACTTCTTTTATTCTTCCTTTATTTGTGCAGTCTTCTCACAAAAATTTCTCAGTTCAGTGTCCAAACTTGGTAATTAGCTCTTTAAGAGTGTCTGTTTAATTTTTCATGCCATCTATTTGAGTGTTTATTCAATAGTCTTTCTAAAAATCTCTAATAGATTTATTTTCAGGACTATTTTTTGTTTCATTAACACATGTCCTCCTTTATCTTCCTAATCATATTTATAATGATTATTTTAATGAATTTTTATAATTTTCTAGTGATCTTTTTATTTATTTATTTATTTTTAATTTTTTTTCCTTTATTGATTTTATAGATAGAAGAAGGGAGAGGGAGAGAGAGATAGAAACATCCATGAGAGAGAACATCTATTGGCCGCCTCCTGAATGCCCCACACTGGGGATTGGGCCCACAACCTGGGCATGTGTCCTGACCAGGAATTGAACCAGCGACCTCTTGGTGCATGGGTCAATGCTCAACCAGTGAGCCATACCAGCCGGACTCTAGTGACCTTTTTAATGGTAGTTCAAATTTTTCCTTTTGTAGATTTTGAAGTCACTCTTTCATATAGTTTTTTTTTTTCTTAAATATTTTTGATGGTGCACTTATCGTCTATGAAGTGATTTCCCTGAACTTTTCCTAGCTAATTTTTGCCTTCTGGCTTATACCTGTAATCTTAAGCATGCGTCTTAAATCTCATGTAGAGTTTTTGACATGGTTATACATTTATTAAGTCTAATACATATTTTTTAATATTTCTACAGCTCCTATAGAAAGGCAAAATTTTTATTACATGTTTAGTCTATTATCTTGAAATTTTAAATGGCATAAACTTTTGAGTCAGAATTATATTCAATAAATAAATAAATAAATAAATAAATAAATAAATAATTCAATATTATTTACTCTTTTATTATCCTTAGAAATTACTTAGTAATAAATATATTATTAATTACTAGTTAATAAAATATTTTCTATTGTACTGCATTAAAAATAAGTGCCTTGATGATGTTGCTCTTACAGTTTCCTAAACCCAAAGTTTGTTCACATTATGGCTTATAGTGTTTCCCAATATTTATAATGGGACTCTGATTTACAGGCCAGGAAAACTGGCATCTCCAGTTCTAGCATTTGCTATATTGCCAATGAGAATAAATATAAACTAGGAAGTGATAGAATCAGAAAAGGAGTTAAAAATAAATTATGTAGAAAGTAAAAAGTATGCTTCTTTATATATGATGTAATTGTGAATCATAGTTATATTTTTATTTATAATAGTAGCAATCTCATTTGCTTGGCCATGCGATAGAGAATGCCAAATATGACCATTGTAAATGACACAGAGGCTCATGAGATAATATTTATGCAGAATTATACATATTCTAGAATTACCATGTTTTTCTTTAAACATTGCTTATCCTGAAAAGACATTGGAACTAAGCTGGGCTTATAAACTACACTGACATGGAGGAAAACGGGGTCTGAGGAATAGTGTAGTGCTACTACAAGAATCGCAGCCTGAAGGTTTATCAGAAAGCATCAGAGGACAGAAGAACAATCAAACAGAAAATGAATGCTTTGCATTCTGATACTCCACAGCTTCCTGGTGTGTGAAAGGCATTACCTCTGATAAACTCAAAACACTATCCCATGAAAATCAAAGTAAGTACACCAAAGTCTTTATTACTAGTAAAGAATAAATGATTCTGCCCAATCAATGGTGGGAAAAAGAAGGCAAGCAATACAATAAAAAAGGCAAAGAAGGCCAGCCTTCATTCTCTCTCAATTACTGTCCTCGATGGCCACTGCTGAAAGCCTGAGTAAAGAAGCTCAGCAAACAAACCAATTAATGTTGCATATAAAGACTGAATGCATTGCTCACAGACATGAAACAGAATTGAGGGAGACAGGAATGTAGGTGATTAGATATAGATATAGATATAGATATTCAAATATGTTTTTATTGATTTTTTTAGAGAGAGAGGAGGGGAGAGGAAGAGAGAAACATGGATCAGATGGGTTACCTCCTGTACCAGGGATTGAAGCCAACCTGCAACCTGGGTATGTGTCCTGACCGGGAATCCAACTAGCAACCTTTCGGTGCACGGGATGTTGCTCATCCAACTGAGCTGCACTGGCCAAGGCTATAGGTGATATTTTTCAGTTGCAAGAGTACAGCTATTTAGTAATTTTCTTCCCACTTCAGTTACTGAATGGGGCTTAAATATTTTTCTTTTTAATAAAGTATTGGAAAAAAATTTGTTGGCTTCTGCTATGTGAAGCTTGCCCATATCAAGTATGGTTGCTAGTAGAAAGACTTCAGAAGGCTGGGGTGTACCCCAGATGTGATTTCATTTGCTGTGGAAACTGGAAAAAATAATTATTTCTTTAAGGCTCAATTTCCCCATTTAGAAAATAAATGAGTAGAAATAGCTATAGCAGATAATGCTGTGAGGATCATGGAATGGACGTGGTGCCTTTTCTGATATGTGCCTTAAACCTCTCCTGTGGTTTACCTCAACCGTACATTACATACCCAACTTCTTTTAATCATACGCGGGCATTTGAACATCCTACAACCTGCTTTTAGGATTTATAACTTATTAGTATTCATTTTAATGATATGAATTTAATTCTCTGTTTATTTTCTATCCATCCCAACCCCAAAAAGAGACCCATTTGACTACTGTTAAATGGACTTTTCCCTGCTTGATTAATTACCTGTAATTCTCTACTGTGTTCAGAATTGAAAAATTATACTGCTTTTAATATTGGACAGACTGTTTGTAGAATCTTTAAATATACATATATATATATAAATATATATATATATTTATATATATATATGTTTAGACAGGGTTGTTTGGGGTTCAAATCCCAAGTCCTGACTCACATTTAGACACCAAAGGTAAGATTTTTTTTCTTCCATTAGCTTTGAGTAAAAACACTTTTTTCGCAGGACTATATTTTAGTTAATTTTTAAACTGTAGTGACTGGTAAATTTTGGTATTGAAACAATAAGCTGTGAAGTGTTAAATTAATGAGCACAATTCACTAAAATAAATCTTTTCGTTAATTTTGCTTTTACATTTCACAGAATCATGCTATTTCTTCTTAACATTTTATGTTTTTCTTAATTATTCCAAATTTGATTGATGATGATTTCATATTAGTACTAAGTATTGGGGTTAAATTGATCATTTATAGTCAATAGATTCATTCTTGCTTCCCTCATCCTGATGAACATCATTAACTTGTCATCTCCCTTTTATTTATCTAAGTACATCTTTAGTCTACCAAGAAAAACAAGAGCCAATAGCTCTCAAAGATACTGCAGTTCACTTTTGCTCACAGCGGGTTATAAACAAAGAGGATGCCAGCTCTTTCAGTTGTATTTGGTATTTTTTCAGGAATAAACATAATTTTTGTATGTAAATTTAATGTACTATGGAATTGTAAGAGTAAGTGCAACTATCAGGGTGAGCTCTTTGCTCTAATAGAAAATAAAGTATTTTAAAATAATTTGTTTAAAGGTTTATTAGATAGCTTCAGTTAAAATTTTGGTATAAAATTTTACTAAAGTTTAATGTTCTTTTACTTAGAGAAAAGAACAAAGTAAATTTTATACATTACTCAATTAAATTAATGAAGTATTTCTATTGTTCATCTATTTAAATTGAAAAACTATCAAGTATGAATAATTATTCAATTTTTCTACTCTATCAGCCTTTTAGGTATCATTTTTATTATTCTTTTAATGGTTACCCTGGAGATTATAATATGCATCCTTGACTTATTACAGTGTACCTTAAATTAGTTCATTAACTACTTCCACAAAACACAAGTGCCTTGGAAAAATTTAAGTACATTTTACCTTTTTCGTCCTTGTGTTTTTGTCATATATTTTATTTCATATATATTACAAACTCCTCCAAGAATTATTATTATTGTTTTAAACATTATTTTATTTTATTTTAGCTGCGTCATTACCCTTTTAGTGCTCTTAATTCTTTCCAGTGACTCCTAGTTTCTATTTAGTATTCTTTTCCGTCAACTTGAAGAACTAGCTTTCGTATTTTTTTTATTGCATGTCTGTTGGCAATGAATTGTTGCAGATTGTATGTATCCAAATATCCCTCATATAACATTTCCTACATTTTGGAAGGATTTTTGCAAGGTATAGAATTGTAGATGAGAAAAAGGACTTTATTTTATTTAAACATTTTAAAGATGCCATTCCTTGACTTTAGATTTTTATTTGTTTCATGGAAAGGTCTTTGATCAATTTACTCTTATTCTCTTAAAGGTAATGTGTTTTTTTTAAGCATCTGGATTATCTTCATTGTCTTATTCTCTTCCATGAACTAATGTGATGTGGCAAGATACAGTTACCTTAGTATATTTCTTGTTTAGAGTTCACAGTTTCTTAAACCAGTGGGACAATGCATCTCATAAATGTAGGAAAATTCTATTATTATCCCTTCACATATTTCTTCTTCCCATTCTTTTCATGGGACTTGAGTTTTATTATATTACATCTATGAACTGTGTTCCACATATTTCTTTCATTATTTGCATTCTCTTTTCTCTCTGTCCTTAGTTTTAATATTTCCATTTAAATTAATTTCTTGTTTACTAATCCTCTCCTTTACCATGTTCAGTTTGTTGTTAAATCCATCCAATGAATTATTAATTTCAGATATATTATTTTTTCACTGCTAGAGTGTCTATTTGATTCTTTTATAGAGTTCAATTTGCCATTGAAATTTTCTGTCTTTTCGTCAACTTGATGTTCCCGCTCAAATTTTCAAAACATATTAATCATGGTTAAAGTTTCTGTCTGTCAATTCCAATATCTATTTCCAATGTCTGTTTTATTTCACTCCAGTTTGTAGTCATGTGTTTCTGATATTTAGCATGTCTTTCAAATTTTTATTGGTTGGACATTATGGATAGAAATTGAAGAGATTCTTGATGATGGTTAATTTTTCTTTTGGCTGGCAGAAAAATACTGGTGGAACTTGATTTTTTTTTTTTAAGCGTTGGACTTAGGCTTTGTTAAAGCTGGTCTATCTTATTTTTGTCTTTATTCTGGATTCTAGTTTTTACTCCTAGGGTGTATCCATTATTACTAACATTTAGTCCTGAAATTTTAACTATCTTTCAGTTAAAATTACCAAGGTCATTCTACCTTATTGAAGTTCAAATTCCAGAAACTCTTCTCAGCATGGACAGCTGCTGAAATCACTGCACAGTTCACTAATCTTGCAAGTTTTTCCATGGGATCCTTGGAGCCATGCTCCATGAGTATGACAATATCTCACCAACGATTTTAGAAACATTATATGCAAGTTTGTAGGCTACTTCTCTACTGGGTCTCTCTTTTTCTGAGATATTATGTATCAAGTCCCAGCAGCCCCTTTGCCAGTCCTAAACACTATACTTTATACTGAGACCCTGATTTTAATTGGGCTTCACTTTCTTGATCTGTGATTTGGAAATTTCCCTCAGAAAAAAAGCTTTGGTGAAGGAAAAACTCAAAACATGTGCTTCTGTTCTCTAAAAACATACAAATTCTCTAGTCTTTCCTGAATAAGATGTTCTCCAATGCCATATACACATAAAATCTCTTGCCATTAGACCTGGTAATGAGGTCACTTCTTTAAGAAGACATAGCATTCCTTAGCATATATATGCTAAAACAAAGTGTCAAATTAAATGAGGTAAAACTGATAGAACTGTAAAGTGAATCCATATCACATTTGGAGACTTCAACCCCGCTCTCTCAGAATAGACAAATCCTGTAAGCATAAAATCTGTAAGGACATAGCTGAATTCAAGAGTACCATCAATCAGCTGGATGTAATTGACATCTATCTACTACTTCATCCTACAACAACAAAATATATATTCTTCTCAAGCTAACAGGAAATATTTAAAAAGACAGACCACATTTGGATCATAAAATATACCTTAATTAATTTAAAAGAAAAAAAACATGTCTGCTCTTAGACCACAATAAAATTAAACTAGAAATCTATAACAGAAAGATAACTTAAAAATCTCTAAATACATGGAGATTAAATAGCATACTTGTATACAACACATGAGTCAAGAAAGAAATCATATTTTTTAAAAAATTTATACTAAATAAAAATAAATATACAACTTATCAAAAGTTGTAGAATACAAAAAGAGCAGTGCTTGGAAGAAAATGTATAACACTGAATGCATGCTTTAGAAAAGAAAAAATGTCTAAAACAATCTAAGCTCAACTTTAGGAAGCTAGAAACGAAAAATATATCAACTGTAAGAAGAAAAATAATAATAAATCAATATTAAGACAGAAATCACTGAATTTGATAATAGGAAATCAATAGAGAAAAATCAAGGACCACAAAAACTGGTTCTTTAAAAAAAAAGAAATCAATATAATTGATAAGCCTCTAACAGGATAACTAAGGAGAACAAGGCACAGGCTACTAGTATCAGAAATGAGAATGGTTACCTTATACACATATATTAATATGAATAACCCATGGTCACTGACAATAGACAGGTGAAGGCCTGGGGTGGGATGGGAGATGGGTGGAGGGAGGCAAAGGGAGGAAAATGGGGGACATCTGTAATACTCTCACCCATAAAATAAATTTTAAAAAAGATTCTATTGTAGATAAATATCCTTTGATTTACTTTATATTTATTTAAATTTATTTTGTTATATTTTGAAAATATTACTGAATATGTCAACTTAATGTTTACTTTTTTCCTTTTGTTCCTGTTAATGACAATGAACACTATTCTCAGTCAACTGTGTATTTACTGAAAGCCAAAAAAGAGGAGAGAGAAAATAAAGAATGAAGTTTTAAATTTAATCTTCATGTTTCATATTTTTAGATGAAATTCCAGCAGTACCTCACATTCTCAGATAATCTGAAAAATGTACTAGGCTATGGCTCCACTGAAATAAAATAAAATTTAAAAAGCAAAAAAAAAAATGAAGATGAAGAAGTGAGTATGGTTATTAGTACTGACCCCATGGGCATTAAAAGGATAATAAAGGAACTATGATCCATATTATGCCCACAAATTTAATAACCTAGATAAAATCGACCAATTTCTTAAAAGATACAACTTTCCCAAACTCACAGAGGAAGACACAGACAATCTGAATAGACCTATATCTTTTAAGAAATTGAATCAATAATTAGTAACCTTCCAAAATAGAAAACGCCAGGCCCAGATGGGTTCATTAATTCATGGGTTCATACCAATTATCTATAATCTCTTCCAGAAGATGGAAGTAGAAAGTATATTTCCTAACTTATTCTATAAGGCCAGCATTGCCCTAATACCAAAACCAAAGACGTTACAAGAAAGGAAAACTATAGATAAGTATCTTTCATGTATATAGATGCAAAAATCATCAACAAATTATTAGCAGAGTAAATCGAAGAATATAGTAAAAGAATTATATACTACAACAAAGAGGAATTTATTCTAGGTATGCAAGTTTTGTTCAACATTCAAAAAGTAATTAATGTAATCCATAATAATAACAGGTTAAATCAGAAAAGCCACATAACGATAAAAATGAATGCAGAAAAAGCTTTACAAAATACATTTATTCACCGTTAAAGTTCTCAGCATATTAGAAATAGAGGAAAACTCACTAAAAAAAAATCTATAAAAAGCCAATGCTAACATCATACTTAATGATGAGAAACTCAGAGCTTTCCCACTCAGATTAAAACACCTGAAGAAATATAGTCAATAATACTGTAATAACTATATACAGTTCAGGTAGGTACTTAAAATATCAGGGATGGGGAGAGCACTTTGTAAAGTTCATGATTGTCTAACCATTATGCTGTACACCAGGAATTAATGCAAAATAATATTAAATGTGAACTGTAATTAAAAAAATAAATGTAAAAAATAACAACAGTAGAGAAAGGAACAACTGAAGGATGTCTCCTAAAACCACTACTTTTCAACAATGTACTGGAAGTATTAGCTGATACAGTAAAACAAATTAGGAAGGAAGAAATAAAACTCCATTTTCTTGTAGATGATATGATCATCTATGTAGAATATCCAAAAGAATTGGCAAAAACCTTCCAGAACTTGTAAGTGATTATAGTAAGTTTGCAGGATATAAGGTTAATGTACAAAAGTTAGTTGCTGTCCTATATACCAGCAATGAACAAGTAAAAAATTTAACTAAAAACACAATACCATTTGCATTATCATTCCACAAAATGAAACACATATAAATCTAAAAAAAACATGTACAAGATCAATATGAGGAAAACTACAAACTATGATAAATGAAATCAAAGAAGTAACTAAATAGAGAAGTAACTCATGTTCATGGATAGGAAAACAATAGTGCCAAAATATCAGTTCCTTTCAAATTAATCTGTAGATTCAATGCAATCTTAATTAAAATATCAGCAAGTTATTTTGTAGATATTGACCAACTGATTTTAAAGTTTATATGAAAAGGAAAAAGACTCAGAATAGCCAAGACAATATTGAAGGACAAGAACAAAGTTAGAGGACTGATACTACCCAATTTCAAGACTTACTATAAAGCTACAGTAATCAAGACAGTATGGTACTGGTAAAAAATAAAATTAAAAAAAAAAAAAGACAAAATGATCAATGGAACAGAATAGAGAACTCATAGATAGACCCACATATTAATAGATAAAGAAGTAAATAGACTCACATTGAAAAAGAAGGTGATAAAATGAAGCAAAAACAGTCTTTTTAACAAATGGTGCTGGAATTACTGGATCTCTACCTGCAAAAAAATGAATGCAGATATAGACAGTACATACTTCATAAATTAACTCAAATGGATCATAGAACCAGATGTCAGAAGATAACATAGGAGAAAACTTAGATGACCTTCAATATGGTGATGATATTTTGAATACAACACCAAAAGCATAACCTATGAAAAAAAAAGAATTGATAAGCTATACTTTATTAAAATTAAAAAATTCTGCTCTGTGAAAGACAATGTTAAGAGAATAAAAAGACAAACCACAGTCTGGTGGAAAATGTTTGCAAAAGACACATCTGATAAAGAGGACTGTTATCCAAAATACAGGGTGTCCCCTCAAAATGTATACAGTGTGTCTGTAGATTCTATTACATTTTGAAAATTAAATGTATTTTAATAAACACTGAATTTATAATTACACTTTTTTGTGTATTCATTTTTTGAGGATACCCCATATACTAAGAACTCTTAAAAATAATACAAAAACAAACAGCCCACTTAAAAACATGGGCCAAAGACCTTAACAGACAGCTCACAAAAGAAGATATACAGATGGCAATAACCCATATGAATATATGTTCCATATCATATATTATCAAGGAAGTGCAAATTAAAACAATGAGATACCACAACTACTAGAATGGCCACAACTGAAACACCAACAACACTAAATGTTAGCAAGGATGTTGAACAAAAGGGAATCTTGTTCATGGCTGACAGGAATGTAAAACAGTATAATTGCTTTGGAAGACAATTTGTTAGTTTCTTATAAACCTAAATATAATCTTACCATATGATCCAGCAATCACACTCCTTGAAATTTACCAAAATGAGATGAAAACGTATCCCCACAGAAACCTAGATACAAATATTTATAACAACTTTATTCATAATTGCCAATAGCTGGAAGAAACCAAGATGTCTTTCAGTAGGTGAACAGATAAATAAACTATAGTACATCCAGATAATGTAATATTATCCACTGCTCTAAAAAATAAGCTATCAAGCCATGCAAAGATTTGGAGGAAACTTAAATGTATATTGCAAATGAAAGAAGCCAATCTAAAATGGCTACACACTGTAGGGTTCCAATATATGACATTATGGATAAAGCAAAATTATGGAGACTGTGAAAAGACAAGTGGTTGTAGGGGTTAAGAAGAAGGAAGGATGAATAGGCAGAGCACTGAGGATTTTAGGGCAATGAAAGTTTTCTGTATGATACTACAATTCTGGATACATGTCAGTATACATTTGTTAGAACTCAGAGTGTAGAACACCAAGAGTGAACCCTAATATCAACTATGGACTTTGGGCGATAATGATGTGTCAATGTAGGTTTATTTTATTTTTTTAAACTCATCTTTATTCTGGAATGTATTACAGATGTCCCCCCTATTATTCCCCATTGACCCCCTCCTCCCTAATCCCCCTCTTCTGCCTTCTCCACACTATTGTCAGTGTCCATTGGTTATGCATATATGCATAGAAGTTCTTTGGTTTATCTCATCCCGCCCTCCCTCTCCCCTTCCCTTTGAGGTTCATCAGTCTAACAATAAATTTGTACTTCTTAATTTCTTCATCTTTTTCACCCATCACCCTAGCGCCTGCCCATCTGGCAAGCAACAAAAAGTTATCTGTATCTAGGAGTCTGTTTCTGTTCTGCTTGCTCATTTTGTTTGTAGATTCAATTGTTGATAGATACATATTAATTGCCATTTTATTGTTCATATTTTTGTTCTTCTTCTCCTTCAAGAAGATCCTTCAACATTTCATATAATACTGGTTTGGTGGTGATGAACTACTTTAGCTTTTTCTTGTCTGGGAAACTCTTGATCTGTCCATCGATTCTAAATGATAGCTTTGCAGGATAGAGTAATCTTGGTTGTAGATCGTTGCTATTCATCACCTTGAATATTTCTTGCCACTCCTTTTTGGCCTGCAAAGTTTCTGCTGAGAAATCAGCTGACAGTCTTATGGGAGCTCGTTTGTAGGTAACAAACTGCTTTTCTCTTGCTGCTTTTAAGGTTCTCTTTTTGACTTTAACCTTTTGCATTTTGATGATGATGTGTCTTGGTGTGGACCTCTTTGGGTTCATCTTGTTTGGGACTCTCTGTGCTTCCTGGACTTGTATGTCTGTTCCCTTCACCAAGTGAGGGAAGTTTTCCATCATTATTGTTTCAAATAGGTTTTCAATTTCTTGTTCTCTCTTCTCCTTCTGGCACCCCTATGATGTGAATGTTGGCATACATGAAGTTGTCCCAGAGGCTCCTTACACTATTCTCATTTTTTTGGATTCTTTTCTCTTTTTGCTGTTCTGATTGGGTGTTTTTTGCTTCCTTATATTCCAAATCAATGGTTTGCTTCTTGGCTTTACCTACTCTACTATTGATTCCCTGTAAATTATACTTTACTTCAGTTAGTGCATCCTTCATTTCGGACTGGTTCTTTTTTATGTTGTTGATGTTCTCACTAAGTTCCTTGGAAATTTCCTTAAGTTCCTTGAAGGTCTCACTAAGTTCTTTGAAGTTCTCACTAAGTTCTTTGAGCATCCGTATAACCAGTGTTTTGAATTGTGCATCGAATGGATTGCTTATCTCCATTTTGTAAAACAGAATTTGTATATACTTGTTCTCATCTATCTGGGAAGCCGAAGCAGGTAGCAGGGCAGCATTCCATCTAGTTGACTGGTAAACAGACTTATTCACACACTCCAGGAAACTGTGGCCAAGCAGACTTAATCCTCCAAATGGACAGGAAAATCTTCCCAGGGTACTCCAATGTAGGTTTATTAATTGTAACGAATATACCACTGTGGTGTGAGATGTTGACAGTGGGGAAGGTTACTTGTATATAGGAGCAGTGACTATATGGGCACTCTGTACTTCCCATTCAGTTTTGCTATGAATCTAAAACTGCCCTGAAAAATAAAGTTTATTACTTTTTTAAAAAAACTTCCTTTACATTTAAAATATTCAGTTTAATAGCCAAGATTATAGTTCACAATCAGATTCTAAAATTTACCACTTAAAAATAAACCCACAAAAATCAATATCAATGAAACATCAATATTTTAAATAAAGGGAGGTGCTAACTTTTATACCTGTATCTTAACAAATGTGAGACATAGTAACTAAATCATGTCATAAAATTTAATAATGGATATATGATATATTATCTTTATATAAATGCCTTATAGAACAATTGAACATGGGAAAATCACATGTCTTTTTCTTTTAAATGCCTATAATTTTGTGGCAAATAAAACTGAGGTTTTGTAAGTCAAATAGTGAAAAATATAAGTCTAACTAACTTTTGTTTTTAATCTTAGTAAAAGTTTAAAAAATTTGATTAACTTAATCCTTAACTTTAAGTTGTATTTGTTATTTGAAAATAAATTTATATTAAAGTAACAATGAAAAATAAGTAGAAATTTATTAACAAAATATGAATATTAAAAGCTAAGCATCCCAGCCTGGCCAGTGTGGCTCAGTGGACTGAGCGTCATCCCATGGACTGAGAGGTCCCTGTTTGATTCCAGGGCACATGCCTGGGTTGTGGGCTTGATCCCCAGTAGAGGGTGAGCAGGAGGCAGCCAATAGATATATCTCTCACATCGATGTTTCTCTCTTTCCCTTCCTCTTTCTCTAAAAAATCAATTAAAACATATTTAAAAGAATAAATAAATAAAATAAAAACTAAGCATCCTGAATCACATGTTTTGTTCACAGTCTGCATCTGAGGAACACAAATTTTTCAAGAATTCTAAGACTTCCAGAAACAGGATCTACTATATGTAACATGTTAGGTTTATTTGATGCCAAAGTATGGTGACAATGAAATATTTTACACATTTAATTTACTCAATTATAATGTACTCAATATTTATTAAAGGTTTACTCATTTAAAATTAACCTCAAAATCAATATTCATGAGTATTTAGTATTTGTTTTTGAGGCATTTTACAGGCTTTAAAATATAATGATTATTATTTTTCATTAATAAACCAAAACTATGGACATGTTATAACTATTATTTTTAAATGAATATTGATTTTCTGATGACAGTAATGAAAACCAGATTTAATAATCTAACTGGAAATTGAATATAAAATACCCTACCAGAAACAACAACAAAAATTGTGATGCTTAATTTGTTGTGAGCATAATTACTTTTGTTCAAACAAATGACAAACAAAAGCAGAGGAATTGACACATTGCCAAATGCTGCTTTTCCCTAAGATGAAAATAATTTTTTACAAAAAGAAATTACATATTCTAGACTACTCAGCTCTAGCTGTGATAATATCAGTCACCCACGTGGAGTAGACTACAGAGAAGTATGTTTTGTCTTTGTTGTTGTAGTTTCCAATTTGAAAGATAAAAGTTCGCTCATAACATGTACAAAGGCATATGTTGCTTTGGAAAAGCAGAGGCTGTGACTTTTTAATGCCAAAACAACTGGATAAAAATGAATGATATAGTCAATTAACTAGTTGTTTTATCTGTATGAACCCAAACTACCTGTCTAATTGGTTGACTCAATTCATTACTTTTATTTCCGCTGTATAAGTAAAGTGTGGAAGAAAATCGCTGGATGCCATAATGAAGATATTTCAACACCCTCCTGGCATAACTAAATTAAAAAAGAAGCATTGTGGTTTGTTTCCCTAGCCTGCCAAGCTCCCCCAAAGTAATGATTTTTGTTAAACAATGCATAAATTTTCCTGAGATGGAGACTTAGTGAACTCATTCCTAATTCTATTGGTATAAACCATCAGAGGCTTAGACACAGAAGCTAATGGACAAAAAAGCAACAGAAACCTGGAGGTAAAATTCAAGGATATTTGTTTCTTCTCTCTAATCTTTCCGCTAATATTTTGTTGTTAATTCTCACTTGAGGATACTTTTTTTTTTTTCCTTTTCTTCTAAAATTTTTCTTTATCATTGAAAGCATTGCAGATGTCCCTCCTTTTCCCCTCATTGACACCCTCCACCCACTCCCTTACCTCCTCCTTTCACCACACTGTTGTCTGTGTCCATTGGTTGTGCATAAATGCATATACATTCTTTGGTTTATCTCTTCCCGACCACCACCTTTCCCTCTGAGTTTTGTCCTTCTGTTCCCTACTTCCATGTCTCTGGATGTATTTTGTTCATCAGTTTTTTTTGTTCATTATATTCTACAAATAAGTGAGATCATGTGATACTTGCCTTTCTCTGGCTGGCTTATTTCACTTAGCGTAATACTCACCAGGTCCCTCCATGTCGTCTCAAAGGGTAAGAGATCTTTCTTTCTTACAACTGCATAGAATTCCATTGTGTATATTATATGTACCACAGTGTTTTTATCCACTCAGCTACTGATGGACACTTGAGCTGTTTCCAGATCTTAGCTATTGTAAATAGCACTGCTATAAACATAGGTTTTTTTGTTGTTTTTTTGGTTTGTTTGTTTTTTAAGATAGAATGGGAGGGAAGGAGAAAGAAAGAGAGACATCGATGTGAGAGAGACATATTGATTGGCTGCCTCCTGCTTGACCCCAACTGGGGGGGGATCGGAACCTGAAACCCAGGAACGTGCTCTTGACCAAGAATCGAACCCCAGACCCTTCGGTCCACAGGCCTATACCTTATAACCACTAAGCAAAACTGGCCAGGGCTCCACTAATATTTTGATTTGTAAGCATGGTTGAAGAGGGTCTTTAATTTAAAGCAGTAGTCACAAGAAGAGTACTAGAGGAGAGAATGGATGAATTAATATGTGGATCATATGTACATGTTTGACAGCAAGGTACTCATAAATGTGAAATTTTAAAAATACTTTTGCAGTATAAATTTAGAAAAGAACATTTTATTTAATGGAATTATTCACTTATAAGAAGTTACCAAAGAACATGTATTTGTAGAGTTTTAAATAATACCAAAATTCATGGATTTGAGTAATTATAAAGGGTTAATAGTGACTCTTTGGAATCAGACTGCCTGGGCTCAAATCCTTGCTTTTTCACTCACTAAATGTGAAACTTTGGAAAATTATTATTGTCTCTCTGTGCTTCCATAGTTTGCTCAACCTTTAGAGGGAGAGTTTTAATACAACTAACATACAGGATTAGTGATAAGCTTAAATAAGACATTGTAATGATCCTAACACAATGCCTAGCAAATGGAAAGCATTTAGTAAATATCTGCTGCTATTATTATATCATCTGGTCTGAAGCTATAGTCTAGTATATCCCAGTGTAGCCCCTGACACTGACATCTGAATCACATTCTGTTTCATGATATTCTGTGGTGAGGAGAATTTTTTTGCATTTTAAATAATGCAACTCAGATGACTCTTAAATACAATACAATGTCATTGCCCTTTTATTCATTTATTTACACCTTTATTCATTCAAGTAATTATCGAATAACTACCATGAGCCCCTTATTTGCTAATTCTAAGTTGAAAAGCAAATAATTTCCCTTTAGGAAGTTCACACATGAGGAAGCAAGAATCATCAAAAATTCAACCATCCATTGGTAAGTAAACACTGAAATGATGATAATATCCAAACACCCCCCCACACACCCCCCCCACACACACTTAATAATGGAAATCATAGCATATTTTAGGTTATTCTCACATATTGTAATATAAATATTTTACATCATTAAATACATGGAAATATAACTTATTTAACTGAGGCCCTATTATTGTGAATATACCACTAAATTATGCTAAAATTTAATACATGAAATATAAACATTCTAGGAAAGGAATGACTCGGTAAAGAGATGAGCCATTGGAAAATTTGGTCCATATTGATAAATGACCTTCCATGAAGGTTGTCTTTCTTTACATTCTTCCTAGTGTGGGAGATTTCATTACCATCGAAAATTATTCAGTCTCTCACGTAAGAGGATTCTATACCCCGCTCACCGCCATGTGTCATGCAGTGAAATGTGCCACGACCTCCATTTATTGTGTGTTTGTGTTTGGTATTACCATGATTTCAGTGTGTATCAATGAATAGATGGTTTTTTATTGATTTTTCTTTTTTTATTATTTTTTCACTGCCCTGTAACACTCCTAGCACATCTAAGACTATAGCTCTACTTTAGATTTACCAGATTTTCTGAATTCCACATGTTTGTAGCCAAAATCTAGAACAGTATACTAATTCTCATTGTATCTGTATATTTATCCAAGAAATACAATTTTATTTGACAAATGAAATTGTTTTTTAACTATATTAATAAAAATAAACCAGTTTAAATCCCACATTAATATTTTAAATCCTCATTACTGATCCTATGTACTATGACTCACCTGCTATGACTTTAATTATCTCTGACTAAACAACACTTGTTTCAGGAAACCTATATGGTTCAAGTTTACTTTCTCAGGTCCCACACATCTATTATTATCTTTCTTTGCTTTTCTACATGAATGAAAATTAATGTTTGTTTTATAACTCTTGGATCTAAAACTTTTTAATTCAAATTTTAAAAGTCAATATGATTTTCGTACATTTTTTGATGATTTGATTAAAATATTTCACTCTGGTGTGACTAAATTCCTCTCATGTAATTTCATTCAATGATATATAGAATTTCTATCTGATCACACAATTTTCTTTCATTTCAGGAAAGATTCCTTCTATAATATTCCTGATGATCACTTCTGTTCTGTTTGTTCTTGTCAGGTACAGCAATTATGCTAATGCTGATTGATCTCTGTTTTCTCTCTTCTTCATCTCTAATTTTTTCCCCCATCTCTTAAATCATAGGACATCTTCCCATCTCTCCTCATCATGTACTTATGTTTATGCATGCCAGTTCTGATTTAACAATCCTTACTGCAGTTACAAATTCAGTGATCGAGGGTTTTAGTCTTTATGTTCTTTACTTAAATTTTCTCCTTCATTTCTTTTGCCTACTTCTTCAGCTCCTATTTTTTTTTCTTCAAATCTTTTAAATCGTTTATTCTTATTTATATTTCTTTTTCTTTGGAGGAGACTTCTTTTGAGACAAGAAAATATAAGTTGCATTCAATTTCTTCTGTTTTATATATCAATTCAGTTTTCAAATTTAAATATTATAATTAAAAGGTTGACTCCAGAAACTTTACAATTGAATAACAATTTCCTGTTTCCCTCAGCCCCTACTCCCTGGCAACCACTACTGTATTTTATGCTTCTGTGAGTTTGACTAGTTTAGATACTTCATGTAAGTGGAATCATACAGTATTTGGCTTTCTGTGCCTGGCTTATTTCACTTGGCACGATGTCCTTTGGGTTCATTGATGTTGTTGCGAATAGCAGGATTTCCTTCTTTTTAAACACTGAATAATATTCCATTGTATGCATATACCACCTTTTTATCCATTACTTTGTTGATAGACACTTGGGTTGTTTCCATAGCTTGGCTATTGTGAGTAGTGCTGTAATGAACATATGAGTACATATATCTCTTCCAGATCTTGACTTCAATTTTGTTGAGTATATACCCAAGAAGTGAGATCATATGGTGGTTCCATTACTTTTTTTTTTTAGTAAGCTCTATACTGCTTTCCACACCTGTTGCTTCATTTTACATTCTCCCCAACAGTGTACAAGTGTTCCAATTTTCCACAGCCTCACTAGCAGCTTTCTTTTGAATTTTTTTAAATAATAACCATTCTAACAGTTAACAGTATGGTACTTTGCACTTCAAAATTTGTTAATAGGGTATATCTCGTGTCAAGTGTTCTCACCACACATAAAAAAATAAGGAGCAGGAAACTCTGGGAGGTGATGGATATTTCTATTATCTTGATTGTGGTGATGGTATCACAGCTATTTTCATATGACCAAACCCATCAAACTGTGCACAAGACATCAGTGCAGTTCTCTGTAAATCCATAATACCTCAATAAAACTGTTTTAAAAAGTCTGAGTTCTGGAAGTCATACTGCTTATTTTTAAATCCTGGCTTTATCATTTACTAGTTGCATAATACTGGACTTCGCATTTAATTAATCTCTACTTGCTTACGCATATGTAAAATAAACAGAGTACTAATAATTAAATTAGATGTCATAAATCAAAAGGTGGTGCTGCACCAGACCGACCGTAGGCGCCCCATAACGTGAGCTGTGTTCTTCCATACCCTCCTGTGCTTTATATGCCTGTGTCCCAGTGTCTCTGTGGCCCTGCATGGCTGCTGGATTTTTGTTGTTGATTTTCTTTTTTGTTTACTTTATTTATTTCTATTTTTATATCTGTCTACTTACTTTAAACATGGAAAATCTAACCATTTTTGGTATATTTGCCAGTCTGGGTGATCTCCAACCTCTCCTCCCTAGAAAGTAATGATGGCATAATGGAGCGTCAACAGAGCAGACCTTGATCCCACAAAACAGATGGAAACAGTGTAAGACGTGAGGACCAGGAGGGGATAGGTGAAAAGTATTCTACTTGCAGCAATGTTACTGATGCAGATTGAAAAAAACAACTGAAAAAATATTGAATCGAAAACTCCAATGTCAGGTTTACTACCAAACAAGTGGGTGACAGGTGTGCTACCGATAGCTATATGGACCTTGAAGATTCCATTAGACTTATATTTAGATTGATGGTCCTCAGAGTAACTGGAACATATACATCTACTATTATACTTAATTAGTGAATTCCCTGAATATGAGATAAACTCCTCCATAAAAAGTTCTTCCCGTTCTATATAAGGCTTTAGCTGTGAATCTATTTTCTATCTCCCAAACTATTTTCATTTTTCTTGTCTATTTACCATTTTAGTCCCCCTTGTTTTGAGTTTGGTTTTTTATATCTGTATGATTCCAAGGACTTGGAAATATTAGACTTTTTATATCTTCCTAGGGCTGCTTTAATCAGAACTCTAACTTCATCTAGATTTTGCTATATGATTCCTTTTTGCTCATAGCTACAACCAAAGGAAAGAGCCACTCTGTCTCCCGAACATAGCCTCACCCAGGGAGATCAAAGCAGAGGCCAGAATGTACTTCACTCCTCTAGAAGGGAAATGTAAACACTTTCAGCTGAGTTTATTTCTGCCCAGCGTAATATGCGTTATAGGACTATACCATCTTCAAATATCTGAAGGGCTATTATATAAAATAATCACCAAAGAGAACAGGAATAACATAATAAGGAAATGTTACTTGAATTTTTAATAGAGGGAATACTTTTTTATTTTAAGATTGATACACTTCCAAAATAGAAATGGCATTTCTAGTAAGATACTGTGCCCCTGTCCCTGGAATTATCACAGGAGACACAGTGTGATTATCTGTCAAGAAAATGTTTTAGAAGAGATTCTGAGCAGATTGGGCTAATTAGCCGGATCAATGGTCATCAAACTGTGCTTTGGGGAAGTTCAGAGTTCTGTTGCAGGGGATGAGAACAAGCTCACTTCTTCCTCTTAAACCAGAGTTGTTACACTTTCCATCTGTTTTATATTTGGGGGTTTTATGTTCAATATTATTTGGAAAAAAAAAGTTACGGTGGTGTAATAAAGTTGTAACTCACTAGCTTAAATGCCATTTAAAAGCCCTTTCATCTCAATAATTCTCTGATATGATTTTAAGGGTCTATGATTCAAAATAAATTATAAAAATATAAAGTTAAGAAACAATTAAAAAGGTACGTCTGTCATTCCCCTCCATTTATTATTTAATAACTTATTTCAATAGCATAATATAATAAAAATAGTAAATAGAGTTTTGAGACAGTGTGGCAAATGCACTATTCAGGATAAAGGAGGCTTAGCCTAATGTTTGCTATGTGTTAGGAGGTAAATTAAGATTAGTAAGAAGTCACCAACTGTATAGAGTACAAAAATTACTCCCTAAATATGTATTCATATGCAATATATCCTAAAGGTATGTAATGTATTACTTAAGATATCCTTTACAAATATTTAGATCCATTATGATTTAATTTTAAAATAATGTACTGCTTTCAAAGGAACAAGCATATTTGTGGTAAATAAATTTTCCTTATAATCCAGAATGCTTGTAAATGATGCTTTATACATTATGTAACAGCAAGATCTGGCCTCTCTTTACAAAGTTTGAAGTAATACAAACTAGACTTTTATCCTGGTTTACTTGAGGATTAGAAATTTCCATATGAAAAGCCATGATTGTGAATTTCAATATGAGTAAAATTCCCAGTTCCATAAAATGGAAATGTCCAATTACTTAAGTATATTTGTCATAAGGAAAAAATAAAACAAGAATTTGACTCAGTATTTATTGAGTGCAGATGATAATAGAGGAAGTATGGATGCTGGTTTCCATTTTCTTATTTTCTATTGGTAACATGAAACATTCTCAGTGGCATTGCAGCTTCTGTATGTTACGGAATGTCCACCACTCTGTGACTTCAGATAACGACGGGAGTCCTTGCGCGATGTTCTTTCATTAACATTCTCTTGTTATGGTTCTGGTACTATCTTTGCATACTTGGAAGGAATGCAAAATGGATTAAGAAAGTAGCCATGTGTTCATAAAAATAAAATTCTATCCTGTGACTATATATAATTGAACTATTGCTGTAGCAACAAAAAATATGTCCAAAATAGGAATCTCAGTATTCCATTTCTATGTAATTCCTGAAGACTCAATGTTGAAATTTCCAACTTTTATGTATTTGGAAGTAGACATGTTTTACTAGAGATTCATAACTTCCAGTAAGTATGGGGCATAGTAGTGTTAAGTAAAAAAATAATTCTGATACTTCACATGCATGTTTTCTGTTTGTTTTTCCCATTTCTATTTATGTGACAACTGTGGAAATTTTGAGTCAGTCCAAATAGCATACTAAACATAAGACCAAAAGTAAGATCTACTTGACCACCGTCTGTTTGCCCTTCTTAAGCAAACTTGAATTCTTAAACAAACTATTCGTTTTAGTATGAATAAAATGACCAAGTAATTACAATTAGTAAATTTATCCGTTTCAACAACCAAGTTAAATACTACCCAGCTGATTCTGTCATCAATATAAAATTGTTAGTTTGTAACACTGTATAGGTATGTGTATTCATGCAATTAGTTTTTGGTATTAATGTATTATTACATATTAGGATGATGCTATATTCAAGCAACATTTTTAGGACATGTATTTGTAGATTACCTACCGTATGGAAGGTACCAGAACATTATCCACTCTTGACCTTCACACTCCAGTGAGACGATTGAATCTAATAAGGCATTCAAATGGTTGGTATGAGAGTACTAGGTGCTGTAAGAGTGGGTATGAGTAAATTCTTATGAATAACTAGAAGAAATAAATATGTATTACTGGAGTAAGTTAGGGAAGTTTTTATGAAAGAGATGGCACTGGAAATTGGCTTTAAGGAATGAAAGAACTTTGAAGGGGAGAGAAATGATGAGGGAAGAGTTGAGGGAGAAAGTATACTAGGTAGAAGGCCTAGCGTGAAAAACAAAGAATTGTAGACGCACTCTCCAAAAAAAGTTATAGGATGAGGTCAATGCCAAATACTTCACTATATTATTCACAAAACCAAATCCAGAAGGGGTCGGTAGGGGATTTTCAATATATATTTTTAGAACTGCTTTCAAGGCCCATTTCCTGCTCTTCAAAACGAGTGCGAGTACACTGTCTCCAGCACACAGTCTATTTTGAAAATATACCACTCTTAAAATGGTACCAAACACTCCAAATCTGACCAAAATATACAAATCAATGCATTCCCATTTCATGTTTACATGGCATTTGCAAAATAAAACAGCATACTGTTTAAAAGACAGATTTCATTAAAAAAACAATGCTATAAGGAAAAAAGAGAGATTCTTTCTGTGAGATATAAGCCATTTTAACAACTGTGTTTCCAAATACTTTAAATTCTTAAGGGGAAAAATTGTTTGTGAGCCTAAGGATTGATTTAGCCAAAGAGTAATCTTTATTATTCCTGGTTGGGGAAAAAGGCTTTAAGTGATGACATAAGCATCTCATTTAAGTGGTCTTTTGTTTTGTTTGTACTTGGAAATTGTTATTTTATTCAAACATAAACATCTGAAGTATACAGTCAGGTAGCCCTGTGACTCACATGCTTTATTCCTATTCAACTTTTCCCTGCTCTGAAAGTACTTTAGATAATTAATCTTCACCTTTATGATAAAGGTCACTTTATCAACATATCTGTGCTTTCACTTATTTAGTTATAATCAAACCCTTTTTCTAACACATGAAAGATGTTCTCATTATGCCAACAAAAAAAATGTCTGGACTGGCATATTAATTTCAAAGCTACCCAAGAATCTTACTTTTATGAGCAGCCCTACAGCAGCAGCTTTTATCCCTTCACAATGGACTCTGTGTACCCCGAATGTGGTATACACCCCACAATTCCATCTTTTGTCCATTGCTGCTTTCCTCAGCAGGAGCCCACCAGGATCGGTAGCTAGATCAACACAATGCATTCTTTATAAGAAATTGTATTTCTCTATCAGAAAATAAACATATAAGTCATTGAAATAATATTGTGTATATTTATTTTTAATTGTTCAAAAATCCTTATTAAAATGGCAATTTACTTTTTTCTTTTTCAAATTGGTGAGCTATGAGGATTAGAAAAAAGAAGAAAGAAAGGCATAGGAACAAAAACATACAGGCAAGGAAAAGAATGAAGATGTTAGAGAAAAAAAGAAGTCCTAAAATGATGCCTGCCTATATTCTTTTCTCAGCAGTCTCCAGTGACTCATTCAGATTTAATAAGTTCTTTCCTTTCCCTTTCTTTTAATGTTTAAATAATAATATTTGTCACATTACATATTTACAGTATCAGAAACATTAGTAGATCTTTATAAATGCACTACAATAGCTATGAAATGATGATTCAACACAGTTCATTTACTGCTGAATTTTGACATATTCCGAGACATTATAATATCATCCCCATGAATTTATTAGATTATAGACTCAATAACCACTTTGAATGATACAATTTAATTTTAAACAATAATGAAGGTAAAAGGAAGGAGAAAATTTCCACACATAATGGCTTTCTGAAGACAGTTTCTAAAATTATATAAAAAGCAAATAAGTAAATTATTTGTGACTGCTCTTGAAGGATATAAACCAAACATAATCAGAATTAGTCAACTACAGTCAAATTACAGCTGTTCTACACAATAGTAAACACATGGTTATATATTTTTTAAAAATGCCAGACAAGCTGTAGCTCTAGCTTATGTTTTTCTTTAGTGAAAAAAAGAAAAGGGGAGGGGGGAGGAAAGCATGTTTCTGTTTTGGGAAGAAATGTACAAAAATCAACAATATTTTTCAAAACAACCCCCCAGTGTAACTGTCCTAAGGCTAAATAATGACTCTGGTCATGTTACCCAACTCATATTATAGCTCAGAACATAAAAACATTATGTACTTGGATCATCACACAGAAGTAAAGATCAAAGAGGAAATATAATATAGAGGAGAATCACTGAGGTAGGGCTTTTTATTTTGCAAGATGTTAGCTACAATTTATTAAGCACTTACTCTCTGCTAAACACAACACTAAGCATTTTATATCTATGTCATCATTTCATCTCCACAACACTATTAGGTGGTTACTATTATTATCTCTGTTTTATAGATGATAAAATTTGAGGATAGAGAGTAAATGATGCTCTGGGCATCACAGTCAGTAAGTGGTAAAATGGGGGCACAACCCGCACACCAGATTTGCTTGCTCAGAACTAACAGCTGTGCTTGTTCACCCAGGGCTTCTGGAGCAGCATCCGAGGAGTAAGCAGGCAGATGTGGGAACAAAGTGTTGCCCAGACAAGTAGGCCCTGCATCAGGTTCCAACTTTTGCAGATTATTTGAGGTGGAGGGAAAGGAGTAGACAGAATCAATTCATACTCCTAAGAGTTAGGAACATACATGTTATTGCTCAAAGAAGTGGGCCAGAGGAACATGGCTGAGATCATGGAAGCCTATGTCCCATGCAGAAGGCAGAAAGCCTATGGCCCTCACTCCCAGGTCTACTCCAAATAGAGTCTCCCAGTCAGAGAAGTAGGGCTTCATCTATGACCAGAGAGTCAAAGATGTTCAACATTCTCACCACCTAACACCACAGTTTATAAATAGTGACAATCTTAGACTGATTGACTGACCACCTTACAGCCATCTTACTCTGTATCTTCTGTGTATAAAATGTTTACAGTATTTTCCCCAAAGTTCAGCCAGGCATGATTATCACCTGACCACACCAGCTCCTGGATGCAGAAGCTGCCAGTTGTCACTCAACACCTCTGCCTGTGAACATACCAGCTGATGTTGATTTAAAATACTTTTATGCATTTCTGAGATTACATTTATTTAATTTTTTCTAATTAAATTTAGAATTTTCACAATAAGCATATATATATATTATATATATTTGAATGCAAATGCACATTAAAATAATTATGAGTATTATTATAACTGAGGAATCTGGCAAGACTCTAATGTTGGACAAATTCTGTTTGTACCATCCGGAACCTTTATTTAGTCATGAAATGTTTACTTCTTTCTAAGGAATGCGTTTATTCAATTCCATGCCATTTTATAAAGGAGGCAATAGATTAGAAGCACAGAGGGATTAAAGGATTTTTTCAAACAAAACCATAGTTTATCACAGCTCCTCTTAGAAGTCTGGATTTTGAACAGTCTCTATGTACTAGAAGGAACTCTTGACAGTGGGACAGATGGCCACTGGCACATGGAGCAGGCTGGGGTTGACAAGACAATGCCCCAGAAGTAGACCCCAAAGTAACAACAGTAACCAGTACTTTGTAAAGCATATTATCAAGCTGCATATTCTATTTTTATTTATTCCATTTTTTATATATCGAAGCTTTAAGTATTCCCATTTTAAAAAAATATGTTTTTATTGAATTTTTAGAGTGGGAGGAAGGGAGACAGAGAGAGAAACATCGATGTGAGAGAGAAACATTGATCAGCTGCCTCCTGCACGCCCCCTTCTGGGGATCAAACCTGCAACCCGGGCATACGCCCTGACCGGAAATCGAACTGGGACCTCTCAGTCCATAGGACAACACTCAATCCACTGAGCCACACCGACCGGGCAAGTATTCCAATTTTATTTAAACAATTAAATAGGAAATGAAGGGGAAAGCCACAATCCTATGCTTGGGTCAGAAAGGGCTGACATGAAGCCAGCAATGGTGAGATGGACTCGATCATCAAAAGGTGTCAAAGGGCCTGGCCGGTGTGGCTCAGTGGTTGAGCATTGACCCATGCACCAAGATGTCACTGGTTCGATTCCTGGTCAGGGCACATGCCCAGATTGTGGACCCAATCCCCAGTGGGGGGCATGCAGGAGGCTGCCAATTGATGTTCTCACTCATTGATGTTTCTATATCTCTCTCCCTTTCCCTTCCTCTCTCTCTAAAATCAATAAAGAAAAAAAAAAGGTGTCAAAGAAGTGGAACCTCATGGGATGAGAGTTAGCATTCCAAGGTTCAGCCACTCCTTCTGTGAGGAGAATGTGTCCTAAATATGAAATTATTTGAACCATGTGTGTTTTTTTTTTTAATGAGAAACAGCTGTGGGAACCCATAATCAGACTTTTTGTATACTCAATGAAGCCATGGAAATAGAACCTGGAAATGCACAGCTTTAGGAAAGCCAGACTGCCGTGCGGAACAAGGCCTCTCCTGTGTGCTCTAGCTGCCATCTCTGGCCTCGCGGCAGAGAGTTTTAGTTCTCTGCCTCAAAGATGTGGACTGACAACAGGACTTAAAGCATGCTTGGTAAGAGATAAGAAGACACCGATCATGGGGATTCTTTGTATATCCTCAATTTGGGGTATACCATTTAAACCAACAAATAGAAAAGTTGAATGAAACCAACCAAAAAATGGGTCTGAATCCTCATCATTCTTGCTAATGGTGGAACCAGAGACCAGCCTCTGTGGTCTATCTTAGCTGATCAGCAGTTTCCTTTCAACTCATATTTGAGCAATCTGGGTTCCATCCAAGTTCAGTATTTTATTATCTCACTATTTTGGCACTAATCTCTTGGCTCCTGATCTTGCTATAAATCAATTTAGTTCATACCTGAGTCTTAGTCAAAAGAAAATTTTTTCACTTGGGTATTATGCAGAGACAAAACTAAACAAACCTTAGTCTGGAGGAAAAGAGGCAATATTTTCTTTATTCATTAAAACATCATCAATTCATACTCAGTCCTTCTTAGGAAGCTATCAGTTATTACCAACACTTGAAGTCTCTGTGACTCAATCCATATACACACCATTAATAATCGCCCTAAATGCAAGAATGCCATGCTACTCCAGGCTTCTCTGCCACATTTGTCTATAGTTTCAGACCAGCTGGAATGTTACTTTTCTAATTACATCAGAGGCAGAGGAGTTATAAGAGAAAATTGCATCATTTACTTTTCCAACAGAACTCTATCCAAGTCACTGAGTTACAGATATGGATATATTCTACTTTATCTGTTACCATAGTCAAATCTTGACAATTAAAGGTTGCTTTGAGTTAAGAGTTAGAGAAAAAATGGACTTGATCTTAGGAGAGCCAACTGTTACTTACATTAAGGCACCATTTGAGAGCAATCAGATAACATTTCATAAATTTCTACCTAAGTCCTGTGGGATTTAATACTAACATGGGTGTCTTCTTCTTAAAGCGAAAGCTATTCAGTATTAAGGTTAGACCAAGAAATGAAATTTTTGTTTACTGCTCTATCTACATTTAGAATTTATAAAGAATCTGCTAATAACTTAGCCCAATACGTTATATTCATTCATTTCCATTTACGTGTTCAAACCTAAACTTTCATGTGTGTTCTTTGTAAGCAACGAACATCACATAATTATTAACTTGGATCCTCAAGAGCCAGTGAACCATTGTGACCTAAACTTCATGTGCCTCCTGACAGAAGTTTGTCTTTGCTGTAACTGTTAACAATACATAATTAACAACTGAATATCTTCAACTCCATTCATTTAAAATTGAAATACAGAAAATTAAAAAATATATATTACATCTTTCTGTAAATGAACAAATCGTTTCCAACCGAGTCTCATTATAAGTCTGCTGTCTAGTTAGTAAAAGCCTTGATCAAGACCTGTATCACTATGTCATTGTCAACAACAATCTCTACCTTTGGTTACCTATTCAGTTGTCATTGGCCTTTCTTCTGCACATTGTAACATAATGTCTGGAAAAGCAGTGGTGGGAAAATTAATAAGAATTCAGAACTGAACTGTTTGATAGGATGCCGGCTCTAAGTGCCTGAAGGTGAAGAGGAGGAAGAAGCCAGTTTGAAGTTCATTGTAGTTACTTTTGACTTTTTAAAATAACATAAGACAAAGAAGCATACATTTGAATCTAAACTTTTTTATATGAATTGGGAAGCAGTATATATAATTCATAAAGACTTAAGGAATCATCAACATCACAGTATGCAGAAGAAATGTGAAAACTGTTCAAGAACCAAAGTGGGGAAGGGGAACAGTCTTCCTCACATGAGCAGTCCCAGCTCTGCAGAGGACAGGACAGGCAGGGAAGGTGAAAGTGGCAAGTCACTTGCCTTTTATTTTGAAAGGTGTCGATGGTGAATTAATTGGTGTCTTGTCTTTTTTTGCTGCTACAGACTCAGCAAAAAGTGATGAAAAGACCATTTTCCCTGCAGCCCACAGGAAGAACAGTTAGGGTTTTTGTTGAGTTGTCAAACCCCTGGCCCTCTGTAGAGGGGATTACGCATGCATTGGAGGGATCCCACAGGTGGTGGAGGCCAGGACCCACTTCCACATGAACTGGGGAAGAGGCAGGGCAGCAGAAGAGATGATGCTCGTGATGGTAAGTGGAGCAGCGGTGAGTGGGGCGCAGTGAAGGACCAGCAGGGATGCTACTCCTTCAAGAGGAGAAATGGGAGCCACATGGGCCATTGTGGACAACCAAGGGGTCTAGGGCACATTTGGGATAGGGTGGGTGGGAAAGGGGAACAATCAGGACTGATATAAGAGGTTTTACTAACTCTCCCAAGTGGAAACTCAGAAGCAGATTTAATTTGAATTTGAAAAACAACAAAACAAAACATTTCTTATACCTAGTGTCTTGGAGCAATTCATATGGTTACACTGTTAACACCTCTTTAAGCTGAATCAGCTCTCATAAGTAATTCAAAAAGCAGACCTACTTTTCCCTCAGTTCCTGTCTGCTCCCCAAAGTTACCAGGTTTTTTAGAATGTTTGCTAAGAACTCCAAATATCTTAGGAATAGTTTCCAGACACCAGAGTTGCTGCTGACATAGGACTCTAAGTTACATTTACAATTCAAAACACAGAGTCTGTCGCCCTAAGATCTGAAACACGAGGGGCAACATTTGTGTTCTGTAGCCACCTATGTCCCTGAGACTAAGCTGTGCATCAGGGCTTCATTGTACCAGGAGCCCTTTAAGTTTGTAATAGTTTTATTTTTAACTGTGAGAACTCTGATAAATTATTTTCAAATAGAGAACGTGTACATCTTTTAAGAATGAGAATGATAGGGCTACTATAAAAATTGTAATAAACCAGATAACAGGCTTATGGCCTGTTATTCTTATTTGATGGCAGATAAAGATCCAAGGCATAGGAACGGACAGTAAAACCACGTCCTGCTTCCCACTAGTCAGGTTCATCACAAAAATACTCTCCAATAATGCTATTCATTTGTCTGAAGATACATAACTATACAATGCTGTCGACGCGAATCCTTAGCCATGCGCACAGTTCTTTTCTTATTCCGCCAGTTCAGGTGCAGATCTATTAAATACTAAGTGAATAATCAACCACTTTTGTCTTGAAATACTTGTAAGCTGTATACAAATTGCCAAATGGGCATGATAGAAAGTCTACTTTTTACTACACCAATGGAAATCAGGCAATGGTTTTCCATGACTGTGAGAAAATATGTGGTTTTTTAATTTAATTTATTTCTTTCTCCCTTGAAAAACATTCTCCTATTTTATTACTGTAAAATAATTAATGATTACTATGCATTAGATACAACATTATTAAAGTATTTTTATTTAGGGTAACTCTTTTCCTGTTGGATATTAAAACAAAATTAATATGTTCTAGGTATGTTAACAACTTCATACAAAAATCTTTGTGTGCATTTAAAAATTAACTATATAACAAGCATATTTTCATAGCTATTTTAATTAAACAAAGAATCAAGAAAATAGAGGCATTTATAAATAAAGATGATCTAATACAACTGTTAATGTAAAGATTTTTTTCTATATAACCACAATAACAATTATTCAATATGCCTCATTCATCAGAGTGAAATAATTTATAAAAGGACATTGCTTTTCCTTGTATATAGCAATCATCTACATAAAGCCCTGACCTAATGTCTGACTTTTAGCAGTTATTTATACATTAATTAACTCTATGCACAGGGAAGTTGTGCACACCTGGCAAATTCTGAAGTCAATTGTTCCTTCTGCCCCTTATTGAGTGCTGCGCGACATCCCGGGCAAGCAATTCAATTATGCTTCAGGGCTGCAGGTGAAAAGAAAGGTCCACTTGAGATGTTTCCGAGCTTTGGCCCAGCGACAAAAAATAATCAAGATCTGATATTCAACCTTTTCCCACTCAAAACATATTTTTGACTTGAAATTGAATGTACGAAATGTGAAATTATGTTTCCTTTTAAACTTCAGGAAAAATATCATATTGCCGCCTGTACAAACATATCATTGCTTGCTGGGTGGTGTTGTGTTGGGATTCTATATGTGAAGTGACAAGCAAAGAAACATGACTCCATTGCATGTTATTATGTCCTATAAAATGCGACACACTGATTAAAAGAAAAACAGTATTTTCAATCTTCATTCAAATATCCACTGGAAAAAGTTAATACCCACCTTCTGTTTTTTCTAAATAAGCTTGACAATCTTGGGTAGCTTATTAACAATTAAGGTGTATTTTAACTTTATATAAATTATAAATCATTTATATAAACATATACATGTATATATGATTATTGTCAGAATAAAGAAAGCCAAGCTAAAACTTCCCAGCTAAACCCCTTTATTATTTTCTAAGTCAGGAGCCACTGACTTTTATTTTCTTGACAACAAAATGTTTTTTAATTCCTTTAAAGCTTTCTCATGTTTAGTAAGTTATGTTCATGAATAATGAAGAAGCAAGGATCTGATTGCAAATGCTGATGGGTAGGTTTCTAAAGAGAAAGCACAGTTCAACTGAGAAAAGGAAACATCTATTCTTGCTAGAGACTCTGAAAACTGAGCAAAACTAGTTATGGGGATGGCATTGACTTCTAATGAATGTTCTTAGAGAAATCATGTGAACCCTGAACTATCTGCTGGGAGCCCAGGTTAGAGCACATGAATGTACATGAGTATACTACAAATATTTTAATGTTTTTTAATTTAAAATTTTTATGTTATGATCAGTTTCCTGATACAGTGCTATAAAATATTTTTAATAACAATATCATATCCAATTTTGCAACTCAGAGATTTATTCCTAATCCTAAGGACTAGAACCTTTAAAACTTGCCCAAATATCTACCAAGTATTTCAAAAATCTCTCAAGTTTCAGATCTTATATTAATATATAACTGCCCACAGAGTCACTACATAGTTGTCTTACTGTCATCTTCAACTGTCAAATCCCAAATTTAATTTTTATTCTTTCTTCTATTTTTCTCCTAATTTACATACTTATTATTAGAATTCCTAGTCTCCTATACTTCCCTGTATATCTACCCAACCCTCCTGCTCCCCTACCATAGCCTATCAGTCATTTTCTACCTATTTTTCTTCATAGAAAACAGTAAGTTTTAAATACTTGTCTCTGATTTCATTGTACTACATACCTTAAGTACTCATTTCCATTTTTTTTGAAGAAAATGAATTTTAATTTTTAAAATTATTATAAAGGCAGTTATTGATTATAAGAATGGAACCACAAGAGACCCCGCATAGCAAAAGCAACCCTGAGAAAAAATAACAGAGCCAGAGGTAGCAAACTTCCTGATATCGAATTACACTACAAAGCCATAATAATTAAAACAGTATGGTATTGACAGAAAAATAGAAACAGACTAATGGAATAAAATTGAGAGCCCAGAAATAAACCCACATGCATATGGGCAATTAAATTTCAACAAGGAGACAAAAACATATACTTGAGAAAGGAAAACTTGGTCAATAAATGGTGTTAGGAAAATTGGAACACCACATGCAAAAAATAAAACTAGACTGCTGTTTGACAACATCACAAAAATTAACTCAAAATGGACTAAAGACTTCAATATAAGATATGAAACAATAAAATACATAGAAGAAAACATAGTACTACACTTCTGGACCTTATTCTCAGGGAGGCTTTTGTGAACCTGACTCCAAAGGAAAAGGAAGTAAAAGGAAAAATAAATGAATGGGATTCCATCAAACTAAAAAGCATCTTCACAGCAAAACAAATCATCAACAAAACAAAAAGACAATCCACTGAATGGGAGAAGATACTTGCAAATGATACCATACATAAGGGGCTAATATTCAAAATATATTAAAAACTCATACAACTCAACAGCAACATAAAAACGATACTATTAAAAACTAGGCAGAGGACCTGAACAGACATTTTACCGAGAAGACATACAGATGGTCAACAGATATATGAAAAGGTGTTCAACTTCACCAGCCATAATGGAAATATAGATTAAAACCACAATGAGATACTGAGATACCACCTCACACCTGTTAAAATGGCTATCAATAAGACAAGAAATAAATGTTGGAGAGGACGTGGAGAAAAGGAAACCCTCATACACTGCTGGTGGGAATGTAAATTGCTGTAGCCTCTATGGAAAACACTATGGAGGTTCCTTAAAAATTAAGAATAGAGCTATCATATGACCCAGCAATCTCTGTTCTGGATATCTACCTGAAAAAATTTGAAAATATTTATTTGTGAAGACATATGTATCCATATGTTCATTGCAGCATTATATATGGTAGCCAAGACATGGAAACAATTAAGTATCCTTTGATGGATAATTAGATAAAGATGTGGTACATGTCTACAATGGAATACTACTTGGCCATAAGAAAGAATGAAATGCAACTACATGGATGGATCTTGAGAGTGTCATACTAAGTGAGATATATCCATATGGCTTTACTCATATGTGGGATATAAAAGAGAAAGCCAGAAAAGACCAAAAACAAACAAATTCATAGACACAGATAACAGTATGGTGGTTAATAGAGGATAAGCGGGTGGGGGAGAGTGAAGAGGGTAAAGGGGTTTGATAATATGGTGACACAAGGAGACCAGACTTCAGTGGTGAACACAATGCAATACACAGGTGATATATTACAGAATTGTACACCTGGAATTTATATAATGCTTGTTATTAATCAATGTCAACCCAGTAAATTTAATTAACAAAAGAATCCACTGTGATGGGAAACATTTCATTCTCAAAAAATTAATTCTCTTCTTCTTGTTATAGGTTGCTCAAAACTTTAGATATTTTTTCCCCATGGGGTCAAAAGTTACCTAAGTATATTATTACAAATAGAAAAATAAGGGACAGAAATCAAGTTTTGGTAATATTTCCCATTTTGTTTGTGTGTCAATTTTTAACATAACGGAGGGATGTAAAGAATTAATGTAAGTTTCAGTGAACAAATTTCAGTAGTTCAACTTTATAACAATTATGAATAAAGCTTTTTATTTCTGGACAATGTCAGCATTTGGATTTTTAAAAAATCAAGTACATTTCAATGTTGTTTGTAGCACTTTTATCATGCAGTAGATTCCATCCTTTCACTATATTTTTCTGGGTTGTTCTTCATGCAACTACATTCTGTTAATGTATCTTCTGTGCTAGTTCTGTAAATTTACTATTAAAGATGTGTGTGTGTGCGTGTGTGTGTGTGTGTGCGTGTGTGCGTGTGTGTGTGTGTAAGAGCTAAACAGAGAGTAAGGGTAAATCTCTTTTTAAAAAGCATAATGCTTTCCCTGGCCAGTGTTGCTCAGTGGTTAGAATGTCAGCCTGTACTGAAGGGTCACTGGTTTGACTACCAGTCAAGGCACATACCTGGGTTGCAAGTTTAATCCTTGCCTTGCTCGGGTGAGGATTAAAAAAATAGTAATAAAAATCATAATGCTTAACCAAACAGTGCACCTAATGAGATGGTCAGTCTGCTTGTGCAGAGGCAGAACAAGTTAGTACGTACATATAAGAAGAAAACTTCTAGAAAATTTTCCCTACATCCACAGTAACACACCAAATAGGGAAGAGAAAAGCTTTAACTTTGTAAATCATTAGAAAATCCATAATAATTATAGTCTGAAAAATCATGAAATTATGTTAACTATAGCCATAGAAAATTATCAATTTGGCTCCCATAGTATTTTTCATGTAATCAATGTGGCTTTTGTTAAACCCTGTAAGATTGTTCTCCGAGGAAACTGCATGATTGGATCAGGCGAAAAGCTTCCACTAAACATAATTTTGGATTAAGAGTAGTTGGTCTGAATTCAACATGGAAAAGTTCAATTCAGTGAAAGTAATTAAATAAGGGACCTCCCCTTTCCCTTACTAGAACAATCTGTAGCTCTTTAATTTAGGTTTAGGTTTGACTATAGTTAGAACGGATTTGAGGATTCTACTTGTGCTCAATAATAAAGCCATATACTTAGCAAAAACCAGAGTTTTATCCTTCTATGTTTAAAGTCAGAAAGGAAAGCTCTAAGTTCATCAAGAGCCATATGAAACCCGGCCCTTAGGTCCCTCGGCGGCAACTTGTTTCTCATGTTTTCCCCATGCCCTGACTGGTCTCAGAAACATGGCACTTTTTATCATTGTTTTTAAGTAACATGAAACTTGGTTTGAAAAAAACCAGAGAATCCAAAAGTATTCCTCTGACAGTGTTATGTGAGGATTCCTACTAGTCTTGACCTTTATGCCGGCATTTAAAGCCCCGGTTCTCTTATAACCATTAAGAAACACAGGTTAACTGAGCTAATGCTCATAACCAATTCCATGCCACAGTGTTGAAGTCCTCAGAAAGTTCACCAAGCTTTCCAAATACGTCATGATACCCTTATGGCTATCTGCACAAGGTCTTAGAAAGCATGGGCATTGTCAGATGAGAGATATTATGGCTTAATTTTGCTTGCTCTGCCAGTAAAATATTGACCCAGATATGCGAGTAAGAATTTCTTAAGAAGCAACAGGCTCAGACTTAGAAGTAAATTGAAATAATAAAAGTTTTATTATATAGAAATATAATTTTCCCTATTAAATAACTCATCCAGGCAAGATTATATACTTTCTAAAAGAAAAATAGGTCATGATGATCCTGTTTACTATTATATCCTCAATAGGGTGGTCCTTAGAACATAATAGGCATTCAACAAATATATATATATATTTTAATCCTCACCCAAGGGCACTTTTCCATTGATTTCTTCCATAGAATGGGAGGGAGGAGGGGAGAGACACACACACACACACACACACACACACAGAGAGAGAGAGAGAGAGAGAGAAAGATCAATATGAGAGAGACACATCCATTGGTTGCCTCCCGGACCCCCACCAGGGCCAGGGATCAAACCTACAACCAAGACACATGCCCTTGACTGGGAATTGAACCTGAGACTCTTTGGTCCATGGGCCGGCACTCCAACCACTGAGCCAAACTGGCCAGGGCAACAAATATTTGAAAAAAATGACAAAATAAATGTACTATATACCCTAAAGTCTATGAAAACTGATAAACTAATGAAAGTCAGAAGAGCTCACCATTTAGAATTGCCTTAAGCATCCTGGTGACAGAACATTTTACTAAGTTTTAGAAGCAATGTGTTATTTTCAATTTAATTTGCATCTCTTCAATCAGTAGTATGGGTAAACTTCATGTGTATTATCAGTTTGTGTTCTTTTTTGGAGATTCACTGTAATTTTTGCTATTTTTTCTTAAGAAATTCTTGATAATATTTCTTTTTAATTTTGTTGCCTTTATACAATTTAATATTTTTTTTTGTTTTATAACAGACTTCTCAGTTTTGAGAAATTGATATTAATTTTGATTTTAGCTTGGATTAAATATTTTCACATGAATGCATGTATATATTTTTTGCCAAATGTATCTATCTTCAGTTTAAGGTATCTTTAAATATGCCTCTACCTAGCATCTCTTTTAATTTTAGATATAAGTTAAATATTTGTCTACATTTTCTTTTTATTACTTTTTATTTAATTTATCTGGCTTTAAATATTGAGTGTACCTTGTATTTATTTTGTATTGCCTTCATTATATCTTGCTTGGATTTTTAAAATAGTAACTTATTTAATATATCTGCTTCAATTCTTCTCCTCTTACATCTATCCTCTGCCCTGATGACAACGTAAACTTTCCAGATTAAAGGGCTGATCTTTTATCCCATTTTGTAATGTATTTCCTAAAGGTTCAAGTGACTTAGGATATAAACCAAGGCCATTTTCAAGATAGACTCTTCTAACTGTCCAATCATTTTTATCAGTCCCCTTCACATAAATATCTTTCAACAACTTTAAGGGTTACAATTAAACATATTACATAGTTTCAAACTTTTTTGTTTCCTCATAGTGCAACTGAAACCAAGTGATGGTGTTTGGGTTTGTTGTCTTGCAAAATTGAAGAATGAGTTCCCCGACCAAAGGATAAGTGAAAGGAAATTTGTTTGAAAGATAGACAGACTACCCGAAGCAGGGAGGGGAACCAAGTGAGTTGCCCGTGGGGCTCTGTTGACTAGGAGTCTATATTTTGCTAGCCTTTGACTGGTCCTTTCAAGGAATTCTGCTTTAGCAACATCCATACATTTTGAAGCTTGTGTTTCCCACCTGACTGGGTTCAGCCCTAGATAATCTACAGGGGCCTTAGTGGCTTCCCTTTTTTGATAATTTCAACTTCTTCCAGACTATTAGTGAGGAGGAGGGGAAATGCCCTTGGAGCAGCCTATGCTAGCTTTTGGTTTCTCCCTCAGATCCAAACTTGGTTTCCTATAATCCTTTCTAAGGTAACCTGGCTTTCTGCAATAGGAACACACACTACAGTTTCCCAGCAGAACTCATTCAGCAATCCTGTTGCCTTGCTCCCAGAAACCAGTAGGTATATTAATTGAATTAGGTCACAGTCATCAGCACCATATTCTTTAACAGTAAATAAAATTCCTTTGCAAACCCATGAGGGTCTCAAAGAAAGAAATGGATACAATAGCTGTTCCTCCCTCGAATGAAACCAACCTTTCTGGTTTTTTGTTTTTGTTTTTGTTTTTGGTTATGCAATTGACCTGTGCACCTTCCAGAAGCTTCTAATTTGCATTTCTATAAATGAGGGCTGGGAGTTTCTGGCCTTGGAGGCACAATATCTCATGTTGATTTTAGTTTTATTTTGAGATCTGTAAAGTCCTAATAAACCTCCAGATATGCTGTGTACTGGTTGCCTGCCTGTGTGCTGAGCTCCAGGTCATCTCAAACTTTCCACGTGTCTCAGCCTTCCCTTCCCTTGGTCCCATCCCTCACTGCCTAACCTGCCTTTATCTTCTCACAACAAATTCAATATTCAGAATTCCAGAGAGATTAAAATAGATCTGTCATTTTTTGGACATTTCAATTGCTCATAGAGTAAAATCCTCATTGATGCATCTGCAAAAGAAAGGTTTGTTTTGAGGGCACAATCTTTTTTTTTTTTTTCCATAGTTTTATTGCTTTTACCAGGTAAATTTAGCTAGTTTGGGAAACTAATACACACATTTTCTGGCTGAAGCAAAGAAACCCATTCAATGCCACATCTCATGGATGTTGACTTCCAGAATTAATTCAAATTGACCTCAATCTGAGCACTGTCACATGGATAGTGAATTGGCTGAAAAAGCATAAACATGACATAATGATGAATGGCAACATATCAAGATAAAATGAGCTTCATGTTGGACTACCATAGGGATCAGATTTAAAGAATTCTTAAATAAATTTTGGGCAGTTTGATGTTCAAAGTGGATAGATATATTGATAAATAAGTCAAATTTTACAGCTTGATTGTTACAAATTGGAATGAAGATGTTAAAAGAGATATATATATATATATAAATAAAATAAAAGATATATATATATAATAAAAAGATAACAATTATGATCAAAATCTTAAAGGAATAGAGTTGAAATAAGATTATAATGAAATGACTCTCCTTGTTAGTCAGTTATCTATGCAACCTATTTAAAACATGAATAAAATTAAATATATTAGGTCTTGGCTCCAGATAACTGAAAAAATTCTTCAGACCACAAAAGCACTCAAGTTAAAAACAAATTAAAAAATTTATAGGTAATATGTAGATAAATTCCCCACATTTCCCCATTATTAACTTTGCTGACATAATTTAGATAAATTACAGTTTTATTTGCTAATTCATTGTTGAAATACATTATATTGCAATGTATACATGTATAAAATGTATATATTTTATGCATTGTGTATAAATTGTCAGTATTTAATACATATTTAATACATTAAATTTAACTACAGTAGATTTAATATTTAACTTAACTAATAGCAAAATCCTTTGCTAAAAGAAGATTCTTTACTATTTCTTCACAGCTAAATTTTTAATTAATTTTTTTTTTTTAAAGATTACATGTATAGCCCTGGCCAGCTTGGCTTAGCGGTTAGAGGGTTGGCCCATGAACCAAAAAGTCCAGGGTTCGATTCCAGCCAAGGGCACGTACCTCGGTTGCGGTTCATCCCCAGCCCAGGTTGGGGTCCTCTGGGAGGCAACCAATTGATGTCTCTCTCTCACATTGTTGTTTCTCTCTCTCTCTCTCTTCCTCCTTTCCTCCCTCCCACTGTATCTGAAGATAAATGGAAAAATATCCTGGGAGTGGATTAAAAAAAAAGATTACATGTACAATGAGTAAAACAGAAAAAAACTGATATAAATCAGACTAATTCCTTTTTATCTTATCTAGAATTGATCTTTATCAAACAAAAACTGATTATTTCTGAGTTGACAAAATTCTTAACCTAAAACCCACCAGTTTTATCAACTAGGAAAAAGACTAAAAATATCAAGTTTATCAAAAAGTGGACACAAAAATTTAAGTAATTACTTCCTTTGTATTCTTTATGTTTTATTCATAATATATTTCAAGCATTATGTTTTAAATTTATTGAAATCTATAACTGAATTTATATAATAGATAATATTAGCCCGGCCGGTGTGGCCTAGTGGTTGAACGTCGACAATCGACGCACCAAGAGGTCGCGGTTCGATTCCTAGTCAGGGCACATGCCCAGGTTGTGGGACAAATCCCCAGTGGGGAGCATGCAGGAGGCGCAAATTGATGTTCTCTCTCATCAGTGTTTCTATCTCTCTCTCCCTCTCCCTTCCTTTCTCTCTAAAATCAATAAAGAAAAAAAATTAGTTTTGTTAGGTCAGTATATTCTTTAAAAAAGGCAAATTTAGTAATTCTTTTTCTTCTAATATGTTTTCTCCGTATAGCTCTCTCATATTTCAATCTTCCACTTTATCTTTTCCATGTATTCAAAGTCAGTTGAACCCTATTTAATATTTGCATATTAGTGCTTATGGAGAAAAAATAACTCTTTCATTTACTTTATTTTTTTTTACAAACTAATGCACAAATCATTAGATGTACTTCACTTTCTCTATCAAATTCCAAGAAGTACATGGAGAGACACAAAGAGAGGGTGTTTTCAAATTACAGAATAATTACCATATTAGTAAAAATAATAGATAAAATATGTTTACATTTACTATGCCATAATTACTCTTCTGGTTCGCATGCACATAAACTGTAGCTTTAGACACTTCAGGAAACCCAATGAGATGTTGTCATTTCTTTTTTTTTTTTGCATCTTTTTCATGGCCACACAGGTACTAAATAGTGCATACCAGATTTACGTGCATGTCCACCTGATTTTAAAGAGAAAATTAACATATGTCATCAGAAATTGGAATTTAGAGAGGAGTTGGTGAGTCAGTGTCGATTGTGGCAACTGCCTTTATTGCTCTTACTTGTCTAGATGAGGATAAGTCTTGATTTCAGATTGTGATCTTTTGGAAAAGGTGACCAGAGTTGCTCAGTGGAGGGAACACGACCCTGATAATTCTTTTAAAGGTAACCATTTCCAATTAGCTCAACAGAACAGCAAAGAATCAGGATGCAACTCTAAATCTGAAGCCTAATGGAACTTAGCTGGAGACTGTGGACAAGGGCAACCTATACCTACTTTGCCTATGGGAAAAAGAACTGACTCATGCCATGTGGCTTTATACTATCAGAGAGTGATAACATTTTCAAAATGTTTTCCATTGTAATCTCCTTTCTAAAAAAGAGAGAATAACATTATGTTCTTATTAGTCAATACTTAACAGGGTCTAATCTCACAATCAGTTCAAAATCAAATGCTCCTTAAATATAACCAATGATATTTCTCAAACTGGCATTCTAATTATTAATAAAAAAAATTTGAGTCATAGTATCTGAAATGGAGAAATTAAACATGAGTTGTGGATGTGAGGACATCAAAGCTTAAACAAACCCCAAACGAAAAAATCCTGTGCTCAGAATAACAGAAGCTGTTTCTTTGTAGAAAATCAGGACAGCAGAAAACTAACAGTCAAATGTCTGAATAAAATATAAAACTTAAGTCCTGGCCAGTTTGGTTCAGTGATTGGAGCATCGGCTTGCGGACCAGAGAGTCTCAGGTTCGGTTCCCACTAAGGGCACGTATCTCAGTTGCAGTTTGTCCGCGGCCCTGGTTGGGGTTGTGTGGGTGGCAGCCAGTTGATGTGTCTCTCTCACATGACGTTTCTCTCTCTCTCTTCCCCCCTCTCTCCCTCCCTTTCTATCTGGGAAAAAAAAAAAAAAAAATATATATATATATATATATATATATATATATATATATATATATATATATATAACTTAACAGCCAATAGTAAATAATCACATATCTACCTTTGCAATATTATTTATACATATACTTCTATACATTTAAAAATGTATAAAAGAGTGTTCTACTAATCATTACCTTTTGAGTAACAAAAGATGAAAACAATTATTCCCATTTTGAACTTACATTGCCATTTGAAGTTTTAAAGTTTACATACTTCAGAAATTACTAATTATCTACCCTTCGATTAAAAGCAGTTAAAGTAAAACAAATCAAAATCTGAAACACTGATTATGATGCAACATGTTCACATAATCAAAAGGACAATAAAAAAGACTTAATCTGACCATATCTGTGAAGTTAAGGAACATTTAGTCACACGTTGTGCTACCAGTAGTGCTGCTGAATAAAAATACCCAAACTATTATTTAGCTCTGGAAACTAGGATCCCAAAGCTGTTTTACAAAATCAAACCACTTGAAGAAGAAAAATTACCACTGGCTGAGTACCCTTAAATGCTATCAGTTTATGAAATAGAGTTTCTAATAAAACCACTAAGTCACTACAATGACAAATATTATTTATGAAAAATACTGTCAGAACATAGCTCAGTTCATTTCTGAATATAAGCTCTGCACAATGAAATTCAATACTGATTAAGTACACAATTAATAAATAAATTGAATTCTAAAGCATTGACATGTTTCTATTTTTTTAAGTGAGATATATGTTTTTCTATTGAGAAATGTGAATTTAAGTTCACCTATCAGTTGTTCCCAGAAAAAATTTAATAATTCACAGCTTGTAAAAATTTCAGTTTGCTTTCTAACAGAAGGGTTTCTTTTCTTTTGTGGGAAATATATTTGTTTTAAATTTATATATGCACTATATATATGCATATATATTTAGGTAGGTGGATATACACACACACATACATTTTTAAAATACTTTTATTTTTTAGAGCAATTTTAGGTTTACAAAAAAATAGAGAGGAAGCTCTAGAGATTTCCCATACACCCCCTGACCTCACACATTCATAACCTTCCTCATTTAAAAAATCATTGGCAGGCCCTGGCCAGTTTGGCTCAGCGGTTAGAGTGTCAGCCCACGGACCAATGAGTCACAGGTCTGATTCCTGTTGCGGTTCGTCCCCGGCCCTGGTCTGGTCTTGCAGGAGGCAGCCAGTCGATGTGGCTCTATCACGTCTATGTTTCTCTCTGTCTCTTTCTCTCTCCCTCCTTTCCACTCTGTCTGATGATAAATAGAAAAGTATCCTCGGTGAGGAATAAAAAATAAATAAATAAATAAATAAAAATCACTGGCAAAGCCCGGCTGGTGTGGCTCAGTGGCTGAGTGATGACCCATGCACCAAGAGGTCGCCGGTTCGATTCCCGGTCAGGGCACATGTCCAGGTTGTGGGCCAGATCCCCAGTGGGGGGCATGCTGGAGGCGGCCAGTTGATGTTCTCTCTCATCAGTGTTTCTTTTTTTTTTTTGTTACGTGCCCCTAGCGGGAATTGAACCCAGGACTCTCTGGTCCACGCTCCAACCGCTGAGCCAAACCGACCAGGGCTCATCAGTGTTTCTCTCTCTCTCTCTCTCTCCCTTCCTCTCTCTCTAAAAATCAATAAAGGAAAAAAGTAAAAAAAAAAAAATCACTGGCAGAATGTTATATTTGTTACCAAGGATGAACCTACATGGACACAAAGACCATAGTGCTCTTGGTGCGGTACCGTTGGTGCTGTCTCCCTGTGTCCCACATCCTCAGTGCTCTGACTGCTCATTTCTCCACTCCTAGCCCCACCCTGACAACTACTGATCTTTTTACTATTTCTATAGTTTTGCCTTTTCCAGAATATCACAGTTGGATTCACGCATAATGTAGCCTTTTCACTTTGACTCTTTCAATTAGTACAATGCAGTTAAGGTTCCTGTTTGACTTCTCATGTCTTGATAACTTTATTTTGTTGTTATTGTTAATCCTCACCCAAGGATGTTTTTTTCCACTGATTTTTAGAGAGTGTGGAAGGGAGGTAGGGGGGGATGGTGAGAGAAGGAGAGAGAGAGAGAGAGAGAGAGAGAGAGGTGAGAGAGATACATCGATTGGTTGCCTCACACACATCTGACCAGGGCCTGGGATCGAACCTGCAACTCAGGTATTACCCTTGACCTGGAATTGAACTGGAGACACTTTGATGCATTGGCCCATGCTCTAACCACTGAACCATACCAGCCAGGGCCATAAGTCTATTTTATTTATTTATTTTTTAATAAAGTTTTCTTTATTGATTTTAGAGAGCAAGGAAGGGAGAGGGAGAGAGAGATAGAAACATTGATGAGAGAAAATATTGATTGAACCTGCGACCTCTTGGTGCATGGGGTTGACGCTCAACCACTGAGCCACACCAGCCAGGCCATAAGTCTATTTTTTTAAAAAAAACACCGAATAGTATTCAATTATCTGGATGTATCACAGTTGATTTTTTCATTTTCCTACATTTGGTTACTTCTAGCTTTTGGCAATTATTAATAAAGCCACTATAAACATCTGTGTGCAGGTGTGTGTGTGTGTATGTGTGTATCAGTTTCCAGCTCCTTTGGATGGATACCAAGGAGCGATTGCTGGATCATGTGTTGAATATGTTTAGTTGTGGAAGAAACTGTCAATCTCTCTTCCAAAGTGGCTGTACCATTTTGAATTCACATAAGCAGTGTATGAGAATGCCTGTTGTTCAGTATCTTTGTCAGAATTTATTGTTAGTGTTCTGGATTTTGGCCTTTCTAATAGATGCACAGTGGTTTCTTATTACTTTTTAAGTCTCCTTGATGACATACACTGTGGTTTGTCTTTTTATATGTTTTTCTCTTGCCATCTCTATATATTCTTTGGTGAGGTCTTTTAAGACACTGGCCCACTTTTTAAGTGGGTTGTTTGTTTTCTTATTGTTCAGTTTTAAGAGTTCTTTGTATATTTTGGTAATAGTACTTTATCAGATGCAGTTTTTGCAAATATTTCTCCCAGTCTGTGGTTTATTTTCTAATAATCTTGACATTCTTTCTCAGAGCAGAAATTTTTAATTTTACTAAAGTCCATCTTATCAAGTTCTTCTTTCATGAGTCTTTCATGGGTCACGTTTTTGGTGTTGTGTCTAAAAGCATCACCACTCCCAAGATTTTCTCTTATGTTATCATCTAGGAGTTTTATAGTTTTCATTTTACATTTAGGTCTATGATCTATTTTGAGTTAGTTTTTTTGTGAATGATGTAAGCTCTGTGTATACATTCATTTTTATTTTTTTTGCACATGATATCATTTGTTGAAGACACTATCTTTGCTCTATCACACAATTTTTTTGTTATAAAGTGATTTATTTCAGTCTTACTAAATTAAAGATGTTCATATAGATGTCTAAAAATAACTTTATATATCATAGCAACAATGTTCAGCAAGAATAGTTGATTTTAGTGTTCAGCTTTTCTTTCTTATTTTCCTCCACCAATAACAGATAATCAATTTGAACCAATTTTATTCTTTTTCAACACATTTACTTTTCAGTGATTTATGTGCTCATTCCAAACAATTTGACCAAAGCCACCTCCGCCCCTGAACATTAAACATTTGATCAATATAAGACTTTCATTGTAGAAAGTAGTGTTAAAAGTTTATTCATTCAGTGCACTCTTTAGAGATGATTAACTGTCTTTATTATATTAAAGCAAACCCAAAGCCATCTGCCAAAGGCGATTGTATCCAAGCACTGAAACCATTTCATGTGAAAACTCATTTTCAGGCTCCTAATTATTTTTCATTATAGTGGCAGTGTGGAATAGATTGGAATTGGACAGTAATTGCCAGGTCTGAGCAGCGTGGACCATTGCAATGTATCAGTTTAGATGAAGTGTGACAAGGATACATCTAGCTACTATATAACTTCCATTAACCAACTTCCCTGTCCCTGATCATGTAACACTTCATAGAATGTGGTCAGCACAAGGTCATAATAATGGCTTTCTGACTGACTTCAAGTATTTTGTACAAGTGCAAGCTGTTAACCCCCTGTGTTAGCATTGTTCTAGTAATGTCCAGTTATTACAGTTGTCAAAAATATCTATTTCTTCTACAGGGACGAGTAAACTTTTTAGAAGTACAAGCTTCAAACTCTAGTTAACTTTTTTCACATGTAATGTTTCAAAAGCCTGAAATTAAAACAATAATTTCATATGAGATAATTGTAAGTGGCAATTACTCAATATTACTTGGTCAATTCAGTCTACTAATATAAAGTTCTATCCAAGCAGAAAACAGTCTCACATTATTTCTACACGTGCAGTCAAGTAGATAATGTTTAAGCAAACTGACTAGTAGAGCAAAACAGCCATACTTACAGATAAACCCTTTCCATAAAGAAGTTTCCTCTACGGTTGTGACACTAATGGAATATAGAAGTACTTCTCAACCAAATAATCTTTCCCCTTCTACCCCAGGGACACGGGCAAATATCTGGAGATATTTTTTAAAATATATATTTTTTATTGATTTTTTTAGAGAGAAAGAGAGAGAGAGAAACATCAATGTGAGAAACATCGATTGGCTGCCTCCTGCACGCCCCCTACTGGGGATCAAGCCCACAACCTGGGCCTCTGCCCTGACCAGGAATTGAACCGGGACCTCTCAGTCCATGGGAGGACGCTCAATCCACTGGGCCACACCAGCCAGGCTGGAGACATTTTTGGTTGTCACAGCAGGGGCTTGGGTGCTATGGGCATTAGTGGATTGAGCCCAGAGATGCTACTAAACATCCTACAATGCACAGGGCAGCTTTCCCACAACACAGACAACAAAGAATTATCTGGCCCAAAATGTCCATACTGTCGATTGAAAAACCCTAGAACATATATATATATAAACTTACTTTCAACTTGTTTCCCTGATACTTGAAATGTAAAAATTATTCTTTCATGATTGATTTTTCTTAAATAGTTGCCTTCTGTGGAACTTTAAACTGTCAATATAAAAAAATTCCCTTTATATAATAGTCCATTTTACCTGTCATAAGTTCGTATACATCACAAATTGTAATTTTTGAGTCACGGTCCTTTAACTGTTTCCCAATGGAATGCTTCCTTTTACAAACTAAGTTGAATCAAACACATCTGAGAGAAGCAGTCGTTCTGATTTGACGTGGACCCTCAGGATGCTCTAGAAATGATGGGGTGGAACACTGTGCAGCCAGGTCCTGGATTTGGCCACAGAAGCAGTCTGCTAACAGGCATTTTAAAATAATTTTTCATTTACACATTGCTGTAATAGTCATCTAACCTTGTTCACAGTTAGCCAGCATTATGCTTCTTCTAAATGCTTGATGTTTTAAAATACTTATTTTTTTTCTAAGTGAAGAAATATTTTGTCAGGTGTTCTTTATGCTTAGAATGATCAACATCTTTGTATTTCACACGGTGTTTATATCTATAGTCTCCTCCACAATGCCTCAAATTCTTTTAAAATGTTAAAGGCATCTAGACACAATTATCTTAAAATCCGTTTAAAAAGCTAGCATGACCCATAGAGTTTTATGACTTTAGTCATGCTAAAATTTGAGAACTATCTCCTCAAATTTATAAATGAAACATTTTTTACTTTTGGAAATAAGCTTAGCAATATGGCTGAATTTATGTGTAATTGCAATGATTTAAATAATTCGGTGAGAAATGGACCATTTGAACCTCTAATTGAGAAGACTGGTTTTGATGAGCAGAATTGTTCAAGTTGGAGAGCCATAAATCCCCACTTTCATTTAGTATTTCCACCTCTCTCCTCAACCCTGTGCTCCGTCTGGGCAGTCTGTTACGAGTTTAATCGTGGGTTAGAAGGATGTGTCACACTGGGCTGATTAACACGTGGATCTACTTTATGTACAGCAGAAAGGAACATGACCACATGACCCAATTCAAGAGCAAAGTCACCAAACGCACACTGCAGCCCCAGACACCATTCAGTCACGTTTAATCATGCTCTATTCCCATAAATCTAGTTATATGTCTTACTTGATGTAAATTATATTTGTCTCACTAATGCACAGTTTAGGAATTCATCTTCACTTTCACACACACACATACACACAAACCCAAGTGTCCAGTTGTGTTCGGCAGTTTAAAAAGATACAGTGTCTGACCTCTAGCCATTTCCAATCTATAAAGCAGTGATGCTATTAAGAAGGATATGACTAACAGATAGCAAAAACAAATGGGTAAAGAGAGAATAATGATTTAAGGCAAAATGAGGTCAAAATCAATATATTTAATCAACATATTTACTGTTAAATATAAACAGAGAAGATAAACAGTAAATAGAAAAATTGGTGTATAATATGAACAGTCATTGAGTAAAACAGATGTACATGGCCAATAAAAACATGAAAAGTATTTCCATTTCACTAGTAACCAGTTACTTGCAAATTACAATGAAGAAATAATAATTTTTATCCATTAGGTTGACATTATTTAAATGGTAGATACTACCTACTGTAGTAATGCTATAGGGGTGTAAATAAGTAAAACAGTAGAAGTAACTTGTCAATATATCAAGTTTTGTGAAATATACATAATATTTGACCTAGATAATGTAGTTCTAATAGTATATTTTAAAGAATTTCTTGCCCATTTGCAGAGAGATATTATTATTATTATTATTATTATTATTATTATTATTCCCCACCTGAGGTCATGGCTACAGAGAGGAAGGGAGAGAGAGAGAGAGAGAAACATCAATGTGAGAGAGAAGCATTGATCAGTTGACTTCTGCACATGCCCCTACTGGGGATGGAACCCATATGCCGGGCATGCGCCCTGACCAGAAATCGAAGTAGCAACATTTCAGTACACAGGATGTTGCTCAACCAACTGAACCACTCTGGCTGGGCTTGCAGAGAGATTCTTATCAAATGATGTTTAATGTAGAGTTATTTTAGTAGCAAAACCAACACCAATAAAAACTAGAAACAACTGAAAATATCTCTTAGGGCAGTCAGATAAATTGCAGTATATCTCTCTAGTGGATTGCAGTATAGAAATTTAAAAAAATAATTATATTTACTTTTTAGCAAAATTGTTAGTGTCTTTTAATGGTGAGGGGAGAAATGAATATAAAGTGAGAGGAAAATAATAAAGGAGAATGTTCACTTTATTGTTTGTTGGCTCTCACTTTGTTTTATTTTAATGTTTGTGTTAATGTGTTAGAGAGAGAGGAAGGGAGAGAGAGAGAGAAACATTGATGAGAGAGAAACATCAATCTGCTGCCTCCTGCACGCCCCCTACTGGGGATCCAGCCTGCAACCTGGGCACATGCCAGGACTGGGAATGGAACCAGGACCTCTCGGTCCATGGGACCACGCTCAATCCCTGAGCCACACTGGCTGGGGGTTCTCACTTTTAATTTTGTGTTTTACAATGAGATTGTGTGCTCCATTATGCAATTTGAAATGATAGATGAAAAAGGAGAATGATGTGATCCTTATACTGACAAATGTGACTTTGATGATCAGATCCATGTATAGAGGGCAGCTTGTTTCCTTGCAGGTTTTTGGCTTCATTTTAGCCTTTAAAGAAAAGGGCCTTGGTGGAAGAGTAAATCCCCTGTTCCTCACATGCCTGCGTCCTGAAGCAGACATTTTTCATTGACAGGGCAGTCAGCCTACATTTCTATCCCGATATTTCTTTGCTTCAACAGCTCAACATAAGTCTTCACATGTAAAACCACAAAGCAATATTGAAAGACTATATCCCTAGGTATAAACTATTTTTTTTCCTATTTTAACTATTATGAACCAAAGCCGAAATTAATTTTGGTTTTATCTAGACTCGATTAGAATGCTTCTTTGTAATTTCTCCTAAGTCTTAATTTGAGATTAAAAGCTTTCTTTGGAGCTACAGCCATTCTTCCAGATAGGCTGCCATTGATCATGATATTAAATCAGAACACGATGTCCCTTTAGCAACAGGACCTTGATGGGGGGTTGTGCTATACTTCCACCCTCTGTTTTTTCAAGAAATCATTTTCTTTTTTTACTGAAACCACTAAACCATCACCTAAAGGATCAAAGAAATAACTAAAAATATTATCATAGGAAGAATATTTCCCAACTTTCAAAGTCCGAAAACTTGAGAAAATAGATGGCATTGCAGGAGGTTGTCTGGCATTAAGTTGAGCTACTGAGGACATTATAAGCATGCAGCATGTAAATAACTTTTTATTATGCCCGCAAAGCTGAGGGTTCAAGACAGTGAGTTCAGGGTCAGACAACTTTGGTTGATACCCTGCCCCAGTCCTGGGGCAACTGGGTGATCTTTACCAAGAGAGTATCAAAGACTCACTTCTCCACTCGTCATACAGGCAATACTTCTTGTGAGAATTAAATCTAAGAAATTGTGTGTACTGTTTAATGAAGGTTAATATTATTAATATCAGGCCCAGCTGGTGTAGCTCAGTGGTTGAGCATCAACCCATGCACCAAGAGGTCACCGGTTCGATTCCCAGTCAGGGCACATGACTAGGTTGTGGGCCCAACCCCAGTGAGAGGTATGCAGGAGGCAGCCAATGATGATGTTCTCTCTCATGGATGTTTCTATCTCTCTCTCCGTCTCCCTTTCTCTATCTCTAAAATCAATAAAAGAAAAATTTTTTTTAGCAATATTATTAATATCATTACTCTAAAAATACTTAAAACTAGAATTAAATACATTTTCAAATGCAAATTTCCCCTTAAAACAACTGAAAAATTCTGTCTCTGTAAGCTTATTTTTGTTTTGTTTATTCAGTAGTTTAGTTTAAATTTTTATATTTTACATATGAGCGAAATCAAACGACATTTATCTTCTTGTGTCGGCTTATTTCACTTAGCATAATACCCTCAAGGTCTATCCATGTTGTCCCAAATGGCAGGATTTTGCTTTTTTATGTTTGAGTAGTATTCCATTGCATATATATTCCACATCTTTATCCACTCATCTATTGAGGGACACTAGGGTGTTCCCATTTATTGTCTATTGTAAATAATGCTACAATGGACACAAGGGTGCTTATGTATTTATTTTTCTGACTTAGTGTTTTCGTATTCTTTGGATAAACACCTAGAAGTGGAATAGCTGGGTCATATGATGTTTCTATTCTTAATATTATATTACGAGGAATCTTCATACTGTTTTCCATAGTGGCTACATTAACTTACATTCCCACAAGCAGTGCGCGTGGGTTTTCTTTTTCTACATCTTCTCCAACACTTGTTTCTTGTTTTTTGATGATAGCCATTCTGACAGGTGTGATTTAATGTCTCATTATGGTTTTGACTTACATTTTTCTAATAATTAGTGATGTTAAACATCGTTTCATGTGCCTTTTGGCTATCTGCATGTCTTCTTTGGAAAAATGTTGATTCAGATCTTCTGCCTATTTTAAAATCAGGTTGTTTTTTTGTTGGTGAGCTGTATGAGTTTGTTTTATATTTTGGATAGTAACCGCTTATTGAATGTATGACTGACAAATATCTTTTCCCATTCAGTAGGTTGCCTTTAGGTTTTGTTGATAATATTCTTTGCTGTTCAGAAGCTTTTTATTTTTTTTTATTTTTTTTAGATATTAAGATTTATTTAGGTATAATTCATGTTCTTTCAAACTAGGAAAAAAACTGGGTAATAATAGTCATGGGATTACCTTTTCTTTGCTCAAACTAGTTTTACAAGCTCTTACCAACCTCAGTGGTTCAGATTCTTCATTTTTTTGGTTTGTTTGTTTTATTTTTTTTTATTAATTTATTTTTGTTACAGATGTTTCTCCATTTGATGTAGTCCTATTTGTTTATTTTTTGCTTTTGTTTCTCTTACCAACAACAAATTGGTGGTTACTGGAGGGGAGAACAGGTGTAGGAAGGACAAAACAATTAAGGGACAATTGGTTGGTGATGGATGAAAACATGATATAATGCCTACAGATCTTGATTTATAACGTTGCACACCTGAAACTTATATAATCTTATAAACCAATGTTACTTCAATATAAAATAAATATAAAAACTATCTGGGAAAGTGCATACTATTCCCAGGGTACTACCTTAGAAATGGGTAGTATGCATCATAGGATAAATGTGTGAAAGAACTACAAATGTTTGGCCAGTTATTTTTCAGAATTCAAGTTCCATGGTTATTTTAGCTTCTTGGTGAAATAAAATTATATTTTAGAATAAATAAAAGTCTTATACTGCCCTGGCCGGTTTGGCTCAGCGGTTAGAGCGTCGGCCTGCGGTCCAGAGAGACCTGGGTTCGGTTCCCACTATGGGCACATTATTCGGTTGCAATTTGTCCCCAGCCCTGGTTGGTCGTGCGGGAGGCAGCCACTCGATGTGTCCCTTTCACGTCGATATTTCTCTCTCTCTCTCTTCCCCTCCCACTCTATCTGAACAAAAAATGGAAAAATGTCCTCGAGTGAAGATAAAAAAAAAAAATGTCTTATACTAACTGTCCAATTATTTAATACTTCCAGACTTCCTGAAAAGCTTTGCAATCATTGGATCGAAATGATTTCAAACTTGAGCAATATGCCTTTTGGTAGATTAAAACAACAATAATAGCCATATAAATTGTAGACACCATACCCTTGTCTCCATTGTGAACTTGAATACCATAGTAGTATTTAACACCAATGTATCAGTAAACAAATGCAAATATATTTCTGAATTCATATAACGGTACTTAGAGGAGGCTCCCTTGATGTTAACTATTTATATTAGGTTTTCAGATATTTAAGAAAATGAGCTATACATTTGAACATTTCTTACAATGCAAATTTGTTCGCAGGGACACTGATTTCTGCAGCATAGGTGCGATGGGTGATCATGCTAATCCCCTCGCTGTTTTTGCAAAAGTTATTCTTTTCCCAACAGGAATATGAGAGATGCTGCCTCCAAAAAGTCCGACAGACCCACGTAATCTCCTTGGAGACATGGTCAAGTAGATTCCGCTCTCCCTCCTGGATAAAGCCTGAAGTAATGCTCAATTTCTAGAGCACCTTTCTTAGAGTGGAGATGAATCTCTGATAGTATAGGAAAGAGAAGAAAAAGAAAAACATTTAAAGGTAGATCAGGAAAATGGGAGACCAGAGGAAAAGAGAGCCTTCCAGAAGCTCATTTTAGGTCTATATGCACTAAAAGGTGATTTGTAGAAACAGTGAAGAAATCATTTGTACTACATTCTAGATTTCTCGCTCGCTCACAGTTATCTTTGTAGAAATAGATTCTAACTATAGGCATTGAAGTTGTACACACAGAGCTGTTTTCACAGAAATAGAAGAGGTACTCTGCTAAACGACATGGTCTCACTCTGCTGCATAGAGGACTCTCCAGGCTCACGATACCGCTAAAGCCAACTGGTGACAGAATGGTGGGCTGACATTTGGGCCCACTTTGCTCAGTTCTCTGAACTTCAGTTCCCTGTCCAAGAAAACAACATGAGGATGCACTTTACAGGTTTATTGAAAAGGAAGAGAAAGGATGTGTGCGTGTGTGTGTGTGTGTGTGTGTGTGTGTATCCAATCATATGACATACAGCATGGTGTTGAGCAGCTTGGCAGAAAGAAAACCCACAGAAAACCTCAATAGACTTTAAATTATTTCTTCCCAATTCCTGTACTACAACAATGATCAATCGGCCTTTAACTACCTGATGGTGCATGGTCCTCTGGTCCTCTGCTTTGAAAGGGATCGTTATGAGCATCCAAATGTGCAGCCTGATCATGTTCTTATTCACAGAAAAAGAGTACTTTTAAAAGAAGTTTCCTTCAGTTCTACCATAATAATAATTGAAAAACTATAGATTTTTAAATTCGATGATCAATATATGTAATTTTTATGCTGGAGCGAAGACTGCAAAGAGTGACCTCAAAATCCATTTAATGAAATGATAAGTCATCAATGATCCTGCAAATTGGAAATACAAATATGCAAGATGGCTTGTGAATTCATTAAGATATCTGAAATCTAAGAGACAGTTAATTTTCTCTATTGGTTAACAACTGTAATACTTTCAAAAAGCACTCTTTAATACATAATTTCATCAGTAAGAATTTATAAAAAAAAGTCATTTAAATGAATCAGAATTCAATTATAATTATAGCATAATCATTATTGAATCATTTCTGAAAGTAGTATATTCCTAACTTATCCAAAACAAGAATATTAAAGAAACATTTTATCTATTTAAGCCATTAGTTAAATATTATATTTTTTATAAGAAAGAATATAGTTTAGATTTTGCATCCTAAATATGATAATGCAGAATGATTCTTGTAAAATGTGTTTCTTTTTTTTTTTATCCTCACCCGAGGACATTTTTCCGTTTTTTTTTTGTTCAAATAGAGTGGGAGGGAGAGAGAGGAAGAGAGAGAGAGAGAGAGAGAGAGAGAGAGAGAGAGAGAGACTTCGACGTGAAAGGGACACATCGAGTGGCTGCCTCCCGCACGACCCAACCAGGGCCGGGGATAAACTGCAACCGAGATAGGTGCCCTTAGCGGGAACCGAACCTGAGTCTCTCTGGACCGCGGGCCGACGCTCTAACCGCTGAGCCAAACCAGCCAGGGCATAAAATGTGTTTCTTTATTGTTGTGGTCTGCTGCACAAACTAAAACTTAGAAAATGATACATTGCAGAAAAGCAGTATTTTTCTGTTCCTCAAAAACTTCGAATGTTTCTAAGACATTACAGATTCAGTCACTAATATTCTCCATAGAATTCCAAAGTCATTACATAATTTCAGGGTTTCATTAATTCAAACGTAAATACAGAGAAGGAAAAATATGTTCTGTTGTGACCTTTATGCTCCAGGGGCTTATTCAGCTTCAAAATAACCTAGCCTAAGAATATTATTATTTTATAATACACTCACACCTAACAAACGAATGCCATGGTCTAAATGCAGTCCTCTAATAATTGCAGTTGCAAAGAGCTGCATAGTAATGGTAATAGTTGTCACCACCACGACCTTTGCCCAAGAAAGTCAACAACTGAGGGCATTCCATCTCTGTTTTTAACCTTGGAAGTAAAAATATTATTTTGGGTCAGCATTAAGCCTTTTTACTCTTAAATAGCTTCTCTTGGAACTTATTCTGTATTTCTTTATCAAAACTGTTGTTATAGTAAAGGTCAGTACAAAATTTATGTATATATATATATATATATATATATATATATATATAGTAACTTTTATCATTGTATTCCACTGAAAGTATTATCAGCATGACTTATTTTCATGTGACCTAGTTGTTCTATAACCTTGAAAATTCCCAAATGTTCCTGGTTATATTAAGATTGATTGTATACATCTATCAGCAAGATATCATGGTTTATACGCACAATAAATTCTAATTTCATACTTTTAAATTTGGTATTAAGAAAAATTGCACATAAATATATGTGTACATATGTGTGTACCTATATCTATATATAATTATATCTATTTATATATGTATAAATTATCAAAGTCAGTAAATCTGGTCTCTGTAGGGATTTGCTACAGTTATAATTCAGACAGCTGTATATACATTGTACATGGTGAAATTTCTATTAATTGTTATTCTCAGCATGTATTGAGAGCTAAATGTTTTTCATATAGTTCTTCAAAGTCCTGAAAATTTTCCAAGTGAAAACTGAACACCATATATTTGAGTTTATTACATTGTATATCTACATAAACAGGCCAAGCCAAAACAAATATTGATCTTTCTAAAACCCAAAAGTTAACTTCGTGATAATGAAAATGATCTTTCCAAAAAAATACAAAGTTTGCATAAGCAGAAAAGAAAAAGGAGACTAACTTTAAATGGAAACATAGTATCAAAAGTCACAATACAATTTTAACACAAACGTTGATGAAAACAGAAAGAAATATGTAATTGCATTTAAAATACTCTTCTATGTAAGAAATTGTCTCATTTTAAAAACTTTTTAATAAAAATATTTCTAAGGCAAATATAATGTTGCTGCTAAAACTTTACATAAAATTTTTATTTTTGTTTGAAAAGCAAATGCATGTCAAATTAATTATGAATTCTGAAATCTCTTTACGTGCTAAAATTTAAAATAAAATATAGGATACTTTAACAATAACTCTCTATTTGTTTAAACTTACTTTTTAAAAGAATGAAAAAATACTGCAAATGTTTGTTTTAAACTGAGCCCAAGCTTCATTATTGTAACATGTTGTAATATCTTTTCACTTTACATATCCTCACAAACATACATGGCTATGACCACCACCTTTCTGCTTATGTCAAACTCTCTCCCAGTTGACACTGCACTCCTATGCACCACATTCATATATCTAATAGAACACTGAATTACTCCAATGGAACAATCATCTTGCATTCACCTCAAAGTCAACAGTTCACGACTCATCTCATCTAATGCCTCCTAAAACTGGTTGGTAGACAATTTTGTGATTGCACTGCTTCCTTAAACAACAAAGCTGAAATTAGTGATTTCTAAGTCATTTTAATATGGCCTGGGGATTTGGGAATAGACTCCTATTTATATTAGTTTGTATTTGTTTCATTTATTTTAATGTAATGAAAACACAAGCACACACAACATACATAGTACCTGCTGTCTTTGTATTGTGTTAGTTTAGCTAAGCTGGATCCACATGCTTGACCAGCAACAAGGATCTCAAACAATTGGACCAAATTATCTCCTTCAGCCTCACTGGATCCTGAGCCAGGAGCAGGTGGAGCTCTGTCATAAATGCACCAGACATATGCTTCATCCAAGACGGAGGTTTAGGAGCTGGGACAGAAAAGTATGGGCTTCAATTCATCCTCCTGAGTTCCAGTTCATCCTTGCAGGTCCCAGTTTGTATGTACTCTCTTCACGTCACATCCAGAGGCAGGGGCAACAAGAGTTCCATAGATTGCCCAATCAGCTCCCAGGACCTTGTAAAAATTAATCCCTATAATAAATCCCTTGTATCACTCATGGTGGTTTTGCTTATTTGATTGAATTCTAATTGATACATTTGCTTTAAAATGTTAGTAATTTGTGTAGACAGTCTGGATTTCAAAATCACTCGTCCATGTAATTTTTGAGTCTGTCTCTTCCCAGTCATTCCCATGAACAACCACCTTAGTTTGAATCTGATCATCTTTCTTAACTGATCACTGTTTTTATTCCTAAGTATTAGCAATAGATACACAGAGTCTCACTAGACATTCCTGAAGGATTATAGGTCATACATGGGCTTAAAGCCACCATGTAGGGATAGTCATGTTGGACGAATTAACCATGAGCAAGTGGGTAGTGATTATTATCTGTTAAACTATTAATCATCTTTTTGTTTTCTACCATGGCACAACAAAAAAAAAAAAAAAAAGAGAAAGATTAATGTATTAATGGGAACACTAACTTCTTGTTTGGGGTCCAGGAATAAATGCTGTTGTATTTCCATAGGATATCACCAAGACCTTTGTGTATCTTTCTAAGGTCTCATGTCTAGATTGTGTGATAATGCTATGCTGTTTGTGGTTTAATGCTGAAACTGTCCTTCCATCACCAGATATTTGTAAATATTTGTGGTTTTTTCTCTGGCTTCTATCATCAAACTGACCCAAATAATTTTCCCCATAACTATGAAAAAAATTAACAACTAAACTCTTGAGCCAGGTGGATTGAAGTATTTGTGTTCTTTTTTTTTTTTTAACTTATCTTTATTGTTGACTATATTACAGATGTTCCTCATTTTCCCCCCATTACCCCCCTCCTCCCCATTCCTGCCCCCCTCCTGCCTTTCCTCACACTGTTGTCTGTGTCCATTGGTTATGCATATATACATATAAGTTCTTTGGTTTATTTCTTCCCATCCCCCAACCCCCCTTCCCTTTGAGGTTTGTCAGTCTAACAAGCAATTTGTACTTCTTAACCCCTTCACCTTTTTCACCCATTCTCCCAACCCCCCTCTAATCTGGCAACCAACAAAATTTCTCTGTATCTATGAGAATGTTTCTGTTCTGCTTGTTCATTTTGTTTGTAGATTCAATTGTTGATAGCTATGTATTTATTGCCATTTTGTTTGTTCATATTTTTTTATCTTTTTCTTCAAGAAGACCCTTCAACATTTCATATAATAATGGTTTGGTGGTGATGAACTCCTTTAGCTTTTCCTTGTCTGGGAAACTCTTTATATGGCCATCGATTCTAAATGACAGCTTTGCAGGATAGAGTAATCTTGGTTGTAGGTTCTTGCTTTTCATCACTCTGAATATTTCTTGCCACTCCCTTCTGGCCTGCAAAGTTTCTGCTGAGAAATCAGCTGACAGTCGTATGGGAACTCCCTTGTAGGTAACTAACTGCTTTTCTCTTGCTGCTTTTAAGATTCTCTCTTTGTCTTGAACCTTTTGCATTTTGATGATGATGTGTCTTGGTGTGGGCCTCTTGGGGTTCATCTTGTTTGGGACTCTCTGTGCTTCCTGGACTTGTATGTCTGTTTCCTTCACCAAGTGAGGGAAGTTTTCCATCATTATTGTTTCAAATAGGTTTTCGATTTCTTGTTCTCTCTCTTCTCCTTCTGGCAACCCCAAGATGCGAATGTTGGCACGCTTGAAGTTGTCCCAGAGGCTCCTTACACTATCCTCATTTTTTTGGATTCTTTTTTCTTTTTGCTGTTCTGATTGGGTGTTTTTTGCTTCTTTATATTCCAAATCGATGGTTTGCTTCTTAGCTTTACCTACTCTACTATTGCATCTGTGTAAACTATTCTTTATTTCAGTTAGTGCATCCTTCATTTCTGACTGGTCCTTTTTTATGCTCTTGAGGCCCTCTCTAATTTCACTGAAGTTCTCACTAAGTGCATTGAGCATCCTTATAAGCAGTATTTTGAACTCTGCATCTGTTAGGTTGCTTAACTCCATTTCACTTAGCTCTTTTCCTGGAGATTTGTTCTGTTCTTTCATTTGAGACCTGTTTCTTTGACTCCTCATTTTGGCTGCCTCCCTGTGTTTGTTTCTATGTATTACTTAGAGAGATGTATGGGGTTAGCTGAGACCAGATGCTGCTTGTTTGAAAGAATTTAGGAAAAGCTAAAGCAGGATCCAAGACAGGCCAATCCTATGGTAAAGCAAACTGGCAGCAGCTTGGGTGGGCTGAAAGTTGGGTGGGGCGGGGCCTCAGGGAATCACCAGGGCAGGGCAAACAGTGTGAGCCAGGTAGCTGGAGTCCCAGATATGGTGGCGTCTTCCAGCCCAGGGAAGGACTCACCAAAGGAACAAAAGCCTCTGATAGCACGTCTGTCCAGGAGAAAGCTGCCTCTCCAGCCCTTGCTCCAATGCCAAACAGCTCAGTTCTTCCCCATATGATTCTGTTGCTTTTCAAGCTGTCTCCCCAATGCTGGAGCCTGGAGGGAGCGAGTCCGAGTGAGTCCGAGTAAGTCCGTGCGCGGGCCCTTTAAGAGGAGCTGCCGGGGGCTCCAGCCGCCTCAGCCTCAGTTCCTGCTGGTTTTTCCAGCCAGAAGTTATGGGGACTTCTCTTCCTGGCACTGGAACCCTGAGCTGGGTGCCTGGTGTGGGACGGGGATCCCTCAGTCCCCAGGGAGTACCTTTCCAGCCGAGGTGTCCCTCCTAATTTTTATCTGCCACACGTGGGTGTGGGACCAGCCCGTCGCGCCTCCGCCCCTCCTACCAGTCTCCATATGGCTTCTTCTTTAATTTGTTAGTTGTAGGACTTCCATTCAGCTCGATTTCAGGTGGTTTTGAATGATGGTTGTTGTAATTTAGTTGTAACTTTGATGTGGTTGTGGGAGGACGCGATACCACGTTTACCTACGCTGCCATCTTGACCGGAAGTCCAAGTATTTGTGTTCTTTCCGTTCATTTGCACATGTTATTTCTTACACAGGTAATATCCTTTGCTCTTTTCCTGCCAGAACATGGCTCAAAGCTCTCATCACAAATCTTTGATTATTGGCTCAAATATCATCAAGATTTGACCAAAAAAAAAAAAAAAAAAAAAATCAATAGACATAATGTATATTAGGAAATACAAAGAATGATAAGAGAGAAATTTGTCATGTTATGTTCTAATTCATTAATCTTTATTTCAACCTAAGTCTATATTCTTTGTGATACACACTAAAGTGAATAAATTACTGGAAAATTTAAAATGGATTTTAAGTTAAATTAAGAAAACAGCACTAGGAGCTAAAGTTTATATTAAGAAAAATAATTTAAAAATATACATACAGGAAAACCATAGCCAGGTTAAGTAGCAAAGAAGTAATCATTGGGAAAATATTAATGTGCAGATGTGCATTTATTTTATTTTATTTATTTTTGCATTTATCTTGAGATAGAGCGGGAAGGAGAGAGGGAGGAAGAGAGAGAGAGAAACATCGACATGAGAGAGACACATCAAGTGGTTGCCACCCACACGACCCCAACCTTGGCAGGGACAAACTGCAACCGAGGCAAGTGCCCTTAGCGGGAACTGAACCAGGGACTCTCTGGTCTGTGGGCCGACGCTCTAACCGCTGAGCCAAACCGGCCAGGCCATGTGCATTTATTTTTTATATATTACTCCCTTTTTCAGGCTGGATTGTGAAAAATATATATGTTCAATAAATACTGGTTGACTGAATGACTGAATGAATCAACTAGAGCTGAGTATAAATTAATCTTAAAATTGAAATTAATAAAATGACAAGGACTGTACTTTAATTTGGGCTTCAGATATAAACATCAAGAATGCCATCTATAGTGATTTTCCACTGCAAACAAAATAAATTCAGTGCCTCAGTCTGGCATCCAAAGCCTGTCATACCATGGACCCAATTTTATGTGAATCTTCTATTACTCTCTTTGCTAGCATTTAAGCCAACTTTCACTTGGTTAAGTCTTGTTTATTCAGCCTTTAAATCTGAACATATTCTGATTGTTCTACTTCCATCCTTCTTTGACTTTTACTCAGTAAGTAAGAAAAGCTTTAATTTATATGTGTGTGATGACCACGTGTTTGCATGTGGTTATCCAGTTTTCACAACACTATTTATTGAAGAGGCTACTCTTTCCCCACTTAATATTCTTGATTCCTTTGCCATAAATTAATTGACCATATATACATGGGTTTATTTCTTAGTATCTCTTCTGTTCCATTGGTTTATGTGTTTATTTTCAAGCCAGTACCATACTGTTTTGTTGGCTACAGATTTGTAATATAATTTCAAATCAAGAAGTGTGATGTCTCCAGCTTTGTTCTTCTTTCTCAGGATTCCTTTGGATATTCAGGATATTTTGTGTATCCATACATATTTTAGGACTATTTTTTTTATTTTTGTGAAAAATGCCATTGAAATTTTGATAAACATTGCTTTAAATCTGTGGATGGCTTTGGGTAGAATGGACATTTTAACTGTATTCATTCTTTGGCTCCATGAACATGGCTTATTTTTCCATTTATTTGTGTGTTTTTTTTCAATTTGTTTCATCAAAGTCTTGTAGCCCTGGCCAGTTTTGCTCAGTGGTTAGAGCATCGGCCCACAGACCAGAGAGTCCGGGTTCGGTTCCTGCTAAGGGCATGTACCTCAGTTGCAGTTTGTCCCTGGCCCTGGTTGGGGTCGTGTGGGTGGCAGCCAGTCAATGTGTCTCTCTCACATCGATGTTTCTCTCTCTCTCTCCCTCCCTCTATCCCTCACGCTCTATCTGAAGATAAATGCAAAAATGTCCTCGGGTGAGGATTAAAAAAAAAAAAGGTCTTGTAGTTTTCATTGTACATATCTTTCACACCCTTGGTTAAATTTATTCCTCAATATTTTACTGCTTTTGATGCTATTGTGAATAAAATTTTCTTAATTTCTTTTTCAGATGTTTTTATTGTTAGTCTTTAGAAATGCAAGTGATTTCTGTATGTTGATTTTGTATTCTGCAACTTTACTAAATGTATTGATTAATTCTAACAGTTGTTTGGTGAAGTCTATTGATGTAAAAAACGTCCAAACTGGTAGAGAATTTTTATAAGAATTTATTTGAGCCAAACTGAAGACATATGCTGGGAGGCAAGATCTCAAATTCTCCAGAGAATAACAGTTTTGTAGCTTCTTGTATGCATTTAAAATTAAAGAAGGAAGTAAGGGAGATTACATGGAGGTGGGAAAAAGGAAGGTGGAGAATACAGGACATTTAACGAGATTATGTGCTTTCATGAGGGTGGTTATGGTTTATTTCAAAACTGTGTTAGCCTAGATGCATAAGGCAAAGATAAGCCTTTTACTAAAAACTATATGCCTGGGGCATGACTACCCACCATCATCTGCCCAGTTAGAAATTTGTGATTAGATCATCCTGTGAAGTTGCTTTTCATAGAACACCTTTTTAAAAAATCTACCAGTCTCTAGGATGCTCTCTATATAAGATAATGTCATCTGCAATAAAAGACAGTTTTGCTTCTTCCTTTTCAATTTGGATGCCTTTCATTTATTTGACTTGTCTGGTTGTTCTGGCTAGGACTTCCAGTATTATGTTGAACAGGAGCGGTGAGGGTAGTCACCCTTGTTTTGTTCCTGATCTTAGAGGAAAAGCTTTCAACCTTTCACCCTTCAGGATTAGGTTGGCTGTGGGCTTGTCATACATACCTTTTATGTGCTGAGAATATTCCTTCTATACTCAATTTGTGGAGCATTTTTATCATGAAAAACAGTTGTGTTTTGTCAAATGCTTTTTCTGTATCTATTGAGATGATCATATGATTTTTATTTTTCATTTTATAATATGGCGTGTCACATTTATTGACACATTGACCATCTGGCATCCCAAGGATAAATCCCACTTGATCATAGTGCATGATAAATTTAATGTACTGTTCAAGTTGGTTGGCTAATATTTTGTTGAAAACTTCAGCATCTATATTTATCAGGTATCTCGGTCTGAAATTTTGTTTTCTTTTAGTCCGTATCTGGCTTTGGTATCAGGATAATTCTGGCCTCATAAAATCTTATCTTCACATATAATTCATCATTCGATATTATTAAATCTTTCTTAACTTGTCCTGTTGTTGCTATCAGCCTGTTCAGTGCTAGCAAGACTCCCAAAATCGTCTGCATGGATGGATGTATTCCCACCTAAAGTATTGCTGCCTACCCCTCATTCATCACTGTCTCACATCCTATCCTAAGTTCCTTATCTAACTTCTGTAGCCAACATTCTTTCCTTCCAAGAGGAATTCTGGTGACAAGTGTTGAGTTAACACACTTTTGACCTCTGATGCATTTGTTTGTATGCCATTCACCTGCATTTCAGTTTGTGTTCCCAAAGGGGTTTTCTTTTTTAATTTCATATGCTAAACATCAAACACATGGTAGGTAGTCAAAACAACTGTTAAATAAACGAAAAGAAGTGCATTTTCCAGGTCTAATGTTTCTGGTTAATTATATTACAGAAGAATGTTATGAGACTAAGGTATATCCTTGGTTAGAGTTAAAGAAGAATAAAAGTGTAATGGATATGCTGTTGATAAGCAAGGAGACATTTTCTTTTCAATATCTTTGCTGGGTTATAACCCCTTATCTTGCTGAACAGTGGACTACATTAATGATCAAATCTCATAACTCTGAGTCACATTAAGTCTATTTTAAAACTTGAAATTTTACCTCCAGAATAACGCTAGACTTGTAAAAGAGAAGTGGAGAGGAGGCTTTTATTCTTCCCCAACACTCTCTCTTTTTTAAGCCTGTGTCTTTCCAAACATGTCTCCTTGTGTTATTGCCTTTGGCAAGTAGGCTGTTCTTTTCTTTTTAATTAGTCCTAACTTTAACTGGCTTATTTAAAAGATCCCACATGAGTGACTATGAAGTTGTCTCCCCCCTCTCCCCCATCACTGTCTATCTAGATGGGTAGGTAACACACTTAGTGGGTTCAGTTCCAAAGGGCTCCTTTGGGTATCTGTGGTCTCCACTAAGATTTCTGTGGCTTAGCTGCCTCCCAGCTGACAGCATCAATTCTCCTTCTCCTGATATCCAAACAGCTGCCTTCCAGGCTCTGGTGATACCCACCAAGCCTGTAGCCCTTGTTGTTATTGACTTTCTGAGAACTAAAAACCTGAGAAAGGGATTCTTATCCCCTCTCACTGGACTTATCACTATTTCTTCTCCATCCTTGAAACACAAGAAAACCCAACATTAAATTGTCTAGCAGAATGAGGAGGCAAATTATAGCTACTTTCAGATATTTTTCAAATAAAATCCCCTCATGGTCAATATAATGAACAATAATATATCAGCTACATATTAACTAAGACAGCATGTCATGTATTTAATATTGCTTAGATTTATTCTTCTAGGGTTTAAGGCTATGCAGACAGATGTCAGAGGAAAAAAGCTTGACTTTGTGAACCTCTCCTTTTTAATGTTTAATTCCATCCCAATTTTAAAGGAAATTTAATTTAAGAGAATTATATCCATATGATACAAGTTCATTTGTGTTTAACTGATCAATGTGTTGTTTTACAAGGCCTGTTTGATGTAAAGAAAGCAAAGTGAGTCCCTTTTCCCCCTAGGCTTTGAAATGCATTTTTTCCCTTGGAAGTATTTGGCAGTTTATAAATTCCAACTACCAGACTGAACTTTGGTTTCAAATTCAGAGCATTAAAACATGGAACAGCATCCAAAAAGGCAGTAAATTTCAATTTACTGAGAAAATAGCCTTTAACATAATGATTTTTCATGTCTTTCTGCTTATTTTAATTTTTAATTACAAAACCAATTTCTTAAGCAAAAGAAATGTCTTAGTGAAAGCATTAGAGGAAAGAGAGCTCCATAATTTTAGAAAAGGAGGGGTAATACATAATTCATTACATAAGACAACTTTGAAAATTGGTGTCCTTGCCTTTTTTAAATTATCTCCTTCCATGAAGAGGAAACATGTTACATTGAGAAAAACATGGATTTGAAATCCACCATTTTGTGCTACTTAAACTTAATAGACACAATGAATTCACAAGAGTTTCAACCTTTGTTTCATCACTTTAAAAATGGGGATAGTATTACTAACCTCTCAATGTGCTCAATGAGTTCATGCCTCTGCCTCCACTCATCCTTCCCTTTGTACCCAGAATGGATCTGAGTCTGACCTTTAATTTTGTAGCACTTGAGTCCTTTCCAATATACTTGGCTTTGAGAAACATTTCCTTTTGGAGTAGGGAAGGTAGACTTTGTCAAAATTACTTAAACATTTTTGTTATGTATTAGAGAAACTACCAATCTTGATGTTGATTGTGTGTCCGTTGATTTTAGTATAAGGATGCTTAAAGGTAAATTTCAAAACAACTTTTAACATTTTTTAAGAAATACATACTTTCTATTTCTATGTGCTGACTTATTTTTTTTTCTAGTCTTTATTTTTCCATCACTTTGATTCTTGTAACAATTTATTATTGTTTTGAATCAGACATGTTTTGTAAGTTCTTTTGGATCAGTCAGGGTAAAAGCATAGAATTAGATGCACACCCATATACATAAACAGTTCTGAGCCTAGGCCTATAGTGTGCCAAGGAGGCTAATACATACCTTGAGAATTCAGACTATAACAGAGCAAGAGCAGAATATCTGAGAAAAAAAGATTAAGACCATGTTTATATTTAAAGCTAATAGGGACCTCTCCCAAACACGTTTTGCCAAAGCATCATTTAACTCTACACTAAAATGTGGCTTTATCACAATATCCATGCTGGTACAGTTTTACAGAGTTACTTACCAGCCTGAAAATCCAAATAGTTCAAGTGTATAAGCAGTCGACCAGCATTACACTGAGAGTCTGAGCAGGTTCATAGGGAAACAAATATCTGAGGTGCCACATAAGACAACTCTGTTTGGGTTGGGGCAGGAAGGGACAAGCAGCTGTCTCTCTTTAAGAATCTGTTTTTCGTTTTGGCCTCATTTTATTGTGATTATCATATTGTTAAATAGGTAGAAGGTAGAGAATAAATGTTTATTAAATTAAAAACTGGTGGTATTGATGAGAATACTCCTGTCATGAGTATGGCTATAGTTCTAAGAATCTAGGCCCTAGAAAAATGAATAAGAATATTTGATTTATTAATCCATGTTGTAACACTGAGAATCTTGAAGTTCAGTGCTAGCAAGAGGTAAAGGGTAAAGTCAGATCAAACTGAAGAATTTTGAAAGTGGGTGGATCCAGAATAGGGCCACTCCATTTCTTCCCACTCTTCTCGACTGCACTTTGTCCTTTGCACTTTCCCAAACAAATTTTTTTTTTGTTCCAGCAGATTTTTTGCCTTTTTAATTAGCTTCCTTTTTCTTATTCTCTCATGGCATTGCCTAGCCCCTTTGGCCCCTCAGTGACTAGTATTGGTGGTGATGTGTGTTTGGAATAAGGAAAAAGGATATTTGGGAGCTGAAATTATGTTATTTACAAGTATCACTATGCATTTGAACAGATCCTAGAATATGTAAATACAGTAGACTCTCTCTTATCTAAATTCCTTTTAAACAACCTGCCAGATTAATCAATGTTCTCATTTCCTAATTTAAAGCGTACTGCCCAATGCCAGCAATGCAGTTAGCAGGCAGGTCATCAGCATAGCTACACATTTCGCCTAGCTGTTAAGTTGTAGTCTAAAAAGACACTGCTTATTCCAGATGTACTCTTATCATAATTAGGCAAATAAATAAATAAATAAAGTATGTAAATAAATATACTAATAAAATATAAGTAGGAAAAGAGAGACTATTAATTTGAATGATTTAGAAAAGAAAACTTAAAGACAAGTCACTAAAACAAAACAAAACAAAACAAAAGTGGTATTGAATTTACATGTGGATGAGAGAACTAAAAATGTCTCTAAGACTGCATCATCTTTCTTCTTAAAAATTCCCTGCTTTAACCTACTTGTGTGCCTAACTGACCAACCAGTTGTCCCAATTGCACAGGTGAAGACATGTACAGTAAGTATTTCCTGACAGAATGAAAATAATTGATTCAATTCATTCATCTAACAGAATGGAACAGACACTCAACAAGCAGTCGATCATATCAGGGCACATCTGCTCTCTTTCCAGCCCTAGACAATGTCTGGGTAGGCACAGCTCAGCTCTACGTAGCAATGCATTTCCTCTGCTATAAAAATGAGTGTTCTTATCCTTTGAGACGACATGGAGGGACCTTGAGAGTATTATCCTAAGCGAAACAAGCCAAGCAGAGAAAGACAAATATCACATGATCTCACTTATTTGTGGAATATAATGAACATAACAGTCTGAGGAACAGGGTAGACCCAGAGATGTGGAAGTAGGGTACAGACTGACAACCCTCAGAAGAGGGGGTGGGGGGGAGGGAAGAGATAAACCACAGAACTTATATGCATGTATGCATAACTGATGGACATGGACAACAAAGCTGGGGACGGGGTGGGGGGGGATGGGGAGGAGGGTGTCAACGGGGAAAAAAGGAGAAACATCTGTAACAAAAATAAATTAATTAAAAAAAAACGAAAAAGAAATAAAATAAAAATGAGTGTTCTGCATAAATATTACTATCCTCATGGCACATCTTTAAATAGAAGTGATTTAAAATTTTGGTCAGATTTTAGAGTGTTATCTTTTTGGTCCCAAAGCAGCTAACAGTTTTACACTCCACTGTCAAACAGTGACCCATTTTGATTTCCTTCTCCCTGTCAAAGGCATCCCAGTAATACATACTTGAAATCTAGGGGTCCTTGGAACCCTTACATCACACACATCATACTTCCGCATAGTTGCTTTTTGTGGGTTTGGGTTCTTCATCTGATACCCCCCACCCCTCACCCTCATCTTAATGTTTCTGTTTATCCAACTCTTGTTAGGTTTTTGGTTCTCCATGCAAGAGAACGAAATGTAAATTTGGTTTATAGGTATAAATAAGTATAAACATGGCGGAGATATATTCAGAAACAACCCAACTAGAGAAATGTGTATGAGATAAAAGGGGCTGAAAACACCATCTAGTTTCAAACCCATGCTTTTGATCATGCTCTTATTGTCTCCTGCCTAACTAGTTGAATCCTGTCAACATGGAGCTCCCAACCCACAGACCTTTCACCATGGCTCCTCATTATAGGGAAGGGGACACCTTCATTTCTGTGTCTCAGGACATTTCTTCAGCTCCACTTTTTATTGGCCTTCTTAGTACTACTTTCTGTTTTTTTCTGTTTATTTGTTTTTTGTCATTGCTTATAAATCCAGTCAGTATTAACTTAATGTATTTTCATTTTTTCCTAGTCCAGTGGCTTTAAAATTTAGCTCATCTCTGTTGTTGCTAAGCTAGCCTCACCACTGACTTATTTAAGTTCCCACTCTGCTTAAAGCTCCATAGCCATAGATGAACCCCATCACTTTCTCTTCCCCAGCTCAACTTCTAGAATCCCAACCAGTACTGTTCTCTTCAACTTTCTTTCCTAAGGTAAGTACTGGGAAGAAGGTGTTTGAAGGAAATGGTGCCCAAAGTAAACTTGAAGAAAAAAATAAGTGAAACATGATCTCTAAGGAAAAGGGAATCATAGATATCTCTGTCCATGTTCTCTATTGACAGACTTCCATAAGCACCCTTTGCTGTCCTGTTAATAATAAAATTCTCTTCTTTCTCTCCAGTCTGGTTCTGTGTGATTACATCTACTTACATAGCATTAAATACCATCTGTAGAATGAGGACATTCCTCTGAGTTATACAAGATTTACTCTCAATTCCTTATTGAGATCTTCATTTGGATGTCTCACGGCTCTCACACTTAATATATCCCACATCGAACTCTTAATTTCTCTTAAAGCTTATTTTTCATTACTGTCTTTCCATTCTCAGTAAATGGGATGATCATCCACACTATGGGCAGGATCTGGTCCCAGGATCTAGGATTCATCTTTGACCATCACCATCCAAGCCAATGCAACACCGAAATCCCCAAATTGGGTCTTCATGACAGAGCTCAAATCTGTCCACTTTTTTTCTAATCCATCATCACATTTTATATTCTTCACAGCAGTTTCATTTATGAGAATTGTTATTGTTAGTATTACCTTACTTTACTGTCCATTTCTTCTAACTAGAGGCCAAACTCCTAGAGAGCAAGGCCTCTATTCAAGGCTTCTGTTCATTTTCAAATTGTAAATGCTTAAAAAAACAATAAAAACCTGATACACAATAGATGCTCATTAACAAGTATTCGACTGATTGGCTATCCAGGTTGAAGTTACCATCCTCCTCCCCTGTTTTTTGCATTGACAACTCTGTATTCTCACTCTCTTAAACTTCAAAGCATTCTCTAGGCAGCAAACAAAATAAACCTTTAAATAGTAACAGAATATTTAACAGGGGACATTTACTATTTCCTTAGGGAAAGCATAATGGCCCAGAGCCAGAGCCTACAAACTAACAAACAACCAAACAAAAAACAGGGGTTAAAATCAGAAAAGAAGACCCAACAATTAATTGAGTCTGTCTAGCCAGGGGCTTTGAAGTACTATCAGAACTGGCCTTACCAAAATAAAAATCTCCACCAGCCTTCCTTTACCAGGTCTTTCAAGTCAAAGTTGTTGAACCAACAGGAATTGCAGTGACTTTTCTCTGTTATGAAAACAAGGAGAAATATGTTCCCAGCATCATAGAGCTAGGTTGAATGGTATCCCACCCAAGGAGCTTTAGGGAACACAATTGAGAACGAGCGTTTGGGAGTCTGAGAAGTAGGGTGAAAGGTTAGAGCAGGCAGTGGATTCCTTATGTGTCTGGATAATGCAGTGGAAAGGCTCTGCAGAGACTTTGAAGAATCTGCAACACCTCTGAAAAAGCCAGTCTTTGAAGTCCTGCCTTGGAGAAGGCACTGAGGGCCAGTCAGTATTGGCCAATGGTAGACTGTGAAAAGAAAAGGCTGGAGTTGTCTCAGAACCACAGAACCAGCTCCCCTCACCCCCAACTCACCTCACATTCAAGGAGTCAGCTCCAGCTCACTCTTAAGTCGAGGGAGGTGATGCACATTTAAAAAAAAGTTTGAGAACAAAGATTTTGATAGGGAACTAAAGAAGTAAACACTTTTAGCTTTAGTTGTATAGTTGATAGGCATGGTAATTAATACGTGTAAGAAAGCTATTGTTCCAGGAACTGAAATGTATGACCGGACCTTTACTGACTACAGGAGACCTGCAAGCAATTCATCTTTGTGCTCCAGGAGGACTACAAGCCATCAAAATGATATCTGAGTCATTGTGCTCCAGAGAGAGAATGTCCACTGCTCAGGACACACATAATCACTGGTCAGTAGATGAAGGGCTGCTAGGAAACTTGCTGGACCATAGACTTTTTTTTTTTTTTCTTTATTGATTTTAGTGAGAGAGAAAGGGAGAGGGAGAGACAGATAGAAACACTGATGAGAGAGATCATCGACTGACCGCCTCCTGCATGCCCCCCACTGGGGATCAGGCTCACAACCTGGCTGGGCACGTGCCCTGACTAGGAATCAAACCGGTGACCTCTTGGTGCATGGGTCAATGCTCAACCACTGAACCACACTAGCCGGGCCAGACTGCAGCTTTTAACTGATTAAACTTTTCCCTGAATTCCAAACCCCTTACCTATTTTTTCCTGAATTCCAAACCCTTTACTATACTTTTCTTCTCCTTATAAAAAAGGTTGGCTTGAGAAGAGATGTAAGATGGTCTTTAAGGTACATAACCCGCCATCTTCTCAGATCACCGGCCATCTGAACAAAGTGCTCATAAAGATTCAATCCTCGTGTCTACTTATTGGTTCTGGTAGTGACAGGCAGCACGAATGCAGACTTTTCTGGTTTCAATTTAAACTGACCTATAGGCTTTTACTGTTTGAAAATGAGTACTTTACACAAGATTCTTTTCGTTTGGTTTGTTTTTTTAAAGGACTGAAAAAAAGGAACTTTCCAGAGGAAGAGAGCAAAGACAAAATAAAGTTTCATGATCAGTAAGTCAATTAAAAAATAAAATCAGATTATTCCATGATCTGGCTCAAAGCTCTACTGCTTTCCATGTCTTTCTAGACATGGAGAAAGTCAATTTCCTGGCCGGGCTGGCAGCACTGGGTCATCTAGACCCTTGCAGCGTGTACATCCATCCTATGTTCTCTGTCCTCCAGCCAGATGGTCTTCTGGTTCCCAGATCCCACCACATTCTTCTCCATCTCAGGGGCTTTTGTCACTCTATTTCACTGACTGGACTGTCTTTCCCTGAATCCTTGCTCCTTTAGGGTTTAGCTTAGATGTGACGTCAAATGCTTTACATGACACCTTCCTCCCAACTTGCACCCCTATCAGTTCTCCTGTCTGGCTTTCCTTGCATCCCTTTTCTATCACAGTACCTGGCACAGAGTACAGAGTCCATAAATAGGAAGTAAATGAAAGTCTTGCGTAATTACCACTATGAAGGAAAAAGCATCTGAAACTTTGGTTCTCATATAACTTAACAGAATCTGCTTTGCAAACCTTTTTTTTTTTTTTGGTAACATTAGCATTTCTGATAAAAATATTTGATATTTGATGGAGCTAAACAATATTATGACCTAATAAATTAATGACTCTCCCATCTAGCTGACTCTCAAATGACAGTGATCATTCACATTATTTTTTCTTGTCTCCAACCTATAATTATCCAACTATTCTCTTTTCTTATCAAATGTCTTTTCTAAGACAGAATTTTGAAACAGGCCATCAAAGGGCTCTCCCCATGTAGCAAGCTGGCAATAAACTTTGACATGAAAAAAATTAGTCAAAAACATATTAAAGAATTGTGGAAATCCCGTAAATATTCACTTGCTTCCTGAGGACCCATTCAAGTACAGCCAAGGCTATGCCTGGAGGAAAAAAGTCGCAACAAACTTGACGCTGAGATTCTTTGTGTCTCCAATTTTTCTGATGCTGAGATCAACCAATGAGGTTTCGCTGATACTCAGTAACGTAGGCTCATTTTCAGAGCCCTTGTTAATCAACACTTGTGGCTGTTTTAAGGATGTTTGTCCTATTGAATTTGAGACCAATCCAAATTAAGAATATGGATATATGGTTTAGGTTAGTGTATAACCACTCCTTGGAGTGAGAGTCTACAGAAGTGATTTTATATTGGGGGTGTCTCCAGTAGGGGAGCCAGGTGCTGTACAAAAAGTTTCTTGTCAGTGTTTTATGTCTGAAGGATTCCTGGATCTTTGAGGAATCACATGACTAATTATAGTTGGCCAATGTTTTATATTTGAGAAATTGCATGATTATTTTGAAAAGTTCCATGGCTGGGATTATACAGTTACAGAGAAATGACCTAGTCCTTAGAAAGTCCTTAGAAAGTCTGGATGGTTGTGTAATTATATTTAGAAATGTTTTGGCTACATAAACTTATTTTGTGTTTTGGGTACAGAGTTTTGCTTGTGTATGTATTTAGGTCTGTTTTTGCAATTATCTTTAGCTAATTGTATAATTGCTCCAGCAGTTTTCTGTATGTCTGCTTGTCACTATAAGCAGTTATTTGAAGTCTCTTATTTTGATAGCCAGTGAGCTTCTTTGGGCAGCCTTGTGTTTAAAAGTTAGGTCCCCACCTAACCAATAATATAGAGAACCAGAGGAAGGATTCTAAAAATCTTTCCTTTTCATTTTTGTATTCACACTAACAATGATTAGTTACCCATTTCCTTTTGTTAAGATGTTCCTACCAAAGAGCATACTTGTATCGGGCTGTTTCTGCTTTGTCTTGTGGTGGTCTTGAAATAGCACAGTTACGTGCCGGTGGCTTCTCTGTGTGCCTGCGAAGTGTTGCTGTTGCTAGACATTTGTTTCTGTTCTCTGTTGTTTCCATGCGTGTGCTTCTTTCTGTATTTAAACGAGCTGTTCACAATGCTGTCTTCTCAAATGGACTGTAAGCTTCTCAAAGTCATAGGCTATCTTGTACTCATCCTTTATCTCTGGCACATAGTGGATACCTGGTAAATATTTATTGAATAATTAGGTGCCCCCTTTTCACATCTGTATCCAGTGCTTAGCACAAAGTTTATAATATGGTAAAAAGTTGGTTTTCTAAATAAAAATCTAAAATGAATCTCAGTGCAATCGACCCACATAAATGTCCTCACTGGCACTTGAACACAAGCTGGAGAGAAGTTCTTGCATTAGCCTCCTTCACTTTGTCCTCTGACCACAGTCAATCAAGTGACACGCTGTCAGCAGACTGTCTTGGAGCATTCATGGCAGTTCTGATGTCAGCTCCTGGTCTCCCCAGTGTGTCGAATTTCCAAATTACCCTCACTCTTTTTGCACTTGTCCTGTCTGGCTTTGCTGCCTTAGGTGATCCCCCAGCTCCCCCGGACCCTAGCGACTTAAGCCTTGAAACTGGGAGTCTACCACCTATGTACAGACAGTATTTCTAGAAACCAGGTACTAGAGGATAAAGAAGGTAGACTGGATGGCCAGGAAATGACACAGAAGCCAAGAAAATTTTCCATGGAATGGCAAGATTCTGGCAAAAAATTTGCATTTTTTATGGAACAAACTGACTTTAACAATCCGTAATTTAAAAGTTTCAGGCAGTTTTCAGCATTCTATAAAGCAGAAGTTTGAATTTGCCTTTAATATACACTAACTTCTTATACCATAATCACTCCAACCAAACAGGCTTTCATTTATAAAAATGTGATGCAATGACGTGCCTTTAGAATGGAATTGTTTGTGGTGGTGGCTTCAAGGAGATAAACTGCTCTATATAATAATGTATTTTTTTTTTTTCTTTAAAGGTGGCCTTGCATCTCTGAAAAGCATCTTTCCTTTAGTAAAATGTATTTTTCCTCAATAGATCTATAGACTGTACAGTCTCTAAAAATTATTTCTGTTTTCAGAAAATACAATTTCTTTGTCTCACATTGTAGCAAAACTACTAGAAAAAGACATTTATACTTGCTGCATCTAACACATCTCTCTTAATTTTTTTCTATCCTTCTTCTTTTTTTTTTTTTTTTTTTTTTGCTAATCCTCACCTGAGATATTTTTCCATTGATTTCTAGTGGAAGAGAGGGAGGGAAAGAGAGAGGAAACATGTATGTGAGAGAGACACATTGGTTGCCTCCCACACGACCCCGATCTGGGCCAGGGATTGAACCCAAAACCCCTCTGTCCGTGGGCCAATGCTCTAACCACTGAGCCAAACCAGCCAGGGCTCCTCTTTATCTTTTCTTAAAATTTCCACTACTTTATCAAAACTGCAATTGTTAAGGTCAACAAAGATCTTCATGAAGCTAAACCTAATGGTAATTTGTCATTACACAAATTACTTATCTCTCAGCAGGACTGACACAATTTATTATTCCTTACTTCCTAATAAATCTTATTCTATTGACTTCAGGATAGCATTGTTTCTTCTGGTTTTATTTCTATTCCCTTGGTCACTCTTCTGTCTTGTTTTCTGGTTCCTATTTCTCTCAAACCTTCACTGCTCGAAGGCTCCACCAGTCCCTTTGAACTATATATAATGTAAACAGAGAGAGAAGTATACAAAATATTTATCTTAAACTTTTTTAAAGAATATGTAATTCATTTTCCTGCAATTCTTGTATTTCAGCAGTTATGAATATTATATTTAATTATATCCTATTATACCAATAATTTTATAGTGTGTAGTAGAAAAATATTTACATAAAATAAATTATATATACGATTTGGTGTGATGTACTTATCCTCCAGATTTTTTGTAACATTTATTTTATTATAAAATTGAATAAATGGACCAGAGACATGTTAATGTTGATACCAATGACTTTGTAAAGAAGATAGATGAAATCAAAGTAAATATGCTGTAAGCAATCCTTAAGATTCTGCATAATCCCTGGGTGTGGGGAGATGAGACTGAGTTGCAGTTTTGGGTGGTAGATGTTGAAGTAAATATTTCTGGACCCATGTGAGCAACCCTGTCTTTTTTTTTTTTTTTTTTTTTAATCCTCACCTGAGGTTTGTTCAGATAGAGTGGGAGGGAGAGAGAGGAAGAGAGAGAGAGAGAGAAACATCGACGTGAAAGGGACACATTGAGTGGCTGCCACCCGCACGACCAACCAGGGCCGGGGACAAACTGCAACCAACGTATATGCCCTTAGCGGGAACCGAACCCGGGTCTCTCTGTACCGCAGGCCGACGCTCTAACCGCTGAGCCAAACCGGCCAGGGCAACCCTGTCTTTTTTATTGGATTGTCTTACATAATTTCTGTTTCAAAGAGTGTCTTTAAAAAAAATAACAACCATGGTATAGAAATAGAGCAATGTAAATACATAGAAAGTCTGAATATACTTAACAACTATGAAGAAATTAATTAAATATTAATCCTATCCTTTAAAATTGTACATATTTATACATTAAATTTGATTAAAATAGGCTTAACTATTTTTATGGATTTAATTGATTTCTAAACCTTTTTTTCCCAAAACAGTTATAGATCATGCTCATATATTTTGACTGATAGCTATTTTAAATGCCCCTCAAATAAGATCGGGTATATTTAACTAAAAAGACTCAGGTAAAGTCAGTGGAATTTAAACAATTACTTTGATCTCTAGATTGTCACATCTATATAAAATATTTTTTTCCATTTAATGGTAAGCAATTTCTTCCTAATTTTTTTGCAATATGAATTTAAACATGCAAATACATAAATTCTTTGGACATGATACTCATACAATAATTAAGAAAGGTAGTCAATAAGCATCTAGTGACATGCCAATAAATACTAGCTTACTTTTTAAGTCATAGTTAGGATTTTTGAACATCAGATTTGGTATAGTTCACTTATCGTTTTTAAGTTAACATATATTTCCATTTGTGTTTAAAATTTTTATGAACGACTACTTCTAATTTTTATTTTCACTAATTCAATTTCATTTAAACATTGGCAAAGCTTGCAGTGTAAGACTTTAACATTTATATGAATAAATACAGATTTTAATCATATGCATTTACTTATAGGATGACAAACTATTTCCCCCTTGTGCTTTCTGCATTGTACTTACGGAATTTGTGCCTTTTGGAAAGACTTCTTGGGAGCCGGTAAGACATAGATCTGAGAACAAATGAAACAGAGGTGGAAAGCAATAAAAAATGATGTGCATTATTTATTATTTACTTTATATTTCTTTTTAATAGTTGCAAATATGCACTGATGGAGCAATCTCTGAGTTCATTTGCAAAAATTAAATGAGAATGATATCAAACACAGATGCTGTATATCTATCATATTTAAAATAATAGACAATTTTTATCTTTCCTTCAGTTGGGAAAAAATCAACAGATACTAAAAGAAGCAATTAGAAATGCTATCAAGCTTTTAAAGCTGAAAAAAGAATTCAGAATATATTCTTTCGCATTTTTTCCCTTCAAAGCAAGAGGATACTTTACATGTACTTTATATAAGGTGGAATACATTTGCATATACTTTAAGTCTATTTTATTTTTTGTTTTTCTCACTGTTCCATATAAAAAGAAATTGTTCTTTTCCTTGTAATCATAATATTTTATTTTTATGAACTCTAGGTGTGTGAAGTAGCTTAATAGACTTAATGTGTATGAGAAATGCTATGCGAACTAAGAATTTGGATCTGAAACTGTAGTTAAGAGATGTTCAAAGTTAGACAAATGGAATCAGCTGCAGGCTGGCCATAAATTGTAATATATTCCAGTTTTTTGAAAAAAAATCAAGATTGTTACTAAACTAGGACAGAATGAATTAGGCAGCATCCTTAAATGATTGATAACAGTTGAGCTGCTTTGAAATAATCCATCTCCTGTGATCAGCCTTCTCATAATCTTTATGGATTCTTTCTTGATTCCCCTGAGCCTATTTTCCCACACTGTCACTCTGACTTAGTTTCTCTCTACGTCTCTCTTTTTCACCATCTTTGAAGCATCAAAATCTTTTGCCCCATTAGAATGTGTTTTGTCTATAAGAAATAGACTGTCCAATGAGAATGTTGCAATAAGCCAGGAAGTGGAGATTTAAGGTGGACAGTACACACCAATTTAAAAATGCTAAAGAAGCTCAGGAAGAGACACTCAGCATCATTAATCTTTAGATAAATGCAAATCCAAACTACAATTATATGTCACTTCAAACCACATAAGATGGTATGATCAAATAGATAATGAAAAGTGTTGGCGAGGATGTTGAGAAATTGGAATATATATAAATTGTTAGGTGTGGGGGAGAGTATTAAAATGGTGCAGTTGCTTTGGGAAACAGTCTGTCAGTTCTATAAAAAGTTAAATGTAGAGTTACCATATAACGCAGCAATTCCACAACTGGGTATATACTCAAGGTAAAATATATTATCTACACAGAAATTCATACATGGCTGAAGGTTGTTCAAAGAAATATTATTCATAATGGCCCAAAGTGGAAACATCTTAAATATATATTAAATGATTAATGATACATAAATGTGGTATCCATACAACAGAAGAGTTGTCAAAAAGAAGTGAACCACTGTCATATGGAACAAGAAAGAACATTGAAAAAAATTATGCTAAGTGAAAGAATCTAGTGACAAAAGATTATATATTGCATGTCTCCATTTATATGAAATATATAGATTAGGCAAATCTATAGAAACAGAGTAGTTGCCTAGGACTTGGGAGCAAGTGCTCAGGGGTATGGTGGGTCACTGCAGATGGGTACAAAGTTTTTTTAGGGTGTTGATGTTTTAAAATGTATCCTGATGATGGTTATACAACTCTGTGAATATGCTAAAAACACTGAATTGTATTCTTTTTTCAAAAAAAAATTATTGATATTTAGAGAGAGGAAGAGAGAGGAAGAAAGAGAAACATTGATCCGTTGCCTCCCACATGCACTCTGACCAGGGATCGAACCCGAAACTTGGGAATGTGGCCTGACCAGGAATGGAACCCGCCACTTTTTGGTGTATGGCACAACACTCCAACTAACTGAGCCACACTAGCCATGGCAAATTGTATATTTTTAATAGATGAATTGTATCATCTGTGAATAATATCTCAATAATTCTGTTTAAAAAAGAAGAAAGAGGGGGAAATCTCCACACGCAATGATGGGTAAAAGCAAGAAATGGGATTGTAGATTACCCTTATTAGAATATACTTTTTAAAACAGAGAGAAAATCCAGCAGATTTACCCTTACTTCCCCCCCCCCCGTTATTCTTTCTCAAACTTTAGCTGGGCATGTGGGGAGAGGAGTTGACTCCCAGGTACCATTGCAGATATAGATTGGGGTTGAAAACACAGCCTCAGAGTAACTATGTCCCAAACGGTCTTTGCTACAATCCCAGTGGTTACCACCATGATGTTTCTACTGAAGGGCAGCTTGACCAGTAAGTTCTAGTGCACCATTTCTTAAAAAGTAAAATTAGGTCATGTTTCAGAATTCACTGTCATCATAGTCCTATCCTGAAATTATATTCATTCAAATATTTCTTGAGCATCTGCATATGTTGTTTTGCAACCTTGGCAGTTCCCCCAGTGATTTTCAGAACAGCCACCCAACACCCTGACACCCACGGTAGAGATGACTAGAGTGGATATTACCAAACACGGGTGCCTACAAACTACCTCTCCTGTCCCCTTACTTAATTTGGATAGAACTTCAACAGATGGCTAACTCTAAACTTCTTAAGAGCAAAGGGAAATAGAATTTTCAAGTCTTGAGCAAAATTTCCCCTCAATGCCTAAGTATATATAGAATAGAAGAATAGGTATTGGGCAAGTAGAACTGTAGATAGTATAGACCAAAGATCTAGAAAGGCGGCCTTTGGCTGACAGTGGTGGACAAAGCCATATAAGTGTATATTTACACCTACATACACACTGGCTGATGAAAAGCCACTGAAATGGTGACTTGAAATGTCATCCCATATGATAAGATTGTTACAGAAATCTCAACATAAACATGGCTAAAGCACAGAAAATTTTCTCAGGGCTGTCCTCCCAGGTTCCATCATTTCTCCACAGGTTCTGGAAGGACTTTTTTAATGTGAAAAGTATTCAGTCCACTGACATGGTAAGTCAAGGCCATATCCAGTCTCTGGGTGTTTCTGAAAGGCCAGATAATCACAGGATTTTGTTTGTTTTTGTTTTCGCAAGGCTTTAATTGCATGATAATTGTCAATATTTAGTGGGACAATTTTGCATTATTATTGACTGAACATCTCTTTTAAAGACAATTTGACAAAAATTAGAAAAGCTTCTTTATTTAAAAAAAAGTATTGATTTTTAGAGAGTGAGAAAGGGATAGGGAGAGAGAGAAACACTGACGTTAAGAGTGAAACGTTAGGCAACCCCAGCATGTGCCGTGACCAGGAACTGAGCCAGAGACCTTTCGTCCCAACCAAGCCAAGCCAGCCGGGGCTAGGAAAGCTTTTGAGACTAGCTCTCTTGGCTTCAGACCAGATTTCAAACATCCTGTGGGATGTAAGAACTTCTCAGTACTTACCATGGATAACTCATTCTAATAACGACTGGAACTGATGTAAGCAGCTCAGTTGGAAAATTGGAAATAACTCAGAGTTTAGAACAGTGAAAAAAATAAGATTTTGATGTCCTCATTATGTGGAGTTCAAATTACTTTAGATTTTGTAAGGGAGGTGGGTGGTGGGCGTGATGACTAATTGGTTATATTTATTTATGTATTTATTTGCTTTTATATGCTCAAATCAGAAAAATCATTTCTCATCAGGGAGTAAATATGCTGCATATGAGAAAACTGCAACCGAAACTGGCTTTTAAGATTGAAATGGGTTTATTGGCTCAAGAGACTGAAACACCCAAGATAGTTTGGCTTCAGCTGATTTGAGCTGGGTCTTGATTAATGTCACTGGGAACTAACGCATTTGTTTATCTGTCTGTTTCCCTGTCTCTGTCCCTCTCTTCCACTTAGTCAGTGTGAGTACTCTTCGTAGGGGTCAGGCAGTTACAAGATGAATTCTGTAGCCCCTGTTGCTATGTTCTATTAGGTTGAAGTGTAGTGAAGAAAGTGAGGCTCTCTTTTCCAGAACCTCCAATAAAAGTCTCCTTTAATTTCATTGGTAAAGAAGCACATGAGTAATATGCCTATTCCTGTCAAATCAATATCTAAAGTATTATGATTATTTAGGCCTGAATAACCAGGGATAAGGTCAACTTCATCGGGAACATATGGGGTAAGAATTGGGAAGGAAATTGATCCTTAAAAAGAAACTTACTAAAGTAACAAGAAAGAGGAAACTGGATGGTGTGAAACAAACAGAAATGATTCACAGAGTCCACTATTTTTACTGTCGTTCTCATACACACACACTTTCATATGTACATATCTACAGAAAATACACACGCGTCCCATAAATACATCTAAAAATGCTCACATCTCTAAAAAGCACTTGGCTAACTCCCTCATCTAGACAACTGGGGGTCTCATTCCATTCCTGAGTACAACTCCAAATGGCAAAGATTTCCACGTCATGTTGCTTTGCAGACACCTCAACACACCTAATATTCGTTATAGAAAGAGAATGGTTTAAACATGATAAAATGAGACATAGTGGAAAGGAACGCTCTCCTGGCAGTGGACTTAGTTTCTTGACCAGTCAGTCTTACAAGTCCTAGGTGTAATATCTGAGAGAATCTACCATGTTGCACTCCATGGCCCCTTTCTGCGTTCAGCAGAATGTCTTCTCTGGGACCTGTGTTTCTTTAGAGGCTCATTTGGTTTTACTATGGATTTGAGAATTCAGATATTTTATTACATCATTATTGTCTAAACAAAGTTTTTTTTTTTTTCACATTACACGTTCTTTAAAAATAGTATGGTTTCAATTAATTTTCATATTTTGAACATCAGAGGTCATTAAGGAAAGTCAAAGGCTCTGTTGGGCCTTTAAATATGGAAAACTTCCTAGAAATGTTTAGTTCCCAGAAAGCAGCCTTGGCCTCAGTACTCTGCTGATCCCAAAGCCCTCATTTACATGCTGTCAATCTTAGCCTTAGCCTTAGGACAGGAAGGAAGGATGGAAGGAACTATGGATCTATTCCTTTCCTTATGGGTGCTTTTAATTTCATCTCGTCAACAGGAGTAATTGTCCCCTTTATCTGGCAGAGAGCCCAGCGAGAAGTTTCTGAGAGAGATCTGCCAGGATCAGCACAGTTTTCAAACAAGTGGACAGAGTAAATATTTTAGGCTTTTCTAGCCTCATAATTCTATATCCTTTCTTCTTCTTAGTTTTATTTTACACTTTAAAAGTTTAAAAGCCATTATTAGCTGTGGGCAGTACACAAACAGGCCTAGGACCAAATCTGATACAGTATATGGGTGGTGGTCGGCCACATCCTGAGTAGTGAATGAGGCTGCTACCAGGACCTGATTCTACTTCCTGCTATGGATCTCACCTCCCAGTCTCTGCTAACAGTAATTTCAGTTTAAGATAGGAGGGGGTCAATGGGGAAAAAAGGGAGACATCTGTAATATTTTCAACAATAAAAAAAAAAAGAGAGAGAGTTCTTCTTTTCCAGCACAAATGAATGGATCTGGATTACAAAACAGACAGGAGGGGGTTATCTTACTAAAGCTGTGTTCTTTCCTGTATACCCTGAAGTGGGCCAGTGTCAGTCTTGGCCATTTTTGTCTCAAGTAATGCTGCCGAAGATCTTTATAAGTACTCAACACATTTCAACATCTGGAATGCATCCTACAAAACCACCTAATGCTGGAGCATTGAAATGCCCAAGGTCTGATTCTTCAAAAACTAGAGGCATTTGTTTAATTGTTTTTTCTACACTATAAAATCAATTGGCAATATTCAGCCTAGGCAGGAGAGCACCTTTTTGTCTTCCATCTGATTCCAGAAAATCCGAATCCACATGTTAGAATGGTATATTTAGCACTATTTCTTAATGTTTGAATCAGTTGGGGTCCTTTTGTTTTCCAGTGATGGAAAAAAACTTTTAAGCAAAGAAAAGTATACATATTTAACTTAATCTACCTTCAAAGGATATTATATTTTACTTCATCTACACTATAAGAACCTATAACAATATACTTCCATACCTCCACCAAAGTGCTATTAAACTTTTTACTTTTACATGGTATAAACTTCATACTACATTGTTATTACCTTTGTTTAACTATCAATTTACATAAATCAGTAATATAAAATTATAAGAAAAAAAATCCTCATAGGTATTTAGCCATGAACTATAATTTCCAGTTCTTGACATTTGTTTGAATAGATCCATGTTTCTGATGTTTTAACTGTGTTTCTGCTTGAAGGACTACTTCAAACATTTTTTTGTGGTATGTCTATTGGTGATGAATTCTTTCAGCTGTTATTATATCTGGAAAGGTCTTATTTCACCTTCATTTTTAAAAGATATTTTCACTGGGTACAGAATTCTAGGGAGAGAGTATCTTTTTTGTGTGTGGTACTTTAAATGTGATTCTACTTTTTTCTCCAAATTACATAATTTTCTATAAGAAATATTTTGTCAACTCTTTCATTTCTCCTATATATAACATATTTCCACCCTCCCTCTGGTGGCTTCTGATATTTTTTTTTTCTTTCCTCGTAACTTTTTTAAGCAATTTAATTATGACATGACTTTTTGGTGTTTTATCTATCTTTCTTTAAGCTTGGTGATAGCTGAAATTTTTAGACATATTTGTTTGTAGTTTTCATTAGTTTGAATATTTTCATACCATATTTTTCAAATGTTTTCCTGTTCTTCTCTCTCTTCTCCTTCAGTTATCACAGTAACACATATACTAGGTGATAAAATGTCACAGTTTATTAATAATCTATTCTTTTTTTTCTAACAGATTAATAGCTTTTCTCTTTGAGTTTCATTTTTAGATGCTTTTATTGTATCTTCAAGGTCATTATTCTTTTCTTCTGCACTATCTAGTTGGCTGTTCAACCTATCTAGTATATTTTTCACCTGACACATTATAGTTTTTAAACATCTTTAAATATTCAATTTGAGCCTCTTTCTATCACCCATTAATTTAAAATACACAAACAGAATTATAGTGACTCTTTTAATGTCATTGGCTGCTACTTGTAAAATTAGTATTAGTTCTTTATTACTGTCAATTAATTGGTAAATCTTCCTAGTATAAGTCATATTTCCTCCTTCTTTGAATGTTTGTCAAGTTTTAATTGTATGACAGATATTGTCAATTTTAACTTGCTGAATGCTGGATATTTTTATATTCAATAAGGATACAGTTTGATCCTTTGGGGTCTTGCTTCAGGAGTTGCTACGAAAGGCCAGAGCTGTGTTCAGTTGAGGGCTAATTACTGTCCACTATGTTTGCCATCTGGCTGGGGCGAACAGGCACATTTCCTGCTTCTGGTGAGTTCTTGGCAGTGTTTCTTCTAATCCTTTATATTTCCTTCCCTGGCCCTGGGTGGTTTCTCACACGAGTTCGGATCAGTACTCAGTCAAATACTACAGGGGAATCCTTTGAAGATCGTTAAGAGCTCTCTCTGCACAGCTCTTTCCCTCTTGTATCCTACCCCATGAGTGCTTAGCCACCTTAGTCTCCCTAGGCTTTAACTTCTGTCTCCTCAGTCAGAGAACCCACTGTTTTCCTTAGTTCCCCCTTCCTATGCCACAGGCTGGAAAGCCTCTTAAGGCAGAAGCTAAGGAAATCATAAATCTTACCTTGTTTGTTCCCTATCTGGCAGAAATCCTCCTCCTTTGTTGCCTGAAATTCAGTAACTCCTACAGAGATATTCTGCATTTTTTTGTTTTGTTTCAACTGGGAAGGCATATCTGGTTCTTATTACCCCATCAAGGCCCTCAATTAAAAAAATTATAATAATTCAAATGTGGCAGTTAACTGTCTAGGAATTTACTTTATCACAGCTTAAAATACATTATAAAGTTACAGCACATAAAATGTCTTAAATAGTCTGAGTGTGGGCTATTGCTCCACATACTGCTGGCTGCTGGGTCTGCCTTCATAAAATGGCCCCACTCCTTCAGACCCCACAGTTGGCTGTACAGTACATACAAATGTCTTTAAATACTATGATATTTTTTTTAATAAATGAGAGGAACAGTCAAAGTGATACATCACAGAGAGATTTTTCAGAGTTCAATAAGAACACACTAAAATGGAATAAGAATTATCTTTGTGGGCTTAAACTCATTACTAACCTTAGTGTTCTTCCAAAACACCTCACTTCTAATGTTCCTTGCTGTACTCCCCCTGTAAGAAACCCCAGTACAAATTAAGTTCTGGCTTCCTTGATTTCTCCTGAACTATCTTAGTAGATTTCCAAGGTTCAGTTCACAATGTTTGGAGACTTTACTAGGACAGTCTATAATGCCTGTTGACATCCCAAATTCTCAAGAGTAAACGGTGAGAAAGAGGTCTTCTGGTTTCAGGTCTCTTGGTTCAATGTGTATGTAAGGGTTCTTCCAATTAAGTCTATCTTTCACTGTGTCTTTCTTGTTTGTTTGTTTTTTAGTAGTTCTAAATGAATTATAATTGTATGATTATACACTTATCATCTAAATCTGGTCATTTATGAAAGTGAAACTATTGTAAACCATTGCTGCCCTGAGCGAAACAAACATGAGATTACCTTACTTAGAACTGGCAAACAATAGCCCTTTCATACACACATTAATTTAGATTAATACAGAATAGCATCTATTTTCCTGTTTGGAATTAGGTCTTTTTGAATAAGAAGAGATCTCTTTTACTGTTTAGTGACAAGAAATAAATATTGAAATGACCATGCTAATTAGCACTGCATTATATTTTTGCCCAAAGCTCCTTGTGCTCTTTAGTCTCTGTTTTTACTAAAGGAAGAAAGAGTCAATACCTTCAGTCCTTCCTATCTATCTATCATCTATCTACCTATCTATGTACCTCTCTCTCAATCATCACCATCATTACTGGATTATTAGTGGATTAATAGATGGATTACTTAGAAATGGTCTATTGAATATTGAATAATCATTTTTGAAGAACTTCAAAATAGTTCCTAATATGATTCAAAGAATGATGAATAAATATTAATTAGGAAAATCTTAAAATATATTTTGAAATTATAAATATTTAATTAATCTAGAGGTGGGGAATCTGAGGAAAAAAAGAAATCATATACAAATGGGAAATGTGGTTCCTCATTTTTTCCTGACGAACAACAGCTCCCTCCGAGTGCAGGACGTGACTAAGTAAAATGCTGCATATAACCACGGCATACTGCAGTCATGGAAGAGGGACATGAGCTGCATAGTAAGAGACAGTAAGGAAATATTTTGTCCTTTACTATTTGTTTAGGAGCATTAATTATAAATATTTTCTGTTCTTGAAAAATTAATGAATTTAAAAAGCAACTGATAAATAGAATAGTTTCACCAACTATGATAAAGGGACAGATAAATAACTGTAATGTGAGCCACACATTAGAAAGAAAATACTAACATTCGTGGTCAAAAGACATGAGTCAACAATAAGCAGAAAAAATAAATCTAAATGGCCTATGCACAGCTGAATAAATGTTCTCCAGATTTGAAAATCATAACATATTTTTTTAGCCAAATTGGGGGTAGACAATTACTTTCATAAAATGCTGATAAGAATATCAATCAGCATAATCTTTCCTAAAGGCAAATTGTCATCATCTATTAGAGGTATAAAAAGTTCATACATTTTTTTTTCTCAAGGGTTTACTTCTAGGAATTGATATTATTATTATTATTATCATTATTATTATTATTATTATTTTAATCCTCATCCAAGGATATGTTTTTCATTGATTTTCAGAGAGAGGCAGGGAGGGAGAGAGAAAAAGAGAGAGAGAGAGACCGATTAGTTGTCTCCTATAGGCACCCCAACTGGGGATTGAGCTGGCAACTTAGGTATGTGCCCTGACTGGGAATCAAACCCGCAACCATTTTGGTGTGTGGGACAACAAAGCTCCAACCAATTGAGCCACCCAGCCAAGGCAAGATCATTATTTAAATTGTTTAAAAAAATTTTTATGTTTTATAATCAGAAGGGAACAATAAATGTTATATAGAAGCCCTGACAGGGTAGCTCAGTTGGTTAGAGTGGTGTCCCCCTATGCTGAGGTTGTGAGTTCAATCTCCCATTAGGGCACATACAAGAAGCAACCAATAAATGCATAAATAAGTAGAACAATGGGTCCATGTTTCTCTCTCCCTCTCCCCCTCTTCTGAAATCAGTAAATAAAAATTTAAAATAATATATTATATTGAAACCTTATAATAAATATCAACCTCTACTTGAACCAATACCCTGTAGGAAAATTAAGTAATCGATCTAAAAAACGAACTTCATGTATTTATTTTATTATATTTTTATTGCTTATGCATTATATATTTTACAAAACATATCTAGATATACAAATGCAAGTAGCTACAAATACATATCCATTGTGAAACTTTGTCTATACAGAAATTTGGGGAAGTGAGTCAACTCTTCTATACAGATGAAATTTAGCTGAATTTCTGATTGGTGAAGAGCAACTGTATACTTTTCAAGTGTTATTTATAAAAAAAACACCCTCCCATGAGCAAAATGCTAAGAAAAAATAAGTACAAAAGTAATGTTTGACTGGACAAAATAGATGGCAACTCTCAAACACTAATAGCTAACACTATTCATAGAAAATTCATACTAAATGATATTTAGTACACATCTTATAATATTAGTGGTGACAATACCTACTATTTGTTGAAAATCTATCATATGCTAGAAACTTTGTATACTCTAGGTATATTCACAAAAATGCTGAAAGCTGGTGTTATAATGCTACTTTGATTAAAAAGGAAACTGAGTCAAAGCAGTTTTTAAGAAAACTGACCTAAGTTATATAATTACTAAATACTAAAGCCAAGATTTTAGAACAAGTCCCTTTATTATGAAGACAAGGGCCTTTTTTCAAATTGTTTTCCGTAGGTCCCTAGAGTTATTTAATGTAAACCAATTGGATGGCTCTCTGCAACCCATTTCCAGTCCACCCAGCATCTCCCCCACCTTCCTCACACACACACACACACACACACACACACACACACACACACACACTTCAACAGGAGTACTTGGAAAGGTTCAGATAGAAAACAATCAAGAAAATCAACAGACAAAAAGCAATGCTCTCAACCAAATTGTGCCTTTCTGTTCTCCTTCCTCTCTCCCTTCCTTCTCCCATCACCCTACCTTTTTCTTCCCTGCTCCTCCTTTACACATTCCTTCACTCCCCCCTAAAGCTCCCTAAAGCCAAAACAAATAATTATGCATAGATATAAAAATGAATGCAGTAAACATTTATCATGTAGGGGAATGAAGAAAATATTTATTGCTGAATTCTACTTGTCTCTAATACCTGGCATTCAGTTAAATGTTCTATCCCAACAGTAGCTTTGCAGGAGCTTTTCTGTGAGAAGTTATTTATTTATCTGGTCTAGGAACAATGGCTGAAGATTGTAGCTTTATTAAATGTCACTGAGGTCAATGCAAGATTTGTGTGCTGATAGAAAATATGTGTCCCTAAAGTCTTGCCAAAATGACAATTCCGAATGCAATTAGAGAAGCTTATTGGAGCTGCAATTGAATTTAGGGTTCGAATTCATATATGAAAGTGGATGTACTGAAATTGTCTATGACATGGAACAGAGGTTCTCAACCCTGGGGGGGGGGGTGTATCAAAATTACCTGTGAAACATTTAAAAAACACATAGACATGAGATTCATTCATATCCACTGAATCAAAATCTCCTGGGATTACCTCTGTATCTCTAATTTTTAAAAGCTTTGCAGGTATTATGATACATAGGATTGAGAGCAATTTGAATATGAGATCATTGAAAATGGCACACATGTCAACATTATAACTACATGTACACATGCATCCACATCCACATGCATTCCTGTTTATATTCAAGTTCTGTAGCTAATATATTAATTTGTCATTCTCTTAGTTAGGAATGCTCTGCCTTTCACTTTGCTTTTACTTTGTTCTTAATAGCTTAGATTTAATTTCACCCAAGCTAAAATTTAAAATTGACAAGGTCAGTGATAATTATAATGGGACAGATTCTCACTGAGATGTTAATGTGTTGAACTGAACTCCCTTTAATATTAATGAGAGCTCAATGGGGAGATGACAGTGATAAGTGTGTAATATGAGTTTTCTTCCTAAAATGTAAATGTAAAAAAAATGTAAAAGCATTCTATTTGTTTGCAACATAAAAGGAAATACTTCTTTCATCATTTTAATCATTATTTTGAAGACATAACTACAATTCTGTAATGGTAAATATTTGCTTCTTTTAGTCTATCACCTTAAAATTAATATGCAGGAATAGATTATTGTAGATAAATCTAAAGAGGTGTTACATGATCGAATATATCTTCATGACCAGCATATTAGGAATCTACAAAGCGGCAAAAGTTCTATTAATTTAATAGCTGAATTTACACTGGTACAAAGTGAAAGACTATTTTCTAAAACCTAAAAATTTAGACTCCACCTTTAGTAATTAAATTTACAAGGAAGGTTGCAGATAATTTTTGGATAACTAGTTACTAACTATTCAAATAATATTTGGATGTTGCCTTTTCATCTTCTATCATATAATATTTCATTACATTTTCACTTGGTAACACAAATTACACTGGTATGACATTTTAAAATTCAAGAAATGTGTTTCTTTTTGTTGCTACATTTAATCTCCATTAAATTTGTGGGATTATCTCTGAATGTTATTTTCAAAATGCTTTTTCCTGTTTTCCTAAATAACTTTGAGTTGGCTAGCAGCAAGTTTACTAATTGTATAAAAGGTTACACAAGTATCTAATTTCTTCTCATGGATAATATTTGTACATTAACTAGTAAGTTCTTAGCACAATGTCTAGTACAAGAAAGCATTCAAAAGTTTAAAATGTGAACTAATCATATAAATATTTCAGGCTATTTCACATATGCATGACCTATCATTAACTATATCCGTGGATTTAAATCAACTACCAATCATCTAATATAAGATGTATCACAGTTAGTTGGCATGCTAGCATAATGAACAATATTAGACCTTAACATTATGTGTTATATGCAAGTATGTAGGATGTAAGTATATACTTGACAAAACTTGAACACAAGCAAGTTGAAAGGTGTCACTGTGGTCTATTTCAGAATGATCATCATGTCATCAGTGAGAGTGGAGGTATAAAGAAGACTTTGTCCTCTGTAACCTCACCTAACCTACAAACATATCATTCTCCTTACCATTCCCGTGATGTTTGTCATACTCACTTAGAAATTTCATTGACTTTTTAATAAAGTTAATTTTAATAGTAATTTTCTTATCCTTTAATAATTTTAGTCAATAGTAAAATGTCTTCCTTTAACACCTCCACTAAGAATAGACAACAACCAAATGAATAATAATTTCTAAAATTTAAATTTATGTATCTCATAAAAATTCGACATTTACAAAATAATGCATGCTGATGATTAACAGGTTGAGCTAGGAATTGGGAGTAACAAATGATAAAGGAATTATTTCTAGGCTGAAATCTAAATATGGAGAAAAAAGGGCTATTGCAAAATACTACGTAGTGCTTAACATTATTTAAAGTTAAACTTGTATGTGAGCTTTAATTTTATAGTCTTTTAAAAATGTGCCCAGCTGGTGTAGCTCACTGGTTGAGCATCGACCCATGCACCAGGAGGTCGCTGGTTCGATTTCCGGTCAGGTCACATGTCCAGGTTGTGGACCCAATCCCTGGTGGGGAGCACACAGGAGGTGGCCAGTCAATGTTCTCTCTCATCAATGTTTCATCTCTCTCTCCCTCTCTCTCCCTCTCTCTCTAAAATCAATAAAGACAAAAATAAAAATGTGGTATTTGTTTATTTGTAACATACAGCACTTTCATATGCTGCTAAAACTGGAATTTATAATATTTAAAGGTATGATTTAAGATTTCCTATGTAATATAGTCAGTTATAAAAGTTCACCATGCTTCTGGCATAAATCGGGAGATTAGAATATTCTTGTAACAAAGTACACTCAGGTGGTAGGAGGGACCACAAAGCCAACTCTCACAAGAGAACACATAGGCACAAGATCCAACAACACTTCTCAGTGTGTTGTTTCTCACGTATAGAACACAGGGTTAGAGTTTGGATTCCTAGTTTTAGCTAGAAGAAATTACATCATTTCATACATGAATGTATAGTTCATAATATCAGATTATATGAATAAATTAGATGCTAAATAAAAGGACAATAAAATAAAAATATTGAAAGTCATGTATCAATTCTACAGTTTTGAAATCAGACATCTCAGTAGTTAGATCCAGTGAAGAAAATTTATTGTGAATTCTGATAACTACAATTACCAGGTTTTATATCACCAGTAGTGAGCCAGACAATTCCATAACTAACAGTCATTTATTTAAGATTTACTTTCAAAGATTTAAAGTGCTTATGGAATAATTATATGATTGCCATTTTCCCAAAGAAACTGGCTTATGATCCAATGGTGGATTTTAACTACCGAAAATACTATCTTTAATTGCAAAAAGTATTATATGTAAATGGTCTGATTATTATTGATTCAGTGTAAGCTTTGTAAAAACTTGCCTGTATTGAAACAACTCATGTTAATTAATGTTCTAACATTCTCTCTTCTTATTTAATTACTGTTAAAAATAAACTGGTATAGATTATTGTAGACACAAACAAAATTATAGTAATTTATTGGTGTCCAAGGAACAATTAATGTTCATGATTAGTGACAGGATAGAGAACTCAGAAATAAAACCACACATATATGGTCAATTAATTTTTGACAAAGGTGCCAAGAATACACAATGAGGAAAGGACAGTCTCTTCAATAAATGGTGCTGGGAAAACTGGATATCCACATACAAAAGAATGACATTAGACCTCTTCTTTACACTATACTCAGAAATCAACTCAAAATGTAATAAAGATCTGAATGTAAGACCTGAGACCATAAAAATCCTAGAAGAAAACATAGAGGATAAGCTCCTTGACATTGGTGTTGTCAGTGACTTTTAAAAAATTTTTATTTGACACCAAAAGCAAAAGCAACAAAAATAAACAAGTGGGATTACACAAAACTAAAAAGCTTCTGTTTAGGAAAGGAAACAATCAACAAAATGAAGAGGCCACCTGTGAAATGGGAAAATATATGTGCAAACCACATATTCAATAAGTGATTAATATTCAAAATGTATGAGAAACTCATACAACTCAACACTAAAAAACAAACAATCCAATTTAAAAAAATGGGCAGAGGACTCGAATAAGCCCTTCTCCAAAGAGGATATACAGATACTCAACAGACATATGAAATGGTGATGCTCAATGTCACTAATCATCAGAGAAATGCACATTAAAACCACAATGAGATACCAATTCACACCTGTTGGAATGCCTGTTATCAAAAAACAAGCAATAACAAATGCTGGTGAGAATGTGGGGAAAAGGAAATCCTCATTCATTGTCGGTGGAATGTAAAGTGCTGTAGCTACTGAAAAAACAGTCTGGAGGTTCCTAGAGAAATTAAAAATGGAATTAGCACCTTGTTTCCATAGGTGGACATTGGATGTGTATTACAGTAGCTGTTAATCTCAGGCCAGCCAGGCTTAAAAATGGGATGGGACAAGGTTATACTCAGAAGTAGGGTAGGGTTTTAACTTACTTCCCTACCTGGGAATAGCTGTAGAATGGGCTCCAGGGCGGATAAGTCAGGTTGGCTGGGGACCCAAACTAGGCAGAATTGTGGACTGAGCTCCCTGGCTGGAAGAGGCCACTGGCTGAGCTCTGTAAATGGACAGACGCTAACTGTGATCTTCTTTTGGGCACCACCACCCACAGGAATGTGGTCGGCAAAGATCTGAACACTGGTTGCTGTAAGCTCCAATACTTTTCTCCATCGCTACTGATCCCCAGTGATCACAGTGAGGAGAGACCCAAGTGGACCTCCTGAGAAGAGTCCCACAGTGCTGGGGAAGGTGGGTGTGTACCTTGGGCTCTCTCTTTGGGTGTGTAGGGCCAGGACAGCCCTCTTGCTTCTGCACTATGCCTCCCTGAGAGCCGGGCACTGCACTAAGAGTGAAACTGCACCTCCTACCTTCTCTGTGGTCCTTCCTGGTCTCTGGGTCCAAGGGGTGCTTTGGTTTCACCCCCAGGTTCTGGGATTTGCACTATGGTGTTTTGTCTATGGATAGAGAGTTGTCAAATGGTTTCCTTGTAAGGGGGATTGAAGTTGGGAACCACATACTTTCCCATCATCACTCCTTGATTTTTCAACAGTTTATAGTAAGGGTAATAATTCACATTATCATATAATTCACCTATTTAAAGTGTACAATTTGGTAATTTTAGTATATTTATAGAGTGCTGTAGCCATCACCACAATCAACATTAGTACATTTTTATTATCCCTAAAAGATACCTATAGCCTTTAGCAGTTACTCCCCTTGACCTTTCCCTTCCTCACCTCTGCCAGCTATAGGTAACCACTCATCTACTTTCTGTCTCTGCAGATTAACCTATTCGGTCGTTTCATATAAATGGAATTATATAATATGTGGTGTTTTGTGGCTGGCGTCTTTAGCTCTGCATGTTTTCAAGGTTAACCCATATTATGCAATGTATCACACTTCATTTTTATTAATGAACAATTTTCATCTTATGTATATACGATTTTTTTCATCTGTTCATCAGTTGTTGGTCATTAGGGTTGTTTCCACTTTGGGGCCGATATGAATCATGTTGCTATGAACATTCAAGCACAAATTTTTGTGTGGACACATTTTCATTTTTCTTGAATAAATAGCTAAGAGTAGAATTGCTGTGTTATAAGGTGACTCAATGTTTAACCTTTTGAGGAACTCTCACACTGTTTTCCATAGTGGATGCACCATTTTGCATTCTCATCAAAGAGTATGAGTTTACTGATTTTGTTACATTCTGGCCAACATTTGTTATCTGACTATATATTTACAACTATATTAGTAGATGTGAGGTGTTATCCCACTGTAGTTTTGATTTGTATTTCTTTTCATGCACTTATTAGCCACTTACATATCTTCTTAATATCTATTCAAATCCTTGCCTATTTTTCAATTGAGCAATTTGTCTTGGAATTGATTTTTCATAATAGTAACTTTGCTAATGTTAATTATCTTTGCCTTCTTGGGCTATACCCTACTTAGTCATGGTGGGTAATACTTCCAATGTAATATTTAACTTTCTTTACTAATATTTTGCACAAGAATAATAAATAAATACACAGTGGTAAGGCTTATTTTTAAGCTATATATGTCAAGTTTTAACATCAGCGTTTTGCTAACATTGTAAAATAAATTTAATAGATTCCAATAATTTTCAATGCATAGTATTAAAGTTTTTGCTTGATTAAACTCTGTATTAAAACAATTTCTACACAGAATATTATTTGCAGATAATTTGCATGGTCCGCAACTGTAACCAGGGAGTTGCGGTGAATCTGAAACAGTCAAGAAAGCTACTAGAAAACTGAGAAGAAACTGAGTTACACTCACCTTTTAACTTCCACCACGAGAGCTAGCTGGGCAAGCAATGTCGGGAGGTGAAATACATCACTTTGGAGACCTGTGGCAGCAGCAGAATTGCAGTCAAGAACCTCACCACCTCCCAGCATCCAGAAGGGTCAATAATGATGGCAACATCCTGTGGGAAAAGCTGAGGAAGGGACAAGCTATAAATAAAGGTACATTTTTAGCCAAGGGGGGGGGTGTTTCTTAATGGATTTAACTTACTAAAGAATACTGTAACTCGTATTGAACATTTGGTTATTTTTTCCTTTCCCTCAACCCTGCAGATGGCGGCTGTACTATAAAGTACATCAGAAACAGACAAAATAAAGGAGCTACATTTCTCTGACTTGTAGAGTGAGGTAGAATTTCCAGCTCCACTAAGACTATGCTTAGTAATAATTACCCACTAATGCTAAACTAAGGCGTTTAAACTAAACTCTGTGCAATGGTAAGGATCAACTTTATATCACACATTATAATGAGCCTGGTAGATAGTCCTCTCATGTTCATATAAGTCTAGGCCTTTAGGTTTTCAGTGGCAAAAAGAAATAAGATGAGAAACAATTAGCTTCACACAAAAGACAGCTTTTTGTTTTTTTGTTTTTACAGTTCTACTTCATTGTACAAACAAATCTTGTGAGCTCCTCTTTAAAATGCAGATGATGCTTCAGGGCCTGAGAATCTTCATTGTAAAAAGTTTCCTTGATGCTGATCCTGTTATTCTAAGGACCACACTTTGAGTCCTGAGGCTTTATAGTAGGTGGTTCTAACCAAATGATACTGACAGAATCTCCTGAAGAACTTTCTATTTGTTAAAGAAATATATCTATATATATTTTTTCCTTTATTGATTTTAGAGAGAGAGGAAGGGAGAGGAAAAGAGAGAGATAGACACATCGATGAGAGAGAACATTGACTGGCCGCCTCCTGCATGCCCCCAACCTGGGCATGTGTCCTGACCAGGAATTGAACCTCTTGGTGTATAGGTCGGCGCTCAACCACTAAGCCACACCAGCCGGGCTTTTTATTTTTATATATTTTTTTCTCTTTATTAATTTTAGAGAGAGAGGAAGGCTGAAGAACTTTCTCAAAGCACATAGGTAATCCCATCTTGCCTCTACTTTTCAACTCTCCAAAGAAAGCTGAGGACTTATCAGTGATCTCAGAGATGGGGACCTAGTGATATCTATTTTGAGCAAAAGCAAAAAAGGTAAAAACTGACCTAGTGATTCTAATATAATGCATTTTCACCAGGGGTAAAACCATTGCTTGGTAATCCTAAGAGTCAGACACTAATCCTCAAATTCTAGATGTAAACCTGTAATTATATATAATCAAGTTTAAAATGGATTTACTAAATTTGGGATGAATATAGAGTGGGTAATTTTGATTTTGATAGAGAGACAAATTGGAGATTGTCTTCCTGGAAAATAGAGAAATGCCCCAATCACCAAGATAAATGACAAATTTCATTAAACCCAAGAAATGCATGAGTTTCCTTAATATTCCATCATTTATATGATTCCAATTATAACCACTGTGTGCCCGTTAACAATTTTAGCCTCATATACATTACAATGACATTCAAGGGATACATTAGATTATTCACTCATAACTTTATTTAGGAAGAAACTTATTCCCATTTGGAACAACTTCCCCTTTTGTCCATGGAGTATCAGCGCAGTTCCTAGGAGAAATCACTTGGTCAATGCCAGCAGTCTGCTTCAATTTCCTACTATCCAGGGATCCTAAGATTCAAACATCTGTGAAATTTCCAATGGCTTCTTCATGCCAATGGAAAGTAAAAAATGTCTTGCTTTGATGGTGTTTCCAGATGTCCTTAATGCTGCACATATGGTAAGGGCCATTCTTTTCTAATAAGCTGAGGTTTTCAAAGAATCACACAAGGCAACTGAAATGCGACAGACCCTGAAATCTATCCATAGATTGGCTTTATCTCAAACACATTTATATCCCTGACAACCAATATAATTATCCCAATACCTATATGCAAGGTTTTACACAGTCGCAGTGATGAAACAATTTGTAAAATACCCTTGGTTTCTGGCACAAGGAAGCAATTTAATTACTAAAAAGAAACTTTAGTTTGCTAAAATTTCCTTTTGAAACTGTAAGGTTTTCTATTGTTACAGACCTTGAGGATTTGGTATTAGGAGATTTTTCAGGGACCTGTAGTTGGAAAAGAGAAGCTGCCTTGTTTGATACTCGCATTTTAATATGCCCTGATGCACATCCTTAATGGCTGTGCTCAGTTAATGTTTCTGCATTACATTTGAATAAAAACACGTATAATTGTTTAGATGGAAAACAGTATAACCTTTTCCAAATCTGTAACATATTGTTTAATTTAGAGGGCTGTTATCTTTTATCTGAAGTATTTAAATAGTCTCCTAAAATTATTAGACCAGTGTTATTTAAAATGTTCCAGGACCAGCAGCAGGAGGAGCATCACCCAAAAACCTGTTAAAAATGCAAATTCTCTGGCACCACCAGAGTTTCTGCATTAGTAACTCTGGGTGGGACCCAGCACACTGTATTTTAACAAGGCTTCAAGCTGACTCTGAGGCAAGGTAAAGTTAGAGAGCCAATGAATTAGACCACAGTGCCACACAAGAAATCCATCTTTGTGGTGGAGTGTTAAGGAAGAAGTTAACTACAACTAAGAGGATCAAGGATGGCTTCACAGAGACTAGGAACTTAAATAACTTAGAAAACATCTTTTACAAGTCGAGGACGATTTTTGCTGAAGAAAAGAGTAGAGATTGAAAAAAAAAAAAACCAAGTTCTAACAAAAATGCATTGTGTGGTTGGGGCGTGTGGGGCTACTTAGTGGAAAGCAATATGAAGAGAGGGCAGAGAGTGCTGTCTGGCTCACTTTGCGAAAGACTGCGTGGGGATTTTCTTCTTCACAGCAAGAAGAAGCCATAAGAGGTTGTCAAACAGAAGAGTGCTGTTTCTAAAAACATAGCTGTGGCAGCAGTGTGATGGATTGAGTTATGAGAAAGAAACCAATTAATCAGTTATTTGGATATCAAGCTGAGAGATGATGGGGTTCTAAATTATGACTATGGTAACCAGGCCAATTAAGGTATTAGAAGGAAGATCCCCTTCTAGTTAACAAGTGTATGGCAGCAATAGATTGTTTTTCCCATCTTAACAAGAAAACACCAGATAAACTAAAATCCACACTTCTCTTAAAAATCCTTAAAGCGTGGTAGACATAAATAAGTCTAAACTATCTAACTCAAAAGAAGGAACATCCAACATTGGTGAACAAAGAGTGGATGCCCCTTACCTTCAGAAATCAGTTGAGAGTGAAAGGGTGAACAAAAGGTACACCAAGTCAAAGCAATCATAAGAAAGCTGGTGACTCAGTTGGGGTCCATGCAGGAGACAGTAACCACATTAGTCATTTGAACAGAAATACTTTAATATAAAAATTCTTAATTAAAAATGTGACAGAAGACTTCCAGTCAAGATGGCAGCGCAGGTAAATGCGGTACTCGCTTCCTCCCACAATCACATCACAATTACAACTAAACTACAGATCATCATGTGAAGGATGATGATCCTTCAGAACCACCTGAAATCAAGCTGAAGGGAAGTCCTACAACTACGAAATTAAAGAAGCAGCCACATCAAGATGGGTAGAAGGGGAGGAGGCGTGGATGAGCTGGTCCCATACTCATGTGTGGCGGATAAAAATCAGGAGGACACCTCGGCTGGGAAGGTCCTCCCTGAAGAGTGAGGGGTCCCTGTCCCACACCAGGCACCCAGCTCAGGTTCCAGTGCCAGGAAGAGAAGTCCCCATAACTTCTGGCTATAAAACCAGCAGAAACTGAGGCTGAGGGAGGTTGAGGCTTCTGGAGCCCCAGGCAGCTCCTTAAAGGGCCCTTGCATGGACTTAGGCCTTACTCGGACCTGTTCCCTCTGAGCTCCAGTGTGGAGGGGAGCCAGCTTTAAAGGCACCAGAGACATATGGGGAAGAACTGAGTTGTTTGGCATCGTGGCGAGGGCTGGAGAGGCAGCTTTCTCCTGAACAGATGTGCTGGTGGTGGCTGTTGTTCCTTTGATGAGGCCTTCCCCAACAGGGCAGGCAACAGCCGCCATATCTGGGACTCCAGCGACCTGGCTCATGCTATTTGCCCTGCCCTGGTGGTTCCCTGAGGGCCTGCCACACTCAACTTTCAGGTTCATCCAAACTGTTTCCAGTGGTTTTACCATGGGATTGGCCTGTTTTGGCTGTGGTTAGTGGGCATAGCCAGTCCTGAGTAAATCCCTCTCATTGACGTGCCAACAGCAATCATAACTCAATTACAACAGGTGTAAAGGGTGTAAAGTCCTCATGAGGGGTGCACCTCGAGGGCCCAGCTGAGTGATCAGGGAGGCTGTGCCAATGGACCCTACAGGACACCTACTACAACAGGCCACCCTAGGAAGCCTAGGAGACACAGCAACTCTACCTAACACATAGAAACAAACAGAAGGAGGCAGCCAACAAGAGGAGACAAAGAATCATGTCCCAAATGAAAGAACAGAACAAAACTCCAGGAAAAGAAATAAATGAAACAGAGATAAGCAAATCTAAGAGATGTAGAGTTTCAAACACTACTTATAAGGACACTCAATGAACTTAGTGAGAATTTCAAGGAACTTCGTGAGGACCTCAAGAGCATAATAAAGGACCAGTCAGAAATGAAGGATGCACTAACTGAAATAAAGAATAATTCACAGGGAATCAATAGTAGAGTAGGTGAAGCCAAGAGCAAACCATCATTTCAGAATATAAGGAAGCAAAAACACCCAATCAGAACAGCAAAAAGAAAAATGAATCCAAAAAAATGAGGATAGTATAAGGAGCCTGTGGGACAACTTCAAGTGTACCAGCATTCGCATCATGGGAGTGCCTGAAGGAGAAGAGACAGGGCAAGAAATTGAAAACCTATTTGAAAGAATGACAGAAAACTTTCCTAACTTGGTGAAGGAAACAGACATACAAGTCCAGGTAGCACAGAGAGTCCCAAACAAGGTGAACCCAAAGAGGTCCACACCAAGACACATCATCATCAATATACCAAAGGTTAAAGACAAAGAGAGAATCTTAAAAGCAGCAAGAGAAAAGCAGTTAGTTACCTACAATGGAGCTCCGTAAGGCTGTCAGCTGATTTCTCAAAAGAAACTTTGCATGCCAGTAGGGAGTGGCAAGAAATATTCAAAATGATGAAAAGCAAGGACCTACAACCAAGATTACTCTATCTTGCAAAGATACCATTTAGAATCGATGGCCATATAAAGAGTTTCCCAGAGAAGAAAGAGCTAAAGGAGTTTATCACCACCAAACCAGTATTATATGAAATGTTGACAGGTCTTCTTGAAGAAGAAGATAAAAAAATATGAACAATAAAATGGCAATAAATACATATCTATCAACAATTGAATCTACAAACAAAATGAGCAAGCAGAACAGAAAAAGACTCATAGATACAGAGAACTTTTTGTTGGTTGCCAGATGGGAAGAGAGTTGCCTGAAAAAGATGAAGGGATTAAGAAGTACAAATTGGTTTTTAGACTGATGAACCTCAAAGGGAAAGGGGGGGTGGGGCGGGAAGAGAGAAATCAAAGAACTTATATGCATTTATGCATAACCAACAGACACAGACAACAGCATGGGGAAAGCAGGAGGAGGTCAAGGAGGGGAAAATAGAGGGACATTTGTAATACATTCAACAATAAAGATACATTTTTTAAAAAAGAAAAAAAAATGTGAAAGAATTCCACGAGATAAAAGAATTACATCAAGATATGTAATATTAAGCAATTGCAAGGGCAGAAAGTAGTTCCTCCCTATAGGCTGAGGGAGAATGAACAGAGAAGGAACTAAGAACTCAGAAGAGCCCCTCACAAGGCTGAGATTGAGGCCTATTTGGACAGGGTGTGATTGCGACAGGAAAATGCGCCCAAATAGTGGTGGAGACATGTTCTACATGGTGTTGTTGAGCAAGAGTTGACTGTAGATATCAGTCTGGCTTTCGGAATAAGATAACAAGGTATGCCAAATGAGGGTGGTAATTGAAGTAGTAGGTGAAGATGAGATAACTCACTGAGGTGGAAGAAAACATGAATAGAAGAGGACCATGTGAAATAACAGGTGACACAGGCCCATTATATTAAGAAAAAATGGTAAGACAAAAGGAGCAGAAATAGCTAAGTCTTACCTTGTAAATCAAAGAAAGATAGTTCAACATATAGCATATCATATTTACCAAAAAAAAATTTTTAAGCTGGCAGAAGTGTCTATATATGGTAAGAAGAACCTCTTGTACTGCTTGGAAAATATATATTAGGTGAACATTTCTGAGAAGGAATATGACACATATATAAATACCATCAAAATATTCATACCCTTTCACATACTCCACTTCCAGGAATAATTAATTAGAGAGTTAATTTGATGCCACATTTCTTGGTAAACACACACAATTTTTTTTTTCACATAGTATCTAAAGTTCTAGGTACACCACAGGGACAGTGCAGGTTCGCATGAGAATATTTAGCTGAAGCACGGACAAAGCTGCCCGCTAATATTTGATGTAAAATGTTTAATATTATTGTAAAGGAAACATGAGATGAATACTGGCACTATGGAGATACTTTTTGGAATTTTTGTGGGTTTTATGGTGATAGGTGAAGTCATTGATTTCTTGTTGTGTTTCACATATCTGTCACACTCATATTATTTGAAAAAGTTCTCTGGAGTTAAAAAAAAATGGGTAGACTTTTTGCTCCCCTCTGCACCACAATGAACTGTTTGGGTCTTGCCATGTTCTGAGGTTTTTGTAATGTCGTATAGGGTGAACACAAAGGAAAAGTCAAAGTTTAGTCATTCTTTTGAGTTAAAAAGAATAGCTTTTCGGCTATGTATAAACACAACTGCAAGACTGACAATTCTCATTGAATTGACTGATCAATTTGGTACAACAACAAACATCTTTCAGTTTATTGATTACATACACTGGTTGTTTGTGGACATTTGCTTGTATGCTGCAGCCTAGTTAGTTAATGTGGACCCTGGGGTCAGACAGCCTCAGCTTATATCTAGCCTCCTCTGGAAATAAATGTATCTTCTTTTGTCTTAGTTTTCTCCCATGTAAAATGGAGATGATAATGGAACAAATTTCTTGTGTGACTATGAGAATTAGATAGCATATCTAATGAACTTAAACAGAGCCTGGCACAAAATAAGCCTATCGACTATTGCTTTATTATCATAATTACATTTGTGTCTACATCGATACACACACAAATTTGGTATCAAGTTATGTACATATACTACAAATTTACTTAAGATATTTAGTTTTAAAACTCATTAAACTAAATAAAAATTTAAATTAATTTATTTAATTGACTTGTTTCTTAAAACCATGTGAAGGAATAACCAGATGTTTGACAATGTTAGTTGTGTCAACTTGCCACAAACAGGCCAATTCAATTAAAAATGTAATTATTCATTCCAGTGGTCTGTTTACACAGTACAAGGCATTTAGTTTGACCACATTTTTACTTAATTGCTCAAATAATTGGACTTTAGGTAGATAGAGCCTAGAATGGTCAAATTTGATGCTACTGAATGATTTGGTTGTTTAGATTTGTCATGACTCATTAACGATAAGTAGCAACAGAATTATTTCTGATTTCCTGCCATTCACAGGACCATATAGTTAGGTTGCAGAAAAATTTAACATCAAGAACATTTTGTTGTTGTATCTAATTATTTTCCATCCATGAAAATATAATATGAATTTTCAGAAATTTACTATGTATTACATTTTTGAGATTACATATATACACAGTACATATATATGTATATATATACACACACACATATATATATATACACACACATATATATATATATATAGTCTTCACATGGTACATATATGTACATAACATATGTGAAAATATATATGCACAAACATACACAATTATACTCATTACCTGAAATTTTCTTATATTTTTTATAAGTATGATAAATGGTAAAGAGTAAAATTTACTCACTGCACTAAGGCTTAACTATATGTCTCTCTATCTACCCAGTTAAAACATTTTTGAATATTTAAAAGACAAATACTCATATTTACTTATTTAAATAACATGGCACTGTGATATTCTTGTCATTCAGAGTTATACATATAGGGCAATAACAATCAGTGATGAAATAGAAATATGTGGAAAACAATTTATAGAGAACTCAATTACATAAAATAAAAGTTGTCACTAAAGGGAATCCAAATAGGTACAATCCATGAATTCATATTTATTTAGGAGTTACTGTTAGCCTTACCGTTAGAATCAATATGTAGTTATTTCTTTTGTCCCCAAACTATTTCTGATGTTTTGTTGTATAAATTGTAATACAAAATAGACAAAACCACCAAGGAATTCCCCTCTATCAAGGGCTTAAATAAAAAATTACACAGTTTGAAAAATCAGTTGTGCATTAACTCACTTCAAAAGAAATTTAAAAGAGGAAGGAAAGTTCCAGGCAGTAAAAAAAACCAATTAAAAAAACCGAGAGGAATTCTTGTGCAGTTTCAGGTTTTGTTTTTTCCTTTTGTTCTTTTATTTGTTTTTCTTTTTCTGTAAACCATCAAGAAACACAAAAAGCTTTCATAGTTGCATTATCAAGAATATATAAAAGTATACACAATATATGTCTTTACTCATTATCTAAAATATTCTTATACTGTGAATAATAAATGGTAAAGAGAATTTTCTTGCTACACTACAACCTATCTAAACAGAGAACTAGTTCTTATTTGTGTGTGTGTGTGTGTGTGTGTGTGTGTGTGTGTGTGTGTGTTTTACTGAGAAATACCTCGTCTCTTTCCAGTTTGTAGACAGCATCTTTGGTGACCACCATAACCCCCAAGTGGATCTGAGGTGATAAAAAAGAATATCATTTAAGTGGAGTTGTTTTCCTTCAAGGCATAAAATAACTGGAAAGCGTCTGTATCTTTTTACCTTTTCAGCTGCAGTTGAATGTGTTTGAATCCAATGTGTCAAAAATATTTATAATAGATGACTTGGGGCCTGATGCTGCAGCCCTCAGGCAGTCAAAACTCCAATTGACTTCAGTGAGAACTTCACCTGTCCAAGGTCCAGCTGCCTTATGCCTGAAGGGTAAAAGGAAAACTTAAATGAAGCACTGGTTCAGGGTTTCAAGAACCAGAGATAAAGTCTTAGATGACTGGAGGAAGAAATCTGTAGGTGGTTGCCTGTCTGTGAGCTTTAATTGACAGAAGTGGCCTGGTGTCTACTATAAAAAAAATAATTTTGATTGATTCTCCTCCACTTATGAACATAAAGTCTGTATATTTGAGTATCGAAGTATAATGCCAATGCTCCTACACTTTTTAATTCTATTCTGCTGACAAACACAATAAGTACTCATGAAGAGCCCATCAACTTCCTCTTTTCCCTAGATTTATCAATTACAAGGCGTAACAAGAGAAATATAGTACATATAAATTAAGGGTCAAAAGATCATTGAGTCAAATGTTAAGGAAGATTTTCCACTCACAGAAATTCAAGGTAAACTGAGATGCAAGTGCCTTAGAAATCTACTAGTTCTAACACCTCACTATGTGTGTAACTAGAACCTAGACATGGGAAGACAGCATCTTTCCTCTCTACTGCTATAATGATCTCTTCCTTTGCCATTCTCCAGTCTCATCTCTCCCACTTCACTCCCCTCCCCCTCCACAAAACTTCACTCCCCTCCCCCTCCACAAAGCCCCCCTTCTCCCCGGATAACTTTCTGTTTTAGTTGAAGAGATATTAATTGAATTTAAAAATCACTCTGTTGATTGTTTCAGTTATAGTATTTTAGACTCATATTTTTATCTATTAAATAGGGTGCTTGTGCTAGATTACTTTATCAGTTAACTTCCAAATGTACTGTAATTCCCTCTCATTCTCTTTTCTTACCAGTTTTCACTTCCACTGCATTTTCCTAATAGAACTGATCCAGGCCAAAACTACTGAGCAACATTGTGTTTGGTGAGTTCCTTGCTTTTTTCTTTAACTTCTTCCTTCCTACTTCAGATACCAGTACCTTAACACCTGCCTGTCCAGTGCAGTGAGACTAGTATCCCATGCTTCATACATGTTGATATAGAAGCACTCAAACATTTAACCATTACACAGTAAGAAACGTATATTTACCTGCAATTCAGTGGACCCTCCCCCACACATAACTGGAAGAACATTTTCTTGAATTAATACTTATTCTTCTTATGTGTAATGAAAGATAATATATTCTGTTAACTAGAATTTCATTCCATTAAAAATGCTGGTTAAGTCTCAATAAATTGATTTTATAACCCACTAATAAATTGCAACCTATAGATACTGAAATAGTCAAATTTGTGTCACTTTTTTGCAACTATTAACTTAGTGAGATAGGCATGTTGGTATCATGTTTGCACTTAGAAAAGATAGATGGAGATGCCGTACTTTTAATAAACTCACAACCTTAGCAGTGTGCGTTTCATTGTTACGGGGCAATAGTGGAAGGGAAATTTGAGCGTAAAAGGCATTTGGCACTTCTCTTAGATGTGGATAACTTCTTCATGACCACCAGAGAGACCTCTCAGTGTGCTATTTCAGAATTTCTGAGGTATTTATCATATTTAATTGGGAATGCTTGGGAAAGACATCAAGTGAGTATGTTTCTCATAGAGATCACAACTGAAGTGACAATCCGGACAACTGGGAACACTTTGGTTTTGTTTCTTCCATGAGACCTGGTCCTACTTGTTCTGATAGCTTTTGTTCTTACAGCATGTCTAAAATGACCATGAATCAAGGCCGGTCTCCATATTTCTCCCCAAGATTTATTTGGACCCTGAAAAATTAAGTGTTTAGGTAAATTAAGAAATTTGAATCAAAAGGAAACATCTGAGGGAATTAATAAGTCTTTTTGTTTCCCATTTGCTAGAAGGTAACCATATGAAAATAGAGTCTTTGTATGAAGGAGCAGCCAAACCAGTATCACCAATGTCTCCCCAAACTAGGCACATGAAGACACATTATTCAGCCACGAACTCACTCACTGTTACACAAGTTATCCTCATACACTGAGAATTCCCCAAGACCACAGCTCATGGATTGGAAGATACATAAAAATCGTCAAAAGTATTCATTTATTCAGTGCCCATTTATTGAGCACCTGTGATGCACCTGGCTATGTTGTAAGTGCTAGGGAATAAATAATGAGTGAAATACATGTTGCAGAGTGAGGAGATTTAGGAGGAAAGAAGCTCTAAAGATGCCTTTTAAATAGCAGCGCTGTCACCAGACTAATTCTACTGACATTTCAGAACACAACAGCCACAGAGTTGTTTCACTTCTTCACGCTTGTGTTGTATTCTGAACTGCAGTGCAGCTGCTGACAAAAGAGAGTGGAGCAAAAGGGAAAGAACCCAAACCCTAATAATTTTATTTTATGCTGAACATTATAAAGCAGTCTTTAAAGTTATTTGGCTATCAAAGTAATTAATTTAAAATAGCAAGTGGCAATTTTCAGTTACTCAGGACCCATTATTCAGAATTCACTGTCCAACAAGGCATTGAAAAGACAGTTTTTGGCAGTCTAAAATGAGGAAAATAAAGCTTAAGAGAGAACAACTACTGATGGGAGGTGCAAGTAATGTTTCCTGGTGGGAACATATATTATCATAAGAAGAAATACTAAAAAATACTACAGAGGGGAGTGTTTGGAATTATGTCCCCTTCCATTGTGTTTACATATTGTGAAAACATAGTTAAATCAGTCCTGATTTTTAATTGCACCCAATAAAATGACCAATCATTGACTACATCAGTCACTTTTCAGCTTGTTTTGCATTAGGAGAAAAAAACTTTAAGTCTACCTTTTGGTCAGTTTTTTACACAATTTCAGTTTAAAAAGTCAAAAGTTGGTTTAGTTTATAGATTTTTACATAGGACACATTCATTTTTCAGTTGGAAACTTCATTTTCTTGATTACATGGGGCTTTATTGTATGCACGGTTGTCCTCTTGGAAAGGCAAATTGATGGAATCGTCCACAGACCCTCAGGATCTATGGAGGAGGGGGAAGGCAGCTAGCAGCTGGTGGCTAAAATGTAATTAGTGTCCATATATAAAATACAATTAGCATCAGATGCAACCTGCCCCCTAGACCTGCCTCAGCTGTCTTTGGTCTTCTGTGATACCTCTTCCTTCAAATCATCTATCTGCCAACCAACTGCTCTTTTTTATATTTGTGGTTACTAAGTGTTGGTTAAAATATTCACCATAACAAAATTCCCAAATTTAATTTGCATAAGGATATTAAGCTTATAGAACAGATGGCTTAATAGTATGGGTCCTGCACCTCCACTGACAGGGTCTACTTATCCTGAACTTGGCTATAAAGACTTATCTTATTAAAATTTATCATCAAGCCCAGCCCGTGTGAATCAGTGGATTAAGCATCATCCCATGGACTGAGAGGTCCCAGTTCGATTCCCAGTCAGGGCACATGCTGGGTTGTGGGTTCGATCCCCAGTAGGGGGCATGCATACAGGAGGCAGCTGATCCATGTTTCTCTCTCACATCAATGTTTCTCTCTCTCTCTCTCTCTCTCTCCCTTCCTCCTCTCTAAAAAATCAATAAAAACATATTTTAAAAACTTATCATCAAATAAGGACATATTTGTCACAATAAATCACTGAGTTTAAAACCACAAGAACTGTTACTACCATATTGCCATGTAATCAGAATCAGACAGCTGAAACCTGGAAATATTTGTATTTATACACAAATAATAGAATAACATCTTATAAAGAAATCATACTAAAAGATGTTAAATTTTGATTTATGATATGAAAAGTAAGAAGCCTGTTTGATATAATTAAGATGAAGGAAGATAAACAACTAGTATAATTTTTCCCTTCAATAAGAGTAGCAAAGGCATTTATCAATTTAGGTATGAAATTGGTTTGAATAAATTTAAACATTTATTTAGTGAACCATTTGTTCCAAACTTAGACTGTGTTTTCTTAGAGACATTGGTTTTAACATGAGTTTAAATTTACAAGGGAGACAAGAAAAGTCTGTGAAATCTGTAACATACCTGGAGATACAACATAAGCCCAGTAAACAGGACTTTTTAAAGTTTAGATCTTGCAAATTCTTACTGTTATAAAATTCTTATAAAACTCACAGTTCATATCAAACCTCTTTCCCTTCCTCCTCTCCCGCCTTCCTTTTTTTTGGATAACATTTCAAATTGAATCATTTTCCATTGATTTACAGATTTACATTATAATTTCCCAAATGATTTCGTTTCATTTTTATTGACCCTCAGTTAAATACTACCTCCACACATATGAGCTTAAAATTTCTTTTCTTAACTCATCATCACATAATTTATTTCAATAACTATTAATATACTAGAGGACTTACTATCTGCTGAAATTTCAGTGACTCACTTTACAAGGGAAAGAAGCCTTATAAAATGCAAAAATAAGCCACTGGTTTATCTAATTATTTTCTCCAAAACTGTGGCTATTTAAACATTAGCATCTACCTGGTATACTTTGAGAAGTACATATATAAACGATGCCCAGTGTGATGCCAATTACACAGTATCATTAGGTATGTCTTTGACAGGTGCTTGGATCGCACTGCCATTTTTATGCAAAGTCAGTGCTAACCCTGCATCCTCTGCCAGGGGCTGTGCTATGGGGAGTTAGCTCCCGAAGAAGGTCATTCAGGCTGAACTAGAATATTAATGAGGTTTGTGTAGGCCTTAACTACATGTAGATGGCAAGTGTGTTGGGCAGGGGGCTGGTGTTGAGACAATAAGAGCTTGGCAAACAGGTATCCCATTATGAATGAAGCTGAATTTTGTCAAAGGCAAAACCTGAAAGCCTTAGTAAGCAGATACCTCATCAATTAAAAAAAAATTTTTAATTAACATAATTAATCACCAACTGAATCAAATGTCAGTTTTATTTATAAGCTAGTATTCTTCTAGGAAAGATACTACTCCTCATATTTTATGCTTGACATCCCATTCAATAGTCAACTCTCTTATTTACTTCCATTTTATTGTCTAGTAGTATACAGTACTAATGTATAATAATGTTTTTTGAAAGGTAAAATAATAATTCTCATAAAAATAGAACATGAACATGTATCACTGATTTTATTTAACTAATTAATTAAAAAGAGAACTAGCAAGATGTTAAACAGGTTCAAAGTTTCAGACACATATAGGCCATCAGGAGTACAGAAATTAGTTTACAAATAGATGAAGAACTGATCAGTACCCACAGGTAAATGGTTGATTGCGTTCTACCAGACACAACTCATTTTGTATTTCTATGGATGAGTCTCTTGTCTTATCATCAGACTTCTACAAAATACCAAATTGTAAAATAGCTCAAAGACAATGAATGGTGCAGCAAACTCCAATGGTTGTCCCATATAGGGCACTTGACATGTTAAAAAACATTTTTAAAAACTTCAATAACTTTTTGTAACAAAGGCATTAGCCTCTTTTGAATATTAATCCCAAATTCAGAGTCAGTATGAGGCAGAGATGCTTGGAATGATTTTATTTCTCTAGTAGGAAGATGTATACCATATTGGACTGAAGTACATTTTCTATCAACATAATAATGGATGATAGCCTGAGTTCTGAAGTCAGATTCCTTGACTTTAACTTATTAGCCATGTAACCTCAGAAAAGTAACTGTTATATTCTATAATCCCCTTACTACACTATATTACTTTATAAATTATTATTTTTTTAAACAATTTTATTTTATTCTATATTTTTTAATTCTCACCCAAGGAAATTTTTTCCATTGATTTTTAGAGAGAGTGGAAGGAAGAAGGAAGAGAAAGAGAGAGAGAGAGAGAGAGAGAGAGAGAGAGAGAGAGAGAGAGAGAGAGAGAGAAACATCTATGTGAGAGAGACACATCAGTTGGTTGCTTCTCACACATGCCCTGGCAGGGACTGAACATGCAACCCAGGTACATGTCCTTGACAGGAAATGGAACCCGAGACCCTTCCACGCACAGGTTGACACTCCAAACACTGAGCCACTCCAGCCAGGGCAACAATCAATTATATTTTAAATCTATTTAAATAATAAGAAAAGATCTTACATATATTTCCATGTAGCCTCAGTTTCTATTGATACTCTTTTGTGTAGATCTATATTTCCATCTACTATGCTTTTTCTTCTGCCTGAAAGGCTACATTTTTACATTTTTTTAGTGCTTGTGAAGAATTCTTTCAACTTTTTGATATTTGAAAAAGTTAATTTCACCTTTGTTTTTGAAAGCTATTTTGTAGAATATAGAATTCTAGATTGACAGGGTTTTTTTTCCCCCCATCACTTTACAGATGTTGCTTCACTGTCTTCTCCATGTAATTGTTTCCAGTGAGAAATCTGCCATCTGTATAATTTTTCTTCTGTACAAGCCATGCTTTTTTCCCTCTGGCTGTTTTAAGAAATTTCTCTTTATCATTGGTTTTGAGCAATTTGATTACAATATTCCTTTGTGTGTGAATGTTTTACAATATTTTCTTTGTGAATCTTGAGGTTCATTGTGCTACTCCTATTTCTGGTATCACATTTTTTTAAAAATCAAATTAGGAATATTTTAGACCATTATTTCTTGAAAGACTTTTTTTTTTTTTTTTACTCCCATCTATCTTTCTCTCTTTAAGGACTCTAATAATTATATATTCGGCTGCTTAAAGTTTTCCCAAAGGTCACTAATGCTTTGTTCATTAAAAAAAAAAATTATCTTTATTTCAAGTTCGCTGATCTTTTCTTCTAAAATATAAGTTGATGATATAATCCAGTGTATTTTCTTCAATGCAGACATTATATCTCTAAGAGTTTAATTTGGGTCTTTTTATATCTTTCATGTCTCTTTGAATATATGGAATACATGCATACATTAATATATATTAAAACATTTATGATAACTTTTAATGTCTTTGCTAATTTTACATTTATATCAGCTCTGGGTTTGTATCAAATGATTGCTTTATTCTCTCATTATGAATTATATTTTCCTATGTCTTTTTTTTATACTAAGTATTTTATTTGTATGCTGCTGCCAGTGTATATAAAATAATAACCCTTGTGGAACAGAAATTCATGAAAATTCAGAGAGGTAGATGTTAAGGACTGACAAAAGCAGAAGATTGTATAGTGTGGCATGTTATAAGATAAGTATTTTATACAGGCTTCCAATTTAATAACTCTTTGAATAGTCTTGGTTCAAGAAAAGTGGCTTAGAACACCTTCAAAGATTCATTTCACTACATAAGGAACAGACTTTCTGGGGACTGAAGGGATTGGTACTTAAAGATACTCCAGTCAGCCGGGGGTCATGTTGAGCATTCTGTAGACAGAATTGTTTCAAATCTGCAGCTGCCTGGGAAACCTTCACGCGGTTGAGCCCGGCTTCCAGCAGGAGCTGCTGAACCACTTTCTTCATAGCGGTGACGCTGGAGGAACCACGCGAGAGCCGGGCAGGTTTGCCGGTTTTCCCATGTCTTTTCATGTCTGCTACTTTTTTGATTGCATGCCAGACATTATGAATTTTGCCTTATTGGGTGACATTTTTGTTTCCTCATAAATATTCATGAGCTACATTCTGGGTCACAGTTAAATTACTTAAAAAACATTTGATTCTCTCAGATCTCATTTTTAAGGTTTGTTAGGTGAATCAGAGCGGTGTTTAATCTAGTGTTTTCCCTCTGCTAAGGCAAGATCCCTCTGAGCACTCCACTCAGTGCACACTATGAGCATTTGTCAGTCTGGCTGGTGAGACCTGGCACCATTCCTGACCCTGTATATGCGCTAGGTACTGTCCCCTCTGATCTTTCTGGGTGGTTCTTTTTACAGCTTCAGATAGTTGGTTCACATTCAGGATCTAATCAGTACCTGACTGAATGCCTGAGGGTTACATAAACAGTGTTCTCTTTCTGTCAAGCTCTCTCCTCCACACTCATCCTGTGTACCCTACCCACTGCAGTCTCACCAGCCTCCCATCCTACTTCCTTAATGCAGAAAGTCTGTTGGGCTCTGGCTAGCTTCTCCTCCTCTATTCTAAAGCCTATAATCTACCTCAAGAATATAAGCTGTCCTAATTATAGGGCTTACCTCTTTTATTTCCATCTTTCATGGATCACTGCCCACTGTGACCTGTTTACCAACAGTTTAAAATCATTGTTTCATGCATTTCTTTTCAAAATTTGGTTGAGAGGAGAGGTAAAACTGGTTCCTTTTAGTTCATCTTTGCTTAAAGCAGAAGTTTGTATTTTAACTCTTGATACTATAAAAAATTGTCAAATAATCTCTCCAAGCATGCTTAGAATCTTCTGTTGACTCCTTAAACATGTACACTCATTGAATAGAATGTTTTGCAGCAATCAGCACAGAGAGCTTTTGAGAGACTGCCTGCAAATGGTAAACAAGGAATTCCACGTGAGTTTTACATAAAAATAATACAGAGACACAGAAGGCATTTTAAACTAAGAGCAGACATACTAGAAAAGATACTGATTTTTGAAACTGAGTACACAGGCACAAATACCAACAGAGAAGAATATATAGTTAAATGCATATATATTTCTCTCTATACTTCACAGTTATTTTTAATAAGAGGAGCCCTTTTAAATTTGACCTCAAAAGAAAGTACAATCTCCAGATGACAGTAGTTGTATTCTTCGTATTTGTTGATTTAAAAATTACAAAATGAATAAAGATAATGTGTGAATTTAGTAAAGTTCAATTTCTTCTATTTTATTAAGAATAATAGCATCTATATACATATGATGTATATATGTATATATGAGCTATGCATATATATAACCAAAATATTTATCCACAGATAATTCTTGACACAGGAATGAAAAACTCTTTAAGAATTCCAGCATCCCAAAAAGGTGCAAAGCCTGAAAAATACAATTTATAGAAACAATTTAAATTTATTATATGTTAAGAAAAAGAAAAAATATATATATACAAGTTGTCCCCCCAGAATTTATATACACTTTAACAGCTGGTAACTCACTTAATTTTCACTCCTTTTCAGGTTTAACTGATTTGATATAATGGGTGAAGCCAGATTAAGCTTTGAACAAAGAAAATTTATCCACTACACTTTTTTATGAGGATACATATAAGATGAAGTTTATGGTACAAAAGTGACAACAGTCTATGAATTGAGGGCAGCTATGGGAAGAGAATGTGCACAAATACTGAACAGAATGATTCTTGAGGTTTGCTATTCCATTGTTTCACCTTATCTGCAGTGCCTGGACCAGAACGGTCATCAGCTTGAAAACAGGTGTTGACAAAAAAAATTATTCATTTCTATAGCTTCTTTTACATTTTGAAAATGAACTGTATGTTATTAACCACGCACTTTATAATCATTCAAACTGTGTATACATTATGGGGGGAATATATACATAATTTGGGTAAATCTAGATAGTTGCCCATTGAATTTAGATTTTTCTAACCTAATTTTCTGACTCTTTGTGGAAACAAACACATAAACAAAAATATTTTGAATATTTTAAGCTGAATTACATAAATTGGACTAGATCTGATCTCTCACAGGCATCTCTCTCTCTCTGCACACTATAGCCAGGCATGCTTATTCGAGTTATACTGAGTGTGAGGAGAATGATTTCTGGTCTGAAACAAGGTTTAGTTAATCAGTGGTACATAAGCTTGAGATAAATGTATCATTTATGTATCCAACTTACATAACATACATGTTTGTTTGTTTTATTAATTCTTACCCAAGGATGTTTTGTTTTTTAAAATTGATTCCAGGGAGAGAGAGAGAGAGAGAAACATTGATGTGAGAGAGAAACATCAATCAAGGTTGCCTCCTGAACAGGCCCCGACTGGGGATCAAACCCACAAACCAGGCACATGAACTGATAGGGAATCGAACCCACGGTGTTGGTTGGAAACAATGCCTCAACCAACTGAGCCACCTGGCCAGGGCCGGACATATGTCTTTTGAGAGATACAACATGAAATAAAAATTCTTCAAAATAAGATTAGATTTATTTCTTCAAAATATACATTTATTCTACTTAAATCTCTCTTCTTCAAACGAGTCCTTAAAAATTTTCAATCCTCCAATGGAATTCATCAAAATAATTAAAGTGAGCATATACAAAGATTAAAATCAGAACTAGCAGAGAAACAGGAGAAATATTTTGGCAAAAACAATAGAGAAAAAAGTCAGACACGAGATCCGCTTGGAGAGCACTTTCCAAAGGTTACATAGCATCGGAGGATCACCCATATATCTTTTAAAAGATTAGGACCAATAACAAATTAAGCAATAACAAAACCAGGGGAAAAACAAAAACAGGAAACACTAGTAGCTCTCCATAAATATCTAAATCAAACAATAACAACCACAAAAATGTGGCTTGCATTAACGTCTGCAGAATCAAATAGCTTTCCCTCTCTGGTCTGCCTTGAACTTTCAGCATTGTAGTTAGTTGACGTTTATCCATCGTCATTTTTAATGTATTTAGCATCTAGATGTATATTTCCAGCAGTATTTGTTGAAAAGATGCTGATACATTTTTAAACTGCATTCCATGATTCTATTTTTAGAATATTTCTTCTCCTTTTTTTATATGTCAACAATTCTTGATTATTGGTTGTTTTCTGGAGCTTGTAGAAATAGGACAAAAATGTAGCCTAGTATTTTTTTTTTGCCTGGGGCTATCTCAAAATCTGTGATAATTTATAGATTTCTTTATTCTGTAAGTGTATTTTATTTAGCTCCTATTGGATGAGTAATGTACAATTGCTGCCTTTCAAAAATTTACATCTTAGTGGGGTGATAAAATGGGCATTATAAGTGCTAAATTGAAATATTAAAAAGAGCTAATAGAGGCATTAAGGTAAGTGGGATTTCCTGTAAAAATGAAAAATAAGAGAGAGAAAATAAAGAGAATTGATCATAAAATTTGATCACAATCACCCTGGCCGGCTAGGCTCAGCGATTAGAGTATCGGTCCTTGGAACAAAGAGTCGGGGTTTGATTCCTGGTCAAGGGCACGTATCTAGGTTGTGGTTCGATCTCCAGCCCCAATTCCTAGCCTTGACTGGGGTTGTGCAGGAGGTAACCAATCGATGTGTCTCTCTCCCTTCAATGTTTCTCTCTCTCTCCCTCTAACCTTCCCACTCTATCTATAAAAATAAATGGGAAGGAATCCTTGGGGGAGGATTAAAAAAAAGAAGAAAAAATTGATCACAATCAACTTTTACCACTCTATACCTCTGTTACTGAAGTCAATTTTCTTAAATTTTTGAGATTAGTGTTTTTGTCAATAAAATGAGAAGACATGTATTCCATAGAACTGTTTTAAGGGTTAACTAAGTTAGATATTCAAGTATTTAGTAGGTACAACATTATGTTAGTTACTTTCATATTAATTAGAGAGTTCAGAGATTTCACACAAAAAATTGGGACTATGCCTAAAAAAGAGGTGCAGTTGATCATATCAAAAAATAATAAGCAGTAGGATAATCTAGAGAGAGGTATGTGTGAATAAAATAATAGATGGAGGAAAGTGCAGGCCAGATCCAACAGCACAAAACTCTTATTATTTGGAAGAATTACATACATAGTCCTGAGAGAAAAGTCTGAAATAGAAAGCTGAAGCACATGAAGAAAATTCTTAAATGTCAGTTGTTGTATATGAATGTATTAAGTTAGCAAATCGGAACTATTGAATATTTAAGCCAGCTCTATTGCATAAGTAACCACAAGGAAAAAGCGCTAGAGAGCCAAATTGGCTTCCAACTATGTTACCTGTTACACAAAAAGTGCCCACGTGACCAGGCTTCTATTTGCATGTTCTACATACTGAAAAAAAATAAGAATTATATTTTTTGGTAGTAATATTATATACAAGTGTCATGTATTTTTATTTATTTATTTATTTATTTATTTATTTATTTATTTATTTATTTTTTATCCTCACACGAGGACATTTTCCCATTTTTTTGTTCAGATAGAGTGGGAGGGAGAGAGAGGAAGAGAGAGAAACATCAATGTGAAAGGGACACATGAAGTGGCCGCCTCCCGCACGACCCAACCAGGGCCGGGGACAAACTGCAACCAAGGTACATGCCCTTAGCGGGAACCGAACCCAGGTCTCTCTGGACCACAGGCCAACGCTCTAACCGCTGAACCAAATTGGCCAGGGCGTGTCATGTATGTATTGACAAGTGAAGAAAATGCACTCAAGTGTGTCTTTGGACATGAGTGGTATACTTTTCAGTCTACACAGCAATATGCAGATTAGTGTCTAGAACAATGTCAGTATTTAATGATAAAGTTTGGTGCAAGAAAAAAAAATACAATAATTAAAAACATTTTCAAATACCATTTAGTTCCAAGTTCATTTTTCTGTTAAAAAAATATTATGTTTAAACAAAATCTAGCTTTCTATCTGCAAATTCAATATATGATTTATTGATTTCTCTTTGACATAATTTTAGCATAAATTATTTTAAGATTCTTTAATATAACTGTGTATTACAGAAGGAAAGGTCATGAGAATTTCTACATGCCTCAACTTTGCACATTATGAAAACCAAATCTCTGTACCAGAATGCTGTGATAACAATGAGTATGTAAAATTGTTTTTCTAGCTGAGGTAAGGAAAGACAAAAATGGAAACTAATATAATTTAGTGGTTTCTAAGAATAAAGCATTTTACATACATGAATCCCCTTACACTTCCCAACATTCCTATGTTTTAAGAATTATTAATAACCCCATTTCACAGAACGGAAAACTCAAGCTTAGACAGCCTAACATATGAAAAGTAAAAACAGAGGATATTTGACTTACTCAAAACCATATACTAGTTGTTAATTAGCCATGCTATCTCATAGAATTTTACCCAATGTTAATATCATATGTGTATATTGGCTAATGTACCAAAATTAAATTATTTACTTGAGATATCTAAGGAAATGATTTCACAAATGTGACAATCATAATAAATGAACCAAAGTTTTGGCCAGTAAAGTAAGTAGAATTTTCAAATATACTGATTTTGTTACCTAAGCCGTTCTGTTCATTCATATCAAGTGATGAAGCTGAAGCTCAAATGATCCTATAGGACATTATGATGCTCACACATAAAAAGCATTTGTTACCTTACTGGGTTTTACTTGTAAGTTTCCTTTGTTATTCATAGCTCGACACATGTACATTGATTGAGATACACAAGCCATATCTCTTAAGAAATCCATAAATGATAATTATTTTAGAAGGGTTTTCATCATATTGTAAAAATAAAGCATCACTCTGCTGCCTATGTTGTAAAATATCCTATGATGCTAGGGCAAAAAGAAACAGATACTGCTTTTTTACTTTGTCTTATCGAATGTTTGAGAGTCATTTGTTTTATAGATGAATTAAAAAATATCATGCTGTAGTTTCTTAAAAATAAACTTAATATGTACTTTGGGAAATAAAAAAACTAACAAAATATTTTTCTGCTGACACTTAATTCCACCAAGTTAACCCAGAAGAGAATAATAGAATTGTCAAATGACATTATAATGCACCGGAAAATTGTAACTTGGTGTTTTTTCCTAAGAAAACATTTCTGATGACATCATAGATTAGAGAACACATCCAAATGTCTAACACATAAATAGGTACATATTATGTGTTGACAAATGGTCAAGCTACTTCATATTTGGCCTATAATATCAATAGCAGAAAGCATCTAGATGGAAAGATGTTTTCAACACATTACTTTAGGTCAAATGAATACATGGTGGTCAAGTACTGGAGTTGAGCCAGAATCCTGTGTAAATAGAGACACTGACACAGATACACACACATACACAAACACACACACACACACACACACACACACACACACGGGGCGGGGGAGAGAGGGAGAGAGAGGGAGAGAGACACAAACAGCTCAATGAAATTTCAATGAGCTGCGTTAAGTACAGGAAGATGGCAGTATGAGCAGAAACACTGAAAAAAAATTATTAATACCAATATAGAGAGAGCAAAACTTCTTGTGTCAATATATATTAATATGAATTGTTACAGAACCACCAGGCCTAGTATGTCATCTCTAATCTACAGGTCAGAGGCTGAAAATTATAGAGCTTTAATGGTTGCAACAGAGAACGAATTTATTAATCTATGTCATTAATCCTAGAACCGATTAAATACATAAACTTCAATACTACATGTAAATTAGCAGAGATAAACACTAAGACATTGTACAGTATTGAAAAAAAACCCCTCATACTAGATAATTATACAATTTACAACGACAACATCAGCAACAAGAAGTCGATGTGGGTGTAGACATATAGCTGTATAGTAATCTTTTTATCATCATGACAGTTTTACATTCAGAATAACTGGAGCCAGACCAGCGCTGAAATTCTCTTTGACAGTAATTACTTCCCCAAAAGCAATAGACCAAACTTGTGTAAAATTAACTATACAAACTCAAGAGGGCTTTTCAGATTTGTGGTCTCAGAAAGTTCTTCTGTAGCTCAAGATTGTATCTGCAGGTTCAGATACCTGAGAGGTGCCCTATTGAAGAAGAAATGTACTTGTTTTCACTGATTGTTATGAGGTCTTTTAGATACTTAGATAAATAAATCAGATCACCAATTATTAATGAGAAATGAATTGCTACTTATTAGCTTAACTAATAACTGTAATTATTGATATAAAAAAGGCCACATAAATTTTCATTATGTGGGAATCAGGTAATTTAAAAGATTTCAGACTTGCAGATTATCTAAATGAAGGAAGAGTAAAGACAGAACGAGGTAGATTAATAAACAAAATTCCTGGTATTACAAGACATCAAAAATGGTTTTATTATATAATCAGAAATAGATAAGCATAGAAACCTGAATGGAAAACATGGTAGAGTATGGATTGCAAAAATGATGCCAATTCTTTACAGTATCTCCCAGCAACAGGTAGAATTTGTTTCCCCGCCCCTTGAATCTGGGCTGTCCTTGTGGCTTGCTTGTCTGATGGTGTGGCAGATGGGATGCTATGTGAATTCTTAGTGTAGGTCTCAGAGAGCCCTGCAGCTTCTGCTTGCACTCTCCTGCTGCTATGTCAGAAAGTCTAGCTACCCTGTGCCTACTGTAGGCCAGGAAAATGTGCTGAGATCAGAAGGCTTTTCAAGAGTTCCTCTTTTACCAGGAAAGTACTCAGATTTTACAAGGTATGGGAGACTCAAAGTGACTGACATTTCAGAACTGGCTAAAGAAGTATGAAATCAACACAGGAAGTCAACTCAGTACATGACATGTTGGCCTGTATTTATTAACAACTAAAGTTTTTACTAGCTAATGGAATTCATGTCATCTACTCTAGTAACAGAAAGATGCCTGTTAATCTAATGAGTTTGAAGAGATATTTAAGAATTAGGCATTTTAAGCCCGGCCAATGTGGCTCAGTGGTTAAGCATGCACCAAGAGGTCGCTGGTTCGATTCCCAGTTAGGGCACATGCCCAGGTTGTAGGCCCGATCCCCAGTGGGGAGCATGCAGGAGGCAGCTGATCAGTGTTCTTTCTCATTGATGTTTCTCTCTCTCTCTCTCCCTCTCCCTTCCTCTCTCTCTAAAATCAATAAAGAAAAAAAAATAAAGAAAGTATTAAGCACTTTAAACAAATTTATAAGAAAACAAAGAACAGATATATAGTGCCCCCCCAAAAAAATCCCTAAACAAAGAAAATAAACAGTGTAATTTAAAAATGCATAAAATGTGATAACTAAAACATTTGAAAGATGCTGCTCTTTTGATGATGCAGCTTTAGGTATTTAGGGACTAATTATCAAAGATGTATCAAAATGATAGATTGAGAGCACAGATAATATCATCAACTACTACTTGCATGCATCACTGAGTTCCTGCATTCCAGAAAGTAAACAAAATACATGAGTGTGCACTTTTGTAACATATCTTATCACAAAACAGCACAACTTAAAAAAATTGAAAAGAGGAAAAACAAATATTAGATATTTGTTTCATCATGCTATCCACGGACAACAACTGCTAAAATCTCAGCATCTCTTCTTTCAGTCGTTTTCTATATATATGTACAAGGAA